>JASFXZ010000009.1:4097354-6497354 GCA_032209605.1 Mactromeris polynyma
TGATGTAGAAAGAACATTTTTTTAGAAAAAACGTGCGCTCGACGTAACTTTCCGGACATTCCCGATCATTTCAATTGCCCGGATCGAATATGGCGTCGACTGATCTGACCCAGAACCGCTAACAGTCACAACTTTTAGTCTTGATTTGGCCCCCTTTAGCGCAAGTTGGCGTTAAATAAATCCTACACGAATGCATTAATGGTAATGCATGCAAGGAAACACCCCAGAATCGATGATGGGTAAGTAATTTAGGAAAAACCATTTAAGCAATACAGAAAAACATAAGCCGCCATTTTTGTTGTCAAATTCTGAATCAATTTTCTACTATTTTCGTCGTGACAACACTTGAGAGACAAACATATGCTTTTCCCTCGCTAATAACCATTAACCTTTTGTCATTTCAGGTATCCAGACAAGAGAGAGACCCAGCCATTCCAGGTACACAGCTGGTGAAGCATTGAAATTCAGATGTTGAAAGAAAATTGCTAAACATGCTTAAAACAGTAGATTCTAGGGATCTAAACGCACGTTTCACGATCGGTTGAGCATATTTGAAGCCAATCACAATGGTCTTCAACCAGAATTACGAAAAGCACTTTCATTTCTGTGGCACTGTCAAATGGGTTGGGCAGGGTTCAGACAATGGTCACTTCAGTCGCTTCTTACATGCAGAAGGGTTTCTCAGTCATGTAATTGAAGTGTTGCTAAGGTTATCTGTCTTGCTATATTGTGAAGGTACATGCAACTGTACTCTTACATGTAGTTCAGTCAAATAGTTGGCGTTGGGTACAAATGCATTCATGTCGTGTGTGTGGCTTTATATAAACGGTGATAGTTTATTTGGCTAATCATGGTGGTGTAATTTACTGCTCTCATTTTACTATATGGAAGTATGTAATTCTTCTCTAAATTTAAGAAAAGTTATTTGAAACAGTTGTATTTATGTGATTGAAATTAATAGATAAAGACATGTTTTGTTGTTAATTATAAAATGTCCGACAACTGTTGATAATTGGCATTAGTTGATTGATGAAGATTTTCTTTCTAGCCTGTTTGGGGTGGCTGCGACTTTGTCTGGAGAAATTATTTGTTGCTGTTTATCTGTATGTTAGTTCATCAGTCCGAAATACACATGTCTCCGCTACAACCTTTGAATTATTAAATGGATTCCAATGAAACTAATCCTTGATTATAAGGCATGATTCAATAGCATCAGTGATAAGGAAAGAAACTATTTCTAACTGTGACAAATGTAATTACATGTTATGTTTTATTTTCAGTCCTCCCAATACCCATCAAAGTCATACAACAGTAACCACAGTGACAGATATGAAAGACGTCGGTCACCGGGACGGGACAGCCCCGCATCTCGTGATAGTCCCAGATATATCCACAAATCTTCATATATTGAGAGAAATAAAGAAAGGGGTGAGTAGAAAGTAGAATTATACTAACTGCAAATTCATCAATTTGTTGTGCATGAATATCTCGGGTTTTAATATATTTTTTACTCATTGTTTTGTCTATGAATCTTAAGGCGATCATTATTATCGAGTGTGTCTTCACTGGTGTTCATATTCTAATGGGTATTTTACTTCTAGAAGTGTTGACAACTACTTCACATTATTTTAACGTTCTTGAATACTGACAGATATTGTTATGATCCTTACTGCCTGAAAAGTTGCAGTTGCTTTATATTTGCTGAGTGAAACTTGGGAGCTTCCTGAATCCATCGTTTCACATTCAATGTTTTACTGTGTGTTGTTTGTGTGTTCTTCTGCATTAAACACTTTCAGATTTACAACCTCTTCTGTAAGTGACGTCATTTGACATCAAGTTAACGCAAGATTTCATGTCACTATTTGGAAGCAGGAACCAAAATTTACTCCATATGGTCACTTTGTTTTCATATTGCCATATGGGGAAAATATTGCTTACTGTCGGTACATGACTATTTGGTGACGTCTCCTGTGACGTTTTCTGGGAATGACGTCATTTAAAGAAGAGGTTGGAAATCGTACAGCAGCACTCATTTGTTTCTTTCCATGTAAAGTATATACTGTGGTTTTTCTTGCAACCTTCGAGGTGACATTATGTGTTCGCTTCTGTTACTTTGTTTTTTGATATCATTAATATTTTATCTCTTGTACATTTCCTTACAACTTCTTGTGTGTCTGTACAATTTCCTCATGGTACTTATTGAGTTTTATATCAGTTAAATATGAAGTTTGTATAAAGTGTCTGATAGATGTGGTAGGAGTTTATTTTTTGGGACTGGTAAAAATGTAGAAAATTTACAAAAAAACACGGATGCAAATACTTTTTCTTATAAAGGATGGCTGTATTTTTCCAGGACTAAGTAGTAGCATTGCGCTTGCATATTGGAAATGGACTATGTTTCTTCATTCTGGAAAGCCATTCATTAGCAATGTTGTGTTCTCTTGCAAAATAAAATCTTTCATGGCACCTGTTTTGCAGGAAGTTTATTGAAAATTACTGAAAAAGCAATCTCACTGTACAATTAATTGTAGACTTTATACTGTAGCATTGAAAGATTGTAGTTTCATTATAACAGAACTTTGTACTAAATCAGTAATTGCTGTTACCAATTTGCTAACAGGTGTATATCATTTCAGTTTTGTTTGTTGGAGAAATACTGTGTAAATTCCTACTCCAGTCTTGGCATTAAGAGAGTTCAATAAAGTTGAACTCTGCATTTATTTTGCAAATAGTCCACAATTGACTGGTTCCTGCCTATTATCCATCTTGACAGGTTCCGATATGCACAAATGCATGGGCACTCAAATCTCCTGGCCAGATTTTCAGGACTGAGAATTAAACTGTAATTGCGAACCATTTAATATGCTTAATTGGCAATGTGGGCCTTAAAAAGCTGTATATAAAATTCTGGTTTTCATTTGTAAATTATTTGACATATGTTTTACAGGTAATGATATATCTCCAGGAAAGAAAGTTAATAACTATGGAGGCAGCAGCAACACAAACAATGGTGGCGCCCATGACAGTAGAATTATGTCATCTAGAAGTTCCAGTAACTCCAAAGATAAAACAGAGGTGAGTTAGGGCTCTTGTTTGGTCGTTTTTTGGGCCATTTATGGGTATTATTCGCCTGCTAAAATAGTATGCCTTTTCCTCCCTTTTACGTTTAAGATTCTGCTCTTAAAAACAATAGAAAATTCTTATCAGAGTAGTATGGCTTAACAACATTTCTTCTAACATAAAGTGTTTGTCAAAAAATAAATTATATTTGTTGTGATTGATTAAAAACGGTATGAAAAGCCAAACAAATTGAAAGTTTGGTTAAAAAATCCCCATTTGTGGGTATTGGTATATGTCTTGAAGGGCTGTCTAGTGCCTGCTTGTACAATTATTTATAAAATTCACTTGCCATGTGTGCGTTACTATAGAAACATTCATGAGTGACAATTGAAATTGTTAACACTTGTAATAGTTCAGTTTATTACCATGGAGGACTTGGCTCAGACCAAAACATAAAAGAATTGTGGTTCAAGTAACATGGCCAAAATATTTGGGTTGATAGATCAGAAAATATAATAATTATATGAATATGCATTTAGTACTATTTGTTCAAATCCATTGCTTTTACAAATAAAATCTTTTAGTATCTGCATTTCAAGAATTGGTCAAATGGTTCAAGTTGTAATGACAAATGTTTTAGCTGTGGAAAGCGATTTTCTGTGTCTGATTCATAAATAATGTTTTTAATAATTCAATATGATTATTGGAATGTCAATATCCGTGTCTTTGAAACAGTCCGAATAGGAAATACCTTGAGTATGGGAATTCATGAGATCTCTCCTATGCTGCACCTTTCAAAATTGTTAATATTGGCACCATTAGCTCTCTTACTTACACTTGGCATTATAAAGTTGCTGATTGACCCAGTGTTGGGTTACTGTGACCTGTGTGATGTCATGTCATATTTGTGGTGTCACATCATATTTGTGGTGTCGTGTCATATTGTTGGTGTTGTGTCATATTTGTGGTGTTGTGTCATAGTTTTGGTGTCATGTCATATTTGTGATGTCCTGTCAAATGTGTGATGTCATTTATGGTGTATTTTACAATGCGGCAGTACTTTATCTTGCCTGAAATGTAATCATTTAATTAGTGTCTGAATTTTGTTGATAGACAAGTCTGGGGGAAAGTCAGTGAAGTAAGAAACATAGATTTTATAAAAGATTCCGCTACAATTTAAAGTTCGACTGGAAAGATAAATCTGTTCCAGTCAATAATCTCATAAAGCAACTAAATTGTAGAAATGGCTTATTTGCTGAGACTTATCTTATGTCTTACACCCAATATGTCTGGTAAAATTCTATTCTGTTGTACAACAACAAATCAGTAAAAGTTCATTCTGTTTGGGAGAAAAAAGGTTAAAGGCAGATTTTCTATCAAAATATGCTACGTATTTTTCTTAATTTTTTTCTGGAACTGTAAAACATGAGTCTGATACATATATTTCCTATGCTGGCGCTAACTTGGCACATAGGTCAGGATAGAAAATACCGTTATTGGATGCCTTAATATTTGGTTGTGGTGAACATGTAAGAAAAGTGACTATGCAGTGTTTTAGAGTACATCTGTATGAAGTAAATTACCACCAATTTTCTCATATTTATCATTTTGGATATTTTTTTCAAAAAAATAAGACTTCAACTTTAACAACCAGTCTGTGAAATAAAAATGTCTGAAAAATTCCATAAAGCCATAAAGGAAGGATTTTTCGGTCTGATAACGGCTGAATTTCAATTTTATGACTTAGTTGTGAAATAAAATTATGCATCATTATTACTCTGTGGAAATTTGTATATGTAGGTGCAGAAGTCTGCAATACGTTCATGTGGAGACTGGTCTGAACACCTCAGCTCTGGGGGAAAGAAATATTATTATAATATCAAGTCTGAGACATCACAGTGGGAACGACCAAGAGAATGGAGTGATTCGTGAGTAGATTTGTTTTGTCAAGTATAGTAATGTAGTCTTTACAGTACTAACTCAGGGGCTCCATTTGACCCTGGAGTTAACCCTTTGACTCCTTGAATTTTTAAAAGGTCACCTTTTGTTACTCTTAGGATTCTGGCTGTAGGGTCAATGTTTCTGATATTTTGCCTAAACATTTTCAAAGTGGCCCTTGAGATTAGCACTTAGTGGAACCCCTGCTTATTTGAAGTCTTTTTCTAAATTTTTAAATCCGTTTCCTACTTTTCGAAAAGAAGTGAGTTGACATCCTGTGTAGTTGTTTATATTGTAAATATGCATTAACAATACATTACTATTTAAATGAAGAAGCTTACAATGCGCCAATGAATAATGTTTGAAATTGTGAGTAGAATTACCATTTATGCATCATTGCTATTAGGAAAACATCCTTGTTGGCAACGTGTTAAGTCAACTGACAAATTCTGATGGATATTGCACAAAAAAAAGAAGGAAATATTGTGAATTATCAAATAACATGTCTTAGAGTGCTGAGAGTTGCTATTTTGTCTAAAACATTTTATACTTGATTGGTTTTTGTTGCAAGTTTTGTTCTGTGATTATTGTAGTTCTGCGAGCAGACCAGACGATCATTCCTCAGAGATTAGAACCAATGATAGACGTAGTTCCAAAGGTAATGTTATACAAAATCCGGAAATTTAACAATCCTGATTTGCCCTTCTCAGTACCTGGATTAATTGGTGAAGTATTTGATTACTAATCAAGGGTTTGATCCTGCCAAGTTAGAAGTGTTGCTTTGAATGGAATGCAGATAATTCCATATCTTATATTGTTAACATTCAATTTGATTCATCTGGAGATACTGTATAATTTTGTACATGTTTTTATGGTTGGAAACCCAGAAACACTTCTGATGTGACTTGCTCCCTCCAGCCTCTATGTCCCTTCTGGAACATTGTGGTGCCACCTCTGTTCACCATCAGACCTGGTCTGTTGCTGTCATCTTGGCCTCTCGCATGTGATACCTGACTACTGTATAACACTTTATTTTCAGTGATAAGCATTTATAAGTATTGTATAATTTCTTACTTTTTTGCTGGACAGAATGAACAGCACTGACTATAGAGTCAGTTCATATGTTGATTCCTGTTTTTAGTCTTAAAATTAGGAAATTGTTTCTCAGTTTACTGAAAAAGAATTATCTCTGATTATGCATATTACTATAAGCAACATGTCTTTATTTTGTATGTTTCTTGTTAAAACAGTTGGTTTACTTACTAAATAGTATTTTTTCATAAATTTCAGATAGTAAAAATAGGCATTCAAGCGGAGGTCATGAAAAACGGGATAAATATTTGGACGATGTACGGCGACTGGTTGCTGATAGCAATCCAAAGCCTGATAAAATATATTTGCTACATAAACTGCAACAAAGTCATTCAGAAATGCATGCAAATAGACAAATGTACTCAGATTCAAAAGAGGCGCATAGACATAGTAATGCCGATGGTTCTTCTAATGATTACCCTAATTCTTCACACCCTAGTCGGAGCCGACGAGATAGTGACGGTTCAAGAACGTTGCCGAGACAGGCTTCTAGAAACGGTGAGTTTATATAAAAAAAGGGCTGAAATAGGTGTCTGTTGAAGCCCCTAATTTAAGTGTCTTGAAAAATGTGTTTGGAGTAATATTTTGTGGATTACTCTTAATAAAATAAGGATTTAATTAAGAAGAGGAGATTAATGACACCGTGAGGTGAGTATGATTTGGTATTTGGCTCTTTTTGTTGCTATTAACAGGCTGTCAAGTGGGCCCTAATTTTCCCTACTTTTGAAAGAGCCCTACTAGCCCTACTTTTTTCAAATCTGAGCATTGACTCAAAATATTTATTCCACCTGCATCAAGGACAGAGGTCTAATCATGGAGATTGTACAGTGCAGTGAACTTTTTCCATTTTTGATATTCCAAGAGTAAGAAATCATCCCTACTATCCGTTCTGTCAGGCAATAAAATCCCTACTTCTGTCCTACTTTAAAAAAAATCGCCCCACTTTTTGAAAAGAGGCGAGTTGACGGCCTGTGAAATTGTTTATATTGTAAATATACATTTAACAGGACGACTATCCCTACTTTAGTCCTACTTTCGTTTTAAAAAATATCCCTACTTTATCCCTACTTTTTGAAAAGAGGTGAGTTGACAGCCTGTATTAGTTTGACTTTGGCAGTATAAATATTGGCCCCAGTGTAAAAATATTTCTTCTGTCAGCTTCAGTGTTTGTCATAGATCTGTGTAATGGCCTTCTGTCTAGAATCTGGTTTTATTGACAATAATATTTATCAGGTGTAAACATGGACATCATTAGTCTCAAATACTTCACTGTCAACGTTATTGTGACCTAGTAAGCATTGCTAGGGGAGGAGCGAAAGAAGTCTATTTGCATATTAGTATAGAAGCAGACTTGTTTCGCTCACAACTGCAGTTGTTCTGTCTGACATTTTAATTGTAACTCCTTAAGTGTAAAATTATCACAGAGGTCTCCGAGTCTGTCTTGCCACCTTAAATGTATGGTACTCTGAGTACGGTTAGAATGACTGCCTCTGATAAACTTTGCCTTCTATAGCAATCCCTGGTCTGAATTATGCCATAATAGTTACCTTGTTATCATTGTGTAAGCTTGTAAGCGTGCTATCAGTCTGAGCTTATCTTGTGAGCTTGTTTAGTTGTTGTGCCGTGAGAAAAAAACAACATGCTCGTCACAGGGGGGAGACTTCTCTTTTCAGCTGAAATTTCTCTTTTTTTGTACAAAAAAGTGAGATAAAAGTTACGTAAAATAGTTATTATGTTATGGGGTATGGGGTTTCCTCTTTTTTTGCTTACCTGAGCACAGCTGGGTCATTTGAGGATAAAAACGTAGGTCATAAGGTCACCTAGAAATTCATACAAGACACTTTAGAGGCTACATTTTCTACCTGAACTACTGAAACCTGATTAGAATGAAACCTGATCTAAATCATCTATATTGATAGGTCAAAGACTAGGTCAAATCATAAATATCTTTTTAACACACCGACCACATTTCGACCCCAAATTTCTTGAATTCAGATAAGAATGTTTGACTTAATGGAATGCAAGTCAAATTTGAGACTAGGTCACGTTTGGCAGAAAACTGGGTCACACAGTCAAATAAAACAAAACAACATGCAACCTTATCGAAATGTCTTAATAAAATGCAAGTAAAGATTGTAGTTGGTCACGTTGGGCAAAAACTAGGTCACTAGGACAAATCTTAAAAAATCCATATTAACACGCCACACTTTCTACCCAAATGCCTTGAAACCTGATTAGAATATTTGTTTTAATGAGATGTGATTCAAGGTTAGGTCACATGGGGGTCAAAAACAGGTCATGGCCAAAAAAAACAATTAAAAATCGGAAAAAAAATTCCCAGGGTCGTAAAAAACTCTAGGGTCAGGGTTTTTCGACAGGTAGGGTTGGGTTACCCGAAACACAGATATTTTTTTTTAGGCCTTGTGGTATTGTAGGAAAACCTTGTTTACACATTAGAGGTCACATTTTCTACCTGATATTCACACACAAATTCTTGTCACATGCTGTACTGGGTCATATCTGGTAAAACACTAGGGACTCGCAAAGACAAATCATAGAAAAAACTTGTTCCCTATTCAGAGTCCTTAATTTCTACCCAATCTTCATGGAACACGGCGGGAGTGTTGATTGTCATATTTTCTAGATGAATTCGGAAACTGAGTCATTTGAGGACTAAATTCTTGGTCAATAGGTCAAATCATAGGAAGTAGGAAAGGCTTGTTATCAATTAAGAGGCCACATTTAGTACCAACTCTACATGAGACTTGATCAGAATGTTAATCCTGATGGAATCTAGATCAAGATCAAAACATGAGTGTGTCATCAGGTCAAATTAGAGAAACCTTCTTGAATATCTAGCAACTTTATTTCTCCGTCCAATCTTTACCTAATTACCTTAAATAGACAAAATGTGTAAATTCTTATCAAACCTTGGTCAGGTTGTATTTACATGTCAGAGAGTACCACATTATCACTTGTGTGCTGTAAAGTCATCTTTTTTCTTCATTATTGATATCTGTTCAAAGTTTTGAATGTTTCAACTTATCTGCTTTTCCAACTCTTGCTTGGTGACTGAGGTGAGTTATCTAGGGCGATCTTTGACCTCTTGCTATATACTGTATACAAAAAATGCAAATAATGTGTAGTGGTTATGAATATGTTATTGTTGAGCCAGCTAGCAGTGACCTCCCACATGATTGATACAATGGCTGCTCAGTGTACGATTTTTGGGGCTGAAAATCGAGCCCATTCCCCAGGCAGAAGAATGTATTTTTACCAAATTTGGGTCAAAATTCCCCTCTAGAATCACAAAATAAAATTTGTGTTCGTCCGATCAAAAAACTATTCCTATACGTCTCAGAAAATCCCGATTATCATACGGAAAACCGGGACTTAGTATTTACCGCACTACAACAACAACTATGGGAAGCGGATGGTAGCGTCTTTCAATGAAATAATTATGTCTCACAACGATTGAAATTATTTGAAGAAAATAACTCCAAATAAAAACCAGATCTAACTGCAAACGAATAGACATTCTGTTTAAGCAACAAGTTTTAAAGTTAAGTGATACCAGTAATCCTAGCTCAACAGAGTCATGCATCAAAACTTCATCAAGATTGAGTAGTACGACCACATCCTTGGAATTGGATGACAACTTGGATTCTGATGTTTATTTAGAAAATAAAACATACTTGCTTTGAAAATAATAATTTAAATTTTTTTGTGGAAATGTGAATTTTACATTAAAATGTGTTTTGGTATTGATTCTTTGAGCTTTGAAAAAAAATCCCCTTTTTAGTAAAAAAAGACACAAAATTCCACTTGATCATGGCCTCAACCCCATTCCCAAAGCCCTGTTAGTGCTATCGCGGGGGTCAAGGTCAGTTGTATTGTCTTGTCAGTTCTGTAATGTTGACATGGGTAGACCACTCACCAGTCTTGTAAGTAATTTGGGGAAAACAAATTCTTTCAAAGAGACATGTCTTGTGCAGACCCCTTTCTGTATTGAAAGTTCAAGGTCACATGTGATTAAGGGTTGTGTCTTGTATTGTCTGGCCTGTAACATTTACATGCTTTTAGTCTTAGAAGTAAATGGCAGAAATGTTGGTATTAATCAGGGGTGTCTCTAATTTTTGAATTAGCTATCAGTACTCGGCCTAGATTGATTATGGGCCAGATCAGTCCTTTAGATCAAGAGTTATGGTCCTTAATCTATCAAAAAATGTCATATATAATCATATTTATATTCAATCAGGGTTTTTTTCAGCTGTTTTTATAGCCATTAATCAGCTATATTCCCAATGCCAAAAAGTGTACATTTTCCCAACTTGAATGTAAAATTCCCAATAAATCTGAAGAAAAGTTTTCGTTCAATTTAGATAATTATTGTCAAAGTTAGAGGTTTTTCTCCCACATGTAGTTTATATAAATAGCAATTGTTGATTAATTAATCACTACATCCTGATATTATGTGTCCTTAAGGCATATATGGCCCTTGAGGTATCCAAAAATGTTGTATTTCACTATATTTAAACTTAGTCTTGTTTAAGCTCAAGAGGCTAAAATATTTAAACCAATCTTGATGAAACTTGGACTAAAAATAAGAAACAGGTCAATTTCAAAACTGGGTAAACCCAGGATAAAAAAATAGGTCAACAGGTAAAATCATAGTAAAACCTTGTTAATGCTGTAGAGGTCACATTTTTTCAACCTGGTTTACATGAAACTTGGTCAAAATGTGTGTTTATGAAATATAGGTTAACTTCAAAACTGGTCGCCTTGGGTCAAGAATTTCATTTCTAGGTCAAACTGTAGAAAAATCTTGTGTATGCTCTAGAGGTAATATTTCCTACCCGATTTTTATGAAACTTGATCACAATATATTTCTCTATCAAATCTATGTCAACTTAGAAACCAAATGACTTGGGGAAAAACTAGGTCACCAGGTCAAATGATATAAAATCCGTTTATACTCCATTGGGGCCACATGTTCGACCTGATCTTCATGAAACATTATCAGAACATTCGTCTCCATCAGTTTATAGAAACTATAAACGACATCTCCACCCACTAAACTCCTGAGTGGATTCTGATTGAACCTATTTATTGGCACATAAGTCTAATTAAGCCACAAGGGTAGTTTACTCTGGTGAGCAATATTGAGCTATGATAATAGAGCCATGATGGCCTTCTTGTGAAGTTTAAGACAGGAAGAGTTCATGTATTGTTTTAAGAAGACACTGTGGTTTCCTAATTAATAAAAGAGCCCACTGCTGACATGGCAAGAGTTAGACTACAGGGGTGTCACTAATTCTTGAAGTAGCAGGAAAACAGGCGGGGGTCTGGGGTGTACTCTCCTTCATTATGATCATTCATATACCGTGGCCAAGTGATTAAGGCATCTGCCTTGGGAGCAGGAGGTCAAAGGAAGACAGAAATGGCTGGCCCTTTAAATAGGGGTGACACTATAATAAATTAACAATTTATAAAAAGTAGCCGGATGATGATGCTTGAGTTACCAAGTAATTTTACTGGCTACCAGCTCTTATTGACACCCTGAGTATGGTCGATGGTCCCCATTTAAAAAGTATTGAGACGTCTACCATCTCAAATGTTAGACTGAGAAAAGATTGAGAGAAAGAATGGGTTAGTTGGTGGGGTTTTGTTTTCTTTTTACTTCAGGTCAGGCCAAAATTAAGAAGTGTCTGATTGCTTTCTCCCTACCTACCTACTATATAATGTTGTCCTCCAAAATTACCCACTGTGTGTCTGTGTAAAAAGTTGTTTCCTATCAATAGCTCTAGGAAGGATGGATGGATTCAATTCGTATTGGGCACTTAAGCATAGGATAATAAAATCAAGTTCAATTTCAGTTCCAATCCACCATTTTTGGAGGAGTTATGGCCCTTTTTTCGACTTTTCCAGTCAAGAACTCATATTGCTTCAAAATTATATAGGCTTTACAATACAATAGTTACATTCTACTCAAAAGCCCATAGCAGGGGGGGGGGATAGATTTATGTACTACATACACATCTAGTTGTCTATGAAAAATATAGATTGCCTACCCTACCCTACTTCACAAAATAAGATTTTTAGACTGCAAACAAAGACAAGAAGTTTACTTATGGCCTCAGGTATGAGTTGAAAATCAATTTACTTCTTCTTATACAGCTTGGTTTAATCACAGTTGCACACCCAGGATCATTTCCCTAATGATTCAATTGTTGTCTTATCTTTGGGCAATGTTTGCATCTTTTGTAGAAACAATTATTGTCATTTTGGATGAGATTATTCGGGGAAATTTGTTTTAAAGCCATATATATGAAGATTTGGTTGTGGGTAAATAATTGGGGTCTTTCAGGGCACCAGAAACGAATCTTATCAGGCATATATCTTATATTAGGTTAAAAACGAAAAAATGATATGATAAAACGATTGTAAAAGTGTCACTGTTTCTTAAGCTGTGTGTCATTTATTTTACCCCGCAAACACAGTTTTAAGGGGCTATACTGGAGTAACTCGTTTGTTGGTTGGTCTGTAAACAAGAACTTCGATTTTCTCAAAGACTTTTGGAGCGAGCTACTTCTATAGATTTTTTGGAGGATTTTCACAAAACTAAAGGCCAATAATTAAATGATGAGTTGGTGTGCATGACATAATTTGTTCATCTCATTTTCTCAAAGATTTGAGCAGCAAACTTCTATAGTTGATGGGAGTATTTCATGTCACACTGACAATCTAGTGTGTAAAAGCCTTTTATGTAGTCCCTTTCAAGATGGCTGACTGGCAGCCATGTTGTTGGGTAAACTACTTCTACAATTTTTGAGGATTTTCATAAAACTTTTCACAAAATAATCTACATGATGAGTTGTGGTGCGTTACATAATTATTTTTTATTGCAATCGTGAAAGCATCTAAATTGGATTTGGTCAAAAATATGTCTCACGAAGCGGTATTGCAGGAGTATTAATGATCTTCAGTGATAGCTCTTGTTCAAACAGCCGTCATCAAGAGTTATTCATGAAGGCGGCAGTGGTAACTGTATCACAATGAAAGATAAGCAATTGGAAAGAGTTAGAATTGGATCATGCTCCTATAGATAGTGCCCAAATTTACAATATTTACCTCCCTTGTTCTAAATTGTTGGCCATTTTGATAATCAAAACTGATAAGTGATAGTGATACCCAATATATGTCCTTATTTCTTATTTTGTGTATATTTTCAGACCAAGACGACTTAGATTCACCCAGCAGTACTCCAACAAGTCATCGGTCAGGGAGCACGCCGCACGGATGTTTAAATCCCACCTCAAACATTTCACCTGCTAATTTAAATATTTCAAATATTCCTAACCTCATTAGACAAATTGGTGGACAGAATAGTCAGGAATTAACAAATAAAGGTTTGTTCATATTTTGTTTGTTACGATCATCAAACGCGCGTGTTCTGTGTCACAGTGCACTACGGAATATGTAATTCGGTCCTATAATCTGGCAACATAACGCTGTTAAGATCACTTAAAGACCACCTACATCATAAGACCACCTCGATAAAAAGAACACAATTTTCAAGTCAATTTTTACTGTTTTTCTGTTTATTCAACCTCAATATTAAGACCACCCCAATAAGTTTTCAAGGGTCCCAATGGTGGTCTTAATATTGAGGTTTTACTGTATTTGTATTTTATTGATTATGAAACCTGTTTGTCATTTATATTTATCTCTGTTGATGCCTATTAATGGTTACTAACCAGTGCTCTCACCTAAATCAGAGATAGTGAAGTTCACAGTTAAATCTCGCCCAAGGCAAGATTAGAACTCGCACCATTGGATCACGAGTCTATTAAACATGCTTTCCATATGTCATGTGTTAGAAATATGTATTCAGCTGATTGTCCAAAAGGGTCAAAAGAAATGATAAGGCTTTATAATTGATGCAAATGCTGACATGTTTGTGTTTTCCTGTATCAGTTTTTCTTATCTTTAGTTTTGTGCCAGTGGGTTATTTCACACACTGCACTCGGTGATTATATTTCCGTTGTCTTGTAAAAAACCTACAGTACATCTGAGTGCAAATTATGAAATAATCATACACTGTTGCCATGCATTATTATAGGTTTCCTGCGCAGACCTATCCATTACTTTGTTCTTATGTTACAGCTTTGCAGACACTACAGAAATTGCAGCAAGCTTTGTCCAGACAAATAATTGCCCATCAGACCAGTGTTGGTAAGTGGATGTTTATATATGGATTAGACATGATTCGATTTGATTGACATTTTGTCTGGTTTATAAAATGCATCACTGAAGTATCTCTATGCCACCATAGAGCTTATGGGTCATTTAGAATGGACAATGTTTCAATTTTTTCCCTCACATTGAAGTAGAAAGCATTTCGATTTTATTTGTTAAATTTGACTCAATTCGACTCTGTTGAAGTGGGTGCATTATTTACCCTCTCTTTGGTTTGGTAACCTATTGTAACATCTAACGCTTTAGTTACATATGCAACCCTTGTTCATCCCACTGAAGTTGGTGTTGCTCATAAAATCTTAAAGGTATATGACCCAGAAAAACAACACTTCATAGAACTTTTGATCAAGGTAACAAGTTGTGCATTTAGTATTGAAGGAGTTGTGGCCCTTGACTATTCAAAATTGCTTGTTTGAACACTAAATATGGATCAACCCCCAATTCATCTCATTAGATTTTTTGTTTCTTTTTTGCAAGGGAAATGTGAAATGAAAATAAGGGGGAAAAGCATACTATTCTAGTAGTGAAAAGGTAGCTAAAAATTACTGAATGAAAGCACTATACTTGTATATTATAATTTATTGTCAACAAGGAACTTAAAATGATGATTTATGTCTGTTTTCAAAATATAAAACGAAGTGAACAGCCAACAGTCTTAATCCGAGGAAAACAAAAGCAATCGTGTAAAGAAGCTGATGCAAGCCAGACGTGATCCTACTGTTGTCTCTGTATTGATTAGTCTCAGTAGTGAATATATTTAATCCTAGCTGGTTGGAATTAAGGAAAATTCTTCATATCTTGACTTATCCAGTAACACAATGAATCAATTCACTTCATTTAAATCATTTAATCGTTTCACAACTTCTGAACCTATTAACTTAATGATTAAACTCTTTTTTGATTTTTTGTTGCCTTTGTGAATTTCTGATTCAAAACTCGGGAAACTTGGGATTAAGGTATGATAAGGTTGTGAACACCGTATGAAGTACAGTCGTAAAAATGTCATCTGGTGTCCTAGGATTTTGCTTCTGGCTCATTTGGCCGAAGATAGTACATCCGAATTAATTTGTTCTCCACCTCATGTGGAAAGTTGCTTGTGGCAGAGCAGGTTAGCATTAGTTAGTAACCTAGGAGCACTGGTTAGGTCACCTGACTGCTGTATATTATTCAATTACTGCTTAAAGGCAGCATTACTTACCAAACTCTACACTTGTATTCTTGTTATAAAAATTAATTAATGTATATACTGTATAATCTGAAGACATCTTTAATTGTCTTAATGGGCTAGTAGCCAAATTCGAATTTCGGTAAGCAAAAATGTTGATGTTTGAATATTGTATGGAAAAAAGTGATAATTTGTCAGTCTGAAATTACATGATTATGTTAAGAATGATTCTCATAGTTTTGTTTTGTATTTTGCAGCTAGTCAATCAAGTCAGAGTACCACTGTTCAAGCACCTCTACGTCACCATATAACACCATTACACGAGGAGACTGTGTCCTCGTACCCGCATCCAGTGCTGCACCAACAACAGGCACAACATTCTGTGAACCAGTCTATTCCAGGAAGTTTACACGCGCCTGGTACCCCTTCTCATCCAGCACATCGGAGCCCATATATAAACTCTCAGAACAATCTCTCCCTGTCCCATTCGAGTCCCCAGCTTATAGAAGCACAGGCAATGACTGTATCCCCTGTTGCTACGACGACGACGGGGTCAACCGGGTCGATTCCTATTACTCATACCGGGAATCATGTTCATAGAGGGAACACTGTTTATGGAAAGTTTTTAGGGTCTCAAAATCACAGTTCAGCCCCTAGTTATCCACAGACTATGGACGATATGATAGGTGAAAATTCTAAAGGAAATGAACTAGGCGGGATAGCGGACGGAAGTGCTCGTTCGTCTTGGTAAGTAAATATGTTAAATCTTTCTTATTACTCCTATATGAGAATTAAAGAATTCAACCTTAATTTCCTAGCTTGATCCCTAATTTTATTTCTGTAACATGAAACAAACATTATTTTTAAGACCTATGTTAGTGGTGTGTATTTTCTTACTGTTGACACTAGGTGTAAAATTGATATGTTGGTGAAAATTATATGGCAGGGGAATGTATCCCATAAATTAATTAGATTCTTTGTGTTTTTTGGATTTTCATCTCGTTCAGGTTGAAATTTACTCTGACACGATATTGAATGTGTTATTATCATGTAGATGAATATATAAATACACAGACATATAAACCATGGATTGGAAACTTCCTACTATGTCTATATATAGATTGTGTGAATTTTCGGGAGCAGCATAATTTCTTCTGAGTTCAAACCTGCGATAAAAAAATTGTGACGTACGCCATTTTGTTTCTAAATCGAGAGAAGTTGACATTTTGATCTGCCATAAACATCATATTAACAACAGCTATATATACTCGGTACATTTAAAAAACGCACATTTTTGTACCTTTTAAATATCATTTTAGAATGTTTTATAACTCATTTTGATATGAAAAAAATCCATTGATTGAAAGAAAGTTTAGCGTTTATCGTGGCGTAAAATGAAACAATTTCATGTTAAGTTCTTACCTTGCATCCATAGTTAAGTTCGTGAAATTTGAGAAATCTTACAATTTGCGTTTTGAAACTTGCTTAGCGTGTATATATGTTTGAGATGATAGGCATAATTACTCTGAAATTGAATTTTATTTATAGTGATAATCCTAGGCTACTCCTAGTAACTTAAGTAAGTGCTGTTAGTGCGTAAATAACCCATTTGAATTTGATGTGCTGAAGAAGATACATTGGGACCTGATATTCATTTCCGATGATGCCTAATATTCGGTTTGAAGATCGTCGAAAAATCAAGGTCGATTGTATATAAATATCCGTTGTTGCTATGTCCCTTTTATTGTCGCTATTGATTGCTTTTTTATTACTGTATTATTTGTTAACAGTTGTAGCCCCACCCCAAGTGATACAAGTTCCCAAGGTGCACCTGTAGATCCTGAAATGTTCAGTGCGAGTCTAGGCCAGAAGGATACGAATCTAATGTCATCTCTTAGCCAGTATTATCATGAGAATTCTGTTGCTCATGTAACTGGCTGGCAGGGAGAACTGTTTGAAAAACAGGTGAGTTATCAGTTTGGCCTACCTTAATTAAAATTGTTTGCCGTGCTCATAGAAAATGTGGCATGCTCGAAAAATTTGGCCTCTTTTGTGCAGGAGATTATTTTCGGGTCATTTTTCCTTTTAAAACATGGGTGTCAAAATTCCAGATTAATCCGGATTCAGAGCCAAAAAGATTGATATTCAGATCAATATAAATCTGATGAGTTTTTATGTGGAGGGGAAGGGGTGAATCTGCTACTGAATGAACGGAATTGAGTTTGAATGTCACTTTTAAAGCAAGCGATAACAATTGAGGTGTACTGCAGACAAGTCCATGAATGAGTTCTTTGATTCCGCAACATAGTTTTCAGGATTTGGCTCTCTTGACACCCCTGTTTGTAGAAAGAATTCACCTAAATGCCCTCTCCATATATCTTGGATAAGGGTACTGCATGGGAACAGGTTGTCTACCCCAAGACCACTGCCCATATCTGGAATTGAAACTTCTGTTAGTAGAATCAAAGACAAATAGTAGTTCTTCAATTTCAAGTCTTGGCATTTGTTTGTTTCGTTGCATAGAAATAATATTGATGCATTAAGTATAAGAATGAGTATGAAAACAACAGGGTATCTAAATTAGGTACTCGAGTGTTCTTACACTATCTGTTTTGTATAATAATAAATTCTTTAATTTCAGAAGGTAACATATTATGGTTAAACAATAAATTTGTACACCTTATTTACAATATGGCCTTCTATTAACAAGATTAACAACCAAGATATCATATGTAACCAAGACTATCAAAGTCCTATCACAAAAAAGTGTGTGTACAAACAGGCGTTTATTTTGATCATGTGACATATATATGCAAATGAGCTTTCTTGGGAAGTACCTTGATCATGAAATTTAAAACCCCAGAAATCTAACCAATCAAATCAAGCATGTACTGTTATGGTGAAACCCAGGATTTTTAACCAATCTTAGTAAAGTACTGACATGAAATGTTGATTTTTGTCAACAGGGCGCGGTAACTTAAAGTGCTAATTATACCCACACTAATAGTTAATGCACTCAGTCGTTTGATAAATAAGTTCCTCCCATTTAGTTAACCTTGAATTTAGTCCCGCCTCATTTGATAAATAAGTTCCTCCCATTAAGTTAACCTTGAATTTAGCCCCGCCTCATTTGATAAATAAGTTTCTCCCATTAAGTTAACCTTGAATTTAGCCCCGCCTCATTTGATAAATAAGTTCCTCCCATTAAGTTAACCTTGAATTTAGCCCCGCCTCTCGAGAGGTGGCACTACAAACTCCACAGGAAACTGTGATACAAAGAATAGTTAGTTTATAGTACACACTTTATATTCACAGGCTCGACTGTACAGAGACGAGAGTCTTAAGATTGGTAGTCTAATAAGTAGTCAGGTTTCAGTGGAATTAAAACGTGCTAGATCACTCGTACGAGTAGAAGAAATACAGGCTACGTTACATGAACAAAGGTAAGTTTTTATGGATTTTTGCTCAGTTAACCTCGTCTTGCGGGAGCAATGAATATTACATTTATAAGGTATTGATCACTTGTGAAAACTGCGGCCTTATGATACTACTTGTATAAATCATATTTGTGAAGGCAGTCTCTGATTGCCAAAACGGGTCCTGTCATCCACAGGGCGGCGGGCACACTGCTGGCACGTCTGGGCTGCATCAATCTATCAGATTAGATGGTCAGAAATAGCAATTATTTGTTGTTGTTTTTTTATCACCTTAAACACCTATATTTTTCTAAATTGCAATCTCCGTAAAAAAACTTAATTTTAATTGAGGCGTGCCAGGAGGCCTGTAATGCATCCGAAGGAATTTGTCCTCCAACTCTGACTTTTGTGGAGAACTTGTCAGTTGCTTGCAGAGAAGCTGGTTAGTACTGGTTGGTAATCCAGAGTCATGGGTGAGGTCAACTGACTGCCAAGTATGATAAGAAATGTCGTAAAACCGGAATCAATCAATCAATCAATTATTGTTTTGCTTTTGCAGAAACTTGTTTCTGGCTCAGCAGATTGCAGAGTTGGAAAACATGAAACCAGTATCGTCAGTGTCGTCTTTTTTACCAACATCATCATCTAGCACGTCCTAGTGAAGACAGAAAACTCGAATTATATTGTGATAATGATGTGGGAAAGCGGCCTGGGAGGAAAGTATGCTGCCGATCGTTGACTGGATGCTCTCAAGCACGTTTCATAAGAAAACTGGCCAGTACTGTATTCAATACAGTGTAGGAAAGTGCAAAATAGCATGAAAATGATTGGACGGAGGAAATGTGAGAAACGATTCATTGGATGAATATCGTGTCACTTTGTTGTGTCACTTGTGGTGTCATTTTATGGTGTCACTTTGTGGTAAAGGTGGCTATATACTGTAGGTGAAGGACAATAGATTAGACAATAGATGTTGGGTAAAATGAGAGTCTAGTGTCGGATTATACTCCACAGACAGTTTTTCCTGCCGTGATACTTTTTACTAGCAAGGTGCTGACATTTACCTGGGATTGGGTTACAAATGACTACTAGTGTCTCTGAAGATGTGGGGAAAAGTAGTTTCTTGTCGTGTATATTTTAGTTAAAGATCTATCAATATTTATTTATGTAATACTGTAAGCTTTTTTATTCACTGCTTGAAATCTTGCATTCTCTTCTCTATACAAACTAATAATTCACCAACATCTGCTGTTACTATAGAAATATACTTTCACCCTGAACCACCTGCTAGGAAGAAACCTACTTACTTCTTACAAAGAACGTGACAGATTGAATCTTACATTATGATTTGTGTGAATTAAGAGGCTGGCACTTTGTAGAGATGTCAATCTTTTGGGTGCTGATTGATGAATGGTTTAGATTGTGTTTGTGGACCATTGGGTGGGGCAAGCCAAAACGCACAGTTTAGCAGGTCTTGGACCTGTGATTTATTGGTTTATACGGAAAGATTGCTGGCAGAAATAGTGACCGTCAAGTTGAAAGGGCATCAGGATTCATAAGGACATTGTTTCAGTTGTTCTTTGTTTGTTTCTTGATCAATATTGTCGGAGCAATTGGATAGTCCGACAAAATATGATCAATACCAGAGGTGCGTTTTTTTAGAGGTAGGGGAAGTAAGCGAAAAAAGTTAGCCTATGTAAAAAAGTTAGCTGTCTTAAAAACGCTTCACTAGCTACAAAATGGCGTCCATCTGACCAGACGTCACTGTTCCGCATGGACGCCATTTTGTTAAGGGAAGCTAGCACCGTCAGATCACGCTACCTATCTAAAGATAGGGACTACTTTTCCTATTTTGAAGAAACAGCACTGTTACTTTTCCTACGTATCGCTAGGTAGAATTCTATTTTTCCGACCTTAAAAACGGGCCTCTGGTTAGAAATGTATTAACAACTGGTTCCTGGTTTTCCATTATAGATAGAGCTGGTATCTGGCTTGGGTTGATAGTTTTGTGTAGATTATTTGTGACTCACTTCCCTATGGTGCATTACTGTCTTGTGTCGATTTTGCTGTGTTTCAATACAGGGCGCTTCTTTGCAATATTTGTTTAACTGCCCGACGATAAATTTTTCATATTTTATTCATTAAATTCCATTTTTTTGTGACATGTATAAGGCTAGAGATCATCAATAGACTTTATATTTTACCCTGCTTTGACACAACATGGATTATGCAGACAGAGAACTTTTGCTATCGATTTCTCCATTATGTTATTTGGGTTGTAAAGAACGTGATGACTTCTTAAGATTTCGTTAAACTGGAAATGGAAATTATCATGCTTATCTTGCAAATTATGCAAACCGTTATGGAAAAACCATAGACTTATTGTTTGTGGTATATTTTTATGACCACTTTGATTTTTATGTAAATTTATATGTGAAAATGCACATCTTTGCTACTATTAACCATAATTGTCATTTTTGTTTCATCGACTGGTACAAAAATGTTCATATGATTTAAAATTTCTCTGTCCTTAGAACCCACTCCATATTTAATTATTTTTCCCTGTACAATTGATTCAAATCAATTTTATCACAGATTTGAAATTCCTTTACCCCTATATGCCAGCATTCTCTTATCTTTAGGGCAGATATTTTTTCTTAATTGTAGATGCATATTAATTACTGTCCACTTTAGACTTCTGTCTTCCGCTTGCTGCAACTAAGTGTAGAATTGCGGTGTTCTTTGAATCTCATTCTGTGTAGTATGATAGATAAATGTTAAGGATTTTGTTCATATGTTAGGACCACTTGTTGCTTTTGATATATTGAGGTTGGATTTTTCTCCATTCAATAATCTTTTCATTCAACACTGTAAAAAAGACATACTATCAGAACATTTATAAATACTAATCATGACCATTGTCTTCGTACTACAGCAAAATGAAAAAGGAAGGTTTATACGTTGGAGAACTATAATGTGGTGCAAGGTAGAGAAGCTGATTTGAATTATTTCATTCTTTTTCTGTTGATATTAAACCTATGGTCTTGCCTTTGTGGTGTTAAATCTGTTTAATCTTAAATATTTAACATTGTGTTCAAGTAAATGGAAACTATTGGTTGTATTTATTTGTAATTTCGTATTATCTCTGGTTTTCATTATTAACATCCAGAAAGGCCTGATGTCTGTAATTGTGCTCCTTACATGATCATTTAGTCTCCGCAGTTCTTCCTTGTTTTCAAATAGTTTGCTACAAAATGAGTAAAATACTTCATGGTGTTTTTACTTTGATAATGAGACTGTCAAAATCATTCTGTGGAGAAACTGGGATGATTCAAAGTACTGATGTTGTTCAACTTGAAGTTGTAATAGAATTAAAGTAAATTCTGATTCTATTTATTTATGGTCTGGTTTGGCCGGATTGCAGTTGTCTTATATGTTACTGAAAGTCTAAACTGAGAAGATTTGTCCTGTTGAAAAATTTGTTTTATTACAGCCCTATTTTTCATCCTATTGTCGCCATGTTGATTTAGATCTGGTAAATGAATAACAGCCCTTTTTTATGGCAATTTGGGTCTGATATTGGGCCCCATTCCCCAAAGAAAAAAGTATATTTTCCCGTACTTGGAACGAAAATTCCCCTTCATTAAAATTGTTCAAAATTTTAGCCTTATAAATATCCAAATTTGGTGATTCATGATGCAAATTTCCCCTATCAAAAGGATCAGCCATACAAATGTACTTCCCTAAGAACTGAAAAAAAGGCTGGATAAGACCAGTCATATACTTTGCGGCCCCTACCTATCAGAAAATATGCAGCCCAATTTTAGTTACCAATGCCAGCACTTCACAGATGTGTTGAACTTGGTTTTAACTAAGTTTTAAGAAGTTTTATTGTTGGTTTCCATGACGTTGTTGTTTAGTCATTTAGTTATATTAGTATTTAGTGTTCACAGACATTTAAAATACAGATTCTCATTTTGTTTACTAGATATATTTCATTGTTGGACCATTGGTTTATGTAATATTGGACATATAGTATTGAACAATGTACATATTGCCAAAAAACTGTTCAGTCCTGTTTTAATATGGTACGATTTCTAATTAATCTGTACTTCTTGTGCTTGATTTGTTGTGATATTAACTTTAATCTTACTTGCAGGTTAAGCTTAGCAAAATCTTCTCTTTTTACCTCTAGTGTCTACAGCCTACAAAGAATTTGCTGTCTAGTCGGTACCTACACTGTTTTGGTATTAAGTGTATCAGTGTATTAGGAAACTCCTATTCTGCGACCTGAACCACTACTTTTGATCTGCGAAACGGGGACTCTACTCTGTTAAATTACTTTGTAGGAATCCCTTCTTTTTTTTAAATCTTCTATTTTTCAAATCACAGTAAAACCCCTGGTTTTAATAGAAATTGCCCTTGACTCATGTCGACTAGTCCTTGACCAGACCGGCAAATTTGATGTAGGTGGAATACCGAGTTTTGTCTATAATGGATGTAAATTCATGTCATAGACTTAATTTTGCATAACTCAGCTTGTATTGTCTCTAACCTTCTTTGAGATTATCTAGAAACTACACAAATATACGAAATATTCAAAGCCTGTCGAAGATGTAGTTGATATTAATTATGTTTTAGAGATATCTAAACTAATGTGCCATTTGCCTCTAGGTGATAAAATATATGATACAAATATCTTGCTTGCTTTGAAATGTGTAGTTTTTGAGTTGTCAAATGAGTGTTAGTATTTTCCTTCTTCAGTGAATGTACTCTTCTGAGCTATAATGCGAGGGGTAAAAGTGTCCTAATCAAGATGTCTGTGTTACTAACGAAAGTAAATTAGTTTTGAATGTATTCATTTTTTTAATGGTTTTTTGTGACTTCTGAGCTTTCTCACCCCTGTTCAAGCACGGACGTATGAACCATGGATTCAAAACAGGCTGATATCTGTGAGAAGATAACGAGAAATAATTTACCCACAATCCTTAGCGCATCCTTGATAAGTATCTTGATTGTCCACCGATTCATTGATCAACAATAGTCGGCAATCTCTGTTCAATTCCGTCTGTTCCTGATTCTGTTGATTATCACTTAAATGTCCATTTAATTACCTATTGATCTGTGTAATTGTTAATTATTCAAATATGGTGATTTAAAAATGTATTATTTAAGACTTCAGAAATCTTTGAATATGACAGTTACGCCGGATCAAAATGTCAACTTCTCTTGATTCCGAAACAAGATGGCGAATGTCGCACAATTTTTAATGTGGATTTGATCTCGGAAGAAAATCTCGCGAGAGTTCAATCGGTTCATACAGTAGGTTGTTTGCAATCCATGGTTTATGTGTCCGTGCTTCAAGTAACTTAAGTTTGGATATTTTGTCAATGTATTCTGCTATGATAATGAAGTAATGTGTTTGAGTTTCTAAATAATTTCAAACTTGGTAAAATTTCACATCGTAGGTTTGGTGCAAAACTGTATTTACTATCTTCTTTCATCTCTTCATCAGTTAATGTAGTTTGGCATTAAACCTTTTATTTCTTTAATCTTTGCTTTTATATGGGTCATTGCAAAATGGTATGTAAATTTGTGTAAATAAATCCATAGATCTATGATTATATTGCTAAAGATTGTAAAATATATTTTAATGTTCATTGTATATACATTTTTATTGAAAATAAGATTATTTCGTTGTTTCTTTTTTGTTTTGTAAATTTGTATGCAAAAGTGTGCATATTATTTGTCTGTAAATTTGATACACTCTATGGAACTTATAGCCTCCCCTGGCAAAGAATGAGCGATCTTTTGTTGTATTATCTCGCTAAGTGGGGAAAAAATAACTATTTTTTAACTACCTATACGTAACACCAGTAAAAACGTGCGTTACATTGAAGAAGTTTCCGAAACAGTTATTTCCTTTCCTTTCAATAATAAAGATGTTCTGTTTTGACTGTACATATCCCAAGTCATGTAGAAATATAACTTCACTTGACTTATGATATATATTATATCTTGTGCAGAAAAAAATTACTTCACCTATAATATTCATTGTATATTGTGCACACCATCAATATATGACTCAAACTGGCTCTGTGTTGAAAATATATTTTTGTTTTGCTTCTGACAAATTAACATTCATAATCTTGTGAATGAATAGGGGGCGTTGCAAGATTTTCAAGAAGTGTTTATAAGAGTTTGAGAGTTGAAAATGTTTGGTTAGTGAATGTGTGTGTAGGATATTTCTGGATGACATGTAATAGGTGTGCAACATATTTTCAATGTGAATGTGTATCATTTTGATTCATGTCATATATTTGTCATCATTATTTCTTGGGATCAGTCTTTGTCATATTTTATACGAGTATGAATGGTATTTTATGTGTGTTTTAATTTTTTCTAACGGGAAAATAGAAAATAGTTTCGAGTTTTTGTAAATTTGTTTATTTTTTAAGGGATAGCGGAAACTGGTTGTAAGATATAGACATCAGCTCACTGGTTCATAAACTTTAATATTTATCAAATAATTTCTGATATTTTGATCTAAGGGAGGTTACTCAGTCATTGTGCTTGAATTTTGAGTTTTCTCCCTTGATTCATGTTATTTAGTGGTTTTAGTTATTTGTCAATTATTTTGATCAGAAATTCTACTGGTCTCTTTCCCACAAACTGATAATTTGTCTCTTATGTGAACGTTTAAGTTTATTATGGTTTTGGCGAGTATTTGAACGAATTATCGAGTATTGCTGCATTATTGTGTGAACAACTATTACCTACCTATACCAATGTCGGGAAGTTTCACACAACTGTTTATGGAGTTATTTCCCTTGAATGATGAGTTTTTATCAGTTAAATAATTTTTGAGAGACATCAAGGGTTTGGTGCATAACTGTTTTTGAAAAATGTTGAAGGGGCAAAAAGAGTTACCCCTGTCCGTCTGTCTGTGCGAAAAATTGGTTTCCAATCAATAACTCTTCAAAGGATAGATGGTTTCAATTTACATTGGGCTCATAAGCATTGGCTAATAAATTACAGGTCAAGTTTGATTTCCGTTACAATCCACCAATTGAGGAGTAATTGAGGAGTTATGGCCCTTTAGCAACTAAAAAGCCCATAGCTGGAGCATTCATGTCCTACGGACTTATCTAGTTATAACGAAGCAGTGGAAATAGTTAAGCACCAAACCTACGACATATTATCTTAAAGACATATCCATAGTTTTATTGTTTTAATTCATGGATGTTCTGTGTATTTTAGTCACACATGTGTTGTATACAAGTGTGCAGGGTTTAATGTTAAATAGATATATGTTTGTATGAAGTTAGTTGAATGAAAGTAAATTTGTGTTAATCATCGAAATTCCATTGAATTTCAATGTTATGTGTGCTTTGTACAGGATTCTGTTTTCATTTAGCTGTGTAATTTATATGTACAAACTCAAGAGCGAAATAAAAGCTATGATCAAGTGAATTGTCTTTATTTTGTATTCATAACAAGTGATTAATTTGTTCAAAAGCAGGTTGCTTCATTAAAACCTAAGTTGTTCATTGGTCATGCTGATTTTTATCCCCCACCCCCCAAACCCATGGTTTTGATTAGCTTTGATAACCATTGTTAACAAAATATCAGCTGGCTCTGGATTCATAAAACTTCTCAAACAGATTTTCTTGGCTCAATTCATTTTTTGTGCTGGGAAAGTCATGCAGCAGACTCCATTGATAGAAGTGTTGTGTAGCTAAATCTAGTTTATGTATTTGTTCTTTTGATTGACTTGAGTTATTAAACTTCTATGATTAATAATTTCTTGAAAATTTGAATTTGAAACATTTCAATTGAGATCTGGGTCCAGATTGATCGATGATACTTAACACGGAACTCGGATGTCGAAATTCAGTCTATAAATTTGTTTTCATGATAATTACGGGTTTGAATTTACGACCGACGTAAGCCATGGCTGTGTCACTTAATACTGGCGTTATTCTGTATCGTATGCCTTTTATCAAACTCCATGCAGCGGTTATCTTCCCTTGCAGTACAGCAATAACTATAAGGGGAGATCACTGCGTTTGATATTGCTTTTTTTATAGGTTCCGTAATGCTGGCATTTATGCTGTGATGCTGGCAGCCAATCATCAGATCGAGTTTAGAAATATCGGCATCAAGTGCGTGATGCGGCTAAGTGTAACATTTTAAGATACAACTCACAATTTAGCAACTGCTCACCTAGCGCGACATGGAACTGCATTACTAGCCTACTGTTTACACGGAGTAGGTCTAAATGATTGGCGTGGAATAATGACTTCGCTGAGTATATATTGGTAAAAATATCGACATTTTGACGCAAAACTATTGTTAGTCAGTTTTGGTAATGAAGCAATTACGATAGTTTAGCGCCATAACGCGAACTGGTGGAAATGGGGCAACTGTTGAATGTCGGAAATAAAGCTGCAAGTTCAATGGACTAAAGTCTGATGTACACAAACTGATGAATACATAAACAGAATGTGTAAATATGCGAATGTTTAAGCACATATTTGAGAGGCTAACAAATATTTTATCCTATTTCCAAATTTGAATGCATTATTTATATGACCGAGTTACTAAATTTGAATGTAAAAACTTTTTGAGTGTGCAGTTGTACATGCATGCAGATATTTTTGTGAAGAGTTGTCCTAATGTGCTATCTCTAAATCTAAATATTGTTCTCTGTTAACAGACATACCCGATGCAGAACCGTTTCAAATATTGTAATAAGGTCAATATGACCTTACTTGGACCATTTACTTGTACTGTAAATCACTTTATTTTCCCGACATGAAATTTTCGCGAAAGTCATGTCGAGTATTTCACGAAATGATGCATTCGCGTCACCTTTTAAGTTTTAGTTTTTTTTTGTTTTCTATTTGATGCTAGCTATTTGACACGTGGGTTCTGAAATAAAAGACGTGATCATTGGTATTTCTTTTATTTACTTGCAAACATTTTCTTACGTCTATATAGGCCAGTTTGTATGGTTGTTTGAACATCTATTTAAAAATCAAATCGTTTTACACTCACATCGCCTATGAATACATAACAGAGTATACACAAATTCGGATATGTACCAAATTTGAACATGCATGATTTTATTCGCAACAAGCATATTTTAGCGAGAATTTTCAATTCGCGTGCTTCCGGATTCGCGAAAATAAAGTATCAATACATTAGTATACTAACTAGTGTACATCTTAGTAGGTGACAGTATACATTTACTATTTGATATTTTGTATACACCAGTTCCCTTGAGAGAACGAAAGTTAAATGACAACCAACTGATTGAACAAACAATTTTTCGTAATGCGGACAATTTTCATTGATTGAATTTGTGATTTGAGTATATTCTACTGTATAGTACGAACTTAAGAACTAATTGAACAAACAATTTTACGTTTTATCGATTGAATTTGTGATTTTAGTGCATTGTAAAGTATTTGTAAATATAATTATTACAAACAAGAAAGATCTTGAGGTCGGCGCAATTTGAAGGTTACTATTTGTTGTGGAAAATAAAAAATGTATTATTCGAAATGAAATTTCGGACGTGATTATTCGAATGAACTAGATCCGACTGTATTTTCAATCAGTTGTACACGGTATATTCCCTATCGCACTTTATTGACTGAAAGTAAAAAGTCAATATTAAATCTGGATGGAAAATGGATATGATTTGTGAAACATTATTAGTAATCCCTATAACAATGCTTCCTTATATTGATTTAAATTTAATCATTAAATATTAAATAAAAGGATTATTCGAAGTAATATTGTCACATCCTGTCACCATTTCTGTTTTCACGTTGTTATGGCATATAGCATGGTTTATACATCACTTTGTTATTAGTACAGATAAAATTCATAGTACAATAAAACCTCACTTAAAGACCACCTAAATAATAAGACCCACTTCAAACTTAAGAACACAATTTTCATGTCCATTTTCACTGTTTTGCTCTTCATTCTACCTCGACATTAAGACCACCTTAATACTAAGACTAGTTATCAAGAGTCCCCAGGGTTGTATTATTATTAATGTTTTATTGTATATATTTGTATAATATACTCGTACGATTCTCCAACGGGCCCATCCGGTTTGCTCGGTGGTTATGTTCAGTGCTGGGCTATCTCCCTCTAGGTCCGGGTTTGATTCCCGTGTTGGACAGGTCATGTCCCTCCTTGACATTTGGCTACCGTCCTTTGTAATTAATCTCTGATTCATGTGGGATGATTTATTTAAGGAAGTTGTAAGCTGCTTACGGGAGAGCAAGTTAGTACTGGGAAAACTGGTTAGGTCATTCGTTTTCATATATTGCTTACTGTCAGTACATGGTGACGTCACATGTGACGTTTTCTGGAAATGACGTCACTTAAAGCAGAGGTTTGAAATCGTACAGCGGCGCTTATTTATATTTTACATAAAATGAGAGAAAATGAATCGTACATTAGCTGCCTCTACTGACGGGCATTCGTTCAATAGTTCTAGTTCAGGCGAGCTAGACTTGAATGTTTTGTATTCTACACAATATACATTAATTGCCAACGATTTTAATTCAGTGTCATATTCAGAGTATGACTAAATAATTCATGAGATGCATAGGAACATATTGTTATTAAGTTAATAGTGTTTCATCGATATATTGAATCTTGATATATCACGAATTGTCCTCACAAGGCAAGCAATAATGGACGTTAAATTCGCGTTTGGAGTTTTGATTCTGTTTTCGCCGCTCGCAAGTAAGTATTGTCATATCTTAAATGTTATTTCAGAGTGGAAAAATGTTATATAGAATCTATATTTTAGATTAATTTTAGAAAGAAATGCGTGGAATACATGTTTTAAATTCATTGTGCATCAATGGAAAAATAGACATACACGTATTATGCAAGATGTTTTGAATGTTATTTAAATTAATGATTTATTTGTTTAACATTTTTAATAGTAGAACCATGAGTTAAAGATATATTATGCTAATTTTTTGGCTCATTTTTTTATGTAAACAATCATAAAAAATATACTTTATCTAGTTAAAACTTTAATAAATATGCATTATCACAGAATACATTTATAATGTTTTTATCTGTATTTGACGAACACATATATATTGTATTATCATAGAATTAAAAAAACTTCCATTTTTTTAACAAGCAGGTGTTTTTTACTAGTTTTGTCTCATAGTAATATGATTAAACAAGTATGTTTTAAACGGTTATACATGGCAATGGTTGTTATTGATGATGTTTTAAACTATGCAACAACAAAACTGTACGAAGCCCATTAAAAACATTTAGGTTGAGATGAGCCGGATACATTTTTAATTAAAATATTTGGTAACAGATTTGGTAAAACGGTTTAAAGCGGCATAACTTTAATTCATCTCTTCTCTGATTGTTCTATGATAGTTCCAAACCACCGAAATTTAATTTCACAAAATACCTTAGTTAGTTTGATATCGACATGTTATATACAGAACGTACCTGATTTCACACATTTGCATACGTGTTTTATGTCTGAAATCGTCTCATTCATCCGTGTAAGCATTGAGTTATTCAGTGATAAGATTTCTTCGACGAAAGTCATGTGTAAATGTCTTTATTTACTGCAAATCTTGCCAAAATCAGGGAAGTAAAAGATATTTTTGTCGGCAATAATGGAATTCCTTACCAAATTTGTATCAAAGTTTAATCACATAAAAGAATGTAGTGCCGCTTTAATTATACACGAATTGTAGTTTAGAATTTTGAAAGAACTGCTTTAGATGTATGTGAATATCTTCGAAAAGAAAGCACAAACAATGTCTGGTGAATTCACGATTGCAACTTCACGAATTTGCGATTTCAACTTTCTAACAAATTATAACATGTGAATGTCACCAACGGTCGTTCGTATATTTATTAATCATTCAATGCAATACTTGGGTCATATTTTAATTAGTTTTCAACGGAGATTTTGAACAATAATATATCTTAAAAGGTAGATCTTATTGTCTATCAAAATATGCTGAGTGATACCATTTAGAAAATGGCATGCTATTGCCTTCATACAGACATATTCTAAAACAGTGCATTGTAACATGTCTTAAAAGTTTCCCGGAACTGCAAAAAAATTGATGTTTTTTTGTGGTTTTAGGGACATGTAAGAAAAGTGACAAAAGAGTACATAGTTTAGTTTTAGTTTTATTTCCAAACAACCAGAAGGTCATAGACCCATGTGGTACATATACACATACTTTTATATGAACATTTACATTATTTATACATAACACATACAATTAACATACATTTACACATACAATTAACATACATTTGCACATACAATTAACATACATAGTTGCACATATACATCCATTAGGACAAAACATGATTAGAACAAATATACCACAAGATCATTGACCCATGTGGTACAATTAATATACTTGTACATAGGTACGAAGGCAATTACTAACGATTTTCTCATATTTATGACTAAGGATATTTTGTCAAAAAGTAAGACTATGTACTATATACGCTTCCGTATCATTTAGGTTCAAAAGAAGAAGAAGAAGAAGATCCGCCAATGGTTATTGTCTCTCCGCCCGGCGGGTTCCTTGAGATGGACTTTAAAGAAAGCAACAATGTTTCGAACCAGTATATTTTAACAGCCAATGCTACGTCAAAGCATCAAATAGTGTACAAGCTTCTGAATGACCCTGACAATAATGACAATCATCTGGTTGACATTGGTGAGACGTCTGGAAGAATTACATTCAAAGAAGCAGCAGAGCTTGATTACGAGACGACGATGGCGACGACTGAACACAAAGTAACCATCGTGTTTATGTAAGTTTCAAGCGTCTGGTTAGCTAAGTGGTTATAGCTATAGCTTATCACCCGGTCTAATTTCCGGACTGAGCATATTATGTACTTCTGTGACATTTTGTTACGGACATTTTATCCACCACTTCTGTTTCATTTTGGAGAATTTGTCGGCTGCTTGTCGTAGGGTAAGTTAGTGCTGGTTGATAATTAAAGTAAAGTGAACAATTGTTGAAAACGGAGATAATCCCGACTAAAGCAAAATTCATTTCAAGAAATGGCATTATATAATAAATCTAGTGCGCCTTCGATGCGTTTCTAAATTCACTAAAACCTCCCCTTAACACCACCTAAAAGTTAAGAACACAATTGTAAAGTCAATTTACACTGTCTTGCTCTTTATTCAACCTCTATATTAAGACCACCTCAATAGTAAGAGCATTTTTCAAGGGTGGTCTTTTTACTGTAGTAATTTGTTTAAAACGTTATTGTTAGTGTTAGTCCTTTACGGATACATATAGAGTAGGTGTCGTTTTTAAAAAGTACTTTAGAGTGCACAGAAGATTGTCAAGAGTTCTTTCCCTTTGCCTCATGCCATGTAGAGTTCTCTCCCTTTGTCGTTCTACAGAATATGTTATGGATGTATTTAGAAAGGGCAAAGGGAACGAACTCGTGACAATCTCCAGTGTTAGAGCGTAAAGAGCGGCGATGTCAATCCGGGAACGAGATCGTTGTGTCATTAGCATCAGTTTCCTTGTACTAGAGACATTAGAACTGTTGAGAGATTGGTTCTGTTTCCTGTGGGACAAATTGAGGATGAATGCAACACAAAACTATCTGCTTTCTTATTTATATGTCGATAGGCTAGTTTCGCTTTTATACTGCGAAATAGTGTTCAATGTATTTCCCAGTATATGAAATTAAATAGAAAAACGACAACTTAAAATTCAAATTTAGTTATTATAACGTCACTTCCGGTTAGATAATTATCCACCAATCGACGCGCATGTGTATCAGTTTGTGTGTTTACAGAGCGGAAGAGGTTCGTGATGAGGACAAAAAAAGACAGTCGGTGACAGGTACAGTGTTGATACAAATAGAGGACGTGAATGATGAAGTTCCTTCATTTGAAGCAGACAGTCGTGTCGCTAGTGGATTTTCCATTGACAACAATACAGAACAAGGTATGCGATACCATGCATCGTATAATTTGTTCATGTAAAATTTCTTTTATCAATTAAACCTTTCAACAAACACTCGTTTTTATTCTTTTCAGAACACATGGTTAACAAATTCAATAACTCATGTGTTCAATCCATTAATTCCCCCCTGCTTGTCTTCGTTATTCTCCTTAGTTATACTTTATGGTCGACCAGGCCATTCCCTGCGCTCATGTTCCCTTGCGTGTTAGCCCTTCCACCTCCTCACTGCTTGATGTTTTGTGGACTGTTGTTTTCCCGGGAGTCTGTGAGGAGGCATTGTCTTATGTACGTGGCGTTCCCTGCAGGCAACTTATTCTCTCATCTATATACATTTGTTGCAGACAGTGTGATTGGAAGAGTGAGGGCCAGAGATAGTGATGGAACATCCCCTAACAATCATATCTCGAGCTATGGAATCCGTAAGTACATGCTTCGGTAAACATCATAATTCAGTGGTGTTTTTTGCTTTTTTTAGTGGAAGACTTCCGTAATTATTTCCGTCTTGTGTTCCATTTCCTCTGTGCGTGTGTGTAATTCATGTTTGTCAAAATTCTGTTCTATGGTGTTTTGAGAATTCTCACTACGTTACAACGTGGTCTGAAGTGACATGTTTACATGAGCACCGCTGCACGATTTCTAACCCCTTCTTTACGTGACGTCATTTCCAGAAAACGTCACATGTGACGTCACCATGTAACTGACAGTAAGCAATATTTGCCCCATATGACGATATGAAAACGAAGTGACCATATGGAGTAGATATTGTTTCATGCTTGCAAATAGTGACATCGCATGTTTTCGATAGCAGCATTTATTTGAATCAGCATTACAGGTGTATCCAGTAGCTGTTAGAAACTTCATGAAGTAGAACAGGTGGGTTAGCACTTTTGACCAGTGCAGTAAAACCTCAATAATAAGACCAAACTTAGGACCATTGAAAAGTGGTCTTAAAATGAGGTGGTCTTAAAATGAGGTGGTCTTAATATTGAGGTTGAATAAAGAGCAAAACAGTGAAACTGAATATGATAATGGTGTTCTTAATTTGGAGATAGCCTTATTATTGAGCAGGTCTTTTAGTGAGGTTTTACTGTACATGTATATGACTGTCATCAACAGGGCTCTAGAAATCCAGTAGCCCAGCGTCCTGGACAAGTCAAATTGCCAATTCGGGCTACTAGTGGAGTTGAAGTTAGTCCAGGACAAGTCTGTTTTAAAGGCCTGGACTCAATAATAATATAATGACACCCTCCCACAAATTGGAACGAAAAAATCTTATCAGTGATTACATTACAGTTGTTAATTGTAGGATAGTTAACACAGTAGATTGTGTTTCCAATTAGATCATGTTGACATTTATGTTGTTAATTTTCTATTAATGAATTTCGATATTTCGAAAAAAAGTGCAGACAGGCCGAGGGCTACTGGGGCGGGGAATTTCCTCTCTTGTAGCAGTACCAGCTGTTTTAACGGTTTGTATATTTAAAATTCAAAAAGTTTAACCTGTTAAAGAAATATGTCCAAGTAAGGCCATCCTAAAAAAGTATGTGTTTGCAGTTGCGCGACCGACTCATGAAAAATACCGCGACTCAATATTTCTTTGTTCATCGATGAAAAAAAAAGTTTCGGTCTTTTAATCATTACAGTATTAAATCAAACATAACCTACCTACCTACCCACTGTTAAAATTCCGGATCGCGTGACCGCAAACAAACATTTTTTAAGGATGTCCTAATCTTCCAGAGATTAAAACGGACAGTGCAACCATTTCAGCGGATTTGAACGCTCCGTTCATCATCAGCTCAGGAGGAAGAATTCGAGTCCGGCATGGATATACGATTAACGCATCAGAACAAGCTTTGTGGAATATAACGATAACGGCTATTGATGATGGTAATTTTAATGTTTTGTTGTCAAACGTGTTAAACACTTGAGTTCAGCAGATAGCGTATACAGCGGTCGAGGGGTAAACTGTCTGACTCCTGATCCGAAGGTCGTTGGTTCGAGCTGCACAATGAGCGGGGTATGATCAGGAACGTGACGTATCATCGGTGTGTGTACTGGTTGGTAGCCCAGGAAACAGTTATCAAGCCTGATTTGTTTAAGGTGTAAGCTAACAAGATGTTACACTTTGTTGTGGAATTAAAAGTTTACGCTGTTTTTTAGAATTGAATAGTTTGCTGTTGCTAGCTAAATACCGTATATGGCTACCCGCATGTTATATCACAACAAAGGCACTTCTTCCAAAATACCGGAGACAAATTATGATGTGTAAAGGTCACCAACGGTCTTTCGTACTTTTTACTTGACTCATTATTCCTAATTTTCAGGCTGGCCAAGGCTTACTGGAAGTACAACAACCGTTATCCACGTTAGAAGCACGAGTAGGAGCAGCGCCGGCGGAGTAAAATGGTGCGGACAGTTGATGACGTCATCAATAGCGTTGCTCTACGTCATAAATCTTCTGCGCTAAGGACTTTTTCAAAGAATTCCATGAATTATCACATCATTGCTACAACGTAATCTGCAAATTGCATTCGATTTCAAAATGTCAGAAAAAGAGAACGCATGTGAAACTACTGTTCAATATCAGTGCCTTAAAAATCGACATATTTCGTCCGTAGGCCCCTATATCATCATTTCTGACGTCATAATATCGAAGAGGCACGTCACTAAAATACTTATTACTCACGGTGTATAACCCGATATGTATTCCGCCGAGTGATGTGAGACGTTCCAGACGGGTTTGTAGTGATGTTAATTTTCTGATGTTTCTTTAGGATCTTGTATCATCTGATCTGATCAACCGTAAAGGTCTAAATTTACTATAAAAACGATACAAAGCAATATCCTTGCGAAATAAAGCTGGTATCGTCTGTTTAAATTTGACGTATAGAAACAAATGTAAAAAATCGTAAAAAATCGCCTTCAGCTGCTCGATTTGTAGATACAAGGTCCTAGAGAAACATCGAAATGACAAATTATTGGTCAGAAAATGAACACCACAACTCACCTGTCTCGAACGATTCACTCGGTCGCAAACGAGTCACTCGGCGGAATACATATCGGGTTATACACCGTGTTATTCCATGATACATTTGCATGTGGCAAAGATTCAAATTAGACCGCAAGAAAAGCCAAAATGATTTAAAATCTAAAGAGGCAAAGATGACAATCGGGGTCATCATGGTAAATGTAAGGTCGTGGTTTTTCTGTTATGTACAACGGTAAATGTCAATGATAGTGTTCAATTTTTCCGTCTAGAAGCTGCTCTTAACAATAACATGTTGTTACACAAGCAACAGGCAACGTCCCCATATGCTTCAGATGTGGTGGACAAACAACTTCTCCAGTCAAATTGTCACGACGATTATATCCCTTGGCCAAGGTTAGGAACCTGCGACATTATAGTATTTGGCTATCGAGCGCTTTTCTGACTTTAGTAAATATCACAGCAGAAGAGAATGTGACGGATCAAGTAAGACGCAAGCGCGTGTCCTGGTATATTAACAACTTCCGTTTCGTTTAATTGTTTCTGTAAATGTCAATATGTCATTAGTGTATTTTTTGTAATAACTTTTTTATCGATATTCCAGATAAATTAATAACTATGAACATTACTGATTTATTCAATGACTGTATACGATATGGCATCTGATTATACATCATGAATAATTAGCAATAAATCTATGCGAAGAAACGGGGAACCCGAAACTGGTTATAGAGTAAGATAAAGATAGAAAGGCGGATTAGCTCAAAGCATGCCCTAATTATTTCTTCACAGACCATCGGCGAAATAGCTTATCGAATATCACTGCAGGGGGTACGTTACCTTATCAAAAGCCACTGAATTTCAGTGCATTTACCGAAATCCATGTTGGATCTTGTGTGACCAGCAATCATAACATCTCGGCAATTTTTATGTTGCACAACAAATTTTAACCTTCAACTTGCGTCGACCATCTTTTTTTCAAGATATTTTTTGTTTGACTTGTTCCTAGGTGAATTCCATCCATTAATATTCTTCCCTTGTTGTCCACCTAAATTCTCCTTAGTTGTTCTTTATGGTCGGCTAAACCATTCCTTACACCCCTATTCCCATACATGTTTACCCTTGCACATCATCAGTGCCTGATGTTTTGTGTGCTGTTGTTTTCCCTGGGGGGGGGGGGGTATGTGTTGGGAGGCATTGTCTTGTGTGTATTTGGCGTTCTTACAACTCAATCTTCCTTTCTTCCACCCTAATAGCTGACAGTCACAACGCGACTCTGACTGTTTATCGGGCTACCAAAGAAAAACTACAAAATCATTCAAGGAGAGGTTTTATTAATCAAAGACATACGCTTATTTTCATGTCATAACATTTATAATAATGTTTTCTTTACACTTTTTAATGAACACGTATCTAGTAACTTTCCAACATTGTATAATCGATTTATATTTGACTTGAGAACGATGATAGGCTCAGCCAATGAAAACATGTTTTACATAATATTGACCAATAGACATCGTGCACACAATAACCTTAGAATCGACAGTACTGGAGTTGTTAGATCCATCCACTTTTTACAGTTCCTTTCTGTGACGAGTCCATAAATTATACAATTTTCTTAGAGGAGATTTTGGTGTAGTGATGAAAATACATTGTAGTAGAAATACTAGCAAAGGAACAAATAAGTTTTAATCAGAATTTCAGAACACAACGATAAAGAAAATAAACGTCTGTTAATTGGACTTCACACATCTTGTGGAGTTACTTTCCCACCATGGTAATTTCTGTAGGTCTCTGACTCTTGGGGCATCGCTCATTGTCTTTTCGGAAAACCCAAACATTCTTGCAACCAATCAAAACGCTGATACATTTTGAGTCCTCTGGTACATGCACGGTGAAGGCTTTAGGTAATCTGTAATAAAAATAACATTGTGTGTATTTGCGTTTATTTATCGTCGCCACCGGTTTCCCACATCGGCGACGCCTCCGGAAGAATGTTAGTCATTTTAGATTTTTGTAGGATAGTGCATGATACAGGAGATGCCCCACTTCAGGAAGCACCCCTGGTTCGTTTACGTGCCCGATGTAAAGCATCATACACGGGACCTCGGTTTTTCAAAGTCTTGGCCGAAAGACTGTTTAGTACGTTCTGTCAGTGGTGGACCACTGGACCACAGATCCCTACTAAAAATGATAATTTTAAATTTGCCTTTAAAAACTATAATGAACAAAAGTTAGAATATTTCACGAAATTTCTTCGAAGGAAGGAAAAATAAATTATTGTGAGCTAGATAAAAAACATCATAATTGAGCGCTGCTATTGGATTTACAACCTCTTCTGTAACTGACGTCATTTCAAGAAAACGCAACATGTGATGTCACTATTTGCAAGCAGGAAACATTATTTACTCCATAATTATGGTCACTTTGTTTTCATATTGCAATATGGGGCAATATTGCTTACTGTCAGCACATGGTGACGTCACATGTGACGTTTTCTGGAAATGACGGGACATTCATTAGATTTAAACGAACGAAATATTGTCTGAATAGTTGTTGTTACCCACTCTTGACTTGAACCAATTTTTATTAAAATCTATATTGTGATAACAACGTGAGAGCAAACAGAATATTTAACATTTTAAAGTCTAAGTCTTGAGTTTCAGTCTTAAAATGTTTGTGAACAAGGTCCCAGTATTACTTACGTTGCACAATTGAGTCCATTCTTGGTGCATCTACATTCCATGCAAGACTTAAGATCTTTGACTATAGACCCAGGCAGCATTTGCAAGTCTCTATACTCACAATATTCCACAGTTCTGCCATACTCTGAAATGCAATACAACAAAACCTCGCTTAAAGATCACCTTGAAATTAAAATCACCTCATGGACAGTTTTTTGTTTACCTTTTCTTTAACATTTTAGGTGGATAACCAGACACTATCTTTGAATTTAAACACTTTCCAATAAATTCGAACGCACTTTTTCTGCGCAGCCGTACTAACATGGTTTTGCTATTTGCATATCAGTGTTGTGCAAACCATCAAATCTTACGTTCACCATTAAACCAATTTCACTTCAACTGAACAACATTTGTAACCTTGATGCGGATTGGTTAACCTTTCGTTAAATGGTACGTAACCGAAATCACTTGAATTTCGGTAAATTTACCGAAATCCTTTCGGATCTGGATTGACCAGCACAACAAATCTTAACCTTCAAATTGCAACATTAACCAGATTGACATCTGAAATACTTTCGAATTATCATCAAACTATCCTTAGAACTGATGAGATAGCAGACATATATACTCATCTACAGTTCACATCATCAATAGGACCAAAACATTCTCCGAAACAGAGCTAAATGCAATATTTCATCTCTTCGTGGATGCCGAAGACGATTGAGCTACTACAATTGCTCTTTGTGTTTTTTTCAATGTGGTTTTATCTATTATGCTAGCCTTTTTTGTTGTTGTTAGTGTACGCTTTATCGGTATCCAACAGCGCGCGCACCATGGCTATACAAAATGTTAATTAACACCGAGTTCCTGGATATTATCTTCACTAAGATGGTAATAATGTTAATAAGCACACAATGGTCAAACTGCAGGTCGTAGGGTTGAAGGTCTCATTGACAAGTTGACTGAAGAAATTACATTAAAAGTGATTTACCCCAACCTCTGATTTAAGTGGAAAAGTTGTTATCAAAATATATTTGAATATGAATTAAAATATGTATCTAAAACGCATACACCTTGTGCGGTATCTCATTGAATTATATATTTTAGACGTTTTGAAAGTTATAGAATCTCGTAATGAACGACCTTTGGTCACTAAAATAATAATAAAATTCATCGTCGCATTATTTCCGGAACCCCATAACTTGTTTTTCGTCTTTTTGAGAAAAACAACTTTATAAGTTTTACCCTCTTGAGATAATTGTTACATACGAGGTTATGGAATTGCATTTTATTTAAGTTGTGTGCATTCCAGAACAATATAGGTAGTACAGATAGAAACAGCTTGAAAATACTCAAAACCGCCAAAATTTGAGTTACGGGGTTCTGGAAATAACGTCGACGATGTCTCTCCATTTTTTTTGGAGGGGAGACATAAGTATTAAATAGCAAATACAAATTTAATGTAAAAACTTACCTTTTTTATTCTGGATAGAACCATGAGAAAGCGCTCCAAAGGCAATTGAAAGTTGGACCAGAAGTAACGCGAACGTCAACAGAGACATTTTCATTATTATAGGTAAACACGGTTGTGCAATCCTACAGTTCTTAGTATCCAATAATAATGTGACATAATACTCGTGTATATATAAGCTCTTCAGTCAATAACTTGAGGCCCGTGCGGTGATTTTATCAAGTTTATGTAAGAAAAAATGTGATTGTGGGCGGATAAGTAATTTTCCGACTGCTTTAGAATACAGAAACATGAATGTAATGCTACAGTTTCTCGTACGTGCTCACTGCGGTCATCCATCCATTCGGGCTTTAGCCATTCAGGTTTGGTCTAAAAGCCGTACCGGATCATTTCCAATATAGAATCTTAAGTGTTGTTCCTACTTTATCCATATATATTTGGTATAAAGCCGTACCTGATCATTTCGGTTATAGAACCGAAAGTGTTGTTCGGACTTTAGCCATTTTGATTTGGTCTTAAAGCCGTACCTGATCATTTCCGTTATAGAACCGAAAGTGTTGTTCGGGCATTAGCCATTTAGGTTTGGTCTAAAAGCAGTACATCATCGTATCCGTTTTAGAACCGAAATTGTTGTTCGGGCTTAAGCTATTCTGATTTCGTCTGAAAGCCGTACCTTAAATTTGGAGAAAAACTGTCTGTGTCTTATCGACGATTTGTTAAACGTGAAATTGCCTTTTCAGTATATTTCTTTTGCAAACCTAATCTAAGATTCCGAACAATGCCATTTTAATACAATGCTACATCATCATTTTAAAGTATAAGATGTCAAAATACGTCCCATAATTGTATTTTTTAAGTAGTACCTGCCTGAACCGTTTGAACTCATTTCCTTACACTTTTATTTTTTCAGGCTTTACGCCGCTTATTAACATTTTTCATTTATGTTCGGAGTTCATCGGACTTAATGGTGCAGCTGGTTTACCAATCAGAACTAACATGTTCTTCCACAAGCAACTGAAAATTTTCCCACATAAATCAGGAGGGGGAACACATTACTGTGGATGCAGAATCTTCAGTCCAATTATCTTGGAAAACATACGCCTCACCCACGGTTCGAACCTTCGACTTCCGAATTGACATTCAAGCGCTTTTTTTTTGGTGAGATACTTTATTTTCCTCGGCTATAGGTATAAGTGGGTCAAGGGCATCCCACTACATACAGTACAATGAAAAAGTTAATATGAACTGGTTGTTAGTATGTAATATGAGCTATATATCATGCTGGAAAATTTGGTGACGCTGTTGCACAAATGGAACTACAACCGGGTTTCATCCCTATATCTTACGTGATAGCCGGGAATGTAACCGCCGTAAGATATAGGGATGATAATACCAGGCCCCATGTATCCAGAGCTTGTCAAATCTTTCTCGCAAATCATAACATTAACCCACTCGACTGGCCACCGTACAGTCCGATCTGTCCCCAATCGAACATCTGTAGGACGAACTTGACATGAGGATAAAGGGCCGTCGGAATATCCCCTCTACTATCGACCTACTAAGGACTACATTGTTGGAAGAGTGGAACAATACCCCTATGAGAATTATAAATGCACTGATGAATTCCATGCACAGGAGAATCAGGGCTGTGACAGATGCGCGAGGGGGGTATACTTCACTTTGCGATATAGGGGGGGGGGGGGGGGGTGGGGGGTACCGTCAAATGTGCTTCAATTACTAATGAATTATCGGTCAAAATCTAATGAAATTTTGATAATCTGTTGATTAAAGGAGGTTTTTATACTCATATAAAAATATTGTATATAACACCATACACATCACTTTATTTTTATTTCAACAACAAACACAAAAAAAACTTTATAGAAGAAATATTGGTTACTGTCATTCCTACAAATGTGTAAATGTTACCGTCGATGCCGGACCTCTCATTAGTGGCTGAACGCAATCTGTTTCAATACAGTAACATTAATCCCACCCAATGTGAAAAAAAAAATTCTTTTCATAAATTTATCCGTTAATGTGGTTGATGTTATCAGTATTATGGGCATTCAAGCTGACTGTCAATGTTCTGTGCATGTTTACTGGTTTCACATTGCTGAAATCGTTCAAATTCGATCCCACGTCGCTTGTGCTTTGCGGATTCGGATTTCATGGAAATAATTCTATCTGGGATAATAGCTAGGACGCAGCATTTCAGCGCCGAAGGTTTCCGGTTCAATCCTAGAAATAACGTGTATAAGGGAAATTACAGATAACTCACGGACATCTGAATAAAATACAGTAAAACCTCAATAATAAGACCACCCAGTCTAGCGACTATCCCGAGCATTTAACCGGTTTCAAGTAAAGCCACACACTGTAATACAGTATGTAATTCATAATTAAAAATGTTAGTTTGCACTTTAAATGCTGTACTATTCCGTAGGCGGTGGCCACAGTATCATTAAGAATGCGCACAATCTGAAATATAAATTGTGTAGAATTGCTTTTGACATCAGTTGAACAAAATACTAAGTGTCTTCATTTGATTTTTTTACTGTAAAACATAATAATTAATTAGTAATACTACAGAAGCTACTGTTGAGCCATCATCCATTTGACTTTGTCGAATCAAAAATACAAGGACAACATAATGTTGCACTCGCATTATTTATTGTTTGTGATTATTTATTAAAAGTGTATTAAACAAACAATAATATTACATGTTAACTCTTTTATTTCATATCATATTAGAATGAACAAATAAAATCAATAAATGTGATGATGCGAAAAATATCAGTACTGCAGCTTCCACTGATATGGTTGATTGGAAAGAGTCTAGTAGTGTGTGTGCCCACCCGGACTCGACGTATAGTGTTATTTAAACCAATAAATTCGACCCGAGAATCATGATCTACACGTAGAAAATTCACCGAAATTCAGTGACTTTCTTTAAGGTTACGTACTCCTTATCAAAAGGTTAACCAATCCGCGTCAAGGTTACAACCGTTGTTCGGTTGAAGAGAAGTTGGTTTTAGTGGTTAACGTAGATTTGATTGGTTTACACAACACTGATATGCAAATAGCAAACCCATGTTAGTACCGCTGTGCCGAAAAACAACAAGAATGAGCTCGTCCTAGATTCCATAAGCAGCGAAACGCAAGCGCCAAAATATATGATTTAGATCGTTACTTTAGGTAAGCTTCATTTATGCAGACCTAAGTTTGCGATTTTGTTCACGCCCCTCTCTCATGGCAGTGCATGTGCACAAAGATAATATCTGCATTGCGGTTTGAATGTTTTGTTCACGATGAAAATATAAAAGCTGTCGCCATGTCCTCCATTATCTTTAAACAATCGCGAACATTTGTTATTATTGTAGGCCTAATGACTGTTCAAATAATGTTATGCCCACACGATATTATATTTACAATGGTCGGTAACATATGGCTAGACGATAATATCACAGTGATAATGACTAACAAGCCAGAACTGCGTCATTACTCGCATATAAAATTCAATAGTTATTATTCTTATGAAACTTTATTTTATGATGTAAAAAATATCTATAACTGCTATCATTCTGTGATACTTGTACGTAAACAGATTGTTTATAATAAACTACAAAAACATGATGTTTATACACTGGGAAATGGACATATTTTTTTGGGCGTTTCTAACGAACAAGGAGAAGGTTTGAGATAAATATAGATGTAGATGCACATGATCAAGTCGATGCACCTAAAGTGAAATAGCACATGCTGTTGTGAATATCATATTTTTACGTCCATTGTTCCCCATTCTTTACCAGCTTAGTTCTATTTTATTTCCCCCTCCGCGATCCTCTAGTCTCTTATTTTTTAGGCTTTTTGGCGTCTCATTGCTATCATCGTCAACCGGATGGTCGACTCGAAGTACCGCCATATTTATCGTCTCAAGAAAATAGTACATGTAAAGTCCTCTGATTTTTATTATAGATTTGATGAGTATGATGACTGATTTGTCAGGGATGTATACTGATTGTGGAATGGCGGGAGTCTTGATATAAAGTCTTTTCTGGATTATTTGTGTCATTTTTGACGAATGATTTTACCCGAATAGTTGCGTATTAATTTCTAATACGATAATATGGAAAACGTGCAGCCTTGCATTGGAAGCGCCTCCCAGGACCTTCAGTCTTTTGATTTACTTTTCCTACCACCAAACAGGTTACATGTTTGAAATTCAGATATATGATTATAAAATTGTCAAACAAAAATCAAATAAATGAAAAACATTTGTTGTCAAAAATCTTGAAGGTAGTGATTCGTTCCAGTATCGAGAATTGTGTAGTTATATGCATTAAATATATTGTGGTGACTTGAATGCTGAGTCACGGGATGACGTATATTAAAATATACAGGTTCCGCAGCACTGACAGCTGTATGAATGGCTTTAAACTACTGCGCATTTACAGGCATAGGAAATAATTTGGCATACATGGCCCTTAATATGCACTTCAATACAAGTGCATGCGTTAGTTACCCATTCAATGCAGTTAAAGATTTAAAGGTCAACTTTATCAACTTTACCAGCACTATGAAATACATTACCGCCACTTACATCGACGTACTTGCTTAAAATATTGATGACATATTACTAGTTATCTATGTTAGTGATGAGATATTCCTTTTTAGATATGATGAATATAACACTTGGATATGTAGTTTCTTAAGTTCATCTTTGATGAATGATATCTTTTATAGAATGACGGTGGGAATAATCATTCAACACAACAATAATGTTAAGATTCAGCATAATTATCTTGATTTGTTTCATTTCGCGGGGGAAAATCAATATTTTATAGCATGCTACGAGATTTGTACATTTTGAGGCTTAAAAAACAACAATGATTACAAATAAATAATATTATGGTTGAGATAAACAAACATCGAACAAATGAATATTTCGCCATTCTTCAATCTTGGGCAAATTTTTGGCACATAGCCGCTTCCGTAGGAAAATAATTTGACAATAAATATTTCAAGGTCACAAAATTAATTTTCATCCGATTCGTTATAAATAGCAAAGATTCGCGATTGATCTTTGTATCAAATTTATGCTTTGGTAAGACAATGTGTGCTTTTTATTAATAATCTTAACATTTCAAACGAAAAAATAAGGCAAGAAAAAATCATTGAAAATCACTTAAATATGGCATGATAGCAATCTAATCTGCAAAGGAATGACTCACATATATGTTATGTACTTTTAAGTTCATATATTATTAAAAATCTAATACTCACCTTAATGCCAGCAGTATTTATAGTGATTTTATACATTGTTTACATGTGTGTGCTGACGAATTCATATTGATTCGCGCTTGCGAATAATATTTATAACATGGTGTACAATATGCGCCATTCCTTCAAAGGTGTTTTTACATTTTTAATTTTCATTTTTTCTTCCCTTTCTGCATCAAAGATTTTGTTAGACTTTTGATATGTTGTTTATACACATGTACTTGAAAACATTTCTGTTGCAATTATTTGAGGGTTAAAAATAGATTGACTGGACAATAAGTGAAGTCAGCTCAAATCTGTTTTAGAGCCGATATCGCAAATGCTTACTGCTATTTTTTGTCAGACAAAGACTACTTTCTTCAGGAGTATGTAGCCTTTGGCGGTTCTGAATTTAAGACTTGGGATGACTCATTCGATGAGTGTCCGCGGATTTCGCCTTCTATTAACGTCTAATGTCTGCCCCCTCCCAGTAAAGTTGCTATTTAAAGATAAAAATAACCAATACCAAGCAAAAAGTACTCTTTATCAATGAGGCATGTTTTTATATGAATCACAGTACCCCAAAAAGTAAATATGATAAAATACAATAATTTTGTTTTGCCTTAGATGCTAACACAACTGGGACATTTATTCAACTTTCTTTTCACCATTGTCACTTATTAATATAATATAACACAATCACAATGCTATCATTATCAGAAAGCTATTGAAAGCTTAATTTGTATCGCTAGGTAATCTCTTCCTGTTTGTCTAAGGTAAGTGAGCTGCCGGGGGTGTATCGAAATCCCGTTATCTGATTGGCCAATCGGCCTGTCAATCAAATATCTGAGGAAGGGTCAATTGGCTCTGACGAATCCCTTGCTTATAATGGAACATGTAATCCAGTTGTTGTGACCTAACTCGCAGTTCAGGCCATCGGTTGTCCCGAGTGTTCAGGTGTGTTGGAAACGTCGCAGTAGGGATCATACAGTGTCTTGGCAGGTACCCATTTGTTCAGCAATTATGGTGTAGTCTGGCTTGTTACATTCTGACCGCATGGAGATGTTTATTTTTCCAAACCTTGTCATCGCAGATGTCGAATAAAAATGACAGTTTGATTTTCCCTGATATTTGACTTCTAACCTAATGTTTTATACAGGACGTATTAATTATGCACTACTACGCATGTGTGATTTGAAAACAGCATCTGACACACGAGTGGCACTTCTATTTTAGTCGAAACCCGTGACAGCGTTCTCAGAACAATATAGTGAAAGTAAGGTTACATTACCCATATTGTGACATGAACTAAATAGTATAATACTCCCGTTCTGACAGTGCCTGCCTTGTGACCTGCCCTACACAGTTAACTGTCCACGTTCTGACATTACCCGCATCGTGGTGTGGTCTGTACAGTGTAGTACTCGTAACCTGATGTTACTCGCATCGCGATGTGGTCTGTACAATGTAGTACTCACAACCTGACGTTATCCACATCGTGATGTGGTCTGTACAATGTAGTACTCATAATCTGATAATACCTTCATCGTGTTGTGGTCTGTACAATGTAGTACTCATAATCTGATAATACCTTCATCGTGTTGTGGTCTGTACAATGTAGTACTCACAACCTGACGTTATCCACATCGTGATGAGGTCTGTACAATGTAGTACTCATAATCTGATAATACCTTCATCGTGTTGTGGTCTGTACAATGTAGTACTTACACCTAGATGTTATCCGCATCGTGACGAGGTATGTGCAATGTAGTACTCACACCTAGATGTTATCCACATCGTGCTGAGGTCTGTACAAAGTAGTACTCATAATCTGAAATCCGAATCGTGATGAGGTCTGTACAGCTTAGTCCTCATAGTATGATGTTACTTGAATCGTGATGTGGTCTATACAAAGTAGTACTCATAATCTGATGTTACCATTGTGATGTCTATAGGATGTAGTACTCATAATCAGATGTTACCATTGTGATGTGGTCTGTAGGATGTTGTACTCACAATCTGATATTACCTACATCGTTATGCGATACAGGGGTTCTGATGTTACTCACATTGTGACGTAGACTGAACAATGCAACTTACTCACATTCTGATGGTATCTATGACTGTGTTATGATTGGAGCAGCACGGTTTTAACTGATATTTTGACTTCGTATAGTCAAACAGTATACTCACTCTACTACAAACATTCTGACAAAATTCAACTGTGACATGGATTCAACATATTTTACTGCTGAATTAATGTTAAGTACATTATGACAAAGAGAATACATATTTACTGCTGTACTAGCCCCGCTAATCTACTCCTTAGCTGGAAACCATCGTAGTTAGGCGGAAGTAACAGGAGTATTAATCTTATAAAACAACAGTTAGGTCTGATGCTTGTTATTGGCTTATGTAACATTTTAACCTCTCTCATCATAATCACTTAGATTAACCCAAGTGTAATTGAAAGTCGAGTGTTACAGTAAGACGAGTGTTACAGTAAGTCGAGTGTAATAGTAAGTTGAGTGTGCGAGATGTTGCTCAATTATTCATGTGATTGTCTATTTGAAATATATTTCAGTAAATTTAATATCGATTGTCAAACAAATTCTTTCAACTTCTACTAATTACTCTCCATGACTGTGATCTGTGAATTAACAAACACTGGTACATTACTGTGAATTTCGCAGTTCAACCTTTGATTGTCTACCTATGTGATTGGGTTGAATATGTTAATTGGATTGTCTCCCTCTTGTTCCAATGTTATATTCTGTAAGTTGGTTTATTGTGTTCATTTTATGGTCTCCCTTTCTTCTTATTTCTGTGTATTTTAATTGTCTCCCTTTCTTCTTGTTCCAATGTTATATTCTGTAAGTTGGTTTATTGTGTTCATTTTATGGTCTCCCTTTCTTCTTATTTCTGTGTATTTTAATTGTCTCCCTTTCTTCTTGTTCCAATGTTATATTCTGAAAGTTGGTTTATTGTGTTCATTTGATTGTCTCCCTTTCTTCTTATTTCTGTGTATTTAATTGTCTCCCTTTTTTGAGTATGCAAGTAATTCATAACAATTGGTAAAGTATGACTTTCGTTTTACGAAACATAACACTAGAATTAATTAACATTAATGACATACTTACATATCTTACATCATCTGGTCAAATTAAACATATAGTACCCTAAAGCAAACTAACGAAATACTATATGTTGACAAAAATGTCGCATTAACCATATTTAGTCATCTAATATTTCTTATTCAGTCATATTTATTTTACGGCTAAATAAGTTCGGATAATTATACAAATGTACAATCATTTGGATGACACAACAATAGTGCGCGCAATAGAGTTAATATAATGATTTCACATCGTAAAACAAAGTCATTTGGTTACCCAAATTCCATTAAAATTTTCTCATTTATTTACATATAATAATAAATGGGTCCTGAGTCCAGATTGCAAACCCAAGAAAAAAGCACCGGGAGTGAGTTGTACAATTTTGTATTACACACTCGATGTAAACTAAATCAGTTAAATTTTAGGGAAGGACCCGATACTGACCAAATGTACACAGCATTTCTCATATTGAGGAAAGGGCCGATGGATGGAGCTCTGAACTTCTTGACTGGTAGTCTGTAGGCAATTTGTCAGCTAGTCAATTCAAATAACTTGTATGCACGACTAACCTATTAATCTTGGAACCGATTATCTTGGAATCCACTTATGATAATTTCAAACTGGTCAATTAATCGATGTATAATCGATTTCGTCTCTAGATATTTTTTATAATATCAAACAGTATCAAAAAAGATCCAATTGGAAAGTACCATGACAAATTTAACTCAATAAATCTTACTAAGACTTAATTTGAGAGAGAGAGAGAGAGCGTAAGTTGCTACAGGGAACGGCAGATACATTATACAGTATTTCTCCACACAGACCTCCGCATAACAACACTTATTAAAACTTAAGGCATTTGCGGAGACTCAGGGATACATTCCCGAGGGAACAGGGGCGCAATGAAGGGCTTTGCCGACATTAAGAGATAACTAGGTGACTCAAACTTGCGTATGAAGAACACTGATATGAAGAACTCTTGGATGTAAGGAGCATCTTTAAAATCCCTTAGTGCACATTTTACGTACAAATCATTAGGAATAAAGCGAATAGGTCTCAAGGGCGTTCGTTGTATATGTGTTGTACATCAAAAATCTTCTTTGACATCGTGAGCAGACAATTTTCAGAAGTAGAAATTTAATAAGGCGTGAAATTGATGTACATTTAAACACAAGTTCAGAACCATTGTGACATTGTTCATTGACCTTTCAGAGATTTCCTTAAAATCACTACTTAAGTACACATAGGCATACTTTGTCAAATTTTTCGTTGATGGGAAATCCTTTGAACAAATTTTAGCGTAAAATAACAACTTTCAGAAAGTTCTTTGTCAAAGATTCCTTGAATAATACTTTGAAAATAAGCTTTGATAGTGTGCACAAGCCTTAATGCGAAACATTGATGATGTGCATCGAATAATAAAAAGTATCGTATTTCAGTTATTGATGCATTTGCAACACCCGGGAAAGAAAAAAAAGTCAATCTCAGTATCATCAATGTCTTCAGCTTTGGTAACTCCAGATTTTAGGACCACAGCTGTATGTAGACTTGATTCCTGCGCGCACACACACCCTGTACAACCACTGACAGACCTGAAAAAGAACATTCCCGGTAAAGAAAAGTAATGCAGATTTCCTGTCTAGAGAAAATTCAAGTATTATCTCCCTTTCATAAGCAGATAAGTTAGTCGTTTTCACTGTTTGGGATGTCTTTCTATCAAGGGATTTAATATGATCTCGAATAACACAAATAAAATAAATGCAAAATAACAGTACCTGTGCAAAGAAATATCAAGTGTTAATTGTCTCCCTTACATGGGAAATTTTATATAGTCGTAAAAATAATATAATTTTCTAGCAGATGCCACTTGGAAAGCGCATGGAAATGTATACATAAAGTTATAATGACAAAAGGGACACCACACGCACGTGAACATAAAATATGGATGTAAATATGGACCACCTTGGATGATCAGTGTGAAAATAAAATATGGACGTAAATATGGACCACCATGGATGGTCAGTGTGAACATAAAATATGGATGTAAATATGGACCACCATGGATGGTCAGTGTGAACATAAAATATGGATGTAAATATGGACCACCATGAATGGTCAGTGGCGAGAAACACCCCTTGGGATTGAAAGCAGGTTTAAGAGAGCATCCTACCTAACACCTACATTATATGAGCAGTGTAAACAAGAACATTGTCTTACAAATCATGTAACTGATAATTGCAATTAGGCTAAACATTTGTTTTTTAACTCTTGAATCTATCAATTCAACAATAACAAGCAATGTGATACATATATTGAAACCTAAATGTTTTAGCAACGGATTGTAACTTTGTTCAGCGTACAAAGCTATAGGAGCAGATCTACAGCTTTATTTCGGAACAGACAGACTTGTTTCCACTCGGAACACCTCGGAGATATAAATATGTATTCCGAGCTCTGCCGGATACCGCCGAGTTGTTACGATTGACTTGTTTCACTTCCCATCGGGATATACTTCAACAGTCCCTAATCGCTGTTAACAGTTTTGTTATACTTTACACCATATGATGGCGAAAGAGCAATGAATTCATTATCGCATTAAGAACAAGAACTACTTACTGACAAGCATGCTGAGGGAAATATTGCTTTAAGTTATTCAGTTGCAAAAAGGTTTTTGAGTTCCCGAAAACATTCGTTTTTGTTGTTGGTGGATAGAAGCTTACACTCCTGAAATTAGAACATAATATTGACTTTACACCAATATCCAGACAATTATAGGTATATGAACAATACAGATATGTAAGCGTTCAAACTTCATTTAAAATGTCATCTTAGTGTTGGGTTGAATAAATAATAAAACAGTATTGTTTACCCAATTTAAGATCAAATACCATCCATTTCGAGATAAATGGGTATGTAAAATGTAATTCATCTACATGTAGTGACATCTTTTTGAAATACATGTACCTAAAGTTTTCGATTAAAAGGTCAAATTTTATTAGGTAATGTGGGATAGAAATTTACCTGTTTCGTATAAATTATATTCAATAAATTCAATATTAGTCCTACGTTCATTTGATATTCTTTATAAATGTGCGTACAGTAGAATCTCACTTCAAGACCACCTCAATAATAAGACCACCTCAAAATTAAGAATCAACTTTTCAAGTCCATTTTCCAAGTTTTGCTCTTCAATACTAAGACCATATCGGTAACAAGACCTGTTCTGAAGGGTTTAAATGATGGTCTTATTATTAAGGTTTTACTGTATTTGAAGTAACGGAAAAGGGAGAAATTACTTACGAAACACAGCAACCGTGATAGACTGGTACGGCCCTTTTTCTCCGTTTGAAGGGCGTCTCAAGGGATTTATTACATGTAAACCTACAAACTTCAGTCGAAGGAATAGTAGCATTAACCAAAACACGATTTTCAAACCCATTAATGTACTGTTGAAAATAAAATTGTTGTTGTCCTGCTGTTCTGAAGTACATTGGATAGGTTCTGTTTATGAGTACCTCGGTGATACCCTTTTCATGCTCCTCGTCCCCCCTGAAAAGTAAGGGCAGCGTTAATTAATTATCCACAACCAGATTAGTGTATATCTGGAACAGGGGAGGCTTATGCATGCCATGTGATACCTCCCGAAATATTAATTAACTGTAAATACATTTCTCTTTCTAGAGCTATAACTAGGAATGAAATAAAAAGCTGACCTTCTTGCGTAGTAACGAGCTACTACATGTAGGGGAACGTTGCGGTATACGGGTAGCGCCCTTGAATGTCATGAGTTACCCAGTCATGGATAATCATAAGTATAAGATGTCACAACTACTTTCACAATCGCTGTAAAAATAAGTTTAAACTTTTAACGACTACAGTTCAAGAAATCGCCCCCGTTTACTGACCTGGTTTCTCTCCAAGCCAATATGGCCACCAACGAGACAACAGCCAATGTCAGAATGATTACTGTGCCAATCTGAAAGTAAACAACATTGGAAAAAGTTTGTTACATAAAACTATGATCCAATCTATGTTGTTTCGTAAATGTTATTGTGCCTTCAAATGCGCATTTTAAGGGATAGGAAAACTAGAATTCTACCTAGCGCTACGTAACTGTGTCGTTTCCTACACGTAGCCAACTTTTCTCGCTTACTTCCCCTACCTCTTAAAAACGTGTCTCGGATCTTGGTAGTTTAATGAAAGTGTACAGTTTTCTACACACATGTAAAACATCGTAATAAATAGGCACGTGGAATTTTCATTGCACTGAATCCGTGTATATTTGTAGTACGTTGTGGTTGCCGTTTTCCGTGCCTTTTCACCTGAGTGCACGCGGCAAATACGATAAGTGATTGTTTAGATCATTTGGCGTAGAAAACTATTGAATGCGTGAAAGTGTGATTACTTAAAATACTGGCGAATGTATTTGAACAACACCGAGAGGCAGTGAGCCGGGTAAATATATACTACTTATTTTCATTTTTTTTCATCGGTCTCTTAGCTAAATCATTGTGTTATGTTCTTCACAAAATACGAAATTGTGTCTAGTAATGTGTAGGTATACAATACATATAAAATGACTTTGAATCAGATTTAAAAATACAATTACGACTCATTTTGCTAAATTTAGAATTCAATAAAGCACTCAGAACATACAGAACATACAGAACACACAGAACACACAGAACACACAGAACACACAGAACACACAGAACACACAGAACACACAGAACACACAGAACACACAGAACACACAGAACACACAGAACACACAGAACACACAGAACACACAGAACATATGCACCATCCGCCAAAAAAGGGTTACTAACACATGGTTCTTTGGTTATATAAATATTTTATAAGTTTTTTAATGTGCCGACTCATAACATTGTCATAAGTTGATGCTTGCATAAACAAGTTTCATTCGGGTGTCAAACATATCGAGTTCAACAATGAAATACAATTCAACCTCATCATATCATCCCCCTCCTGGAGACGTAACATTCTGCTGTTGTTGAATAGAGGTTGTTGTTCTAGAGAGGTTTTATTGATAGTAAAATATTTCTCCAGGAAAAATCGATACTGCTGTTGAAGAGAGGTTGTTGCTGAAGAGAGGTTTATTGATAGTAAATTATTTCTCCAGGAAAAATGGACACAGCTGTTGAAGAGAGGTTGTTGCTGAAGAGATGGCCGCTTTGAAGAGATTGCGATGCTCCTTAAAATGGGTCTTTCTCAACCAAACATTCAATATATAGAACATGGTATTTATCGACAGTTTTATATGGAATTCATGGTATATTGGGTAAGTGTTCCATTTTCTTTCTGAATATAGTAATCTGAAGTCACGTGTCCTTTACCTCAGCTTCATATGTGAAGTTGTCAGTTGCCAATAATTAAAACATCTACAGGCTTTGCTTTAATATTTCAGAGCTCTAGTCCGTTTGGGGAAGTCGTCGCATTATTTTCAGAACCCCATAACTTGCTTTTCGTCTTTTTACCCTCTTGGAATAATTGTTACATACGGAGTTATGGAATTACATTTTATTTAAGTGCATTCTAGAATAATATAGGTAGCGCATATAGAAATAGCTTGTAAAGACAGTTTCACCGATACCAAAGACTCAAACCCGCCAATTTTTGAGTTATGGGGTTCTGGCAATAAGGCGGCGAAGTTGCTCAGCCATGTCGTGGGAACCAGTTAGTAAGTCGTGTGCACGAGATAAAAATAAATTCACACATGTCACCTCTATGCCACCGTACAGAAGTGTTTTAACCGTTTCAAAATTCGTTATGTGAGGTTTAACCTATATCATTATTCGCTGTAAGACGAGACCGCGAGTACACCACAAAATACGAGATGAATGGCTAGTTTATAGATTTATAAGTTCAGTTAGTCATGCATGTCATGAACTATACATTGCCCACCTCCTCAAATAGTCAGGAAGTCCGGGTGTATGTATGTCATTGTTGATGGGAATATACGGTCATAAGTAATTCTTCGGTTATTAAACTTTATTAATGGCCCAAATAAAAGAAAGTAGGAAAGTCTTACTCAAGAGAATATAGTTAAACAATTACTAACACAAACTTACTTATATAATACCTAGCTACCCAGTTACCTACATACAAGAGGCGCGTTTTTTATGTAGGTGTCTAAAAGCGCTTGACCCCATAGCAAGCAACAAAATAGCACCCATCAGACCTGACGACAATGTTCCGCATGGACCCTATTTAATTTAACAAAGCTAGCCCTGTCCAATCACGCTACCTATCTTAAGATGGGAACTACTTTTCCTAAGTTTAAGAAACTGCACCACTACTTTTTCTACGTAGCGCTAGATAGAATTCTATTTTTCCTACCTCAAAAGATTCGCATTTGAAGGCACAATAACATTTACAAAACGTCATAGATGGGATAGATCCCTATCAGATTGCATACAAGTACAATAATTATAATCATTAAGGCGCTTTGTCGACTTTTAAAAAGAGAGATATAAATAGGAGATATCAAAAGCATATGTTACTTCCGTGGCACATTATTTTTAACGCGGACATTGCGGGTTCAGATCTTAGACGTTTAAAGACTTTTCCTAAGTTTAAGAAACTGTACCGCCGCCTTTCCCTACGAAGCGCTAGGTAGAATTATATTTTTCCCTCCACTTAACCATGCGCCCCCAGCCTACCAATCTACCTGTCCAACTCCACAACTCAAGGGTCGGGAGACACCAGTCAAATATTTTCAAGTTTAAAAAAAATATTTCTTCAACTTAATTAACTCTTGTCTAGATTCCAATGATCAAGTTTACGGTGTTTTTCCCTCTTTTATTTTGTATGCATCTTCGTGACTTATTCATGACTGCCTTGTCGGGTACATGACATCACACCATTATAAATTATGTATTAATCAGACTTTATAAATATTCATAACTCCGATGTTGTCGATGTCCAACCATGCGTTGATCGCTTTAAATGTTGCAACGTGTCCGTATTCATATTTCCAAAGTCAATGTCAATGTCACTACAGAGAGCGTACAAGTCTCTCCAAATTCTAAACCTGTTGGTCAATGGCGGCCAAGTACTATTTCACATCAAGCATCTGGTCGGCTTTACACAAATCTAACATTAAAATTATCTGAACAATACTCACCAAACATCTTTGACAGGTACACGAACTCCCCATTCTGTCTATCAACTGATCTGTTGTTCCTGGAATATGTAGAAGCACAGTGAAACAGTTTTAGAGCAACATCCTTTGGCAGGCATTTTTCTGTCTATTTTAGGAAAAATACCCTAGATAAATCGGGGAAATTTACGACATAAAATTTGCCATTTTGTGAAAACTTTAGTCGCTTCAATTCAAATTTTGGGAATTTTCATAGTTCAAAGAACAGGATTTCCATATCTAAATTTTATATAAACAAGCATTCTAATCTTCATTTCTTATTTCAACTGTCAAAAGACACTCAAAATGTCAACAAACATTTATGACACAAGGGACAATAATGGCCACAATAATTCAAAGAGCTTTAAGATATACCAGGTCACTCCAGTAGATGATTTATCGTAAGTGGTTCTGATTGGGAATTCGTTTTGCTGATTAGGAAAACACCATAAATTTGGTTTTGGGAATGGGTCATATTGTCTGACCCGTGAGAACTAGAGAACAAGGCCTGTTTGGGAGATACAATTTTCAGATTTGGATGAGAGGGTGTTGCTTAATAGAGGTTAAATTGGTTGTATTTTTTACAACTGGAAAATTGATGATATTTCTGGACAAAGGCTATAGCTCAAGATTGGTGCGCCATGAAGAGTTTGCAATGTATCATAATGATTTCATCCATATTGAAACTAGTTAATAACAGTCATTGAATAATATTAGTTAAGCGCCCTAACTGAAATTCATTTTCAGTCAACTATTTTCCAATCGTAGGTTAAATATTCGAAATTGTCGTGCGCACTAGTTTGTGATCCAGGAAGCAGTTACGGAGAGTGATTAATATAATTAATTAACTAGTATCATGATAATTTAAGACCAAAGGAAATATCAATACCACTATGGGGAATCTAATAAGTACACACATAATGTTCACAAAGTTATTTACATGTAGTAAGAAAGTTTTACCTACTGTATTATTACGAATGATAATCCTTGTTGTAGATATTCTTCAGGTGAAACACTATAAAACAATTAGATACGCCATAAGCCAACTCCAGTGAGAAAATATTATTTACACAGATGTTAAATTGTTTACGGTATAACGATAGTGTAGTCTAGTAACGTGACCAATTACAATGCGATTCTGTCCATCTCTTTACCATTCAATGCCCCCCTTTTCAGTTAACAATGTGGATGCAATTACCCCAGTCCGCAACAAAGATCATCAAGTGGTTATGTATTGCCAGTTATCAATTATCTTCACTTACAAGTATCTATATAGTCCAATCACTTCCAAACCGGATGGATGTTTATTCACCTAGTTATTTTCATTACTCATCATCCTATCCTAAAACTTAATAAAAAACACTTATCGAAGATTATCTGATGGCCACTGATGAATAATTGTGGTTTCATAAACTTGTTTGTAGAGTAACATCCCTAGTCTTATCACACACATCGCCGAATTGCGCAACCGCTCCGAAATTATTCATCCGGTTTCCAGTTCACTTCACATGCCGATTAATTAATATGGTGAAGCGTCATCTGATTTCTAATAATTATACACGTATAACGAACATTTTAGATTTAAAGCAGTGGTTGAATGGATAGATACGGATTGATTTTATGAAGTGAATCGTGGGTTTATGCGAGAACACGCTCCATTTGTCTCTGGTTCATGTAAAATCGGTCACGCGTTTCATTTTGTATATGGTGGCCGATTTCAGCCATCTCGTCATACCACCAATTTATTAACAAACGAGAAATATCTTGAATTAAGATGGTCGGTGCAATTTAAAGGTTAATATTGGAAAGGGCTCTGTATAGTTTCGTGCCTTGGGGGCCAGTGTTAGGAGACCCCATTTTATTGTGGATTTGATCGTGTAAATTATACTCAACACAAATGTTGCATCGTCATGTAGTGTGCCATGTAATTACTGTATCGGCCTCGAGCAACAGTTCTACAATCGTCCTACCTACCTGACGACACTATATTTGACTGCTCCCCATGCACACATAAAATAAAAATTGAATGACTCTGACGTCATTGTGAATATATTGAAGAGTTGTACGACATTCGAGTTGTTTATGTTATTTTAGTGCCGTTATTTTATGTTCCCTATGCCCCTACTTCCTATACATTTTTGATAGCCTTTCGCAACCAATGGATTTAGGTGTTGATACTAACTTTTGTGAATCTAGACTTTAATATTGCTTAACAGACAAACGTTTACTGCAGCGATAAAATAAAACAAGTTTTGCATCGGCTTATGGCCCATATAATTGTCCTTATAACAATGTACATCTGGAATTTGTAAAATAATATAAAAAAAACTCATTCATCACTGATTTGATTTATTATGTCAATTTTGTGTCGCACAAAGTTCCGCTTGTTTTCAAATGTCCATTTAATTTGTACAATTCGACTAAGTTTCTTTGCAAAAGGCACCAACTGAAGTTTAACGCCATGCACTGAAACAGATTCTTCCTCCTTCCTCCGAAATACCCCGTTTTCGTACGGACCAAATAAACTGAATTCTCTATGCTTGAAGCGAGTGTGAATATTTATCAATATATCTTTTCTTTCAACCATCCTTACGCAACAACCACAGCGTCACGTGGCACCGCTCTCCTGGTAAAACGTATTTCTCTCCCTTTGCTCATAGATAAAGTCAAGGTCTAGTGAGCACGCATTTAATACTACAGTTCTCTCCCTTGCATCATGGTGTTTATAGCGAACTATGTACATAACCATCAGGTATTTGAAAAGTTCGGTAACCTACCTTTTGATTGTAGGAAATGCTGAGTACAGTTCACTCCCTTATTATAATTTATAAAGCACAGTTCTCGCCAATTTAACAAACAACATTGCATAAAATTACTGTAGTTGTTAATGAAAATCCTTTATATGTGTATCTCCCTTAGAAGAGGACAATGCAAATGCCAATTAATGCTGTCCCTGTGTGGACCACCGTGTAAGTTTGGTGTAGTATGTGTCACTCCCCGCGGGTGCCTCCTCCCTTTTCTTTCTGCAATATTGCAAACTTAACCCCCCAACTGTTTGTCCTCTTTGATTCGCCTAGTTATTCCTATGGTCGGCCAGGCAATTCCTTGCGCCTCTGTTCCATTGCGTATGTACCCTTGAGCCCCATCAAGTGCCTTATGTTTTATGGATTTTTGTTTTCCCGGAGGTCTGTGTGGAGGCCCTGTCTTATGTATGTGGCGTTCCCTGTAGCAACTTATTATCTCTCTTTTGAACAGACGATGTCAGCTTTAATTTGCAAAGATACCACTTTGTATCATTTCTAGAGTAAATATAGACATTAAGGTCGTTCAAACGATAAATATCATATAAAAATATCGAAATTACCAATTATTGGTCAGAAAATTAACACTACTACTCACCTGTCGGACTCTCTTGCTTCCTTCTGTCGCAAAAGAATCACTCGGCGGAATACACATCGGGATATACACCGTGAGTACAGGGAGGGAATGTCACATTTACAAAACAGGGCCTCACCAAAAAATAACAGTACAACTTGCTGCTGTATTTAGAAAAGAGCTCAATACATTTTCTGGTAAAAATATTTGTTCAACTAACATTTACTCCTTTCTTTCATTTTTTTCTCTCAGTTCTGAACTGTGAGATGGCATATAATGTTGCGTGTGACGCTGTCTGTCATGAAACCACGTACAGTAAAACCTCAATAATAAGACCACCCTTGGGACCGGTCTTCTTATTGAGATGTTCTTAATATTGAGGTTGAATAAAGAGCAAAACAGTGTCAATGAACTTAGTATTGAGGTGGTCTTATTATTGAGGTGGTCGTGTTATTGAGGTGGTCTTATTGAGGTGGTATTATTACTGAGATGGTCTTAATACTGATGTGGTCTTATTACTGATGTGGTCTTATTACTGAGGTGGTCTTTAAGTGAGGTTCTACTGTACTCGTATATCCAAAGCCATTGGTCCACCAGCTCTGAATTGCATGTGGAAGAGTTGTCGAGGACTGGTTGTCAACTCACCACTGTTCATAAATGAAATACAGTCGGACCTCGTTTATTAGGATTAAAACGAACTCATAATCATATAAGGAGAAGTTTTATTTACCAAAGACATATACAGACGCATATTTCATGTCATTAAATTTATCATAAAGTTTCCTTAACACTCTTTTATTGTATATATATCTAGTAACTTTCCAACATTGTATAATCGATCTATATTTGACTTGAGAACGATGATAGGCTCAGCCAATGAAAACACGTTTTGTATAATATTGACCAATCGACATCGTGCACACAATAACAATAGAATCGATAGTACTTGAGTTGTTTCGAGATTAGAGAAGGGTTCTATTGTAAAAATCAACATTTCAATATCAATACCCCATCCACTTTTTACAGTTCATTTCTGTGACGAGTCCATAAATTATACAATTTTCTTAGAGGAGCTGTTGGTGTAGTGATGAAAATAGTGGCCTAGGAGAAATACATGTACTAGGAGCAAATGAAGTTTAATCAGAATTTTAGAACACAACGATAAAGAAAATAAACGTCTGTGAATTGGACTTCACACATCTGATGGAGTTATTTTCCCACCATGGAAGTAATTGTAGGTCTCAGACGCTCGGGGCATCGCCTACTGGTATTGTTTTGGAAAACCCAAACATTCTTGCAACCAATCAAAACGCTGATACATGTTGAGTCCTCTGGTACATGCACGGTGAAGGCTTTAGGCAATCTGTAATAAAAATAACATTGTGTGTGTTTTTGCGTTTATTTATCGTCGCCACCGGTTTCCCACATGGGCGACGCCTCCGGATGAATGTTTGTCATTTTAGATTTTTGAAGGATAGTGCATGATACAGAAGATGCCCCACTTCTAGAAGCACCTCTGGTTCTTTTACATGCTCGATTTAAAGTATCGTACACGGGACCTCGGTTTTTCAAAATCTCGTCCCAAAGACTGTTAGTACGTACTGTCAGTGGTGGACCACTGGACCACAGAAACGCTTCTAAAAATAATAATTTTAAATTTGCCATTATATAGCCTGTAAATTATAACTAACTTTACAAACTTTAATGAACAGAACTTAAAAAGTTTCACGAAATTTCTTCGAAGGAAGGAAAAAATGAATCAATGTGAGCTAGATAAAAAAATATATATAAATAAAGTCAAGTTTGAGAAACACGAAAAATCGGTCAATGGCGCTACCGGGAATCGAACCCAGAAAACATATGATGTGTTTGTATCAGGTTAGATAATACAAATGTACATTATTTCTATTTTATCAAACACTTCTACTTTATACTGAAGTGTCGCTATCATTCTTTCAATACCAATGCATCCAGAGAAGTTTAAAGAATTTCCAGTTCTGGTACTTTTTATTTTGTATTTGCAATAACTGATGTACTATTTTGTAGATAACAAGATGAAATTTATTTTTCTAAAGTCATTCTTTCTCTAATCTGGCGATATCATTGTATTACTAAGTTGTCGAATTGCCTAGTCTGTAATGATTAAATGTTATCTTTGAATATAGTATTATCTGGTCTGAGTTTCAGTATTAAAATGATTGTGAACGAGGCCCCAGAGTTACTTACGTTGCACAGAAGAGTCCATCCCTTGTGCATTTACATTTCGAGCAAGACGCAAGATCTTTGAATACAGACCTCGGCAGCATTTGCAAATCTCCATGCTGACAATATTTCACAGTTCTGCCATACTCTGAAATGCAATACAACAAAACCTCACTTAAAGTCCACCTTGAGATTAAAATCACCTCATGCACAGTTTTTTATTATTTTTCTTCAACGTTTTAAGTGGATAATCAGATTACCTCGCCACTGCGTCCAACTTTCTTCAGACCATACCCAACTTCCGTGTCACGTGGACAAATCGACTCCCTGTTGAAGTAAAGAGGGAAACTTCCTTCGAACCGCGATTAATTAAAATCTGTCAAAGGTGTATAAATAGTTCCTGTTCTTGTTCTGAATTGTCGGCCATATTGCAAATTTCCGTAAAGTGTATAGGAAATATAATGTAAACGATGATAAAATAATCAGATATAAAAAATAACTTATTGATTATGTTCATGTGGGTTGATAGCTTAGAAATTTGAAGAAAACGTGGTTGTCACATGCAAATTCTCTGGGAATTAGCTAATTTAACACATATTTGGGAATTACTCCTATAATGGCTTATCAGTTGTGCCTATCAAAATGGCCTTTTATCGGTATCCAACAGCGCGCGCACAATATGTTAATTAACACCGAGTTCCTGGATATAAGCTTCTCTGAGATTGCAATAATGTAATTAAGCGCCCAATTCTCAAACTGCAGGTCTAGGGTTTGAACCCGGATTTAGGTGTAGGTCTCCTTGAAAAGTTGACTGAAGAAAATACATTCAAAGTGATTTACCTCCACCATGATTATTAAGTAGCAAATAAATACATACCTTGTTTAGTCTGGATAGGACTTTGAGAAACTGCTCCAAAGACAATTGAAAGTTGGACCAAAAGTAACGCAAACGTCAACAGAGACATTTTCATTATTATAGGTAAACAGAGCTCTGCCATCCTACAGTTCCAAGTATCCAATAATAATGTGACAGAAAAATCTGGAATATATGCACTCTTCAGTCAATAACTTGAGGACCGTGCGGTGAATTTTATAAAGTTTGCATAGGAAAAAATGAGGTTTTGTGCGGATAAGTAATGGCCCGACTGCTTTAGAATATAGAAACATGAATGGAATGCTACAGTTTCTCGTACGTGATCATTTCGGTCATCCACCCATTCGGGCTTTAGCCATTCAGGTTTGGTCTAAAATACGTACCTTATCATTTCCATTATAGAACCGAAAGTATTGTTCCGGTTTTATCCATTCAGGTTTGGGATAAACGCAGTACCAGATCGTTTACGTTTAGAACTTAGTGTTGCTCGGGCTTTAGCTATTCTGAAGTCGTCTGAAAGCCGTACCTTAAATTTGGAGAAGAACTCTCCGTGTCTTTCGATTTTTCAAAACGTGAAATTGCTTTTTCAGTATATTTTTTGCAATCATAATCTGAGATTCCCAACAATGCTATTTTTAGTATAATGCTACATCAGCATTTTGAAGTGTTAGATGTCAAAATACGTGTCATAATTGTCTTATTTAAGTGCTACCTAACTGAGCCTTATGAACACATTTCTTTGAGGGTCTAAGCCGCATAACAACATTTTTCATATATGTTCATTGGCAGCTGGTTAACCAATCAGGACGAGGACAAATTACTTCTGTCCAATTATCTTGAAAAACATACGCCTCACCAACGGTTCGAACCATCGACCTGCGGATTGACAGTACTGAATAGACTAAGCTGATCGGGCGAGCATAACTCATTGTTTATACTAATAAACTTTAAAGAAGAAATATTTGTTACTTTCATTCCTACAAATGTGAATATGTTACCGTCGATGCCGGACCTCAGAGTTGTGACTGAACGCAAGCTGTTTCAATACAGTAATCCCGTGTAATGTAAGAAAACATGTTTTTTTCTGATCATATATTTATCCGTTAATGTGGTTGATGTTATCAGTATTATAGGCAGTCAAGCTCACTGACCGTGTTCTATGTTTTTTGATAGTTTAAATCGTTCAAAATGGATCCCACGTAGCTTGTGTCTTGCCGCTTTCATGGAAAGAATTCTATCTGGGTTTGTGACTAGCACGCAGAACTTCAGCGCCGAAGGTTACCGGTTCAATCCTAGAAATGACATATAAACTTAACAAATACTCCTCTATAAGGGAATAGAACATACCGTTTGAAAATGAAAGATTACATATTGGCATCTGAACAAAATACATTAGAACCTCAATAATAAGACCACCGTAAGTATCTTGTTGGAATGCATATAATTATAATATCAAATATGTTAAAAACATTACCCACTGTTGACACATACCTACAATGTACACATAAGCAATATGCCACACAAGAGGTTTTAAGCGGGAGTATTGCAGGAACAACAAATCTGGATAGCGATGGTATTTTCCTAACAGTTGTGCTTACTTCCGTTTCTATTTTAAGACTGGGGAATTCCAGTTTTATGTAGCAACGATGTTTAGAAAATTTCTTACGACAAAATTGTTCCTAGCTAAAATATTTCTCAAAGGCTCAATGAATACGACTTACGACTAAAAACATTTACTTTTAGCTAATTTCTTAGTTTACGAAGAAATCTAAAATGATTTGTGAACACTGCTCCTGGTCAGTTTGGCGGGTGAAAATAATAAATCTCACTGCATTACAAACCACAAGGTTGCTTTTGGGATATCGTGCGCTGAGATAATTATAAACTCACGCTTATTTACCCATTAGCTGTAAAGCATCGTAGTAAGGCGGAAGTAACGCGAGTATGAATGATGCTTGTTATTGGCTTATGTAACGTATTAACCTCTCTCATTCGTAATTAAGCCAAGTGTAATTGAAAGTCGAGTGTTACAGTAAGTCGAGTGTAATAGTAAGTCGAGTGTGAGAGATGTTGCACAATTATTCATCTGATTGTCTCATTACTTTTTTGTTTAATCTTGGTAATTGAACATATATTTCATTTTCTACTTATTGCTCTTGATGACTGTGATCTGTGATCTACTTAATTCATGAACTGTGAATTTCGCAGTTCAACCTTCGATTGTCTCATTTTGTGATTTGGTTAAATGTGTTCATTGGATTGTCTCCCTTTGTTCTTGTTTCAGTGTTATATTCTGAATGTGTGTTGTGTTCATTGGATTGTCTCCCTTTGTTCTTGTTTCAGTGTTATATTCTGAATGTGTGTTGTGATCATTGGATTGTCTCCCTTTGTTCTTGTTTCAGTGTTATATTCTGAATGTTTGTTTTGTTCATTTGATTGTCTCCCTTTGTTCTTGTTTCAGTGTTATATTCTGAATGTTTGTTGTGTTCATTTGATTATCTCCCTTTGTTCTTGTTTCAGTGTTATATTCTGAATGTTTGTTGTGTTCATTGGATTGTCTCCCTTTGTTCTTGTTTCATTGTAATATTCTGAATGTGTGTTGTGTTCATTGGATTGTCTCCCTTTGTTCTTGTTTCATTGTAATATTCTGAATGTGTGTTGTGTTCATTGGATTGTCTCCCTTTGTTCTTGTTTCAGTGTTATATTCTGAATGTTTGTTGTGTTCATTGGATTGTCTCCCTTTGTTCTTGTTTCATTGTAATATTCTGAATGTTTGTTGTGTTCATTTGATTATCTCCCTTTGTTCTTGTTTCAGTGTTATATTCTAAATGTTTGTTGTGTTCATTGGATTGTCTCCCTTTGTTCTTGTTTCATTGTAATATTCTGAATGTGTGTTGTGTTCATTGGATTGTCTCCCTTTGTTCTTGTTTCATTGTAATATTCTGAATGTGTGTTGTGTTCATTGGATTGTCTCCCTTTGTTCTTGTTTCTGTGTTATATTCTGAATGTTTGTTGTGTTCATTGGATTGTCTCCCTTTGTTCTTGTTTCAGTGTTATATTCTGAATGTTTGTTGTGTTCATTGGATTGTCTCCCTTTGTTCTTGTTTCAGTGTTATATTCTGAATGTTTGTTGTGTTCATTGGATTGTCTCCCTTTGTTCTTGTTTCAGTGTTATATTCTGAATGTTTGTTGTGTTCATTGGATTGTCTCCCTTTGTTCTTATTATTTCTGTCAATTTCCAATATCTGAACTTTTGATAAATGTACACGTAAAATGGTATAACAAACAAGTGTAGTAGAGTGTCCCTCTCTTGAGTAACAACCTCTCTCAAACAACATTATTAAAGTATAATAAACCAGTATTTTTATGTCAAAGTTGAAAGAGTTTTGGAATAGAAAAATAACCTATTCAAATACCAAGGGAGGAGTAGCGTTGTCATGTTCTTTAACATTTTGTGAACAAATAAGATGACAGTAATAAAAATAGTAGTCGTCTTTCCATGGACCATAATGGTTACAGTTTACTGGTGCGCGAAGCATTAACACACAACTTTAGATGTTAACAAACAGAATATTTCGTGCCGATGTAAACAAAGTGCGAACAATGAATTAGTTCAATATCGAACAATCCGTACATCATTTAAGATAAGTTACTCTGAGGATTTATTCTCAGAAGGTATTTAATTATAAAATATTATTCTAAAATTACGATTAAAATAATTTTGCTGATTTTGTTGAGATGCCAGAACAAAATAATGTTAAACGTTCCTGTACTAAGAAGTAACATTTACCCTTTTTAAAGTAACCTCTAAACAGCAGCAGCAGAACACTGTATCTCCTTTCGTTGTGTAGAACCCTTGCATAATAATTAGCAGTGGTGTAATGGCGTCTGGCTACTAGTACTCAAACATGCAAGTTATTTATAACAAAGGATAAAGTATGACTTTCATTTTACGAAACGTAACACTAGACGTAATTAATATTAATGACAAACTAACAGAGCTTACATCATCTGGTCAACTTAAACATATATTTCCCTAGAGCAATCTAACGAACTACATGTTCTACTATATGTTGACAAAAATGTCGCATTAACCATGTTTAGTCATTTAATATTTCTTATTCAGTCATATTTATTTTATGACTAATTAAGTTCGGATACTTATACAGTCATTTGGATGACACAACAATAGGGCACGCAAGTGTGTGTGAATATAAAGATTTAACATCGTAAAACAATGTCACTGGGTTACCCAAATTCCATTAAACATTTCTCAACCTCTCGATGTATACTAAGTACATTTAGAAACACTGAATTCAGATTTTTGGCAAGTTTCGTGGACTTACATAGAACTACAAGAAATGGACTTTAAATGATATTATTTCTTGTTTGAGCAACATGTACGTATGCTACATCCAATTACAATCAACAGGTATTTTCAATTAAAATAAGTTCCAAATTGCTAAAATTTGATGCCTTGTAAACATTTCACAGAACAAAACATGTCTGTTTTAAATACACTGAGTATGTTTTCGCCAAATAATAATGCGCAAAAACCATTGCCTAAAATTACGTGGATTAAAAATACATTCCTCACAATGCAATATACACAAAATACCTTACCAAAACTGAAATGCGCAAATATATTGTTCGACAACAGTGCGCAAAAATATTGAATAAAAAACATTCTGTATCGAGGTAAATTGAAATATAAACTACAGTAAGACCCCAATAATGCGACCACCCCAGGGGCCCATGTAAACTGGTCTTATTATTGATGTGATCTTAAAATAAACTGAATAAAGAACAAAATACATTGTAGTGAAAATGAACTTGAAAATTGTCTTCTTAATTTTGAGGTGGTCTTATTATTGAAGTGGTCTTAAGTGAGGTTTTACTGTACTTTCGTTGAGAATAAAACACATTCTAGGGATTGGTACACTTTGTCTCCTGGACACCCGGGCCTTTACTTCAAAGACAACGATATCCACCACTCACCTTACTAGTTATCAATTTAATATCATATTCTTTTTCAATCATATTCTTTTTCATCTTTTTTCAAGGCCGTTCAGTCTATGGGGTTGATGTCTCATTTGATCTATCGAAGGATGAACTTATAGGGCAAGATTATGCATACTCTTCCCATGGACTCATGCATGTCTTGAAGGAAACGATGTCGTATACGGAGATGGGAGAAATTGTCATTTGTAAAGGTTAGTACAGTAAGGGTAATTTGATGCTCTGAACTTCTTGACTGACAGCCTCTATGCATTTTTTCAGGTCACCAATTCAAATAACTTGTATAACTAGACTAACCTATTTATCTTGGAACCGATTGGGTATCAACGATAATTTCAAACTTGTTAATTAATCGAATAGTAATCGATTTCGTCTCTAGATATTGTTTAATAATATCGAACAGTTTCAATACTCAATACAAGTCACGTGACTGATAGTATTCAACAAGAGAAAGATGTAGATTTTTACTCATATTTGATATCAAACATACATCGCCTTTCTTCTTCTGGTCATTAATATTCGAGGCGGACATTACATGACGATGAAAAATCCACAACGATCACCACGCATATTAATTACAGGCCGGCATGAGTGCCCTGAGCGATAGATACGACAAAGACAGTGAACGAAATGCGTAATTAGCTGTATGAAAACTCATTATTATTATTAAACACGCTAAACTTAGTTTTACACAGCTTTCGGGGGCAAGCTAAACCGAGAATATTTTTCTTTTTTTATCCGATTCAAGGTATATCCGAAATTCGGTTATATTCGACCGTTTCCGGCAAAATTCGGTCGGTATTTCGATTCGGCCCGAAACTAAATCGGTTCCATTTGAATACTCGGAAATTATTATGAATTAAATTTTTGTTAACATTTGTATGGTCACCATCAGTATATGGCTTTGATATTTAAGACGATGGGTGATTTGTATAATTCGGTATAATACATTATAAAACACAATTGTATCTTAAAATTGTAGTCAGTTCTACCCCGGTCAGTTTAGTCAGTCAAACCCCGCCCGGTTTTCTCAGTTGTTAAAGCATTCAGCTACCCGACTGAAAGTCGTAGGTTCGAACCCCGAGATAAGCCGTATTTTATCCGTGACAATTTGACTGAAAGTCACCAACCTTCCACCTGTGATTCATGCGAGGAAATGATCAATTTCTAGCTAAAGAATATGTTTGTACTGGTTGGTAACCAAGGAACACTGGTTATGTCAACTGATCGCCGTTCATAACGTAAAAAACTGCTGAAATACGATATCAAACTCTGACACAACATATCACCAACCAAAATTGAAGTCCGTTCTACTCGTCTGATAGCAAAAACCGAAAACGAGTGGTTATTTCATTTTGACCAAATAAATGTTTGCCGCAAGAATTATATGAGGGTTTATGTTGAATCCAATTTGGTTGCATTTCAAACTCATCCAAATGCGATGTATAAATTTGTTAAGAAAACATGATAAAATGACGACTGTTGGTATCTTTTATGTACTGAAAACTGTCAAAAAAACGAAAATTCTAAAAAAAACGCAAATCAGGTACAAGAGAATGATAGATATATTTCTTTATTTTATAATTGGGCTTTAAGCCTGGGCCATGTGTAAACTATTCCAGCTATAAGGGTGAATGAATATATCGGATGATAAAGAATATTTTTCACTCCATGTTATTAATAAATGTTTTTTTGTCAACCATTAAAAAACAACTGTTACAGACGTCACTATTAGAAGTGACTCACACATTTCGCGGGACGAGTGTTCATTTAATCCGTAAAATAACGATGGTAACATGTGCTAGTTGCTGGTCATGCTAATTGATTACCGGGTGACTTCCCTCGCCACAAAATAATTGAACAATGTGTTTATTGTTATGTTTTTTATCTGCTTGCGTTTTCAATAACCGCGATCTTCCGGATAGCTGATGCCTGTTCGAATTACAGTCGGACATCGTTCATTCGAATTCATCGGGTCTGAAATTTTATTTCGAATAATACATGGTATCGAATAGTCCATTTCAATTCGACGTGCGTAAGAAGATAAATCAGGATAATAAATAAACACTTGACTGTAGAGTCAAGATAAGTTGCCGAATAGAAGTATATGGTATTATGAGGTCGTAACCTCACCGTTCTCAAGTCAATAAAAGCCTCTACCAGCTTGATTATGGCGTTATCAGGCAGTCGTACGTAGGTTGTTTGAATGCCTCGCATATCTCCTCAAAGCATTCCAAATCAGAGCATGTCGTGTGACGGAAAATACCACGTGATGTAATCACGTGTCGTAATCACGTGACATCACCAGGTTACCTGTGGTCAAATGATATGTAAATCAAGTTGTCAAGAAAAGGCGTGTAATAAATTTGTTAGACAAACTCCCTACTGGTCAGTTGTCATGTGAATGCATCAATCACAACGAAATCTCTGGACAGTCGTGTCAAATAAGCTATGCAGTGGCCAAGTCCTTCTCTTGAGAGCAAACGGTGTTCAAATGTATTAAAAATGGTGAGTTCAATAAAAGCGTCTGGGTGACCTTGTTATCAATATCATTCAGAAGCTCACTGAAAAATAAATGGGTGAATTTCGATAAAAAGCGCCTGAGTTGTCTGATTATCGATATCCTTAAGACGCTTATTGCACATCATAGGCGGGATCAATGTAAATGAACAAAGATTTTTTATTTATTTTACTAGCAACAGTAGAAAATAGTTGTCTAATTAGCTGACATTCAGCCCCACTCCTCTGAGAGTAGCCAGTGGCATAGTTTCGGCAGAACTGGTCGCACATCCCGGAACCGGAAACAGTAACCATGTTGAATTCCTACATTGTCGTTAAGCGGCAAGACATTGGCTTCCATATTAATCTAGATAAATGTAAAATAAAAGTTACACTTTTAAATCTACTAAGACTGCACCAATGTTATTGCCTTTAAAATTGACTTTAAGTAACAATCTCCTGCCTCGCATTACCAAATTAAAGCAGACATTTTAAGCGAAGCACGATGGAAATTTAACAATGGCGAAATGTTATCCGCCTTTTATTTTAAATATGGGTCACAAAATGTAATATTCTGTCAAATGCAACAGTGGTTTATTTTATTATTTAATATTTATTGTATTACAATTGATATTTTCATTGTTCTATTTAATGATTTATTTCGGCGAATCGAAAGCGTATTTAACTGTAATAATTCGACATGTTGCCAAGGTTACCAATGGTTTCCGATGACGTCATGGTCACGTGATGGTATTCTACAGTTCAACCTCTCCACAGCAATACCCTTTGGGAGACGCACATTGTGGGTGTTGTTCAGGCGTAGTATTCACGAAATATCTTAAGATTTACCTTGAGTTTGTCTTTATCCTTATTTCTTTTCCCTAGTTAAAGATACGGAATCCCATAACCTGTGTCATCAGTGTCATTTAAGGGTTTTCTTAGCAAAGGAAAGTCTCAACTTATCAATATCATCTAAGGAAAATGGACGCTACCTTATCGTTTAAGGAAATAAGGAAAAACTTAAAATAAGACATTCAGTGAATACCACTTCAAGTATTTCTAAACATATGAGGACAATTTTGTGGAAAGTGTGGACAATATTTTGTTTAAGGATAAACTTAACCTTAAGATGTTTCATGAATACCACCGCAGAGGTTGTTGCTCTAGAAAGGTTAGAAGAAATGATACTGTTGTTAAAGGGAGGTTATTGTTCAAGAGAGGACCAATTTGAAGAGGTTGCATTGCTTTTATTGTTTTCAACAAACTCTATTTTCCAATGAACTTCACTTTATAGGTTTTTAATTGGGACAAACGTCGCATACTTATAAATGTATTTTGATTAATCCGACACGACATGGGTATTTTAAATGGCGCGAAAAATAAATTCCAATCTAACGCTACCATGTGACGTCTGCTTGGACAGAAGTGATGTACGTAAAACGGCGCGCAACCACGCGTTTCTGATAATTTATTTATTTTTTAAACAGGTAATTAAACATGACCTGGTTATGTTTAAATTTGCCCTCATTTTTTGGAAATAATAATTCATAAGCTGCCATTTCCTCAGAAGATACATTAAATACCAGCAAAATGCTAATCGAAAACGCTTTCTATTACATGTGCCCGGTCATGCTCGTTTGTTTAATTATGAATACCGGTTAATTAATTTCTACTTTTCATCTCATGTCCATATCTCATTTTACTTAACTACTTAAGCGCGCGGGGCAAAATACTCTTCAAAGTTCGAGGTGCGAAATTAGTAGAAATGTGCAATAACTCAGAAAATACCCAGCGGCCATTTTTGCTTAATAGTCTTTGTCATTAGACGCTTTACGGCTACTCCTTATCACAGAAACGCTCATTTGTATCATTTAGGCGCAGTTAGAATCGAAAAGTGTTTCGCACGAACGTGCAAAACACACTTAAAAGAAAAATATAAATGTAAAATTGTACAACTCATCGAAATCCAACATTGTATTAATTTATTGGACTTATTTATTCCAGAAATATGTACTGAGTATTTAGTTTACACAGGATTATAGCGTACATTTAATTCAGGTAAAAGTTTGCAGCTTCGTTTTATTTAATATACTTGAATGTATTATTTTCTTTTCTTGTGTTTGTACATTTTTTTCTTGTCGTAGGAAAAAATGTTGACAATTTATTCGCAAGGTATGTGGACTAAATTTAGTTTCCGATTTTGGTAACGATATTTTATTATATGTATATACATATATATATACATATATGCTTAGCACCATATAAATGCAGCTGTTTTAATAAGGCTTCATTTTGTACAGTGTTAAAAGCTACCAACTGTTAGCAAAGTTTAAAATATTGTTTAAAAAGTATTGAAACTATGGACCAATAATTCATATTTCATGATTGAATAAGTTTAGGAAATTATGTTAGTGAATTATTATAGAATTATGTTTTCTTTAAGTCCTGTTTTGAAGCAGACAATTTTGTGTTGCCTATTTAATGGCTTTTAGTATATTTTATTGAACAGGAATGTAATAAATACATGACAAAATGTTATAAACCGCAAGCAACGTCCGGGTTGAAAGGCCGACACCTCATTCATTACAATACTGCTCCTTTAAGATTCTCGAAGGCGAATAAGAAATCTTTATTCTTTACACAAGTACGTCACGACACGATTAGAGCCCAAGACTGTCTCCCGGGAGGCCCGGGTTAGATTCCCTGGCTTGGCATGTCATGTTAAAACTTATTTATTTATTTATTTTACATCGATTGTGAAACAATTTCTTACAAATTATACTAGTTACTCTCGATGACTGCTTCTTGGCTACTAACCAGTACTCACGGCAAATTTGTGAAGTTCGTGATTAAACCCCACTCATCGCATGGCTCGAACCCACGACCTTCGGATCAGGAATCAGACTCCCTACCCCTCGACCACTGCGCCTCCTATTTAAACTTCTTAGACTTATAATTGACTCAATTATTAATTTATAACCTTATCAGAATAAATAAACATTGAAACACAAAAATGATATTCGAGATTGGAAACAATCTTAAGTTTTATAATTTCCCGACCCCATGTTTAATTCCCTGGACCTAAATTCGGATCCTGGACTAAAATTACATCTAGCAATGACGCATTTGTACGCCATTGTGCATTTATTTTCTTCACCAGTGAAGAGCTGATTTTTCTGTTTACATGTTCAAATTAACCGCACGGACGTAATGGTGTTTTATGTTTGTTGTTTTCACTTTTGGTAAATTAAACAAACAGCTGTTTTCGTTAGTTTGAGGCTGATGAAATCCTACCAGCCATTTAAATGATTCACATTTTGACATGAAAACCCTTTTCTCTAGAAATAGTTTCACGATGATTTACATTTGATATTAAAAGATATGTCATGCATTGCTTACATAGTATACCGTATTACGTTTTGCGGTTTTCGATTATCTGGTTATTCTCAAAGCAGAATGTCTCGAAAGGAACGAAAAGTAGCACAATTTGTCGAAAGGTGCGAAAGAAGCGAAACTCAGCAAAATGTTTCGAAAAGTAACGTTTTTGTCACGAAAATCTGATCACGGAAAAACAGTGAGGCATTCCGAATGTTTTTATAGCTTAAAAAATGACTATGTCAAGTATTTAATTACTGTAAGACGCAATTAATGGTATCTATTTGTTTTTTGGCTCATTGAGTTGCGCAAATATCATTTTTCATCTGACTCATTTGATATTTCATACTTATTTCAATGGTCCAGTCAATTTGTTCTGTTTGTTTATAGCCGTCTTCATTGTTCTGTTAATGCGACGCCCAAAGAAAGATGACCGGACGTATTCATTTTTTTTGTTAACGTAAGAAGTTTTTAAAAATAAATCAGTTTGCTGCGGGGGGAAATCGGATTTTTTACGAAACTGCAGTATTCTTTACAGCACGAAATAATACAACTTCATTCGACAATTGTTTTAAACATGCCAATAAATACATCGAAAATAGTTAAAAAATGTCAATCCGAATTAGCCGTAAAACTTGACTCATGACTGAGAATATTTCTCTAATGTTCGAGTCGACTAGTTTATCAAACTTTATTCAGCAATCAGGCCCGGATCTCCTAAAGCATCTCAAATAGAAATCTCAGCTCACTATTGAGATTTTTTCGTGTTGTATTACCGATTTTGAGTTCAGTCTCAGATGAGAATAATCTCAACGATTTGAGAGGAAATTTGAGCTGAGTTTTAGCTCAGATTGAGATTTTTCGGGAGATTGGGGCCAGAATGACTTTTTGATAACAAATATGATAATTTCGGTAATCGACTGTCACATATCGTCTGTTGTTTCAATTAATAGTGTTTGATACGTCATTCAATTTCGCGCACCTGTCAAATTAATGCATAGACGTCATTAAAATAATGAGCCGCCACGTGACACCTTTTGAACGTAAATTCACGCAGACGACAATCGATTTGTCTAAATTATGTATAATGCCCATCAAAAAGTGATTGTAATGTAAACACGTTATGTAATATACAATACGTTTTATTACGTAATTTACATTTATACAAAGTTTATATTCACATATGTAATACCGGTGAGAAAATAGATGCAAACATTAGGGCTACAACGATTAACCGAAGTTCGATTATTTTCGGTTCTGTCTCCCCCCTGTTTGTCCTCTTTGATTCTCCCAGTTATCTCTTATGGTCAGCCAGGTCATTCCATTCATTGCCCCTCTGTTCCCTTACGTATGTACCCTTGAGCCTCTTCAGATGCCTGATGTTTTATGGAGCGTTGTTTTCGCAGAGGTCTGTGTAGAGAGGCACCGTCTTGTGTATGTGGCGTTCCCTGCAGCAACTTATTTTCTTTTTTTTACGAATATTCGGTTCGGTGCGTCAGATGACCTTTTTATTCCTGAAGCAATATTCTTGTCAGAGAACTCAGGAGTTTATACTCAATATCATTTACTTACACAGCAACTGGAACGGTTTACTTTATAGACATTATGAAACATACAAAAGATAGTTCCCACATTTACAATATTTACCTCCCTTGTTCGCAATAGTCAGGCATATTCACAGGCAAATTTTCTTAAAGATATATTCATTATGCTTATGTGGGCAGTTGGCTCAGAAAGTTGAAGAAAAGGTGGTTGTCACATGCAATTCCTCATGGTATTTTCTCAATTATCAGAAAGTTGAAGAAAAGGTGGTTGTCACATGCAATTGCTCAAGGTATTTTCTCAATTATCACATCTTTTAGAATTACTCCTTTAAGTGCTTATCAGTTTCGCCAAAAAAATCTCTATTTTTTCACCAACGGGGTATAAATCTCTGTGATTTGTCGTCAGGGTAATAAATGTATTTAACACACGTCAAGCCTTGTATGGAAACATGACAGTTAGACCATTCCTTTTTATATATGCGACAAGTCAAACAGGTTCAAAGGTCAAGTTTACTCTTTCTCTGTAGCTTGTTGAAAGTAATCTGTAATGACGTTAACAAGACATTCTTCACCTTTGGATGTTAAAATCTTGTTAGTAAAGATATAATAAACGTATGATATGTCCAAGTGTCTTACACGGTTTGCTGAAAACATGATCACTCATATTTATTCCGCGTAATAAATTTTGTTCATATTTCACGAAGTCAAGTATCTGTCAAATATAATGATAGAATCGTACAGAACATTTCCCAAGGATGTGAATCCAAAGTTCAACTTCCGAACATGAATTTTATTGTCTATTTGTGCTAAGGAATTTTGTAGGAATGAAATAGTTGGAAATGTGATGGAAATTTAATTGGTATTGTCAGTTTTATTGCTACGCAAATTACGTTGTTTTTGCAAGGAATTTGTTTTGACTACGCAAACGGAACAAAATGATCGAATGAATACAATAATGTCACATAAGACAGTTGAATAACGAAATGTTTTTTTACAAACAACGACGAATTTATTCAAACATGTACATAAGACGATACAGTAAAACGTCACTTAAAGACCACCTCAAAAATAAGACCACCTCAAAAATAAGACCACCTAAAACTTAAGAACACAATTTGCAATACTATTGTCCCTATTTTGCTCTTTATTCAACCTCATTATTAAGACCACCTCAATATGACGACCGTTTTTCATGGTCCAAAGAGCGGTCTTATTATTGAGGTTTACTGTATTTCACTGATGAAATTAATGTTTGTTGGTGTATCCTAAGGGGGTGTACAGACATATCCTGTTTTGTAAAATACTGTCTTCTCTGTGCTACATGTTCTCAATGTTGTCGTGCTCCTCTTTGAATTAATGCAATGTGTTATCTGTGTTGACACTATAATTATATCACTAAAAGTACCTGCTGAAAAACTTTTCTGTCATCAACTATTGTAAGTAAACTGGTCCCTGTGTTTTACGTAATTATTTAAACTGATTAATTTCTTCTTGATGTTTTCTATGGTGGTTATGTTTGTATTTACTCATTCGACAATGTTTTGTAATTACAGGAAAACCTCACTTAAAGTCCACCTCAATAATAAGACCACCTCAAAATTAAAAGCACATTTTTCAAGCCCATTATAACTGTTTTGCTCTTATATCAACCTCAATATTAAGACCACCTCAATAAGAAACAAATAAACACACACAATGCTAGCTCCACAATCTAAAATCACTAATCACATGTATGTGTTTGTGGGATTCTAAGGTTTGACTTACAACTGAACAATTGCTGATGTTGGTTAGTTTTAAAAACATACTTGTCCGGGATTACTACATTTTACTATGCTCACCTATTCGACCATCGTACATAACTAATATACCACAGAAAACGTTGTAAACCCCCAGCGCAACTATTAAGATACAGCATATCAGAGGCTGAATGAATGACAGACAATATGACCATATGTCATCTTTGTCATGATGTTGGACGGTATTCATTTATTCTCTTATTAAAACTGTATATTTCTGTCATTACAGACTGATCGGCACAATGAAGACTCTACTACCATTATTGACGATCACAGCAACGCTGTTCCAACACACCTTGTCTCAAAGTAAGTAGCCAGTTCACCTTAACTTTACTCTGTATAGGTGTTTTTATTTTCAACAAAGACTATCCTACATTTGAACTATTTGCATCCCCAACTTTCATGTACGAATCTCGCGATAGTTGTCTCCTTTTCTAAAATAGATATTATATTCTATAACTATAATAGCGATGCTTATACCCATAACGTCTGGGATGTATATCAATCATAGTTGTCATAGAAATGCTTAATTTTCTTTGATTTTTAGTCCATCAAAGTGTTTAACCCGGAAAAGCCCAAAATGTGTCTAGTCTATTTCGATGGGTCGAGGTTTCGATATTTTTATTTTAAGGTCATTCAGTGTCATTCTTTTTAAACATACATAATTGTATGAAAGAATATCCAACTATATAAAAAATATACAATTATATGAAAAGATATACAATTATTAAAAGATGACCTTGAATATTCAGTGAACCATTATGCAGGGTAAAGCTAGAGGGAGACCAAATGTAGGTAATGTTAACAAAAGAACGACTATTTATGTATACTATGATTCCTTAGATGATACTGCTTTTGTTGTTGTTGTAGGTATAAGTTGCGCCAATCCCGCCGATATCATGTTCCTGTTAGATGGTTCCGACAGTATAGACGCACAAGAGTGGAACCAGGAACGTAATTTTGTTGCCCGTATGATAAACGCTCTTGATATTAGCCCCAACACCATTAATGTCGGCTTTACAGTCTATAGTTCCGCCGTCGACCGCCATCTTGGCTTGACACCATTTCGACCGAAAATAGTTCTAAACGCTATGGCAAAGATGTTGGAACACCCAACAGGTATAGCAACAAACACTGCAAGAGGAATAGCAAAAGTGCGCGAGACATTCCGAAGTCAGCCAAGTTCGCGCAGCAACGCGCCAAAGATTATGATCGTCATTACCGACGGTTCGTCTGAAAATCCGGCGGAAACAATCCGACAGGCTCAATTGGCCAAAGCCGACGGAATTCGCATCATTGCAGTGGGTGTTGGAAACAATGTTTTCTTGGAAGAGTTACAAGAAATTGCAACCAATCAACAGAAATTTTACCAGACCCCAGATTTTGCAGCCTTGCGTGGAATTGAATCTGACATCAGAAATATGATTTGCAGAGGTAAACCAGTTATTTATCAATATTTGTGCCATGTTTTCAATATTACGTTACCTAAACCTACATACCATGGTATACATTAAAACCTTACTTAAAGACCACCTCAATAATAGGACCATATCAAAATTAAGAACACAATTTGCCTCACAATTAGTCCATTTTCACTGTTTTGCTCTTATTTCGTCCTCATTATTAATACCACCTCAATATAAACAACAATTTTAAGGGTCCCAAGGGTTGTCTTATTATTGAGGTTTTAATGTTTTTGCACTTAAAGCCGTTTTCAACTATTGTTTAGATATTGTCGGCAGCCTGTTGAACTAACACGTTTTCCTGGAATGATTTTACATCTAATACTAACTTGCCCTTCCTAAAGCAGGTGACAACTTCCCTACATAGAGAGGGGATGGCACATTACCATAACCAAATGTCACAGATGTACATGACCTTCCCAGTCCAGGAATAAAACCCAGACCTCCTGGGTGACAGCCTAGCGTTCTAACCACTGTGCAAACCGGGCGTGCTTAGAACATGTTCTAATACCGAAAAACCCTGTATTGTTAGTTTAAGAACTACGTTCCCACACAGCGCTTTGATTCCACTACTGTGTACTGAGATTATGAAGGTATCGGAATAAGCGCCCGATGCTAAAGGAGAGTATTTAAGAACTTGAACAATGGAAATTCAAAATAAACAAGCTTCCATTGGCGATACAAAGTAAGGTCCGACAATATTAGACGAAGTTTAGACAATCATTTAGCTTATTACCGTAGAATGATTGCTTTGACGTGTTCTCGTTTCAGTGATTACAACCACGCAGTCACCAAGATTCACACTTATACCACCTACCGTACCACCAAAGTTCATACCAGTGGATGGGGGTAAGTATTTAGTACTACAGAGCAACCTCTTCTGTGCAACATCCTTTGGGAAATGTAAATTTCGGTTGTTGTAAGGATGTTGTTGTTCTAGGGAGATTACAAGGTTTACTTTAGAAAAAATGATAATATCACTGACAAATTGTTGCTTAGTCAAAGTGTTTAATGTATGGTGTATGAAACAAGAAAATTGATGTCTCTGTTTCAAATCAATCTTTCGTTATTTATAATTGAAAACATACATACTAAACGCAGATTCCATTGAGTAATTCCAGTTATAATATTTATAAAAACAGAAATTGTAAAATTGAAATTTCGGTGAAAGACGTAGCTTGTGCTTAATGTACACAGCCCAAAAAATACATTGATGTTCTTTGTGACACCTATGCGAGCAGTCTAAATCATATTTATATTTTGATAAGATATAAACAATGGAATAAAGTGGAACACGAAAAATCGGTCAATCGAACCCGGGTCTACGGATTATCGGTCCGTTATGCTAACCACTATACCACAACGACCTGACGTCATTTTCGTGTTCATTTAACTTATATAAAGTTGATTAAGGTAAACTACACTTTAGACGATGTACGGGGCGAATTTTTACAATAATTACTCACAAAACAAAAGCCACCGTTAACCGAATATTAAGTTCTGAATGTATTTTTACAGACAAAATTTGTAACAATCCCGGAGATATTGTCTTTGTTGTTGATGGCTCGGACAGTATCAACGATGCAGATTTCGTGAGGCTCAAGAACTTCGTTGCCAACTTGATTGATAACTTTGAGATTGGACCTGACGCCATTCATGTCGGAATTATCGTTTACAGTACACTCATAGGGGAGAAAATCGGGTATGTTCCTTTATGTATAGTTAATTAACCATGCTTTGGTGTATGGTCATATCAAGCAGCCTTTCAGATATACTTAACGCCATTTAAAATGCAACCATAAATTGTGTATATTACATTAAGTGACATTACAAAGGCAAAACTATTCTTTATTTCTCAAATATAATTTCATAAAATTTATCAATAATGAAATAAAAAAAACAATTGGTCGAGAGTTTAATAAAGTTTTGAACAAGAATTAACACATATATAACTGTAACACGCTTTTGACAGATTGTACTACAAAATGACGCCTAATTCAAATAGTTGCGTTTTTAAAGGCGTCAAGAATATATGCGATGGTCCGTTGAAATGGTCCAACTATCCTTGGTTTCAAATCAGTACTAAAGGTAAATATTCAAGTTCACCATCCCCAAAAGCACGAGGAGCCTTCTGACCGCCAGCAAGTTCCTAAAACCCTTTTCTGGCAAAGGAAGGTCTGACTGACTTCCAATATTAGAAATTGTTTAAAATGCAGAGTTTCTCCAAAGACTTGTACCCGTATTGACTCAATAGATTTCACATTTGTTACAATATGCATAACTGGAAAGTGGAAATGAAAAAAACTGTTCCAACAGGTATATAGTTAAATCATAGCGCAGGAAGTAATATATATCAGCTTCAAAACAAATGTTACTTGGTTATACACCTGTTATATATAGATGATTTAAGTTTTTTTTACTTGTTACTAGTAATACATTTGTCATATATAGGTTTTATTGACGTTTTGTATTTCAGACTTTTTCCTCCAAAGAACAAACTTATCTTAAAAGCGTTAGCCAATAATTTGGACCATCCGAAATTTGGTACAGATACTGCTGCCGGAATCGAGGCTGCGCGGAATATGCTGAGTCAGCAAGGACGTCCTAATGCTCCAGAAATCATCGTTGTCATCACGGACGGTCGTTCCACGAATCCAAGAAACACAATTGTCCAGGTATGTCAGAGAACATTGCTTTAACCCTTTCCAATTTTTCATAGAAAGGATTGGAGGCTTTTAGCGGCGGGGAGGAGTCATCAAAAGAAAGATAAACCGTATCTTATTGGTATTATAACTCTACTATTCTATTACTTTTAGACTGTAGATCTAAGTCAAATTGTCTCATGATCATTATGTTAACATAAGCGCTATGAATTTTGATTCGGGGAGAAAATAGGGTATTTGTTTATAGGTCAAATCGGGTCAAATTTCTCCAAATGTAATAGAGAGAAAAACTGACCTAATAAATAGAGTATACAATAAGTAACACTAATTTATTAAACCCAAAGGCAACAAATAAATAACTACAGAAGGGAGGGTCATTTGACAATTTTAATAGAGGTTAGTGGGTTACCATTGTCCAGGGGTTAAAAAGAACAATTCAATCGGTGACAGTTGAAAAATAACACATATTTTCTGGAGTCGAGCCTAATGTTACAAAAACTACTAACAAAGACTTAAAGTACTTTTTATAACACATATACAAATAGCTTTCACACTCATGTTTTCATATTTCCGAGAGAATACTTCACACTTCTTGTTGTAACGTTTTCCTAATTATCTTGCAGAACTTTGATACGGACTGTTTCTTGTCATTCACCAAGTCATTCTGATTGAGCTATGACATTCTACTACTAAACTACTGTTACTATAATTACTGTTGTACAATAGACTGAATACTATTTGTACTATGCACACATGTGATTGGTATTATTTTCTCGATATTATATATGTGATTGATGTTGCGCTTTCCTTTGTCGTTCCATATTTATGATTTTGATTTTGTTAAACTTCTATTTCCGGATTTTTTCTTTCTTGTTTTTGTGTCCCCTCCGTGTATGTACCTTCTTACATTTCTTTGGTCCAATCTGATTTATGGACACTCTGTTTTGTGAATGTAGCATTTCTTGCTCTACGTCTTGTCACTTCTAATAACTAACAAAATCAGTTTTCAACATACTCCAATATAAATGAATTAGACTTTGAAGCAATAGACAGACATCGAAAATCGTTTAATTTAACAACAATAATGTATCAATTTACAGGCGAGCATTGCGAAAGCACAAGGAATTGTCATGATATCGATTGGTGTAGGAAAAGACATATTTTCTGAAGAACTGAACCAGATAGCCAGTGGACCAAACTACGTGTCTGAAGTTGCCGATTTCGCAGGCCTCGCAAACACAGTTAATGTTATGAGAAATCTCATTTGCACATGTAAGTATCTGTAAAGATTCTTTACTAATAACTTCGAAATATATTTTTTAAAATGATCATGAGAAAAGATATTAAATTGTTCCCATGAACGCCACATTCACAAGGCAATGCCCTCCCAGACAGCTTTCCAAGAAAACAACAGTCTACAAAACATTTGGCACGGAGGAGGTGCAATGCTAAACATGTATGGGAATATGGGTGCAAGGGTAAGCATGTATGGGAATATGGGTTCAATGCTAAACATGTATGGGAATATGGGTTCAAGGGTAGACATGTATGGGAATAGGGATGCCATGGTAAACATGTATGAGGATAGGTGTACAAGGAATGGTCTGGTCGACCATGAAGAAAAACTAAGGAACATTTAGGGGGACAACAAGCGGGGATTGTTTAATGAATGGAATACATCACGGCACAAGTAAACATATTCAATATAGCGAGCACTGCTACTGAAGCTTGAACTCCGTCAAGAAATAATTCCACGGGCATTTTACGAGAAAACTCAAGAATCATTTATTCATTCAAAATGTATTTCGGCCTTGGCAGTATTTGAAAAAATAATCATTACCACAAAGTCATATAGTTGTATAATATGTACTTCCGCCATATAGTGATGGCTTGGAATTGGCATTTGTACTTTACTCGCAAAGACTGGTAAAGGTGGATACAGTCGGACACCCTTCTATCCGAATACCCGGTAACATTTGAAATAAATATATGGTCCCAATGTATCTTCTACAATGTACGTCGAATTGAACTGGGCTATTCGAAACCATGTATTATTCGAAATAAATGTTGATTGTTTGCGTTATATACTATAGATGGTTGTAAACGATACAAGTTTATATTGTTTAGCCAAGGGATTCTGGAATCTGGCCAATGTGACTTCAGTAATGCTTGGCGGTCATTTGACATGGCCAGTGACTTGAGTACCTGGAGGGTCAGTTAACCTGACCAGTGTACCCGAGTTTTATAACTCATTCTTCTAAATAATTGCCAAATTTTCCTAATGAATTACTCATTCACAGAAGGCAAATTGCTTTTGATGTCAAAAGTATGACAACATAGCGACATTAAGGTTCGTTTTCTAAATAGGCGTATAAAAACCAAATTACAATGTACTAAGTAGTCCCCATTATAGACAATATTCATACGCCAAAGTTCACAACCGACATAAATTTGAAGGCAAGTACAGTAAAACCTCAATAAAACGACCACCTTGGGACCCTAGAAAACTGGTCTTGATGTTGAGGCGGTCTTAATATTAAGGTTAGATAAAGAGCAAAACAGTGAAAACGCACTTGATAATTGTGGTCTTATTATTGAGATGGTCTTCAAGTGAGGTTTTTTACTGTACAATTATTTTGTAATTTCAGCCATCACCACCACGCCTATATCTACAACAACAATGATGCCACCAACAGCTCCACCTTCTGTAGACCCACCACCCCCTGGTAAGACAAGCATTCACTTACGTAGGCATGCCAAATGCACCAGATTTTGTGTTCCTGAACCATTTTCGTTGGAGAAACATTTTGTGTTATGCCAAAGTCGCCCGCTAATCGTTAAAACTGTCTATCTGTAATATTTCGTGAATTGAGAACCAACGCTGTTCTGTTATCTGGTTCACATCATGAGTCACATTAGCATTGTTAGAAACCTGTTTGAAATGTATGATATTAAGGAGAAGACCTATATAAGTCATTGGCTTTCGGTCTCATCCTTTTTACATTACTACTGAACAAACTCGTTTCATTTTAAATGTTGAATACTGTACTGTATTATTATGTTGTTCATAGTATGTAAATAAAATATGTTTAAATTATCATAAAATAACAATGTTTTGCTCAAACATATCCGGTTCAATACTTTGCAAAATCAAAACAATACTGTTTGTTATGCCTGTATTACGTAGAGTCCATGTTCTATCCAGTGGTAGTATTTTATCAAATATCTTCCAGCGAGAAAATATAATTATGTTGTCCTTTTTGCTTGTTGCAGAACTGATATGCAACGTGCCTGGTGACGTCATCCTTGTTCTTGATGGATCAGACAGTATCAAACCGAATGATTGGATCCGTCAGAGAAATTTCGTCTCAAATCTAATCAACCATCTTGAGGTAAAGTTACTTTCCAACCACAGACATGACGTTCAAATATTCTAATCGTGGGGAAATTATCATTTTAAAAGCATTCCAGCATGTTTATACAACTTGTCATTGGGAACTTTTCATTCAGATGTACGTTTAATTTGAAGTGTTGTTGGATAAGTGTGATCTTCATTCGTAGGAAATTCGAACCTATTTATTCATCATTATTTTCATCGGTTGTGAAACACGTTCTCGCAATTTGTACTAATCGTCTTCAATGACTGCATCGTGGCGTTCTCGCAATTTGTACTAATCGTCTTCAATGACTGCATCGTGGCGTTCTCGCAATTTGTACTAATCGTCTTCAATGACTGCATCGTGGCGTTCTCGCAATTTGTACTAATCGTCTTCAATGACTGCATCGTGGCGTTCTCGCAATTTGTACTAATCGTCTTCAATGACTGCATCGTGGCGTTCTCGCAATTTGTACTAATCGTCTTCAATGACTGCATCGTGGCGTTCTCGCAATTTGTACTAATCGTCTTCAATGACTGCATCGTGGCGTTCTCGCAATTTGTACTAATCGTCTTCAATGACTGCATCGTGGCGTTCTCGCAATTTGTACTAATCGTCTTCAATGACTGCATCGTGGCGTTCTCGCAATTTGTACTAATCGTCTTCAATGACTGCATCGTGGCGTTCGCGTTTAACTCAGGGGAAGACAGCGGAAATATCTTGCTCGGCGCAATTTGAAGGATAAGATTTGTTGGGCAACATAAAAAAATGCCGACATGTTAAGATGGCTGTTCACTCCAGACCTAATATGAATTTCGATAAAATCGTCGAACTTCAGTGGATTTCGGTAAGGTAACATACCCTTTATCGAAAGGTTAACCAATCCGGGTCAATGTTACAAACGTTGTTCGGTTGAAGAGAAGTTGGTTTAGTGGTTAACGTAAGATTTGATTGGTTTACACAACACTGATATGCAAATAGCAAAGCCATGTTTAGAACGGCTGCGCCGAAAACAGAATCTATGATACTTGCCAAGTAACACAATGTCTTCTATATGACAGGTTGGTCAACCCTACATCCATATATCTGTGGTAGTCTACAGTTCTACAATAGGTGAGGTAGTTCCCCTCATCCCCTTCAAACCAAAGCCGGTACTGAAAATGCTGGTGTCCGACCTGACACAACCAAGATTCGGTACAGATACTGCTCTAGGTGAGTGACATTTTATAGGAAAATATACTTGAATATTGTCTGAATAAATCCTTCCTTATATGATAAGAACCCTATCCAGGAAAATTCTGATTTGTGCATGTGACCTTTCCTCACTGCATTTTTCAGGCATGAGAATTTTCTGGATTTGACGCTCATAAGGGCCGTGTTTGAGACAATTTAAGCCATGTTTGATGCTTAAAAGACAGGAGCTTCAGCGGCCTCCTGGACCCCTTGCCAAATTTTCAGCTGATTTTGAAATGTTGCATTCTCATGCCTGATTTTTCCGCTTTTATTAACTAAATAGGAGGAACCAATTAAGTATGATCAATTAAAGGGAAGAAACCAATTAAGTATGATCCATTTTAGGGAAGAATCCAATTAAGCACTATTTAAGCAAGAGGAGAAGCCAATTTAGTATAACTGACAAGAAAAAATCCATTAGTTATATTAACTAAAACATTGATGTTGGCAACCAAGTTAGTTTTACGAATTAAAGAGGTAACACTGATATACTATTTGTAACTTGACGGTAGAAGCCCATTAAGTAATTTGACTAACGGGGATAACAATATATTATTTATCAGGAATTCAGAAGGCCAGAGCTATATTGAAAGAACAAGGAAGAAATGATGCACCAAAAGTTGTCATTGTTGTCACAGACGGAAAATCTACATTCCCTGACAATACGATGATCCAAGCTAACATGGCTAAAGCTGATGGTAACATGTATATTCCATATCTAAATTCATACTTCATCACGTACAACCCTATTTTGATAGTGTTCCAACATCACATTCTTATGTCGACGTTGTTTAATAAATTTATCTATAAAAGGTAAAAGAAAAGCCGAAACGCGAAGTGCTAAATCAATGTGCACTATTTCTTTAATTCTTCAATGTCAGTTCATTCCAGAACTAAAGAAAATGATTTTAGATCTAGTATACCGATTCTAAGAACAACACGTTTACTTTACATGTATTTAACTTTTGTTTCAAGTGACCGAATCTTTGGGGATGTGTCCCTGAGAATAAAATGCGTATACAGTCGGACCTAGTTTATTCGCCAACCTTCTATCCGAATAATCCGGATCATCCGAAATAAATATCAGGTCCCAATATATTCTTAGGGATGTCGAATTGGAAATAGGCTATTTGAAACCATATATTATTCGAAATAAAATTTTGGACCGGGTGAATTAGAACAAACGAGCTCTGACTGTATATTTTAATATATTTTTCAGGCGTGACAATGATTTCTGTTGGAATTGGTACTGATGTTTTTGTGGATGAACTTAAAGACATTGCAAGTTCTGACAGTCAAGTGTTTACTGTCATAGATTTCGCTTCTTTGTCAAGTATTATTGCTGCTCTGAGAAATAAGATTTGTCAAGGTAATTGTCATATGGCCGTTTGTGTTTAAACATTCATTGCCGTTTTCTTTTCTCGCAGATATTTCCAAACTGTTAATTGTTTGCATTTAGATTCTTTGACTAGACTACGCTGATTATACACATAAACAACTTTATTCAGTGGATCGGGAAACATATTTTGACAACATTTGTAAAGGACCCTTTCCATCAAAGAATTTCAATATTAAGGCAGTCATACCATTATTTATTTCCAACCAAAATACTTCAGAATTTAATATGGCCAAGCAGCAATTTCTCGATTAATGGAGTGCTGAATACGCATTCTTGTATGTCGGGTATTTTAAGCATATCACAAGGGTTTCTTTTCAACGGAAATAAAGAAACCAAAAGATGTGCGCCTTTTTCTCGCGTTTCTTCATTTGCAAATTAATGCATCAGTTACTCCATTATACATTCATCTGTTTTTTTCCTTGTAGTCGTGCAGACGACCACAACTCCTAAACCGACAACTCCAGCTCCAACAACAACAACAACAGAAATGACCACGCCCATGTCCGTTCCGCTATTCCCATGTAAGTGCGAAAGGTACCAGCAAATAGCGTGTATCTGGAATCATAATTATTTTTATCACACTAGAGACTTTTGTAACATCCCTTCCCAAATGAAAAGTGGGTTTTTTAAAAGTTTTTTTCTGGGTTTTTACTGAAAAACGAATTTGTTCTTTTTTTTTTTGAAAATAAGTGAGTTTACAGTTGGTTCAAGTGGGTTTTAAAACCCTATGCCTAAAAACTCGCTTTTGCTCACTTTAAGCCAAAAAAAAATATACTGGAGAAGTGTGTTAAAAAACCCTCATTAACTCAGAAAAAATCCGCTAAGTTGGTTAAAACTGTGTTATTTGTAGGTTTTTATTCTCTGGAAAACTCATATTTTGTCTAGAAAAAACCTGCTCGGTAAGCTAAAAGACCCACTTTTAACCCGTTGCCAATACCACAATGTTTAACTCGGATTAAACCCAGTTTAAAACCGGGTTTTGCTCACTTATTTGGGAAGGGACCTTTTTCTAAACCTCTATGAAATTCTTCTGTGTTACCGTGGAGATTAACTACTTACAAGGATCAACAAAATAAAAGCAAACTACCAGTAAGGAAAAATGGAATATAATATTCCAAACCTATTCAGAGTTTCTTTTGGCTACTTGGGAAGATGACCCATACCGTTCAAGTCGGGAATGTTTGCGCATTAAACTAAGAAATTAGGGGAAAAGTTACGAGAAAGTTACAGCAAAATATTACGAATCAAACCAAAGGATGTAGTAATTAATCAACAATTGCTATTTATATAAAATGCCTGTGAGAGAAAAGCCTCTAACTTTGTCACTGTTTGGCTAAATTGAATAAAATCTTTTCTCCAGATTTGTTGGGACTTTTTACATTCAAATTAGGAAAAAATATATACTTTTTGGTATTGGAAATATAGACGAATGTGGGCTTTAAAACAGCTGAAAACCGGGTATTTGATCGCCTCTAGTAAGCCATAAAGTTGGTTTCTCTTTCCAGGCATTGACAGTAGAACAGAAGCCGATATGGTGTTTCTGCTGGACGGACACAAGAGCATGAGCCCCTATAACTGGATGATGGAAACACATTTCGTATCAAACTTTTTCGATGGGATTGAAATCAGGCCAGAGTTTGTCCATATGGGAGTCGTTGTATCCGATCGTATCCGAGGCGACGAGATTGGTATATCACCATTTAAACACAAGTAGGGGTTCAAACTTTTAGCGTCACCCGCAAAATATATATTTTACAGTTTAAAAAGCCCACAAAACCCGCATGTTGTGATGATTAAAAAAACTTGCAGCTTTTCTATATGCTTGGAATGACTTGATGTAACATACAAATGATTAACATATAATTACAGAAGATCAGAATGTGAAGGTCTTCAAGTGCCACTGTTTTTTCTTTGCTCCTTGAACATAATGTTGTCCCTTATATGTTCAAAGAGATTAAGTCGTTATAGGGAATGCCACATACACAAGACAATGCCTCCCCAACCCAGTCCTCTGGGAAAATTCTACTTTAAAACAACTTACAATTGATCTGTCCACCTCTGATTCGTCTAGGCAAATTGTTAATTGCTTTCGGAACACAGGTCAAAACTGGTTGGATACCCAGTAATAATGATAGTTTAACAGTCATGTATTACTTCCATAAGCTATTGACAAGCGTTTAGCTCCAGCACAATCTTTTTTGAAATCTAAGAAAGAAAATTGATCAAAGAATAAAAATGAAGGAACCTTTATCGCATTTAATTTTGACATGTTATTCACAGAATGCATATGAAGGATTTGGTACATGGGCTCATGCAGCCAAGCGGTGACATGGATACAGCAAGTGGCCTGCGCAAGGTTCAGGATATATTTAATCTCCAGGGTCGCAGAAACGCTGAAAAGATCATGGTCTTCTTGACGGACGGAAGCTCTCGATCTATGGCAGAAACTAACAGGGTATGACTACGGGGACGGGGTGGGTTGTTCAAAACACACCCGGAGTGTATTTTCTCATTTCTCATTTCTTTTTAAACAATCGTAATCGATAAAACTTCAAGAAACCGTAGAAAATTTTGTATCTATCTGATTTCAAAGTTTTTATATTTCTCATTTATAAAGAATCGCTAGAAAATCATTTTATCATTATGTAATTCGGCACGCATGCGCGGTGGTATCAACTTGTGCAGTGATACCTGTATACCTTGCACTATTGCACGTGACATGCACATGAAATTGTTATTGGTTGTATAATGTACAAAATGTAGATACTAGCATTTGGTTAAGAAAAACAGTGAAATCGTTAACTGCACTTAAGTCTTCTAAAACATACCGGACGTCTACTCTACGAATCTGCGACTTCAGCGATATTGCGCATTAACGACTTACATGTATTATGTTCAATTCAAAAGGTAGGATTAAGCTGAAACATGGAACGCCATATTAACAAGACAATGCCTTCTAAGACTCCAAAAAGTTTACAAATACGGCAATGCGATTGAATGGGAGTACTTAACGAATTATAAAGCTGTAAAAACGTTATGAAATTTAAATGCGAGTTTACAGCGACCCAATTATTTCAACCAATGAATGTTTAAACAGAATGTTCCCTGACATATATTTGTCGGATCATACTATAAAAACATTTTATTTTTAGGAAACCCAGAAGATCAAGGATCTCGGCGTAGATGTGGTGACAATAGGTGTTGGAGATAAAGTCAACTTAGCAGAACTAACACAAATGGCTACAAACCCAGCATTGGCACTGAGGTCAAGAAACGTCAACCAAATGTTTGGACTACTTCAGAAATTACAGAACGTTGTCTGTGAATGTAAGACCAAACAGATAATGGACATTACTACTGTTTATATTTAACTTGATTGCCAAAGTAATGCTTGTTCATGCGATCTATTATAAGTGATAGCATTTCAGTTGGCTTGATTTAATTTAGTTTGAACACGAGGCCAAGAGTCAAACGCGAAGTTTAACATATACTTACTTTGCAAAAAAACGAAGAATTTCATCAAACGTCTGACATAAAACAAGTTCAGGTCCCTTACTCCTGTAACTTACTTACCAATAATCTACTTTCTCTTTTCAGTACTAAAGAAACCAGAGACTACGACTATTGCTGTCACAACGCCAATGCCAAGTAAAAATATTTTTATTTGATTAAATGATACTTCTTCTCTTTTATCCATTTATGTTTTTTTCCATCCTGTTTAATTTCTTTATTCATATACCTTCCGTTTCTTTATACTGTATGTCTGTATCTTTCATTTCTGCTTTTATTCTCTTTTATTTCTTTATTTCCTTTTCCTTCCTTTTTCTTTTTTTTCGAATCCTCCTGTGTCTGCATTCTTTTACTCCATTGCTTCTATTTTCCTATCTCTTTTATTCTTTTTCCCATCCTCTTTTATGACTGCATTTCCTTTGTTTTTTATTACTTAATCGCATTCTATTTTACTATCTTTCATTCCTTTATCTTCTATGTTTGTCTTTTTATTTACGTATGTCTTATTTGTCGCGCTTATTTGTCTGAACACTTTCTTTATTCCCCCCCCCCCCCTTCCAATAACTCTTTCTTCTATTTCTAACACATTTGACTCGGAAAATGAATTTGCTGCAGTAGGTTTTACATGCGAAAAGTACGCTTCTTTTCCATATTCGTATTGTTGTATCTATATATTGATCATGCATGAATTGAAAAAGAACAACAGTTAAGTATAAAAACCAACAAGAAAACAGCAGTAAATTAACAAGTATAAGAGAAATGTCTATTTTCATAAACGCAATAAATACATCTGGGCTTTATTCATGTTTTCAACCCAATGTTCATTATTTAGTTCCAGCCTTATGTGAGGGATGTCTGATAGACGCAGGAGTGGGGTTCAATCCGTACCCTGGGGACTGCACCAAATTTGTCCAATGCTGGAAACAAGGAGATACCATTAATGCTTACATCAGATCATGTCCGTTTGGTCAGTTTTGGGACGCTGACGCTATCACGTGCCGACCATCATTCCTCGTACGATGTACAGCAGGTGGGGATTTTAAAATTATTTTTTTTGGAAAAATATTATTTGCTAACTTTACGACATATGCATGCCGGTTAATTGAAAGAAGTTTCTGAAGAAAACTAATCATAATTTTATTGGTTTATATATAATGGTCAAAACAATGTACGTGCCATTTTGTATTTTTGGAATCTTCTCTATATTATGACAAAATAATCTGCGATGAACGTGATTTTGGAAGTTTTACATCGACTTTCGACTGCTCATATTATTTGAATCTTAAATGTTATAACACATTTCGATGACAATCAACAGTAGATAGCTATGTGCAATGCTACCGGCGGGTTAGACCATTCGATAAATATATATGTCAGGGTATAGCCGAGATGCAGGAGATGAAATCATGTGGGGGAAGCCAGCTGCTGACTTAAGATCCGCTGCGGTCCACGTTTTGGCACAAAAGCTTTCGTCATTGGCTTTTGTTTTTATGACGAGAGTTGATATGTACTCTCAAGAATGATAATTGACTTACATGCCTTACGTGGAATTGGGAATTGATTGTTTTAATATTTTGATAGAATTTTAATATTAATCAATTAAGGAAATTGTCTTCACATTGTCTTAACGTTTGAACTTTCGATACTGTACAGACCCATGCAAGACGGCTCAGAATGGCTTTACCTACGGAATGGGTGAATATGGATGCCGAGCCTACTGGAAATGCATTGACAGCTTCAGTGTAGGTCACTGCTGTCCCATGGGTAGTGCGTATATTGAGGGTATGGGGTGTCTAGAGAGTACTACATGCAGGGAGGACTGCCCACCAATTGGTGGTATAGCTGTGAAACGTAAGAACAATATCCACTCCAAAGTCCTCTCACTTAGCAATTGCATTGTCTTAATTCCAATGTGGACGTCGGCAATATTATTTATACACAGTATTTGACTCCCTGTTGTCCGTAAAATAACAATTCTAGGATAAAATATGCTGTACAGCCTATATATCAGTAGTTATCTTGCGCATAAAGTCTTTAAAATATTCAATGAAAAATGAAAACCTGCTATATCCGACATTTCAATCCGGCACCAGTGTGTGCCGTTACGGGCGTATGATAGTGTGTACAGAAGGCAACACATGTTACAAATGTAAATACAGTAAAACCACACTTACAGACCACCCCGAAATTAAGTCCATTTCATAAAAAAAATGACAATATTTTCGATTATTCTTCATATTTCACAACTAAGACTGAAATCTTTCAGAATCAATGGTGGCATTTTATTGAGGTTTCAGTGTACATTCAGTTCATGTTTATAAATGTGTTCCCTGAAAACTTATGTTTCGTAAATTTTAGATGAGTATAAAGCAGTACATGATTTTTGTCGATTGGATGATAGATTTTTGGATTGAAATATTCTCAGAATTGTGTTCCTTTCTCACGGAATTGAACTTCAAATGTAGCAATAATGTAAACCATTGGTATTGTGTGCTTCCTTATTATACCCGTTTCAATATTTCTAATTATGGTAAATTAAACGACATCATGACGCATTTTGTTCGGTGCATACGTTTCTCATTATAACTACACATTTCTCGTGACTATTCATCTGTCTGTTTTGAATTCTAGCCGTATGTGACAAAAAAGCTCACTGGGACAAGCGATATTATATTGAAATCATCTATGGTCGGGGAGAAATAGTCCGCCCGTGTCCAGCAGGAACTATTTTCGTTGAAGAAAAATGCGCATGTGACTTTGGTCTCTCTGGTTTACTTCCAACGACCCCAGATGGTAAGTTTGTGCATAACTTGACTTTTTCTTCGTGACTGGTTTGCTTTCAGCTTCTTTTCTATATCCTCGCCTCTTCGCAACACCCCGTAATGTGGTGCGACAAGTAATTCAAATGGAATCCCAGTAACCAGTTTTAAACTGTCATATGGTTGTTTTTGTTGGATGTTTTTCAGATTTCATTTCGGTCCGAATTATATGTTTGTTTGGAAAATATTTATCTTCATGTTTGCCAGTGAATTTTATTTCCATCTCGTTTTGAAATCTTCCATTAGCAATAAATTCGATGTGACCGTACTGTTTTATTTTCAGAATTTTACAATATATTGCGTTTAGCATAGGCTGAAATAGTTGCAAGATATAAGTTAGTAATCAAATGTTAGACATATTCACTGGCACTTAACGGTCACCTCATCTGATTTCTACGTTTTTAGGAAACATGTACTTCTCAATTGACAAACACGAAGAATGAAAACAATAATATGTTTTCGATTTCAATTGCAGTCCTCTGCCAACCATCGGCGTTTTTCCCGTTCGATCAGAATTTGAATGACCAATCACTTAATCGAATTAATGTTGGCAATACAAACGTGAAACTGACAGATTTAGGCACCGCCTTCTACAACGGCTTCAGCGAAATGAACCTTTGGCGTTTTGCAGGGACCGACTGGGGCAACCAGTTAGTTATAAAATTCAAATTTAGATTCGATTACAGTAATAAATTCATCGACTACGGTGGTTTACCTGTTGATTTGGGAATAGATTTTGATGTCAACATGAATCTTATTAGCGACTTTCACATGACTGACGTGGACTGGCGATTGTGGAACCAGTTGAGAAAAGTGAAAACGCTGAATGACTGGCGCCAACTGTTGAAGGAATTCGGACAGTCAAGAACGTTCTACATCTTCCTCGGCACTTTGGGTTTTAAGCCGGGCACTTCGAATTCTCTGCAAGTCGTCAGGATTCTTGGAACACCAGCAGTCTACCAAACTTTCCAAGCGCTACTGAACAGAATGACAGCAGATAGGTCGACGAATATGAATGACCACAGCACTGCAGGACTTAAAGGTATTCTGACCCGACTGAGAGCCATGAGAGATCTTATTAATTGGGACAATATCATAAAACAACTGAGAGGCGGAAGTGGAACTTCGTCTGGATCATCGACCGGAAGCGGAACAACCATTGTCAATGGCACAAGAGATGAGGTAGTTCTAATATTTCTACGACAATGTTACAGTTGATATATGTACTTGTTCCTATATACAAGATTAATATACATATTCTCATTGTTGATTCATACACTACTTTCTTTATTAACGAATCGCAAATGCTTCGGAGTGTTGAAATGACGTCATGAATTTTAACTACTCGAACCTGTGACGATCATTTTTTTCAAATAACCTGAGCGAATTCAAAATAGATGATAACACTTGTCAAATTCGCAAATAACAGGGACAAAACTATATGATTTCATATAATATTATAAATGTTTATTTTCAAATAATACGAATTTAAATCCAGATACCTAGAGGCAATGGTGAATGGCAATGGGATGGTATTTCCGGTCAATGGATTAAGGTTTCTAGCGGTACCGGAGGTGCTGTTAATCCTGGTAATACTGAAAATATTCTCAACATTGCTGGTGCAGAAGCGGCTTCTGAATGGCATTGGAACAGAGCCACAGGTTTGAATAAATGTGTTTCTGTCTTTATCATAACATTTGATAGAGTTCCTTGTGCCAATTATTAGAAATTTTAAATATAAATTAAATTACCCTATCGTGATGAAGTGTGTACTAAATATTTGCGTGTAACAAAATTACAAGACAAATGTTTTACTTAGTTAGGAAAAGTTAACCATTGTTTCAAAGTCTTTGTGTAAGTAGATCCTACAGCAAAATTGATATATTTATTCCCATACCATTTAGGACAATGGGAAAGACTTGCAGCTACTGACTTGGGCGTTGGATCAACAACAGCAGATATTCAAATCACAAATGAAATTACTGGAACAATCTCTGGTGGGCAATTGGGCGGAATGGCTGCCGGTGGAGTGATTGGTGGAATCGGTAGTGTGTCTGGTGGTATGGGTGGAGCTTCAGGTGGTATGGGCGGAGTAGCTGGAGGTATGGGCGGGGTTTCAGGTGGTATGGGTGGAGCTTCTGGTGGTATGGGCGGAGTAACTGGTGGTATGGGCGGAGTCACTGGTGGTATGGGTGGATTTACTGGTGGTATGGGTGGAGTTACAGGTGGAATTGGTGGAAACTTTAATGGAATGGGTGGATTGTCAGGTGGAATGGCCTCAGCAAGCGGTGGAGGAGTTGGCGGCGGGAGCATTTCTGGACAAGCCGGTGTGTATTATCTGCATTTCTTAGCTAGTACTTCGCTTAAAGAATTAATTAATCAAATAATCGATAAGGAAATAAAAGAAGTTTAATTATTTTTGCACACAAACCCTTCTATCGATAAAAAAATAAAAACCTTTCTACTGTACCAACAGTAGAATAAATGCATTTGTTAATAGTTTTGTGAAACAATAGTTTTGTGAAACAATAGTTTTGTGAAACAATAGTTTTGTGAAACTATAGTTTTGTGTAACAATAGTTTTGTGTAACAATAGTTTTGTGAAACAATAGTTTTGTGAAACAATAGCTTTGTGAAACAATAGTTTTGTGAAACAATAGTTTTGTGAAACAATAGTTTGGTTTTCTAACATTAATAGAAGGATCAGTCAATTCCTGGAGATGGGAAGCTGAGGGATCTACCAAGCCCATCACACAGGGCTCATCGAGTGGACAATTTACAGGAATAGGAGGAGCACAAGGCGGTGGTTCTAGTATTGCTGGCATGAAGTGGGAAGATATTGTGAGAGAGCTAGCTAAGATGCAGGTAATGTTGTAGTCTAAAAGCAGGTATTGTTGAAGACTTTAACATAGTTTAATACAAATATACTCTATCCACAAATAGAATGGAACGTGAAACGAGTCACCAAGATGTATGAAGGGCTGATTCACACACAACATTCTATACTATACATGCATAGTGAAAACCTGAACACGTGAACAAGTAGTCCGTGGCTAGCAAATATGTTTGTGATGCTAACTCGCCATCAAAAAATGATTAAATTACTTTAAAACGCCTTTAATCATTATCACTCCAATATATACCGCATAAAAGACTTACAAGAGGCTCTTCATTGCAACAAAACGCCAAAATATCAAAGGAAACACTAAGAGATAGAGGGTAGAGATTAGTATACAGGGTTGGTGTGCCGAATTCATGCGCAAAGAATGTACATAACAAGAATATATCGCGCAGTGCATGTTAATTCAATAACGTATTAATTAGTGACTATTATAAAAGTTTGACTTGAAAACAAATTCATTTAGAACAACGAACAATCACAACAATTCTCTTTATATGCGTTATTGTCTACGATAAAGATACATTTGAAACTCACTTGGCCAACACAATTAATTTTCAATAACTTCAGAACACCACATCAGGAACATGGAAGTGGCGTACGGTGGGTGGTACCCAGGGTGGTAATGTTAATGCTAACCAAAAGGCAATCGAAGCAATGTTGGCTCAACTTAAACTCGGTGAAGGAAAGACTGGTTCTGCTAATTGGGAATGGAATAGTTCCGGTATGTATACATTGCATGCATTTATCGTTGTCGTCTCTCCATTAAAATGATCATCTTGGACAATTTTTTCGACGAGAGACTTAATGGCTTGGCTCTTATGTATGTACACAAAATCCTGCCAATTGACTAAAGTGGTGCACGCTTGTAACGAATTTCTTGGGACCTGGAGATTCGCTTCGTTATATCCAAACTTTGTTATATCAATACAACAAAATGTTGTTATAAATGTATGCATATAACAGATTTTGTTATAGCATCCATTACTGTTGACTTGTTGCTTGTTTACACCTGTACTAAATGTGGGTGTGTAGTGATACAGAACTTGCATTTTAATAAGTTTATTAATGGATGCAATAAATAATAAAATTGTTGTTGTAGCATTTACACGTTATATATAAAAAAACGAAGAAATCCAGTATCGTAGTCTGTTCGCTTGGGCGTGCATTCATTTAATATCCCAGTCAATGTACTGGCACTAATGTCATATATCTCCGCAATATCCTTTTTTTAACCCATATCCATTTGTCACAAAATTTCGTATTTTGTTTCAAGCGTTATAGCTTTTCGTTTATTTTTTCCATCTTTACTAGCGATTAGTCGAACATAAACTGTACATGTATCAATATTGCAATGATATTGGAAAAAACTGTGTAAAACTTGTTTGGCCGGTACAGAAGTTTTGCCCAATAAAGTACATGGAAAAATTAACGGTAACCCCTTACTAACTTGAATATAGAAGAGCTTGGTCGGGGAATAAAATTACTACGTACTATCCGATTTTTCGTTATAACCGAGTACGTTATTAGCATGCATCACTGTACTTGGATATTCTTCAGCTGTGGAACGCTTCGGGACATCGAAGAATTGCCCTTGTTTTCGATTCATAGCTAATCAAATGAAAAGAAAATTCCACTTGATAAATCACTTCACTGTTACATGAAATGACAAACAAAAAACGGAGATAAACGCTTCTGTACGAATTTTCTCCAAAAGGTGAGGACCCCCAGATCCCCGCCTTTATTGCTTCGGTTTAATTTTGTCTCTTGCTACGTGCCTGCAACGACGTAACATTGAAAATAAAACAATTGCTTTATTTCTTCAAATCAATGGTGTATTATCTAGGAGGTACCGCTTCTGGGCCAAAACTGGACATTACCAAAATGAATGACATCTTAAGACAAATGCAGGAAATGACAAAATCTTCTGAATCCGGTCTCTTCAATACACCCGGTGCCTTTGTCACTTCCGGTGGAAAATCGGCAGTATTTACAGGTGTGAAAACATGTATCTGTGTGGCATGATTGATATAATCAAGTGTAACCAAATATATAATCGAAGGAATGGATATACATGTTTTATGTATCTATATTATGTAAAATTGCAGGCTTAATGTTTGAAACATTGTGCATTTTAGCTTCCATGCCCGTAACTACATGGTAGCAAACAGAGTCATTTGCCGCCTTAAAGCGTCATAGTATACTTTATTCTCTTTTACGATTTCTTTATGGTAGTTTAAAACCACCCACATTGGATTTTGAACATTCGACAAAATATTTTCTGATCGTTCGATTTTGATGAGTTTCTCAGTCGGAAGTAGCAGACATCAAAACGAACGTTTCATCGTTTTACTGACGATCAGGGAATGACAATAGGTGGCGCTACATTAGAAACGTTTTTCATACATGTCAGGTTTTGTCAGAAATCGTAACATTCAAATGTTTATGCCTAGAATTCATCATTGGCGCCGAAGTTTCTTCGATAAAAGTTAGAGTTAAATATCATAGTCATTGCAAGTTATAATTCTGCGAAATAATATTCTTTTTCGTCAACAGGAATGGTATTCCTTTCTATATATGTAAATTAGTTGTTATGTACATAAATTACATAGAATAATTATATTATGCCGTCTTGAACATTTTTGAATTTTTGAACATATTCATTTGTGCTTTGGGACGAACATGCTTGCAGAGTATTGTTGGTCCTGTTGAATTATAACTGTTGTTATGGTGCTTGGATTCCTACTATATAAATGTATGTTATTCACGTCTATGATACAACATGCACGCCAACAGTAAGTGAATACTTGCATATAACCCATGGAATGTGTATATCAAATCATATACATGTATAATCTTCATTTTATCATCGTCTGCGTTTTTGTAAGCTCGTGTACTCGTATGCCTGCCGTATTGTAATCCAGTCTAACATTTCACTATAGTTCATGTATCTACCAAGTGTCATACATTGTGTTTTGTTGTCTGCATGCTTGAACTACTTTCATTTGCTTGAGAACAGTTGTAAACAAACTACGATGTGGTCAGCCAATGAAAACATGTTTTACTAAATATTGACGAATGAAAACATGTTTTGCTAAATATTGACCAATGAAAACATGTTTTACTAAATATTGACCAATAGACATAGCGTACACAGTATTGGTATTGTCTAATTTTGAATCGATAGTACATTTCATACTATTTGTTTACAAGAGTCGTCAATTTAGGGTTTCGATTCATTTACTTAATATTTCTTTAACACACTATAGTACAGTCATGTTAAGAATTATTGTCACGTCGATTACATTTCTTTATAATGAGAGTCAAGTGCACGTGTGATGGCGACCATTAATGCTCGCATTCTTTTTCTGACCTTATCGTCGAAACATTGAGTTTTTTAACGACAATTCTCATGAAGATAAACTAAGATGAGATTTCTACCTAAGGGGAACATATGTACTCAAAGGATAAAGTTTTTTGGTTGAACCTGTTAGTAAAACAGCTTATGAAATTTAAAAGTCGGCACGAAACGCCGGACTTCACTAAGCACCAGTGTAGGCGGCATTCTATTGTAGCCACGCCAACTAATGTTTGGTTGAATAAATAGTTCAGAAAATATGTTTTATATTAAGGTGGTATGGGTTCAAACAAAGGACGCTCAACACCTAATGCTGCTGGAGGTTCCAAAAGAACCGTACAAGTCAGGACGGAAACCCAACAAGCTGCTAGACCTGAAACAATTACAGGTGGGCGTGTCGTGGGCGGAGACTTTATGGGATCGGCAGCTGGATCTGGCCAATCAACAAGTTCTGGATCAGGAGGTATTGTCTGTGAAATGAATTACTGACAGTATATCTAATACATTTTTACAAGAAAGTCAGCTCTCATTATTAAGCGCACTGTCTGTAAAAGAAACTATTCTAAAATATAATTTATTCCCTTTTTACAAAGAAAAGCGACCTTTTGTGCAGAAGAGGTATGACCAAGTTCAAATTATTTGCCGGTTCATCATGCAAATGTCTTTATTTTAAACTCAAAAGGTGGTCAATTCTCGACTGGTATGGGTGCGGTACAAGAAACATCCGTCAGGCGACAAGGCAATAACGGTGACGTAAAGATGACGTCACAACAAGCTATTCGTCCTACGTCATCTTCATCAGCCGGAACTGTTGTCTCTATGGTCAAGAAAAGTGTACAGGTATAGTTACTACGTGGTATAAGCTGTATCTATAAATAGAACACAATGACTGCAATTAAGTGGTTGTTAGTAGTAATACCCGTTTTGCAAGGACAAACCCGTATTGGTGTATTACGAGGAGGTTTATTCATGACATTCGCTTTTGTCAATTAAAGATGTATCTGGCTCATCTGAACATAACATGTTTGAATTGGCTTCATACAGTATTGCTGTTACATTGGTTAAAACATCTCTAATAAGAACCATTGCAATGTGTTACAGATTTTAAATATCTTGTTTTACCATATTACTAACCGACACAACTTGTAAAATAGCCTGATTGATAAAAAACTGGAAATTTATTTAAATTTTATGATGTACAAACATTTCTTCAACAAATACGCATCAATACATTATGAGTTCATTCTTTGTTAATGCATGTTTCTTGATGTTTTAACTATAGGAAATACATTTTTCATGTTTGTTTAGGTAAACAAATGAACAAAACATTAACATAATTACGTTAAAGTGTTATAAAGTTTTACACGCTTTATTTAAGGGTGAAACTGGGTCTTGGATCCCTGACAGGTCGGCCCCAAGAGGAGCAGCAGCAAGGGGAGTAAAGAAAGGACGTGAGGGTGGCAGAATTATCGGCTTGTCTGTACCTGGTAGAACTGAGTTTGTTTCAAGAGCTATGGTTATGGGCAAGTCTTAAAATATTAAACTCTACCATTCAGGTGTATGGAACGCCAAATCTACCTAAACTCAAATATTTTATAAGTTCTTCAATTATTTAGAGAGCTCTCCATATTAATTGAAGAGAGTTCCGATTGAATTGCTTATAGCATCAATTGAATTAGAGCTCTCTTTAATTGATTGAAGAAAATAATTGATTGCGAAATAATAGAGCGCTTTACGGGGTCATCAAGTACGCGACACGTGTAATGTTATTTCCAGGCATGGGATAAAGTATTTCTATAGTCTTTGATTATCTGTAAATTATGTCAAATTCTGCGAAATAATATTCTTTTTTCGTCAACAAGGATGTCATTCCTTACTTTGACTGTAAAAAAAGTTGTTAAGTACATAAATTACAAAAAATAATTATATTATGCCGTTTCGAACATTTTTGAATTTTTGAACATATTAATTAGAGCGCCGCTGTACGATTTCCAACCTCTTCTTTATAAGTGACGTCATTTACACAAAATCGTAATTAGGGCATTTTAATTTTAAGTACTATTTATGCATTTATGTAGGTCAAGGTGACAGAGGGGTCAAGGCCACCAACACACAACCACAGGTTCGAACCAACGAACTACTGCAGGGAGTCAATCCTATGGCTTTTGAGGCAACTGGAAACTTTGTGTCTGATGGAAAATCTGGATCATCATCCTGGGGGACTTCCGGTTCAAGCCAGAGTGGCGGCGGATCATTCGGTGCTGCTGCCGGTGCTGGTTCCGGTGGATCAAGTCAGTTTGTCGGACGACAGGTATTTTTCGCTATTAACCATTCGTAGACTTATTTCCAGGACCCCGTTTCTCAATTTTATGGCGGTTTTAAGTATTTGGTATCGTTGAAACCGTCTTTCCATGTAACGTCCTCTGAGATTATTATATATTTGATGAGTATAATGACTGATTTGTCAGCGATGTATCAATTGTGGAATGGCGGGAGTCTTGTTATAAACGGCTTTTCTGTTTTTTTGTGTGTATAATTGTTGGCGAATGACTTTACGCCAATAGTCGCGTATTAATTTCTAATACGGTAGTATGGTAACGTGCAGTCTTTCCTGGGAAGCGCCTCTCAGGACCTTCAGTCCTTTTATTTCGGTTGGGAAGTAAGAACCATCTTTTTATTTGCAGATTGTTAGTGGCGACAGCGCTTCAGGCGGCGGTGGAGATTTCACACACATGGGTAAGGTTGTCGGTTCTGGAGGCGGGGTTAAGCGTATTATTGACACAAACATCAAACGAATGCCCGCTAGTGCCGTGGAGTTCAATGCTGAAGGAGGAGTCAGTTTGGCTTCCCTCGGTCTGGGCGGAGCTGAAGGAGCCAATATTATCAGACAGACTGTGCGAGTGGAACCAGTAGGCGGAAGCAGCGAATTCAGCATGGGTGGTACAGTGTATAGTTTGCTTATTTGTATAGCTTAGCGTTAGAGTGGTCTGGGTTATCAAAGTATATACTCCACGCCATTAAAAGCGCATCTAAATATTGTCCGCGTCAGCACGGTGACATTATTATGAAATAATTATATTTTTATTCTCTACAAAATTTCCTAAACGTAACCAATTGTAAAATATGAATACTCGGGCCATATTTCTTTTTGGGGAATGGTTTACACATTTGTAACAATAAAACACGACTTCTATATTCAACATAATTTATTCATTCCAGGCGGCGGACAATTTTCGGGATCAGCAAGCGGTGGACAGGCATTCGGGTCGGCTATGGATGGCGCTGGTGGTCAGGCATTCGGGTCGGCTATGGGTGGCGCTGGTGGTCAGGCATTCGGGTCGGCTATGGGTGGCGCTGGTGGTCAGGCATTCGGGTCGGCTATGGGTGGCGCTGGTGGTCAGGGATTCATGTCCATGAACTCTGTTGGAGGGGGAAGCGGTGGTGGTTCATTCTCTGGCAGCGGGTCATCGTCCAGTAAGTCTACTATTACAGGGCTACGTTGTAATACATGTAGTATTTTTTTTTATTCGTAGAAGTGTACTCAAAGGTATTTACGTGATATTGATGAAGCTTTTTTTTAAGGTTGATTGGCATCTTCAGTGCAACCTCTCTGCAGCAACACACTTTTGATTATACAAATGTCGGCTAACATTGACTGGTTGTTGCTATCGAGAAGTTAAATCGGTAGTAAAGGAAACTCTGGTTTTATAACGAACAGCACCTGATGCAAATGTTCCTTATGTCAGGTGTAATGAATAACGAACAAGCTTCTAATATCAGTATACGTATATAAATATATATGCATTATATATAACGAACAAACATTCATAAAACGAACTGAAATTACCTTACCCATTACCTCCACGATGACGATTTTCTTATACATGGACAAGAGAAATAACTCTGATTAAATCTGATATATATGGTCGTACTTGTTATCTCCCTTATACAAAGAAAATGTAGAGAACAACAAAGAATCAATGCATTATATTTGTGTATATAATTATATTCAAGACGCATTCAGTGGTTATATTAAAAATGTTTTTTTTTGAATCATTTATGACATTACTTAGTTGGTACGCTCCCACACAGCGCTTTGATTCCACTACCGTTACATTCGCACGCTGCTGTATTACCCAGTATATTTTGATATTTGACCTTACGAAATCACCGTTCGTTCCTGATACTAAATGCCATTGGTCGGCACGATCACGTGACTACTTAGTTTATAATAAATGAATATTTTCCAGTGTTAAACACGTAAAATGTGTACACAGTGTATAGCCCCTCATGTCCAAGGAAATTTTGACTATATAGTGTGGCGAATTTGAGTAACACGATGCCAAGTAACGATATGACGCATTTTAAAATATTCGCAGATTCCGTATCGACAGTTGTTTAAATGAGCTTAAATCACTACACATTTACAAGCATCGGAGTAATTTTCGATAGTCACTTACGTTCGATTGATTTAGTTTTTCTAGCAATTTACATAGTCACGGCGGCATTTCTATGACAGTGAAAAGTGTCTTTTCAATGCACACTCACATTAGCTTTATTTACACATGTTTACTGTCCTACATTTGGGACATAAGCAAGTCGTTGTAATCGGCTCGCTGAATGACTGTGGACGCATTTCGAATCGCCTGTCTAAATATAGAAAATATCAGTATCGGAATACGCGCCCGATGCTAAAGGAGAGTACTTAGTTGGGTGAACTTTGGTACTACTTCGTTGGGTGAACTTTGGTACTACTTCGTTGGGTGAACTTTGGTACTACTTCGTTGGATGAACTTTGGTACTACTTCGTTGGGTGAACTTTGACGTATTGAACATGTTCCTAGTTTTCAGTCCTTGATGTATGCCTCCCAAATTGCCAGTTCAATTAACCATGTCGCAATGGTACTATAATTATTTTTTGGTGAACATTTATTTACTCGCTTTATTAAATTTTATTGAACACGTAACAAACTGTCTGTAACCACACAAGACAGTGCTCTGTGGACAGGTCGCACTTTCAAAAAAAATGCATCACTATATAACTCTACTTCAGGTGGCGGATCTGTCGGTGCTGGAGGAATGGGAGGTATGGGGGGCATTGACCTGAATACATTAAACAATAACATGGGTCAAGGGTCATTCACAGCCAATCTCCAGGGAAGTGCAAACATGCTTCCTTTCATGATTGGTGATGTTGCAGAAAATTTCCTGGATGGACTTGTAGGGAAAAAACGAAAGAGGAGGTATGTACAATTACAATACAAATAATCAGTGCTGGTTTGCCCCTCTTCTTGAATCATTGACAACTCGGCTTCTATATTAAGGCATCCTCGGTACCTAGGCTGTTCATAACATATATGATACCATGGACAAACTGACTGTAAACATTTCGAACTCATGAATAATTATTGAGGTGAAATCCAGCAGCTTGATTGGCCGCATGACACACACCTCATGCGATATGGATAGGGGGAAGGGATATAACTGAAACAGGGCAGTATAGTAATTAAATATGAATTGATTTTAGTGGAATGGGTGAAGAGAAAGTGTCCAGTCAAATGACCAAACAATTATTCCGTTTTCAGGTCCGCTGGTCAGTCTCGTAAAAAGAGGTCAGTCAACAAACAGAACTATCAGGCCCTGGTGACCAACTGTCAAGGTCAAGATGGTCAAGGACCTTCCATCATGGTGGTGGCCAATCAGGCAGATGTCCAGTTCGCATTGAAAACATATGGTCGCGATCCGGCCGTTGTCTCGGTGCCAGCGGTAAGCGAAATTGTTTTAATAAAAATGTTTGGAGTTCATAGATAGTTCCCAGATCTTCAATATTTACCTCCCTTGTTCTTAATCATCAGCCATTTTGATAGGCAAAACTGATAAGCCCTTATAGGAGTATTTCCTAAACATGAGATAATTGAGAAAATACCAAAAATAATTTGCATGTGATAACCACTTTCTTCAACTATCTGAGCCATCTGCCAACATTGGCTTAATGAATAAGTTATTTATATATATCTGATTTGATTTTATCATTGTTTACATTATATTCCCTAAAACATTGATGAAAAAGCGCCTATCAATATGACCGACTATTCAGAACAAAAGATGTAAATATTGTAAATGTGGGAACTATCTATTTCATAAATATGCAATCACAACCTGATTTTCGGTTCTTGCTCCTTCTGGACTGCAACCGTTTCTTGAGAAACAACCTGTCTTCAACAAGTTAATCAGTTTCCTACGGTAATACTTTACTATATTTTAACCTCTATAGAGAAACAACCTCTATAAAACAGCCAAAATGTGCGTCGGCCATGTGGAGTTGCTCTGTAAAGGTTGTGCTGTAATTTCATATGTACGAAAACCTTGTTCATCGTAGATCAAGTTAGAGACATTATTTCCATCAATCGAAGCTTCATTTGCAATACAGTTAAACCTCACCTAAAGACCACCTCAATAATAACACTCTCTCATTAAGACCAGTTTTCAAAGGTCCCAACGGTGGTCTTATTATTAAGGTTTTACTGTAATTACATACGCTTAACGAAGGTGCTAAGTACTCCGCTGACATATTGAGAATATTGGAATTAAAATATGAATATAGAATAGAAATATCAGATACTCGGTGGCCACATTCGGTAATGACCGTTTCAGTCTATGCCTTTTAATTTCTGTGTGGCATCATGTAATGAGCCTGATTTCAATGAATTGACTGTATTTTACGCCGAAATTAAGTAGAAACACAGGTTTTTTCAGCTGTTTTTAAAGCCGTTATTCGGCCATATTACCTGTGCCAGAAACTATTTTTTTCCCAATTTGAATGTAAAAATTCCCAATAAATCTGGTTCAATTTAACCAAGAATTGACAAAGTTGGTGGTTTGTCTCTCACAGGCAGTTAATATAAATAGCAATTGTTGATTAATCACTACATCCTTTACTTGAATTCCTAAACATTGCTGAAACTTCTAGACTTTTCCCCTCAATTTCTAAGTTTAACACGTAGAATCCCAATTTGAAAGATACACACAGTCATACTGAATATTCTGCGTATTAGATTATTATTTGATATATTTATATCTAGTTTCAATTTACTAAATATGTCAGCGAAGTGCTTAGCACTTTTGTGTCTAAGTGTACTTAGACATTATTGATGTAAAACGTTTATGAGAATGACACATGAGTGTATTAACATCCTGTTCAAACAAAATTAGCTGTCATTAGAGAATCAAATGGGTTTTTTGTTCATTTACTTGACATATATTCAGTTGTTGGCACTGGTCGATAATATACAATTATTGCCCTTTAATGTGGTCGATATGAGAGTATATTGATCTCAAATAGTAAGATCAACCGAGGGCATCATTTTTTCTTTTTTAACCGTTTATTGCAATAAAACCTTATGTACAATACAGAAAAGCTTGTCATATTAACAACATACAACAACTTTAACAATTTTATAAATATTATATTTCGTACCATGAAGTATTTAAGAAGGTAAGTGAGATGTTTAAAGTAATAACATCGAATACTTATGTTTATCTACTACGAAACGAAAGTAATAGATTAACAAGATGTTTTATATGTTCGTCTATGAGGAAAAACATAGAAAAATGTACAATCAATTGTTTTCTATGCATCATTTTTTCTCCCTAACCTAGCAAGGCAACACGTGAAAATGTTCGCTCATATCAATGGGCGTTTTTTTTGGCTTCGTCCTTGAGACAATACGTAACGACGTTTTATCATAAATCATGTTTCTGTGTTTAGACCAATGAAAATGAATATAAAAATAGATTTATTAGTAACATTTGATATTACCCCCAGGTTGAGGGATGGAATGACGTCACATTGATATATGATGGCAGATCGCTGACTGGTGTTGTAGAGAACTGGAAGGGTACACATAAAGCGTCCGTCAGCGTACAAGGTATGTAAAACAAGAAACCTGCCCTGCGTTCAGTAAACGTATTTGCGGCTCACGTTGCGTAACGTTTTGCAATTTGGTTCCCCATGTGCGGTCACTGTGATACAGTGGGCACGATATACAAAACAAAACGTGAGCAACTGTTAGCCGTAACTGAAGAAGGGCTGGAGTAATCATTACGGTTGTAATTGGCTGGTTGTTTCAAATTCTGCAACAGATTAAACGACACATCAGATAATAACAGAGATTCTGTAGTGGAGTCATTAAGGTTGCTGGCATTCAAATTATATTTTCAAGACATTATACAATAGTTTTAAGAGATAACCATATTTAAGAAAATAATAGGGGCTCCATAGCAGAGTCATTAAGTTTGTTGGTTTCATATTGTCACTAAAACAATATCTGCTAAGAAAGATAACCATATTAAAGATAAAAACAGGGGATCCGTAGCGGAGTTATTAAGTTTCTTGGCTTTAAATTATCTTCTAACATAACTTTTTCAAGACTAAATAATATTACAGATAATATATTTGGCCTCTGTTACCGAGTGAGTAAGGCCTCTGACTACAAGTTACTTGCTCAAACCATTAAACAATATTTGAGATAATAACTTGGAGACTCTGTTACCGTGTGAGTAAGGCGTTTGGATACAAGTTACTTTATTAAACCATTAAACAATATTTGAGATAATAACTTGGAGACTCTGTTACCGTGTGAGTAAGGCGTTTGGATACAAGTTACTTTATTAAACCATTAAACAATATTTGAGATAATAACTTGGAGACTCTGTTACCGTGTGAGTAAGGCGTTTTGATGCAAGTTACTTTATTACACCATTGAACAATATTTGAGATAATAACTTGGAGACTATGTTACCGTGTGAGTAAGGCGTTTTGATACAAGTTACTTTATTAAACCATTAAACAATATTTGAGATAATAACTGGAGACTATGTTACCGTGTGAGTAAGGCGTTTGGATGCAAGTTACTTTATTAAACCATTAAACAATATAAGAGATAATAACTGGAGACTATGTTACCGTGTGAGTAAGGCGTTTTGATACAAGTTACTTTATTAAACCATTAAACAATATAAGAGATAATAACTGGAGACTATGTTACCGTGTGAGTAAGGCGTTTTGATACAAGTTACTTTATTAAACCATTAAACAATATAAGAGATAATAACTGGAGACTATGTTACCGTGTGAGTAAGGCGTTTTGATACAAGTTACTTTATTAAACCATTAAACAATATAAGAGATAATAACTGGAGACTATGTTACCGTGTGAGTAAGGCGTTTGGATACAAGTTACTTGCTCAAACCATTAAACAATATTTGAGATAATAACTTGGAGACTCTGTTACCGTGTGAGTAAGGCGTTTTGGATACAAGTTACTTCATTAAACCATTAAACAATATTTGAGATAATAACTTGGAGACTCTGTTACCGTGTGAGTTAGGCGTTTGGATACAAGTTACTTCATTAAACCATTAAACAATATAAGAGATAATTACTCTGTTACCGTGTGAGTAAGGCGTTTGACTACAATTTACTGGATTATAACAATAAACAGTATTTGAGATTTTGACAGGGGTTTATATTACCGTGTTATTAAGGCGTTTGGTCGCAAATTCCTTTATTAAACAAACAATGATTGTGGTAATAAATCGAGTTAGTGTGCGTACTGGCGACAAACCGCGTTACCTTCATCACGCTGTTTATGCGACTTACAACAAAAAAGAAATCTCGCATGAACAAAATCCAGCTAATTTGGCGAATGTCAAAGGTTCAAAATAGGTGCACACACATGTCTGAACTAATTAATGTTCAAAGGTGCACCTACCTGGATTGATGCTTCATCGTGAAAGTTCACTCCGAGTTCTCATACCAATTAATTGTTTTTGTGCGCGTGACTTTAACTCAACTACACGAACAAAGATCAAATTGCACAGAATCTGGTTAATATAGAGCACCATGTATATGACCATAATAAGTTGATTTCGAGATACATCGACTCAGGGCTCCAGCAACCCACTAGCCCGACGTCCCGGATTCGGGCTCCCAACGGTTGAGTTTGTTTTTATGTTAATTAACATTGAACATTATATATATCGAACGAGAAGCATGCATTATCGATGGCTTAAAATTGATGACAATTCTAACAGTCAACAAATTCAAAGTGCAAAGGGAAAGTAACTGCCGCCATGAGTATGTTATACAACTGCGTACTATCTGATTTTTCGTTGTAAGCGTGTACCACTGTAGTTGGAAACGAATATCACTAGTTAATGTTAATAACGCCGCTAGTATAACCGTGATCGTCTGGTGTTGTAACCATATGTCCTCATTTACAGACAAGATGTGGATGTAGCTTAATTGAACTTATTATAAATAAAATACTGAATTAATTTCTCGGAGGATAAGTTCAACACACATTTTCTGACTACATTTTGGACATGAAATCTGAAATTAATTAACGGTATTCATGCCTTTGATGGCCTTTTGTCACCAACATTAGCTTTGCCAGTGGAAGTCGTAAACAGGAAGCACACGTATATATCACAAAAGTTAGTCAAGCCACGGACGTCACATCTTTATACTGTCGCTGTACAAGTCGGAGTACAGAGACACGTATGCGGGGCTACACAAAAGTATGCAATTAGGAAGAAAATATTAAATTAATATTTCGGATAACTCCGGTTCAACACGCATTTTCTGACTACATTTTTGACATGTAATCTGAAATTGATTAAAGGTATTACTGCCTTTGCCGGCTTTTGTCACCAATATTAGCTATGCCAGTGAAATGTCGTAACAGGAAGCACACCTAAAGCACAAGAAGTGCACAATTGGAGATAAAATATTAAATTTTCGTCTGAGAATTGGTTCAACGCATAGTTTCTGACTCTATCTGAAATGTATTTATGGTATATCTGACTTTGACGACAATTGTCATAAATATTAGCTATGCGAGTACAAGTCGTGAACATGTAAAAAAACGTAAAAACCTTAAAAGTGCGCAATCATTAGAAATAAAATATTAAATTAATTCGTCTAAGAATTGGTTCAATGCACAGTGTATGTCTCTAGCTGAAATTATTTAATGGTAGATCTTGAATTGACGGACTTTTGTCACCAATATTAGCTATACCAGTGGAAGTCGTAAACAGGGAGCACACCTTAATACCACCAAAGTGTGCAATAGGAAATAAAATATCAAATTCATGTTTCGCAGAACTTAGGTTCATTGCACAGTTTCTGACTCTGTCTGAAATTAATCAATGGTATACCTGGCCTTGACGGAAAATGTCACCAATATTAGCTATGCCAGTGCAAATCGTGAACATGTAAAACAAGTTAATACCAAAAAAGTGCGCTATTAGAAATAAAATACATGTATTAAATTGTCCACAGCTTCTATGAAAAAGTGTGGACATCTTCCATCCATGTTCCAGGATTGACAAGTGTGTCTGTTTTTTTTTTGTCGTTCTTGAATCGCCTTGAAATGTGTTCATTTCTTAAGACCTATCTAATTAAGATTTTGTGTAAACGAATTTATGTAACGTCTTTCGTATACGAACGGATTGTAGTTTGTATTATGAATGATAGTGACCACTATCTAGTTATGAGTGACACTGGTATTCATGACTTCGAATATTACGTAACTGAATGACATGCCATAAACCTAATAAATGATTATGCTGTCAAGGCATTGACGAACATAAGGAGGTGTTTAGTGTCTCCATGTAGTGTATTATTGTTGTTACTGACTGGCTTTTAGTCGTTTTCCGCATGCCACAGCAAATTCAATCTTATCAAAAGTGTTTATTTATTATAGCGTAACCCTTATTTAAAGCGCCTGTCATTTCTGACTTAAGAGACGCCAACTTTCTAAGCACGACCCCTTTCCTTTAATGCCAGGCACCAGGCCTGGTAGGCACACGGTGACCATTATTTAACTAGCTGGTGGCTCACCAACGGGTCGTATCAGAACGGACTCTTACTGGGATTCGAACCTTCGACCTACCGCTCCCAATGTGGATTCCTTAACCACTCGGCCTCGGGAGACTGATGCAAGTGGCGGAAGCTTTCCTTGGTTTAAAGATAGTGGTTAAGTAAGCTGAGGCGCCCGTTCGTCCTTGATATTATGCTTAGAGGATCACCTTTGGATTGTTGCTACAGGACTTGGTGTCTTGGTGTGACACTCAAACTTAAAAAATAATAAATATTACATATATTCTTATGTATGTTCGAATGTTAGCAGCTAAGCATCGTATGTACTTTGTGGGAATGAAAATACTTTAGTGTACCTTACATCACAATTGGTAGGCTTGTCTTTAATTATTTCTGTGTCAATTATCCACTGTGATTTCTCACGAATATAAAGTCGGAAATAACATTTACCGAATATGTATATTAATCAAAAAATTCATTCCTTACAGGCAACGTGGAGAGACGACAGGCGGGTCTGTTAGTTGGTTCCTGTCAGGGTTTCGCCAGTTTCCATGGTGAAATCGATGACGTAAGTGACGCTTCTAAGTTTTCCTATTATAATGCAATATGTCATTGCATGAAATACACTGAATTTTTTGAATGACGTGTGAATACCTGCAAACGTTTTACGAATGTCATTATTGTGTCGTCATTGCCTTATTTCGTTGTCTATATAGTCGGTTATTTATGGTCCTGTCAGTCACTCTCCTAGACTTAGAGAAAATTAACCAAAACGTTGATATATTAGATATCTATTCTCAGACATATAAAATGAATGGAACTGAAAGTTGATGCATTAATGTAGGACATCATTTACAATGTAAAAGACAAATCACAGTTCTACGCAGTACGTGTAATATGTTCTTGTCCCTTGCTTAAACTTAAGTACACGTATTATTTCGTACCAAACAGTTATAAAGTATCATAATTCTGTATGATGAATCACAATCCCCGATATGCTGTTGGGTTATGCGATCAAAATCAACACAGACAAAACTTATCGACGTTGCATTCCCAACTTTACAGTTCAAATCTCCCTTGCCAAATTTGATATTAAGATATTTTGGATAATACGATTGTCTCCCTTGCCAAATTTGATATTAAGACATTTTGGATATTACGATTGTCTCCCTTTACCCTTATAAGCAAGGGTTTCACATTATTTTCGGACAGCGTTCCTTGCGGATTATTGCGTAAAGGATTTCCTTATGAAACACTGCATTTATTATTGTATATGTATTACGTATTTTTTACAATATTTCGTTTTATGTAGGTTATAGTAAGTTGTTTTGCATCTAAAACAAAGACATTTGTAAATTTCCTTGCATGTGACAACCACTTGTTTTTCAACTTACTGAGACAACTGCCCACATGAGCATAATGAAGTTATTTTTTTATATCTGATTAGTTTATCATTGTTTACATTATGTTCCGTATAAACTTGAAGAAAATGTGCCCATCAATGTGGCCGACAATTCAAAACAAGGGAGGTAAATGTTGTTAATTTGGGAAATATCTTTAATATGTGTCATGGATTTCATTTCATTAATACTTCATTTAAGTAATGGCAGAACTGTAATGATCCAAGAATATTTGACAAAGCAGTCAAGATTGTTAACCTATCAAAATGCGCTGAAATTATTAATAGAACGTGTTCGCCGATATCGCTGATATTTCAGGGGACTAGTTAATATTTTCTTGTTACGCTTGCGCTCTAAATAGCTTGCACATTTGAATGACCTGTTCTATTTTGTTTCAGTTGAGCGTTTACAAATGTTTGACACCAGCCATGGAAGAGTTGCGTGACCGTATCATTCTTCACAAGAAATAAATAACAACACAACTCGAGAATGCTCGTCAAACAAAGACTTAGTAGATTCATAGACATTCTATTACCTGCAGAGCAGGTTTCGAAATATTAGTGTAGTCTTGTGTACATATATTGACATGCATAACGTCATTACAGTGATTCGACCATCTTCGGCTTATTCCGACCATTTCCGTAAAATCCGAAGTGTTCGTAATAGTGGATTAAAGACATCATTTCAGTTTATTGGCCATTTTCGGCTTATTCCGACATATCTGTAACACCCGAAGGTCTCTTAATGGATCAAAGACATCATTGCAGTAAATCGGAAATCTCCGGCATATTCCGACAATTCCCACTATAACATCCGAAGTACTTGTAATGGATTTCAGATTGGCCTGTGTAACATTATAGTAGTGTCTACGTCATCTTCGGCACATTCCGACCATTTTCGTAACATCATATGCTCGAACTCGATTTTCAGTTCACCTACATAGTGTTAAGAAAATTCAAAGTGCCTGCATACCAGATAAGTGTCTTATGTATAATTTTCTTCAAACGAAAAACTCCAATTTCTAACACGTGTTTCGTGTGACTTCTGATCGTTTGTAACGTTTTCATGACTAACAAATACTCTACTAATGCACTGTTTGTTTTAACATAGTTTTCTTATTTGCACATCAAATGTCTGTATATATAATATTTGGCACATATTTATAATAAAACATAATTTTAAACACATTGTCACTTTTCTTCTGTTCATGTTGCCTGAATGATATTTTCAAGTAGGCCTATTGTATAAACAGTCGAACCTCGTTTATTCGACAATCTTTTATCCGAATTATTGGTATCATCCGAAATAAATATCAGGGCACGATGTATCTTCTTACGTACATCGAATTAAACTGAGTTATTCGAAACCATGTTTTATTCGAAATAAAATTTCGGACCCGATAAATTCAAATGAACGATGTCCGACTGTACATGTATACGTGTCCTCAATTGTCTGATAAATACACGTACTAACCACAGAACTTTACATAACATACAATACAGTGGAGACACCAGCAGTAGGTCTATTCTAGATATAATTCTAACTCATGCTTTCCTCTGATTTATAGCGGAATGACGGTGAATTGTTATCCGATAATTTACAGTGAAATTATCAAAGCGATAATGACGTCATATAAATGAATGACGTCATGTAAAATAATAAGACATTCAACGGGGATATTTAATGTAATTAACGAGTAAAAAATAAAACAAAATACCAAAATAAAGCATGAAATAAATAGAAGATGTGTATGTTTCGGTGTAATATCGAGTTATTTCACCTTGTGACCATCTGACTTAAATTTTCACGAGTGGCTACGCCACACGAGGATATATTCCGTCCAGTGCTCAATCGGTGAAATAACTTTCGATCTAACACCGGAACACACAAATATCCTCTATTTATATAAGTTAATATGAGTGAATCATTGATTATTTTTTAATTTCTGTCCAACATATACATCACATAATTATGTATACAACAAAAACACAGAACGTGTTTGCTTTTTCCCCATTTCGCTGAGTCCGGTATCGTCCAGACAGATACGTCACTGATGCAAAACTTCGATTTGTGTTCGTGGTCACTTAATACACACCAAAACCAGTTAAATAACATTCATAAAGCAGATAGAACGAGATTTTATGTGTATACGACTAAAGCCCGCCAAATAGCCCGTGCGTTCAAGTGAAATTAGTGACTGCCACGTAAAGACGAAACAATTAACTTATATGTTTTTAGAAGATTTATATATTCTTTGTGAAATTGAAAGAATAATATTGAACGGTCGGAGGCAAGGGTGCAAAGCGGAAAATGGAGAAAGTTAACAACTGCAAACAAGCGCGACTGGTAGAAAGTAGGTGTTTTTTTCTATCAATTGTGATGTTTCAACTGTATGAAATGCATATTTATGTCTGTGCAGGTAAAAATGAACAAACACTATTATATTTAATAAATGACTGAAATTATTATTGTTATGATTAACTTTATATTAATATTAATTAATATTGTAGTAGTAGTAAAAACCGTAATATTGCATTGAGGGAAATTTATGTACCATTTTAATTTGTCCCGAGTGATGCACCGTAATCTGTAAAATCTGCCTTTTAAAAGAACCGAGTTTGGAAACCTTGTTTCTTCCAAATTTTGTGCTCAGTTTGTAACATTTAGTCTTTATATTTTCAAATAATCTTGTTAATGGTTTTGTATTCATAATATTTTTGCTGTTATGCTATCCTTTTTTAAATGGATTTAAATTATCCGTCAAAGATTTTGGATTCACCTGCGGCGGATGCGAGTGTGGGCGGTGGCGTCCACTTAGTCCAAAAAACTAAATCTTTGTGAACACGCGGCCTGAACTCTGACGTTGGAAAGGCGTATTTTGTGACAGTTTGACATTCTTGTTTTCAGACTTCGAGTATGCTATGGACCCCAGTATTGAGAGATGCGTACTGAGTGATTATTTATGTTAGAAGTCATATTACTGGTAGAGCTGTTGCTTTGGATTTCTTCCGATCTTCTTACTGGAATTCTGCATTTCAAAAGTAAGTCTCATTTTCTTGGATGTGAGAATAGAATATGTAAAAGTATGCAACGATATTCATATCAACATTATTATCAAACAAATCGGAGAAAGTGCGCCGACTAAGGTCATTATGAATATCATAATGAAACAAAAAGTGTTGATAATAACGGAGTTTTGTAAACAAAGTCTACATAGTCTTTGATAAGGATGTTATCCGGTATACCACCTTGTTTCAATTCTTGGAGATAAGATTCCTGTCCTGCGCTTACATAAAACAGACCGTTCACATAAGTTTAATGCCATGTAAATCTCACACTGAGAATTCAGTCTTAAAATACGATATATTCTCAATTTAAGCACACTTAGAACGTCCAATAACCAGATACATGTATATGAATAATGATTGACCAATGAACACTGTGCTTGTGATAAGTTAATGGTTGTTCTATTGTCATAATTAGCAGATAATCCCAACGTTGTCATAACATGTTTGATATCATAGGACTAATTGTTATTGAACTTGCTGTAATCCATGGTAAAACTTTCTTAATACTACGATCCTCATTCATTACGATTAGTCTGTTCAACATGCATAACATGGTTCCCGAACGTCTATATACATATACACTAGGTACTTACCCGGTATCGCCGATCATCGCAAGAACAGATGTCAAACGAGGAACCCCCAGAAAATATATCATGGCTCTATTTTGGATATTGTCAATTTGTTGATACTTTTTGAATCCCCAGACCGAGGAACAATAGTCAGATACTTGGTATCACACAAGACGTATACCGTTTTTCATATAACTTTAGATTAAAGTCTTTTAGATTGTGAATATTGTTTATGATTCCACCTAGTGCAACACCAGCTGCCTTTCCAAGTGATTTCGCTGTTGGATGAAAAATTGTCCTTTTCGTAAAATATAACTCCCGAGTACTTGCATGTGGACAAAGTTTCCAGTGTGTTGTCACCGATCTTAAATTCAAATTCACTTATGGTTATATGGCTTAACATATGCGTGCCATGTTTTAGCATTCTTAGTAAAAAGATAAAAAATGCATATTTGGTGAAAGGGGTTGGTATCGCTCGACTATAATAAGCATAAAAACTTGAGGTTTAACCCTGAACTAATATGCTGAATGAATGTAAGCTTTACTAAGCTATTCAGTGTCTGAGGTTATCAGTTCAAAATTGAATGTCAGTCTCAAATCTCAAGAATCTGATTAGTCGTTTCTGAAGGCAGAATGACCAATCCCGATTCTGCAAAGCCATTCTATTTATCTCAGACGCAGACTACTTGACCATACCTTTAATGATGGCTGACTGTTGCCATGTAGTACATATTCGCAATAGATACATGCTTTGGGTGTAATTCTTCATTAGAGGGAGGTAATTTTTCTACGGTTGAAATGTTTGATAAAGTCTGAACCTTATTTAAGTTAACATTTACATTATTTGACTAGACGATAGACCCGTTGTTCATTAACTTCGTATGTGTCCATTCCACTTCAGAGTTGCAATGCGGCTGTTTCATAGAGTTATATAATGGATTGTGTGACTTCATCATTTAACATAGAATTTCAACTATACAAAAGGTACAGTTTTGCACAAAATAACTAAATGCAATTAAACAACATTCGACAGTAAATTTGACGCATTTCAGAAGAGAACACCAATTCTTGACTGATTTGCATGAAGTATTTGTGGTTCTATGTTTTGAAATTTAAGTGTGGTTTCTGCAGGATTAGTTAATATAGAATGGGTAAAGGACCTTTGTTCATGGTAATGTGAAATTAAAAACCAGAAATGGTGGTATTTGTATTGTATATATTCCAATATTCTGTTTTCAGACTGACATGAAAGGCAAACAACGAGAACAACACAGCAATGTATTCGGGTGTTTCTGTAATTGTATATTATAATAAAAGTAAAAACAATCATGCTTGTCAGTTTTGTATCACCAAAGGAAAGAAACGACGACATTTACAAAGCCAAAAATATTTATTGCATTGGTATACACATCGAGGACAAAGTAAAACACGCAATAATCGATGACATTTACAATAGCATCACAAATGAGGATAAGTAAAAAGAAGTTTTGTATGACAAAGTAAATTATATTAACGCAATAATAAAAGAAGTTTTGTATCACAATTAATATACGAACAAAAGCAGAAGTGAATCAAAGTAAATACAAATCAAGATGCACAGAAGGAATGAATTAAAAAAAAAAACGAAAAAAAATCGGGGCAGCAGAAATACACCCAAAATTCCATAAGTATAAATACTTTGTACAGGAGCGCTACCTGTTGCGGGCTAGCATCTCATATTAGGGCCAACATTTTTGCATTATAGCAACCTGTCCAGAACTATCTGGTGGAATTCTAGCTCAACATTAACAAAACCAAACACATTACGTTGATAATAATAAATCAAGACTATACAGTAAAATGAAAAGAATACATTGATGTGCATTTCAAAATCGAAGACTTCTTAACGCATAAATAAAAGCAACACAATATTCAGGTGTGAATAAAAAACTGAAACAAAATGTTGCAGGTTAGCATCTCTGAAACAACCTGCTACAGCCTCATATCACAGATGAGAATATGTTTGCTCCATTTTTTACTCCTTACGTGCTGCAACTTGTCCAGAACTACCTGATTGAATTATACCAAGTTTGATTCTAATAGCTCAAAACTGTACACATTGATTGAGAGCAATACAAAATTATTTTCCGACAACTTCATTTCATGAACTATGCGATGAATTTCTGCAAGCATCCTCTATGGTTTGGATCAATCTCTGACTATTTTATTATTAATACCATTTTGATTCCCAACCACTTCAGAGGATGCTCCTGATCAAATTTAACTCTGGATAACACCAATGACGGTAGCGACAGGACAAGATATATATTAAGCTGGTATATAATGTGATGTTCGAGCAATCGTAATAAATATTTTCATTCTGTGATAGTAAAGTATTCATAAATATTTAATGGTTTATCAGTGTTTCGCTTGATAATGTGGGGATCAACAATAGTTCATGAAGTAACCTTTGTGCCACGGTCTCTTGGTGTATCACTATGTAATTAATTACATGATGCCTGATAATATATTAGCAGCGTGTATTTTAGTGTACCAAGTACACATGAATACATTTAACAGCTAATTATTACTCAAACTAATTAACTTCTAGTACTTAAATTGTCTTCAAGGTATTTAAAATTTAAAGATTATATCATGATTAATGAAGAAACTTAAACACTGAACTATTTTTGTTTTAAATCACCTGTAAAAATTGACACACATTATTTTCCAACTTAATATATACATTGCCAAGGCGTTGCTACCCTGTCAGCATTTGCAGATTATTGATTCATGACTAATTGTGGATGGTTCGTGGGACATTCGGTTGAATTCCACAGAATAGTTTAGAAGTTGACGACGGACCGACTAACAGAAAGATGCCATATGACCCCAATAGCTCTCATGTCCTTTAGACGAGTTGAGCTACTATGATACACAATTTACATGATGGTAATAGCATACGTAGTGTCTATAGCAAATCCGAAGGGTGCCTATTTGAATTTCAACTGATACGAGGGAAAAAGGTACCCTGTCATACCTACTGTCTACTGCCATAAAACATCTTGCACAGTTCTGCTAGTAGGCTATCATATTGCATGATGGAATATTATATATTTGAGTATAACTATACAAACATGTCTTGTCTTTGCACTTATCACTAGAACACAACATGTTGAAATCAATTGTCTGTGTGTCTGATGCTGTAGAGAAAACTTGTCACCCAGAACATGTCCAATCATAGAATACACTGCACCAGAAGAACCTGTTGTTCTCACAGTATCACAGGAGTGAACAATCACACCGAGAGTATCGCATGTATCACACTGTCACGATGTTAAGCAGCGCTCAACCTAAGAGTTTGCTCCAAAGTTTGCTACAAAGTTTGCTCCAAAATGTGTGTCTCATGGAGTACCGACCTGTAATTAATAAAAATACACATTGTAGCAATTCCAAGGAACAGAAGTTAGTTTATATCATATAATCAACAAAGTTACATTGCTCATAATAACTAAACATGTGTACATAGTTATTCTGTTTCTGTTACATTGCTCATAATAACCAAACATGTGTACATAGTTATTCTGTTTCTGTTACATTGCTCATAATAACCAAACATGCGTACATAGTTATTCTGTTTCTGTTACATTGCTCATAAAAACCAAACATGTGTACATAGTTATTCTGTTTCTGTTACATTGCTCATAATAACCAAACATGTGTACATAGTTATACTGTTTCTGTTACATTGCTCATAATAACCAAACATGTGTACATAGTTATACTGTTTCTGTTACATTGCTCATAATAACCAAACATGTGTACATAGTTATTCTGTTTCTGTTATATTGCTCATAATAACCAAACATGTGTACATAGTTATACTGTTTCTGTTACATTGCTCATAATACCCAAACATGTGTACATAGTTATACTGTTTCTGTTACATTGCTCATAATAACCAAACATGTGTACATAGTTATTCTGTTTCGGTTACATTGCTCATAATAACCAAACATGTGTACATAGTAATACTGTTTCTGTTATATTGCTCATAATAACCAAACATGTGTACATAGTTATACTGTTTCTGTTATATTGCTCATAATAACCAAACATGTGTACATAGTTATTCTGTTTTTGTAGCAAAGAATATTTTCAATGTGTTCTTATTATGACAACCCGATTCGGTTATGGGTGAGCAAAATAGATTTTCATCATGCAAAATCAAATAAACTGAACGCTCAAATAGCAACTAAAATTACTCTTATACAACAGACAGTGGTAATTGAGTATTGGGAAAAATGGACCACAACGTTAGATAAGCGACTAATGTGTGTGCATTTTCTTGGATATGTGAGTGTGAATAAAATATATATACTCAGTTCATTTAAAAACGCCAAAGAATATTTTCCAAATGACATGAATAGGGATGCAAGATAAGAACTTAGCTCATGATATTGTTTCATTTAACGCAATGATAAATGCTAACTTTTCTTTTAATCAACGGATAAAAAATGTGCGTTTTTAAATGTTCTGGTCAACGAACCAACTTATAACCCGCTTAAACCAAGTTACCAAAAAGTGGGTTTTAAGCGGGTTTTTCGCTACTCTGGAAAAGTAGTTTTTTTATGCCTAAAAACTAGCTTTTGCTCACATTAAGCTAAAAAATAACTTCTGGAGAAGTGTGTTAAAAACCCTCATTTACTCAGAAAAAAACCCACTTATTTGGTTAAAACTGAGTTTTTTGTATTTTTTTTTTCTGGAAAACCCATAGTGTGCCTAGAAAAAAACATGCTCGGTAAACTAAAAGAGCCAATTTAACCGTGTAAATTACCCTGATTGTTAAAAAAAGGAAGTTTAAAATTTAATTTTTATGATGAACAAACATCTTTTTTCACCCAAAACTGATAAATACATTATGAGTTCATTTTTTGTTAATGATGTTTCAACTATATGAAATATAATTTTCATGTTTGTTTCGGTGAAAAATTGAACAAAAATGAGCATAATATATCTTTAAGACTGTTTGGAATGATCGGGGTTTGCGTGGTTTTCTTAGAAAATTCCTAGTGTGTAATCGTCTTGCTGAGGGTGGGCCTGAACAATAGGACTCTTAAAATTATTATTATGTGCATAAATATTTCAAGCAGCTTTATGGAGATGTTTAAGGTGCTCTTCTTGGAGGAGGTGTCTCATCAACAGCTACTGAACAATTAGAATAGTATTATACAAATTATCAGATATTGTCTTGTTGTTGAAATATTCCAAAAAGGGTATAAAAATTCACTCAAGCTCAATATTTTTTGGGGAAAAAAACTTGTTTTGAATTTGATGAGTAGACATACAAACCTATTATATAATGATATTGTGAAATATTGTGTTCTTTGCTCTTGATAAAGGCCCAGTGTGGCCGAAATATTGAGCTTGGGTGAATTTTTATACCATACATATCATATATTGTATTCACAGTTTAGCCCCCAATTTGGGAATTGGAGAAAACTAATTTGATATAACTTTTGTCTGAAACTATATAATCATAAACATTCCAGTTACCTGCTGTATAGAACCAATCCACACTGTCATCATATGAATACGACTGTACCTCAAATCCTGGAGAGGTCATGTGAGGGAGACTTCAATGTGGTTTGGCTGGATTGCAGCCAGACACAGGTATAGTTAGGATGTATATTGTATTCCATTGTTGATAAAACAGTCACCCATGTAAAATCTGACAATAAAATGAAAGCAACATATAGACTTCAGTATAATTATTATGAGGCAACTATGTATAACAATATATAAATGTTTTACAATACCTAATATACATACAAACCTTTTGTCTCAGTTATATTATATTTTTAGGGATGGTGCAATATACAGAAAACATCGTACAACTAGAAATGCTCCTGTGACTTTAACGTGTACAATATAAAGCTTGGAGGTGATATCTTTATAAAGTCTTACCAGATATACTGTTACTAATTTGATTTCTGTACGGATAACATTATTTATTGCTAGAAAAGTTCATTTCAAATTTACAAATGCAAAAAATAAATACAAGGATGCACAAAACTATTCCAAACTCAAAACTACTTGAGCCTGAACCATCTTTAGAAGACACACATGTATGCAAACATGCAGAAGTATCTATCACGGATTCGTATTTCCAAAAATGCAAAAAATGTAATACAAAAGCTTTAGAATCTAAATTTTCAGACAACGAAATTTTGGATATTTGACTCATTCAGCCATTGTCTAAACATTGCCACAACTTATAAGTGAGTTGTCTAAGATTTACCTACACTAATGTCATAATATTTTCATGCGAGGGTTGTGATCAAATTTCGATAGAAGAATATTTAACCTTGTGAGGTCATTGGACCGACCATGTAACATGGACGTTCTCTCTAAATTTCAACTTCATAACCATTGTAATGAATAATTTAATAATTTGTATATTTTTCTGGAATACATTGGTTTCTGATGTCAGCATATAATGGACAGAACATTAAAAAGTGAAATTCATCTTCTATCATGTTCCTGCAATACTTGCAAAAACGTTGATTACGCATAACAGTAATGCCAAGCATTAACGTCGTGACCTTCCCCACCTACACCTTTGTATCTCAAATGCTCACCATCTTATCCAACAGGAATCTTACATTACTAAAACTTGTGACAGTTATTCCATAAGCATTCAACAGATCTCACCTTGAGTATTGTAAAGGCGTTCAGATAGTGTTTAATGTACAATAAGTACTCCGATAACATTTTTCTGATATTGCAATTCAATATGAATATATCGAATAGTAATTTAAGACACAAAGTTCAATCACCCTGTAATGTTCCTACTAATTTTCAGCGCAAAATAGAGCAAGTTAGTTGAAATTAAGCCAATTAATACCACCACACAAAAATAAAAAAAGTAACATATTAACTCAATCGGTCATTATCGAGTGAGATCGCCGTTTGACTGTGTAATGTTTGCCAGTCAAAATATGTATATATCAAGTTCACGATGAGTTAATCCACAGCAGAACAGGCCCCAAATGATATTAAAGACGTATTCGGGAGTTGCCAGTGCGCAACTTTAATGCGCATGTTCTTTTCACTTATTGTAGTTTTTGCGTTGGGTTAAAGACGTATAAGGGAGTAGTTTGCTATTTTCTTTTACGATGCAAAGATTGTTACTGAACATTATAGTCACCAAGCACAATGCAAATAATGATATCATTATGTTTAATTGAAGGATTTCATTATAGTTTGCAGTTTTCCTTCTACTTTCTTTTTGTATATACTTTATTATTAAAAAAGAAAAGTCATTGATATTTAAAATTCTGCATTTGAAATTATAGAATGATCTTCAAAAGATATTTAAAACTAACACATTTTATGAAAAGGTAAAACGATAATGGGTTACCAAGTGTATTAAGGGTAATTTTTTTCAACATTCACTTTCCATATACACTCAACAAAATTCCTAATCGGTCAGTTTATATTGTATGATTATTTTTCTAATAATACATGTATTCACACAAAATTTCACATACCGATATTTGAACAGGTAATGCAGCGAATTATTGATTTTTTTTAGCCGGCTCGCTATGAAATTAATCGTATTAGGCGTATTGCCTTTTATAGCACGTGTTGCACGTGCGGGACATGGACACATATTTACACGTGTTTGTGTACACTTTTGTCATTGCTGATGAAAATCCTTTTTGAAAAACACAAAACATGGTGAGAATGACTGTAGAAGAACGCGCCCGAGCCGTCGGAATGATACAGGCCGGAACTCATTTACGACAGGTGGGTTTTATTTTTTGAAATTTCATAAGAATATTGACATTATTTGTTTGTAGCCGCAGATTGAATGTTCTTGCCACCTGAAATAAGTTGAAAACGGAAATAACCACCAATATAATGGCTACAAACAAATAATCTCAATATTCTTATGAAATTTCAAAAAATAAAACCCACCTGTCGTAAATGAGTTCCGGACTGTATCATTCCGACGGCTCGGAAAATATTTTAAGTTTAATATCATACCAACATTATTATCCATTATCATAGTAAGATGGTACGAGAACTTATTTATTCTAGAAATATCAACAAAGTAGAAATTTGATGTCAAACTTGTTCAAATGTTGTCACTGGGCGCCGCCATTTTTGTTTGTTGACATTTAAGAGTTAATCCAAGTGTTTTAGACTTTTTTTGTCTCTATCACCTAGAATTAAGTATTTTTGTTTTTAAATTACATTCTTTGTCAATAACAAATAATCTATCTGTATCTGCTAATTCAGACGAACATTTAGATATATAATAATCCATATTGCATTGTTATTTTACTTAAAAAATCAGTGAATTGTAATATGCAAAATCCGCTTAACATGAACCTTAATGTAAAGGTTTGGTAAATTTTTATGTTGCACAACAAATATTAACCTTCAAATTGCGCCGACCATCTTATTTCAAGATATTTCTGGTTGTCCATATAGTCGATAATGGTGCATCTTTACAAACATACTATTTATTTATCCTTTCTGTACATAATAAAAATATGCATTGTCAAGTATTTTTTATAGATTGTGACCAATACTGCACTCAAAAAGGATAAGTTCATACCCATCCATCATCGAGAAACATTACGAATTTATACCAGTTAAACTCATAAATGTTACAAAAGGTCTTATTTTTTTTGTAAAATAATGGAGAACCGAATATAGACCAAACGGTAGGACAGAACAAATGTAATAAATTTGCATTCAGCGAGCACTGAATAACATGGGTAAGAATAATAAATAGGTTGTATGTTTCAATGATGGTATGCCTCTCTCAAATATCCATTCCTCCCAATAGTCTCCAAAATATCACCACATTCATCGTTAAAAGTGAAAACATTTTTAAGCGTTATGCAATTATCAAGTCTCACCTTTTTCGTGTTGTTTCTGCAACCCATCCCATTTCTGCATGTACTCGTACGTCTTGCATTCTTTAATTTTGCTCTTGAAAATATTCTTCAAATTATCCACCACTTGATTTTCCAACACGCTGCGACATAGCTCATTGTGTATGAATCGCCGATGTGTACTCGTCTTCTTTCGACAGAGATTTGGTTCGATATTTTAAAACAACCGGATTTTGCGTGTAATTATACAAACCAGTACGCTAAGAGCACGAGAAAGTCGATTTATTTCCCGTCCCTATAAATACCTACCGTACACCCTGCAATTTCCGTAACAAAATAATTTCTGTTAATCTAATTACAATATCTGAAAATACTTATAATAAACATGAAATTATCTATTCAAAGGTAGATAAAATTATAAGTATTACAAGTATACCTCCGATTGAGAGAAGTGGTATGACTATGCTAATGTTGGCGGAAATCGCCCCCGTTGGACTGTCGTACCGTCGGTGTCTAATTTTTGACATGTTCAAACTGACTTTTACAATAAAACGGTAAAACAAAAATCATACAATTGAAACAGATAATGATCATTTAATGGAAAACAGTTCATGTATACACAAAATAAGCGAATTTAAAAGAAAAATTCAGTCAAATAAACAAACATACAAACAAACAAAATTTTCGACGTGTTTTCTGACAACAAAGATTTATGCAATATGCAAAAATGTACTGACCGATCAACAGTGACGATGCATTGTTATGTGGAAAGAAAGAAGAAGAAAAGGAAGAAAAACGGATAAAATAATAGATTGAATGAAAAACTGAAAAAGTAAAAAATAATGAAAATGCGAAGTTATGTGGATAGAAAGAAGGAAGAAAAATGGAAGAAAAACGATTTATAGATAGAAATAATGGAATAATAAAGAGTTACATAAATTATGTATGTACAAAATGTATTTGATAGAGATAAAAAAGGCCATTGTTCACCAGTAATGTCACAGACGGCCAATATACAGATAAACATATCAGCTACATCTACATAAAATTCATGTATTCACTCCAACAATGATCATTACACAATTAAGGTTGACCCCTAAATTCAGTTGTTTCTGTCACAATGTTTTTTTTTCGGTGACCCCTAACTTCAGTTGTTTCTATCACAACGTTTATTTTCGGTGACCCCTAAATTCAGTTGTTCCTATCACAATGTTTATTTTCGGTGACCCCTAAATTCAGTTGTTTCTATCACAATGTTAATTTTGGGTGACCCCTAAATTCAGTTGTTTCTATCACAATGTTTATTTTCGGTGACCCCTAAATTCAGTTGTTTCTATCACAATGTTTATTTAGGTTGACCCCTAAATTCAGTTGTTTCTATCACAATGTTTATTTAGGTTGACCCCTAAATTCAGTTGTTTCTATCACAATGTTTATTTAGGTTGACCCCTAAATTCAGTTGTTTCTATCACAATGTTTATTTAGGTTGACCCCTAAATTCAGTTGTTTCTATCACAATGTTTATTTAGGTTGACCCCTAAATTCAGTTGTTTCTATCACAATGTTTACTTTGGGTGAGCCCTAAATCCACATATTTCTATCACAATGTTTCTGCTTTCATATCCTCAAATACTAGGATACATATAAATATACCAACCGATCAGTTTTCTTTTGATCCCTTTCTGTGACGTCTGAAACTACCTTTGTGAATGAATATAGGTGTAAAATTGTAAAACAATGATACCCTTCTAATTTAATGATTACTACAATGAATGTAGGTCGTTCTGATAGCGACGATTATGATTCATGATTCGTGAATTTTCATGATTTGTCATTCATTTTTTTAAATATTCAGTCAACAAATGTGAAAATTCAAAGTAGAACCATTTAGCAAAGACTCGAAGCATAAAATAAAGGTTAGATATTTCACCAAATTGTTACAAACAAACACTGTTTGACAACTGATCCGTTATGGTCGCCATTTCAGAGTTCCATTCCGGCTAATTGTGCATTTCGCTGTGTGAAAATACATCAAACGCGCATGCTCAGTGTCACGGTGCACTATGAATTATGTAATTCGGACCGATCGTCCTACTAAGATCACTAGTTCCAGCAAGAAATAAATATCTGTATAATTTAAGAATACTAACTTGAACCAACCGAAATCATCACCATAAAGACGATTGTAATTACAAATCTTATTAATAAAAACAACATAAAGAAAAGTCTGTCAATTGCAGACGACACTAAGTCCCATGTCAACTTCCGGTCTACTCCATTGCTACATCCGCAAAAAGCGCCACCACCTACCCAACCTCTAGAGTCTCTGGTAGCTCGTCGAAACTCTTCTTTGCTGGAGGTAGCAAAACTATTGTCCGGACTGATAGCCTTTATACTAAGCTTCCGCTTCAACGGATGTTTAAATTCCGGTGGCGTTCCTTCACCCTGTGGACTTTCGATCGATGTACACTCCGTTTCATTGGTCGGGCTTCCACGAACGCTGCTACTTGCACTTCCGGTTTGTCTGTAACACGTGATCGCGAATACGACCGAAGCAATCCGCTCGTATCTATGTGTTACGGTTTTATTCCGGTCTTTATAGTGGTATATTTTCATGATCATTATAGTTATGAATATCTCCAAGAAATTTAGAATAACCAACGTAAGTAGAAAATTTCCTGAAAAATGACAACAGAATAAAATCAGACGACACTTCTAAAACCAGAAAAATAATGTTTAAATGTACATCGAAGTTATCGTGTTTTTTTTTGTTGAGTATGTCTTCGAAATGGTTTGTTTTCGTTTTGAAAAATACTCGGCACACATTATTAGACCAAACGATAAACGTCCCATCCAGTATCAAAGGGAAGGAAGAACCCTTAAACTATTGAATAAAATCGATTTGTAATTTACAAGTATTTTGGGACATGTTTTCTGTATCAAAACACAATATTTAAAAAAAGTAAAAGCGGAAATTAAAAAAAAGTGACATGTACAAAAACTGCGTAAACTCCGAATCGCTGTGGAATTCAAAATGGCTGAAGATAATGGTGATAAAATACTTACCGAAGATTGGAACACTCGCAGACGACATCGGTATAATATCGAAGATGGAGACCATCAGCAGAAGTTGAGCGATCATAATTGCCACACAATAACCGATTTTACTGCTACTTTCGGCGGGAATTATAAACACAAACATTCCAGCAAACGATATCAACAGTAAAGGTACCATCAATGTTATTAAAATGATGGAGTGTTGTCTGGTCATTTTCAATTTGAATTTTAAGTTGCTGAAAATAATAAAATCAAAAGTTAGATAACTAGTATTTACGTTTAACCGTTACATGCCCTATTTCCTCAAAAATCGTTTAGACCGGATGTTTGTGTGCAGCCATTAATGGAAATATACTCCACGTCATTAATAACGCTACTAAAAATTGTCCGCGTCTCATTAGTTTTAAGTTTAAAGTTTTAAAGTTTATGTATTTATTTTACATCGATTGCGAAACATTAGATCTTACAACATAAGCTAATCACTCTTGACGCCTGCTTCCTGGTTACCAAGCAGTACTCGCGCCAAATTTAGGGATTGTGAAGTTCGTGATCAAACTCCGTTCATTGCAGCGCTCGAACTCATGACCTTCAGATCAGGAATCAGACGATCTACCCCTAGACCATCCCCCCATCCCTCAGTTCAAAAGGTCGACTATTGACCGAGTTCAGGATAATTGAAGAACGTTTGTCTCTAAGTACGTTAGAGTTTGCGAAGTAGCTGCGGCAGAAGCAGTTTATATATGAAACGTAACACAACTTAGCCCTGTATTTTAGAAGATAGATACCACTGCCCATGCGCTCAGAAGAAACGCCTTCATGAATTCAAGTATAAACTCTGAAATGTGTGACATTAATAAAACAGACCCTCGCGTCCAAGTATAAGCCCGAATTATGTCTAGCAGCTGGTTATACATGACCATAAACAACAATTTCCTGAGTGGCATTGAAGATTTCCACCATACAAATTGCGAGCAGAGAGTCGTCACTGCGTGACCATATCAATATCGGAGTAAACCAAAACAACAACGCCAAACAAAATTGATAATCTATCCAATTAAAATTTAAAACAGTCGCCATGTACTTTCGTTTTGAACATACTGTTCATCTTATTTATATATAAAGGACATTAATTACGACAAGCACATGTAGTCGGTCGATAGCTACTCATAGCCAATCTGGTATTTCGTACTTATTCCGACTATAAATGAAACAAATCTTCTAACTAACCTGTACGCAACGCCGCTGACGTCAACATCGGCGGAGGATACCGAAGATGACGTCATTTCCCATTCGGCGTTTTCCGTATATTGACTTGAATCCAAACCACCGGAAGTCAATGTCACGTATGCTGCTGGGTAGGCCAAACTTTTAACACCTGCAATGAAAGGTACTGATTAGATTAAATTGCTACACTATTTAATTTTATCAGTCTGGTGTTTTATTCAGAAAATTTGTAAAATATATTATTTTTATTATTCGTGTATACCCTGATATGAACGATTCAATTCGACCTGAAAAGGAAACAACAAATAACTCAAAAAAGGTCATTCATTGTATTCGAAAATACAGTCCTAGAACTTCTATTTCATACGTTCATTAAATATTTGACGTCTGTTGTACAATTGGGGGGGGGGGGGTACGTAAAAATAGTGGTATTCTTTTATATAGCATTCTTGTGCGTCATACGGGTATTATTTGACGTCTGTTGGACAATAGGGTGGTGGGGTTATGTAAAAATGGCGGTTCTTACTTATATAGCATTCTTGTGCGTCATACGGGTAATATTTGACGTCTGTTGGACAGTGGACGATGAATTCCCCAGCAGTCGACCATGTTACTGTACCACTGTTGTCGATCTTAAATAGTTTGTCACTTTCTGACTCAGAAAGTCCGTCGGCTCTGCAACAAGATTTCATCCTATGTTAAATATAGTTATTTTTTTCAAATATAGAAATGTAGCTTAAATTCACTATTACAATGTCCTCAGTTATATCAATAGTCAAAACCTTTTCAACCCAGGTGTCTTCTTGATTGGTTATGGAACCCCTTAATTGTCTCTTGTGTTACAGATTCTTTATTTCTTCTTCCTCGTTTTAACTATTATATTTATCGTATTATAATTAATTTATTATGTCCCGAAGTCGTTGTTGTTATTATTCTGCGTCAATTATGGGTGTTGTTGTTATACTTTGTTTTTTGTAATTCTACGTTTGTTGTTGTAGATGTTTTGTTGTTCTGGTTCAATTGTTGTTGTTGTTGATGATGATGTTGTTATTTTGGTTTAATTATTGTTGTGGTTGTTGTTGATTATGATGTTGTTGTTGTTTTGGTTCAATTGTTGTTGTTGTTGATGATGATGAGGATGTTGTTGTTTTGGTTCAATTGTTGTTGTTGATGATGATGATGTTGTTGTTCTGGTTAATTTGTTGTTGTTGTTGATGATGATGAGGATGTTGTTGTTTTGGTTCAATTGTTGTTGTTGATGATGATGATGTTGTTGTTCTGGTTAATTTGTTGTTGTTGTTGATGATGATGAGGATGTTGTTGTTTTGGTTCAATTGTTGTTGTTGATAATGATGTTGTTGTTGTCGTCGTTGGTGTTGTTGTTTTGGTTCAATTGTTGTTGTTGATGATGATGTTGTTGTCGTCGTTGGTGTTGTTGTTTTACTGCTCCTTTGTGTTTTTCTTGTTCTGTTTCTTCTTCTTATCATTGATTTTATCAGTGTTCTTATTTTTATGTTGTATTTGCCTCTGTATCAAACGGAAATTAAGTAAACTAAAGTCATATCATTACCAAAGTCTGATCTGAGTCAATATACCTAGATGCCTTACACTGCACTATCTACTGACCAACATAATTTACATACTTTGACATTACCAGACAATAAAATACAAACAAATCCTCTCGCTAATTATAGTACTAACCAGTAACGTATTTGTTTTAATACATTAAACTAGTAAATTAACTTTTGTTCTACTTTTATATTTTTATCATTGCTTTAGACTGATAAGTACATACTATCTGTTCTATATTCGTAAAAATCCATTAACCTGACATCGATAAAAGACCAGGCGGCAGAAAGTGCACGCATCCTTGTTGTTCTCATATGGATGTCAATTGTAGAACACGAAGATATAGAGAGGGTAGTTACGAAAGACCGGAGGTGACATTTACGCTTTCTTTTTCTCTTCTCGGAAATATTTTGAATTCACAAATTCATTGTTAAGTTCGCAAAGTTGAAATCGTGAATTCGTTTATTGACTCGCCTACAGCCTATCCTTTTTCGGATGACAATGATAGCCTGATTTTGATTCTGAATACTGGGTCCGGTTGACCCCGAGATACGGACGTCTCGCGGTTTATGACATACGGCAAGACCGTGGTACATGATTAGAGACATACTTCGTGTATACTTACGCGTTATCCACTGTGAGTTTGGGATTCCAGCAGTACGTGGTATCAAAATACATATCAGTTATACTGGAATAACTCGACGGTGTCCATGAGAACCGACTGTCAGTCCAGCTCTGTAAAATGTAATGTATTTATCTGATAAGTATCAGATCGACAAAAACACAGAATACCTCAATAAGAAGACCACCCTTGGGAACCTTGAAAACTAGTTTTCTTATTGAGGTGGTCTTAATATTGAGGTTGAATAAAGTCCAAGTCAGTGAAAATGGACTTGAAAATTGTGTTCTTAACTTCGAGGATGTCTCATTATTGAGGTGGTCTTTAAGTGAGGTTTTACTGTAATTACATATTGTTAAAAAATAAGAATTTTATTACTTTAACATATATCCAAGTTATCTATATATTTTATTACGTGTATCATAATAATGCTATTATTCTTAGTATACAGATTTAATTGTCAGTAAAATACCCCCAAACTTACCACATCCATCCATCCAGTGACTGAAAATTGCTGCAATTTAACATCCTGAAAAAAATGAAAAAAATACATCAATAGATAAACAAAGCACAAAATATTTATTTGACAACACCATTTAAAAGATCATTTAACTAACAATTTGGTTACAGTCCCTACTAACTAAGATATATATTAATTTAACATCATTAATGGATTCCTAAACTATAGAATACCTTTCAGCAAAGTATACACACTTTTGGATTTACATTCATATACAGTCAACCCTGCATATACAGTCAACCCTGCATATACAGTCAACCCTGCATATACAGTCAACCCTGTGTATACAGTCAACCCTGTGTATACAGTCAATCATGTATATACAGTCAATCATGTATATACAGTCAACCCTGTGTATACAGTCAACCCTGCATATACAGTCAATCATGTATATACAGTCAACCCTGTGTATACAGTCAATCATGTATATACAATCAATCATGTATATACAGTCAACAATGTATATACAGTCAATCATGTATATACAATCAATCATGTATATACAGTCAATCATGTATATACAGTCAACCCTGTGTATACAGTCAACAATGTATATACAGTCAATCATGTATATACAGTCAACCCTGTGTATACAGTCAACAATGTATATACAGTCAATCATGTATATACAGTCAACAATGTATATACAGTCAATCATGTATATACAGTCAACAATGTATATACAGTCAATCATGTATATACAATCAATCATGTATATACAGTCAATCATGTATATACAGTCAACCCTGTGTATACAGTCAACAATGTATATACAGTCAATCATGTATATACAGTCAACCCTGTGTATACAGTCAACAATGTATATACAGTCAATCATGTATATACAGTCAACTATGTGTATACAGTCAATCATGTATATACAGTCAATCATGTATATACAGTCAACCCTGTGTATACAGTCAACAATGTATATACAGTCAATCATGTATATACAGTCAACCCTGTGTATACAGTCAACAATGTATATACAGTCAATCATGTATATACAGTCAACCCTGTGTATACAGTCAACAATGTATATACAATCAATCATGTATATACAATCAATCGTGTATTCATATACAGTCAATATTGTATATACAGTCAACCCTGTGTATACAGTCAACAATGTATATACAATCAATCATGTATATACAATCAATCGTGTATTCATATACAGTCAATCATGTATATACAGTCAACCCTGTGTATACAGTCAACAATGTATATACAGTCAATCATGTATATACAGTCAACCCTGTGTATACAGTCAACAATTTATATACAATCAATCATGTATTCATATACAGTCAACCCTGTGTATACAGTCAACAATGTATATACAGTCAACCCTGTGTATACAGTCAACAATGTATATACAGTCAACCCTGTATATACAGTCAACCCTGTGTATACAGTCAACAATGTATATACAGTCAACCCTGTGTATACAGTCAACAATGTATATACAGTCAACCCTGTGTATACAGTCAACAATGTATATACAGTCAACCCTGTGTATACAGTCAACAATGTATATACAGTCAACCCTGTATATACAGTCAATCACGTATATAGCAACTAGTCAAGCAATTCATCATGTAAAATAGGTGCATAACAATCAGGGGCCTTATTCACAAACACTTTAAGACTGAAAGTCAGACTTAGAATTTGCAAATATTCTATTTACCAGCCTTGCGTTTTAAGTCTAAGTCTGAGTTTCAGTCTTAACATGATTGATAATAAGACCCCAGGTGGGATTCATCAACATTGGCTGCTTAATTCAAGTGACTACATACACAGGCTTAACCGTATAATGTTAATATAGACAATAAAGACAAATATGCATTCACCTTAAATGAGACAAAATTTATTTTGTAAAACTTGTCATGCAAGAAACGTAAATTCCTTTTAAAACATTGAATCGCTTTTGTTCAGCTTTCCACTAAAAAACAGGTGCATCAGTTAGTCGACTCAGTCTTGAATACGTTTAGTAAAACGTCTTGAATATTTTAGGATTTTCCTTTAGCGATTATTTTTTATTTTTCTGTCAGTTTCGTCAGTGTTAAACTTTACACTACTGACAAAGTTTAGAAAAATAGCCTGCCTTGATGATTGGACCCTTAAATGCTAGAAAGTGTCTGTTGTATGCCCACATGACCGACATTATGGAAACAATATTTTGATAAATAATCCAAAGTTTGGTCTAGATATATTTTGTTGCGGATTAATTAAAACTCTACTTATAACAAATGATTTAATCGTGTATATAAGAGATCTGTATCTAACATAATGAGTTCGAGTTATTTTATATTTAGCAAATGTTTTAATTTAGCACTTGTTTTTTACACCGATTATGTACAGTTTACAACTTATACTTATCACTCTCAATGACTACTTTCTTGGTTTCTGTGCCTAATTCATCGTGTGTGCGCCTAATTTAGGGAATGTGTGCGTAATTCGGGTAATTTGAAGATCACTCGTGTATGAATTCTATTGTACAGTGCACCCTCTCCGGAGCGACCCTCTTTTGAACAATAACCCTTTTTCAACAGCATAAATAGTTTTCCCGCTGTAAAAAATACTTGCAATTCAACCTTATTACAACAACAACTTCTCAACAACAGCCGAAATAAGCATTGTTCAAGGTAGGGGAAGTAAGCCAGAAAGGTAACTAAGGCTCAGAAGGTAAGTGTCCAAAAAATGCTTGGTCGTTTCGCTAGCTACAAAATGTCGTCCACCAGACCAGACGACATTGTTCCGCATGGACGCCATGTTGTTGATGTTAGCACTGTCAGATCACGCTACTTATCTAAAGATAGGAACTACTTTTCCTACATTTAAAAAACGGCTACTTTCCCTACGTAGCGCTTGGTAGAATGCTATTTTTCATTCCTATAAAGTGCGACCAACGGACTATGCGCAAGCGAGTTAGTAATCATGTTTACTGAATTAAATTATAATTTACCGACATATTCGCCATTGTTTATGACATTTTAATATCAGGCATTTATACGATGTTGCTAATTACTTGCAAGTTATTTGTAACATCAAACGAATAAATACGACGTTTTGTTCCTAAAGTGTCGAAACATGTGTAACAGTCATCCACGGTAATATACGAGTGTGTGTGAAAGTACGAATGATATCGAAATGATTAAACTGTTGATGGAACTTAACCTATCTCTTCAAATAAATGTCAAGGTCACAAAACAAGTCACTACATTTGAAGTGTGCAATTTTCACCCGATTTGGAAAACAGACCCCATGGTACAAGGTCATTAACATAAATCAAAGGGCCCAACCGAATGCGGAGACCTCCGGGGTCCGAGTATAGTTCAATATTAAAATTAATTACTGTAACATCGGAGAAAAAATGTAAAACAAAAACATCAACTTCAAAACAGTGTTCCGCTTACATGCAACCATGATGTAAGTTGGTATAACGGCACACTAGACCCTTCAAATCAAAGAAATAAGATTTCTAAACTAGATAGATCATACCCAATTCTCAACGCCCTTTAGCTGGCTTATCGCAGTGGATTGCCCCCCCCCCCCCCCCCCCTTAGAAATGACCAGAAAAGCGATAACGAGTATCCAGTTTTACCACTTTTGATCAATGTATTATAAAGGGAAATTATTTTCAAACTTAAATCTAAACGCTTTATCTTATTTCTAGAATATGTTAACAGTTATGATAATATTCTGCTATTTCCATTCTTTTATTCAGTGTAATTAATAAAACGAAAATGTTATCAAAGCGTACAAAAATTGTATAATCATTTAAGTCATCTTTTTATTCGTTGTGTTTTTATGAAAACTCTGTTTTAATCGCAATTGTACTAAACACGTGACTGTTACTGGATCCCAGTAAAATTTTATTGCAATTAAATGTTGTATTTTTATGTATCACAAGTGAACGAATGTTCACATTTCAAAGTATATTTTGTATTTCTTTTTTTGCAGGATATCAAAGTAGCTGTAAGATGTGTTTGATATTTCGTAAACATTTGGCAAATATCTTGAGATTAGTCTGTTTAACCGACATTTACTGATCTTTCTGCTGTGAAGCTGCCAACATTAAATATATACTCAGAACATTTTATAAACGCACATTTTTGTACCTACGATACGTCTTTTAAATGTCCATTTAGTATGTTTTAAAACTCATTTTGATATAAAACAAGAAATACCCCGAAAAAGATGGTCGGCACAATTTGTAGGTTAAGGTTTGGTGTGCAACAGATGTTACGATTGCTGGTCACTCCATGTCCAAAATGTATTACGGTCATTTCACCGAAATTAAGTGGATTTCGGTAAGGTAATGTACCCTTTATAGAAAAGTTAACCAATCCGTGTCAAGGTTACAAACGTTGTTCGGTTGAAGAGAAGTTGGCTGAGTGAATGACGTAAGATTAGATTAGTTTACACAAAGCTGATATGCAAAAGGTAGGAGGTAGGGGTGCGCCGAAACAAACTACTGGATACACATTATGTTGCCTTTGATTGCCGTATGCTGTAACATTAATGAAGATTGCAGTAAGCTGTAACATTAATGAAGATTGCAGTATGCTGTAACATTAATGAAGATTGCAGTATGCTGTAACATTAATGAAGATTGCAGTAAGCTGTAACATTAATGAATCAGATGGATTGAACTATCGGCAACAAGTCGATGTAAAGATCATTCATTGTTTCAGATCATTTTGTAATGATGCAGTGAAGATTCTAGAAATTCAAAATGGCGGGTTATCTTTTTTGACCAGTATATAATAAAATCTTATGTTGTTAACTAGAAAATGACATAACTTGCCGATGTAAAGTATATATAGAAAGATATTAATTTACATGGGATGGCTCAGAAGTTTATATCTTAGACACAAAGCGGACAAAGTGTAGACGACGGAAGCATAACAAATGAAGTTATTTGTCGAATGCATAGTTTTGATGGGATGGGACTAAATTCCGGTTTCTGTGTACGAACAGGTTGGGTTTTAATATAAACCAGTCATGGATTTTTGGATGGTAGTCACTATTTTTCCGGTTGATTTTTTGTGTAAGTCCATACGGTGAATTAAACATATGAACACTTACACTGAACTTAGCAAATACACAAAACGAACAATGGAGATTGTATTTATGTTTTTACATGGCCATGTAGCACACCCTAACAATTAATGCGCGATTAACTTGAATTAACGTTTAAATAAGATTTGGTTTTGCAATATGTTATTCAATAAATACCCTTTGATCTAATCGCAGGTTTAAAACTGTATACAATTTATTTTGTTAGTCGTTATTCGGAACACCTCGGACAAAATTTCATATAAAGCGTCGGGTGAAATCGGAATTACCCGGTGAATTGTTCGGATGTTTCCGCCACTTTTCGGTCAGTATTCCGTAACAAGCTTCGGGTGTTTTCGGAATTCTCCGTTAAATATCGGTAAAACCTCGAAGTATATAGATGATATATATTTTTATTTTATATGAATTATTTTTGTCCTCACACTTTGAGATCATGTCCGAGAGGTTCCAAATGGGGTTTTCGCAGCGAAACAGAGAGACACGAGCGAAAACATGGCTTGTTCGTAGCTGATTAGTAAAGTCACGCGTTATACTCTTGTACGTGGGGATTTAACAAGTGCTTACAATGAATTATCGTATTTGCCAAATAAAAACAATAATTAAATACGTCATTATGTACATGTTAATCCAATTATCTTATAATTATTGATTCAAGCAGAATAATACAGTTCGGCGAATAATTATTCACAAAAAAGTGATTGCCTAACTGTATCACATATATGGTTGCAATATTTAGCTTCTTAACCTATCTGTTATGAACTGCGAGGAAAAAGCGAGGAAAAATACGGACTAATAAAACATGTTTTAACGTAGATAATAATAATAACGACAAGAATTATCTTTAAAAAAGGTGATCGGCTCAAATTGAAATAAGCAAATATGTTTTAATAGTTATAAAAATTAAAATCGAGCGCCGCTCATTTTAAGAAAACGCAACATGTGATGTCACTATTTGCAAGCAGGAAACAATATTTACTCAATATGGTCACTGCGTTTTCATATTGCTATATCGGGCAAATATTGCTTACCACTGTCAGTAAATGGTGACGTCACATGTAACGTTTTCTGGAAATGACGTCACTTACAGAAGAGGTTGGAAATCGTACAGCGGCACTCGTAAAGTTTTATTTCTAAAGATATGAGTCGTTGCACGAACACATATTAATCAATATAAAAGACAACCAGATATTAAATGTCTGCTTCCGTTCATTTATTTGAACTTATGAATATATCCAACAATAATAACAAGCATGGTACAAATAGTTACATACCAAAGCTGGTATTAATCAGTTGACAACATATCTGATCTGATGGAGAATTCGATTTTTAAAACTGTTTCATAATGTAATACTCATTAGTGTTATGTTTGATTTTCACATCTTATAAAGTTCTTCCTTGTGGTACAGTTTTTAAGGATATTGATACATAGCCAAATTTAATGACAGCCTCTCAATTTCTTTTATTTTTTTTTCTATTGTAATTTAACTGTTTTCAGATTGTAAATAGAATGTCTATAATTACTGTGCCATAGTCTCTTATAATTCTTATAGAATGGTCTTGCATGAATATGTATGTATTATTGAATTAAATGTTGTGTTATATGCAAGAATGAGACGTTTATAAAGATAAAAGGAAAATATCTTTAAACCGCGATAAATCAAAATCTGTTAGTAAGGTATCTTTGGTGTGCAAACAAATGTTAAAGATCAAACATTTCACTTTCTGATCGTGTAAATATTATGTTGCTGTGATTTCTACTTCACTAAATAATTGTACACCAAAACATACTGACACCTATGGCATTGTCCATGGACCTTTCACAGATTTCAAATAAAGGCACAACTTAGGTGTTTATTATTTTAAAATACAAGCACCAGTACATGAACACGATATTAACGCATTTAGCTCGTGTCTAGATTAAAGCTAAGATACGAGGTAATAAATAATGATTGGACCTGTCTATTTTTAAATTATATCAAGCTGTTTAAAACCGTTGCGTAACACACTTAGAGCATTAATTCTATTTTCACGGTATTCGGTGTTGAATCCGTTTGAGTATGAAAACTATGGAAACGTATTAATTACCTTTGATTTTGTCTGGTTAATATAACATTAATTATAGAAACATAAATATAGAAATTCTTATATACTTAATGTTCTCTTGTATATAATTCCAATATATAAAGCACAACTCACGCTTCCTGACAGAATATCCTCCCATTAATAAACTAAACGCCATTAGATCGCAACTATTTCACGTAAGCCTTAAAATTGTTTCAAATGTAAAAAGAGTTTTATTATTACAAATGAGTAAACCATTCTTCAAAAAGAAATCAAACCATGGCCCTAGTATTCATACTTAGTAATTGATTAACATTAGGAAATTATGTTTGAGAATTAAAAGTATTTCTTTATTATGTTACCATGCTAACGCGGACAATTTTGAGTTGCGTTTTTAATGGCGTGGAGTATAGTTTATAGCAAACTGTCTGACGTAATATTATAATACTAGATCTTCATAGTTTTTTAATTTAGTTGAGTAAAATTGTAGTAGAAATTTAGACTAGATTAATTGGCCGCCTCATTAACAAGCGTTCTTGTGTTGGCCTTTAAGGAAAGTACAGCGTGACCTCTCCACAACGACCCTCTATTGAGCATAACCTCTCTTCAACAACATAAACCTTTTTCAGCAGTAATCATTTACTATCAATTTAACCACTCTTTTGCAACTACCTATATTCAACAGCAGTATCAATTTTCACGTACTAAAAAGTCCACGACCTCTCTAAAACATCAACCTCTCTATAACAGCCGAATGTTTCATCTTCCAAAAGGAGTTGTTTTAGGGAGGTTGCACTGTATGTGGAAGTTCGAAAACTAAAAAATAATCACTTACCAATGAATTAACACTGAGAAGTCCAAACTTGACAGTCACTGCCGTGGTTCCCGATGGTCGGACATAATTGTTGTAACCCAATGTCAAGGCTGAATACAGGGAACCAGCTGCTGACGTTGAATATGACTTCACAACAGTTACTGAAATAAAAAGAAAGTGTTCTAACGTATAGCACCGTATATAATGTACACATACATTGTATCTATTTGTTTTGCTCGATTGTGATGACATTATTATACTCATGGTCCGCTTGGGTTTATATAGAGGTAGTAAGCCAATGAAAACGTTTTTTAGAAAATAGTGACCAATAGACTTCGTGTTTACAATGATAGTGAGTCCCTCTTGAGTCCGATTTCTTGGAAGACACAGAACTGGTGTCTTATGAGAGGTTGAGATCATGACCTTTGTTAGTTTGAACCAACAATCACCGGGTTTAGCGGTCAGCACCTTATTCACTACACTACCGCTCCTATATACAGTAACACCTCAATAATAAGACCACCCTTGGGACCGTTAAAAAATGGTCTTAATATTGAGGTGGTCTTAATATTGAGAATGAATAAAGAGCAAAACGGTGAAAACGAACTTTGAAAACTTTGAGTACTGTACTGTAATAACATTTGTTTATATAATCAATTAAATTGTCGAAATACATCGGCGGAAGTTTGTGAACATATTAGTTCATGTTACAGAACGTTTTGAATATAATTTGGTGAGGTAACTCGGACAGGGAGACCTGAGGGGGCCGGGGATTATAACAGATTCTTCCACTCAGCACTCAAATCGAAAATCAGAATTTTTTCTAATTTTTGGTATAATATTGAGAATTTGTGTGTGGATAACGCATGAAACTATCTAATTAATGCTTAGTATTCGTTTCATTCTTCCATTTTTATTTGAGAATATATTGGTAATATGAGATAGCGGAGTAATTATTGGGTTTGAGTGCTACACTTCATACTCAGACTTTCTTCACGAATGTACGAGATACATAGTGGAGCGCACAAGATACAAAGTGTAGCGCACGAGATACATAGTGGAGCGCACGAGGTACTAAATGATATGTCTAGTTCGCGAGATATTTATCGAGTTGTCATTATTTATAATATTGAATAATGAAATAAATAAACCGTTCGACATCGGTACTTACCTGGTAAGAAAAATGCCAATATGCAGAAAATGCACTTTAAATAGTATCGTTCAGTCATTCTGACGAATAACAAATATTGACTTTGCTCAAAAACTCGGCGATGTTCATCAGTAGGAATCCTATGACGTCACACGCGCATTAATTAGTATCACCGTTCTTTGACACAACGCTATAGTTATTCATCTCTTCCGAAACATGCATAGTTTTCAAACAAATATTCCAAATGAATTTCATAAATTATAATAGCCACCGTTTTTACATTGTGTTCACATTTTTTTCGTTCAAATTCCATAAATGACAAGTTTTTCAAACTTCGTCCAAACTTAACACTTTTCCTTGAGTAATATTAAGTGGCGAGTGATCAAAACAATTACAAAAAATGATCGGACGAAATTAATATTTCCAATTTATTGATGAAATTCACTTTTTAATATTAATATCTAATATTTTATGCCATTGTTTAACTCATTAATGGCACAGTATCCTACACAGACAAAGACATATAGTTTATTTTCAATCATTGAATGTTTCTAATGAGATTAAGAGATTAGTTTCACTGTTTCGGAGGTCGATAATCCGGATAAAATAATAAAATTTGGCAAACACAAAATGGGAATACATGTACACTTCAACGAATGGATTTAAACAAAAGTTGAACACAATTCTAAAATGACTTGCATTTTCATTTAATGTCTTTATTCTGATTTTTGAATTAATCGCGCATTTACACTGTCAGTAATTAATAATTGTTATCAATTTATTTTTGATTGAACACAAAAGAAATATTCACTAATAGTTGATTCTTATATTATCGTTTTGGCTTGACCTTAAAATATTTAATATTCTGTTCTGTTCAATACTTAAGGTTATTATTAATAAATTGTGTGTTATTTGAATACAACCCACATTTTAGGGGCTGTGCATTTTTTGCCTACACATGTAACCAACGAGGAAAGTGATGCGAGGAAATCCTGCTCAGAAGAGCAAAAGGGGTTCGAGTAGGGGCCAATTTCGCTGGGTCAGTCGGACCCCCGTAGACAAACAACATTTTTATTAATGATGGTCTATGTGAATTCTTTTTCAGACCACTTTCTGTACGAATTTAGTACTGACATAACTTAAACACTAATATACGGGTAGTTATCCTAAAATATGTTTTGAACAGACTTTCATAAAAAACACACACAGAAGTTTATCTAACACAGAGTGATGTGTTGAAAAATACATGGTTATTGACTTCGTGAACTGTACATTTTATTGTTTTGCTATGCGATTACTAAAATGTACAGTTCCGAAGAGTTTTAGGTATGTCAAAAACTTTATAATTATGGCGACAAAAGAACAAACGAAGATAAAACGACCATTGGATGGATGTATGGATGGATGGTTGGATGGACGGACGGACGGACGGACGGACGGACGGACGGACGGACGGACGGACGGACGGACGGACGGACGGACGGACGGACGGACGGACGGACGGACGGACGAACGAATTAATTTGTTGATCAATTTAATAAGGAAGGAAGGAATGAACGAAGGGATATATGAACGAACGAATGAATGAAGAGCAAGTGGTGGCAAAACAATGTAAAGCGACATAGCTTGAAACATTGCACTATGTTTGAGAGGAATAACACTTCTGTTGTTTACATGGATGCATATCGATTCTAAAGGCTAAGTTTTGTATTAACTTATCAAACATCTTGCTTGTAAATAACACCAGCTCGATGGGATGCTGTGATTCCCAAGTTTTCATTAGTACATTTAACTGTATAACTTCTCACCAGGGTAAACAGTGTGACATAATGCAATTGCAGAAGATGTAAACTTAAGTATTCCATAATTAAAGGACATTAAGGGTGACGCAACAAACAGAGATGAATGTGTTAAGCATGGAACCTAATGCGTGTTTACAAGTAAATGAAGTTGTAGTGATAACGTTTGCATGTTCCGGTGCTTGAGCAACACAACAATCGGCTCAGTGTGGCTTACTGAACTGTCATTATTCGAAGATAACGATAAAAACCGAGTCGTATAATGTTCCGAATATCCCATAAACTCGAGAGTTGTAAGTAATTAAGATTACTTCCGGTTGTTACTGATAAACATGAAATGCCTCTTTAGAATTTCTTTCAAATAAATTAATTCAATGTCAAACGAGTGAAATGAATTAACACAGAATCATTGAGTACGAAGGATGTAATTTGGTTATTTTGAGGTATAGACAAAACTTTTTCCAATTTCTAATGAACCGGAAGTGGTTTTAAGGGGAAATTCACTCCGTTATGTCAATACGGTCTGGTGTGCCTTATCACTACCCTACAACATACTATATTGATATCAGTTATGTTGGCTAATACCAGATGACAGATGCAAAAACGCAAAAATAGCAAATATACGTAACCTATATCGATCTCGCACCTGTCATCAGGCACAGCCATCAACCAACAGAACCTCCATCAATACAGCAGGTTGTATGGGGTGTTATGGGTAAATACATCTGTAACTTTTGCGTAAGAATTGATCTTACGTGTTGTAAACTTGCTTCCCAATCGACGTGAAATGCATACGTTTAAAATCAAAATGTCTAATAGTAAACATCTCTTCGCAGAACATAATATAATTCAGTCTTAGTTGTCCCGAGGAATAAGGTAACGAACGTTCTTAGGGAAGCTTCAAATACGTATATTTGAATTGTTGGATCCATATTTCAATATGTAAATATTTCGTTACATCTAAATGTTAACCACACCTTAAGGACTCGCATTTTAATATGTAAGTTGCTTAGAATTCAAAAGCATTCCCTAAAATAAGCTTTAATGTCATCATTATTATTATTTCAGCATAATATTTATTTCCAATGCAATTTTAAACAAATTGGGAAATCAAGCTCGTATTAGTAAGAACATGTGCAAAAGAATGGTCCACTAAAATTCAATGTGATTAATATATTATAAGCAGTTTTCGGAAATGTAGCGTGGGGGCGTGTGCAATCTAATAGCTCGTATCACGCTCATTATGTTTTAAGCGGGGACACAACCTTTTTAAATGTTCACTAGAACTTAGTCATGTTTCATGCGACAAATGCCATGTTCATGGTGACTGCACGCGATAAATATCTTCAAGGCGACGCTTTGTTCACCACGTATCCATGTTAGTTCGAGTTATTTTTGTAGCAAATACAATTAACTACTAGAACAATGCACCCCCCTATTACAAAAGGTCGGCAAAACTAAAGTGTAGTTGGTAGATAGTAAAACACACCTCACGGTACAAAACACGTGGAATAGCTCTGTGAACGAAGTTTAATTAGAACAAAACGATGAGAACCGGAATCCTCTGGGAACCGGACTTTTAATTGGTCCGTAAAGTACGAAAGCGTGGTGGTGACATTGCAGCTTCAAGAATTCGCGAATTCAACTTCACGAATTCACGAGTAGAACTAAATGAATGCATAGTTTCACGAATTCAACTTCACGAATTCACGAGTTCAACTTAATGAATGCATGGTTTCACGAATTCGGCTTCGCGAATTCACGAGTTCAACATAATGAATGCATGGTTTCACGAATTTAACTTCACGAATTCACGAGTTCAACATAATGAATGCATGGTTTCACGAATTCAGCTTCGCGAATTCACGAGTTCAACATAATGAATGCATGGTTTCACGAATTCAGCTTCGCGAATTCACGAGTTCAACATAATGAATGCATGGTTTCACGAATTTAACTTCACGAATTCACGATTTCATCATACATGGTTTCACGAATTTAACTTCACGAATTCACGATTTCAACTTAATGAATGCATGGTTTCACGAATTCAACCATAACCCTTTGGGAGACGCACATTCTGACCGCTGCCGGGAGGTTGTTGCTAAAGCGAGGTTTAATCAATGGTAAATTGTTACAACAGACAACCAAGGGTCATACTGTAGTTGTCAAGATGTTGTAGCTCAAAAGATGATCGCTGTGGAGAGATGGCGCTGCAAACTGACGTTGCAATTGTCGATTTGGTATTTCGAATTCTATTCCATGAAGGTTCTGTTTTTAGAGTAAAAAATTACCAGTATATGTACGCTGCGTAGGATCGCCTAATTTCAGTTATAGTCGTCTTGTCCCACTCGCAATATTCGCGGCAATTTGATCACCAATTTGGAAACAAAAATATGCAAATTAACTCCTCTTTTGAAATAATTAGGAAAGTTGACATTTGAAATAAAAAAACTCTTTTAAGAATTAACCGAAATTTCTGATTAATTTTAATCATTTGGAGAAGGGTTTTTTTTTCAATAAATTTAATCTTGTTTTTTTTTAGTTTAAATTTGATTTGAATTTATCTCGTTATCCTTAGAGAGTTCCCCTCAAACACATTTGAAATGTATGTTTATATGTTTTATTAATTGTTTTGGTAAATTATCAATTGTATTGAGCGGCGGTTGTTATTTTCTTTGAAGTATTTATTTTTATTTTTAGTTGAATGTGGGCTCTTCCTTGTCAAAACTGCCCAAGTTTGTTCACACACATTTATAAACATTCGCATCCTTGCGGATAGTTTTTTGAAGTTATTGTACATCTTATGCATTTGATTTTAATCCAAGTTGATAAATGCCTTCACAAATGACATGAACACTGTCAGATTAAATATTTTATTTTTTTGCGTTCATTTGGGAGTAATTATTTAGTCCGAGATTGGAATGTAACGTAAAACCTCACCTAACGACCACCTCAATAATAAGACCACCTCAAAATTGAGACCACACTTTTCAAGTCCAATTTGACTGTTGCGCTCTTTATTCAACCTGAATATTAAGACCACCTCAATATTAAGACCAGTTTCTAAGGGTCCCAAGGGTGGTCTTAATATTGAGGTTTTACTGTAGCGCTCAAACCGAATAATGTTGGATATTTTTTCTCTAAGTGGGTGTGATACATTTCTTGTACGAGAATGATGCCGTTATTATGGTTTCAATGCAATACTGATATCATTTTTAATATCCTTGAAGTTATATTATGCTCGTTCTTTGTAAATATACATTTTCAGAATGCTCAAATAATGTGTTATTCTGTATTTGCCAAATACAAGAAGATTGTAATACATTTAACTGTTTTGCAGTTTATTCAACCTCAATATAAAGACCAACTCAATTTTAAGACCAGTTTTCAAGGGTCCAAAGTGTGGTCGTATTATTGAGGTTTTATTGTATAATTCGCCTTATTTCACAAATATTTCTGCATGTTGTTAGTTGTTAACCTTTATATTCTTGCATTATTCTGTTTATCAGGCCACCAATCTGTCTTGACATTAATGTGTACGGATATTTCAAATATTGTGATTTTCCTAGTTTTGAGATATCTATGACATCTAATGACGAGTGTTTGTCACAGTTGAGGTGCGAGTTATGTGCTAGAATTTCTCATATTTTGTAACTTAAGGAGAGCGCATTGAAACTAAGATAAACGAAAACTAGGCCATTACAAGTCTGTACTTTTCAGCAAGGAATGACCTCACTTATCATGATTAGCTCTGTGAAAACGCTAGCCACTGATCAATCCATTATGCTTCTATTTATAATAACCGAGAGGAATGATCTGTTTTTTTTCGACAGAAACGATTGCAGTATATTTGCGCATGCGCAAATATATGTGGCTATGTTTTTTATGTTTTATCACGGACATATTAACCATGGTGATTTTATGCTGCTATTAAAGTGAAAATAAAAATGAAACCAGAACATCTGACGCCGTCTATGTGTTTATCCGGTTTCAAATTCATGTATGATCACCACAGAGACGCCCGAGGTGTTTCGATTGTAGTATACGCATGCGAGCGAACGTTGATTCCAGGCTGGGACGGAAAAAGACGAAATGTTCCGATTGTATATTCTAATCAAAAGCGTAGTGCACCTAAGTGCATAGGTATATTATTATATAATAAATGATTGCCCTCCATTTGAGGTGAGCATTAATAAGTTCCAAAGGTCACATTTGCTAAACTTCTAATGCAATAAGCATTATTATAAAGACAATAATGCTAATTTGTCATATTTTATACTCTGTACATTTAAAAGCGCTAGATTTCTCACATTTCATGAAATTACCTAGGAACGCGAGATAATAAACTTAACATGATATTATTTTATAGTACACACTGATGAACGCTAAATTTTCTTTCAGAGAACGGGTATTTTCACATCAAAAGGAGTTTTAAAACACACTTAAATGATATATAAATAAAAAGATCACAGGTATAAAAATGTGCGTTTTTAAAATGTACTGAGTACATGTTTCTACCCGAGAGACTTTTTCAAATGTGATTAAATAAAAAACAATTGTCGAAAATGATGGTAATACATGTAGGCTATGCTTATATGTGATGCACTTTACGAAAGTCAGACTTCATTGGAAAAATATACTTGCTTCAAAGAATTTAAATACAATCAGCAATATTGGCGTACCGTAATTATTCAAATTACTGTATCAAAAACTCGAATGTTGAAAATTGAACTAATAAAAGGTTTCCATTTATAGACATACCTCCTTGGTTTGTTTTTCATTCTAAACACGACAAAGCAATTACCGGTATGGAGACAAGCCAACAAGACGCAATGCTAATTACAGACAACACGAGTTTTGTTAATTAGCTTAATAATGAGGCATATATTTTTATAAGACCCAGACTTGACTTTTCGATTTCGAGCGCGAGACGTGTCTCTGTGGTCTAACATGATTGTTGTTAAGAATTGAACCGTAAATTACAACTACAAATGAAAGAATAAAACAAAATATTTTACGATGCAAAACATGGTAGATTTTCTTTAGTCATTTAAGAAGTTCTAATTTCAGCAGAAATAAATCACGATAAATAAAACGTTTGTGTGCGGGTGTGACGTAGTCCTACTTTTCCTTCGAAATTCGTATGACACGCTAATACAGTCGGACCTCGTTTATTCGACAACCTTCAATCCGAATACTCTGTATAATACGAAATAAATATCAATTCTCGATGTTATTGAAATGGACTATTCGAAACCATGTATTTTTCGAAATAAAATTTCGGACCCGACTGTTTTTGATATAACGTTTTTCTTAAATTATAATATTTAGAAACCGTTATTGAAATCAGCCTTGTTTGAGATGTGAATGAATTATTTCACCTGATTGGTTCAGAACTTATTTGTATTCGATTTATATGTAAGCTAAGCCGTGGACGCAAACAGTCATGTCATCTTGAGAACTGTATAACGCGGTGCACGCATTCGTGACGTCACAGTCGCATTACAGTGATGGTCACTATTATGAGCGAATAAGTTATTTTTAGTCCATATGTATGACATATGAAATAAAAATAGGTGTTATAACGGCATTTATCAAACTCTTTTTCAGAAAAACCGTACAAATAAATTCCGAAACTTGTGATCACGCATGTCTTGTATATATCAAGTACACGGATCGTCTTCTCTAATCATACAGTAAAACGTTACCTAAAGACCTCCTCAATAATAAGACCATCTGAAAATTAAGAACACAATTTTCAAGTCCATTTTCACTTTTTAGCTTTTTATTCAACCTCAATATCAAGACGACCACCTCGATATTAAGACCAGTTTTCAATGGTCCCGAGGGTGGTCGTATTATCGAGGTTTTACTGTATAATCAAGACCACAATACCATTCAAACGGTGGATGAAGGTCACGCCTATTTAGATAGATAAATTATATGGAAACACCTGAGATGTTCCGAATACAGTATTCAGGTGATTTAAAGCAAGTGCACCACGTTTTTGGCGTTAATTAACGTGCGCGTCCCTACATAAGTAAACCAAGACAGCCACGTGTCCCTTTATTTAAGTCCAAGATCATTTTTGAAAATACTATTACAATTATAATCTATATTTCACAATGGGAAAAGAAATATCATTATTACTTTGTTATTTATTTCAGTAATAATGAAACATTAACCGAGTTTCTGTTATAATGATTCTCCACACAGGAGTGTCGGGCTATACAGCTCATTTATTGAAACAACCATGAGATTATAATTAGATATATATATTAAGTAAGAACTGCGCGCTGGCAAGCAATCAGCTGATTTGATATGGTTGTATACATGCAAATATGTGTTAATGCAATATATCTAGTAAGTTTATTCGTACTTTAAGGCCATATAGTGCAAAAGTAAGTAAAGGCCTTCCCTTAAACATTGTTTGTTTGCAGTTAAGCGACCGACTCATGAAAAATTACGCAACTCAATTTAATTGTTCAGGTTCATCGATTTTTTTTCTTTCTTAGCCATGAAAGTAATAACCCTACCTACCTACCCTTTGTTAAAATTCCGGGTCCCGTAACCGCAAACAAACACTTCTTTAAGGATGGCCTAATCAAAAAGTTATTTACTAGACATGGTACTTAATATGTAGGAGCCTCCGTGGCTGGGCGGGTGTGAACTTAGAATATTTTTTTTAATTAAACCCTTCCCAAATAAGTGAGCAAAATTCGGTTTTAAACTTGGTTTAAACCGAGTTAAACACGGTCGTATTGGCACTGGGTTAAAAGTGGGTCTTTTAGCTTACCGAGCAGGTTTTTTCTAGGCAAAATATGGGTTTTCCAGAGAGAGAAAACCATCAAAAACTCAGTTTTAACCAACTTAGTGGGTTTCTTTTGAGTTAATGTGGATTTTTATAAACACACTTCTCCAAGAGTTGGTTTCTTATTGGCTTAAAGTGAGCAAAAGCGAGTTTTCACAGAGAAGCGAGTTAAAATAACCCGCTTAAAACCCACTTCTTGATAAGTTGGTTTTATAAAACCCACTCTACCCAACTTTAAATTCACTTATTTCCAAAAAGACTCGCTTAAAACCCACATTTAGTAAAAACCAAGAAAAAACTTTTGGTAAAAACTCACTTTTCTGCGGGTTCGAGTCCTAGTTGGAATGTTGAAGTTGATGAGAGGCAGCTATCCATTGGATGGTCGGTGTTCCCCTCATGTGTCCGCCTATGCCCTACCTAAAGCTAGAAGTGGGTCTCCCTCCATCTTAATGGCTGAAAAATTCCCCGACTGTTAATGAGAATTAAACTCCTATTATAAAATAATAAACACGCACATTCCAAAATATAAATCTCTATATATACTAAACACAAATAACAAGAAATATCTTGAAAAAAGATGGTCGGGGCACCAGACACCGGAAATAGTATACACACAGTTACACGCACTGCAAGAAGCACGTGCACCACGCGCTCTTCACAATATGTGTCCACTGATTCACACGGAATTTTATAAACATTGAAATATAAATCAGTGCGGTTTACGATACAAGAAGGGACATGTTGTTGCTGTTAAGGGACGGGAAGAAAATAAAGGGACAGACAAAAGGGCCACAGATAATTAACGAGAGACAATCGGTTGCTGTCGGATGATTATGGTGAGTGCTGTTTTGATTTTGGAAAGAAACGCTTGAAGGCATTCTAACATAGACTGGATGGCTACTAGTCCTATAAATAAGACCCAAAATAACTTATTTCACATTTTGACATTTTTAGGTTATGTATAGTTTATGTTCATTTACTTGAAACCTTTGTAAAGAAACTGTGAGGTAGTCGGCCAATGAAAATATGTCTGTTCTGTTCAACTGGTAAGCAATGGCATTTTGAGTCTTGATTTTTGATATCTTGGAGTAAAACTAAAGGTTTGAATGATGTGAGTGTTGGTGATTGATCTAGTTTATGTTGCCATGCCACAATCTTCTTCCGTGTTACCTGGGCCATATTTACCCGCTCTCCCTTTACATTCAGTCTTAAATAACCAAAATAGAGTTTTATTAAATGAACGAACTTTCTCGGTAGTATTTTCCCTGTTTTTGTCTTTGACTGAATTAAATTGAAATCAATACACTAATGTGACAAAACAGCTCGGTAACTGAATGCAAAGTTTACTTCATATGGCTGATAAATTATTAATAGATACAACATACGTATTATATATATCCTACATCCGTCTTAGTCTTACCTTATAACTCCTGGTTGCCTTTGATTTTTGTTTGTTTTCATATTGCAGAGAAACGCGCTTGACTAAGTCTTATAGTTTTGTATTATATTGTGTTCTGTAAAATAAAAAGCTCCCCATGTCAAAATTTCATGTAAAACCAAAATCTCGTGTTAATCCAAAATCTCGTGTAAAACCAAAATCTCGTGTAAAACAACATGTGATCTCGTTGTCTGAGTCACTATCAGCTCAGAGTCACGCACGTTACGGAGTTGTTAACATTGAAGCTGCTTAAACATATATAAAATCGGTTAATTAGATTTATTTATCTATTGCAGACATCATTTTACTCAGAAATTATAGGTAAAGCTATTCTTGCACGAGAGATATTCGATAAAATGTCAATTTTATTCATTGATAAAATCTAAATCAGAACGTACTGATTTACTACTTCAATCAATTGACTTTGAGGTTAACTTTAACAGGAAGAGAATATCATCAGAAGAACTTGTGAATTTCTTTCTCAAGCAGACGACATTGAATCATAAGCGGCTGTCACTTCCGCTCCACTTTACGATGACCTAATATCTCAATCGTAAGATTAAACATCTGATTCAATTTGTCATAGTTGTCGAATTCATATTTCAATCGCTAGATCTCGGATATCGACGTTATATCTTTATCATAAATTCTCAGATCAACATTTTCAAACAAATGAGAGCAATACAAAATAGTGAATCGTCTTTGCTCGGACCATATATACTATAGGGTTACTGGTGTGTGAAGCATAAATACACAACTTAAGATGTAAACAAACTGAATACTTCGTGCCCATGTAAACGTAGAACGAACAATGTATTAGTTCAATATTAGATGAGTTAGATGGTATTTAATTAAACAGTATACATGTTGATTTTGTTGGAATGCCAGACTGTTATCTGTACTTTTAGTTCACTCCGCCTCTTCCTGTGTCTTACATCCAATGAGCATCCAGAATTTTTGGCCAACTTATCCATTTATTATGGCATTTCGCACAATATCTAATAAGTGATGTCATTAAGTAAATCTGGCAAGTAATCAATATGGAGTTAACTATAAGCCGGTTATAACTCATATGAACTATAACCTATACGTACATTACAACTGTCCATTACGATATTGGATTCCACAATGGACATACCGTCTGCTTTAGATTTATTCAGTTATTGTACCAAGTTCTACCCAGCTGTGCTGAATATATAAAACTGCGTTATGACTTTATTCTGAACAATTATGGTATAATATACTTTTCCGCCATTATCCGGCTGTTTCCGGTCTTTGTGAATACAGTAGATGGACGCCATTGTGTGAAGTACAGAACTCTCTCGACATTATCAGTGTAACTAAGAAATAGGCGCGTGCGTGTCTGGAATTTTGAAGTTCATTTTCTTATTTTTTGCGTTCTTAAAGTACATAACGTCAAGAAATTTTACTATCGAAAACAACTACATGTATACTCTGCGACAATAATAACGTACCGCCCTAGAACCAAATGAGCGCTGCTATGATATTTACAACCTCTTCTGTAAGTGACATCATTTCACGTAAACCCAACATGTGACGACACTTTTTGCAATCAGGAAACAATATTAACTCCATATGGTCACTTCGTTTTCATATTGCCATATTGGGTAAATATTGTTTACTGTCAGTACATTGTGTCGCCACATGTGACGTTTTCTGGAAATTACGTCACGTAAAGAAGAGGTTGGAAGTCGTACAGCGACGCTCAAATGCAGACTGACTGCTACACATTTAATGGCTTTTATTTCATTTAACTAGTAATGTGAATTTTTTATTAAAGATGTACCATGAACTACGATCATTGCTCCACCTCCGGACTTATCTAAATGTTAAAGCGGTCGAATTTGTGTTTTCTTTTGAAGTCTTAGGTTTAAAATATTAACTGTGCCTACTTCTGATTTCGGATGTTTCGCGCCATTCAAAAGTTAGAAACTTATTCGCGGAAAGATTTCCATAGAGTGCTATGCGAAGTGTTCTTGTTAATTTCGTACGACTTAGCAATTGTTTCTGAGTACAACTGCTGCTTAAATTGTCTCCAGCATAACCCAATAGGTTAAGTGGTAACTTTTTAATGACGCTCGGTATTATATACTTGACGCCATTAAAAACATAACTATTTCATCGAATATTCGAATATTGGTTTGGAAGGTTGACCGAATATTCGATTACCAAAATTGCCATTCGTTGACATCTCTAGTTATTAATGGCTTGGATTATATTTACTGGAACTACTGTCAGTGTATATTATTGTTTAAGAGAATCATTTCAGAGATATGTGTGTCGCTCTGTAATTGAAAAAGACGTTCAGTCTAGACCACGTGTTTAGCTTCTTTCAGCGAACAGTTCTTTTCGAAAGAAATACTTACGTTTAGATACGTTAACAAAGCGGTTCGATCAAAGACCGGCATTGTTGTTGTTTTCAATTTTAGTAATGCATTCATGTAGGTACCTTCATGTTGTTGTGTAGTGAGTAGTTTTATCAGTAACCAACACTATTTTTGTTAAAACGTTTGTCACTACTTAAAGCTTAACAACTAGCAATGGTTTTGTTGCAGTTTTCTATTTGTAGGCTGGATTTTCTCCGACAGATAAATTTCCGACATATGATTTACCGCCAGGTAATTTTCCGACAGCTATTTAAGCGTCGGGTTTAGTAAGTTTACTTCGCTCTTAGCGTCGGTATAAGTTATATAGTAACCATCGGAAATGCTAACAGCACTTATTTCAGTTCTATACCGCGGTCAGAGTTCGTGGATTAACCAGTTCTTGCCACTGATACATGCCGCCACATGAATCAGAGGTGAAGGACACACAGTGACTTTGTATGTGCTATCATTAGTCACATTGTGGCGGAGGACATGCGGCACATCCTTGGTTCGGACCTAGTACCTCCAGATTAGCGGGCGAGTGCTTGCCGACTGAACACGTATTGGTGCTTCTGTACCGTTCGACATTAATCTTAGCTATTGTCACAATAATCCATACATCCTTCTGACTTTTCGATTCTAGTGAAATACTTTATTTCTAAAAGCACGGTATATAGACTGAGTCTTAATTACTGTAGGACTATAAGTGGATACTATCGCGTGTCGAAAAGTTTGCGAATTGCCGAAATCAGTTTGTTTATAATGTCTACACATCGTAAAATTGTCAATTTCTTAAGTTTATTTAATTCTCCAATAGTTAAGGTAGGACTCCAAGTATTATCATGCAGTGTATTAGATGTGACTCCATTGAGTACCGGACTCCAAGTATCTCCTACACGGTACGTAAGATAAATATATATCGGTAGAAGTGGAAATTAGCGCTGTGGAAATTGTGGAATTTCGCGAATGCACAAAATTCGCAATTTTATCCACATCGCAAGCTTTTTCACTGATACAGTATCCAACGATTGACTAATATCTATGGGATATGGATGGAACTTGACAGTTCTAAAGCAGTCATCGTGCGTCTGTCCTCTCCAGCAGACGGCCATTCCTTCATTTCCCAGAATTCTACTACTTCCGGTTTGGTCTAAATTCTTACCAAACTCAGCAACGCGCAGCCACGACAACGCTTTCATTCCCGAGTTCGTGACAGAATAGCTTTAATATTCGAAGTCTAGTCATGACAAATTCAGATCATGGCTTAACCTAAATACTCTGTTAGATGTATGAGAATCATAGACGCTTGTAATTAGAAACACCACGGAATTACGAATATTTTGACATGATAGTTCCGATTTTTTGTATCTAATATCCATTATTCGTGTAATACAATACTCAAATTAAGTGTATTTCGATATGTTTTCACTTCATGAATAAATAAACCGGAACGTACTTTTTTTCCAGCTCATATCAACGGATAATAACTTCTGTTTGCTAATAATTTTGTGACAAGGGGCGTTCAAAGTGGATTTCGCATTCACGGTCTTACGGAATGTCATCTGGATTACTGCAACGTACATGTACAGTCAATCTTGCTGATGCGACCACGTGTCTTTTGCGACCATTTGCAGTAAGCGACCACTTAAATTCCCGCCCGAGCGTTTTTACTATATATATAGTATCTATTAAACGACTTTTCTAAAACGCGACCAGCGACCGCATAAAACCAGTCCCGACAGGTAAAAAGGATAGTTAAATAATTCATTAAACGACCACATGCACTTAATCCCAAGGGGCATTTCACACCTGATTCACAACTGCATTCGCGCATTGATTGTTATACGTTTTGATTGTTCAGTTGGACATTTATTTGTTCTTAACTTTTATTAAATTTGTCGATGTATATCAAGAGACCACTTTTTGGCTGTCCCTTGGGTGGTCTCTTAATACAAGATTGACTGTACAATGTTTATTTAACAAAAATAGATACAGTTAAACCTCAATAATAAGACCATCCTTGTGACGCTTGAAAACTCGTCTTCTTATGGACGTGGTCTAAATATTGAGGTTCGAATGAACGAGGTCCGGCCTTAGTTATAAGGAATGATATGAGAAACATAGTTCTTATTACTTTGAAACTTCCCTCGCTGTTATTGATGACTTCTATATGGCCTAATGTACATTTAGCTTCAATTAGTACCTCATTGTTGAAGAACTCTATGTGACCACAGAATAAAATATTAGAAATTGGTTTGTATATTTGGGTTCGGTCTAAATTCTCATCGACACATGACATATGGTGATTTGCCGGCATTTTAAGGAGGGGAGTTGTATTCGGTAACAATTTACTTTGGATGCGAATTGACACGTAGGTTAAAACTTGATTAACTTCCATGAATCCGGCATCTAATCCTGAGTATGAGTAAATAAATGATTCGAAACAGGACGACCACAGCGCCCCACTCAGACCACGGAGCCCCAACGCAGGACACGTAGCCCCACTCAGGACACGTAGCCCCACTCAGACCACGGAGCCCCACCCAGGACACGTAGCCCCACTCAGACCACGGAGCCCCACTCAGATCATGGAGCCCCACTCAGATCATGGAGCCCCACTCAGATCATGGAGCCCCACTCAGACCACGGATCCCAACGCAGGACACGTAGCCCCACTCACGACACGTAGCCCCACTCAGACACGGAGCCCCACTCAGGCCACGGAGCCCCACTCACGACACGTAGTCCCACTCAGGACACGTAGCCCCACTCAGACCACGGAGCCCCACCCAGGACACGTAGCCCCACTCAGACCACGGAGCCCCACTCAGATCATGGAGCCCCACTCAGACCACGGATCCCAACTCAGGACACGTAGCCCCACTCACGACACGTAGCCCCACTCAGACACGGAGCCCCACTCAGGCCACGGAGTTCCACTCAGACACGGAGCCCCACTCAGGCAACGGAGCCCCACTAAGAGACCACGGAGCCCACTCAGACCATGGATCCCCAATCAGGCCATGGATCCCCACTCAGGTCGACCGAGCCCCACTCAGACCACGGAGCCCCACTCAGGCCACGGAACCCCACTCAGGTCACGGAACCCCGCTCAGGTCACCCGAGCCCCACTCAGTCCACGGGACCCCACTGAGATCACCCGAGCCCCACTCAGGCTTCAGAATCCCGCCTTGGTGGCTGAGTACCCCCATGGCGCTCCACACAAAAGCAGTGCATCAAAATGTTTTTGAAAATGATGCATTTGCTAACAAATAAACATGCCGATTACAATTTTTCAAAACACAATGAGTTGATGTAGCGAATTATCTTCAAACACGAACTTTTGCAATATTTTGAGATAAAAAAAAGACGAATGAGCGTTTGTTCAATTTGTAAATTAGATGAAGAAAGATCGAGAACTTTGCACTTTTCCTGTGACCAGGGATCATGTGCATCAAGTATGTGCACCAGAAAGGCGGAGTCTGTTTATTTCTATCGAGTTAAACGCAACTTTTCAACATTACTTTTTATTATTTTGTACATGGCGGTCACTTGACCTTACCAGTTTTGGTGGAGTTAATCATCAACCAGACGACTTCCCCTCATAAAGCAGAGTTGGAAGACACAATTAATGAGTCCAATGCCACGGAAGGACATGACCTGCCCCGATCGGGAATCGAACCCGGCGGTTGACATCCCAGCGACCTTCTAAAGCTAAGCGGGATTATAAAGAAATGTTATTGCACGAATGTATATAACAGAATCTCAAGTATGACGAAGTACGCCCCAGGTTTCAGACCGTCAAATTAATTAATTAAAACTGAAATTTATTGGGATTCTAAGCTTCTCAGAAGCCGTGTATTCAGATTTTAACATGAATTGACTTTAATTGCAACATCGGAGTAATTAATCACGGTACCGTTCTTCTTGTGAATCTTAATTTTAAACCAAACATTTGTGCTCTTTTATAAAGTCTTAATTCCTGGCATGTTTCTTTAGGTCAGTAACATATATTTGTATCAAAGGTTCACCGCCCATGGCTTATGTGGGTCGTTGTCGGCTGCTTGTGGTGAACAAAACCTGAGAAGTATTCGTATGATCTAACTTTTGTTTGTATTTTGTTTGTATTTGCGTTTATTTATCGTCGCCACCGGTTTCCCATATGGGCGACGCCTCCGGAAGAATGTTAGTCATTTTAGATTTTTGGAGGATAGTGCATGATACAGGAGATGTCCCAGTTCCAGAAGCACCCCTGGTTCTTTTACGTGCTCGATGTAAAGCATCATACACGGGACCTCGGCTTTTAAAGTCTCGTCCGAAAGACTGTTAGTACGGTCAGTGATGGAGCGGGGAATCGAATCTGCGATCCCTGGATTACATGTCCAGCGCGTTATCACTGGACTACGGATCCGCTACAATCTAACTTGACCATTGTAGTGCTACGCCGAAAATAGTTCACGCGCGAACTATATGCGGCGAAGTACGCCGGATTTAGTTCACGTTAGCTTTATGTGGCGGACATGCGCTCACTACTGTTTAATACGTTTTACTGAAACGGAATAAGATAACAATATCAAAAAAGTTAAATTTGAAATGGAGATAACTGTCTTATGTATCATAATCATGTTCCTTAACCACTGTTTGTCGAATGATTTTCTCACGAGTTATGACCCTTTTACGTACTAATACATTAAAACGGGCATATATATCTGTTTGTCAGTGCTTCGCCTTCTACCCGTATGATCATTTTGTTGATTTTAAAGAAACCTTAAAGAAATGATAAGTTTAAACACATTTGTTTTGCATTTACTGCGACAAAAGCATGTAATCTGCTAACGCACATTGGTGTTATTTGTTATAATGATGATAAAAATAATATTTTATCTTGAATTCCCGTCTAGCGCAGTCGGTATCACACTAAACTGCCATACCGAAGGTCGTGGGTTTGATCCCGGATCCGACCATTTACTGCTGTGGCGATGTGATCAAATATCGTGTCAATGATGTTTCGCTTTTAACTGCTCGAAGCTGTTGATAGAGTTTTAATCAAGCAACACTAAACCAAATTATTAATTAATTTTAGAATATTTTTTCTGTTATTTTATTAAACATACTCGAACTGATTGTTCTACCCAAAGAAAAATTTTCAACTGTCTGATGTTGGAAAAATATGTTAAGTGACACAAATGTGTATATGTCAGTTTGAGGAAACACAATTTTTCTTTTAATTAGAACAGATAATGATGAAGTGAAGTTTTACTGTAATTGTAAATTTATTTTTTCTTGATCAAGTCTAAAATATCATGTCGAGGACCAATGATATTTATGGAGCGCAACATTTTTGTGGTAGTTTTGGAGACAGCAAGACAAACACTATTTTCGAATTAGGCCTGATGGAAAAGACGAAATTGTTTTCCCGGTTTGTATTCTCACCATTATGCAATCTCGTGAATTTTAAAACACCAACGCAATGTCATCGTGTTTTAATGTACAAAAATTGTAGAAGAATTTCAGCGACCCTGTTTCTGAAATTCGACAGATATGTTTGCATGTTCGCGTGTTTTGTTTCAATGTCTATCGTCTGAATACTCTTCTGTGGGAGTATTTGGTCACATTAGACAAGTTTGCGATGTCAATATTTTTCGTAAATGTGAGTCCCTTTGTTCTTGCGTATTTACTGCCTTTGTCAAGTTGCTTCAATTAATGATTCCTTGATTTCTTACACAGTACCAGCAAAAACGTTCATGTATGTTTTCCTGTAACTCGGATTTCACCCGATCCATATTGATGGCGGCTAAAATCTTGAAGTCACATACATGTATTACCATACCTGATCCCTAATAAATGTGTGAACATTCTTCAAAAATGTCTTCCCAACGACCCAACTGTTTCTCAGCGTGTGAAAGACAACATATATTTTTCTAACCTAACTCTATATTCCACACGGGACGTAGAATCTCCAGTGTACACCGGTGATGGAGAGCTAAATGTCGTAGAAACCCCTCCAAAGCATCTCCAGCTCTCACCTGTGCAACAATCTTTTTGTTCGTTCGTTCGTTCGTTCGTTCGTTCGTTCGTTCGTTCGTTCGTTCGTTCGTTCGTTCGTTCGTTCGTTCGTTCGTTCGTTCGTTCGTTCGTTCGTTCGTTCGTTCGTTCGTTCGTTCGTTCGTTCGTTCGTTCGTTCGTTCGTTCGTTCGTTCGTTCGTTCGTTCGTTCGTTCGTAAGCCTTGTTCCAAACAGTTTCGGTATCATACATCATTCTGAAGAATTTATTATTTTCGTTCGGTCGGTCGTTCGTTCGTTCACTCGTTCCACGGTTCGTTCATTCATAAATGTAACAAATTGGTTCGGAAACAATAAAGACACAAAGATTTTCCATTATTTTTTTATTGAATTTAAGGATTCAAATGTACATTCACAAAAAATGAATCTACCAAGTGAACGTCTATTTATACATTATTTCCAACAAGCGATGTTAACTACAAATTTCAATAGCATGCGTTTTGTTCTGTCCAATAATAAACGCGCCCTCTTGCTTTAAACTTTAAGACTGAAAAATGATTACATTTGTAGATTTTCTTCCAAAATTTTAACCCAGACATGTTGAAACAAGAAGGTATGATTTCACTAACAGGTGCCCCGACCATAAAGTCTCACATTTTGTATGACAAACACAAACTGTTGTAGGTCGTCCACCATCGGTTTTATAAGAGAAAAAAATAATTTGGAACATCAAATTTACATTATTTAGGTATTCCTAACCGACATATTTCAATTTAATACTAAACTCACTATTTTTGATAAAAAAACTAATAGTTCCCACTTAAAATAACTTGAAATTTGGTTTTCGTCTGAAATCTGAGAAATATTTCCGTTGACTTCTGCCTGCTTAGCGAACAGTTCAAACAGGACAAATGTTGATGCAATGCAGAAAAATATTGACTTATAAATATCTGTAATTTGAGTATACGAAAAAATAGTTTGATCACCAAGGAAACACGGCAGTAAAAAAATAGTCAAATGACGCTTGAATCGTTTTGACGTCATATCAGGTCACGTGATGAAAATTTGACGGATCTTTTGTTTCTTCTTATAAAGTTTGCAAAAAAGTTGACTTATGACGTCACTGGATACTTGACAGTCATTTTACTAAAACTACGTTTCCCACACAAATAAAAGTAATAATACCTAACGAATGTATCAGAACTACAACTCAATATCCACATATATTCAAAGACAGAAAATGCTAAAGTAATGACATATGTAGCTTAATTTCTAGGTATAAACACTTAATCAAGCGTTTGTATAATTTATGAGATCTTAGTTATCTAGACGCTTTCCGATAACTACATAGTGGTTAGCCAAACGCATTCCAACTCGAACTCACGCACTATACCGAGCTTATTCCATTTTTCGCTCGGCTCAATAGAAAACTTGTGAAAATATTCCGAATAGTAAATAAACATAATTCAGTGAAAGGCATCAATGTTCAACAAAAAAATGGGCGGATTTGTGAGATTGTTTGGGAGTCGGCGTGTAATCAGGCATGTTTTGACAAATTTCGACTTCCGTTTGAGCTGAAAAAATAGGTACGCAGACACATCAGACTTTCAATCAATGTATTAACAATATAGTCACGACTTTGTTCACTAAATTAAATCAACCAATTGTATATTAATTTTCACTTTAAAATTCTTAACATTCCAAAATCACAGTTCCGCAAATTGTCTTAAGACAACTGGTGACATGAGCTTCGGTGAGTCTGTAGATATTTGATAAAACCCACAAGTCATGGAAACTAACGAAAAGTATTAACATTTAAACTACTGCAGCTGGTGCTTTTCTTGACTTCCTATTGCTTGAGTTCGTTTCAATAAATGTTCGCCTCGTTTTCTAAAGCTAATTGGTAAACAGTATGTCATTATCTCGTCTGGTGAACACGCATGATAACAGCATTCACAAACTATGCCAGTGTCTTGGAAATTCGTCTTTTTGCTTATAAGGTAGGCGCTAGCGTCCGCACGTGACATTGTGACGTCACTAAGTGGTTGTTGTAATTGTTCTCTTACTGAAAAAATATAGAGAAAAAACATTTATTTTAAAGTCATATTATGCTCATGTTTTTGTTCATTTGTTTACCTAAACAAACATGAGTTTTATCTTAAATGATTTGACTGTAAACATAGTGTGTTTTTAACAGAACTACGGTATTCGCAGATAGGTCATATCTGCAACTTGTAAATTGTGTTGTTCCATTAAGTATAAGCTAGAACACGATTTTTTAAATCATGTTTGATAACCATTTTACGTCAATTGATTGGAGTGAGTCTAATGTGCACAGTGAGAAATCAATAACAGTTAATAAACTGGTCGACTAGCGGTATCACAGATGTGCCAGGTTCCCCCACAATGGCGGACTAGCGGTATCACAGATATGCGAGGATCCCCCACAATGGCGGACTTGCGGTATCACAGATGTGCCAGTTTCCCCCACAATGGCGGACTAGAGGTATCACAGATGTGCCAGGTTCCCCCACAATGGCGGACTAGCGGTATCACAGATGTGCCAGGTTCCCCCACAATGGCGGACTAGCGGTATCACAGATGTGCCAGGTTCCCCCACAATGGCGGACTAGCGGTATCAAAGATGTGCCAGGTTTCCCCATAATGGCGGACTAGCGGTATCACAGATGTGCCAGGTTCCCCCATAATGGCGCACTAGCGGTATCACAGATGTGCCAGGTTCCCCAACAACGATGGACTAGCGGAATCAAAGATTTGCCAGATTCCCCCAAAATGGCGGACTTGCGGCCTCTGGTGTTTACCGCGAGCTCCCGCCACAACGACAGACAGGTGCCTTAAATTTTCGAAATCGCTCTGAATAGAAATGCTTTAAAATCATACCTTTAGCAACTTCTCGTTTTCCTCGGCTATTGTAGCCAACTATACAAAATGTTTCTAGCATCATAGGAAGCATGTCTCCGCAAAACCCTTGTTCATGGGGCCCTCGTAGTTTCGTCAATGGGGTACATATTTTATTAGGACTGCCGTGTGCCTTGTGTATATTATATAGTGTTGAGACCATAAATACGGCAACGATGTATCTGTACGTTTCCTTCAACATTTTAGTGTCGTCCTGAAAATAAAATGAAAAAGTTTTAAATCCCCATCATTTGTTCTGGGAACCGCTTCAGATAGTTAAGAATGTTCAGCGCTCTATTACGAATCACCATACGAGTTCCATGTATGCAAAGAACCTGAACTGTTTTTATTCCAATATTTTAGAGTTCTTCGGCTCAGCCGTACTAACATGGTTTGCCATTTGCATATCAGTGTTGTGTAAACCAATCAAATCTTACGTTAACCACCAAGGCAATTTCTCTTCAACCGAACAACGTGTGTAAACTTGATGCGGATTGGTTAACCTTTCGATAAGGGGTACGTAACCTTACCGAAATTCACCGAGTGTATCATATTGGCATTTCTTTATGTTTCACAACAAATCTTAACCTTAAAATTGCGCCGATCATCTTCTTATAAAATGTCGCTTTTCTGTTTATAACACTGGGCTCTTGGACATATTTAAGATCGATGTCCTGTCTGTGTCGGAAAAATATTATTCAACAGTCTGTCGTTCAAACCAACGAGCATTTTATAAGGCACCCACTTTTATAAAAAAAACAAGTTAACCTCTATTCCCACAGGGCTTAATCATATTTTCTTATTCGTCCACGATTTTGGTGACGATGTTACTTTCATAGGTCCCTCAAGTGTGATATCATTTACAAGTGTTCCGTGTTTCATTTACCATAAAATCAGAAATGTTCGCTAGAGATTTAATCTTTGCTATTTTCGTGAGATCGTTATATTCGCGAAATTAATGTTCGCTAAATCTTACTGAGTCTATATTACGACAAAACTTCTGCTTTTAAAAGTTTATCGCAACTAGGCATAACAAGATACTATCACACCCATGCCATGCAATTATCAGAATGAAACTTACACATTGGCGAAAATACACAAATGTGCCTACAATAAAATAATTATTTCAACAACCAATGACAGAACAGTTAACATATAAACATTGAGTCAAGGTCCATCGTCTAGGCGTCTTACGTTTGATTTAAGTATGTCTTAGTTACTATGTAATGTTTCTATTCTTCAATCCATCGCAGATTATAGATGTCCTATAGTATTGCCAATGTTCCTAACATCACGCATTATCTGTAAATACATCCCTAGTGTAGCGCTAAGGAATTGAATGAAGGCAATAAAAGTGTGTGGGAGCAGTCTGTGGTTTCTGTGTGAATCAGCTTAAAGCTATTGGAATTGTAGATAAACGAAAGTCCCATTGGATATGCCTTTTGTTTATTGAACATTATAAAATATATTACTGAAGTTGACATGTTTGCTTGCTGTGAGCGTAAAAGAAAATAGAAAGTTTCTGCCGGTTTGAATCACGTTGGAGTTAGGAGACAGATTTACAAATGTATATACGTACGCTTGTATTTGATCATAGTTAGAGCGGCTGTTAAGTGTTATCCTAGTAAATCTAATTTAGATCTTGTTTTTTCTCGTTTTTTTCTCGTTTTTTTGTTCGACTACGGTGTGGTATTACTGTACGGTAGGACCGTATCTGCTGTAAACAGAAATACTCTCTGATTCGTCTGGAATGTAATAATCCCCCAGTGCACAATAAAACAACACTAAAACGTTTTACGTCCATTTTTCATACGTACAGGGATCATCTCATCACAATATTTGCCCGGAAGTAAACTGAAGACCCTTTCATTAAAGTATCGTATATATTAAATACGACGTACAGTAAGGACTTGAATGATCTTTCAGTGAAACTGATGTCTCAACGTTTTGTTCGAAGATATTTAAATACATGCAATTGCATTGAGCACTCTAATACCGATGGACATTTTATTACCCATTTGAATCTTGTACTCTGTTGAAAAATGGTCGCTATCTGTTTTCAGAAGACTAAATCCTAATGATAAATCTAAATGTAAAAGTGCAATGCATAATTATGACCATATAAGGAGATGCTGTGGCGAATATTATGCTTTATCATGATGTACCCTTAATCAATGTAGTTGTAATGACATCTGCGTTAATATTCCATCGCAATTAAAATTCAGCATCGTTTATTTGCAAATTTTTGTTTATCAAGTTACGTAGCTTTAATGACGAAGTTTTTTGCCACCTGTAAGAAAATGTAGAACATGCTCGCGGTGGTTGAGTGCATATGCATGTTCTGTTGTCATGACGTTAACTGATGCTACGGTAAGAGCGATTTGCCAATTAGATACATTATGAACTTCGCCTGAAAGCACGCCTCTCGTCGACAGTTACTCCGCCTGTACGCCCGATGCATGATGGGAATTATTGTCCGATGTTTTCCGAATGTACTTCCAATTAAAACTTATTTCCACCGCTAGTAGTATTATGTATACAGTAATATGACGTCGTATATTGTTAATAGAGAAATACGCATATACAAACACTAAGTCTAAAACTCAAACTTAGACTTTAAATTTGAAAAACCTATATATAAACCAGCATTTCGTTTTGTAATAATTTCTCAAAAGTGAAATTCTGTCTGAAAATGTGAGCGCCGCTGTACGATTTCCAACCTCTTTTGTTTGTGACGTCATTTCCAGAAAACGTCACATGTGACGTCACCATGAACTGACAGTTAGCAATATTTGCCCAATATGAAAACGAAGTGACCATATGGAGTAAATATTGTTTCCTGCTTGCAAATAGTGACATCACATGTTGCGTTTCCTTGAAATGACGTCACTTACAGAAGAGGTTGTGAATCCCATAGCAACACTCATTTGCTGTTTGCCTCTGTACATTTTTGCTAATTTTTATTATATTTTTTATTGTCATAACAACCTAGGAGTAAAAAGAAAATTTGTCATTTTAAAGTCAGACTTAATATGTGTATGGATTAGAGCCGCCTGTACAAGTGAGCGTACATAAATCATCCAAAAGGAGATACAGTGTATTCTAGACTACTACCATTGGGAAGGACGCATAAAATATATAAAAAAAATGTATAAAAAATATGTATTCCTCTTGTATTAACTAATGAAACTCGGCAGTATTACTGTCCTTCATTAACTGAAGAAAGATATTAAAGAAAATATGCATACTAATTTTATATCTACAACTACGTCGAATGTTCACTCGTTAATGCCTATCTTGATCTTCTTGTATGATACATTATTACTTAATAGTTCGTACATAAAACAGAAAAAAAACACTTTTTTTCTACATTTATATTTTTACCTCAGCATGAAAGTCAGACCCTTTGTATTGAGTTTCTATAACTACCAGACGCATGCTATAACACAATTAAAGGAAACCATATACCCATTACGCGTGGGCAAGACATAGAAGGATCGCATAAACATAATTATCCGTGCCATTAACGGTATTTAACACATCTTCTGGATAAAACAGATAAATGTACGTAATTTTGTCTTTGACCAGATATTACATTACGACTAACATAATGGTATGATCGAAGTACATGTTGCCTGTAAACAGTCTTGCCAAGGTTGTTAAGCCAACAGCAACATGCTCCTTGCGCCGCATAAAGACGCTAATAATCCAACATATGATCGCCATATGCGTCTATACTCGTCTCACATCCCGTCAACCCAATTGGTGTTATTCATTTCGCGTGCAGGTAAATGGAACTAAAATATTGTTTACGGAAGTAACCGGCAACTTTGTGTGATATGTTTTCCATCTGCACTCGCTTGCATAACGTATAATTATAGTCTTGTGAATAAGTGTACTTTAAGAACACTGAGGCGAATCCTGATGGATACAGTAAAACCCCGATTATTCGTCCAGTGTAACCAATATCAATCCGGCACTTCTTTTCAAACAAGTAAATCTCCTTTTATGACAATGTTTTATAGCTACCATTGAAAAACCCATGGTTAAGAATTTTGCATAATGATTATTTTTTTAAGACGACAGGTGCGCGAAGAATATCGAGTAGGTAATAACGAGTAGCTAAATTCAAGTAAGGAAAATATTCCGCTCTATAGATGGTACGGTCTTCATGTGTTTTACTGTGTTACTTTAATCAGTTTCCTTTGCACCAAGAATATCACAGATGGAATCTGAACGAACAGTGTCGTCGTTTTTCCGTGTGGTCCGATTTGGACGAGTTTTACTGTAGTCAATATCACACCGATGTTTTCCGTCGCCTGTGAAGTTTTATCAGATACTTACACTATCGCTGCCAATGAAAACCCTATCATTATCACTTGCATTTGTAAGATCTAATTTGATGACAATCTAACTTAATTAGGAGCAATAGTTAGAAATGTCAGACTTATTTTCTTCAAACGAGCCTTCATAAAATGTTCGGATAATTACGTGTCACAATTGTTATCTAGTGATCACTAGGTATAAACGTCATGTCGATTCGACATTTTTATACATGAAGACATACTGTACATTATACTGACTTTAATTCTCAGAGTTTCACTTCATTTGTCCACCTTTTCTCTTCTGCTTTTGAACGATTTATTCGGAACAGTAAAACCACACTGAAAGTTCACCTCAATAATAGGACCACCTCAAAATTAGGAACAAAATTTTCTAGTCCATTTTCACAGTTTTGATCATTAATTAACCTCGATATTTGGAACACCTCAATAAAAAGACCGAGGGTGGTCTTATTATTGAGGTTTTACTGTTTATATACGCCTGACGAGATGTCCATCTGGTTTATTATGAAAACTTTCAAATAAACATGCGATGACAGGACAATCGGCCAGTATAAGAGGAAGTGACTGACTGTCTGGTATATAGAGGAATGCTAACTCATTTTGCAAACCAACACGATGATTATATATCACCAGCTTCATTGCCCGAATGCGCATTTCAGTCTACATATAATTTCTATTTATTATTCACAATAGCCGGCTAAACGGTTATTTTTATAAATTAAATCAATGATAGCGTCATTTATGAATTATATATTATGGCAATGTTTGCTAATACAATATATGCGGAAATTAATCGCCAAACCAAGTAAAGCGAGCGTTCCATGAAATAGAAAGATCTGAAAATTTGAGACCGTTTCACGGCGAAAGATAAATTAGTGTAAATTTACGATCGGGTGCATGTCTTACGTATATTTAATTTACGAATTCGTGAATATAAGTTAGCGCTATAATCGATGTACGTATACAGAATAGCCGTTAGAATCCATGGACACCAGACTACGATATAGGAGTTAATAGAATACAAACGAATTGGTAGCGCCATCGTAAAAGTATTCTCTGAAGATTTATCCTTCAAAAGGACGATTCTGACAACATTGTCATTAAAAGTTAAGAATAGACTATCTCTGTGATAATCCAATGGCGTTCTCGAAGTGTTGTTGTTTATGATAATATTATTAGAACGCAAAGTGTCATATTATTGTTGTTATTTGTGAACGAGCCGAATTGTATTTTGAAAGCAAATCGACTCATTGTCGATCGATCTCGACATTTTAGAAATGAAACGAAAAACAAAAAGATGTGTTTGTGACATACCTAGAAACTGAACTCGACTGCATTGTAGAAAGTTGTAGCGTTAAAGCAACTGGCTCGCAGATTGACGTCAAATTATTGAAATATCTAATCTTGTTGAGGCATATTGAATATATCCGTCGCATTCAGAGGAACATATTTATAATGTTTTTTCTTACGACTATTGTAGAAAATAAAACAAAATGAACGCTGCTATGGGATTTACAACCTCTTCTATAAGTGACGTCAGTTCAAGAAAACGCCACATGTGATGTCACTATTAGCAAGCAGGAAACATTTACTTCATAGCGTCAAAATATCTCCACCGGTTTACCGATTAACCGACCGCCTATTCAAATATCTGCAGTTGAAATAAATATAAAAATAGTTGTATCCCCTTGTTAGTTTATCGACATACACTGAACTTATATTATTGACGTCCTTGGTGTGCAAGAATGAAATTTTACAATTTAAGATAAGCGTGCAGGCCATGCTTATAAGGTTATAACATTATTACGATTCATTTTTATTTCAATGGCAATTTTCGACAGTCGCATCGCCTTAATACGAAAACTACTTTTTTCCGGAAGTAAGCATTGAGTGTTACTCTTAAATGCTAAAAAAGGCTTTTTTTCATAATTATATTAGCTACAAAATTACGATGTCGTATCATTGTCCAGTACAATTATACCTTTACTTACATACACCAATTGAAGTAGACATTTTAAGCGAATATTTTGAAAAGACAGGCTTGTTACTACATATATAGTTTACCATATTCAAATGCATTTATCTCGTAGTCAAAGTGACATGTTTATTGTAGTTTTTCAGTTTAGTTTAATGACCATTGAAAACTGGTATTCTTATTGAGGTGGTCTCGATATTGAGGTTGAATAAAGAACAATACAGTGAAAATTGACTTGAAAATGGTGGTCTTGTTATTGAGGTGGTCTTTACGTGAGGGTTTACTGTAATCATCTTATTTTTGCACAAATATACAAATAATGTATTTTGCATTCATAGAAAAGGGTTGGGCCAAAAGTTTTAACAACATTATTTAGGGCCATCACCTACATCTCGTATTGAGTCGATAATGTTGATTTTATCCAATCAAATGCAAGACTCTCTTATAAGTTTAACAATGATATAGATCGCTGATATATCTCAAATTAAGATAAAATGTTAGAAATTACACATATAGTAAAACCTCAATAATAAGACCACCTTTGGGACCCTTGCAAACTGGTCTTAATATTGAGGTGGCTCTAATATTGAGGTTGGTTAGAGAGCACAATGGACTTGAAAATTGTGTTCTTAATACTTAGATGGCCTTATTATTGAGGTGGTCTTTATGTGAGGTTTTACTGTACAGTTAAACCTAGACAACGAGCGTACATGAAGAAAGTATGTCTTAGTTGTGAGTTGTTCTGATTATCGAGTTCAAGTATGGAAGGAAAAACTGGTCCCTCAAAATATGGTGTTTTTAGTGAGATGGTCCCAATGGCGAGGTGGTCTTTAAGTGAGGTTTTGCTTTAATAATGTTTTATTGTCAGTTATGTTGTTGTTGTTGTTGTTGTTCCTTTAATTTTGTTTGTAATTTGACATCTAGTTAGAGATTTAATATATCGACACGATATTGTGGGTACATATGGGATTTTCCCAATAACATCAGTTTGATAATTTACTGCGGTAATTTTCAGATGCTTATTACAAAATTTGAGGCTCATATGACGTCATGAGCCGATTACTTGATGTGCGATTGACTATTGCACAGTCATTAAGAACAGTGCATGGCTCAATCAGGTTACGTATGTAAGACCCTAGATTAAAAAAATAGCATCGTACTAGGCGTGTGTCTGTCGAGTGTTTTGCGTTTTTCACGCAATAAACTTTGCTATTCACAAAATTACCAAAAACACGTGATATAGCATGGTGGTTTTGAAGTGCAGTTCAACTTTTTTTATTAATAATGCCTTTCGAACTTGGAAAAACTGTTCTTTATATCAGATATTCGCTATATCCATAGTGATTTGAAAGCATATATCCATAATGATTTGAATGCAAAAGAGTGCATTTTGGGATTGAAAATGAGTTTTTTATATAACCACGTGTTCTTTATAACCACGTGTTCTTTCTAAGCAAGTTTTACTGCATATCATGTCACTTAGAAATATAAATGTTATCTTTAATTAAATAATTAATTACCAAGACACGTTAAATCATTATTTCAAAACAGGTATAACATAGGGGGGGGGGGGGCTGAAATATATGTATTAATACTCTGTCAATCAAATCATTAGTTAATTATCAAAACACGTTGTTGTTTTTTCATTGTTTTATTATTTTATTTTCATGATGTTGTTTCAAGCTAATCCTGTGTTTAAGAGTCTATAACTTTTATAAATATAGAATCTGTAGTACACTAAGTCATACGTTGTTTTTGTTGGATCCGATGCAAGTATTTTGACATTTTGGAATTCGGTGTCTGACTTACGCAAGTTCGGTAGCTTTCCATGTTGTATTTTGCAAACATATCTTTAATATTAGTCACTCTAAAAAACTGATATAACTATAGGTGCTCTTATTAGATCCGCGTTCATTTATGATGTCATGCAGTTCAGTTTATTGAAACTTTATTCATATACAAAAAGTTACATTAACGGGACCGTAATTAAAAAATGTTGATTTGGCATAACCCTACCTACCCATGATGGCCCCTACTCGAAAAGTGTCGAGGGGTTTAAGTGAGATTTCTAGCAGCGTATAAATAGACAACACCAGCACGACCATAATAATAAATAAATAAATGAATAATTACCTACCTACCCACCTACCCTATCTACCTACCCACCTATATTTTGCTGGGTAGGGTTATGCGAAGCAGACCATTTTTAAAGGATGGCGTGGTGAAAGTCAGTGTGGAAATCATTTAAAGCCTATCTTTGTCTAACATTGAATAAAATATCAAATCACCATTACCGACTAACCACCAAAAACCAATCATATCGATTTCCAGTAAATGTATATAAAAATGGATTATTCTTTTACAATCCTTGCTTATATACCGCTTTCCGCTCCTGTTTAACTTTTATTTAGCATTATGGTGAAGCAAGTATTCTTTTAAACGTATAGATACATATCAAAGGGTATTTCCATCACCTGGATGCAGATTGTTCGTGTAGTTGCAACGTCTAACTCTTTTTTATACAACTTAGAAACATGAAAAAGCTTTTAAACGGTCACGACTATCCTACATCGAAATAATGCCGCCAAAACTGCTTAAATGTTATCATTATCCTTACAATATAGTTTGCAAGTTGTGTTTCCTGAGTTGAGAATGTGAATTATTAAAGTGATATCATTTTTTTTAAATAGCAGAAGTTTTCGAATAAAGTTCAAACCAAAGAGCCTGTATAACATTATCAAACGATCATGTGAGAAAATAATTTTCGATAAACATTCATTTTTTTAAAATATGTACATACCTGTTCGATGATGTCGCAATTCCTGTGAATGTTATAAATTCATTGTTTACAGATTCTCAATAAAGCTAAATGTATGTTTCAATCCTATATGTAGTTTAATTTCACGTTCCGTTCCGTTCCGTCCCGTTTCGCCCGTTTCGTCGCTTTTTCAGATGGTAAAACACTCGAAAAAAAAGTTCAGAGCTAGCTTTACTATTCGCCAGTTCGCTCCTAAATTATAGAACGATATCTCGCTAGCTCCGGGCGACTGTCTCTCACAAAAGAGAAATATCAAGTATGGTATTATTTATATACTTCTACCAAACACTGACGCAAAGGTTGCATAGTGTACGCAGACTGATTTTTCCAATAGCTGGTAGGTAAACGAAAACACCTTATGAATCCCTATTAATCCTTTTAAAGGTTTGAAATGAAGCCCCTAAAATGAAAATTAATATCCCCGCGGCGGATGCTTGGGCTAGGCAAAATGATTATTAAAATTAATTTACGTTACCTATGCGACCCGGGGTCACGGATGTGTCACATTCTTTATATAAATATATAGACAGGTGATATATTTCTTTGTTCAGGGAGTGGTGTATGTTGAAGTAAACAATATTCGTAGGATTTCATGTTTTCTGTCTGAAAGAAAATGAACTTTTACTAAGACTCGATTTATTATTTCCAGAAAAATTTGTGAACACGTATGCAATTTCCTCTTTAAGTATATTTGTACTTGTAAACCAATAGAACAAATATACGTCGTCTACAGAAGGAACGGTCAAGGTTTTTTTTGTTAACAATATGTATTGCCACGGCCATATATGTCTTTTGGCGTACGGGGTGTCCAAAAGGAATGGGTATACTTGACAATGTAGATAAAACTGAAAAGTTTATGGGAAAATACTTTTATTCGTCCATGCTGCGAAATAATTTGATTCCATTTCGTAGTTTACGTCCATCTACGTAGCGACGGAGACGATGTGCTATTTCGCATAAGTTAGACCTGACCGCCACCTGCCAATCAAAGTGCTCATCTGAAGTATTATCAGCCAATCAAAACGCTTAAAACAACACACCTTCAAACCGGTGTTCATACAGATCCCTGCATTTTTATCCGCGCTATTTCTCAGCAACTTACGACCGGAATTCAATTAAACTTAATGGGAAGCCCTTCCTACAAAGAGGAGATGCGTATCACACTTCGAGGGGAGCATCCATCAGTTATATCGATAGTTTAGGTTGTATGTACCACAGTATCACGGACATATAATCCGTTTAAATGGTTTATATGTCCGTGACAGTATTGACTGTATTGACTGTATTGTTGAACAACAAGCAGGATCAGACGTCTAAAAGTTATGGATATTTTAACAACGTTCAAGGACATTCTTATTACGAATTTACGAAACATGAGTTCGACACCATTACTAGGCTTTGTATTGATTACGCAAAAATGATGTTTGTATGCAAAATTTGCGCATTAAGGCATATAAAGAATTGTAGAACGTGTAAAGGTGTCATTTTCCCATACATCCAAGCATTGTAAATGAGTTCTTACACGACAAATGTCCATATTTTGGGCATTAATAATTTCTCGGGTTTGAGCGATAGGTTAGTGGTGTTTTGTTTATGAGTAGTTTTTGATATCACCATGAGTTCGTGACTTTAGTACAATTGACAGTGTTAGAGTGATATTCTCTTTTACCACATTAACGGTATCGCAGGTTTTACCGGGTTGCAATTGACTGGACTTAACTAGTGTTCTATCCCTCTCTTCTTCTGTCTCTCTCTCTAAACATCTCCCTCCATCCTATTCCCTCCTTTTCCATCTCTCTCACACATTCTCCCATCTCCATTCCTATCTCCCCCTTCTCCATCTCCTTCACTCCCTCTCTCAATCGTCCTACCTTCTTTCCTCCCACCCCCTCCCTATACATCCCTCTCTAGGTTCGCATAACTGTATACGGGCTAGTCCAATCTTGAGTTTTAAACCATATTTGCTCCTCGACTGATCATGGCTGTAGAATATGGCATTATTGACTCGTAATGTCCCGACTTCATTTATTATCCCATTACTATTATATACTAGTATCGTCTGCTGATGTACTTATCTTAACAAGGTAAATTAATTAAGTATTTACTACGCTGTCAGATAGCGTACTTTAACATAACCTGTCAAACTGTATCCAGCATTTTGTGATCTAATTATCAGCTTGTTACGTTCTTGTCATAATTCCTACGTAAGCATTTATCTCGAGGGATAAATACGAGACTATTCTTCGTGTACATATATGACGTAGATGTACATATTTTGCTTTCATTCCTCTATATACTATCCTCGGTACCCAGGCTACTCATAACATATGAGTTACCCTGGGCAAACTGATTGTAAAAATATCGTACTCATGAATAATTAATGAGGTGAAATCGAGCCGCGTGATTGGTCGCATGACACACACCTCATGAGATACGAAAAAGTTACGGATGAAATCGCGTTTCTGAGCGATCCAATGAGATCGCAGATTTCAAAACGTGTTAGGCAGGACATCAATAGCTTCTTCTTTTTTGTTACCGTCCATTTCATTAGTCGAGAAATAATAATGAATATTCATGTATTACGCTAATTTCGCTAGCCAATCTGCAAAGGGTATCATATATGTTATAAATAGCCTGGGTACCGAGGATGCATTAACATGAAACCAAACCAACCTTTATAATGCTGAGCGTACGCAATGAATCTACTAGCACAAGTTAACGAGTTCGGTATGTCGCGACGGAGAATCGAACCCAAAACCTCCCGTCTTCAACTCGAACGCTCCGGCACTGCACCAAGGGGCCGGTATTGTGCATGTTTTAGTAAAATGGAAAACATTCGCTGTTGCTACGCAACTGTTTGTCGTAATTCTATGGAATATTGATAAATACCGTGTCACAAGCAAAATACATGTATCAGATCATTGAATAAAGACAGTCAAAATGATTTTGAAACAAATCATTATGTCATTCAGACAATTTCGACTGTGTTGTAGGAATTCCCTTGCTGAGCACTGATATTGTTACACCGAGCATGAAGATTTAAGTCAATGTTTAAACATGTTACTCCCCTTCGTTGTTTGCGATTTTTTTGCAGTTTTGAATGAGAGTTAAGCTTAAAATTATATCATTGTACTATAAAAATATTCAACAATTTGGATCTGGTTAAACGGAGTCTGTGAAAGTGATTTTAATGGGTGTATGCATCACAACACCTCATGCACACTCTCTTTATTATATTGGGAGATGTGGTGTTCGAAATCACTGGTAAATTATTAACAGTCTCACGTGATGTCCTGATGGCAAACAAGACGCATGGTAATATCACAGTCTCTATTAGCACTCTAAGCTAATTACAAGTTACATCAAGTATACACTTCCCCCCACAACTAAGCTCAAATCGTATACCATTATACGTCCCCGTTGTAATCGATTGACCACTACGTGAAGTCATGAACATTGCAATGGCAAGAATATTATTGGTACCCGACTGTTTCGGCGCAGCCATACTAACATGGTTTTGCTATATGCATATCAGTGTTGTGTAAACCAATCAAATCGTACGTTAACCACCAAGGCAATTTCTCTTCAACCGAACAACATTTGTTACCTTCACTCAGATTGGTTAACCTTTCGATAAAGGGTACGTTACCTTACCGAAATCCAATGAATTCCGGTGAATTTACCGAAGTCCATTTTGGATATGGAATGACATGCAATCGTAACATCTCGGCATTGTTTATGTTGCACATTAAATCTTAACCTTCAAATTGCGCCAGCCATCTTTTTTCAATATATTTCGTGTTTTTTTCATGAAGGAATTTTAACCATGCTGTGAGTCGTTCTCTTGTCGACCATTTAATCCCTGTTTACAGATAATAAATACTTAACAAGGTCATGTGATATGTTTGCAGGTTTAGGTCCAGTGAAGTTTATTGACGTAAGCATGTTCTATATTGCTGCCAGTAAACATAATATGGCGATTTGTAAATCAACAAAGTTATTCAAGGATTAAATGTTATTTACAAACATAAACGGGTCATTTTCCTTGATTTCCTTTAAACGCAATGTACTTGTTTGTTTTTCAATAGAACGACTCCATTTTAACAGAATGACGCATAACACGTAACGTCTACTAATACGTTAATGTGCTCCGGGTACCTCTACCTACGACAACTGAAACAATAGTTACTATGCAACTGCTGCGCAATTGTATTAATTTGTTTGTTATTTTGACTCATCAAAGACCTAAAGTCTTTGGACTCATGAAGGGTTTCTGTCTGTTTGTACCCAATTTGAACGAAAGCCGTTAGGAATGATGCGATAAAAAGGCACTGTCTCAATAATTTCCGAACAAGCCTCGTAATTATAAGTCATTTTTTATTCCTTTTTCATTTTGTTCATGGGCTCGGATTTGAATAAACAATCCTTTCGATTGTTTTTATCTCTTTTTAAATTATTTAGTTCTAATAATGATGTAATTTTAAAAGGATTGACTATGTATCTACAAAGTGCTTTTAAAGTACGTACTAATCTATTAAGTTCTTGATTAGATGTTATACTTATAATGCTGTTTCTATTCATATTGTATCACTGTCGTTTGTCATGTGTATTTGTAATATTTTGTTTGACTATGTTGTACAATGTACATGTACTTACTCTCATAGAGTATGTTAATATTATTATTGTAAATTGTATATATTGGATGATGAGTATTATACTTAAATCCAGATATTAATACATCATTCTGTTCTGTTCTGATCATAAATCAGACAATAATTAATGGTTCTTTGTTATTCATTAATTGGCGCCGATATTGTAAATGATGTCTCCCGCTCACAGTGGTGGGTAGACAGTCAGGATGTCTCCAATTTTACAGGGCGGATTTCTTTGACAGATAATTAATAGTGATGTGAACATTACCATTCAGGATATAACTTTGAATCTGCATGTTTGTGTAGGCCCTTTGATGTTTTCTCTTTGTATAGTATAATTATACTGTTTCAAATCTTGTTTGTCGGACTCCTCCGTTATAACTTGATGGATTTCTTTCAAACGTTCGAAGGTGGCCAGTAATGAAGTGAACGCGAGGGTGATGGAACGATCTTGAAATGCTTCTGTATTTTTGTAGGAGTTGTGTCCCTTTGGTATTTTTTCAAAGAAATTTGATAGATTGGTCGGTAAAAAATAAATGTAAACATTTTCTTATCAGAAATTGATTGTCTGGTTTTGACATAATTCGACCGAGGTGTTCCATAAGTGACTTCTTATAATGGTTGAAATTATTCTGATTCGTCGAAAACATTACCTTTAGGGGGCGCGATCACTTTCTCTATATGTATATAACTTGGAAACTTCTTTTTTCTCACAAACTACTAATTTTAAAATTATTTAGAACAAATGTTTTTATGTTGACCCTCTACCAAGTTTTTTTCAGATTCTTCCAATTCGTCCAAATACGTGTTGCTGGTGCGCATGCGCAATAATGCCCGCTGCCTAAAATATAGGGCAAACAAAACGACGATTAGAGTTCTTGAGTTTGAAAAAATAAATATGGATTCGATATTTTTACCATTCCTTCGATTTATTTCAACACATGAAACATCCTTTTATTGATATGACGTACTTGTTAATGGCCGCTTCAATGAATCGCTCCGGTGCAAGTATTAAAAATAACCCCCTGCAAGCGTTATGCTTTCCTTTGTTTCTTTATAAAAACATATTCAAACCGTGTTTATAACACTTTTATTTCATAACTAATTAAACTTGCTAATCAAAAAAAAATTTTATCAATTAAGAAGTTGGGACAAGCCCTTATTTTATTGCGTACTTTTTAATAAACGAGTTCGATTAGTTTTGGTCTCAGTTTATGTAAGCGCGACAATGACGAAAGCATTACGCTAACTGGAATCGCACTCGAGACAGCTTCCTTCAAATCAAAGTACTCAAAGTACCATCGAAAAAGTGATTTTTGATAGATGCAAGTCTCAGTTCAAATTAACAGTAATGAAAACAAGTTAATTTCAATCCAAATTGATACATTAATGAAGAAACGTCAATAGTTGCCAGGCCGACGACTCTATTTGTATTCCTTTTTCATTTTGTTCATGGGAGGAGCAGTTATTGTTTAATACAGAGTTCTCACATCTACAATATTTACCTCCCTTGTTCAGAATTGTCGGTCATTTTGCTAGGCAAATTTCCTTTAAGTTTATAGGGAATGGGAATATAATGTAAACGATGATAAACTAATAAGGTATAAAAATTAACATATTCATTGTGCTCATGTGAGCATTTGGCTCAGAAGTGGTTGTTACATGTTTTCTCAATTATCACATACTTAGGAATTACTCCTATAAGGACTATATGGATCAGTTTTGCCTATCAAAATGGCCGACAGTTAAGAACAAGGGAGGTAAATAGTGTTGATGTGAGAACTATGTATTGGTGTTACAAAAAAATAAAAGTGAACTTGAACATAACAAAAACAACCGAAATGCGTTTCAAAACACTTATTTTGCATGCATTTTCTATGAATTTTATTACATTACAGTGAAAATGTAATTTTAGCATTTTTTCTCTTGATTTAAAACCCGTGCTAAAAAAATAGCTGATCCCTGAACAGATCTACTTAAATACTAGAGGATGTTTGTAGAGTAACGAAGTGGTACGGAAATATCCGAGAGCTGTCGAGAATGTATTTGAGCTATGCTCGGAACCAGTTAAACTTCTTCGAGGAGAAATTGAGGACTTGAATGGTTTTTTTTGGTAAATTTATAGTATCGAATTCAGAGTTATAAACATATTATCATCAGCGAGAATGTCAATCCCTAACAAATTTGTAAAAACGTTTTTACAGCAATTTACTACATACAATTAAACCTCAATAATAAGACCACCCTTGGGACCCTTGAAAACTGGTCTTATTATTGAGGTGATCTTTATATTAAGGTTGAATAAAGAGGAAAACAGTGAAAACGGACTTTGAAAATTGTGTTCTTAATTGTGATCTTATTATTGAGGTGGTCTATAAGTGAGGTTTTACTGTATATATGTAGTGGCGGATGAGTATTAAATATCTGCCTTGTGGCACTGAACTTCTATTGTAATACGTCGTTAAGTCCACACATAACCCAAAAGGGCAAGTTAAAATTCGAGATATGATGATAATTCTTGTCTTTGTATCCCAAGTCGATCACTGAGCACATTAAACTGTCTGTGAAGTCGAACACCGCCTGGTGTTATTATTGCTTATCGTCTGTTTGTGATTTGTTTTCTTTTCCAAGCAATCAAGGTGATGCTTGCGATATAAACAATTTTATTGAAGGCCAATTCATGTTCCATTGATGTCTAGGTAAAATTGATATGTCTTCTTCGGTGAATTCAATAATTATTATTATTTTGTTGTTGTTGTTGTCGTCGTTGTCGTTCATCATCTTTTTCATCATCTTCATCATCTTCATCATCTTCATCATCATCTTCATCATCTTCATCATCTTCATCATCTTCATCATCTTCATCATCTTCATCATCTTCATCATCTTCATCATCTTCATTATCTTCATCATCTTCATCATCATCTTCTTTATCATCTACTTCATCATCATCTTCATCATCTTCATCATCTTCATCATCATCTTCTTTATCATCTACTTCATCATCTTCATCATCTTCATCATCTTTATCATCATCTTCTTTATCATCTACTTCATCATCTTCATCATCATCTACTTCATCATCTTCATCATCTTCATCATCTTCGTCATCTTCATCATCTTCATCATCATCTACTTCATCATCTTCTTTATCAACATCTTCTTCATCATCTTCTTCATTGTCTTCTTCATCATCATCTTTTTATTATTTTTATTCTTTTTATTCTGTTTTTTTTATGCTTCTTATTCATCTTTTTCTTCTGCTTATTATTATTATTATTCAATTATTATTATCATTGGTATTAGTATTTAATAATTATTATTTTGAGGCGTTGGTAGATACAAATATTTTTTAGGATTAAATCAATGCTGTTTGTCATCGTTTTGTTCTGGTTTTGCAATATGTCTTTACCATAATAACGGCACCATCTTTTGACGTGCATCGTCTCCATCAAACGTAAAACTAACGCGTGTGCATGCAGTTTGTCCAATATGGCGATCTGTTTTAGTATCGACTGAAGTCGACTGTATAAATAGAATTCTGAAGAGTCCAATATCAAGAGATGTAATATAGTGTGATTGTATGTAGATCAAGGCTACATATGTTTGACAAATATCGTATTTTTATGATATTAATTTCATAGAAATCGACAAAATGCAAAAGAGCGGTGATAATTGGCTGCTAAAAGGCGTATTGACATTCACATTCATTCGAAACATTTCGGCTTTTTCTACTGCTTACTGTCTTTTGGACGTATTGACATGCATAGTTATTCGGAGAAGTTCGGTCTTTTCCGATGTTCACTATATTTGGAGACGTATTGACATTCATATTCATTCGATACATTTCGGCCTTTTCCACTGCTTCCTGTCTTTTGGACGTATTGACATGCATAGTTATTCGGAGAAGTTCGGTCTTTTCCGATGTTCACTATATTTGGAGACGTATTGACATGCATGTTTTTCGGGGAACTTCGGTCTTTTCCGATGTTACCACTTTTTGAGACGTATTGATATACATATTCATTCGGAGCACTCGGCCTTTTCCGCTGTTTACTGTCTTTTGAGATGTATTGACCTATATAGTTATTCGGAACACTTCGGCCTTTTCTGATGTTCACTATCTTTGGAGACGTTTTGACATGCATATTTTTTCGGAGAACTTCGATCTTTTCCGATGTTCACTATCTTTGGAGTCCTACTGACTTACATTTTTATTCGGAGCACTTCGAACCTTTCCGCTGCTTACTGTCTTTGGAGACGAATTGACATAAATATTGATTTGGAGCCCTTCGACCATTTCTGCTGCTCTTATATCGCCATACATATTTATTCGGCGCACTTCTGCCTTTTCCTCAGCTAAATTTTAGCTCGTCTTAAACGAAAATCATCGATACTATTTTCGCTGCATGATCGTCGACATATGCGTTATCATTTGTGCCTGTATGTGTGTCAAAGTTTGTGCTAAGCTCAGTTTCTGTGACAGTGAACGAATCTTTAAAGAGCGCTTGACGTTCATAATACTTATTTTACGGAATTAAGAACAGTTACATAAGAAATGTAACTTCCAATGAATTATTATTCGGGAATTTATAATAAGATCATTTAGTTTTGATAGATTCTCCATTTTTTGGTGATAAAAATATCATTTATCTAGTATCCCTTCTAAAATATCATAGTTTTAAGGACCACAATGGAAACAAGAGATTTTACTCTTTTTGGTGTTATCCTTAACATATAATGTTGATTGATTCATACATATTTTGTTTTACTAATGTATGTCCTAATCTTATTTTGCCATGTAAATTGTACATTTTATGTTGAAATAAATTTATATACATTGTAACAATCCATTTTCTCCTATTATATCATTACGACAAACTCGAGCTCTCAACCAATATGAGTGCCGCTGTACCATTTCCAACCCCTTCTGTAATTGTTTACTGTCAGTACATCGTGACATCACATGTGACGTTTTCTTGAAATGACGTCACTTACAGAAGAGGTTGGAAATCCCATTCAGCGTTCATATGTGGGAACGAAACTGGTCATAATGATGCCTATGCAAGCAAGCACCGCGATGTCGCAGCTCCAGTCATATTTATCTTCTACAAGAACTCTCCACAACTTTCGGATAACTTCGGCTTTTTACGTCATTGAAGCATACAATAATTGGATATGGACATCATCCATGTCGGTCAATATCAACATGCTTTTTGTATGATTCTTTACATAAGAGTTCCAACAAGATTGTATGAACTTTCGATGAAATCGGATGACATTAGTTCAGTTGAAGCATAGGATCAGCTGAATCAGCAGTGTTAATCCTGTTTGTGCATATAACTTTTTTAATACCAGGGATAAAACAAACTAATCGTAAACAAGTCCTGAATACTAAAACAATCCGAATTGAGCCCAGAATCTCGTGATTGAGTTGTAAGCAATCCCGTCTAACTACCTAACCCGCTAATTAGATAATAATTAGCATTGATTACTTCTCACTTTGAAATGCTGTCGTCTGCGAACCAGACCATACAGAATCTAAGTCCAACTGCACGTATTGAACTTAGATATACAATTATATAGATATATAGTGATATACATGTGTGTGTCATTCGAAGATTAATATTTGTTGTGCAACATAAATCAATGTCGAGATGTTACGATTGCTGGTCACTCGACATCCAAAATAGATTTCGGTAAATTCACCGAAAATCAGTGGATTTCGATAAGGTAACGTACCCTTTATCGAAAGGTTAACCAATCCGCGTCAAGGTTACAAACGTTGTTCGGTTGAAGAGACATTGCCTTGGTGGTTAACGTAAGATTTGATTGGTTTACACAACACTGACTATGCCAATAGCAAAACCATGTTAGTATGGCTGCGCCGGAATAAAATTGGAGATTTGTTTTGACTGAGTTTTAATAGTTGAAACTTAAATGTCCATGAAAATACATAATTATACATAGAATATTATTTACCTACCTACCCACCTAAATGTTGCTGTGTTAGGTATGACCTAATATATAAAAATGTAATTTCATATACATTTATCTAGTTGTGTCTGCAAATCGCTTCTAGTTATATATCTACAACGATGCTTTAAAGACAATAGACTGGCATCTCAACCGAATCAGCATAATTGATCTTAGAACATACTGTTTTATTTTATACCTTCTAAGTGAAACAAACTTAGGGATAACTTATCTAACCACATGTACCGATCGTTCATTATTAAACTAATTCATTGTTAGTTCTCTGTTTACATGGGCACGGAATATCCAGTTTGTTTACATCTGAAGATGTACGAAGTATGACATTTTATTTCATTGAAAACTATTGTCCAGTTAATTCGAATATGATCTGTGATATAATCATTTGAACTTATACCTTGTGGTTGAAAAATAAAAATAAATCTGTCGGGTCTACGCAAGGGCTCGAACTCACTATCATCGCATCTGGGGTCAGGCGTTTGACCCCACGACCACTTCGCCTCCCTAGTAACATTACCAGATATTTTCAACGCTGATGTTCATTGAAGTAAAATGTTACAGAGTCAATTTACGGCGATTATTTCTATGTTAAAAAATATTAGACCTCTGTGATCAATTTAAACAAGTGTATATTAGTCGTATTACATTTCGTCTCGCCATCCGTCTCAATCGCAATAGGTTACGTTACGAATCCGTACTACAAAATATCCGTATTGTCTAAGAGCCGGTTTTTATTGCCAACCTTTGCCGTCGACACGACATTTAACCACGTTTAAGTACCCATAGAAACATGAGTCAGTTAATTTTACTATCTTCTCAGACCATGCTTCCTCGTCCAGACGAATTCAATAAAAACCTCATACATTGTTCTTAATGCTCGTTTAATTACCTCAGTAGGTGATGCTAATTATACTTATAAAGAGAGACAACCATGTAATTGTGAAGTTTTTGCGTTCAGCTGCTGATAGATTTAATTAAGTCAGACAATACTTATTTACTCAGTGTCGTTAGTACAACGTAAGATCGTATTTTTGCTAAGCGTGGAAGTTTCTTACTAACGTTTGAGAGAATTTTTTTTATTCTCGCGGTGTATATTCGGGGAATTCGAATTCTTTTTATCCTGGCATTGACCGTACATGCCATACGTGTATAAAAGACAACATTATAAAGCATATTGTTGTGCGCAGAGTACATATCGCTTAACTAGCTTAGGTCCACGACTTTTCTAAGAAAAACATTGGGTTCATTGGAAGTATCATGTAAGGTCATGTCCGTGGAAGATAAGATCCGCAAGTTTAGAAATCAAAGCGCTGGAAGTACTGCAAGTTGTTCGGTATTGAACACTGGTTTTGTATCCGGCACTTGCAGATTAACAGAAAGCGCGAATCATTAGTGTCCATTGTTGAAACATTTAATTTAATTGCGCAGTAAATATTTCTTACACCCAGACGTTGAACTATTTTTAACCGATTCACATACCTGTTATTCTTGCGCCACTTGCGGAAAAAAGTAGTTTTCGTATTAAGGCGATTTAATGCGACTGTCGAAAATCGCCATAGAACTAGTTGTTCTACCGAACAACTAAAATGACTGTCACTTTACTTGAATATCGCCAAGGAAATGTGATTTACTATTTCTCATACATTTATGCGTGGAGCAATGGTATGTATAGCAGCGGTAGTTTAGTAGATAAAATGGCGGCCGCTCACTCCGGTTGGTATTTGTTTGAATATCGCTAAGGTCATGACATTACCTTCTCATATGACACTGGTACTCGGTTGTTATTCAAAATAAGGCTTTCATCACAAAACTGAAACATATTGCTATGTCTTATATGTAACCAAAATTAGACCAGATAGAAGGCTTAGAACTCGTTGGCGATTCCAGAAATACTGGTTCGGCCTACTGACCAACAAACATAGCTTAAATACAATGAACTGCTGAGAAACCCCGTATAAACTAATGTTGATTATTTTCTCTGCCTAGCAAAAAAAGCTAGTGAGAAAGACAAATGACTTTATGTTGTAAGATTTCTAAGAATCTGCTGACTGCTAAGAAATAGATTTGTTCCAAACATCTAGATCGATGACTCGCATACCTGGCTTCAATATACCTTCTGATCTTTTCCAGATGTCAACGACTACGTGTTTAGCATGATACATACAACGTCAAGGATAAGTCCTCGGCCATCTAGGGTTCACTTCACAAGTGGTACAAGGACTTCGTTTTGCGTTGGCTCTCAGAAGCAACATATGGTGTGTCACAAATGCCATCTATGGTGATCAGTAGAGGAGACGTCGACCTTCAAGACATCTGCAATGGACAACTCTGTACAAATGTTCAATGTGTTTCAGTCTGTTTTAACAAATCATACATGGTTCTGAAGTCATTATTAATGACACCTTCACGGACAAGGAAGTCATACCAAAACGCTATGGACAGAAGCCAAACATGTGTAGACATGGTAGACAAGGCCTCATTCGTCATATTCACATCAGGAGGAAGAACAATTACCTAGACAGTGCCTGGTGCTGATAAGATAAGTGGGTTTATTTATCATACTCTGCCGAACATGCTCTATTCAAATGTTGTATTAGTTTTCGTAATTAACAAAGATGTGACTTGGACATGATGTTGGTATCATTTTCTATTTCTGTCGCATATTATGTTTTCAGTTACACGCGACGCTAATTTGATCTCACGTGTATTTGATCTCACTTGTATTTGGTCTAACATGAAACTGAGAATATTAAGCTTAAGATTAGTCAGGCTAAAAGTTAACATGTTTCAGGCCTAGGGAGCTGATCTAACCGGCCCGAACTAATTGACTGATATGCCAAAACTAACGTGATTTATGTCCGAATAATCCAACTAGATAGACTTAAACGAATGTGTTTGAACCCTGTGGTGTGACCTGGGAATTCACAAAACCACAGGGCTTATATATAGCAATTGAAACAAACTAATTTATTATTCATTTATAATTGTACATCTAATACGCATTATTTAGAAAAAACATACATGTAGTACTCTTTAGTTGATTGATCACGTTTAAAAGTGTGTTAAAGAACCAACTAAACACTCAAAATATTTTCAAAAAGTGAAAAAATGCTGTTCTCGGGAATACCACAATAAGACATTAGAACTTCCCTATGCATACCTAGACAGTCATGAGAAAATGGGAGGAGTCAATCTTAAGAAAAGGGGAGGAGGCACACGCATGGAGGGGTCATAAAAACAATATCAAACGGGCCAGGTGGTACACGCAGGGCAATATCATATTTAAAACAGAAAATGTGTTAACAAATTAATAAGCACATTGCAATTTGACTGAAAAATGAAAATGGTTTCGTGAAACATGTTAAAACACATGTAAGTTGATAACTGAATGATTTACATTTGTTGTGCATCAATGTTTTTCTGGTTATAAGCGGTTTGTTTTAAGCCTAAACAAAGCTTCCGTCGGAGGTTTTATATCTGATTTGGAACCCGCGCTGCCTAGCAACGCGACCTACACAAAACGGATGATCATTTATCAGTATTTAACGAGTTTTAGTCTTGACTCGTGTTACAATAGAATATACTCAACTCCCTTGCAGTCGAAACATAGTCGAGCATTTTGTTGTTGCTGCTGATTCTGCGACAACTGCTGCTGTTATTGCTGTTCCTCTTCTTTGTTGTTGCTGCTGATTCTGCGACAACTGATGCTGCTATTGCTGTTTCTCTTCTTTGTTGTTGCTGCTGATTCTGCGACAACTGATGCTGCTATTGCTGTTCCTCTTCTTTGTTGTTGCTGCTGATTCTGCGACAACTGCTGCTGCTGTTGTTGTTTCTCTTCTTTGTTGTTGCTGCTGATTCTGCGACAACTGATGCTGTTATTGCTGTTCCTCTTCTTTGTTGTTGCTGCTGATTCTGCGACAACTGCTGCTGCTGTTGTTGTTTCTCTTCTTTGTTGTTGCTGCTGATTCTACCACAACTCCTGCTGCTATTGTTGTTTCTCTTCTTTGTTGATGATGTTATTTATGATGATTTTGGTGATGATGGGAGTGCATATACGGATATTGCTCTTACTCAGAAACCGTATAATGAAATATCACACTTGGTAAAGTAATCAGTACTTTTATTTAGAGAAATCATCACGATCCCCTTACTAAGAAGTAAAGCGTCGCATTTTAATGTGTGACAACAGATCTATTTGACCAATGAAAAATCGTTCATATATTTATAATCGTGTTTCATTACAAACTAAACAATTTAAGGCAATAATTTAACGTAATAAAATATTCTTGTATCATAGTTTCGATAGTTTTCTTTGAAATTTGTACTTTTACATCTGGAGAGGCGGAGCTAAATTCAACGTTTAGTGAAGGGGAGGGACTTAATTATCTAAGGACAGAGTGCAAGTACTAACAGTGTGGTAATTAGATACCTGCATTGTTAGTTTTTACCGCACTGTTGATAAAAGCGACACTTTATAGCAATACTTTACAAGTATTGGGTTCACAATCACGGTGCATGGGGGTATCTAATTTAGTATCGGTGCTGCGCCCCCTCAACTTAATTAAATACCCTCATGTTGTCATAGATCAACTCTGTTTATTGCATATCTGCAGTATCTGTGAAAAGTGCATGACTTGAAAAAAATTCAAACATATTTAGAGTTTGAAACGTTGAAATGTTATATCCATTGTTGGGGCATCTTAGACTAATTCAGCCTGTTTTATTGTATTATTGTATTATATAGATCGATTACTCTTTGGAAGAAATGTTAGTAGTAAAATTGTAAGTTTCCTGGTACAATTGATTCACTAAACGCGTAAAGAAAACATCTATTAACTCGTAGGTTTCGAAGTTTTCGTTATTCTTCCAATGTTGGTGACTATAACTAAGAAATTCCGAAGTAACGAGTATCGAATCTATTTTTAGAAACGTAGTACTCGAATCTATTTTAGTAACATGTTGCTAAAAATAGATCACGAATCTATTTCTAGTAACATGTTACTAAAAATAGACCGCGGACGTCGTGACGTCACAGACGCAGTGTTAGCAACGTCGTGAGTTTTCATCTAGCGTCCATAGAGACAAGTTGAGACTTTCTACAAGCGATTATATTTGCTTTCTGTATTACAAATACAACGCAAATAGAGCTTACAACCAATTCGTGAGGTAAGATAAATACTTTTATATTACTATTCCATCCTTTTCAGTTATATATATATACTTAACGCCTTTAAAAACGCAACAAGATCTATATCACTTTAGCCTTCATTTTGTTCCAAGCGTTTTATTATAAAGTGTTTAATGTGTGTTTAGTTCACAAAGTTTGTGTTACAAAATGTTTAAGGTGAGTTTATTTCACAAAGTTTGGGTTGCAAAGTGTTTAAAGCGTGTTTATTTCACTAAGTTTGTGTTACAAAATGTTTAATGTGTGTTGATTCTACTAATTTTGTGTTGCAAAGTGTTTAAGGTTAGTCTATTTTACAAATTTTGTGTTGCAAAGTATTTAAAGTTAGTCTATTTTACAAATTTTGTGTTGCAAAGTATTTAAAGTTAGTCTGTTTTACAAATTTTGTGTTGCAAAGTATTTAAAGTTAGTCTGTTTTACACATTTTGTGTTGCAAAGTGTTTAAAGTTAGTCTGTTTTACACATTTTGTGTTGCAAAGTATTTAAAGTTAGTCTGTTTTACAAATTTTGTGTTGCAAAGTATTTAAAGTTAGTCTGTTTTACAAATTTTGTGTTTCAATGTGTTTAAAGTTAGTCTGTTTTACAAATTTTGTGTTTCAATGTGTTTAAAGTGTGTCTATTTTACAAATTTTGTGTTGCAAAGTATTTAAAGTACTCTACCCATTATATTAATAGTGTTGCTCTGTATAACTACATTAAATTAACCGTAGCTGCATCTTTTTCTTGCTAGGATTTATGCTGACTGCATTGTATATATCTTAAATCGTATTGAACTATGAGTACATGTATATGTCACTTAAATTCTGTCATGAATCGTTGAAGTCTGAGAAAATTGATTTATATAATTATGTGTTTAATGGTTTAATTTTTTGTTTCTAAGTAAATACTGCTCAGAATTATTTAAGGCAATGTAACATTTGTATTTATTTTTTTGGCAAAATGCATTTACAAGAATTTAAGCTTCAGAAACAGATTTGAAACATGCATCTGTGCTCCTAACTTTTGTTCATCATGTTAATTTGTTCCGCAGTGCAGTATTAAGTTTCCCAGTCTCCTACCTTTTGAGTTTATACCCCATGAACATGTTTAGCTTTTCTTTACCTGATTCTCTTCCTATTTATACTTATTTTATATCTCAGTCCATTTATTCCCCTCCTGTTTAGTTTCATTCTAATATCCCAGGCTATTTATTCCCCTCCTGTTTAGTTTCATTCTAATATCCCAGTCTATTTATTCCCCTCCTGTTTAGTTTCATTCTAATATCTCAGTCCATTTATTCCCCTCCTGTTTAGTTTCATTCTAATATCCCAGTCCATTTATTCCCCTCCTGTTTAGTTTCATTCTAATATCCCAGTCCATTTATTCCCCTCCTGTTTAGTTTCATTCTAATATCTCAGTCCATTCATTCCCCTCCTGTTTAGTTTCATTCTAATATCTCAGTCCATTCATTCCCCTCCTGTTTAGTTTCATTCTAATATCTCAGTCCATTCATTCCCCTCCTGTTAAGTTTCATTCTAATATCTCAGTCCATTCATTCCCATCCTGTTTAGTTTCATTCTAATATCCCAGTCCATTTATTCCCCTCCTGTTTAGTTTCATTCTAATATCCCAGTCCATTTATTCCCTCCTGTTTAGTTTCATTCTAATATCCCAGTCCATTCATTCCCCTCCTGTTTAGTTTCATTCTAATATCCCAGTCCATTTATTCCCCTCCTGTTTAGTTTCATTCTAATATATCAGTCCATTTATTCCCCTCCTGTTTAGTTTCATTCTAATATCTCAGTCCATTCATTCCCCTCCTGTTTAGTTTCATTCTAATATCTCAGTCCATTCATTCCCCTCCTGTTAAGTTTCATTCTAATATCTCAGTCCATTCATTCCCATCCTGTTTAGTTTCATTCTAATATCCCAGTCCATTTATTCCCCTCCTGTTTAGTTTCATTCTAATATCCCAGTCCATTTATTCCCTCCTGTTTAGTTTCATTCTAATATCCCAGTCCATTCATTCCCCTCCTGTTTAGTTTCATTCTAATATCCCAGTCCATTTATTCCCCTCCTGTTTAGTTTCATTCTAATATATCAGTCCATTTATTCCCCTCCTGTTTAGTTTCATTCTAATATCCCAGTCTATTTATTCCCCTCCTGTTTAGTTTCATTCTAATATCCCAGTCCATTTATTCCCCTCCTGTTTAGTTTCATTCTAATATATCAGTCCATTTATTCCCCTCCTGTTTAGTTTCATTCTAATATCTCAGTCCATTCATTCCCCTCCTGTTTAGTTTCATTCTAATATCTCAGTCCATTCATTCCCCTCCTGTTTAGTTTCATTCTAATATCCCAGTCCATTTATTCCCCTCCTGTTTAGTTTCATTCTAATATCCCAGTCCATTTATTCCCTCCTGTTTAGTTTCATTCTAATATCCCAGTCCATTTCTTCCCCTCCTGTTTAGTTTCATTCTAATATCTCAGTCCATTTATTCCCCTCCTGTTTAGTTTCATTCTAATATCTCAGTCCATTCATTCCCCTCCTGTTTAGTTTCATTCTAATATCTCAGTCCATTCATTCCCCTCCTGTTTAGTTTCATTCTAATATCCCAGTCCATTTATTCCCCTCCTGTTTAGTTTCATTCTAATATCCCAGTCCATTTATTCCCTCCTGTTTAGTTTCATTCTAATATCCCAGTCCATTCATTCCCTCCTGTTTAGTTTCATTCTAATATCCCAGTCCATTCATTCCCCTCCTGTTTAGTTTCATTCTAATATCCCAGTCTATTTATTCCCCTCCTGTTTAGTTTCATTCTAATATCCCAGTCCATTCATTCCCCTCCTGTTTAGTTTCATTCTAATATCCCAGTCTATTTATTCCCCTCCTGCTTAGTTTCATTCTAATATCCCAGTCTATTTATTCCCCTCCTGTTTAGTTTCATTCTAATATCCCAGTCCATTCATTCCCCTCCTGTTTAGTTGCATTCTAATATCCCAGTCCATTTATTCCCCTCCTGTTTAGTTTCATTCTAATATCTCAGTCCATTCATTCCCCTCCTGTTTAGTTTCATTCTAATATCTCAGTCCATTCATTCCCCTCCTGTTTAGTTTCATTCTAATATCCCAGTCCATTCATTCCCTCCTGTTTAGTTTCATTCTAATATCCCAGTCCATTCATTCCCCTCCTGTTTAGTTTCATTCTAATATCCCAGTCTATTTATTCCCCTCCTGTTTAGTTTCATTCTAATATCCCAGTCCATTCATTCCCCTCCTGTTTAGTTTCATTCTAATATCCCAGTCTATTTATTCCCCTCCTGCTTAGTTTCATTCTAATATCCCAGTCTATTTATTCCCCTCCTGTTTAGTTTCATTCTAATATCCCAGTCCATTCATTTCCCTCCTGTTTAGTTTCATTCTAATATCCCAGTCTATTTATTCCCCTCCTGTTTAGTTTCATTATAATATCCCAGTCCATTCATTCCCCTCCTGTTTAGTTTCATTCTAATATCCCAGTCCATTTATTCCCCTCCTGTTTAGTTTCATTCGATTATCCCAATCCATTTATTCCCCTCCTGTTTAGTTTCATTCTATATCCCAGTCCATTCATTCCCCTCCTGTTTAGTTTCATTCTAATATCCCAGTCCATTCATTCCCCTCCTGTTTAGTTTCATTCGATTATCCCAATCCATTTATTCCCCTCTTGTTTAGTTTCATTCTATATCCCAGTCCATTCATTCCCCTCCTGTTTAGTTTCATTATAATATCCCAGTCCATTCATTCCCCTCCTGTTTAGTTTCATTCTAATATCCCAGTCTATTCATTCCCCTCCTGTTTAGTTTCATTATATATCTCAGTCCATTTATTCCCCTCCTGTTTAGTTTCATTCTAATATCCATCCAGTCCGGTCCGAACCTCTGTGGAGACGTAACTATTCTCCATGACAATTTGGCTAAATTTATATAGCTTATTCAATGGCATTTGTCCTCCACCTCTGATTCATGTGGGGAAGTTGTTGGTGGCTTGTGGAAGAACAGGTTAGTACTGGTTGATAACACATGAACACTAGTCAGGTCATCTGACCGCTGTATCTAAATGAAATGCTGTTGAATAACAGCACATGTTTCCATAGCAACACTAGAATGCTCATGTCACTAACTAGTTTAATATTGGAAGTGTAAAACATAAACAAATGCTGTCATATGCAGAAGAAATACAATTTGTTTTTTCCCCTAATGTTTACTGTTTTGGTTGCCATGGCAACTACGTTGGTTGTATTACAAAATTAACCACATAGTTGAATGCTACATAGACACTTATTCATCATATCAAAAAATTTCATCGTATTCTGACACAGGACCAATTTTAGGCCAAAGTGCACCTACTCCTTTAGCTTCGTAATGTAAACTTTACCCAGATGTTATTGAACTAATCAACAGTTCTTCTGTACAAATAAAAACCTGATAATTAAATTTTCTAATCAAATATAAATAAAATGCAAACCAAATTGACTTAATTATGTGTTATTTAAGTGAGCCTGCTCGTATGGTATAAATCGAATAGAATTAATTATGAATGTCTAATTTAGGTAACGCGGTGCAAAATAAGGTTGAGATACTTGTGATAAGTTCAATTCACAGTTCAAGACTATCTGTACATTTATACCACATGACAAGGTCGTGACATTCTGTGACAGTTGACTACGGTCATCTGGAGAAGGTGTCAGCTGCTTTCGAAAGGGCAAGTTTGTAGTGATTTATGATTAATTCCAGGAAAGCTGGTTAGGCCAGCTGACCACTGAATATAACTGCAAAATTAATAAAAAGGTCATTTGAACGCGCATGCGCAGCTTCCAATGCCTTTTAGCTGGTTGTCCCCATTGGAAATGTCCCGAAAATCGATATCGAGTTTCCAGCTTACAGATTCCAGTAATCGGCCATGATATATGTAATTTTACTACAGTCGGACCTCGTTTATTCGACAACCATCTATCCGAATACTTGGTATCATCCGAATACTTGGTATCATCCGAAATAAAAATCAGTTCCCAATGTATCTTCGTATGCACGTCGAATTAAAATGGCTATTCGAAACCATGTATTATTTGAAATAATTGTTCGGGTCCGATGAGTTCGAATGAACGAGGTGTGACTGTATATCCAAAATAACTCATGTCATAAGAAAGTTGTCAGTTTCGGATCCGCCCGGATCGTAAAGTATGACGTCGTGACGTCACAGTAGCGTTACGTTTCCATGGACGTAACGTACGTCATTCTAAGCGCTGCTGTTGACTGCGAAGGTTCTTATTTTCCGAGCTGATAAAACAGATATAGCGAAACACAATTTACCAGACAATTGACACGTCTTTGAGGTACGTAAGAGTAAAGAACTGTTTATTAATTTCATTAACAAATAAAATCAACTGATCATGATATAAAAATCATAATGTTAAACGCAATTCAACGAGGAATCGTTCAGTATAACTACATTGTATATACATTGTACATTAATACAGTTTCAGATGTATAACTTGAAACTAATTCTAGTAGTCCTACTTAATACTGTGAACTATATTATAATTTAATTGAAAGCCATTTTTGAAGACGAAATATTATTTTTAATGAATATTTTATTTTAAATGAAATAAAGTTCGGCAGAAATGCGACCAACGTTTTTTTCAACAATTACAACTAAAATCAGTGGGGTAATTATCGGACATTTATAAGACAATTTACTAGAGTACAAAATGTACTTTTAACAACTGACCGTCAGTCTTTACCTCTGATAGAACAAATTATCTAATGTCAGATTGTAAGAGATCTGCAATTCGTTTTGGAAATAACTACGTTGCTTTCAATGGTTGTTGTCTTTGGAACAGTCTGTCACAAGATGTGAGGGATGCCAAAAGTCTTAAATAATTTATTGTCTTTCCTTTTTAACAGTTACTTATTACATTGTTAAAGTTATTTGTTTAGCTTTTTTATCCATTATTCCTGTCAGGGATAACTTATTGTTTCATCGTTTTATCTATTTGTTTATAATTAATGTTACACAATGTCTTTCTTTGATAAACTGACTGTGATAACTTAATACATGTATTATACATGTAGCTTAAAATTCTGCCTATGTCACACAATACTATACATGTACTAAGAACCACAATGAAAGTATGAGTTTTTACTAGAACTCTTTTCATATAATGTTGATTGATATGGCTTTATTGATTCATACATATGTGGTTGTTACGAATATATGGCTAAAGTTTATATTGCCATGTAAATTGTACATTTTAAGTTAAAATAAATCTATCGATCTATAAGTCGTAACCTTGGACTCGGGACTCGTGTGTCACAAGATAACTCCTCGTTGCACTGTTCATGTCTTAAGTGCAGATTAAAGAAATGCTATTTCTAGTGTGTGTTAATCATGCACGAAGCAGTTCTGGCCAGCTGCTGCAGTTTGAGGTCTCAGTATATAAATGATCGCTGAATCATGAGTCTTATTGGATTTTTTTTCAGAATTATTTTATTCATACTGTTAAGAGTCTTAGAAGCAATACTCGCTGAGATGTTCTGCAGAAAATGCTTCTTGAACAGCGTGTGTAATTTGCATTCTGTTGTTTCTGGTATTTCCAGGAATTGCTTGACTATTTCTCAGAATTGCATAACTGTTTAGTATAAAGTTAACCTATACTTTAGATGGTTGAACCATTTCTTTGCCTTCCATTGCATCTTTATTGCTGGTGTTTCCAGGAAAAGATGGAGTACTGTACTTACAATAGAATTAGTCAGCATTTAGTCTGCACTTCATGGTGTTCTAAGCGCAGCATAGGAGGTTCTAATGAATACAGATGTTTTGTTAAGTAACATGCAGTGCTGGTCGCCCACTGACCTATCCGTCTGAGATTTCTACGAAATGCTGAATTATGTGGCAAAAAGTTACCTTACGTAAATTCCAAGCGCTTTTCGATGGCGGTCGATTTCTTGACCACTCGAGAGCAAACGCTGAAATACGCTAAAATAAGTATCATACATGGACATATATATTGTTGAATCTTTCCAGAATTTATTATAAACATATGCTCTGCAGAATACAGTAAAACCTGAGTGATAAGACCACCCTTAGGATCCTTGAAAACTGGTCTTAATATCGAGGTGGTCTTAATATTGAGGTTGAATAAAGAGCATTACAGACAAAATGGACTTGAAATTGTGTTCTTTATTTTGAGGTGGTCTTATTATTGAGGTGGTCTTTAAATGAGGTTTTACTGTATCTGTCTCTTTCTTGTCCTTATCAAGAAAGAAAACATTTTTTCAGACGAGTAATGTTGCGTATCCTTTTAAACCATTATGGCAGGCGATGCCCTATTTTTATTTCGCCTTCGATCAAGCTAAAAATGACGTTTCCTCTAACAGATCGGTCATTTAGTGACCATCTCTAGTTTTTGTGTTCAGCATTTGCAAAACAAGCAGATTTTCCGAATTTGAATGGAATGCATTGATCGCTCTATGTCAATCGTAGTAAAAAATCACGAAATATTCGAAAATTCCGAACTCTGACGGAAAGTGCCGAGTTTCAAACTTCGGTAAAGTCCGGCGTTTGCCGGATTTAATCGAATAAAGGTTCTGACGTCGTGACGTCACAGTAACTGTAAATATCCATGGTCGTAACGTCATTGATAGAGTTGCGGTTTTCCTTTGCGACGGTTCTTTAATCAGAGCGTATAAAAGTCAGAAAAGTGATCTAGATATCCGCAAAATTGACAAGCATTGATGAGGTACGTAAATTGTGACAACATTGGTTGATTGAATGAACAGTAGAATTGTAATGAAGTCGCTACTCTTCTTTGTAGAGCTACTTGTATAAACTCGGAAATTATTTTTCCAACACTGAATCGAACAGTGAAAGCGAAACGAGGTTGTCTGTTTCTGTATTTACATGGTCTATGTTCGCTTGCACAGCTTTAATACAGATACATTTATTTGTATATTATGTACACGTGAACAATACAGTATACAATCTATATTCAAGAAATATAATAAAAGAAAAATAATAAACTTTTTTGTTTAAATGTTACTGATTAAGATAGAAACATACATAAACTTAACTCACAAGAGGTCTTTATAAATGTATAAATTATTATTAAAAAATCAAAGACGGAGCATTATTATAATGCTTACAATGAATCGTAACAAGTCATTTTCAAATCTGCTGTTACAATATGTATGAGCAGAACTTTCATGTCAAGATCATATGTTATCGTGAATCAGGTAATGATGATTCACCATATGAGTGTTTTATACAATAATTTGAAGAAAGCAGTTTTAAATGAAATAAAAGATTGCTTCTGTCTTATTTCTACAGGAATTTCAATCCATTACAGAATAACTGAACGTGCGTTTCAAATAGTGCGTACTTGATATTTTTATACGTTAAATCTGCATTTTTAGACCGTAGTTGATAAATAAGTGAATGGATAGGTTAGATTAAGTATTTTGGAGACCCCATGTCAATCACGTACATTGTAAATGAATAAACATGACACATATAACTGAATATATCATTTCCATTGTGGTCCTTCAACTATAAAGTGACATTGAGAGACATATAACTGAAGTCAATCAAATTGTGGTGGAACAAAGTATCACAATTTGAATTTTGAAAATATTGTTCAAAATATTAATAAGATTACCTGAGTTTTGCACTTAAGAGAAGATAAAGGCATCATTATTGACTCATTTCAAGAAACAATTGGCATCTACTAGGAGACTAATATAATCAAAATAGTGAACTGTTTTATTGACTTGTCTGTTTTTATGTTTCCGCCATTCTAAGAAAGGTTGATGTTGCTGCTGCTGCTGTTGTTGTTGCTGCTTTTGTTGTTGTGGCTTTTGTTGTTTATGTTGCTGCTGCTGCTGTTGTTGCTGCTGTTGCTGCTGTTGATGTTGTTGTTGCTACTGATGTTGGAGTTGATGTTGTTGTTGCTGTTATTGTTGTTGCTGCTGATGTTGTTGTGTTTGCTGATGCTTTTGTTGTTGTTGCTTTTGTTGTTGCTTTTGTTGTTGCTTTTGTTGTTGCTTTTGTTGTTGTTGTTGTTGTTGCTTTTGTTGTTGCTTTTGTTGTTGCTTTTGTTGTTGCTTTTGTTGTTGCTTTTGTTGTTGCTTTTGTTGTTGCTTTTGTTGTTGCTTTTGTTGTTGCTTTTGTTGTTGTGTTTAGTTGTTATCATTACTAACTTCGTTATTTACATTATATTTACAAACTTGTATACCTTTTTTACACCTTACGTAGGGTTCGACATATTTCGGCTGAACGACTGTCCTCATGCCTTACATAACGTAATCAATTTTCATACAGAAATAATTTTGTTTTCTTTCAGTGCATAATGCCTCGCCCAGATACCTTTACTGGACCTGGCCCTCCTCCCGACCCTGGTAGAGAGGCCAGCCAGCAGTCACCAGCAAGAGAAGGTCACGTGATCACGTACAACCTTGCTGTTGATCTTTCTCCATCTGCACGTGTCATGAGGAGTACACTTCCCGTGCAAACACAGAGCAGATTAGAGATACCAGACAGTCGTACCAATAGTAAGATACTTTCTTTATAATATAGAACTTAGTACTTAAAGAAGCTATGTACCCCGTCCGGTTTGTTCAGTCGGTACAGAGCACGAGTTTCAAAATGGAGGACAAAGGTGTCTCCCATGGCCGAGTAGTTTAGGTACCCGCATTGGGAGCGGGAGGTCGAAGGTTCTGATAAGGCCGGCTGGTGAAATAATGGTTACCGTGCACCTTCCGGCATTAAAGGATAGGAATCGGGAAATAAATGTGCTTAGAAAGTAGAAAGTCATAAGACATAATTGGCTGGCTCCAGTTGACTGTTTGTAGTAAGGTATTGTGTACTTTCATTTGTCCAGGTTTAAGATTGGGTGTTACGTCATCTGCACTTCATTGGTTGTCATGGATATACATGTACATTTTGTATATGATATTCTTACGCTTATGTTTCGTTAGTGAATGTATCAAATTCCATGTACTACCTGTTTGAGTAAAAGTTATTATTGTTGTCGTTGGTATCATCGTGGTCACGTGTTGGAAGTGGCCTGAAATGAATAGATTCCATGCTGCACACTAAAAAAGCGTACCACAAGCGCTATACCGGACTATTAAGGATGGCATGGCATTTAGTCATTACCACGCCCGGAAAAATGTTTTAACGGATATCTTTTTGTCCTTCCTGTTTTTGATTTATGTGGTATAATTTTTGTTTTAATCATTTTCTTAGGTCCATACAGCATTAAATCAACATCTGAGTCCATTTCTCGATGTTCGTCTGCTGCCAGATTGTACATTGGTACCAACATACCCATCACACCCCGCATGTCCAGGAGTGGGCGCGCGAGCGGAAGAAACAGCAATATTCCTACGCCAATATTGCTTCAAACTCAAACAGAAGAGGGAAATGTCTCGCCAACTTCTTGCAGCCGAGAATTGACCCCTTCTATTGACGTGGAGAGACCCATTTCATCAGGCATGGACTCGTCCAGAGCCTCTTCAACACGTCTCTCGAGACTTCCGGTTGCAACCGGAAATAGACCAAAAACTGCTCGTATGCGAGGGCAGAAACCACCCAGTCCTGGTAAGTACCGTATTTTGGAATGCATCTAATTGTATCCACTACGTAGGTATCTACCTGATTATTATTGTTGTCGTTGTTATCATCGTCCTCATAGTATTGGAAGTGACTGTTTCCATGACCTGAAATGAATAGATACCATATGATGCTCACTAAAAGACCCGTACCATCAGCGCTTAACCGGATTATTAAGTATGGCATGGCATTTAGCATCCTCGGTACCCAGGCTATCCAAAACATAAATGATAGCCTGGGCAAACTGACTGTAAAAATCTCGTACTCATTTGCTGATAGCTCTCCACAAAGGCAATATCTTCTTTTTTTGTTATCGTCCTATTCATTGATCGAGAAAATACTAATGAATATTCATGTATTACGATGGTTCGCTAGCCAATTGCACAGGGAATCATATATTCTATGAATAGCCTGGGTACCGAGGATGGGCATTTAGTCATAACCACGCCCGGAAAATTATTGACCGGATATTATCTTTTGACCTTCCTGTTGTTTTATGTTTTATTTGGTATCCCTTTTGTTTTATCCATGTTCTTAGAATCAACATCTGAGTCCACGTCTCTATGTTCGTCAGCTGCCAGATTGTACATTGGTACCAAAATACCCATCACACCCCGCATGTCCAGGAGTGGACGCGCGAGCGGAAGAAACAGCAATATTCCTACGCCAATATTGCTTCAAACTCAAACAGAAGAGGGAAATGTCTCGCCAATTTCTTGCAGCCGAGAATTGACCCCTTCTATTGACGTGGAGAGACCCATTTCATCAGACATGGACTCGTCCAGAGCCTCTACAGAACGTTCCTCGAGACTTCCGGTTGCAACCGGAAATAGACCAAAAACCTCTCGTATGCGAGGGCAGAAACCACCCAGTCCTGGTAAGTACCGTTTTGGTCATTACAATCATGTTCAATACAAATACATAAACATGTACATGTAATACATACTTGAACCCCTAATTAATACATTCCTGACAAGCGTACGAGATAGATCTATTGGAATTAGCTTCATGATGTATGTATGAATTCTACGTATTTCTAAGTAGCTCATCTCTTTATAATTAGTTGTATGGTTATTCGAAACTCAGAATGTGTTATGACGTTTCCATATACTGTAGTTTCTGTCTTACTTACTATACGTGTTCGAACCCAAAGTAGTTCCATGTCTAACCAACTTTCACCACAGACAGTGGTGTTTACAGTACTGTTGAAAAACAGCGCAAGTTTCCAACATAACAACTTATTATAAACCAACAAATATCTCTTTTAAATATCCTCGACACTTAAAGGGAGTTAATTGACGATTGTCTGATTAACATGTGTGAAATAAAAACAAAACATGCACGGAAGTATGGCCAAGAACAATGTCACTTGTATGATTATTTATTTGTTTCGTTATTCCAGCTAAGAGCGGTACAATGATCGGAATACAAGGGAAAGATACAAAGATTCCAGTTCTAGCGAAGCAAGTTACAGAATCTAAGACCAATGTTGTAGAATCCAAACCATCAGTCGTGGAAAACAAAATACAACCCAGAGTGGAAGTTGTAGATGTTATAGATTCCAACATTGAAGGTGTAGATGTTGTAGAGTCCAACACTGAAGTGGTAGATGTTGTAGAGTCCAACACTGAAGTGGTAGATGTTGTAGATTCCAACAGTGAAGTTGAAGATGTTGTAGAGTCCAACAGTGAAGTTGAAGATGTTGTAGATTCCAACAGTGAAGTTGAAGATGTTGTAGATTCCAACAGTGAAGTTGAAGATGTTGTAGATTCCAACAGTGAAGTTGAAGATGTTGTAGATTCCAACAGTGAAGTTGAAGATGTTGTAGATTCCAACAGTGAAGTTGAAGATGTTGTAGATTCCAACAGTGAAGTTGAAGATTTTGTAGAGTCCAACACTGAAGTGGTAGATGTTGTAGAGTCCAACACTGAAGTGGTAGATGTTGTAGATTCCAACAGTGAAGTGGTAGATGTTGTAGATTCCAACACTGAATTGGTAGATGTTGTAGATTCCAACAGTGAAGTGGTAGATGTTGTAGATTCCAACAGTGAAGTTGAAGATGTTGTAGATTCCAACAGTGAAGTTGAAGATGTTGTAGATTCCAACAGTGAAGTTGAAGATGTTGTAGAGTCCAACACTGAAGTGGTAGATGTTGTAGAGTCCAACACTGAAGTGGTAGATGTTGTAGAGTCCAACATTGAAGTTGAAGATGTTGTAGATTCCAACAGTGAAGTTGAAGATGTTGTAGATTCCAACAGTGAAGTTGAAGATGTTGTAGAGTCCAACACTGAAGTGGTAGATGTTGTAGATTCCAACAGTGAAGTTGAAGATGTTGTAGATTCCAACAGTGAAGTTGAAGATGTTGTAGAGTTCAACACTGAAGTGGTAGATGTTGTAGATTCCAACAGTGAAGTTGAAGATGTTGTAGATTCCAACAGTGAAGTTGAAGATGTTGTAGATTCCAACAGTGAAGTTGAAGAAGTTGTAGATTCCAACATTGAAGTTAAAGATGTTGTAGATTCCAACAGTGAAGTTGAAGATGTTGTAGATTCCAACAGTGAAGTTGAAGAAGTTGTAGATTCCAACATTGAAGTTAAAGATGTTGTAGATTCCAACAGTGAAGTTGAAGATGTTGTAGATTCCAACAGTGAAGTTGAAGATGTTGTAGAGTCCAACACTGAAGTGGTAGATGTTGTAGATTCCAACAGTGAAGTTGAAGATGTTGTAGATTCCAACAGTGAAGTTGAAGATGTTGTAGATTCCAACAGTGAAGTTGAAGATGTTGTAGAGTCCAACACTGAAGTGGTAGATGTTGTAGAGTCCAACACTGAAGTGGTAGATGTTGTAGAGTCCAACATTGAAGTTGAAGATGTTGTAGATTCCAACAGTGAAGTTGAAGATGTTGTAGATTCCAACAGTGAAGTTGAAGATGTTGTAGAGTCCAACACTGAAGTGGTAGATGTTGTAGATTCCAACAGTGAAGTTGAAGATGTTGTAGATTCCAACAGTGAAGTTGAAGATGTTGTAGAGTTCAACACTGAAGTGGTAGATGTTGTAGATTCCAACAGTGAAGTTGAAGATGTTGTAGATTCCAACAGTGAAGTTGAAGATGTTGTAGATTCCAACAGTGAAGTTGAAGAAGTTGTAGATTCCAACATTGAAGTTAAAGATGTGGTAGATTCCAACAGTGAAGTTGAAGATGTTGTAGATTCCAACAGTGAAGTTGAAGATGTTGTAGAGTCCAACACTGAAGTGGTAGATGTTGTAGAGTCCAACACTGAAGTGGTAGATGTTGTAGATTCCAACAGTGAAGTTGAAGATGTTGTAGATTCCAACATTGAAGTTGAAGATGTTGTAGAGTCCAACACTGAAGTGGTAGATGTTGTAGAGTTCAACACTGAAGTGGTAGATGTTGTAGAGTCCAACAGTGAAGTTGAAGATGTTGTAGATTCCAACAGTGAAGTTGAAGATGTTGTAGATTCCAACAGTGAAGATGAAGATGTTGTAGATTCCAACAGTGAAGTTGAAGATGTTGTAGATTCCAACATTGAAGTTGAAGATGCTGTAGATTCCAACATTGAAGTAGTATATGTTGTAGAGTCCAACATGGAAGTTGCGGAGGCCAAAGAGGGAGTGGAAGAATCCAAAATCCCAGATGAAGATACTGAAGTCACGATTGAAATTCCCGTTGGTAAGTAACTATTATATTCAGTACTGTTGATAAATGCATTGTAATGGCAAACGTGGCTTTATAATCAATCAATTTCACATTTTAAATGTAACTTGGTATCATAAACTTTATGCGATAAGTTTATGATAATTTCCGGTAAACTTCTGTTGAAGTACAGGGATTTCTCTGACGCAGAAATACTGAGTCCTTGACTCCTTTTTCTTTTTAGGGACTCCCATTTTTCACTTACTATGCATCCCTGGGACCCCTAAAATAAACTTTTGTCAAGTATAAACTGCATATCTGGGATAATACAAATTCACTAATGACCCCTAATTCGTCAAACACGAGGGTCAAATGACCCCTAGCTGAAAAATCGTAGGGAAAGCCCTGAAGTAATTACTATATACTCTTGATTGTTGTTACAAAAATAAATCAGCGATATATCGATCAGCATGGCAATTATAAATCTGAATTGTGATAATTGTATGCATACGAATGCCGAAACAAGTAATGGGGAATAGTATTTTTCATCTTGTTTAATTAAACTAGTTAAACTAGTATATGTTTTCTTCAGTTAAAATATGTCAAACCCATGCACTGTCGCCTTGAAGAAGTGGCCTGTTGTTCGAAACCTATACTGTGTATAATCTACGAGATAAGTTTGACTAAGGCCACGAATTAAGTAAATTTGAATAAGTCTTCTTCCGCTGGTAATTTTAGTTTTGCCATAAACGTTGCAAAAACCAGAGATCATCGTCTATTGAAAGTCCTCGATTAATTCCAGGTATCAAACCTAGCATACACAAATTATGGGAGCTTATTGAAGACTGAAGACTGAAACTCAGACTTAGACTTTAACACGTTTAAAGTTCCTTTTGCTCCTACGTTTTTATTACAGTATATATTTTAATGAAAATTGGCAGGACTGTAGAATGGGGACATACAATTATTCTGACAAAATTTCATTTGTTTATATTTGGCGAAAACGAAAGGCTGGCGAGTATAATGTTTGCCAATTTAAAGTCTGAGTGACTGACATAAAGTGTACGGGGATCATGCTCCAGGTTTCAGTTCATGTTAAGTCGGTAATATGTTTGCTTTGAAAATGAACACGACCTATGTGCATGTGTCGGTATGACGTCACTTGTGTTCCATTTGCGAATGTTATCTGATACAATATCATATTCTCATTGATCGAGATGTTCCTAATTAAACACGGATGGGAGATAAACTGCTTTACTGTCAGCCTAGTTAGCTCACTTGGAACAACACTGGGCTATAATTTATGACCTTGTGTGACGCTTGGCTCTGGTTCATGTATAGAAGTTGTCAGATGTTTATTGGAGGGTGAGTTAGTATCGGTATACAGTCGGACCTCGTTCATTCCAACTCATCGGGTCCGAAATTTTATTTCGAATAATACATGGTTTCGAATTGCCCATTTCAAGGTGCAAAAGGAGATACTGATATTTATTTCGGATGATATCTAGGTCCGACTGTAGTTAATTCCGGAAAAGAAATGTTTGGTCATCTTACCACTGCATATAAAAATGTTAAAAAATGGCCTTTTACCCAATAAAAAAATAACTATCACCCAGACGTCTAGAATTTGCCTTAAACACAGCATCTCATGTCTTTTAAACCATCTTATTCAGATATTCCAGACAGCATTAAGGAAGCTGAACCCGACGTGGACATTAACAAGACTAATGTGGACGACAAACTGGAAGAGGAGAGAATGAAATATGTATTTGAAGAACAAATAATCTCAACCGAAGTAGAACTGAGGAAGAAATTAAGGTATTACATGTATTTTCACAGAAGTTCACGTTTAACAGCATAAACAGTAACATAATTTGTATCTTGAGATGGTATATTTATACATATTTCTATCGGAAGTCGAGCATAAATTTCTTACTTTAAGTATTTCAAATCCACACATTCGTTAGAACCAGCGGTAGTATTCGTTGAATGTTGTTAGCCGTCCTTTATTTCGATATTCATTTTCTCGTTATAACGAACTCGCTTAAGACGAATTTTTCGTTACCTCGAAGTTTTTCACAAGTCCCGATTTTATCATTCTTTGTCTATATGAAATTCTGCCGGTTAAGACGATTTTTTGTCTCGAAGTTTTCCAGTATGTCGAAGTTTTTTTCGAAGTCCCGCTTAACAAGTTCGTACCTTAAATCTATACCGTCTCCGTGGCCGAGAGGTTAAGCCATCCACTTTCTGAGCGGAAGGTCGAAGGTTCGAATTTCGGTAGAGTTCCATTCTGATATGGCCGGTTGGTTAGCCACCAGCTACATGTAGTTAAATAATTGTTACCGTGTGCCTACCTGCCTGGTGCCTGGCATTAACAGATAGGAATCGGGAAGTAAATGTGCTCAGTGAGTAGGTGTCTCATAAGTCAGAAATGGCTGGCCCTTTAAATAGGTGTGACACCATAATAGATTAACACTTTACTTCTATTGTTTAACACGAAGTCGGATCGTATCCAGCTGGCGACGAATGTTTTCACACATCACTGAGATAAAGCTGACGATTTACCTGTAATTTCGCACATTTAAGTATCGATTATTTATACAATGGAAGAATTTGTACATGTTTGCAAAATGTTAGACTATTAATGCAAACATGTCAAATTGTTCAAAACTGCAATCAAACCAAGAGTTTGTAAACATACCAAAATGAGTGATTTAATAATGCTTACACATTAATTAAAACATGTCATATTTAACAATTGTTTTATGTCTCAGATGATTATACCATATAATGTTTGAATTAAAAGATTCAACATATACACTAAATAAATAAATATATACACAAACATAATTATATATTAGTATACGCATCGTTCTTAATGAGTAGTACATAAAGTGCAATTTAAGCAATTTTCACAAACTTGTAATTCTTTCGAAACATCGCCAGTACGACTAAAACAACAACAACCTTTATTACTCTCAATTCATGCATTACATGAACATATGAGGGTGATTCAACGTTATTAACCACCCGACGTTTATATCGAATTTTCGGTAAGACGAACTACTAGTATTTTCTACGGTCTCGAAAAATTCGACATAGCGAGAGTCGACTGCTTTATCTATTTATCGTATGAGTTTTATATTGAGCCTGCGTTACTTTGATTAATTGTAAATCAATATATGTTTAAATGCTTACAGGAATCTTGATGAAATCTTGGAAGCAATGCTGGAAAAAAGGTCTGAAGTTGATCGACTCGCTGCAGAGTTTCGTGAACTTTATGTGACCATTGACGAGCAAGATGTTATGAATGGTGTATATGACCAACGAGAGGAAATGGAAAAATTTCGTAGCCTATGCAGCGAAGCAGAGTGCATAGAAAGTAAGTTTTCTTTCTTTCCACAAGACTATATTGCAAAAGCAATGGAAGAACAAAAGTGTGAAAGTAAAAACCAAGAGATAAGTGCAAACGATGTGAAGCATTTATTTGAGAGAATTAACGCTGCTGAAAAAAACTCAGCGGATGATGGATTGAATGAAACCCAAATTGCTTCGATGGTTGAGAAATTTGTTATGGGCTCTGCGAAATATTTTGAACACGAGTTCAAAGATTCACTCAACACTGATGCAGTTGTCGACAGATTTGCAAGTAATGAATGTGATGTAGCTACAACAGAACTTAACAGTTCAATAGATGCAATTATGGAAAAGTATGAACTAAATGAACATCAGGTTAATGACAACACTGATATCGTTCAACGAGTAGCTTCTCCTATTGCTAACTTTAGCATAGATATGTACGAAACATTTCGAGACAGTACAAAACATGCTCAGTTACTTGACACAATAGAGGAATATTCTGAAGAGAATGGTGATGACAATGCAGAACAAACACACAATGATTCTGTCGATAGCGATAGAAGAGGAACAGCTGAGAAAGTAAATGCTACTGGTGGTCATGAGTCTCAAACAATTGCAAAAGAGAAAGAAGAAACCCAGATAAGAAAAAAGTATGATAGAATTGAAGATGTGCCTGAAACGAATCTTACTGCAAATGCTGAAGTGCTTGACTGTTGCTTAGTTCGGAATGTATGTGAAAGTGGAGATGAAAAGATGTGTGACATAAGGAAGTCATCTAGATGTCACAGAAACGAGATAGCACCTACCACTGGTATCGATCGTCTGGACATCTCAGGTGACTTACATGAAATGAGAAAGGAACTGTTGAGCAAATATGCAACCCTTCAGGAAGAAGAGAATGAACTCGACAATGAAAGTGATAATAAAACTAACGAAATGAATTTGGTGTTCGCATGGAACGAATATTCAAATCTTACAGATGAGGACGAAGTTGGAAACTTTCTGGAAGCCATACAATGTATGAAGAGATATGCTGAAGAAGGTCATAGAAACGTTCAGCACACTATTGATATGATGATAGATCAGTTTGTTGTTGGTGGAGATGGCGCAGAAAATCAGGAGACCATTCAAACTAGAGACATCAAAGACACATACCAAAGTGGTGACTGTAACGATAAAGAGGACATTGAAAGAGAAAGCAATGGGCAAGAGCAGTCAGTCGAAGACATTGATAAGGAAACAACAAAAGCATTTGACAAAATTTCAGCGGAAATACAAGCTTTAAAAGAGGAAAGACTTGCGATGGACGAAGAATTTGTTTTGTACCGAAACAAACACGAGACCGAGAATAGAAACATAAAGAGATTTTGGGAAATTGCAGCAAGATTTACCATTGACGAAGTTAAAGAAATTCTCCGAGTGGCAGCCTGTACAACTCGAGATATGAAACAGCCACAGTACTACAATATGGATGATATTATGGAAATGTTATTAAGAGCTAATAGTACTCATGCATTAGAAATGATAGAAGAAATATGTACAACAAACTTTGGTAAATCGAATGAAATGTTGATGATCGAATTGATGGAGAGGCTAAACTATCATAAAATGATGATATTGAACGATGATACAACTGCAGTTTTTGAGTCAGGGTCAGGTTTGGGAAAAGGTACTGAATATGACACAGGTCAAGAAGCTGTATCAGATGTCGACAAAATAGGTTGCAGCATCACAGAAACCCTAAATATTGACGAGAACGCCGTATTAGTAAATGGGACAATACCTGATTGCAAAACTGGTGTAATGTTCAATGTTGAAGATGCAGATGAATGTTTATATGATATTAGAAAACTGTTCCAATTTGAAGATGAACTGATGCAGTATGACGATTCTACTGAGGAAAGTTTAGAATCTGAATTGGAAACGGATGATGTTGCCAACGCTTGCTGCCAGTCCGGAAGGAGTACTTGCTCGATTAAAAGACTGTTTGATAATGAATATGAAAAGGTTAAATCACCAGACGAGGAAACAGATGCTCTGGAAAATGCTGTGCCCAATAGCTCAAGATCTGAAAGATATTTCGGAATTCGAGCAGATTCAAGGAACGCAGATGGCATTAACAAAGAGCTGGCATTTGCATCAAGCTCTAGAGAAGTTGTTTCAAGATGTAAGTCAGCAACCTTTATCGAAAGCGTCAAGATGGATGTCCCCATAAGCAAATCGTTTGATTCACTGGATTATAAGGCTTTAGTGTTGCCTGGGAATAGAGAATGTGGAATGCCCTGGCATAATTTAACAAGTGAGGTCGACAAACGTGATATCGAACAAACTACGACTGAATGCAGTGGTAGAAGTGGCGAGAAGGCCATGAACGGATGTGAAAAGTCGGTTGCCATATCAACAAAATGTCCCGATATAAAACATGTTTCGGATGATGCAGTAGTGTGCAAAGGCGAACACGCTGACACAAGTGGTATAGAAGAAATTGAAACCTCATTGAAAGAAACCTATCACGACCAAAATTCGAGACGAAACGATGAATCTTGCCATGATAAGATGCATGAACTTGATGGTACAGGTATGAGCATGTCATTGAAGCAATTGTGTGATAACTCTGATTATGATGTCCTTAGGGAAAAGGCGGAATGTGATGTGTGGAACATGTACTCTATGAATGACGGCAGACATATGGATGCTCTAGCAAATATAGAGAAGGCTAAATCCTCGACTCCCGGTGAATTTCATGAAAAAATTGAAGATGTGTGTTTGGACATTTATGGACGGAGTGTTGATAAGAATGTAGCAACAATGAAGAAGAACATAATCAACACAACGGTTGGGAAAACATTTGCTAACTTGCAACTTGAACATGACAACAATCGTATCGAAGACAGGAAGGAAGAGTTGAATAGCACAGATGAACCTTTGAAAGTGGTGTACCTAATGCATAACAGAAGAAAATCTGCCATTCCGCCATCGGAACAAAAGCCAAATGAAGATATCGGAAAATATATACAGATCGAAAAGGATGCTGTTAATTGTGTCGATAGAAAAAAGGAACTGCAACATGACTCGCCTTTGCGTGGACCTGAGGCAAGAAGTATTTTCAAACATAAGGATGTGGTAAATACTAGAAAATTTGAAACACAATATGAAGCATTGACATGTCCACGCAACACTGACCTCGAGCGAAAGTCATACTCATACAGCAAACCTAGACATCCCTTAAATGGCTTGAATGCTAAGAACGACACAAAAGTTATTGACGTTAAAGGACTTAGAATCGACGGAACAAACTTAAACGAACCAAAGCCGAGCAACAGACGAAAACTTCCAATGAGAAGTAGCGGAACAATAAAACTGATAACTAGGAACGATCTTCCCAATGTAAGAAGTTCAAAGAAGCATTCGGTGGAGGTAGAGAACACTAAACGAGACATTTTAGATGTGTTCTCGCCAATGAACAATCAACAGAGACCACCAGCATTAAGAGGACTGAACATTGGATCATACAGCAATAAAGGACGTCAAAACGCCTTGAACCCACATCAGTTGTTGCCGTCAATAAGACCAGACGCTGACAAGCCAAGGGGAGTAAACGAAAGGCTAAGCAATTCAACAAACATTGAGAAAACACAATCTGTTGACTGTTTGACGTCTCCCCTTCCTCCAATAAAATCAAGACATATCAAAAGATATGGAAAATGAACTGGAAAGACTTTTGTATAAAGATGTATATAGACGTGTAAATACATGATTATGTAAATATTCAATAATGAAATAAACTTCAAACTGTAACTACGTTTTACTTTTCCGCTATCCTGTTTCTTGTTTCGCATTTCCCACATACGAGTATATAGATAGATAGTTTATACAGAAATGTTAGGCATACTGCCCATAATTTCACATAAACAATGCAAATATATATACAAAAATAACGGTCAATGGTCATTTGACATGCAATAGTATGATTGATATAGTACTTATTACATTTTCATTGATACAATGTGAAAAATGATTGAATAATTGAATAGTGAGGAGAAAATACAAATGAATTACTTATTACCAATACAACTGATTTCGTAGGTTAAAAGCTTTATGGATAAACAATGACAGATTTATATCTTTCTGGGATGTTAAAGGTTCATGAAATTTGAATGTAACAAAAATGTATTTTTCTGCTTCTGGTGAACACTGAATGTAAAAAGACATTTTATTAACTATTAACAACATAGCTTGAAGTTCATCATTTGAGAAAACAACTGTTGTCTTAACGTCTATATATGTATTACCTAAATATTCAACTGCACACCATGTACAGTAAAACGTCACTTAAAGACCATCTTAAAATCAAGAACACAATTGTCAAGTCTATTTTCACTGTTTTTGCTCTTTATTCAACCTCACTATTAAGACCACCTCAATATTAAGACCAATTTTCGAGGGTCCCAGATGCGGTCTTATTATTGAGGTTTATTGCATTTATATAGCAATGTTTTGACTATATTTGAAATCGACTTGTATATATGTATAGTGGTATACATGTTACATGTATTATTCGAAATAACCGGATAAATTCGAATGAGCGAGGTTCGACTGTATTGTTAGTAGGCTTGGCATGGCGAACTGTTTATTAGATATTAAATAAAGTTAAATCGTCTGCCAAGCTCTCTACGGTATTTGCTGCAATACAGTATAATATACAATTATATGACAATGGCCTTAAATATAGTCGTCTGCGACACGAATAAACATATATTGTAATTAGGATTGGCCTGATGAACAACTTATTGAGTACTGGATAAAGTTAAATCGTTTGCCAAGATATTCGCTGGAGTAAAGAATGTAAAATTATTTGGCATGGCCTTAAGCAAAAAATTTTCGGCGACTAGAATTCTTTTTTTAATTACGGCTGGCCTAAAGTACAACCTATTGAATATATTGAATGAATTGAAGTCCTCTGCCAAGCTCCAATGTATTGGGTTTAACGAGAGAGACGTCTATCAGTGTTCCTGTGTTAACCGAGTATGTATAAAATGTTGACACTTGCGCGAAGATAAAATCCTACAATATATAGAAGTAATTATAAAACAATGATCTCTAAGATTGAATACAAATTGCTACACACAATTAAATCTTTAAATATTTTATCAATTCTATGCTTCGATACTAGTTTCCATGGACTGGTTACTGAGACACAATTCAAACACAATTGATAGTATATACCTCTGATTGTGTCAAATATGGACTAAACCAGTTGTGATTTTTGCACCTTTTGAAAAAATAGCGTTTTTTTGTAGTTCTTGAAAAACATCAGTCATTTTAAAGCGAACTGATTTGGTTTGAAGATGACTAGTGGAACAGTGCTTATACAACTTGGATTTACTTACATTTCGATAGTAAGGTGGTTTCATTGTTCATAATCAAAGGATTAAATTTAACACCAGGAAAGAAATATGAATCGACACCGGACGAAAAAAGTATTCTGTAAATTCCATCCACACAAAAAGTGTGAACATTTCTGTCGAGATCATAAAGTCCTTCTTTGCTCCGTCTGCTTGCGAGATAAACACCGCGACTGCCAGGTAGCAGACGATCATGAATTCAAACATTATTATGGCAAGAAAATCCACGAAGCGAGACAAGCTATCGAAACAGAAAAGAACGAGATTATTTCAAAGACACACACGATAGTTTCTGCATTAGACGCGGGAATCGGCCGCCTTGAAAAGTACCGGAAGGAGCTGGAAGGTGCGATCAGTCACATGGCGGATATGAAAGCGGAAGTGGAAACCCAACGGAACGAGCTTCGAAGCACTACACAGTCTCTGCAAGAGATTGAACGATCCCTCGCCACTGCCTACGATCTCCGAACTTGTCAACAATGTTACGGCGACATTGACCTTGAAAGAATTAAATTCGAACGAAAACAACGAAAAATGTATCAAATTCCGAATCGGTTAAATGAAGATGTCACTGCCACTATTTCCGTTTTGCAGAAGAAATTGAAGAGTATACGAAACGGAATCAGCTCCCAGCTAAGCTCCAGCAAGCTGACACAACAATACAGCAATTCAAGGTCATTTAGAGAGATGACCGCGACCTCTTTACCATACTTTGACCTTCAAGAAAAAGTTCTGAGTCGTCGAAAGTCAAGGTCGTTCAAGCGGGAACCAAATTTCTCCAAGTGGCAAGTCACGGACGATGGACGTTATGACACGTACAAGACAAAACGTCTAGCCGTACGGTTCCCGCAATTGCGCTAAACTTACGGACATCGTTTTAAACATTATACTCGTTTTGAATAAATTGTACGATTAGTGTCGTCTACTGAAATAAAACATATTTTGCTATCAAGTTATGACAAAAACGTTTGAAATAGTTTACATTAATTTCATAATGTTTATACCCATACAGGGTGTTAAAAAACTTCGTTCACAAAATTTGAATTTTGATATTTTTCTAATTACCCTTTCCATCTATGTCGCTATGGTTCAAATGTTTACTTCTGCGTAAGAGTCTTAATAAAACAGATAATCATGACAAGCAGTATCTTTCATTATCCAAAATGGAGCAATTGCTTCATATAAACTCAAACTTTGAGACCAAACATTTTTAACACCCTGTAGATCTACATGATTATACTCGTGAAATATTTCACAAACGCATATAATGTGATAAAATCTAAAATCATTGTGCTGGATTTTAACATCTGAATCAAAAAGGAGATACACCGAACAATATAGGTTAACATTATCAAGATGGCGAATATTTTATCTAAAAGTGAAATTTGTTGTGATATCAGCTACGAAAATAAATGTTTGATTTTTCGTCCGTTCAGCTGGTGATTTTTTTAATGATTTTCTTTTTTTTAAATAAATGCATAAACCTGCAGATAGGTGTACTGATATATCAAAATATTATCCTCATAGAAATACAGTGCAACCTGTCTACAACGACCCTCTCTTGTACAACAACCTCTCTTTCACAAAATCATCAATTTTCGCGAAGTAAGTTAATACAGTAAAACCTGACTAAACGACCACCTCAATATTAGGAACACAATTTTGTTCATGCCCACTTCTACAATTTTGCTCTTTGTCATCCTCAATTTTAAGACCACCTCAATAAGGCGACCAGTTTTCATGGGTCATGTTTTACCATTTTAACGTGTTGCTATGCCTAGGTTAAACTGTCCACTCAATGATTACTGAAGTATTTCTATACGACTCGAATAATTATATACTCAACAAAAAAAAGAAACGCACCAAAATTGAATTAATAAATGTGTTATGGAGCTGTTACGTTGCGGGCTGACCCAGAAGAATTAGATACTTTGGTTTTGGGGGTCTAATTCCCCACCCTGGAGTTCATTTTGTCTAAATCCACAGAGTTGGAGATGCAAATTCCCCACTTCCGGGATTTTTATTAAAAATAGGCCTACGGCCAAAATCTATTTCCCGGGACTATTCTGGGCAAAACATTCATAGGTGAATAACATAGTTTCTATATCAGATACTTACAGATCGCAAATTCAAGAAGAAATAATAAAACAGAATCTATCAGTTACAATACGAATATTATTTATTTCATTGATGCCTTTTCGGGAAATATTTCAGTATCCAACGTCGATGCGCAACATATAATCAAAATGGCGCGTTTTTATTTTTGTCCAGTATATTTGTGATGAAAACGCAGTGTTTGCAGTTATCAATAGTTAATCAATGGATGAAATGTTGATCGATGATAACAAGGGGTCAAAATAACGGTTTAAAATGTTGCGTCATTTATTCACTATCCAGATCTACACAGATAACCGAGAATATACATGAATGTAACTAAGACTGGCTACAACTCATTCCCCTCGCTTCAGTTTTAAAACTTTCGTCCCCGATTCCAAACTACAAGTGGTAAAAAAGCGTGCGGTCCGAAAAGCGCGAGCACCGGAACCGGAAATGAGTGTACTAAGTGTCGTCTGCTTAGTTTAGTTATATTATAATGATATGATTGAATCAGTTTTTTTTCTTAATGATAGCCAGTCTCCTTGAATGGATCAAAGTGCATTTGTTTTGTATTAATATCTAAGTGTGCAATTTATACTTAATGTTGTAAATGTTGGTTGATCTACTTGTAACAGCGCGAGGAGTTGTAAACATACAATGTAATATTTATACGAGCTGGAGTGTTTCCGTTACAAGTCTAAATGGATTGTAAAATATGAGTGCGACTGGAAACCACATACATAAAGTTCCTTTTGTGAAATTCGCGGACGTAAAAATGGCGACTGGTATACATCGGGGAAACTGGTCGTTTTTCTCGCGAAGAAACAAGTACCTAATCTTCAGCTTGGTTTTGACAGCTGTTGTCATTATTATGATGCTTAATGCGGACATTTTGAAATCGGCGCCGAAATATTCTGGAGAATTGTGTAAACTCTCCGATATTGAACTTCAAAGAAATTTTGACAAGAAAAAGTTCGCCGGAAATTGGTACGGAGCGTTTACTAAAGGCTTAGACAGTGGACTTTTAGCCTCAGCGTTACAATTTTATGACGTGAAAGTTAATTTTCAACTTCAAGATGACGATAATTACATCATAAAATCAGGTAAAATATTTTACTTTTTTGTCTTAAATGTAAGGGTATCGTTTCCATGGAAACAGCATTTTCTGCCTAAAACTGCAAAATATTTTCGTTACTTTTATTGATAGGCCAAAATCATTATCAATATACGAATGTATATGTATATTTAAGATACGTTTCCATGGAGATGCTTGCCGCATAAAATGGTATAGTAATCTTAAATAAAATATCATTTAAAGCTAAAAACAATTGTAACATAAAGGGATTTCTGAACTTCGACCTAATTCCCCCAGTGTACCAGTCAATTCTGGTATCTCGAGTATATAAAAATGTGATCCCTAGGACACGATTGGCCGTTTAAATTAGTTGTCAGTGCGATATAATAATGAGTATTGTTACATCTGTTAAGTAATCATGGGACTGTATGTAATATGAACACTCTGTATATGCATGTTGGAAAGAATAGCATGCACTTCATTCTATGACATTTATAGAAAATACAAGTACTTTGTTTACAGCGAGTTTGAAGAAATGTCATGGCCAGTTTTTGTGACAGGCTGGTAGTTTTGACTATGACATTTTAACAATACAGAGTTGTTTTTCAACACAGATATAGGACGCTAAAATATGACTATACTTGTAACACAGTGGACACAGTTCCAATACTGCAAGCGAATACGTTAAACACTACAGAAAAACACTGGCAACACTACAGACTAAACTGGCAACACTACAGGCAAACACTCCCAACACTACATACAAATACTCCCAACACTACAGGCAAACACTCCCAACACTACATACAAATACTCCCAACACTACAGGCAAACACTCCCAACACTACATACAAACACTCCCAACACTACAGGCAAACACTCCCAACACTATATACAAATACTCCCAACACTACATACAAACACTCCCAACACTACATACAAATACTCCCAACACTACATACAAACACTCCCAACACTACATACAAATACTCCCAACACTACAGGCAAACACTCCAAACACTACATACAAATACTCCCAACACTTCAGGCAAACACTACCAACACTACATACAAATACTCCCAACACTACAGGCAAACACTCCCAACACTACATACAAACACTCCCAACACTACATATAAATACTCCCAACACTACAGGCAAACACTCCCAACACTACATACAAATACTCCCAATACTACAGGCAAACACTCCCAACACTACATACAAGCACTCCCAACACTACAGGCAAACACTCCCAACACTATATACAAATACTCCCAACACTACATACAAACACTCCCAACACTACATACAAATACTCCCAACACTACATACAAACACTCCCAACACTACATACAAATACTCCCAACACTACAGGCAAACACTCCAAACACTACATACAAATACTCCCAACACTTCAGGCAAACACTACCAACACTACATACAAATACTCCCAACACTACAGGCAAACACTCCCAACACTACATACAAACACTACATACAAATACTCCCAACACTTCAGGCAAACACTCCCAACACTACAGACAAACACTCCCAATACTACAGGCAAACACTCCAAACACTACAGTACAGACAAACACTCCCAACACTACAGGCAAACACTCCCAAACACTACATACAAACACTCCCAACACTACAGGCAAACACTCCCAACACTACAGGCAAACACTCCCAACACTACAGGCAAACACTCCCAACACTACAGTACAGACAAACACTCACAACACTACATACAAACACTCCCAACACTACATACAAACACTCCCAACACTACAGGCAAACACTCCCAACACTACAGGCAAACACTCCCAACACTACATACAAACACTCCCAACACTACAGGCAAACACTCCCAACACTACAGACAAACACTCCCAACACTACAGGCAAACACTCCCAACACTACAGACAAACACTCCCAACACTACATACAAATACTCCCAACACTTCAGGCAAACACTACCAACACTACATACAAATACTCCCAACACTACAGGCAAACACTCCCAACACTACATACAAACACTACATACAAATACTCCCAACACTTCAGGCAAACACTCCCAACACTACAGACAAACACTCCCAATACTACAGGCAAACACTCCAAACACTACAGTACAGACAAACACTCCCAACACTACAGGCAAACACTCCCAAACACTACATACAAACACTCCCAACACTACAGGCAAACACTCCCAACACTACAGGCAAACACTCCCAACACTACAGTACAGACAAACACTCACAACACTACATACAAACACTCCCAACACTACATACAAACACTCCCAACACTACAGGCAAACACTCCCAACACTACAGGCAAACACTCCCAACACTACATACAAACACTCCCAACACTACAGGCAAACACTCCCAACACTACAGACAAACACTCCCAACACTACAGGCAAACACTCCCAACACTACAGACAAACACTCCCAACACTACATACAAATACTCCCAACATTACAGTCAAACACTCCCAACACTACATAAAAGCAACTTTCAACATTAGTAACAATCCATTTGTATGTACAACAAACAAGCATCCAACTCTATATACAACATGATGGTATTATCTCTCAACATTTCAATATGTATTTTATATTTTAGTGGGAAGCAAATTCTATGGAATGTGGTGTCCAGAAGGACTTGGGCACATAGAATCAACTGACAAAAACATTCCACAAAAGATGGTTGTATTTTTTGATACACCAACTGGCAAGAAGTTTGGAAAAAAGTCCACTTGGCTTATAAAAACCGATTATACAAGGTACTGCACATTAGTATTTGTTTTTGTCAGTATTATACATTGTATATTCCACTCAGGTACATTTGGCTAATAGAATGAGAAATCTATGAGTAGATCATTTTCTGGGGTGGATTTCTTTGATGCCATGAAGTAATTTCTCGCAATCTCAATTGTCACTGTATATGCCAGTATACAAAAAGTATTCTGAACAAGTATTTTCTCTCTAACTATTCCATAAGCAAACAGACAAATTCAAGAGCCATAACTCATCTTTGGTGATCCAGGACCCGTATTCACAAAGTTTTAAGACTGAATCTCAGACTTAGACTTTAAAATTGCACATACATGTATTAAATTTACAAGCATTTCGTTTTCATTATATTTAAACAGATACATTTTTGCCTGAATACTTCTTGTTACTAACTCTACACTTTTGCCATGTTTTATCAAAATATATTGTGTAACAAAAACGTGGAAACAAAATGAAAATGTACCATTTTAAAGTCTGAGATTCAGTCTTAAAACGTTTGTGAATACGGGCCCAGCTGGTCCCAAATGGCAGATCATCAAACTTGACCAAAATTGATCAATGAAAGATATTCTACAGAAGTTTTCATTAGTTCAATGAGAAATCACTAGTTATTGAAAGAAATTTAGTCAGATTTTACCTTTTTGACCATTCAAGGGTCATAATTCTTGAGGAAGATGTTTAAACCACATGAGATTGTCAAGAGTTCTTTCCCTTTATTCCATCTAGAGTTCTCTTCCTTTATCCCTTCTATAGTTTACATGTATGTATATATAGTACTATAGAAGAGATAAAGGGGGAGAACTCTAGATGGAATAAAGGGAAAGAACTTGTGACAGTCTCCTGTGATATAAACTTAATGCTTACCAAATGTTACCCAGATTTTACAGTGGTAGTTTTTCTCATTTTGAGCTTACACTGATAAAATCTGCCCGACCAATAATGGCCCCCATCTGCACATAAAGGGTGAAAACATGTTCTGGCCCCATCTTAAAGTCATTAAGGGCAGTAAAAAAGGGTTTATGCCTTCAAGGAGGAAATAATGATAACTTGAAGTTCACACAACATGAAGGTCAAGAGAGGGGGGGTGGGGGGACTGGGGATCCGGACACCCCCTGAGATTTTGTCAAAATAGGGTTGTTCATATCTAATCCTAGATCGAGATGATGTCCCAAATTCAAGAGCCACTGCTTTGCCATGAGCTTGAACCGCCTGACATGTATTGCTATGTACATGACAGAAGACTATCATACTTAATATAATTATGGTGATTGTACATTGTAGCTATGGCGTGTTATACTCATGTTGGGAAGAGACCGACGACGGACATTGTACGGCCTCAGGGGCATATGCTGGAGTTCTACAGAGAAGTACAGCCCCACTACCACAGAACAAAATGGATGAAATTAATGGAATTTTGGCTAAATCGTGCATAAATCCGGAAGCTTTACGTGAAGTGAAACACGAAGGGTATTGCAAAGACGTTCAGGAAGGCATAAGCAGCTAGTGCACGACTGTTGTATAATGAGTATACTTGTATATCAGACATACATCAGTTTTGCACTGACATCTCTTGTCTCTTACTATGCCGTTAGAAAATATGCTACAAAGCCGACGTCAGTTTGTACGATATGTATATACAAGACTATGGAACACCTGAGTCATCTTGAGATGCGATTGTTTACACGCTGACATTTAGAAGTGATTATGTATATGTGCAGGTCTAGGCTTATATATGGGGGTGGGTGCATGTGTGGATGGGTACATTGGTGGATGGGTGCATGTGTGGATGGGTGCATGTTCGTGGGTTTGTGTGTGAATGAATGCTGGGACGCAAGTGTGGGGGATGTATGTGCTTGCATGTGGTGCAAGTATGTGTGTGTGAGGCCATGGCCACAAGTATCTTGCAATTAATGTATATATGTAAAAAGTTGTATCAGGTAATATACGTAAATTATTTAGTTTTGTTTTCTGCAATTTCTATTCACTGCTTTCCTTAATACAATCATGCTGTAAATATACATATATTTAATGAGGCCTATGCAAAGAAAGACAATGCAATGTATATAAGTGATCAAGATTTAATATATGTGCACCACTTCTCCACTTTAAAGTAATAGTGATCTTTCCACGCCGATAGTGCAACGTTGGAAGTTGCGTGTGAAATACCAGTATTTGAACTGCATTAATTTCATGTGTACCTTCTTTGCCAATTTATTACATCAACTAGTCAAAAGAGCTTAATTTGTTGATGTTATTGATTCATGATACATTTGTGCCAGCATAGATTAGGACAAATGATTGTTCTATATAATGACTCTTTTGACTTGTATAATTATGTATTGTATATGTAAGTGTAGTATTTCATGGAAGACATTGACAATACTACATGCAGTATAGAATGTCATAAATGCCTCCCAAGTCTGTGCAAAGAATTATGGGTAAAATAATATATCTTGATGTTTTACCAATCTTGGTTTTCCAGAAACCGGTCAATATACATGTACTATGTACATTTCTAATATAATAAATGCGGTATTAAATGAATATTTACACATAAATCCCGTGAATTGTTTTGTGAAAATTACATGAGAATTTATATGAAAATTATGTGAATTTATATGAGAACTTACATGAAAATTATATGAGAATTTACACGAAAGTTATATTAGCACATTCAATGCACTACATTCCATGCACTGTAAATGTTATGTTTTATGTGTACAAAGTCATTATTGTAATTAATAAAATTTTATTTTGAAAAAATACAATTTTATTCAGTGTTATGTCGTACATTTGACCAACATTACATATTTGAGAGTCAGAAAACACATATTTAAGTACAAATAAACTTACGTATTTTGCAGAAGTATCATAGAATAAGGCCATATCAAATTTAAACTATGCTTAGTATTGCGTTCATTTTTCAAAACCTACCCACCAGGCAGGTAGCAAAGTTTCGATCTAAAAGGATCTTTCTTCCTATAAACAAAGACATTATACATCAAGACAGAAAATACAAACTGGTAGCAAAAACAACACAAAATACCAAATAAATATCTAGATTTAATTATTATTTTTTTCATCTTAAGAACATGGTCATTGACTTCCTGACATTGTTACGGGCTAAACGGGCCAATGTTGTTGTGTTTTAACATCATTACCCAGAATTTTTGACATCTTAAGATATTTTTTCAATCAGACTGTCGAAATCATAACCAACTGAGGACGATTACCATATATCCATATTGGGGTGGCCTTACTTGAAATTTTACACCAATATCTAGGACACGTTTCATTAAATACAGTAAAACACAAAAAGAGTCTAAAATAATCAATTGACCATAAACAGTTGACAAAATCATAAAATTCATTAAACAAACTATCACAGGAAATGTGGCATCATACTGCATAATAGTAATACAGGAAAACCTCAATAATATGTCCTACGTTGGGACCCTTGAAAACTGGTGTGTATATTGAGGTAGTCTTAATATAGAGGTAGAATAAAGAGCAAAACAGTAAAAATGGACTTGAAAATTGTGTTGTTAATTTTGAGATGGTCTTATTATGGAGGTGGTCTTTAAGTGAGGTTTTACTGTACATGTACTAGGTCGTATGTGGTAATACATCATCTACTCATAAATATATTTGCATCAATAATACCATACAATAATGTAAGTCATCACAATGCATTTTGTCTGAAACTGTAATCAATTTTGATCTGTATTTTATATATATATTTATGCAGGGCATAATGTAAACAGTAACGAGTCCACATAAATATTCAAAATAATCACAAAGGAACCAATCCATGATTTAGTTGATGAATGCAACAATAACCAGTCCACAAATACCTGAACCCAGTCACAAATACACCAGCCAATGTTTGTCGAATGAAAACAGAAATCAGTCCACTCATCAACAATTGAACATATACAGGCATTGGTATATCAAAAGACCCCATCAAAGGGTTAAATAATTAAATAAATCTATGAATGTAAGGAATCAGTCAACAGAATAGTCATGCATCTTGATGTGTTCCTTTAACGTCGGCATATTCTTCTGTGATTTTTTACAAACATGGCATCTGAAAACATCAAGAAAATAATAAAATATCTTCACAGACTACTCATCCTTGTGTGACATACTGAGCTTTTTATTAAGTAGCTGTGAGAAAAGGGTAGCATATTGCAATAACCAGATATGTGTCCATAGGACACGGATGCCCCCGACTATGGGCTTTTCAGTAGAATGTAAATACTTTGTTTGTAAAGGCCAAGTAATTTTGAAGTAATATTAATTGGGAAACCAAAATTTTAAGTACAAAAAGGGCCGTAACTCCTCTTAAAATAAGTGAATTGTAACTGGTATTGAACTTGACCTGTATTTTATTATCCTATATGTATGTGCCAAATATGAATTGAATCCACCCAGCTTTTCAAGAGTTATTGACTCACAACTCCCACATTTAATTTAAAAAAAGAACAAGTGCAAAGAATATATCCAAAATGCTGACACAAGCAATCATTTTGATTGGTCAAACGTTCAGTTATTAATGCGAGTCTTATGTCCAAAAATCCTGTCAGTGACACAGAAAACCTGCGTCTGGGAAATCCCTGTACAATTGGTTGAATTAAGATGTAGAACAAGGGAAAGAACTCTAGGATTCACTAGCAAGTCTATCAAACAAGAGTTGTCCAATAATATTTGCCATGCCGGCATATAGGCAATAATTAAAGATTTATTACAGGGCACTAGTAGGCAGCTTTTGGGGACTGATACATATACCTGCCAATGGGGGAACTTTGTGTACTGGACAGAGAAATTGTAAACCAATCTGTTGATTAAACACTGTTCAACTATATCCTATGTTTCTGCTAGAAAAGTCTACTTTTTAATGTATTTGGTAATGCTGAAAGGAGATTTTCATTGTACACTTGTTTCAAAGGTTGATAGACTTGATTTTTGTCAAAATATGGGTGGTCATAAATATGAGATAACCGTTACTATTGCATTATAAAAGAATACACCTATAATGTATTCCTCTGTATTTGTGCAAAAAGGAACTTTGTATTATCTTCAATTTTGTTAACAAGCATAAGGTTTTACAAGCTTTGTCAAATATTCTACATTCAGATGGGCCTGATACATCTGTAATGCTGAACCATAATATAACATTAAGCCTTGAGCTGGCTAACATCTGTAATGCTGAACCATAATATAACATTAAGCCTTGAGCTGGCTAACATCTGTAATGCTGAACCATAATATAACATTAAGCCTTGAGCTGGCTAACATCTGTAATGCTGAACCATAATATAACATTAAGCCTTGAGCTGGCTAACATCTGTAATGCTGAACCATAATATAACATTAAGCCTTGAGCTGGCTAACATCTGTAATGCTGAACCATAATATAACATTAAGCCTTGAGCTGGCTAACATCTGTAAGGCTGAACCATAATATAACATTAAGCCTTGAGCTGGCTAACATCTGTAATGCTGAACCATAATATAACATCAAGCTTTGAGCTGGCTAACATCTGTAATGCTGAACCATAATATAACATTAAGCCTTGAGCTGGCTAACATCTGTAATGCTGAACCATAATATAACATTAAGCCTTGAGCTGGCTAACATCTGTAATGCTGAACCATAATATAACATTAAGCCTTGAGCTGGCTAACATCTGTAATGCTGAACCATAATATAACATTAAGCCTTGAGCTGGCTAACATCTGTAATGCTGAACCATAATATAACATTAAGCCTTGAGCTGGCTAACATCTGTAAGGCTGAACCATAATATAACATTAAGCCTTGAGCTGGCTAACATCTGTAATGCTGAACCATAATATAACATCAAGCTTTGAGCTGGCTAACATCTGTAATGCTGAACCATAATATAACATTAAGCCTTGAACTGGCTAACATCTGTAATGCTGAACCATAATATAACATCAAGCTTTGAGCTGGCTAACATCTGTAATGCTGAACCATAATATAACATTAAGCCTTGAGCTGGCTAACATCTGTAATGCTGAACCATAATATAACATTAAGCCTTGAGCTGGCTAACATCTGTAATGCTGAACCATAATATAACATTAAGCCTTGAGCTGGCTAACATCTGTAATGCTGAACCATAATATAACATCAAGCTTTGAGCTGGCTAACATCTGTAATGCTGAACCATAATATAACATTAAGCCTTGAGCTGGCTAACATCTGTAATGCTGAACCATAATATAACATTAAGCCTTGAGCTGGCTAACATCTGTAATGCTGAACCATAATATAACATTAAGCCTTGAGCTGGCTAACATCTGTAATGCTGAACCATAATATAACATTAAGCCTTGAGCTGGCTAACATCTGTAATGCTGAACCATAATATAACATTAAGCCTTGAGCTGGCTAACATCTGTAATGCTGAACCATAATATAACATTAAGCCTTGAGCTGGCTAACATCTGTAATGCTGAACCATAATATAACATTAAGCCTTGAGCTGGCTAACATCTGTAATGCTGAACCATAATATAACATCAAGCTTTGAGCTGGCTAACATCTGTAATGCTGAACCATAATATAACATTAAGCCTTGAGCTGGCTAACATCTGTAATGCTGAACCATAATATAACATTAAGCCTTGAGCTGGCTAACATCTGTAATGCTGAACCATAATATAACATCAAGCTTTGAGCTGGCTAACATCTGTAATGCTGAACCATAATATAACATTAAGCCTTGAGCTGGCTAACATCTGTAATGCTGAACCATAATATAACATTAAGCCTTGAGCTGGCTAACATCTGTAATGCTGAACCATAATATAACATTAAGCCTTGAGCTGGCTAACATCTGTAATGCTGAACCATAATATAACATTAAGCTTTGAGCTGGCTAACATCTGTAATGCTGAACCATAATATAACATCAAGCTTTGAGCTGGCTATCATTACCAGTACAAGATTAAGAGATTTCTTAGAACAGGCAAGATGAATATCTAATCACTACACAAATTTTCAACAATTATCTATGTTTTAAAACACCCACCTTAAGTCTTGAGCCAATAAAGCCTGGTTTTCTTTCAAATCATAATAAACTTTCCCATCTTTTTCCAATGTCTTAATCAGATCTGCAATGGAAGCAGAAACAAATACATGTATATATATATATATGAGATGTGCCACGACAAAACATGTATTGCTGACCAAAAAGACTTTACCTGAATTTCTTGTAGGGCATTTTTTATGCTAAGAACATCTTGGTGGAATTTTGACAAAACTCTCAACTCAAAAGAAGACATTTGGGCAGATTTTGCTGTAGGTTTAAATCCTCTGCATATGCCATACATGGGAGAAAATACTGTAAGGTGTATTAAATCTTGTCAAATCATCAATCTTGTGTTTTGCTTTATAAATTTTAATTCAAAAAATTGAAAACCTGAAACCTTTGTTTTGCATATACAGTAAGCTCAGAAAGTAAGAAGAAAAGAAATTGCACACGGGGAGAAACTATATTTCAGACTAGTAAAGGTTATTTGATTGGCTTTCTTACCAGTTGAATCAACAAAATAGTCTGTGGTGAAGGAATTCCAGTGTTTCTTAGTTTTCAAAGAAGGACTGTTAAAATCTTGACTGATCACATGTAGGTGCAGCATACTGTAGCAAGAAAAAGTCATAATAAATAAATTGCTAGATTATCGTTTCACACCCAGGGGAGCTGAAATCAAACTTGTTATCTTATGCTTTTTTTATGTGCCCAATATGAATTGAATCCATCCATCCTTTCAAGAGTTATTGGTCTGAAACCATCAACAGATGCATGGACAAACAGGGGTAACAGGTTATGCCTCTGCCATTCGAAGGCATAAAAACAACACACATCTCATTGACAACGCAGCCTTCCATCTAGAAAATACAACAAGTAATACATTGTACCAATATGGACGAATCAATCAGAATCATAAACAATAATGAAGTTTTTTACAAATGTATGCATATATAAAAGTATACACACTGCTTATCATTTTTGTATCCATAAATTTTATTATTTATATTCCGGACTTAACTGATCTTTAAGTAAAAGGCAGACATACCTCATGCTTGGCACTGAGTTTTTTACAAATGTATGCATATATAATGGTATACACACTGCTTATCATTTTTGTATCCATAAATTTTATTATTTATATTCCGGACTTAACTGATCTTTAAGTAAAAGGCAGACATACCTCATGCATGCTTGGCACTGAGTTTTTTACAAATGTATGCATATATAAAAGTATACACACTGCTTATCATTTTTGTATCCATAAATTTTATTATTTATATTCCGGACTTAACTGATCTTTAAGTAAAAGACAGACATACCTCATGCTTGGCACTGCATGGTAACCAAATCTAAACTTCAAGTTCTCGTCAGATCTGAAAAGTCAATGTACCAAACTTCAAGCACAATGTAAGTACTAAAAGGAGCAAGGTCCCATTCAGACACCATGGTAGAACCACCAGCATTCTTAAGCAAGCTGGATAGCTATCTGACAAATATGTCTTCAGCGGGATTCTAACCTGCAACACTTACGGGCAAGCGACTGAAGTCAGCAACCATAACCACTCAGTTTACTTCAGTCATGGTGTGCACCTGGCTAGAATCACAGACCATCTCGGGGCTCTCGCTGGGCTGAAATTCTTCCCTCCAGTCAAATTAGGGAGAAGTGGGGAGACTTAAAAGAGAAGTGATATTTTTCAGAACGTCGATATACGCGTTGTAACCAGTTTGTTTGGAAACACTTTCTTATTTCAACAAAGATGAATGTTATTTAATTTTATTACAAAATCAAATAAATAATGATGACAAAGCAAAATGTGAAACAACCATAACATAACATTTGATAACCAAGCACATTTCACACACTGCCAATATAACAATGTTACAGGTGATCTGCAACCATGCAGTCAGACTGCTTTCTTGCATTAAAAATAGGTTTCATACCCACCCAAATAAGCAGCCAAAATATTGATCAATATCAAATGGCAAAATAATACATACTGTGCATAAATTAAAAAATGATACTTGCTAATAATTTAATTTAAATTGACTGATAACTTACTTTTCTGCCAATTCCTTCCCAACCTTTTCCATGTGTTTCAATAATTCAACATGACTTGGCTTCAAACTTTTTAGATTTGCTATATTTTCATTAGGCATAACAAGAAAATGATACTTGGCCTGAAAAGAGACAAAAACATAAATCTACTGCATAACAGTTTTATTTAGGGGAATGATAGCATGGCCCTTTGATAGGGGAAAATTGTAATTGGATATCTAAATTGTCATTTTAAATATTACATTATAGAATCAATTAACCAGTTCCAGCATTAAACCAGTTCTTACTCATTTTCATTTAAAAAATCAAATACGAGATTTAAACTTAGTTTCTTGAAAAGTAGGCATTTTTGTACAAAATCTACATATTTTATAAACATCGATAGCCTTCCGAGTCAATGAAAGTAAAAAAAAAAAGAAACATTGAAATTTATACCTTTATGATGATGGGAAATGTAAGATGGCTTGTAATTCCCATATAAATTATGAAGTTAAAACATGAAGCAGCAAGCATAGTTGTCTAATTATTTGGACTACAGAGCACTGGTGTGAGGTAAAGGTCACTACAAATAGATCTTTGGATCGATTAGATAACTACTGATTATTGTATCTGGATATGTACATTGTACGTATATAGTAGCAATTCGAGACAAATTGTACGATTCTGGGGGTTGTTTGGGGTAAATAATACCACCTTTCCCTACCTTCGGGTACTTGTCTTTTATCACAACCATCTTGTCATTCGATTCTACAATAGAATCTGGGTCATTCATGGACGCATGTAGACCCTTGCTCCAGTGGCCAGAAAATTTCTTTGCGTTTTTGTTGTCATTAGTAGGATTTAATTCGTCAGCCTTTCTTTTCGAGCTTGAACCTTCCGCCATATTTGCTGTAACGCCGAAGGCCAGATAAAACGAGCAATCTGATTGGGTAATACACGAAGATTGGTCCAATAAGAATGCGTGTTTCACATGTTCAATAACAACAACAACAAATGTAAACAAATCGGGAAGTTGCAAAATTTCGTGAAATTTTCTTTGATCAAGATCTATAAAGCCAAACTCATCTCATTTATCGGTGTTGGGTAAGTATATCTCAGTTTTATATCGGTTATTAGTATAATGTATATATTTTGCATCAATAGATTCATTTATGCGGGGCTGATTTTTCATGTTTAAAGCTGTGAAAGGGAGGACGTAAAATTTACTATAAATGGGTATTTTGCAATGCAACATTTCTATTTTCCCTTCCCACGTTTTGTTTTGCACGTTTCATTTATCAGAAGGATTAAAAATATTGAAAGTTTGAAAAATGTCAAAATGTCAGAGAGAATGTCCAATATTTGCCTTATAATTTCGATATATGAATGAGGGATTGAAGAAAATTGTTACTATGGCTAAGCAGCCCCACCCCTTCCCTGTCCTTGAGGAAAAACCAAATCCTCCAAAATGTTATTTTCGTGCTGCTCCCGAGATCAGTGATAAAGGCAATTGCTACGATTATGGTGGCGTCAATTCTATATTGCGTATAATTGTCAGTTTTTGGTGGAATGCTGTATATATTATATAATATATATTGCCTTTCATACAGTCAGCAGTTACCCAGACTAGAACATTGACAATACTTGCATATGTATATTAATTACAGTATGTAACAATTCCTTCATGTGTGGTATTACACTTTTGTAAATCACTAAATGTGATGTATTGAGAATATGCTGTTTGTAAGAATGATTGAATTTACTTTAATTTTTGTATTTTGTTTCGTTGTTAGATATCCAATTTCCAGACAATGGCAAGTCCAAAAATTATAGCAGCCCTTATTGTGGTTGCAGTAATTGTCGTGGGTATAATTGTGTTAGTCGCCACATCCCTGAAGAAACTGTCATCTGACCAAAGTAAGTATTGCTCTGTGTGTTATTCATGGGTTCCACTTGGTGCTGAATCTCAAGGGTCAATTCGATAATATTTTACCAGATTTTACCATTTTATAGTCTAAATTTACCATTCGGCCAGAATCCTAGAGGTCAAAATGTGATCTTTCTGGAAAATCCAGGTGTTAAAGAGTCAAATGGAACCCCTAGTTATGAATGCTTCAGTCTCTTTTATATAATGTTACAGTTTTTTTATTCATCTCCAAGTGTTAAATTTTTGCAAAGAATTAGTGAATAAACATGTGTTAACATTTATTGCTCAATAGGCAATCAATCAGTTGCAACACATTTTAGGATACTGAAGATCGAACAATCATCACCACAGCGGCTTAGCACCATCACATGGCAAGAATAAATCTTCATTGCTACTGATTGAGTTGACAAGCTATAAACAAATAAAAAAGATTGTAATTTGTTTGAACTGTCTTGAACAGTGAGATTTTCTTCCCAGATCAAACCCACGATAAAAACTTTGCGATGTCCGCCTCTTGTTTCTGTATCAAGGGAAGTTGACATTTTGATTCGCCGTAATCGTCATATTAAAGATTTCTTTAGTTTTTATTAATACATTTTTAAAATTATTACATTTAGACAATTAAGAATTACACAGATTGATAGGTAATTACACTGACATTTAAGTGCTAATTAGCAGAGTCAGCAAAAGATGGAAATGAACTGGGATTGCCGACTATCGCTGATCGATTAAGAGGTGGAAATTCACGATACTGAGTGCACACTAAGGATTGTCGGTAAATCATTTCACGATATCAGCCTGTTTCCAATCTATGGTTTATATGTCTGTGTCGATATAAAATAAATAAATTTACATATCACCAGCAAGTTCATTATTTATTTTAGTTGGTCTGGCTTATGATACTATCAACAAGGGTCTGGACACAGAGGCTAAAGTTGAAGGGTTGCACAATGGGCCGCCAGGATTTGAATTCATTATCTTCCCTAGTGTCTACAAGACTTTGACTTTCAATGATTTAGAGGTAAATTGTTCTTTATGTTTTTAATTTATCTGTGATTATGTTTGAAAATAATTTTACTGCCTGTGCCTTTACAAGTGGGAAAATCAAATCCAAATTTGGAAAATAAGGTAATGTTTTTTTTGCTTATAAAAATAACTTTTCAGCTGTGGCTGGTGTTTGTTATACATGTATATATGAGGTGATGTAAGAGCAAAGATTCTTTTATTAAACGTCAAATACACAAAAGCCTGACTTAATAAAAAGAAAATCAGTCAGAGGGGAAAATGAACAAAGAATTGGGTAAATTATTATGGTTTTGGGGGGGGGGTGGACACTTTTTGGTAAGGGGAAACAGCCTTTATTTGGTAGTAAAATTCACAAAAAGATCACTGTTTATATACATTAGGCTTCTTAAATACTAAACAATATGTCTGTGTTCAGGAATACTGGATAATTTTTACAGTGTATGAATGCAAAGCCAGCCCAGATACTACCACAATTGATGAAACGTTGCATTTGTCTTGGGTGATTGAAGCTTATGTGGCATCAATCAAGTTATTTGTCCTCCGCCTCTGATCCTGTGGGAATGTTGTCATATGGGTGCATGAATGATACATTTACATTTGAGTACATCGTTTCCATGGCGACATCATCATTTTGTTGTGTACTTTTCTATATTTTGTTACTGCTTGAACTGCTATAAAAAGTAAACTTATACTTGTAGTGTCTTAACGCCGATGGAGTGATCATCAGTTTAGATGTTACTTACCAATACAAAGCTCAAGCACCTAAACTCTACGACATTGTGATGAACTTTAAAGATTATGATGGATATAAAACAGTTTTACAGTACACAGGTATGAGTCTCTTTCTTAGGGTGTCATGGTTGTAATTGGTATGTAATTAGTAGTGTTCTGAAATGTTATTTTGTTATTACCCTTAAACGTGTTTCCATCTGTGCAATAAATTGGTTTTTGATCAATAACTCTTGAAAGGACGGATGGATTCAATTCATACTGGGCACATAAGCACAGGATAATAAAATACAGGTCAAGTTTGATTTTTGGTTACAATCACCAATTTTTAGAGGAGTTACATGTACATGTATTGCTTTTTTTCTACTTAAATTTTTTGTCTCCAATCAATAACACATAGGATGATAAAATAAAATACTAGTAAAGTTCGATTTTGGTTACGATCAATCAATTTTTGGAGGATTTATGGCCCCTTTTAGACTAAAAAATTGGTTTCTGATGAATAACGCCTGAAAAGTCCACAGAGGAGGCATTCGTGTCATATGACACATCTAGTTCTAATATCTTTTGTCTTTCAATTTCAAGGCGAGTCAGCACTTCATGAGGCTTGCAGTTTTTTCAACACTGCACAGTTCCAGGCAGAAAGAGGAGCTTTCCAGGAAAAAGTGAGAGATAAAATTACTGAGAAATATGTCGTGTTACACTGCGATATCACTGACCTGCAGGTGAGTGCTATATTGAGTGATATTGCCTAGAAGTGTTATGGCCCTTGATGCTCTGTTATTAGAGCCGAAAATCTGTCCCTTTTCCCCCACCCAAATTGTCTCTTTTTTCCTGCCATTCAAATTCAATTCCCCACTCAGAGCCAAAAGAATTCTTGAAAAAACTTTTTTATATAAAAAAAGATTTTTCAAATAAGCAGGTGTAATATGCTACATTTTTGTGTTTTGTTCACCAACGCGTGCAATGTCTGAGGATTATTGTAGACCACAATTTTGGCTGAAAAGATGTCGAAAAATTCCCCAGTGGGCTTGAAATTCCATCTATAAAACAACACGTACCTTTCATATATTTTACTGATATAATCTTTTCTTATACAGGTCAGTAATATTGCTCGACCTTCCCAGTACGAGTCTGCCATTAGAAGCAAGGAAAGGGCTCGAGAGGATATTACGGTAAGTTTTGACCATATACCTGGCCGATCCTGATTGATATTTTACCCTCGTCGGCAAGTTTTGACCATTTACCTGGCTATTCCTGATCGCAAGTTTCCCCTTGTTGGCCAGTTTTGACTGCTTAACATTCTTAAAGTCAGATCTTGCGAGCTGTCTCTTTCTACAAATGAATAAAAATGTGTCATTTCCTAAGTATGAAGCTGCTGCATCAATAAAAAGCTTGTTATTTTCACACCATTTATAAAGCCATCATTTCAAACTTTGTTTGGCATAACCCTCCCTTCTCCTGAAAACAGCCCCTACTGGTAGTAAATTTGGGATTTTTTCGGAGCTGCATGTTAATAGTTGAAACTTGAATGACCCTTAAGGTAATGAAAACATTACTTAGCTACCTACCTACTCCCCTAAATTTTACTGGTTAGTTTTATACCACACATTTTTTTAAGGCTGACCTAATATATGTGTACTTTTTGTATGCCCATTCATAGAAGGGGACAAATTATAGTTACACCTGCGGCATACGGGCAGACGGGCAATAACTTTAGAAGCATTTGTCCAACCATCACCAAATTTGGTCAGAATGTGTATGGGCATAATATCTCGAACAAGTTCGATAAACAGGAGTTATTGCCCTTTAGTTATAGAAATTACCTAAAATTTGTCTTGTTTTAACAGTGAGCTCTGACTTATGACGGGCGTATTTTGTGACAGTTTGCCACTCTTTGTTGTTTATAGGTTGCTCGCAACGAGAGACCAAGACTGCTTACAGAAGCCGCGACTGACAGACTGGAAGCCAACACCACTTCTCAAATCATCATTGGGAAGGCCAAGTCTGATGCCAGAATTTTGAATGCCAGGTATGGTTTACTGTCTTATGTTCCAAGAAACTCCTCAAGTTTTTTTTACTTTAAAATCCAGTCAAAGTTTAATGTCTCAGGCATGAGAAGTTTCCACTGAATTCCACGGCTTTGCAAGGGCTGTTTTTAGAATATTGAGGTCGAATAGAGAGCAAAACAGTGAAAATGGACTTGAAAATTATGTTTTTATTTTTGAGGTGGTGTTTATTATTGAGGTGGTCTTTAAGTGAGGATTAACTGCATTTGTAATAGTATATTAAAACTACATTAAGTGAGATGAATGTATATATTTGGTACTAATTGGAAACAGTTGCTAAGCAACCATTAAAAAATCATGTCATGTCATCAACTGTGCCTTCATTGATTGTTTACAGGGCGACCGCTGAAGCTGACGGCATCATTCAGCAGTACGAAAAGGAATCGGAGGCATACCAAGATATTCTCAGCGTGAACGGCCTTGGATTTTCTGTCGACGGATTTATTTCTTACATGGGCGTGAGGGTGATTGCTGCGGCGAAAAATCCCGTCTATATTGGATTGCAGAGTCCGGCGAAAAGTGCTCCCTAAGAACTCCACCCACATTTTTACATGATCGTTGATGAAATCTTTAAAGAAAAATATCTTAAATAAAATATTAGTTAAATTGTGACCTGAGAATTACACCCTCAGCTTAAATAGACATACTTAGCCTTGTGTATTTTTTATAAAGACAAATTGTTGTGTAGGAAATTATAGATACCGTAAGTACTACCCGATGAAATTCGCATTTTTAAGCATAATAAATTATGTGTGTTTTAGTTTTATTGAATTTTAAGGAAAATGTGAGAGTTGAAATCTTACAGAAATATTGCATGAAAAGGACTCATAGTTTGTCTGTGTAGTGTTGAATGGTTAAACTGTGTTGTGTATGACATTATTTTTTTTTTAAATAATGTTTACTTGCTGAAAAAGTGAATGATATGTATATTTCACATAGTTATTTTATTACCCTGTTTTGACTCCGTGGTTTGGTGTATTTTTTGTATTGAAATACTCAGAAACTATTTAAAGCTACTAAAAATATGTTTACAATGTTTTACATTTTTTGGCATTAACGGTCTACTTTCTTGAACTTGTAATGAAATCCATTGTTAGCGTGCTAGTGTTTGGTGTTGAAATCCGGACTTACCTTTGAGTTAAGGGATTTTTTTACATTCTATTTGGGAAGTTTGTGTTATTTGCTGATATCCCTTTTATACACCTGTCCATAGAACGGGACATATTATAGTATCATTTGCAGCATAAGGGCGGGCGGCGTCCAGTAAGTTGTCCGATCAATTACTTTAGAAGCATTTGTCCAATCATAACTAAATTTGGTCAGAATGTGTATGGGCATTATATCTCAGACAAGTTTAATAACCATCCATATCACTCTAGTCACTCTGGAGTTATGGCCGTTTATTTATAGAAATTACCTAAGAGAGGTATTGTTTTATTGTTTTAACTCTGAGCTCCCACTTCGGACGGGCATATTTTGTGACAGTTTGTCACTCTTGTTATACTTGGAATAAGATTTTCCCATTTCCTTCATATAATTGTGCTATTCTTCTATTTTGTTGACGGAACATTGATGACAAGAATATGACCAGCTGAAATTTTCTGTATGAGTGTGTTTCAATGTCAAGAATGTCCAATTCGGTCGCTCCTTTTTGTTTCTGTTTCGAAAACATGAAAATAATACTCATTTTTGGTAGACGTTTCCATTCTATTGTACAATCATTTTATGCTCAATTTTTTTTCATATTTGCTGCTAGTTACAAATAATTAAATGAACTAAAAACAACAGAAAACAAATTCCATGCTTTCGATACAAAACTTGTAGCTTTGATGACCTTAAGAGCTCATCAATCTAAGGCAACAGGTCTAAAAATGTGAAATTTTTATCGTTTGTTTGTTTTGGACACCTCGGGTCAAGCAAATTAGCGAGACTGGTTTTTGATTTATACCGTCATATCAATAGAAAATATATTGTATTCTATAAGTTTATCCTTTTATATAAAATGTATATGTCTATTTGGTAGTAGGCAGTTATTTATTTTGATATTTACTCATCAACTCTTCACGATATTTTTAGGGCCTAGTATAACACCCCTTCACTCTAACAGTACCATTTGGTCTATGGTGTACATATACTGTGCAAATGTGCTAACTCATCAGCCTTATTTCACATATTCAGGGGTTCCATTTGACCCTGGAGTTGACACTTAGACCCCTGGAATTTCCAAAAAAAGCCACATTTTGACCCTAAGCAATCTGACAGAAGGGTCAATTTTTCTCTTAAATTTTAGGTAATTTGACTATAAAATGGTAAAAATCAGTTAAAATTATCCGAATGATCCTTGAGATCCTAATGTATTTGTATCGCTATCCTGGGACACATACTTAGTTTGATAAAAACTCTTGTGTTTTTAACTTCAGAAAATAGTTTTATATAATGGTGGTATTTTGTTTGTGTGAATTTAGGTAGAATACCAAAAAAATCGGCTTTATGTGTTTTGAGAGGAAGTTCATTAACATTCATATATGTAGCTAAAATTGTCTGATATCTGTTGTTCTCATGTCAATATAAAGTCCCAGGACTTGAACACTTTGTGATAGTTTCTATCCAAATAGATATTGCTCAAAATGATTTTGTTGCTCCACAAAACAAGCGTGAATATGTTTTCAGGGTATATAGTAACTACCTTTTTGGGAACAGAACTTTTTTGTATACTATTTTACATTGCTGTTTATTTACTTTGTTATGTTGTCATTTTTTCTGAAGTCTGAAATTATTTCCTTTTCATGTTTTTGTTACCATAGATGATATAGGAACTCTTTTTCTCACAATTGAGTTAGAAAACTTAAGCTATGGAACTACAGGGTCAAAAATATGTATCAGTCTTATATATTGATTTGATTTATACCAGACATACCATAAAAGTATATTAATTATTTATATGACTCGGACAAAGTTTAAGAATCGCCAGCTGGGTGCTGTTTCGCAATGCAATTCTTACTTATACTTAAAGTCTTAAAAAAGAGTGATTTGCTGTCGGATAAAAACAGATATTGTGGTGTCCACACATATTGTTTTTTTTCTTGACTATGCTTTTTCAGTTTAAATTGTTTGCGATAAAACGTACTCTTACAAACAAAATTGTATTTGCTGTTGAAAAGGGGAGCCACGATACGCTTGCAACGTGATATATTGCAATACTTAAGCTATGTATAAGAAAATCAGCACCCTTAAAACTATACTCAATTTAGCGGCCATGTTTGTCTAGTGAATACTTACTCATTTTTTGATAAGATTTTATACATACATTTCTACTTAAAGTCTCGTTTTTTTGGAGCTATTTCGTTTCTATATTTTGCTATAAAGTGTGTGGAATGCTTTTAACAGTTTGTGTAAAATATGTGTAAAAATGTTGATCGCATGCGTTACAAAGTTTGTGGCGTTGTGCAATATCTATCAAATAACATGCATTTACGCACTTGTCAATGTTTTGCTGTTGAGGGCTGGGATTCACAGGACTTAAGACATACGGTCGATTATCATGTTCAAATTATAATTTCCTAACCATCCATCACAGATATGATAAGTGATATGAATTATTTTACTTCATGGTCATACATGTTTTATTTGAAATTATGAATAAAAAAATAATGAAATTCAAGTATGCATGTGTAAAAAAACTTTTGGATGGCAGTGTATGTCTAAATCTAGTTTACCTGTCGGCTTTTTCCAAAGACTTTGCATTCTCGATCTCAGAATATTAGCCGATAAAAGAAAATGAGTTTGAGATGGATCTCATTTAAACAGATCAACTGAGATCTTTTGTGAATTCAGAGCCTGGTCTCAAGATACTCAAATAAAAGCACCAATGTTCTACCCTGAAAATTCTAATGAAGTCATTACTCTTAAAAGTGTAATACAATTTGTAAACTCTCAGAAATTATTATGAAAATTATTCAATTATGCGCCTGACACTCTCAGAATACATACTAGTATGTCTACTTTGTGCCAACACTTCTACATGTATGTCTACTTTGTACCAACAATTCCTACTTATCTGATATCTTCCACTACGTACAGTATAGAATATGCTTCCACCGAACAGTACCAGAACTAATAAAAGGTTTTCCTTATTTACTCGGAAAAATTGGCAGCTTTAATTTTTCTATGATATCTTATACATAATATTAATGGTATTTGCATAACAAGAATGAAAGTTTTTACAGAAACATTGAATGGCTGTCTTAAAATATAATATTGTCATGTCTTGTATTTGTAACTTTGTTATATTTTGCCATCGAGATACTGTGTATTTCAGTTTCAACATACCTAAGTTAAAGTTAATTCCCAGAACAAATATTTGGCAGTTATGATTTGTATGCAGTTACAGAAAGAATCTGGCCTGGCATTCTTGACCTTTCAGTCAAAATCGAATTCCATGACAAAAATACATAAATCCAGAGAACCTGTCATATTGGGAGACAAAGACCAACTGAGGCGTGATCAGTAAAATTGTCATTGATGTGTTTATAAATGCAGTATAATACAAGCACTGCTAAATCTGTTTTTCTACCTTCAATGATGAAGAGTTCAAAGTTTCCAAGCACTGCTAAATCTGCTTTTCTACCTTCAATGATGAAGAGTTCAAAGTTTCCAAGCACTGCTAAATCTGCTTTTCTACCTTCAATGATGAAGAGTTCAAAGTTTCCAAGCACTGCTAAATCTGCTTTTCTACCTTCAATGATGAAGAGTTCAAAGTTTCATCATGACTCAATTCTTGCTTTTGGTATTAATCCTGACAAACACTAGCATCACATTTGTAATCCATTTTTATTTACACAAGAACAGTTGTAAACAAATGGTGAAATGGTTAGCCGATGAAAACGTGTTGGCCTATATTTATCATGTACAGAGTAACGGTAATCCTGGCTAAATATAATCATGCGTTTGCTTAAACAGATTTTCTGATTCAATACTACAAAATCCGCTGATCGGAAAATAGGTTATATTTTACGCATAATTTCATTGTTGTTTTTTATGCAAATTTTGTTTGCAGCTGTGTATTTTGAACCAAATCTTATGTTTATGAACTACGGGTATGTGTTGTGTTATTTCAGGTCATTGATTTCAACTGTTCTGTGGCTTATCTTGATATTGTGAGAACGATTTTTGTGAGGCCAATATTATCTTCAATTTTTTTTTCTTTATGAAAGAAATTATTTCACAATTCATTTAAGTGACTTGTGTATGTTTTCCGAATTGGATTTTTCATATTTTAGATTTAATTTATTGTGAATATTGTAACGTATCTGGGCTCTTGGTATTTTGCTTTGCATTTTGGGTAGATGCCTTCCTGCATCAAGCTAATGAATCTTTGCATTTAAATCAATAAATTCTGCTCAATAGTTCTTGCTTTAGTATCTTTGTCAACACGACACTATTGTAACACTTGTAGTTCAAATTTGTTAGTTTAAAACTCTTGATGCACATTTAATGTCTTATTACAGCATACTGTATTTGATGAGTCTCCAATTTCAACCGGTATAAGTATCGAATATATATTTATATATATTTAACAGTTTGGTTTAAAACTTTTGTTTGAAATCCATTATCAACAATGTATCCGAATGAGTACATTTGTTATGCAGATTTATTATAAGCCAAATTTTTTTTTATTTTGCGCTATGTAGAATGGTGGATCTTTAAGTTTGTTCCATATCTATATATTTCTATCCTTCCTGGCGTGTGTCTCTGTTACGTTGGCCTACAATCCTATATGTTACGATGTAGTTTTTATTTCTATATAGATATACATGTATTTGTCATTCTTCTTAATTTTGTATATATATCTACTGTTGTAGCTTTTTTAAAGGAAATAAAAACCAAAATCATCGTCTACTTATGAATCTTGTGTTTTATTTCATGTTTCATGTAGATTCTATCCATAATAAACTCGCTGGCATTGTCACTGGTTTGTGCATTGATTTGTCATCATGCTTAAAGGGCACATGAATGCACAAGAATCTTTAGATTCACCAAGTGTATATTATGCAAATAGTAAGCAAGAAAGAACTATTTTAACATGTCAATGGCTCATTGCGTAGAACATTGGCACTCCGCGCATGACGTCGCATAAGAACACATGAAAATGTTTTGTTCACTCGATGGAAACATTTTTTTTTATCTTCCACCGAAACAAACAAATATCCTTGATATTATCGAATGTTCCGAATACTTTCAGAATCTGTGATGTTGCTTACGTTTAAACTAATGTCAAAAGTGAGCAGAAGTATTCTGTTCTGTAGCTGTTCTTTACCTTGATGTAATATCCATGTTCTTTTCTCTCCCCCCCCCACCTTTTAGGATCTATTATTACGGACTGTTTTTACTTGTTCTGTGATGTATTCCATTTATTAACTTTTCCCCCTTGTTGTCCACCTAAATTCTCCTTAGTTGTTCTTTATGGTTGGCCCGACCATTCCTTACACCCCTATTCTCATATATGTTTGCCCTTGCACCTCCACAGTGCCTGATGTCTTGTGGTCCGTTTTTTTACTGGAAGTCTGTTTGGGAAGGCAGTGTCTTGTGATTGTGGCGTTCCATGTCACAACTTAATCTATCTTGCAACGGTCACAACCACACCTTTCTATAAGACACCAGTACTGGTTTATTCCAAGAAGTGTACTTGGGAGTGAATAAGAAAGCATACCACCTTCATCAAAATCGAGTAATAATAACCCCACATTTTATTCTTCTCTTAATTAAACATATCTTGCATCATTCAGTGAATCAAGTTATAACAACTCGAACTTATCACTTTCAATGACTGCCTCCATTACTAGTGCGAAATTCAGGAATTGTAAAGTTTATAATCCAATCCTCACTGCACAGCTCGATCTCACTACATTTGCATCAGCAGTCAAGCGCTCTACCCCTCAACCACTATGCCTTCTTAAACATGTTGTTTGTACTCTTGTGTATCATTGAGGGCTGTGCCTCTCTGTGAGTTTATTTTTTTGGAAAATATTTTACAATAACCTCTTCATGAAATCAAATTATCTTTATTGTTAAAACATTCATGTATATGTAAGCAAGTTACAGAATGAATGGTCATGCGCATAGTACACAACATACAAGCATTTTAAAACAAAATTGAAACAGCAAAATAACAGAAGCTAATGCAAATATTAATGCGTATAAAATTACAAATTTACAACAATTAAAATATGGTACACATGCAATTACAAAAAAAATCAAAAATCAAATTTAAAAAAAGGAAATAATTCGAAGTTAAAAATGTGTACACTGGTATTCAGAAATCAAACATGGAACAAAGTGAAAACTACATACTGGTAGTAGGTATTAAAAGCTTGAGGATAATGAAAACTGCTTACTGTCAGTTAAGTGACAGTAAGACCTTAACATCAAGCAAAAGTAAAAAATGAAGGAAAAAATCATTTTTAAAGGACATACCAAACATTACCATAGTAACAAAGTAAGTAATATCACAAATCATCAAATCCTACAACATATTTACAAGCTCATGCATGCATATATACAAGAACCCCACAGACAATATGTGAATCTTAAGCATATTAACTAGAAAATAGAAGACTCCAAGAGTAACTTCTTGCCAGTGAAGTATATTACCAGTCCAGTTTAGCATCCAGCCAATTCTTTTTGGATCGGAGCGATCTTGCATTTGAAATTCCAAGCTCCACATTGGTAGCGGCCACTGGTGTTAGCTTTTGTCAAGCAAATGAAACAAAACTTCTGTCCACATGGACAGGTCATTTGCTTGCAATCTCGCTTGTGCTCAATCAGCAGGCCGCACTTTGGACAGCCACGTATAGCAGGACAATTGGGTACCTCCACAACTGTTTTCTTAGCGCTTTCCCGAATGATACGCAGACGTGGGTCTTCACCTGCGCAGTTGAAGTTTCCGCAATCCCCGCTCCCGTTGCTGGTCAGCCATGTCTTTAGGCAAAACCAGCAGAACTCGTACTTTTCCCCTTCTTGTTTGTGAGTACAAAGTGGACAAATCACCCGCTGATCTTTCTTGCTACGCCTCTCGCAGTACGACTGACATTTTGGACAGTCCTGTATTCCGACCGCTTTTCGTAAGTAATTCTCCGATATCTTACTCTCAAATTCCTGGAGAAGAAAATGAACAATACATAAACTGGAGTATGTGTTTTTGTAACCACGATTGTTCACAAACTGTATCATGTGGTTTGGGTTTGACCTTGGCATACATCTTTGGGTTTCACTGTTGGATTTCACCATATTTTCATACTTGCAAACGTGTGCAGAACTATGTTATGTAATAGGTACTGCAACGATTAACCGAACTTCGATTAATTTCAGTTCTTCTTTCACATCGTTTGGTTCGGTACTGTCTTACGAATAATTGGTTCAGTACATCAAATAATATTTTTATTCCTGAAGCAATATTCTAGACAGAGAACCCACAAGTTTAAAATTGGTATCTTTTAGTTACAAAGCTATTGAACTGTTTACTTTTATTTCTAGACATGAAATACTATTTTTAGTCATTGCTCTACTTTATTTTTTATTATAACAATTTTTTAATTCTACTTGCCTAGTCAAATGCTTATGTCTGGTCATTAAAAGGTTTACTATCGTTTAGTATTGAGAATTTATATAAAATTAACCAAACCAAATAACCAAAATTGAATGGGTAGTAACCCAACCGAACCAAGAGGCACTTGTATCATTGAAGCCGTATTATAAAAATACAAGGAGTTATAGCCGTGAAAAAATCAGTTATCATTACAACTTAAAGAAAATGTGATGCATGAAGTATAATCACCTTCTTTTCTGTATCAGTCAAAACCGCCAGTCTTTTCACAGTGAAGAATTCCCACTGGGAGTCACAAAATGGATCAGTAGTCTTAGCTTTATATGGACACCGGAATTCATACTTTCCTGCTGTCAGTAAGCTTCTACAGTAGGCTGTCAGGGACTCGGGACCTGCCATATTTCAATAACAGTCATTTAAATTATTTGATTATTGCCCTCTGGACAAAAATATTTACCAGTTAATATGTTTCAAGAGTAATAAAAATGCAATTAATGATCCACTTACAAATTCAAATTACTGAACTTAACAGAGAATAACAGATTGCCACGATTTCTGTCCTTTTATCTCATGTAAAGTTCTCTCCCTTTGTCCCTTCATTAGAATATGTATATAATAGGTAAAAGGGAGACAACTCTAGATGGGGATAAAAGGAAAGAACTGGTGACAATCTCCTGTGATTTATGCATACAGTAAATTTAGTCTTTGATAACATTATTATTAATTTTCCTTGAAGACTATTATAATATGGGTGAATAATTCTTAAGCTTTACTTCAAATTTAAAAGTCGTCATTTGATTATGAAGGAACATAATTAGTACTAGTTGGAAAAACAGGAGTAAAGGTTGGATGTCCCAAGTCAAAAGCAAATTCAACATGATCAGTTTCAGGTCTCTACAGCAATAGCACACCAATCCGCCTTACCTACTGCATGTCCACACGGCATCTTTGCCCGCTGTCCTCCTTCATCATCATCTAAAGTAAACATGTCCGGTAAATCTGTTAATTCCACCCCTTCTGAAGGATACATTTTCGGCGGCACCGGCTCTTCTTCTGAACCGCCGAGTAAACGTAAAACAATGCAAAGATTTGCTTCGTCCCCAATGTGGTAATCCTCCATAGTTTGAACTTTGCCATTTTCGTCCTTTGCTCTAAGCTCTTTTCCTGTAAAGGTAGGCATGTCTCAAACATGTTTTATGCTACCAAATGGTTATCTCTTATCAGTTTGGTATATATTTTGTTCGTTAAAATTACGAAATTAATACCGTATTTGTCCTATTTAACATGCCTGATGCACCGTAACACGCCAACCAGACGCATATATTGGTACAAGCATATATTGGTACTAAAAACGGCAACTACTAAAGATAATCTCTCTTATCGGTTAGGTACACATATTTTGTTAGCTGAATGTACCATATTTGATCTATTTAACATACCCAGCACACAAAAAACGCCAACTAGGCACATATATTATGGTCCGAAAACCGCATATTTCCCCAAAAAAAATTTCAATTGCAAAAAAATGTTATAATCATACCATAACTTTTGTCTGAATGAAGAAATAATAAATATGGTAGTTTGATCTCTACGTTCGCTGTAAGTTGAAGTTTGCGGGTCACTATCTAAATGCTGAATTCCAATGCAGTACATGTCAAACATACCCTGCCCAAGTTAGCTCAGTGGTAAGAGTGTTAGGCCTTCACCTAGGTCTTGGTTCGATTATCTGGCAAAGCAGGTTATGTCCATCCATTTGTCCTCCACCTCTTGGTCATGTGGCGAAGATGTCAGTTGCTTGCGGAAGGACAACGTTAGTACTGGTTGATAATTAATTCAAAGAAAACTAGCAAGGTCAAATGACTGCTGAATATCAAGTTATGGAACTTATTAACACATTCATACCACGCTATTTCTCAGCAACAACCGAATGGAATTCCATGAGACAAAGTGGGAAGCTTCACTACCATATCAACATGTTCGGGTTCCATGATCAATCATGTACCTAATTTTGGGAGCATTCATCGGTTCTTAGATATATTATAGTCTGTTTCAACATTACTACATTACCTACCAGCATAGAGAACCCTTAAATCGTCGTCTGGTATGCAAGTTTTCTCGACAACCATTTCTCTGAGTTCACCTATGGTGGCTTCCTAAAATGTATGAAGCTAATAATTTATGTGTAAATAATGAGATAAATAATACACTATTTTAAATGACAAGTAAAACCCTCCTCTATAGGGCAGTGTCAAAAGATTTATCAACTTGGAATATGATGTGTAAATTGATTTTTTTATCTAATATTATTATCTATATGTCGAGGGTTCATAACTTGTATGTATTTATATAGGAGTTAGTATAGTCTTGCACTGAATCCTCGATGTATAACAGATGAATAATTATGTACATATTCAGCAAATTAACCATTACCATGATCCTAAAATAGAATTTTCAGAAAATGACTAAAGTTCAACAAAAGTACATGAGGATTATAAATATGGCCCAGTTTGGAATGAAGCTTATAAAGACATAACTACAGTGTACAGTAAAACCTCAATAATAAGACCGCCCTTTGGACTCTTGAAAATAGGTTTTCTTATTGAGGTTGTTTAAGTATCAAGGTGGAATAAAGAGCTAAACAGTGAAAATGGACCTATACAATTGTGTTCGTTATTTTGAGGCGGTCTTATTATTGAGGTGTTCCTTAACTGAGGTTTTACTGTGCTACAGCTAGCAATGATTGATCTTAAAATGACCTTGCATCATATACGGAAATTATACAATACATGGGCGGACACAGGGTTTTCGGTAGGGTGTGCAAATCATAGTTAGTTACAAGGGGCAGTTGCCTCATGTTCTGGGTACGCCCCAAGAAGCAATTGCAACACATTTTTCTAGCTAATTCTCAAGAAAAATCTACCAAATATTTCTCAATGTATCACCATGCCTAATAGATCTGAATTATATTGGTCTTGCTTCAGACGAAAACGCAAGTACAGAGGAAGTGGAAAATTGCACACGTAAATATTTGGGAAACCAAACATGATTTGCGAAGGGTTAAATAAAATTGCACCAACCTCTTTGATCCTAATTATCGTCGTCTTGCCTTCAAGACCCCTCATGAAGAGTTGATAAGTTTTTCCCGGCATTGTGTAATGTGGAATTCTACAATAAATAGCACACCGTAATGATGTTGTACACCGTTTGGGATTTACTGCAGCGATTGAGTCCCCCTAGCGGTACATTAGCAGGATGCCGTGAACACACATTCAACCCAAAACAAAAGCATTACAATACAGCGGCCAGCCTGCGTGTTATCTCATAAATTTATGTCCCCTCTCGTAATTTGATCCGAGTATGTGCTGTACAGTACTTATACGTGCGGCTTTACATACCTTTAACTTTCACTCATTCCAGCGCCGTAGCCACACTGAGGCACACCGCTCGAGGCATGCAGCTGCTTCGGTTAAAATGTGCAGAGCACTAGAGAAGTCCTAGAAAAATATTCCAGGGAAACATGCCCCCGGCCCCCCTAGACTGCCTCGGTTTAAATATGCATCTGGCTACGGCACTTCATTCTTACATTTAATCTTAAACTATTTATTTTGTATGGCACTCGATGAATCAAGTTTCAATATTATGTAAATAGCATGCCAGTGGATATTTACGAAACGTCGGTGGCGAAATATTTTCAAATAAATATTATAATTACAACGCTCAGACAGCTAGGCGGACGTAGATTATTCAAAATCAATTTTGCAACTGATAGAAAGACAGATGAACAGATAAACAATGCCAAACAGAAAGACAATGAGAGACTGACGAACATTAGAAATAAAACTGAATTTAAATTTGTAACATACCTGAGCTTACTCTGATGGCGTATGAATCCGAAACCAAAACTGTGAAGAATTTATACATTTCAACCTTGGAATTACCCTATTCAATAACGGAAACCCACGGAATTAATTGCGCAGTGGGTTTTTAAAAATGCATATATTTTTTAACAAATCATGTGATTTCAAGTTCATGCCCGTACATGTGCTGACATGACATAAGCGAGCGGTCTAGATAGTTACATCCAAAATATCAACATGATTTTTTTTATTATCTAAATCTCAAACACTTTTATACGATTGTAAAAATGAAAGAAACGGGAAATGTCTCGTACAACGTATACAGCCACCCCAAAAGCACACACCAAGGAGAGAGAATAAGTTGCTACAGGTAACGTCACATACATAAGACCCTAATCGTACGCCATAAGACAGCGCCTCTCCATACAGACCTCCCGGGAAAACAATAATCCATAAAACATAAGACACTTGAGGAGGTTCAATGGTACATACGCAAGGAATGGCCTGACCGACCATAAGGAATAACTAGGAGAATCATAGAGGACAAACATGGGGAAGTAATGGATAGAAAAGATAACAGGACAAGTCAAGACAGCGGGCAACAATAGGCCGAACTGGGCAGAAAATAACATGAACACTATATAAAGGGAAATAACTGCACAGAGACTAGAAAATATTCATATGCATGTAAACAATTACAAAATAAAAAGGGACTCAATAAAACATAGATATGATTGAAAATAGGAGTACCGCTTTAGAATGGTCAGTGCCAAAACAAGCCAATGAGGAGTTTAAACCTGGTGCAACAACGAAGTTTGTAATGTCAGATACCTCAGGGGATTAACTTCCGTGCGCCAATATCTTTCCTATCGTGAAAATCCGTCCAATCTTGGACGCATGTGTCTGGAAACTTCTGGATGAATTATCTGTGTGCGCAAAATGGTCGACCACGAAAAGTTCTACATTGTTTCTGCAGTCATGCTTAATGCCATGCCGTCGGCAACATGAACAGGAGATATAGAAGCGAACCATGTATGTCGAATTAAAGAACTTCCTGAATGTTTTGGCGATGTAGACATATCATTGTTTACATTATATTCCCCATAAACTTTAATGGAAGACAATTCAGAACAAGAATACTCCTATTGCACAGGTTCCTATGACCTTGTGTCCTAACTTGTTTAGCGTTCTTACTTGTTAAGAATTTGTGTTTTTATGAAGAATGTTTGAATACCTTTACAAAATGAAGCAAGATTTTTAGAGCTGGTGGTATTATCACTAGTTAGACACAGATACATATCAAATGAATGACGTTTTACAAAGCTCTTTTTAGTTCATGGCATAGTGTAATATTATGGTGGTGTTACAGAAATTCCGTTGAGAGGCCTGGCATGGTCAAAGACACACTTCTTTTGTTCTTAGTTTGATTTTATTAAGCTTCGGGCACATCGCTTTAAAGTACTCCTAATATTTGGTAAAGTTTATGTTGTCATAGATAACTTGGATCGATATGTCTATAAATAAAATGGTGTGATCTACTTTGCATCGTCTTAAAAGCGTCCTGCGTCAATGCATGACTTAAATGCTATTTATAATTCAAAAACGAAAGTGAATTTTCCAGGAATATAATGGGAACACTTCGGTTGTTCTTCAATTCTCGAAAACAGCAAAGGGTTTTGGAATGATGAATGATTTTATTTGGGACACCTCGGTCAATATGTCGTATTAACTCTGAAATTTTGACGAGAGTTTCCGAATAAATTCTAGTCGCATTTATTAGTGTGCCACATCGTTCCTAATAATTTAAATAGCTATTTCTTCTTCGTAAACTTCAAAAGCAATGAATTCAATTTTCCGACAGATTTTGACTAAAGTCAAATACAGAACATACATTTACAGTATAACTTCACTTGAAGATCACCTCGCAATTAAGATTACCTCATTAACAAGACCGTATTTTCTTGGTACACCTATTTTTTCCCCCATATTTTTTAAATGAATAATCAGACCACCTCATAAGTAAGACCATCCGTCTCCGGAACAAATGGTGGTTTTATTAATGGGGTTTTACTGACTGTTTATCGATTGCATTGTGTTTAAATCACATGAGATTATCACGAGTTATCTCCCTTTATCCAATCCATGTCCAACTTTCCTGGATAAATATCAAGAATGATCTCCCTTGCTTATCCATTCGTAAACTTCAAAAGCAATGAATTCAATTTTCCGACAGATTTTGACTAAAGTCAAATACAGAACATACATTTACAGTATAACTTCACTTGAAGATCACCTCCCAATTAAGATTACCTCATTAACAAGACCGTATTTTCTTGGTACACCTATTTTTTCCCCCATATTTTTTAAATGAATAATCAGACCACCTCATAAGTAAGACCATCCGTCTCCGGAACAAATGGTGGTTTTATTAATGGGGTTTTACTGACTGTTTATCGATTGCATTGTGTTTAAATCACATGAGATTATCACGAGTTATCTCCCTTTATCCAATCCATGTCCAACTTTCCTGGATAAATATCAAGAATGATCTCCCTTGCTTATCCATGCGAAAATGATTGTATAGTAAACATATATAGTACTATATAATTTATATGCATATATACATATCGAAATGATACTCGGGGCATTGTCCTGCTGGACTATGGGAATCATAAATTGAACAAAGATTATATATCGTAGTCGAACGTGAAATGCCACTTGCGTGCAACCAACCAAAACGCACGAGGATAATATTATGTGATATAGAACACAGAATAACTAAACGATTGACAACGGTAAGAGCGATACTAGACGATATCCGTTTGGAAGGGCTTGACATCTTGCTCATTAGATAATGTCAGGAACTTTTTTCATGAACAGCAACATGTCCTGATTGGGTACTAAGTTTAACGTACGTAAGCGCACAAGACCCCAAAATTCGACTTAGAACTGGTTGCCATGACTTGCTGATCTGTGTTCTTGGGAGAAAGTTTTTGTTTGAAGCAACTGTATTTTCTTTTATTATCAGTATGTGATGACCATGAGTCGATGAATTAGAATATATAAAATCGGTGATAACATGGAGCCAAGATCGATTTTTGTTCTTTGACCATTTTTGACAGATATCCTTTTGGCGTGGAAGGGAGACAATCCAATTTAGAGAAAATGGCTTGAACAAACTGCTAATCAAGGGAGATCACTCTTGATATTTATCTAGGAAAGCTGGACATGAATGTTTTTTTGCGCGCAGACAAAGTTTTGAAATCGAAATACACATTGAAATAGAGATAATTTGGGAAATATTTAGTTTGAACATATTTATTCTCAAAGATAAATTATAAGTATAGTACTTACTTTGAACAATAACAGAGAGCTAGTGCACATTTATAAACATTTAAGACATGATTAGAATGAAAGACAGGACTTATTCATTCAGAAAATTAAGCGATAGCATTCACCCTACGAGGCACGTAGCTAAACCGACAGACGGACATACGTTAGTACATCCAGATAAATACAAAACCAGACTAATTGAGTGTTTAAATTCGTAAAATGCAATACAAATGTAGGCATGGATTCAGTCATTTCATTTCAATGGCTGAAATAGTATTTCTCAACTTAATATACAATAAAAACCTTGTTAATACGACCAAAGGGACCATTGAATATTGTTATTCTTATCGAGATGGTCTTAATGCTGAGGTTGAATAACGAGCAAAACATTGAAAATACATGTATACTTGAAAAATTGGGTACGTAATTTTGAGGTGGTCTCTAAGTTAGGATTTACTGAACATTCAATACTCCATATTTTAATCATATGTCCGATACATGCACCGTTCACCGCATTTAAGCGTCGTTGATAGAATTACGTACTGACATCACGGACAAACATAGTAACACTGGTATTTTACCCCGTCCGGTACACCATACCCGCATATTTTACACACCTGTCACGGTCTGTACATTTTCACCGGAAGTTAGTTGACAGTTGAAACTAGTGGAACAAGAATTTTTGTTTTTCGATGCAAATGTGAAATTTAAACATATTGCGAATGGAATTATGATAAAGTGATTAAAGTGTGTGTTTATTTAGAAGCCTCAGGTGAGTGACATTTATTTCAGCGCATCAAATTTTGTCTCAAAATCGAATCTGTGTCGGACGCCGAACTGTCAAAAGTTTTCAACAGGTGTGTTACAGGTGTGAAAATCGCTTATTGTGCCTAATTCTAAGTTAATTCGCACATCGCAGAGGTGTTAATTGATGTATTTAGTCAATTACGGTTATATGATGTCTTAAATGCTGCCAGTTTCACTCAGTAGTCGCGAATAACGGTTAAAACAACCATTTTAATTTCCTATAGTCTATTTCTAAATTCTGTTGTCGCGCGTTTTCCTTTCAGTTGTCTGCAAGAAAAGTATTAACCGATATAAGAATTTATTTATTTTTTTGTAAAATTATTTGCATATTTTTACTGATGTGCCAAATGAATATTTATTTAATCCATTTACAAGTGATCCAAATACAATGAATTTAACTTGGATTTTCTATGCAAAAAATGTCGTCAAGTTCAACTATATGTTTTGGCTATATAGATCATGAATGCATTTTGTGAAGTAGACTTGTATTCAAAAAATGTTTAAGTTTTAAGGTTTTTAAGAATTTTTTTTTCACAGGCTTTAGTCAAAGTGACAGTTTTCTGATTTTTCAACCGATATTTAAGATTGTGAAAATCACATTTACAATTAAAATCAGTCTGTTTGCCAATTATATACCAGTTACTTCAATACATAAAATATAGTGCAAATATTATGTATATATGCGCTTTTAAAACACATATATTGATTATGCAGAAAATCTTGGTGTAACATAGGCCAGATTGATTATATATCGATATTTCGCTAAACCCAATAAATTAAGTCTTACATCTTACTGTTCAAATATTTGGCTTATCTGAGAAAACCGAATTTTGCTACAAAAAAAATATTAAAATTAGCCAGGGATTTAATAACTACTGAAAACTCAAACTTAGCTAACAGTTAAAACTGTTTTATTCTCCTTTTTTATTTTCGCATATTTTGTTCGTATTAACTGATAGCATTCAAATTGTGAATTTATGTCTTTTGCTATTTAATAATTTAACATGCATGAAAATCTGCTGAATATTGACGGTCGCAAGGGCCGTTTTTAGACAATTTAAGCCATCTTAGATGCTAAAAAGCCAGGAGCTTCAGCGGTCCCCTGGTCCCCTTGCAGAATTTTCAGCTGATTCTGAAATTTTGCATTCTCATGCCTGGTTAAAGCAAAACTCATTTTGCCCAGATGTTTCGTTAAAAACGTACTCAATTTGGCAAATTTTAACTCGTCAAGTTGGAAGTATGAGAGGGTCAGACCCTTTATGGTCAGATTGTGTTCTTGATATGATATTTAGGTGTATTCAACTGTCAAGTTTTATTGAACTATTTATTGGTTTTTGACCCTTATCTATATAAATAGACTTGCATCTATAAACCTATTGACAAATGTGTCATATCTTCATTAGAGTACAAAGTAATGTATTAATTGAACCATTATCTTTATTATAGTGGGCTTTTTAAGGCCAGCACAAAGAAATCGTTGCTTCAAATTTGTTTATATCCTGTTTGGTGAACTTATTAGTCTACAGGGGTGTGGAATTCCTATGCCCAATATGTCCGCTATGGTCTATTTGATGCCCAGACTAGTGTATTTTTCCATTTAACTTGTCCGTGGACAAATGGTTTGAGCATCGAGATTTGAGACTGGTCTTTATATATGTTTATACAGTGATTTCTATCCTGAGATTCTGAAATATATTATAATGCCCTCTCCTTTAAAGATTTGTCTCCATCAATAATAATAATCCAGGGTTATCAACGTGAGACCCAACCATGCTTTCGGAAAAAGTCATAGTCCTTCAATGCAATTTCAAAGGAATGTTGCCAGAAACAGGAGTCCCAGGGAAATAATAAGAGTACAAAAAGTCTAATTAGGAGTCAAGTGAGATCCTTGTAAATGTACTGAGGCCAGTGAAATGTTTGGGTATACAAACGCAGGATTTGCATTATGAAATATACATTTTTGACTTGATAATTCTATTGTACATAAACTGTAACTTTCAATAACTTATAAAGTAGATATGATTTCAAATGATGGATGACAACTATTTACCGGTATGAAGATATTGAAATTACTCAAATCTGAATTCTTGCTCCTTACAAAGCTTCTGTGTGACCCAGTTTTATTTTGCTCTCATTTTATGCGTATGTGAAATGTTTTATTATTTGTGTGTCACTATAAACTTAGGTCAATCCCCGGGTTATTTGTTACTGTATCCACTATGCCTTATGATTAAATTTGGCTCTGTTGACATTTAATGCCCTCTGGCCCTATTAAAATTTTCATGACATTGAAGTTAATAACCTAAAGCGACACAGAATGACTTTGTTCAAAATTTTAAAGTTGAATGATCAGAAATATTTGTCATCAATGAACCTGCAAAATATATTGAGTTGCAGCAATTTTCATGATACGGTCGCATAACTTCAAACAAACACTTTTTTAAAGATGGCCTTATTTAATTTTAATCATCACACATTTTTATAATGGCCCAGAGTTCCCAGCAGCATGATATTATATTGCACTGTTTCAACTGTATGCTAGATTGTATGTCTGTCCCTGATCCATCGGAACCATATCCACTATAAGTATTGATTGATTCAAGCAATTTCAATGAAACTTCACACAAATATGTCTATCATAATGAAAAGGTTTTGAGTCAGATATCTCTACTACCCTCAAGGTCAAGGTCACAAGCATGTCCTTTTCGGGACATTTGTTGCATCCTGGTTACATCCCATGTTTACCTTTTGTTTATCATTTTGACATAAAATATTTTCTAAAACAAGAAATATCTTGAAAAAAGATGGTGGGCGCTTTTTGAAGGTTAAGATAAATAATGCCGAGATGTTGCGATTGTTGGTCACTCCAGATTCAAAATGGATTTTGGTAAATTCACCGAAATTCAGTGGATTTTGGTAAGGAAACGTGGTCCCTTTATTGAAAGATTAACCAATCAATAAATGACAATCTGCAGGCCTGTCTCCTTAATAAATCAAAGACGTCATAGCCTGAGCAGACCACCAAGTTTGTAATACGTGTTACCATGTACCAGTATATGTTTTGTCTCTTGTAAAGCTATATTACTTGTAAAATAATTGACACTGTGAAGCGATCGTCATGTAAAACGCCCAGCAACTTGTCATTCATTGTTCTTTTTTTATTAACCTCGATAACAACACTTAAGGAAGCTCCTCCGTTTTGAAAAATAGATTTGATTGATTGGGGAGAAGTTTATTAATGGAGCTCAACGGGAATTAGACCAGTTACATAATTTGAATGAAGTGATTTTTTTTGGTATGTGAGAACATTTTTGTTGGTTGTAAACAAGCTGTATGTGGGTGTGCTTTGAACTTAATTGACTGTCGAATGCTTCTTTAAAAACTACATTGTGACATTGTGTTCAGTGAAGTGACACATTTACGTAAATCATTTTTGAAACAGGGTAAGACAACTCATCGCCTTATATCTTGAACCCTGTAACTCAATTTTTGGCGGTTTTGAGTATTTGGTATCATTGAAACCTTCTTTCTAAGCTCTTTCTATTTTATGTACTACCTTAGTACCTACATTGTTCTGGAAAGAACATAACTCAAATAAAATGCAATTCTTTAACCTTGTATGTAACTATTCTCTACAGTGGGTTAAAACTTTAAAGTTGTTTTTCTCAAAAAGACAAAAAACAAGTTATGGGATTCTGGAAATAATGCGACAAAATGTGCAGCCACCCCGCATGGCTCAAACATGGGACCATACTTACTGGGTAAGCGCTCTGTAGTCTGAGCTGTTCTGAGCACTTAAGCCCATATGCACAAGTTGCTCAGCTAAACCAATGGCCTGAAATCATTCTCACCTGCCCAAACTTATATAACACTAATTCATAAGAAGCAGAACGTCACAATACTGTACTATTTGTTAAAGTCTTGGATGGATTTTATTTTTTATATATTTCTGAGCCAAAGTATATTCACAAACATTACTGGTAACTCAGTTTCAAAGAAGAGGTAGTTACAACAGGCCTTGATATCCTCAGACAACATTGATAGGTACATCTTCATATATTATGCCCAGCTTACACATTTATGGCTGTAACGCTCATAAAAATGTTCAATGTTTGACAGACAACTGTAGGATTGTTTGTTTATGTAAATATTTATGAATCAGGACTTTGATGAATCAGCTTATGTTATTGTATGTAACAGTGTATAAAGTTACACATGGCGGTACATAATCTGTCAAAAATGACAAGACTAAATCTGATTACTGTGTATTGGAGACCCACACTCCAGCAGGGTAGCTTAGCTGAAATTGATGTGAAGGCCTAGTTAAAGGGTTGTCTGGTGGCAATAAATTGGCCCCCCATCCCCCCCCCCCCGGAATGGTGTATGTTTCATTCTGGTAAATGTGCTTACAATTACTACAAAAACAAACATTAAATATTTTAGATTTATATATATGTGAATGGCATTTTTCGAGAAAAAAGTGTGTGCACGGCCTATAGGAATCTACGCCCCTGCACTCTGACGCTGGTATCTTCTGAATTCTTCGCACATGCAAAATTTAAGTCAAAGTTGTATTGAAGAATTTGTTCACCTTGCTGGTTTTGACTCTAAAGTGCTTTCATTTACAAGACTGATTGATGTTTTTAGAATTAATCACAGAGAAACAAAGCTATCCGGTACATTTATTCCAAAACCTGACATACAAAATGAAAAATTATCTGTTGAAATATTGTTGGGACTCCTGTTTATTGACATATATACCCTATAGAAATGTTTTGGGTAGTTTTGGAAAGATTTAGATGTTTTTTTATCAATCTGATCATATTTTAACCAGTCTATGTCAGTTACTCCACTTGTTTATGGTATACATAGAAAATGGCACATTGATTAGAAAAAGTATGCTGTCACATTTATTAGGAATAGTGCGCTGTCACATTTATTAGGAATAGTGCGCTGTCACATTTATTAGGAATAGTGAACTCTCACATTTATTAGGAATAGTATGCTGTCTGAAACAATCAGCCAAAAAACTCAATTTACTCTTTATCTAAACAGTATCATCTTCTGTTCTACAATCTAAGAATCTAAGTTGTACGAGGTATGCAAATGAGCTTGTATGCAAATTTAACAATTGAATACGCATACTTCACTTTCTTACCTGTAAAAAACTAGATTTTATGTAAATACGGTATGCAGCTATACCTTGTTATAAATCAAAGTGTTTTCCAATTTTCGTTACAATGGTACGGTAGGTTTAAGTGTTCAGCATATTCAGATGTTCCACTAAGGGCTGAATCTCAAGTGGCATTTTGATCACTTTTAAGTTTACCATATTACAGCCAAATTACCTAAAATTTAGAGAAAAATTTACCCTTAAGCCAGAATCCTTGAGGTCAAAATGTGGCTTTTGGAAAGTCATGGAGTCAAAGGGTCAACTCCAAGGTCAAACTTTTAATGGAATCCCTGATATTACCACAAACATCATATTTTACTTGGCTTCCAAATATGGAAAACTCTAAACTCTGTCAAGACATATAACAGGGCAGATACATTTGACAAGCTGATAGATGCAATGTACATGGTACACATTTTTCTGATGCATTATTTCACTGATATATTTTTAATACTTAGTGTTGAAATTTCAATGTTATAAAAATATTTGCATTTTAGCCAACTTAGGGTTTTGTTTTCTAAATATACGGTATTTGCATATTCGCCTACTTGCGTGCACTGGAATGCGTGCACTGGAATGCGATAAAAACAAACTTCAATGGTATGCCATGTTTGTCATACTGTATAAGTGGATAATATCGTGTGTCGAAAAATTTGCTTATTGCCTATTCCAGACGTTTCATGTGCAGAAATGTTTGCAAATTGCTGAAATAAGTTTGTTTATACACCTACACATCATAAAATTATCAATTTCTTAATTTTATTTAATTCTGTGAAAATTATGGTAAAACTCCAAGTATTTTCGACCATGCAGTGTTTTAGATGTGATTCCATGGAGTACCTGACTTCAAGTTGTGGCTACATGGTGTGTAGGAAAATATACTTTGGTGGAAGTGGAAATTTAGGCTGTGGAAGTTTGTTTGCGAAATTTGTGCATTCGCGAAATTTGCAAACTTTACCACCTCGCAAATTTTACCACTTATACGGTATAATATGAAAGGCCGAATGATCAAATTCCTTACTTCTCTCCCAACTTGGTCAGAAATTGCATTATGGGAAAATAATTGCATTATGGGAAAAGAATTTTAATCTATGGTTTTATGATAAAACTTAATGATATTATAAGTAATATATTATTTTTCTTAACACTGGACAGAATTAATCCATTTTGTGGCATTTGTCAACAATGTACAGTCTGTTGGATAAATCCTATTTCGTGGGTTAAGTAAATATCAATAAATATGAACGAGGCATTTTCGATGGCTTAAACTACATTCTTATCGGAGTGGGTCTTGTGTTTTTATCAACAGTACGAGTCATAAAGTTCTGTACATCAGGTGGAAAATGTCAACTGGTGTGTCGACAGACTAACTACACAATATCAACTGTCCCAGGGATTTCCCTGATGCTGAAATCTGGAGTCCCTGACTCCCTTTTCTTTCTAGGGACTCCCATTTTCAACTAACTGGGCATCCCTGGGACCCCTAAAATAAACTTTTGTTGAGTACAAACAGCATATCTGGGACACTACACATTTACTACGGACCCCAAATTTGTCAAACACGAGGGTCCAAGGAACCCTAGCAGAAAATTCCTAGGGAAATTTAAACCCTGTATCCCGTCAAGAATGTTCTTGTTCGAGATCATACTGTCATGTATAATACAAATTCCAAACGTTTTTTCACAATCTGGACAATATCAAGAACTGATAAATGTAGCACTTTTATTGTTTTGTGTCTAATGAAGTGTTGGCTTACCACTGATAATGGATATATTAGAGTTTAATGTCTATTTGCCTCTTTGTATATTTGATAAAAAGTAAACACTTAACTTACTTAGAATGTACAACTGTAAATGTATTAGAAGTTTTCGAACTGGGCTATCTATAATTATGTCCTTATCTTGATACAGCCCATGGATTTATCTTGACAATGTGTGGTAAAATAGACATCAGTATTGTCACACAAGTTTGTGATACAGAAGTTCATTTATTATGATACAGTCAAACCTTGTTTATTGGACAACCTTTTGTCCGAATACTCGGTAACATCTGAAATAAATATATCAGGTCCCGATGTATATTCTTTAAGGTATGTCGAATTAAAACAGGCTATTCGAAACCATGTATTATTCCAAATAAAATTTTGGACGTGATGAATTCGAATGAACGAGGTCCGACTGTAATTCAGTTACAATATTGAATAAGAACGATATTTTTTCATTAACGCTCGTAGCAGTTATGTATTTATACATTAATACTAATGTAATATAATATGCTTAAATGTTGGTCGAGTCATGGTAAAAAAATTTGCTCCAATTTTCAACCCTGCGTATCGCTACATGAATACATTTTCCGATAACTATTATTAAAGTCATTACATTGGAATTAAATGATTTGTGATACATAGTTGACCTATGATTATTGTATGAGGTGGTCATGTTTATCTTTATGATGAATGAACAGTTTGTCCCTTAAGGCATTTATAGTACACCGTAGTGTCAACAGACGCAAGTGTCTGAATCTATATATAAGGCCAGTCTAAATAAATTGTTTATTTGCGGTAACAAGTCTGACCTGCTGAAATTTTGTTTGGCACCTCAGTTCAGGAGTTTTTGGTGACATTTTCCACGTTCTTAACAAGGTGGACACTGAATGAAAAATTTCCACGATATTTGATCTGTTTGCCGACCCTCTTGAAATTTTGTGGGTGGGGTACTTATAAAAAACAATTTATTACATATGGCCTGACAGAAATGTATCCTGAGGTCAGACAAAGTAGCCGCTGATATTTGATATTGATAAGGGTGATATTTGATATTGATAAGGGTGGCTTTTACTTTTGTAAACAAAATATGTAACAATTTGTTGTTACTTAGGATAATATGAAATAGAAGGGAAGAGAAGTGTCTGCCCTCGATCATTATGGGTAATTCATGATTTGACTTGTAGTACTGATGTAATGAATCGAGTCATGATTTGGTGATTGCTAATAAATTTCTTGTTGTGAACTATGACGATGATATATGAAAAACTATTATTACCTTGAAGAACGTATTTCACACTATTTGGGGTAAAATTGTGTAAGGTGTAATATCGTAAACTAATGATGCATTGTTTTATGACTTTTTAATTATTTTTAAAATTTTGAAGTATAAAATGATTATTCTTGTGTGGTAAAATTATTAATTCTGATAATGATGTTTGAAATTATGATTTGTAACATAGTTTGGCCAATTGGTCAAGAATTATTATTTTGCGCAGGGGAGTTGATGTTGAATAAAGAGCAAAACAAGTGAAAATGGACTTGAAAATTATGTTCTCAATTTTGAGGTAGTAGTCTTATTATTGTGGTGGTCTTTGAATGGTATTTTACGGCAAATCTAAACAATGAAATCCCCACATACCAACCCAACTGTGTTACAGGAAGCAGAAACATTTTTTTGGCCCAGCTCATGGCTTTGCTATTTGCATATCCACTGTATCAGTGTTGTGTAAAACAAGCAAATCTTATGTTAACCACTAAACCAACTTCTCTTCAACTGAAAAAAGTTTGTATTCTTGGCGTGAATTGGTTAACCTTTTCATAAGGGGTACGTTACCTCACTGAAATCCACTGAATTTGGGTGAATTTACCGAAATCCATTTTTGATCTGGAGTGACCAGCAGTCGTAACATCTCGGCAATATTTTATGTCGCACAACAAATCTAAACCTTCAAATTGCACCGACCATTTTTTTGTCAAGATAAATTCTTGTTAGGCCTTAAACTTCCTGAATTGGATACAAAAATTGTCCCCAGTAGGTTTTTATTCATATTTGAACGGAAAGATCGATAAATGTATCAATATAATATTGTGAAAGCTCATCTTGGACAATAAATTCTTTGTTTGATGGTTCCCTGAAGATAGGATTGTAATTTTCTACTACACTGAATGACTTGTTCTGTCTTAAAGTCTGTAAATATTTTATCAATGGGTTGTTGGTATTTTAAGATGTTTGGACATTGTGTGTATAGGGTATTATACACTGTACTGGGTATGTTTGTTTGTGTATATTGAGATTTTAAGGGGCTTGGTCATCAATGATGGTCAATATATTTCTTGTTCAAATCTTAATCAATTTTTATCCTTGATACTTTGTGGCGTTCAAATAATATTAGCAGAGGTTTCACACTAGGTGCTGAATTTCAAAGGTCATTTTGATAATTGTTTACCAGATTATACCATTTTATAGCCAAAATACCTATAATTTAGAGAAAAATTGACCCTTCAGCCAGAATGTGGCTTTTTCGGATATTCCAGGGTTTTAAGGGTCAACTTCAAGGTCAAATGGAACCCCTAATTAGACTTAGAGCTGGTGCATGCCTGTTCTAAATCACACACTTAGGGTCAGGGAATAAACCCCTGCTTTAAGATTGCCCTAAAATATATTGAGTCCATACCTTTCAGCAATTCAAAACAAGTCAAGCACTGGTGACAAATATAGATTTTTGCATTTTATTAAATTTTACAAATTATAACAAATGTAATGATGTAATAGATGAAATCCGGAAATCGCTAAAAAGGTGTTTTCATTAGCAGTACAAACAAAATTGACTTTTAGATCCATTTTGAAGTTCAGACTTGTAAAAACTAAAACCATAAGTTTCAATGATTCATTTCTGAGGTCAATGATAATTTTGACATTATTTTGCAATTTTTGAGGCAAATAAATGTTTAAAAACTGGCCATTTCTTGTACACTATAATGGCCATACATTGTATACCAGCGTATATGGACCAAAAATTTTTTTTATATCGTTCTGTGTTATCCTTTTTTCAGAAGATGGCTTACTCAATGAGGGAAATGTCATACCCACCTAGGGAGTCGTCACATCCCCCAAGGGAACCCTCATATCCTCCCCCTAGGGAGGCCTCCTACAATCAATCCAGGGAGCCCGGCTACCCTCAATACAGAGATCAGTCTCACCCCCAGTCTAGGGATTCCTCTTACACACAGGATTCATATCAACAGCCAAGGGAGGCCTCACATCCCCAGCCAAGGGACACCTCATTTCAACAGCCAAGGGACACCTCATTTCAACAGCCAAGAGAGGGCACTTACCCTCAATCAAGGGATGCGTCATATGAACAGTCAAGGGTTGGCTCGTTTGCTCAGTCAAGGGAGACCACTCACCCACAATCAAGGGAGACCACTCACCCACAATCAAGGGAGCCTTACCCACCTCAACACAGAGACGCAATTTATTCACAGTCGGCGAATGTAAATCCTTCTCCCAACCCGTCACGTCGGAGCCATCGTAGCGAAGTAGGTAAATCACAGAGAAGCTCCCAAAGCAGAATGTCGATGCGAAGCGCTAATGGAATGCCTACCATGGAACGTGAGTATATACTCTCTCAATTTGTCCATACACTGAGATGGGTTCGATACTATCGTAGCTTAATAGAAGTCTGCATCTCATTGGATGTTCTTGACAGCAGTCTTTGTCTGACTGAACCTTCCTTTACCAGACTGAAGAAATATACTTGACACCATTAAAACGCAACTATTTGAACAAGGCATCATTTTGCAGTACCAATTGTCAAAAGCCTGTTTCAGTTATCTATGAGATTCTTGTTCAAAACTTTATTAACGTCTAGACCAATTATTTTTTATTTCATTATTGATTAATTTTATGAAATTATATTTGAGAAATAAAGAATATTTTTGCCTTTGTAATGTCACTTTATCTTTATGCACAATTGTTGGTTGTATTTTGAATGGTGTTATGTATATATCCTTTATTTCCTATATTTTACCAGACACGTCAGACTTGTGTATCTCAAGATTGGTAACCATTCAATTATACAGCTTTTTATAAGGATTTTTGTCTACGCCTATTTATTTTTACTTTATAATGATGCCAGTGTTTATAATAATAATAATTTTAATAATAATGCCTGTGTTTGTTGCTACACGTAATTGCTTCATTGAAAATTCATTTAAATGAGTTGTAATTTATCCAAGTAACATAAATACTGTCAATTAAAACTTTTATGCCGTATTTATCACTTTGCACCGAAAAAAGTCTGACTTAAAGTGAGCTTGAAATTTTAAACGATTTGTTTTGAATTTCACAACTAAATATTTAGATGTTCTTTCAGCACGAAATTTGGAGGCCTCACATATTTTGGACCAGTTGCAGAAAGAGATTGTATTTCTTACCGGAGGTCGAGATCGACAAGGGGGACCTGTCTTGATATTCCCACCACATCGTGATGAGTACTTCCAGCCTAATGACATCACTTCCTGTGTGAAGTACCTTTTTCAAATACCCAGGTAAATACAGTAATACTTTAATTACTTTGGCAGCACTAATTGGTCATTGATCTGTAGATGAAATTTAAGCCTGGCAATATTGGCATTTCTAGAAAGTTGGTTGAAAATCGAAAATACCCAATTATAACAATAATATTTATGGTCATAGGGAGAAGTTCATTGATTCGTATAGAGCGCAACAGAATTAATGAAAAGTATACATACACTATGTAATAATATTATTGCAGTCAAAGAAGATCTTTTTCATTCATAGAAATTATTTTTTAGCTTTAGCGCTCCATTTAAGTAGTAGTTTCTATTCTTTAGTAACATCTGATTCTTAAAAATCTTTGCTACATTAAAACAAGGGTCTAGCACAAAACTTCTGTATCTCAGCTTTGATGAAGAGGCAATTAGAATAATTTGTGGCAAACAAACAATGTGCAAATTCATATTGATAAACAATTGCTTCTCTTAGTTAATGTATACCAATTAGTTATAATATATACATGTATAAAGATAAGCTCTTATAAAATCAATGGTAACCTAATCGTCCTTGAGTTCGACTTTCATGAGAAAAATATTTAGTTCAATAATATTTTGCCTAAATCATTTTACAGTATAAAAACTCTCTGATTACTTTATTAGTCTCCACTCTTGAAGAGTAACCCAAAGAAATTTCACACTGATATCCATTTCGTATATTTCAGCGAGGAATCGAAGCGTCGAGGTTTTACGGCTATCCTAGATAGTCGAGACGGTTCCTGGTCCAACCTGGTTACTGTCCTTGGATGTCTTAAGGTTGGTATTCGTAACTATTCTCTCATACACACTGATAGTTTGGCATGTTACAGGCCTCTTTTTAAACCTGTCATCCTGTCTGTAAGGCGTGATTTTTGGAAGTTAGGGGCGACAGCGAATTTTAAGTCCATCTGTTGGCGCTGATTTTAAACCAGTCTTTGTGTCGGTAAAACCACATTTTGGAAGATAAGGATTGAAAGCAAAAATATTCTGTCTGCGTGTAAATAAAGTACAGTCGGACCTCGTTCATTCGAATTCATCGGGTCCGAAATTTTATTTCTAATAATACATGGTTTCGAATAGTCCATTTCAATTCGACGTGCCTATTAGAAGATACATCGGGACCTAATATTTATTTTGAATGATACCAAGTATTCGGATATAAGGTTGTCAAATAAACGAGGTCTGACTGTAACTTCATGTACTTCATGTTTGAATTTCTTTATTAGAAAATATTTGATTTGTATGAATATATTTTCTAATCGGTGTTTTATTTCATATTACAGCAATCTCTCGGTGATTACCTGAAACAGGTGCTTGTTCTTAGAACTGACGGTATGAGAGTCAAACAGGCCAACAGTAGCAGTTTCCGTAGAGACCAGGGGCCCAATATTGAGGTAAATATTAATACATTAGTTCCACCCAAAAACTTGCCCATGTATTCTCATTCCAAACATGTGTTGAAGCCTTTTCTAACAGAGTAAAGTTTACAGCTTGCTGATCCTCTAAGTATTGTCTGGGATTTGGTGTAATAACTCGAGCTAACCCTTTGGGCTCTGTTCCCTATTGTTTCTATTTGAGACCCAGTATAAATTCCTGGAATGTTCACGGTAAATATTAATTTATAATTGCTGATAATAACTTACCAATTTCTTAAAAACTTATAATTTCTTAACATGAAATTCAATTGCTTTAACTTCTGTGGCGAGTTGATTTTTCAATTGTGTACAAAATATGTGTTTTGCCTCACTGTCCGCCACTGGCTGTTTAAAAAAACAACGAAACTGTTTGTCATTAGCATATATAAATACATGTAACATTTGTCTATGATCGCAAACCCAGTTTTCATGTATTAAGTCGGAGAATTGTGAATCTAAATAAAATGTGTGTTTATTTCTGAAAGGCCTGTATATCTGTATTTACTTCCTTAATACATATCAAAGAAATGTTAAAAGGTAATTGGCGCCATGTTTTATCACTTTATTTTGGTAGTTGATATCACGATGACGTGTGATGATAGAACTTAGATAAAGTAATGATAATATGATAATTGATAACAAATGATTTGTACAATTATATACAAACAAAGTTGACATGATAACTCAACTAGCCATAATGTAAGATAAAGAAGACCAGCATTTATTGTGTGGGTTGCTGGGACCAAAGCTGTGAAACTAAATTGGGAGACCAGTCACAGAATGCAGCCTTGCCATTGGTCAATTTTAAGACTGCAATCCAAATTGACCAATCAGAGGCTTGAGTTTTAGACTTTGCAAGCAAGGTTGCCAATTAAATGTTCATTTTATAGTATGGGGTTCTTACAAGTATTGTCTTGTTTCTATAAAAACTTTTTTGCTTGTCCTATCTCCGGCCACCATGACTGAGTGGTCGTTCCTTAACGCTGCGGGTTCGAATCCCATCCATGATGTGGAATTGGTCAGAGGCTATCTAGTTAGCTTACAGAATGTTGGTTGTTCTATCCTGGTGTCAACCTTGGCCATATATGGCCTTCCTCCATCCTAATGGCTGGAATAGTCAGTTCATGACCATTGCTGTTTATGTGACTGAAAGCCATATTACAAAAAAATGTCCTGGGGCCTTTATTCACAAACATTTTAAGACTGAAACTCAGACTTTGACTTTAAAATATTAAATGTTCTTTTTTGCTCTTACATTTAAATAAAACTTGGCTTAACTGTGGAGTGGGTGATAACAATTATTCAACCAAAATTTCGTTTGTTTAGATTTAAGGAAAACGAAAGGCTGGTTAATATAAATTTTGCAATTTTTAAGTTCCCGTCTTGAGTTTGTGAATAAGGCCCCTGTCACCTTCATTAAATTTTGTAATAATGATTTAGTGGCTTCAACAAATTATTATTATTGCATTCATGTCAAACATTTTCAATATACAGTCATATTGTTAAGTTGTAAACTAAAAACCTGAACAAATGTAGGTCTAATTATGTTTATGTGATTTAAATGGTGTTAAATTATCCGTGTTTACAATTTTATGTGGTCTTAACTACTTAGTACACTCGTCATTTTTATAGGTATTACAAATATTTTAAGTATTTTTTAGCGTAAAACCTACAACAAACAGTGACATTTTACTCCATTGATGATAATGTGGTAATTTTGTATGTAGATCTGTATCGGAATAGAATAACGTTAACTTATAGTCTGTTTCAAAATTCGTTGGTTCAACGATTTTACTCGATTCAAACATTTTTCATCTGTCAATATAGGTTTATTGTATTGTATTTGCTTACTTTGAAATGTGCAGTTTGTACTTATGTGTGTCTTTTATAATCATAATTTTTTTTTGAAATCTTGTTTTTACAAAATGCTGGTTTTGTGACCATTGATGCACCTTCTTGTCATTTTGTGTATAAAAAATTATCATATAAATGTGTTTGTTTGATTTTATACTAATATTTTATCCCTACTTTTGTGTCTGACCTTTTAAAAAAATATATAACTGTTGAAACTTCAATTTCCAGACATTTTTGTTCTGGGCTAGTCAAAAAGTTATCAATTTTCGTTGTCTTTGGCAAGGACCGAAGTAATTTGATACAATATTCCTGTATTACAACTCAAGATGATTATAACATATATATTGACATGGATGTAACAAAGACTTTAGGATGATAGACTTTGGTACTATAAACTTACTGAACATTAAATTTTGACGTTTTCATATCGAGTTACTACAGTTTATCAAATTATTTCATGTTTTTATTCTAGAATCAAATCATATCCCAGCTTTGTGAAGTAAGAGAAACACTTTTTAGCATTATGCTATCACATTTTAGCGGTTTCTGTCACCATTTTAGTTTGTGTGCATTTTTTATGCAATAAGTTGAAAAGGGTCATTTTAGTTTGTGTTTTTATGTAGCAAAAAATGGTGTTTTGGGCTTAAAAGGGATTTTCATTCTATTTGTGTAGTTTTGATGATATAGTTATTGTATTAAGCTCACTGATACCCTGCTGTCAAAATAAGTACAAAAATGCAACATTTATAAATGCCCCCGCCATTTGAAGAACGGTGAAGGGGCATAAAGTGTAACCCCTGTCCATCCTTCCGTCCGTCTGTACAAAAATTGGTTTCCGATCAATAATTCTTGAAAGGATGGATGGATTCAATTCATATTCGTCACATTTGTAAAGGATAATAAAATACAGGTCATGTTCAATATTGGTCACAATTGACCTATTTTTGGAGGAGTTATGGCTCTTTTTTTACATAAACAATTCTACTGAAAAGCCTATAGCGGGGTATCCGTGTCATATGGATGCATCTTGTTTAATTTATGATATTAGCAAAATGGTGTTTTCAACATCAGGACTAGTTAGGTTTGAAGATGGCTCTCTCATTACACTGAATTGTCACACATGATATTTCATTTTGTTATGATTATTGTAATGAAGATAATCCAATTAAATAGTTTAATGCAGTGTACTTAGTTTACTGCAAATCCTAGTTCATAGTTACTAAATTCCTTGGTAGATTCTACATATTTTTGCGGTGTGGTAACTTAACGTCAGTGGGTATGCCATACCAGTTGCAACTAGATTGCAGTGTCACCATACAGACATTCATACCATATTTGGTAGTGTGGTAGAAATCTAGCATTATGTCGTTTGGAGTCTAAGCAATGTCATCAAAGGTGTGGAAATTTTGTTGCACAGTATTTTTGGGTTGCAGCACAGTAGTGTTTAGTTTGAGTAAATTTGTTTTGTGGATTGTGAAGTAAATATGAAGTAACTATGTGACGCATACATGTGGCCCTTAATTTTCAGTGTGAAAGGCAAATACAGTAAAACCTCCCTTCAAGACCACTTTATATATTATAATAATATTATAAAACCACCTAAAAATAAAGAACACAATTTTTAAAGTCCATTGTCACTGTTTTGCTCTTTATTCAACCTCAATATTAAGACTACCTAGATATATATTAAGACCAGTTTTCAAGGGTTCCAAGGGTGGTCTCATTATTGAGATTTTACTGTAATAAATGTGCATTATATTAAATTATGGGTTTGAGCTGTCTAATCCCTTATTCATTTAAAGGAGTGTCAGAATAATATGAAGTAACTCAGGAATGGAGTGGGTCTAATTGTGGACCTATTATTCGAGGGAGTTCCTTGATGGTTGGTGGTCCCTTTTCTTTCCAGTTGACCTTGACCTTGTTCACCTTATACTTATACTTTATATACATCAAGGAGTGAAAGTGAATCTAGTCTATCTACATATACAGTCGAACCTCAAGTTCGTTCAAATTCCTCGGGTCCGAAATGTTATTTCAAATAAAACATGGTTTCGAAAAGCCGTTTCAATTTAATGTGCATAAGAAGATACATAAGGACCAGATATTTATTTCAGATGATACCAAGTATTCGTATAGAATTTTGTCGAATAGACAACTTTTAGTTACTGGATAAATGCTATTTTTGTGCTGAAAAAGTGTTAACAAATCATTTTCATTTGCCTTTCTGCTATAGCCTCTTTGTGAATATGTAACATTCATGTCAGCTAGAGATCCATAATAAGCTTACTCTATTTCATAATCTCATTTTGAATATTTCAATTTTAATAGGAATACATGTACCTTTATTTAAACTTGATAGCACAGTTTCCGTAATATGCGTAATGTGCGATGACATTAACATAAAATTAACAATTATAGACTGGTTTTAAAATGTTTCAAACAGGAAATTTGTGTTTGTATTACAATATTGCGATTCATTAGCATTAAACATTGGATACAGTCTATTTGACTGTAGTTTTATTATTCATGTAATGAAATTTAAGTTATCGTATGACATTTATTGTTGAAATGCATTAACTGCAGTTTGTATACAAGCTGGTATTTGTATCCAGTAAATATTATGCATTTCTGCAGGTGTTTGACCAGCTAATTGGTGTTAAGTTTGGTGACTAAACACTCTTAATTATTAATGGCCATTAAAATTTATTCACACATTTTTGCTTAAATTTTATGCAATGGAAATACTGTTAAATCTCACTTAAAGACCAATTTAAGATCATCTAAAAATTAAGATCACCTCAAAGTTAAAATCACCTCAAAGTTAAGACCACCTCATTAATTAGACCATATTTTCATGGACCAGTTTACATGTATACACCTCACAACTTTCTTCAGATCCAAGGGTGGTCTAATTATTGAGGTTTCTATAACAAATGCACCAATCAATGTTTATTCCACCATGAGGGCGATGAGCACAATGAGCACTTGCACGAGAATCTAGCTGTTGGAAATTCTCAATACACTTAACCTGGTTATCTAGTGTCACTGTTTAATTTCATCATTTAAAAGCGCTAAACTTTAATACACACCTTGGTTAAAACATGACCGAAGATGGGACACCGCTGTTTACCAGTTTTATGTATATCGTATATGTATACAATGACTCAAGAGCTGATGTATAGAAAATGTGATAATCCAACAGCCTTGAATATTTTTTTATGGGTTGTATGTGGTATTCTGTAGATACAAATCTCCTATAAAATAGATATGAGGTTTACAAATTGTCAGTTTTGACTTAAAACCAACCTGATTGTATTAAATCTGGTATTTGATACACTTTTCATTCTTTTCTCAGGTAACTGATAAGGGGGCTTAACATCTAATTGTGTTTGATGCTCGATATAGGGATAAAAGCCCCACTCAGATATATATCTACAATATTTATTTTGTAGATGTGATTTTTTGGGGTGAATTTTTGTGAGTGAAAATGTTATTTTTCGTTCCGGGGTCACCTGTAAGATTTAACTGCTGGACTGGTTTCAAAATAAATATATTTTATCAAACAGTGTTTGCGGCTTTAAGACATAAAGCCCTTTTTCGACAACATGTGCGTCTGTTTTAATTATACCATACTAGGCTTCACCAGTCATCATCACCACAAAGACAATAAACCAGAATTTTGATGAATTTTACATTTAGAAATAGCTCAACATCACTGCTCATGTTCTACTTAGTATATTGATGGCTTACACATTGTTTGTTGCAAACCCATGTATAGTAAAACCTCATTTAAAGACAACCTGTATGGTATGACCATCTCAATGATGAGACCACTTCAATATTAAAACCACCTCAATATTAAGAAAACAATTTTCAATGTTTTGCTCTTTATTCAACCTCAATATTAAGACCGCCTCAATATTAAGAAAACAATTTTCAATGTTTTGCTCTTTATTTAACTTCAATGTTAAAGACCATCTCAATATTAAGAAAACAATTTTCACTGTTTTGCTCTCTATTTAACCTCAATATTAGGACCGCCTCAATATTAAGAAAACAATTTTCACTGTTTTGCTCTCTATTTAACCTCAATATTAAGACCGCCTCAATATTAAGAAAACAATTTTCACTGTTTTGCTCTTTATTTAACCTCAATATTAGGACCGCCTCAATATTAAGAAAACAATTTTCACTGTTTCACAGACCACCTCAATTATAAACCAGTTTTCAAGGGTCCCAAGGGTGGTCCTTAAGTGAGCTTTTACTGTAGTAAATTTTATTGAATACAATCTGGCATCATATTAACCATTGCTGAGCCCCTGAATCTCATTTTTTTTAAGTACAATATATTTGTCCAAAATTAGTATTTTTGAGGCGCTTTAGCGTCTCATTTTGCTACCATCTTCAGCTGGATGGTCTACTCGAAAGTACCGCCATATTCATCTTCTCTATGAAATAGTACAAATAAAGTCCTTTTATTATAGATTTGATGAGTATAAAGGCTGATTTGTCAGGGATATATCAATTGTAGAATAAACGTTTTTTTCTTGATATTTTTGGCGAATGAGTTTACCAGAATAGTCACGTATTAATTTCTAATACGATAATATGGAAAACGTGCAGTCTTGCCTTAGAAGCGCCTCCCAGGACATACAGTCCTGATTACTTATTTCATAGCTAATTTTTTTCTTTTCTGTTTTCAGCCACAGTTTATCAATTTGAATCGTCTGTATACATTTGTGGATCAGAATCAGTTGATTGGAAGTATGAGTGGATCATTGATGTATCATCACGCATACTGGCTACAGAATAGACTGGTTTGTTATTATTTTAATAAAAAAATGTTTGATATTGTCTAGTTACATAATTGATTGGTTTGTGGTATAAAAGGTTATAGGGCTGCGCTCAGTACCAAACAATCATTCATATTTATAACTTAAGACAAAAATGACTCTATGAAAATGTAAACAATTGTCTTGTTGTCCAATATGAAGAGACTGATAATATTACTGATACCAGAATTTTTTTCAAATTGTTTCAGGACTTGGAGAAGTTCCTTCGGGAAGCCAGGGCAGTTGCTACTCATTTAGACACATCAGAATCGGAGATAGGTCACCAACTACGTAATCAGGGGCCGGACGCTCCTATCAGTCCAATTGAAGCGCTCAGACAACATAGATTCTTTCAAGATTCAATTCTCTCAGTACCAAAGCAAATCCTCAAACAAGGTAATTTGGACATTCAAAACAATGATTCACTTGTCAATAGATAGTTCCCACATTTACAATATTAACCTCCCTAGTTCTTAATTGTCAGCCATTTTGAGAGGCAAACTGATAAGCCCTTATAGGAGTTATTACCAAGTATGTGATAATTGTGAAAAAAGGAAGATGATTTGCTTGTGACCACTACTTTTTTTTCAACTTCCTGAGCCATCTGCCCACATGAGCACAAAGTTATTTATATATATTTTATCTTATCATCATTTACATTATATTCCCTATAACTTTTAAGAAAATTTGCCTATCAATATGGCTGACAATTCAGATCAAGGCAAGTAAATATTGTAGATGTGGGAACTATCTATTGGTGATTGGATCTGCTCATCAATATTTGAGAAACATGCTGGTCTAATAGATACATCAAGATTTTCTCTTGCATTTTTGAAATGGGGTTCCTGGAGCTCCTGCAAATTTGGGAGTCCCTGATAAAATTTTGGGGGGTCCCAAAAAGTTAACTTTTGGCTATGACCTTATGTCATCAGCCATTGTGATAATGTATTACTAAGAATTTGATGCTTGCAAGGTGCAAGCAATGAGGGGATATTTGGTGAAGGTAATAACCACAAAGACATTAAAATAAAAAAAGGGCCAATTTGCAAAATGGGCTAATTGGACACTCCCTGGTCCCATAAATGCACATCTGTTCATGAATACAGGTCCTTGGCCTGAAAATTGCATCAGAGACGCAGAAAACATGCGTATGGGAAATTCTTGATACTGTGCACAAAACGTTAAAACAAATTGATAAACTCCAACCCAAACGTCTGAAAATATGTTGATTCTTGTACTAGGAGATTTGTATTTTTAATTAGGGTGAAGATTTTATATTTCTCTTTCAATATGTTTTCTGTTTTTAGGGCAAGACTTGTTGCAAAAATTACAACAATATAGTGACATGCCAGTGAGAGATGAGGAATCTGTGACAACTTTAGACAATCTTGAAGCTCAAAAACATGTGAAGAGAATGCTACAATACATCGAGAGTCGAATGGATAAAATAAGGTCTTACCTGGAGAATAGAGACAGATCGTTACATATTGATGTACAACGGGACACTGTACAAAGGGAGATAAGACAGGTTAGTTTTAACGCTTACTGCCCTTTTCATTGCACACTGTACTGTTAACAAGGGAGAGAACTGTGGCACTCTGTACTGTTTAAAAAAGTTTCAGTAAATCATCTAACTTCTTCTCAAACTGAAATAACTAACAAAAGTTACAAAACATAGTCAGTTTAAAGTTTACATGAATACATGATTTGTTGTGGCTCAGCTCATTCTTTTTGTGTTACGTTTTCATTTAATGGTCATTATTTATTATAGGTTGTGGATTGGATTTTGGGACCAGGGGAGAAGTTGTTAGCATCACAGTCTGATATAGGAGACTCTTATGAAACTGCTGAAACACTTAAAAAGAGACATGAAGAATTGGAGATCAAATGTACAGTAAGTAGAATTTTCATCATTTGATAATATGCGGTGAAGCCCGCTTATTTGTTACACTGTAATGTGGAACCTTTGTTTAAAGCCATTTCGGTATGAAGATCAGAAATATATAGCCAGACAATAAGGACCACTGTGTTTAATTCTCAGTCATGTCATATGTTTATATAGCATCTAATTGGTAAAATCTGATATCCTTGTGACCCCAAAATGTTATATATCAAGGCTCAAAACTCGTGCATTTGATTGGTTGTTTTTGACCTCGGCCCTTATTCTACATTGTGATTCCTTGTGGACTTTCTTCGGCGCAGCCGTACTATCATGGCTTTGCTATTTACTTATCAGTGTTTTGTAAACCAATCAAATCTTACTTTATCAAATCTTACCACTAAACCAACTTCTCTTCAACCGAACAACGTTTGTAACCTGGACGAGGATTAGTTTACCTTTTGATAAGGGATACGTTACCTTACCTTAATCCACTGAATGAATCTTAACCTTCAAAATGCGTCAACCATCTTTTTTCAAGATATTTTTTGTTCGGCATTGTGTTGCATTATTGTTATACTGTTATCTTCACAGGACACATACGGTCATTACGCGGAACTACGACACCGAGTGGAGGATATACTCGAGGATAACCAGTCTTCCATTACAGAAGATATTCGTGCTCAACGAGACTACATGGACACAGTCTGTAGAAGTTTTGCCAGTCGTCTAGAGAGACGTAGAACATTGTTGATAACGTCTGTACGATTTCAAAGGTTGACGTCAGAGGTGGGTTGTATGTAGTTGCTCTTTTGCACCATGACAGTTTCAATGTACCTGATTTTAAAGTCCTGGAATAATCAATGTTGGGATTTACCCTTTATACTGCTTGCTGCTATTTTCGCATTACTTTCGGTTTCACGATATTTTGGTATTTTGACAAAAAACACATTCAAACAATGTGGCATAATAGAAGAAATGATGCTGTTAGCGTTTATTAACTGTAAAAGATCTGAAAATTGTAGCAAGTTTTTTTCTGTTACATTATTACGATAGTACCGCGAAAATAAAAACAAACAGTATATAGTAAATATAGATATAATGCCTTTGTCATTACTTTTGATTGCTCTGAATGTTTTGCGAGTTGTGTATGATTTCCACATAAAATCTCTAAACTCTCTTTGAATGAGACCAAAATCTCAGATTCATGTAAACTATTAACTGATATTGTTTTGCTAATTCTTTCAGTTTGAGAAGAAGTTAGATGATTTACTGGAACTTCTGTACAATGACAATGAAGCCGATACAGTTGATGTTGCAACAACTGCTTTAACACAACTTCAAGAAAAAGTGGATGCCATTGGTGAGTTTGATATAAAAGAGATGATCGCATTGGTCGATTTAAAAAAAATAGAATTAATAATACAGGCAATTTCATTGGTCATAATTAAATAAAAAAAGGTTACTATGATATTAGTCAGTTTACAGGGTTGATGTAGTGATCAATTAATCAATCAACAATTGCTATTTTTATAAACTACCTGTGATAGAGATGTCTCTAAATTGAACTAAAGCTTTTTCTTCAGATTTATTGGGAAATTTTTCCATTCAAATTGGAAAATATATGTACTTTTTGACATTGGGCGTATTGACAAATAACAGCTATAAAACAGCTGTCAGAGCGAAAAACCCTGGTTTAAGACGTTTAAAAGTATGGTCAACTTGTTCATTTTGTATAAAATGGCATGTATTGCTTGTCTGGTGCAATATTTGGGTAAAACAGTATGATGTTAGTTGTAATACATAGACTGATCATCATTTCATAAATTTCCAACAGTATTTAAATTTTCACGACTGTGTCACTGTTTTTCCAACAGTATTTAAATGTTCACGACTGTGTCAATGTTTTTCCAACTGTATTTAAATTTTCAAGACTGTGTCACTGTTTTTTGCAGACCTTGCTGCTGGCAGAGCTATGAGTGATGGACAGAGTCTGTTGGATGAGATGTCTCGACCAATCAAAAATGCTTCTGGAAAAGATATTTCACCAGACTATGCTAGCCAAATAAAACATGTTAATCAGAGACTTGAAGAATTACAGGAGAGGAAAATGAGGTGTGACGACCTCGCGGAAGTGAGAAAATTAAAATTGCAACAAATATTTCAACTACGCACTTGTGAATTAGACGCCGAACAGGTATGTATGCTTCGCGGACTAAAAACGGTAAACTTGTCTCATTTAATGTCCGGTCACTAATATTCCATTGAAGGAAACTACTTTACCATATATTTGTACCCGTGCAAATGAAGTTTTAAGGGGTTATGTAGGAGTGTCCTTATTGTTAGTTTTGCACACAAAAAATTGTGGTGCAGACTTTTTTCAGACTTCTGAATGGTTTGATATGAAACTTTTTACTAATTATCACAATGAAGTTTTCATAGGCCTGATATATTCTTAAGGTCGGTTCAAACATTGCAGAATTAACGGCACTTGTTTCCTCTGCTATTACGAGATATCAATCCATTTCTATGAAGGCTGAAGTTTTTCAACATTGTTCAAAAAAAAAATTTCATTGGAAAGCATGTCATTTCTATTCATGACTGACCATGGCATCATAATAAGATAGTTGCATTTACTTGTACTCCCAAACAAATACATTGTATTTGCAATTATTTCATTACAGAATCATAATTTAAATCATAATCAGTAGTTGAGACATGAAATACATATACAATGAGAAAAATGCATAAGAAATTTGCTGAAAGTAAAAAATAATGTTTGCAACATAGATGTAAGGTTGTGGGTTTATGACCCTTTGACTGAGAATCATTGATACATGACTTCGATTAATTTATATCTATTTCAGGCTATAAGTTGGATCAGAGAATTATGTGACCATATGTTAACCAGTCAGACAAATATTGGACAAACTCCACAGGAGATTGATAATCTGCAGGAAGATCACAAACAAGTGGAGACAACCGCAGGGGTATGTGTAATCCTTAATACATTTACACTTCGAAATCTCAAACTGACGTCGGATCTAGCAATTAGTTTGAGCCATCTATTGTTTGAGGCATCTGTGGTATACATGTGTATGTACTAACTGACTGTTCCCAGTACAAGTGTTTCATGCATTATGAAAATTATTAAGATAATATTTCGGGTCGAATTTATACCAATTTTGAGACTTCGACGGTTTTGACTCGATGAAGTTTGCACTTCTGTTTAAGAAATTTAAAAATTACATTTAATTGTTATATAATTTTATTTTCTCTGCAATTTAATAGATAATTTACAATTAAAAAATCCTGTTTGGTGTTAGTAGTCATGTTAGCATTGTAGGCAAATTGTAACCATTATTTAACTGGCTGGTGGCTCACCAACAGACCATATCAGAATGAACCTCTACTGGGATTCGGATTTTGTATATATTCTCTCATGGTTTAACCATTACATACAAGTTTGAATTTATTTGATATCATCTTAACTTGTGTTTTTAGTATTTCATATGTTTTTGCTTTTCGTTATGTAGAAAAACCTCAATAATAAGACCACCATTGGGACCCTTTGAAAACTGGTCTTATTATTGAGGTGGTCTTAATATTGAGGTTGAATAAAGAACAAAACAGTGAAAATGAACTTAAAATTGTGTTCTTAATTTTGAGGTGGTCTTATTATTGAGGAGGTCTTTAAGTGAGGTTTTACTGTATGCAATGGTATAGATTTAAATAACACAAATAATCGTAATTTTTAATTGTTTAATTTTCAGGGTACGTACAATTATGGGAAGCAGTTACTTCAAGCGGCCCTCGTGTTACGGAGGTCGTTACGTCTAGAGCTTGAACCCAACAATATTCTCACACAGGAACTTGAGGAAGCTTGGAGAAGATTTTCTTTCGGAAATAATGAACAAGCGAACAGACTGAGTGTTGCTTCTAAATTTCTTGACCAATCAGATAAGGTTTGTTTGATATTAAGGTTTTTGAAATTTCTTGGAATGATTCTTATAATTGCAAATTGTAAGTTAGTCCGTCGGACTTGGTTCATTCGAATTCATCAGATCCAAAATTTTATTCATAACAATATTTAACAATATTTATTGCGAGTAATTTAGGCCTCCGGCCCATAATACAAATCAGTCATATGGTAAACAAAACAAAAACCAATCATTTACAAATGTACATACAATATAAGTAAGACATATGAGTACATAATATGTTTTATGTAATATGTTTTCAAAATAACATATTTCAAGATGTATGTTAAATTTTATTTCGAATAATACATAGTTTTGAATAGCCCATTTTAATTCAAGAAGATACATCGGGACCTGATATTTCTTTTGGATGATACCTAGTATTCAAATTGAAGGTTGCTGAAGAAACGAGGTCCAACTGGACTGTAGAACTCTTTAAATTTGCGACAATGGATGATATTTTTTTACCTTTCAAAATAACTTGAAGTATGTAATTTGCACTGCAACACAATGTTCATGTTTCACACAAAGTTGGTGTTTAAACCGAATCATGATCTATAATTAAGAAGAATTTTGTGTTAGCATTATTTTTTATTTGCAAAATTTCATAAAAGTTAGACAGTGGTGAATAAAATTTTGTAATCATAAAATTGTAAAATAGGCGGTTTGTGTATATGCTTGTTTTTGTAAATGGAATTTTTGTTTCAGCTATTAGTTCGAGTAGAACAGCTGATGGTGGTTGTTGCTCAAACACTGACTGGTGATATCTCAGTTAGGGATGCTATCGTACAAAATGCCCCTGAAAAAGGGGACGTTGAGAGGGAGATCCATGAGACAAGTAGAATGGGCAAGGCTTTGTTGGAGAGACTATTGTTACCTGTGCTTGTAATAGATGGGTAAGCATGAATTGTTTCCTTATCTTGAGGAGTGAAAGTGAAACTAATCTATCTGCTTCATTACTATGCCCCCCTGTCATTCGAATAATGGCAAAGGGGCATAAAGTGTTACCCCTATCCGTTCGTCCATGTGTCTGATCAGTAACTCTTGAAAGGATGGATTCAATTCATATTGAGAACACAGGCATAGGATAATACAATTCTGGTCAAGTTTGATTTCAGTTGCAATCCACCATTTTTGGAGGAGTTATGGCCCATATAGTGGGGGCATCTAGTTTATATGCAGATAGACTAGTTTGGCTATTAGCATCAATTTGTTTTCTAAAATATCTCACTTACTATCTGTCTCAAATTCATTTTTTAAAGTCCATAGTTTCGATGTGTAGAAGATTGGTCAGGCAAAAAAAATCCATGTTAGATTATAAGATTATTGCATTTCCATGAGTGATGTTTACTAGTGTTTAACAAGAGACAAATCTTAATTAAATGACAGTTCTTATTTATGAGTCTTTCTTTCATATTCAGAAAAATCTCATTTCTGTTCTTACTCACAAAGTTAAAAATTCATTCTTATCATTGAATTGACTATCATTTTCCAATTATTTCAATGTTGTTATAGTTAATATAAAATCAGAGTTTGCCAAATGCACAGGAGATTGTCATGAGTTCTGTTCCTTTAATCCAATCTGGAGTTCTCTCCCTTGCCCCTTCTACAGAATATGTATGAAGTATATACATATCCTATATGAGGGGCAAAGGGAGGGAACTTTAGGTAGGATAAAGGGAAAGAACTTGTGACAATCTCCTGTGGCCAAATATGTCTAGTTAAGAGGCTTCTAGTATAAACATTTTTGTTTCGGAAAATCTTAAATATAACCAAATAAGATAAGTAAACTCTGAATCCCTTTGGCAAACTCTGTCACTCTAGCGGTCTATGGCTTTAACATTTAATTATTCAATACAATCACAGTGCAGGGAATGAACACATGGTTTGGCAAGACAGGTATAAAATCACGTAGTTATCTCCCCTCGCTTAGTTACCATATTATTGTATTCCAGAAAATATCATACGCACTATTTTGTGTCATTTGTCTACCTCTGCAATACCTGTTCTATATATTGGTTCAATGTCCTAGACTGGCATCATAGCTGTGGAAGGTGTCTTTGTGTGCCTATAAATTCAATGCTTATGATATTTTTGATACGTCTCCCCCAAATCTCAATGAGAAGGCTATGCTTATTCTAAGTAGTGGTGTTTGTCCTCTTGCAAGGCGTATGTTCTTCTATGACAATTCGACTGAAGATAATGCATCCAAGGTCATTTGTCCTCCAAATCATCCAAGGTCATTTGTCCGTCAAATTATCCAAGGTCATTTGTCCTTCAAATCATCAAAGGTCATTTGTCCTTCAAATCATCAAAGGTCATTTGTCCTTCAAATCATCCAAGGTCATTTGTCCTTCAAATCATCCCAAGATTATTTGTCCTTCGAATCATTCTGAACTTTGGTTTACATGGAGAAGTTGTCGGTTGCTTGCGGAGGAGCAGGTTAGTACTGGTTGGTATTCCAGGAGCACTGGTTATGTCAACTGACCGCCGTATATATAAATAGTATACTGTTCAGAAACAGGTGTAAAACATAGAAACAAACATTTCTAAATGTTTTGTGTTGATAATAATATAAATGAAGGGTTTAGTGCCTAGCCTAGGTAAATAAGCAGTTCCAATCTTTTACACCACATCCTCAAAATCGTCCTCAAAATCTTCTCAGTAGTGAGATAACATAGTATGAAATTCAACTTGTTTATGATTGAGACTGCAAAACCTCATATATAAGCATCTTGGACATTTGGGGGAGACATAGTCATGTTTCATGTTAGGCATATAGTAATGTTTTTATGATGAAATCATCATACCCTATACTTAGTATGTTTAGAATTTATGTTGGAATTGGGAAACTGTAGATACGCATAATATTTCGTTGGATGGGTAGTATAATATAAATTCCTGTAATGTTTTGGTGTATGTTTGGTTATGCGTTTCAGTTCTGTGTAGCAATGTGTTTTGTTTTTTACCTTATATTTCCAGGTTATAGTGTTTAAAAGTGATGTTTTTCGTGTACCCTACCTTATTAATTGTTAAACTCGTGGCCATTTTTATTGGTTCTCAGTTGCTGGAGGATGTATTTCTCTTTAAGTTTCATTCCCTTCATAAGCTAAGGAGGTGCCTCTGGTCGAGTCTTTATGGTTGCTGACTCTCCTCTGCTTCGGATTCAAACCGCATGTGAGGAAGTTAATCAGCTAGCTTACAGAAACTTGCTGGTCTTACCCGGGTGCCAGCCTAGACCCCAAAAAGTGCTAAAAGGGGCACCTAGGATCTTCCTTCATCCTAATTGCTGGAAAAGTCACTACATGACCCTGATTGTTTATCAAATTATGTGACTTAAAGCCCATTCCAAAACAAGTGCAGTTGGACCTCGTTCATTCGAATTCAGTGGGTCCGAAATTTTATTTTGAATATTGCATGGTTTCGAATAGCCCAGTTCAATTTGACAAGGCATAAGAAGATACAATGGGACCTGATATTATTTTTTGATAATACAATGTACTAGTATTGGTTGTGAAGCTGTCGAATAAACGAGGTCCGACTGAATAAAAATAAACTATGGATCGGTGTTTTGTGAATGTTGCCTTCCCTAAGCTTAGCTTTCTCACTTTCCATTACATGTTACAAGGCCACAAAGCACTGGTTGGCATACAGATCCTCTTGTGCGTGCTGTGTCCCGTATTGATGAACCCTTCTACTGCTGTATCACTTATTCTCTTACTATTTTCATCAGTCTCAGTATCTGTTGCATTGCTAGCTTTATGTATGTGTGGATGGTGATTGTGTCTTGAAAAATAATCGTATTCACGTTCTGCAATAACTATTATTAATAATCTTACCATTCTCGCTATAATTATAATGTAATATTAATACACAAGTCTCAAAGGCTGGCATTGCGAACACAAGAAATTGCGTGTTCGTTGCTGATAAATACATGTTGTAATGTTTTATACACTTGTCTTGCATTCTGGGAAAGTAAAACAATAGGATGACTGTTTTGCTGAGTTTATTTATAAGTTTTGGCATGCTAAGTTATGGCAGACCAGTCTGCATTAGACTGACTGCAATGGATATCCAGTCAAGTTCAAAATTCTTGAAATTCTGGATTCCTATCAGTTTATGTAAACTGTTTGCAAGAAATTTGGTATTTCTTCCAAATACCCATGATATATGACAGATATACTTGTGCATTTTGATTCATTAACACCGAAAATTTTCTATATTAAAACTCATCTGATGTATCTATCTGTCTGGTCATGGGATGGTCATTGGGTGGTCAGCCATTCAAATTTATTTGATTTGGCAGTCATTTCTTCACGGAACTCATAATGTGCAAGTAGTTTGGTATGTTCTGATCAATGAAGAGATTTCAAATGTTTTATTGGAAGGTCATTATAGGGATCAGTCAGAATTCGAAGGCCTGGAATTATAACCTTTATCCTCAGCACCCCAAATTTAGACCACAATTTTCAAGTCCATTTTCATTGTTTTGCTTGTTAATGTTATTCAACCTCAATATTAAGACCCCCTCAATAAGAAGACCAAGGGTCCCAATGGTGGTCTTATTATTGAGGTTTTACAATAATTTTATTTTCCAAATAGTTTGTTTTGCCATTGCCCTGTTAGTATTTGAAATAATGCTTGACTACGGAAATAAACTTCTTTAACCATCTGCGTCTAAGTATGTTTTTCTTTGATGATTATTTTTAGTATGGTTTCTCTGATTCTATGTTATTCATTTCTGTTTCATGGTTCAATGAGGCTTGCAATGTTTTGTTAGCCTGCCATGGAAACGCTTCCAAGCTGGTTGTGTTGGGGTTTGTTTGCTTTTCCTTTCATTGCTTAGTGAAACACAGCTCTCCTGTTTTATTAGATGTGTCATTGACTTTGATTGGTCAGATTTCAAATCATCAATCAGTCACATATTTTTTAACCAATCAGAATTCATGTAACATTTTTATCTTAGACGTGTCCTTTTTTACCTCCTTTTTAAGTATGACGAATTTTCTTCATTATGCAATATGCTTTCAATACCCTAAATGAATAATCGTTGGTACATTCGGAGCCTAACTGTTGAAGTTCTTTATACAAGTTTGAAAATCACTGGTGCAGGGGAAATGCTCATAAATTTATCGCTCTGTAATGAAAAATATAGTAGTCACATTGTTTAATTCTAAATTGTTTAAAAAAATCTGAATTTATTTGACTTTTCAAATTAAAAATTGCACCAACCATTAAAAAAATTACCCACTTTAGTATGAAATATGCATTATGATATTAGATATGCCACAACTACATTATTGAAGCAGTTTAACTTTCAGCAATAGTTATAAAAACATAAGAAATATCTGCAGATTTGTATACATTCTGTGGAATGTTGTTTACATGGTTACTGTTTTCTTGGCATGACTTTATCATATTATAAATTGATACTGTAACTATTTTCAGTGTGGAGAAGAAATTGAGTACCGAAGATCAGAGTGCCGCTGATATCATTAACAGTCGTCTAAGAAAGATGAATCATAAAATGTCAGAACTTAATCGGTATTGGTCAGAAATGGAACAGACTGGTATGCCACCGTCTGTTCAACCAAAAATCACCAAATCAGCTGCATACCAGTCTATTCCGGTTGATCAGGCAACTAGGTCAATGACCTTGCCAAATAGGGTACCATCACAACGGGGTTCCAAGTCGCAAACACTTCCTGGCAGATGGCCAAGTAACAATGGACGGGATGTGCCAAAAAGGGCTAGAAAGGGGCCAATATCTAAGCATGACAGTCTTAGAAGAAGTTTAAGAAAACAACAAGAGCAGCAAAACCAAGGTCAAAGGTCAGGGTCAGGCGATCAAGTAGACGCAACATTATCCAATGGGCATGCTCCAAGTCAGGAAGAGACTAAACCTTCACTTTTCTCAGCTACATCACAACCACATGTTAGTCAGTCATATTATCCTAAGTCAGAAGACTTTTCACGTCACATTCCTCCATCAAATTACTCATACATTCCTCAACAACCGGACTACTTTCCTTCTCAGGAAATGGACTCTTCAATGGAGTCCCAGCAACCGATGGAAGTTCAGTATGCTCTGTCACCTCAAATGGATCAAAGCAGCGTTCAGGCAGCAGTGGAGGAACAAATTCAACCGGATTTGTACCGGTCGGTACAAACTCATTTCATTCCATCTGAATCACAGCCAAGTAGTTGGCAATCTGACTCGAACATTCCGGTTGAACCAGAAACAATGGTTTCATACAAATCATTAGAACTTTCTTCTCAGAAACCGGACCAGGCAGATTCCTCTCAGGAACCTTCAAAACGTTCTATTTCTTACATGGTGCCTGATACTTTACCTCTGTCAAAAAGTGTACCGGATTTATCGAGTAAAGACAAACCAGTAAAAGTTGACATTATGCCAAAGTTTCACTTGTCGCGTCGAGCTGACAGCCCGCCAAAAAGTTTCCATGAATTGTTAACCAAATTCCAGAGTGGCGAGACGCAATCAAATCCGATTGAAACTCGAGAAAAACAGGAAGTTCAGAAGGAAATTAGCATGGCACTAAAATCTCGTGCTAGCTACTTGGATGATGAAGAGAAGGTCATGGATAGACGGAAACCACCTTCACTTCAACAAGAAATGGAAGAGGTATGTAACTAATTCCTAGAAATTGAGTCAATCATAATATACAGTCGAACCTCACTCATTCGAATTCATCGGGTCGTAAATTTACATCGAATAATACATGGTTTCGAATAGCCCATTTCAATTTGATGTGCATAAGAAGAGACATGGGAACCTGATATTTATTGTGGCCAATACCATTTATTCAGATACAACGTTGTCGAATAAACAAGTTACATGTACTACTGTATAGACTATATGCAAATTTATTTAAGCCCCTTTGTGATGAAAGCATTATGGTTATTTGAATATCCCTGTAACAGTTACATTTTTTTCTAATTCTGAAGGCCCTGTAAATGTACCTATTCAAAGCTGGCAGAGTAAACCACTGAATTCTCTAAGTTTCAGCTGCCTTCTATGTTGTCTCTCTAACCATGTTTTAATTTTTTAAACAAACTTAAAAACCAGAGTTCGACTCAAAATTGTTTTTATTTCCACTTAACCAAAACTGAGTTTTAAGCCTGAAATGTTTAGATAATAAATACCAACATCTCTATGTATCGCTGGTAGCCTTACTCAGAATATCGTTATCTCTTCCTTATCATTGGTGGCAAAGAGTGAGAAATTCAATTTTAGATATTTCTGATACATATCTCTGGAATTTATCTCAGCATTCAGTTTCTTGGCTCCAGTACTTCCCAGTCTGTGTAGAAATAAATGATTTTTTTACTGACTTTTTCAGAAATGAAATGTTTGATTTGAAGTTTTGACTTCGTAAATGATGTTGAGATTATTATCTCGAAGGTTTTCCGATACACATGCAGAAAAACTTGAACAATGATCAGAATTTTTTTTTTGGAATAAAAAACAAAAAATAATGCCAGTCTTAAAGCTTTTATATATCATTTTGGAAGATAATTCTTTAATGCTCGGAAGTCCCTTTTCCTGTTTCAGCCCCTTTCCTCCAAATGTCCTGAATCAGGGGCATTACGTTTATTTTTCTCAATACCATAGTTTCGTATATCATGTTAGAAGATAATTTAATGCTCGGAAGTCCCTTTTCCTGTTTCAGCCCCTTACCTGCAAATGTCCCAAATCAGGGACGTTATGTTTGTTTTTATCTCAATACCAACAGGGTGCTTGGCATCAGTTTGACTATATCTACCTATATAAATGTCAGTGGATTCAGCTACCTACAACGTAATAAATCTGTTTTCTTCATCATATCATTGACACTGAACATATTGCGCAGTTAACCATCGTACATAAATGAATCATATGTATATAGTCTGCGATATAGGTAACTTTTTGTTACCTTAGTTCAGTGTGTTTCTCTTTATCTTTTTGCAAGTTTTCTTGTTGTAGATCTATAGATTTCTTACAGTACATTTGCTGTTTTTTGCAATAAGTTTTGTATAAATTTCCCAAATTTTGAGCATGATGTTAATTTGTGGTCAGGAAGCATAGTCTTACTGTAACTGTCTGTGTCCATTGGCTTTCATCACAGTCTTTATTATTTCAGTAATTCTGTAGATCATTGTATTACTTTTAATCTCTTGTAGTTGTGGTGTAGTTTCCATGTCTTGTTCTTGTGTCACCCATCCTCGGTACCCAGGCTATTCATAACATATATGATACCCTGGGCAAACTGACTGTAAAAAACTTGTACTCATGAATAATCATAGAAGGTGAAATCCAGCCGCTTGATTGGCCGCATGACAAACACCTCATGCAATACAGAAATTGCGGTTCTGAGCGATAGATCTTCACAATGGAGATTCCTTCTTTTTCGTTATCGTCCATTTCATTGGTCGAGAAATGCTTATGCATATTCATGCTTTACGAAGTTTCGCTAGCCAATTTGCCCAGGGTATCATATATGTTATGAATAGCCTGGGTACTGAGGATGGTGTCTCCTAGTTGGCTGTATGTACCTCCTGGTCAGTTTTGTCTTGTTTTGTGTCCATGATGATCTATATCTTTTGTCTTGATCTGTCCAGTGAAGGTCTGATTTATGAATGTAGCCTTCTCTATAAGTTTACGCTCTTTGAAGGAAGAACATATAGATGCTGCTCTGTCCGTCTGTCTGGAATTCAATGAAACTTAATGGAAAGCTTCACTACCAAGAGGAGATGCACATATTGTCCGCATGTGTCAGTTTGATGATTTTGCACATAGTTATAGCCCTTTCTTCATGTATATACATTGGGGAGCATCCATCGGTTCTATCCACATTCTTGTTTCACATTCGTTACATTGTAGGAGGACCTGAGGATTATTAATTATAGTTTATTAATAAGAACTTCAAAGGTAATGCTAATTTTATGTGGAAATGTGGTTTTTAACTCATAAGGACTGAAAATCTAATAATTTATTCCATCAGAAAGATCGTAAAATACCTTGGCTAAGATTTTCAATACATCTGCTGCTAACAACAAGCATAAAATTTGCTCACAAATATTGGTAGCTAACTTTGAGATTCCTGGCAACCAGCTATCTGTATCTACCATCTGATGTATATATCTATATATATACCAGTATTCTTGTGGATAATAACAGCTTTTATAAGCCAAAATATTTCTTCTGGCTGTCATCTATTGCAATAAGGTGTCCAGCCATAAATATTTCTTCTGGTACTATTTCCCAGTCTTTACATATAATATTGCATTACCTGTACACGTCAAGGGCACATTTTCCGAAATTAAGTCTGATTTTCGAAAAATGAACATTCCTAAAGGCAGCAAGCTGCAATTTTGTTGCCTCTCAGCCTTATGGAACATATTTCAGATCAAATAAAACAATTTTGAGTGACTAAAGACATTTTGTTTTTTACTTCATTTTCAAAAAAAAATAGGTCATAATTATACTCATTGTTCTTTTTCTGATGTTGATTTTCTTCATCATGTTAGTTCACCATTGCTCAAACCATGAACATTTTTTAATTTGTTTTAATTAAATTATCATTGACACAAATCTGAATATGGGACCTGATATAATACTATGTATTATTGTGAAACCTAGCCTCAGAATTTTAGATAAATGGTAAACTTTAAGCCACTCTGCCTAAAACAGCCAGAAAGCATTACATAAGATGACATAAACATCACTTTTGGTGTCAAAACCTGAACAGACTTTCATTATTATCATTAGTATCAAATGTTCCACCATCGTTGTTGACCTGTTTACCATATTGATGTCATCTATGTAGACATTATCAGCTATTGTGTCCTTATCTGCTTTCCAATCAGCTTTATCATCACCAGTATCATCGCAGACTTCATTGATGGCTTCTGGACCTTTTTCTGTGGCTGGGTTTCATCATTATCACGATCAGTAGTATGTTTCTTATCATTCTAACGATCAATTCTCTGATCTATCAGAAGTCAATCAAATTCAGTCTTTTTAGTCTTGACCAGTTCCATATCAATCACATTGGCCCATACAGTCAGTGAGTTGTATTTACTTCAACTGTCGTAGCCTCTCAATGGTTTTGCCATTTGATCATTTAGTCTTTCAGTCAGTCGGTCAGTCAGTTGATTGGTTAGTTGGTTGTATAAGCTGTGGAAGACTCAATTAGCTTACTCATAGTATTTACTTCAATTCAGTTGTAAATCACTCAATAGTTTTGCCAACTGTTCATTCAGTCTGTCAGTTGGTTAGTCAGTTGATTGGTCTTTTAGTCTGATAAGTTGTGAAAGGCTCAGTTAGCTTATTCATATTTTTTAATGGAGTTGACTGAGCTGCCTGTGATTACAAACAATCATTCAGGACTTATTCAGTCATTAAATCAATCATTCAGTCTGTTGGTCGATCCATGGGTTGGTCCACCAGTCAGTCGGTCAGTCAATTCTATGGGGAGATAACAATGAACATCAGTCTGTATTAGATGACAGACTGGCTTCTGAAAAGCTTCTATCCAGTTAGATTATTGTCTGTAGGAACCGTAATGTTTATACAACATAGCTTTTTGTACATCGGCCAGGTAACTGTTAAGTTTCTCTTGTCAGACTGTTTATCTATGTTACCTAGACAACCAGATATTTGGAAATCGCAAAGATTTTCAGTGTGTGGAATCTAGCCAGGTACATTGAATTGGCAGAGTTGCACGAAAATGTGGTTTCAGGATAAATTGATTACCTTGGTAGCTTAATGTATGTTTCCTGAGATGATGTTTTATGTTTAGGCCTATTGTACATCTGGTTGAAATATGTACTGTTAGATTAATGTTGATTAATTAACTAATTAACTTGATCAGTAATATAATACTTGGTGGGTTGTAAGTATGATTTAAGGGGCCATTAAAGTTGGTCTGTAGGGATTATGAAGGTACAGTCACTGAGGGGAGGGACACTTATGGCCCCTTTTTTCATATCTTGAAATGTTATGGGGACATCGGTAGTATGATTCAGGCAATCCTTCGGATCATTTAGGGATCAAGGTGCTGTAGCCTTTAAATGATTCTGAGCTTCCTTTTTATTTGGCAATAACATTTGTTTGTACTTGGCAGTGATCATGTCTGAACAAATATTAATTATAATGATGACCCTTTGATGATATTGATATATGTTATATACAAGGATATCGCAGATGCCTAGGCATTCTTTTTATTGTCTTCGCATGTAAGATGTACATCTGAGGCCTATTTAAAAACACTCAAAGCTTTTTTTTCACTTCATGCCCTTGAGTAAGTCACCTAGTTCTTACCAATCAACCAAATAACTATCATCAATGTCAGTGTATCTTCATTGCACATTCAGAGCTCCTTGCTGTCATAATCGAGCTTAGATACATTTCTGTGCAGTATAAGTAAAGCATTTATTTATTATAATGCCATATCCCTATTTAAAGGACCAGTCATTTCTGATTTATGAGACACCTATCTTTTATGCCAAGCACCTGGCAGGTAGACAAACAGTAACCATTATTAAATCCCTGGTGGCTCTCCAACCGGCAATGTCAGAACAAACCCCTACCGGGATTTATAACTTCGACGCCCCACTCGATCCCAAGGTGGATGCCTTAACCACTCCGCCATGGGTGACGGTCAGGGGCATAGCTTAGCTGAATTTGATGTGTAGGTCTAAGTTTTAGGGGGGGGGGGTCTTGGGCATGGTCCTATGAACAAAAATTGTAGCTAGATAGTCAGAGATGTGTTTTGGTGTATATTTCATTCTAGTAAATATGCTTACAATAACATCATAAACATTCATTAAATATCTTATTGCAGTTTTTGCCATTTTATTTTTTCGATTTTCTAAAAATGTATAGGCCATGGCCTAAACGGCCTATAGGAACCTACGTCCCTGACTGTGTGTATTGATATAATGATATCAACAATTTGAAGCATCAATTCCTGACTCATCATGAAAGGTGTGAATGTTACATAACATGAAATATTTGAATTGCGCAGCTAAGGTACCGTGCATGAGATCTTCGACTGATCTCAGGGATGATAAACGATTTTGTTTACGGCTTTGCAGCCATCAGTAATAAATATTTATTTGCTGTGAAGTTGGTAGGCAACAAAATGTTCCTTTACATAATTGCGCAATTGTTAAGCCTGTAATTCTAGGTAACACCAGCATGTTCTATGGTTTTTTTTTACCTGGTAAGTGTCTGGAAGAAATCATTGTAGGAGACGCATATGTATTGATGTTAGTTTAATTACAATGAATCAAATCTCGTTAATATTAATTAGTCCATGCCTGATGTGTGGAATGACAATGCAAGTCTTGTTTGGTCATGCTTTCCGTTTAATTTATTGATGAATTATGTACTTTTATTTATTTCTGTTAAAACTTAATTTGATTTTAATTGCCGTAAAACCTCACTTAAAGACCACCTCATTAATAAGACCACCTCAAAATTAAGAACACACTTTTCAAGTCCATTTTCACTGTTTCGCTCTTAAGACCAGTTTTCAAGGATCCCAAGGATGGTCTAATTATTGAGGTTATACTGTATTGTATCAATTATCTTAATCAACATGATTATCTTATTGTTGATTTTTGTTGTTTTTGTGTCCGAATATTTGTATTAATTTTTGTTGCCCCTACCCCTCCGACATCTTGTGTGTATTCTTTTTATACTTTTTTTTAAATTCAAGATTTCAGTCAATATCGGTATACAGTAAAACCTCAATAATAAGACCACCTTTGTGACCCTTAAAAATTGGTCTTATTATTGAAGTGCTCTACATATTGAGGTTGAATAAAGAGCAAAATAGTGAAAATGGACTTCTAAACTTTTAGGTGGTCTTATTATATAGTGGTCTTTAAGTGAGATTTTACTGTAATTGATTAAATTAACTAAAATGTTATGAATAAATGACTTGTTATGTTTAATTTATTTCAAATTTTGAGGGAAGACAATGTGTTTGTGATTAAACAACTGGGTATATAAATTATATACTTATGTTTAACAAAATTACATATGTATAAAATATAATCTCCTGTGTTTCATGTTTAAAACTAATAATACATGTATAACGACAAATTTCAAGTTGAACTGAAAATAAATTTTATATATAAATCCACAAAAAATAATTCGGGGAATGTTGGAACCTATCCCTTCAAAATCATGAAATCATCTAACCAGTCCCGTCGTCAGCGAGCCAGTCTAATATACCTGTGCAATACAGTAGCTGTAGATTATACCTTATCTAATAATAGAATCTGCCTTATAAGGCTCCATGGTTCCTGGTTTTACCTTGAAGCTGGTTCCCACTCAGATATTACACTTTTACTGTGGGGGTGTTTTTTCTTCAAATGAGTTTTACATATTGAATAATGGTTTGAAAAACTTTCATTTTAAATTGCTAATTGCTTCCAGATCTAAAGGGGCTGGACCTTTGGGTGTTTTTTGTTGTCAAGTATCTAAATAGTCTGCCTGTAAAGGGCTGAGATTTATTATTTTTTGTCCTGAACCCCCCATGTTTACTTGTTTAATGGAATGGCCCAAAATGATAGGTGAGTCTGAGAAACTTAGCTGAAGAAAGTTTAGTGCTAAAATAAGAGCCGAACTGCATGCATTGCTATTTAGTGAACTGCATAATTTCGCTTTAAAGAAATTTTTTGATTTAATGTTGCAAGAAGCTTACGCCCTTTTGAAATTGGAGTTTTTACCCATTCAAATGTGTGATTGTAACTTTTTGTGATAAGGATATTAAAATATAAAGAAAAAATGTCGGATCGAGCTTCTGATATAACGGATTTATCCGAACGGACGCCCTCGACGACCACTATTAGTACCGTCGCTGTACAGGCTGGACGGTCTAAGGTCGTCCTCGCAATTCTTCGAGTAAGTTTCATCCATATTTCTAGCATAGTAATTTTCAAGAGTCATTCTTTCTCATATTTAAAACAATCCATCAAAAAACACTAGGTTCTTTGTTAGTATCCTTGCTCTGTTGATAAATAGGCCTTCTAAAATGTTACGTAATTGATCATTTTATGTAATAATGATGCTTATTTAATGTTTATATTCAAATTTTGACTTAGAAATGGGTGTGGCTGTGTCTTCTTTTGTACGCGTTTTCGGATTTACTCATATGGGTTGAGACTTCCTTTCTGTTTATTTTGTTCCTTACCAGGCTTAATGTTTCCACAAAACCCCTTTCATGATTAATTTTTGGGGTCATCAGTAACAAACCCCAAAGAAGGGCCTTTGACTAACCCCCAAAAAAGACATCAACAAGGTGTTAACCTCTATATGTCAAAAGTTTTTCTCCCAAAATCGGACGTTTTGTTGTTTTATGTTGCTGTTTTTAAGCCTATGAAACATTTTATTTGTTCATTTTGTTGGAATTTCTGATCTTATCTTCTTTTCACCTGACAAAATTCACATGATAAAGGTAGAGAGGAATTTAAGACATTTTTGGAAGGTAGCCATAGTGATTCAACATCACTTCCTGTATAGCAGACGATGCTAGAAAACAAAATGGCCGCTCCTAGCTGTCAGTTATATAAATAAAAATTCTAGAAAGTAATCTGCTATTTTGAGTATGTCGAATGGTGCGATGATGATAAATAATCATTTCATTTAAATTATTTTTCAAAACAAAAAATCGCCGATCCTGTTACAAGTTAAACAAAAAGAATTCTTGAACATACGCAGAAAAAAAATCGAATCGAGTGATGAATCAATAAAGATAAATGAACAATTTGATTATAAATGATATTTTATATTCTGGTATGCATTGCTATCTGGTATGCATTAATTTGCTACGGAATTCAGAAAACAAAATGGCCAACCTTGCCAGACTTACATAAGAAATTTTCTAGAAAAATGCTACCATAACTTTGATCAAGAAGCATTTGATCTCCCTAGACTCCTAGTTAGACTTTTTGGACTCTATTTTTTCCCTGGGACTCCTGTTTCTGGCAAAATTTCTTGAAATTGCATTGAAGGACTCTATCTTTTTCTAAAAGTATGGTTTTGGACTCCTGTTTTCAAATCCTAGCTTCAAGCTTAATTTATGTTTTTGACATTTTGAAGCCTTGAAAACTTTCTTGTCAGCTTCAGCTTCAGCTTAATCAAGTACCTAAATATCTAAAATAGCTTATGGTATTATGTCATGAAAAAATTAAAGTAATATTATGCTCATTTTTTGTTCATTTGTTTACCTAAACTAACATGAAAAATACATTTCCTATAGTTAAAACATCAATAAACATGCATTAACATAGAATGAACTTATAATGTATTGATCTGTATTTATTGAAGAAAGATGTTTGTACATCATAACATTTTAAAAAAAGTTCCATTTTTTTAACAAACAGACTATTTTACAAGTTTTGTCTGTTAGTAATGTGGTAAAAAAGATATTTTCAATCGGTTATATATTGCAATGGTTCCTATTAGAGATGTTTTAGCCGATGTAACAACAATACTGGATGAAGCCAATTCAAACATTTTATGTTCAGATATGCCAGATGCATCTTTAACAAGTGCAAACCATGACTTGCATCTTGATATGCATTTTGCGTATCTAAGTTCAAGTGGCAAGATTCTATTTCTGCCATTCCCAGAATCAGTACCTGTATGTTTGATGCTGCCAAGTATCTTACAATCTTATTTATATAGAAAGACTGGCTTATGACTGTTGTATTTTCTGAGGATAGTCCCTTAATGTTGATACACATATTTTCCAGAGATATGATGAAGATTTTCAGGGAACGAAAATTTCTAGAATATCATTAAAGATGTTACTACTGTCGTAATATTATTGTTTGAGTAAAATGAAACATTATTGTGAACAGAAGTTAAAAGTTCCTTGAATTTTTAAAAAAAGAATGTTTGCAAAGATCTAAGGTGATAGAATCTGGCGTTGAATAAATTCTAGACTAAATTAAAAATATTCCTAATTCTGTTGGCAAGTTGACAGACATTAAAACTACTTTATTCCCACAAAGTTTGGGACATATGCGCTCAGTGGTTACATTTTGTGCCAAACATTCTCTGAATCATTTGAACAAAAACACCATTTTCGAAAAATATTTTCTGGAACAAAAATTCTGGAAAAAAACCTTAGAAAGATGAAAATGTAGCCAAGAGCAAAGAAAGTTATGAAAGCTCTACAGGAAGCCTGGGATGATTAAACAGCATACCTATATACTGATAAGTCAAGAGATATCTGTAGGTTCAATGTCTACCAGGTGCTGGCATACCTTGATGTTATCTGCAAAGTAATCATAGGTCTGATGTTTAAGATATCATCTAATGTATCTGTATACTCTTGTGTATCTCTTATGTCACTGGCTTATACTAAGTGGCCTGGAGTTTTTATGCAATAAGGGGACTGTTCTATCCCCTTCCCCTGATCTTTCTACTTTTACAATTCCATCAGGGAGAAATAACCCTCCAATTATGCTTCTCCTCTTTCTTGCCATTCAAACCAGCCTTGCTGGTTCTCTTTCCTTGTCCCTTAAGTTAACCTGTTGAATATGTTTTGCCTCTTTGTTCCTGGTCATTGTGTCACTCTATTTCCTACCCACCATATCTAACCCCACTTCAGTGACTATCTTCTATGTGCTCAATCTCCCCTATGGTGACACCTGTTCTTTGTCCGTTTCTACTCACTCCCTTTTCTTTACATCTTTCTTTCTTAATATTTCTTGATTTGGAATTGTCCAGTTACAAAAACTGTCAATAATAAAATCACTGTGGTGTTCCGGCATTTGTGAAATCTTGAAAAACAGAGTTGGAATAAAAAAAACTTGTCCCTCCTATGTTTCCAAATAGAAAGTGTAATACATTATGAGACTTCAAATGTTGGCAATTAATACCAGGTTCAAGGGTTACTGGTTAGGGGGTTGTGAGCATAAACAGTCCCCTGAGACCCAGGTCTTTCCATCCACATCTGATGTCAGTTATAGAGAACTTTTCTTGCATTCCTTTGCCAGAAATAACAAGGAGATTAGATAAAAGAAACATTTAGACAGAGACCTTCTTATGGTAGCATTTGAGTCTACAATTTATTCTAGTGTGGGCATTTATAATAGGGCAATAGCTTTTGGCAAGCTGGAAGGGGACAAATGTTGCTACAGGCTGGCTGGAAGGGGACAAATGTTGCTTCTGCCTGGCTTGAAGGGGACAGTCGTTGCTACTAGCTGGTTGGAAAGGGACAAATAATTTTACCTTGGTCCAGTTTTTTTGCTTAGTTTTTCGTATTAATGATTTTACACTGTTTTACGCAATTGTTGAACTAATTATTATGTTATACTTTCAGTGTGGAGAATTGATCAGGGTACGAGTCCATCAAATGGAGCCAGACTTAATGGAGGTCGGTTCCAATTTAGAGGAAGCTCTCCAATTACAGACTGAACATGACCAATTATTGTCAAAATTACAGGTATGTTCCAATGGTATCAGCCAAATGTATTATCCAAACCCACCACCTTGTTCCTTATTGTAGTGCTGTAGTAACTAAAGCACGGGGGACTTATGTGGTTGAGTGGTTATTGTCACTGATTTCAAATCATCTGCCCCTCACTGCTGTTGGTACAAATCCCATCTGGGAATTGGTATTTGTATGTGAGCTCACAAACTGGCATATGAAAACTCAGTGGTTTACCCAGTTGCCCTTCTATGCCCGAAATTATGCTAGGAGAGGAACTTGGTGTCTTCCTCCACCTTTAATAGCTGGAAAGGTCTCGGCATGACCCTGGATGGGTGTGTGACTTAAAGCCCTGTTACACAATAAGTAACATGGGCTGTCCTTGAAAAGGATGATAATTCAATCGGGTAATGAAATACTGTTATGTGCGGACGCCTTATCTTTAAATGCTGCTTTTATGGACTGTTTCTCCCCCCCCCCCGCAGTGGTCTGTGTGGGGAGGCATTGTCTAATGTATGTGGTGTTCCCTGTAGCAGCTTATTTTCTCTTTTGATAAAATATAAATCTGAATATTCATATGAAATGAATAATCTTTTTTGTCTGTTTTTGACGATCGTTTATTGCGCTTGCTATGTTCTGTCTGTTGTAAGAATAAGTGTTTGAAATCTAAGTCTGTTAGTAATTAAAGCCCAACTCGGTACTCCATTTGTCATGTAAGTCGAAAACATTTTTAAGTGACCTTCAGACATGATCTTTGTTGGGTAACACTTGATGTGGAGCTTCAGGAGGTCTCATGGCAATATGGGTGTAATGGTGCACCATGGTCAAAGCAAAGTAACAGGCCATTCAGTATAGCTTATGTTGCTTCCAATTACAATCAGTGGGAATGGCATGCTCATGACGTAGTTACATATCCAATCTCCTGGCAGAATGTTTTTTCTACTTTCTATTGTTAATTACAATGCAATAATAATAACCTGGTAGTTATTAGTCTACGTAACTGATGATAAGCCGAGGAATTGTTATAGGAAAACCACAATACATAATTTTTACATGCATATGTTTTTTTTCATTCACCCACTGAGGTTTTATGGTATATTTTGGGAAAGAAGTTTTTTTCTTACATGCCTGATGGCATACAGGTAAACATGATTATGCTCAAGACTCACAGCTGTGGTTAATCTATGACTCAACATAATTTACATCCATCTTGTTTTAAGTTGTCTTATATATCATTCTGTGAGATGCTTGATTTTCTGATCTGTGTCTGTCAGAAGCTTGGTCTATGAGGTATAAAGGTGTTAGGTGCTAAAATATATCTAAAAATCACACCAGACCATTCTTATCAGTGGTAAAGCAGCCTCTTTTATCTGCTAAATCAATCAGTTTGTGTACTGAGGCATATTTGTTACACAGGGCATTTGCTTGGTAAATATTTGAAGCTGTTAAGTGGCTCTATAATTCTAGGGAGTACCTTTTCATCTAGGAATGATGACTAAAATGGCATTGTAATAGCTAGCCTATCTGTATATTGGTCAAAATAATGTGTTTACTTCCTGTTGTTTTGTTCTTTGAAAAGGTTTCAAATTCCTTAGAAAAAATGTTTAAACCAGTGTTACAAACTTTGGTTTGTTTCAAGGGCAAGGTCATGCAGAAACTTCAAAGGTCAAATAGGCAGATATTAGTGTCCATCACATGTAGAACGCATCCCTCGACCTTGTCTGCTCAAGGGCAAGGTCATGTAGAGAGATCAAAGGTCAAATAGGCAGATATTATTGTCCACTCTGTGTCTTTTTACCCCTTGAAGGATAAACTGGCAAAGATTATTACTTAATGATATGACATGTAGAATGCATCACTCGACCTTGTCTGTTCAAGGGCAAGGTCATGTTCAAGGGCAAGGTCATGGAGTGAGATCTAGTCAAATAGACAGCTCATACTTTTTTGCAACTTGACTCAAATGTTCAAGGTCATGATGTGCTCAACATGGCTTTCTGCCATTTGGTTGTAAAGTCAAGGTCACATGATAAGATCAAAGGTCAAATAGGCACAGCTTTTGGATAGACATACGTTTTTGTATGATAAAAAAACTTCTATGAATTATGTAACATACATGATTGATAACCAGGGTTTCTTTCTGAACAAGTGGTTGCCACATTACTCTTCTTTTTTTTCAATTTTTTACTTCATGATTAAATTATTGTCTGTCTGCCAGAATCTGATTGAAATAATGAATGATAGTTTACATTCAAGATCAAGATTTTGATAAAATCCATCTGGTCTTTGTAATAGTTGTTCCTGAAAAAGATTCGATAATATTTACTTTAAGATAAAGTTCTCTGGTCCAAGATTCTGATTCTTATTTTGTGCAAAATTCCTGTGAAGTTAAGACCATGTTGCAAGAACTTAGAATTAAAAATATTTAAAAAATATGGATGTAAAATAGTACATAAATTTTTGTGACTTTTTTTGATGAAATGGTGATTTTTTACGCAGTTTTTATCGGTTTGTATTTTTGTGCATTTCCTTGAATATGTATTTTTATTGCTGTTTTCAGTGGTTTAAAGAATTATTATTTTTACTTTTTCATTATTTTCAATTTAAATGGTGTTTTTTCTCTCAATACAAAAATGTAATGCGGAAAATAAGAATGTATTGTTTTACGCATATTTGCTCCACAATAGAATGTATGCTATATTTGGTTAGTGAATTTAGTGAAATTAAGCCTAAGTTTATTACAAAAATTTAGTGGTATTAGACCTAATTTGATAATCTAGTGGCATGTTACATGTCTCACCATATTATTTTGGTTATCAAGAGCAAATATTATACTATAATGATTGTATGATGGATAAGAACACTGTTCTTAATTAGTGTTAATTACTGGCAGACTTTGTTTATTTCCTTGGCATAGCTACTTACAATAATATGGCTTGCAGACGTTGACCTCATAGTTGCCATGGAAAGTACTTTCTGCTACTCACTGGAAGTTTTACGTCTTACAAAATTCGTATATTACATTTGTATATTAATTGAATTTAAAAAAAAAATATATTTCAAAATTAAGTTCATTCTAATGCAGACTTTTAAATATTAATCAAAAATATTTGCGGAAACAATATACAATATGTGAAGCTGAATTTGAGTAGTTACAGAGGTGGTCATTAAAACTACATTGACACTCGTCGTTAAATACACATCAGAGTTTTAAAACAGTCTTGTAGAGATGGTTAGCATTGCCTTTTAATTCTGTATGGGAAACATAAACATGCTACATGAAGAATTAACCTTACAGTATAAACTTTAAAACACCCTTATATTACCACTTCCGTGAAAAATTGGAAGAACAATTGCTTGAAACAAACATTGATGGAGGCGCTTGTCATGCAGTCATGGCGAATACCCATCGGACAGTCAGATCTGATCGATAAAAAATGGCCAGGTTTGATGAACAAGGCCTGTGCGTCAATCCGTCTGTATACCATACTGATCAGAGCGGGTTTACAACATACGTTGCTGTTTATGGAGGGTGAAGACATGAAACAATAGACATTTTTCAAGTTACAATTTTAACATATTTCCTTGTTGAACCAGATGGAACTTTTAGAGATTGTAAAATCCATGCTGTTGCCATGATACTATACTACTAAGTTAATAGCTATAAAAATATGAGGGTATAACGACTGCGCTTGACTCCAGCCATGGCATATATCTGTTGTCTACACCTGTAGTGAACATTTGTATCTGAAAAAGAATATTAAAAATGTCTGAGAGTATAAACCTATCATGCATCAGAAATGTAGATAAAAGATTTTGATAGAAATATTTCATATAACTATTTCAAGTTAATGGTGTGTTTCAACCTTATGCCAAGCTGATTTATTGCTGAAAAATCTTATGTAACAAAGATAAGTAAGGTATGTTGAAGTCTTTCTTTGACTCAATGCCATTAAAAGAATGTTTATAGCATTTTTGAGCATTTGGTGCAAAACTGGTATAATAGGTTTTTCACCTGAATTGATTTAAACCAAAATACTTGGGCCATCCTTAAAAAATTGTTTGTTTGCAGTTACGAGAATGACTCATGAAAAATGCTGCGACTGAATTAATTTGTTCAGGGTCATTGATGAATTAATTTTTTTCGGTCTTTTTAGCCATTACAATACTAAACTGAAAAAATTGCGTAGCAGCAAACAAACAATTTTTTAAGTATGGCCTTATTATTTTCATTTATATTTTAGTCAAGTATGTCATGTAATCTTGTTTTTCTTTCAGGCTAAAGAAGAAGAGATCAAACAACTCCTGTCGCGAGCGGATAGTTACGCCGCAGAGAACCGGTCAGAGGCCGTTGTCTACTCTGCGATGTCGGACACCCTTGCTGAAGCGTGGAGAGATCTCAATGAAAAATTACAATATAGAAAACAGCTTTTATCTGACAGTGTTACATTCCATCAGAAAGCCAGACATGTAAGTATTAAACAACATAATTATATTCCCCAACACTAACAGCATTCTATGGCAAACAGTAGAAGATGTACATTTCATGTAACCTGACTGAACTTCACATGTTTCATTTCACCAGTAAACAGGCTACGCTTAAAGAGCGACATCGCTTACCATTGCACTTTGTTATTGCTACTTAGAACGACAATAAATCATTGGTTTATATTCATACATACTGATTTAAAAGAGACCTTGCCCAAATAGATGTTCCGTAGTTAAAAAAAAATGACTGTATAATAAAGAATATGAATTCAGATATGAATTCTTAACTCTTTTAATTACTGATATAATATATTTTTATGTACATGTACTTGAGAATGGTTGTAAACAAACTGGAAGGTAATCAACCAATGAAATCACGTTTTACAAATTAATGGACCAATAAACATAGTGCACACAATAATGGTATTCTCAAGTAAGTTTTAATTGATAGTACATGCATTTATCTAACAATGTACAGTATACTCACGTTAAAGATACCAGTATGTCTGTGTATCGTAAAAGTATGGTCCACATACGGCATTTATATTTCAACCCTTTTCTTACAGTTCGAAACCGAAATGGAGCATGCCCAGAACCGATTTGCGAGCTTGCCCCTGGCTACTGATGTAGATTCAGCACGCAGACAACTCCATCAACATCAGGAAATTAAACAAGACATACTCGAAGCATCGAAATCCACCCTTGATTTAGGCCACGCCCTCTTAGAGAGGATCAAGGAAATGGGAATGCATGCAGACTTTACGAATAGACATGCAACAACATCAGCATGTTATGGTATTGAACATCTACTAGAAATGTTACAAGACAGACGACGAAGGCTTGAGGATCTCTGGGAAGCACGCAGAATTCGCCTTGAACAATCATTACAGCTATTCCAATTAGACCAAGAAGTGGACAAGGTATTTCTATTGGTTTAATTTATGTATTTACCCATGATGCATCATTTTGATATTTAAATTTCAACCACCATCATAGTTGTGTTAAATACATAACTCCTGATATTGAAAACAATGAAATGAAGCATTCTTTTTAGCTAGTGGTAGGGAGACAATATTCCTTCATGGTCTTTACCACAGGAGATTGTCATGAGTTATCTCCCTTTATGTATTCTACAGTTCTCTCCCTTTATTCCTTCTATAGTTTATGTATATACATATACATAGTACTATATTAGGGATGAAGGGAGTGAACTTGTGGCAATCTCCTGTGGTCTTTACAATGCCTGAATTAGGTCCTTGCACAGGTTATAAAGAGTAAAGCAGTCTTCAGGCGTACTTTGTAATGACAACCTTCTACAATCGAAGCATTTTATCTTATATTTCAGGTTTTGACATGGTACAGAACCACTGGAACTGCGCAGCTACAGAGAACTGATCTTGGCGTCTCATACGAGTCATCCAAAGCCATCCAAGCCGACCACCAAAGATTTGAACATCAAGCACGAGTGAGTCAATTGTAACGTCTTGGAATGAGATTTATAAATCGAGGGTTCAGTGCAAGACTATCGTTACTCCTATATAAATACGTAGGAGTTACGATAGTCTTGCGTTGAACAGTCAAAATGCTTGAAGTGTTCTCATGAGCGTTATGGAAAAATATTTTAACATTTTCAGTTATGACGTACCAAACATTTAGGTCTTTCGTCTTAGTTCAAATTAATTAAATGATACCTTAAAACTATGCAGTTTATTTAGTACAGCATAGTAAATATGTTCCAAAATTAAATGATTTTAGATATGAAAAGATGATATTGGATGATGGGCCAACAAATCACTGGTTATGACTATTTGTAAAAATGATGTAGTGATGAAATTTTTTGCAATCACTCTTAATAGTTATACGGAAAATTTTCATGTTTGACCATTCTGAATTTAATTTTCAGGAAATCCAAGAAACTGTGTTACGACTGGTCCGTAACGCTGACCAGCTCTTGCGTCGAACATCACTCGATGCTGAGGGCGTGCGACGGCGTTTACTGGAAGTCGACGCAGAATGTGAGAATTTTATGATTAAACTTGACACTCGCAGAAAGAACATCACGATGACCGTCTCATTCTTTGAGCGGTCAGAAACGGTGAGTCAATTTTTAGAGATTTTCCTCTAAGGGTATATCGGTATACAGAAAAAGGGTAAATATGTATTACTCCCAAATGTTCACGGAACATGATACAAAGCCACATTTTAACTCAATAAGCAGATCATCTCCCAACTAAGTCTTGACTCTTATCAGAACTAAGGGTGGTATTATCATTGAGAATTCAATGTATTTATCATTGCTAGCCTTTTTTTAGACAAAATGTTCAAGAATGAATTGAATGAAAATAAATTTTATAGTAATATCTATCTTTTTATCTTTGTCAACTACAGTCAGACCACAATTATTAAAATGCGTCAGATCCGAAATTTTATTTTGAATAATACATGGCTTCGATAGCCCATTTCAATTTGACGTACCTAAGAAGATACATTGGGACCTGGTCGATATTTTAGATGATACCAAGTATTTGGATACAAGATTGTCGAATAACGAGGTCACACTGGATGTAAAATGACTCCACAAGTCTTTACAATAAATTAAGCATGTTTTCTTAGATTTCCGCATTTTTATGTTAAATCTTATTCATGTTTATTTGAATGCTTTTCAGGCTCTAGAAAAATTAAGCGAGATTGAAGTCCAACTGAACATCACGGACTTACCCAGGAACAGCGTGGAACTTGCAGAACGACATTCTCAGTTGTCTAACGTCATAGTAGAGGTTTCTACGGCAGCACAGACCGAAGGTCGTCTTCTACTTGAGAGGGTCAGTAGGGACGACTCCGGTGCTGATGGCGTCAGACACAGGGTAAGGGTCGTGTTATTTGTGAAGAAAGTTTTGATTTCTGAAATGTTGATACTTAATGCTTCAGCTTTAGTGTGTGTAGTATACTTCATGTCCCTGAAATTCTGGGACTATAGTTTGGTTGTATGATTATTGAAAACTTGACAAATTAGGCAGTATTTAAAAAAATGTTGAGTTTTTGGCATAACCCTACCTACCCATGAAAATACCTACTCAAAAATAAATTAAGGGTCTGAGTGTGATTTTTTTTAGCACCTCATTAGTAGTTAACAATGGTATGGCCATAAAAAATAATAAGTAAAAAAATAAGGACCTTCCTACCTAAATTTTGCTTAGTAGGGTTATGCTAAACAAACTTTTTTTAAGGATGTTACAAATGTAAATTATATCTGCTCCCAAAATATAGACATAGACTAATCTGCTTGGATGTAAAAAATATTTTAAAAGTTTAACGGTTTTGTTTTAAAAAAAACTGTGATTGTATTCACCGTCAGTTTGAAAGTGAAGAAATTTTAAAACAGTTTGTTCTATTTATAGATGCAACAACTGCAAAGCCGCTGTTCGGATCTCGAGTCCCTTTGTAAGGCCAGACGAGCAGAAGCCTGGGAAAGAAGCCAGTCATACTTACATTTCCAGGAATCATACTCGAGCGTAAGTCATCGGGGCCGGGGATTATACCAGATACGCTCGACACTCAAATCATAGAATTTACGTTTATAAGACTGATAGTGAATAATTGAGTGTGGAAAATGCATGAAAATGTCAATTAAATGTCAATTACATTCTGTATATTCTTTTTGTTCCATATTCTATGAGATTTTTAGTATGATTATGAGATATAGGAGTACTTACTGGGTCTGAGTGCCACACTTAATAATCAACCAATGAAAACTTGTTTTGCAAAATATTGACCAATGGAGAATGAGTACACAAAATTCATATTATCAACTAATTTTGTGCCAAATCCTTGTTACGTATGTTGATTTGTTTTTGAAAGATCAAAATAAACCCATGGATTCAAATTCCTCAGATGACTTATACAAATGTTCATGTTACCTTTGAATGTTGGAACGCCGTTTTCCTGCCATTTATGTTAATTCTCTCTTTTGTTTATTACATTTCAGGTACAAACATGGCTGACACAAATTATTCAATTTACTTTGAGTCGCCATTGTGACATGGGAGTTAACCTTACAGAGGCGACCGATTTCCTTCAGATACATGAACAATTAGAAGAGGACATAAGAGTAAGTGGATATTTTGCCTCTGTTCTTAAATACAGTTGGACCTTGATTATGCGACAACCTTCTATCGAAATATTTGGTATCATCCAAAATAAATATCGATTCTAGATGTATCTTCTTAGGCACGTCGAATTGAAATGGGCTATTTGAAACCATGTATTTTTCGAAATAAAATTTCGGACCTTATGAATTCTTGTATTGTTCGAATTAAGGGTTTCGTCCAAACTTTTTACTGACATTCGGTTAAGCAGAAGTAGTACAATAGTCTTGCGCCAAAGCCTTGAAATAATTCTATCTAAAAATAAGATTTTACGTTGAGCAGTATATATCACATACAAATGCACAACCACCCCAACAAAAGCAAAAGTGAAAAAATGACTTAACCACACTTATCACCTGTAACAGAAATATTCTAAGTAATTGGCTACGGTATTGGTCATAAAGGGAAGTAATCATACATACTTTGTGTATTCCAGGATAAGAATGCGGAGTTACAGACCTTAGTCGAAGCAGCAATGTCGATGGTCAAGTCAGGGGACCAGGAGGCAACTACTGCTAAGGAAAAGGTCGAACATCTTCAAGAACAAATCTCACGACTACATTGTGTCATTGAAGTCCGCATTAAACTTTGTCTCATCTATGTCTCTTTCCAAAGGCTCGTACAACAGGTAATATGCTTAATAAAGTCATTCTTGTTGCTGTAGATTGCTTCGAATTTGAGAGTACTTTATTTTTCCAAATCGACTGTATTCTACATTTATTTTGTGAGTTTATTATTTTGTGTTACAACAAATGGATGTTCAATAGACCGGATGTGCTGATCCTATTTGAATTTGATATACAAATCTACAAACTATTTCATAGTGTTACATCAGGAATCTGGATTCAGAGCCCCAGATATCGTTTTTCAGATTGATGTAAATTTGAAAAGTTTTATGGGTGGGGTGTATAGGGGCGAATCTGCTACTGAATTGAGTACGAATGAATGTATTGTTAAAAAGCATATGATTCGTACCGCTTAGTTTTCAGGATTGAAGATTTGCACTGTTAATACCCCTGCAAGTAGCTTTGACAGTAGAGCGTCCTGACTAGTGTTCGAGAGAGTGTTGGTTTGAGCCTTACCTTGGGCACTATATTTCCTCCTGTTAATTCAATATACATTGTTTCTGCCTCAATGTTTTACAGAACTCAAATTGTATGAGGAGCCTTGAACACACACTGAGATCCGACACTGAGAATTTACAGGATCTCACCGACACTGCTGTACAGCAGACGGAAGAATTATGGTCCGAGGTCGAATCGACATTCCGTGACCTCGATGACAAAGGCAGAGAATTTTTACAACATTCATCTACCGTAAGTTGTGTTTTTTTTTTATCTTTTTACCCCAAGTGATTTAGATTTACTTTTTGAGTTTACTTGTCTGGACAAATGTTTCACTAGATGCTGAATCCTAAGGGTCATTTTGATAATTTTTGACCGGATTTTACCTTTTTATAGCCAAAATATCTGTAATTTAGAGAAAAATTGCCCCTTAAGCCAGAATTATAGTGGTCAAAATGAGGCCTTTTGGAAATTCCAGGAGACGAAGGGTCAAATAGGACCCTTGCTACTTTGTGAAAATTTATCTTGCTTTTTCCTGATCTTTCTCACTGTAATGATTGGAGTGATCGATTTATGACCCTATTTTATGTCTCAAAATAATTGTGATTTGTTTCTTTCTCTGTTTATAGATTACAGATGATTCATCATTGCAAATTCGTCATACCATACAGACGGTTGAGTCCATTCTTTTGGACACCCGTGATCACATGACATTTTTAACGACACAGTGGGAATCATGGCAAACCCATGTGTCAACTAGCCGCCAGTTTAAAACACAATGGCATCAATTTATACAAGATGCCAGAAAGGTTGGTGATTTATTTCTCTATACATCAGTTCTGTTCTTTCGTAATTGATTGTTCTTCGTCTGATCTGAGTACAACCATGTGCAAGGCCTTGCTAGGAGACACACCGTGTGAATTTGTGTTGGAGAACCAGTCTCAGAATGCAGCCTTGTCATAGGTCAATTTGAAAATTGTGATCAGAATGCAGTCTTGTCATTGGTCAATTCAAAAATTGTGTTCAGAATGCAGTCTTGTCATTGGTCAATTTGAAGATTGTGCTCAGAATGAAGTCTTGTCATTGGTCAATTTGAAGATTGTGCTTAGAACCAACCAATCAGAGGCTTGAATTTTGAGACTGGTTTCCAAATCAGATTTATACTCTTAAGACTCAACTAAGCTAAGTTTTGCCGCAATTGTCTGCTCGCATATTTTATTTGACTTTAAGAAGTTCATTTTTGTGGGCTTTGTTTTTTATAAATTGTGAAGAACATTGAATAAGATAAAATTAAATTGAAAAGAATAATACTCAGATTGTTTCGACTATTGCTTACAATAATATCTGTTTGTTCAAATGATATTTGATAAAAGTGTTGATGTTTTGTCCTATTACATCTTCTTGCTTTTCAGTTAAGCTTCAAAATATACCTATGGTATTAAGATGGCTGTATACATTAAAGTTAATTCATTGTGACCAGTAATGTTGTACACAAATTTACTTTTCAGACCTCATTGTGATATTTCACTGTCCTGCAGTAAACATTATTATGCATGTTGCCTCTCCATGTCCATCTATGGAAAAACATATTTTAAATATAATTCTCTATGGCATGATTACATAAATATACAGTAAAACCTCACTTAAAGACCACCTCAATAATAAGACCAGTTTTCAAGGGTCTAATGGGTGGTCATATTATTGAGGTTTTACTGTATACAATTTTTTTACAGTATTTCTATTTTATGACATTTGAAATTCATAATTTCCTGATTACTGCATTTAAAAGTCAAGTATATATATCATTACAGTAAAACCTCACTTAAAGATCACCTCGAAATTTAGACCACCTCATTAATATGACCATATTTACATGGACCAAGTTTCAATTTTTCTTTCATATTTTAATTCAATTACCAGACCACCTTACGACTGAAACCAACTTTGCCCAGAATTGAAGCTGATCTTTTATTGAGGTTTTACGGTATTTACATAAACTACATAATTTCTGACGTATGTATGATTTCTGATTTTTGTTCAATTACCCGATATTTTGTTACAGTCAATAGATAGAGTACAAAAATTAGAAGCAGATTTTTTCCCCGTACTGGCTGGCGAACTCGGCACCTCTATCGAGGCGGCCAATGAGTACCAACAACGGCTCGATAATTTCTTGCCAGAATTCGAGGTAAATCACTAATGTTGTGATACCATCACCACGTAAATGTTGTTGCTTTTTCTTCTTTCAGACTTTTTGAAAATGTCCTCATTTGTACCATATGACCAAATATGGTGAAAACTTGCCTTTTTTTGGCTCGTAACTTGCTTTGTAAGATATTTGTGAAAAATACTACAAAATTTTAGCTCCTAGTTTTTCTGCCAAAATAGTCCAATTATTAGAAAAACAGAACTTTTTGTATTGCGTCTGCTTGATAAATTTACTTAATCAGTTACGTAAGATGAACAGCAGCCTTCATCTTGAGGGGTGAATGCAAAACGTAGTCAATCTGCTTCACTTTTGCCTCTTGGTTATTTCTAAACATTTTTGATAATCAATAAGTTCATGTACATGTACAAATATATTTCAATATTAGATAATAAATTCTCTTGGTTGTCAAGGTAGACAAAAAAAGATCCATAAAAGATTCATTTTGGTACAGCTGAGGACATTTTCCCACCATTTTCCCATCATCATGTGTTGTTGTTGTTGTTGTTGTCTTTCATTATTGAGTGTTGTATATTATGATGCAGAGCATAGACTGGGTAGTGGCTATAGAAAAGGAACAATTTGAGCCCTATTTGTCGGGTTACCTCGGCAACTCGCTCGAAGAAGCGCAGCAACTTCAAAACAAGCTACAAGATTTTGAGCCAATGGCACAGGTAGATTGGCATCACATGACCATGCCCGTTATAGTGATGAGTAGATAATGAAAAACCCGTATAATCTAAATTTAGACTAGATATGACCGCATGCGATTACTTAATAAAACTGGGCATGTTTACGAGGACCGAAAATCCCAGGTTCGACAGTTACTGAATAACCTGGGTAACGACTTGCGAATATCAATCCCCTGTTTCTTTAAAATTCTCAGCCATACCCGCCTTGTCTTGAGTAATCATCGCTAGCTATATATATTGCAATGTTATCATTTCTGTTCTATTTTATGAGTACATGAATATACTCAATTACTTAAAATTATGATTTATCAATTTTATTTTTGTTATCGCATGCTTGATTTCGTGAACAATATAAATTGATACACATTTGCAAACATTAATTTTGTTTATTTACTCAAAATGAGTCGACTTTTTTGATTTTTTAGTGAAATTTTATGTTTCAATTTCAAATAGTCATTTGACCTTCACCTTTTGCATGGTTTCCATAGTAACGAATAAATATTTTTACACACAGAATGCAGAATGTTTGTCATCAAGTTAGTCTTATTCAGCTTATAAATGTTCAGTAGAAATTCAGTAAAAAACACATTTAATACTAATTAGATTAGTAGCAATTAATTGAACATCAGTTATATACTAATTAATGTTTTAGGTCAAAATGCATTGTTTAGCATTGTTACTGTTATGTGTTTTGTTGTGTCATGTTTTGTGTGTATGTGTATTTTAGGTCTACATCAGACATGTAAATATGACCAACAGTTTTAGATAGAGGATAAAATTATAAACATATTACAATATAGTTACAAACAGACACAGTACCAGAAAATTGACATTGTTGCCAAATTATTTCACTTCCAAGACTTAAACTAACATTATTTTAAATATTTGAAGTATTTTAGTGTATTGCCTCCCTTTATCGATAATTAAGTACTTTTTTATTTTTTGCAATAAAAACACCTTTTAAAAAATATGAAATTAATGAATGATTGCCTCTGAATATTAAATAACTTATTTCTGCTTTGAAATTAGATTCAGTCCTATGGTACTTTGCATGAAAAGAAACTTATGTTGTGTGAGAAATGTAAACCAACGCTTTAAAATCCATAAACTCTATGAATTCTTCATATATTTTTATGTTCTGTTATAATGGAATATAGGAAAGGAATTTGTATTGAATAGTCTCAGTAAATCTACAGTGAAATAAATATATATGTATAGATTGACTCAATATTCGTAAAATAGACAATAATGATATGTAAGTAGGTAGCTCTTACAGACTGTATCTAGTTCACTTTAAACAACTTTAGCATGTCTGCATGTTAATTTCTCAAACTTGTATGCAGCAATATGATTGGTTGAAGGGTAATATTTTAAAATCAATCGAACCATTTGAATGGCTAATTTTGAAATGAACATAAATGAATAATATAAGCAATGTGATTGGTTGAAAAAGTTAATATTGGTTATTATAAGGTTATATAAGGTTATTTGATTTGCTCGAAACATAGATTCAGTTGATCAAAATTACACAGAAGGGCGTGAAGCAAAGTATATAGGACTCTCGTGACTTCTAGTATTAATTTTATTCAAAGATTCTATGAAGCTAAGAATTAACATAATTCAATTTGGGGTTGCCGGATGAGAGGTCCCCCCCTGACCTTATTCATGCAGGTTCTCACTGTGTATTTATTATATTACCTTGCAGAGGGCCCAGGCAGAAATTGAGGAGCATTTGAAGACAGCTGAGCTGTTGTCTCTTAAAGGGGATACTAGGGGCCAAAAGGATCAAATTGTAAATGAGCTGGTCAAAGTTCATCAAAGATTCCAAGCTAGAATACATGAATACCAAATACTTTTGAAGATGACAATACAATTCTTTAGAAATCTAGACCAGGTACGTTGTTTTCAGTAATATTTGGCAATCTCTTGAACTTGATTGGTTCAGGTTGGTCACATGACTTGTGGGTTGGTCACATGACTTGTGGGTTGGTCACATGACTTGTGACATTTGTTAAACCCTTTCTTTACGAGGAAGACAAACATTAGAATCGCTTCAAGCTTAAAATTATCACAATGATGATAATATATTGTGGCTATCTGGTTATATTTGCAAAATTCATACATGTGGTTAGTTATGCTTCAAGTTGCAATGGTTGAAAGTTATTCTTTGGTTTCATTGTTAGGTGATATGTATTGTTGAATCGGAATAAGTTGAGAATATGGTTTTTGTGTTCACAATTTCTATTGGTCAATATTTTCCAACACATGTTTTCATTGGCCGACTGACTACCTTGCAGCTTGTTTACAACCAGTCTCCAGATTCTCACTTTCAGTGCTTTGATTTTGTTACTTTTTTACAGCTCGATAAATTAATTGAGAGGACTGAGAAGGAGTACTCGGAATCTAAATTACCAAATGATTTAAATAGAGCAGAGAATATGCTGGAAGAGCATAAGAGGAAGAAACAGGAAATCTCCCACCTGATAAATTATACTGCTGAAGAAGGGGAGAAAATCGTAGTTAGAGTTCGGCAAACGGTGAGTTACCTTGTTGTTTCTTTGTTTACTTCCGTCATAGCGGTAGATACAGTCGAACCTCGTTTATTTGACAACCTTCTATCGGAATACTCAGTGTCATTTGAAATATATATCAGGTCACGATGTTTTTCTTATGCACATAGAATTTAAATGGACTTTTTGAAACCATGTATTATTCGAAATAAAATTTCGAACCTGATGACTTTGAATTAACGAGCTGCGACTGTAGTCATATTTTTTATCAAAATATACTAGGTAATGATTTTGAGAAAAATGGCATGTGAATGCCTTCATACTAACAATCATTAAATCACTGCATTATAATTTTTCTTAAAAGTTTCAAGGACTGCAAAACATGAGTCAGATACTAGCGCTGAATCGGTGCGTAGGTCAGGATAGAAAATACCTGTTTTGAACTTGTGTATGTGCGGTTTTGGGAAATACGTAATAAAAATACTTATTAATAGTGAATTTTTGGGTCAGGCTTTTTCTCTGTGTACCCTTCATTTGGAAACTTTGACCGCTAGTCTTAATACTGCGTGGTCATTTTGATTGAAAAAATTGGGGTTAATGGACATATTTTAATGTAACTTCAGGATGCCGAAGCGGAAGCTAAGGACGACGTTCAAAGAGTACTGGGCGCCACTGACGAGTATAAAAGTCGGTGGAATAGTACCTGGGAAGAACAAGAACGACGTCTTAGACAAAATCTACAGATCTGTCAATTCAACTTTGATCTTAGACAGGTACTGTATAATCAGATTTTTTTGAAAATTCTTATGTTAATTCCAGAATTTGACAAAACCACTGCTGTTAAATCTAGTGAAGTATCACTTAAAGACCATCTCAAAATTAAGACCACTTCATTAATAAAACCACATTTTTATGGTTTATAATCAGACCACACACAATTTAGACCGACCAAGTTAGAAAATTCAGCATCTACTAGTTTTGAGGTTTGATCGTATTTGGGCCGAAAATTATAATTCCGAATTATCACTTTATTTTCAGATCCATTCAGAAATTGATGAGTTACATCATCACTTACAAGCTAGACGTGGTAGCTATGGTAACTCGTTACCTGCCGCCAAAATGACGTCACAAGCATTTAAACAGTTTGAAATGACTGTTGAGGTATGTTCCTTCTTATACCAAGATTGTATTTCATTATTTTTTAGGATTGAAAGCTAAACAAGGGAAAATACTTGTTTGCTTTCTCGTCACAGTTTTCTTTCTTTTGTGTGGAAAGTTTAAACTAGATTGATTAGGGGAATCCCATACCTACTTATTATGTGATTTTCTTAAAAAGTCAACTTTAATTTTATTAAATTAATATTATTGAAAACTATTATCATTAGTTAAGTATGTGTTTATATGTCATTAAGATTTAATGGGTCTTTCATTTGAAGATGGGTTATGGATAGCTCCTGTTTTCAGTATTTATATGAGAGCATTTTACCTTTACTAGGAAAAAGCTACTTTATTGATTTCTACATATTTCTCTTTTTTGAACTCTTCAGTTAATTGAAAAGAAGATACAAAACTTCACAAGCACGGCTGAACTTATGGTGCAGGACGAGCATTACGACTCGGTGCACATTCGCCGTGAAATCGACTTACTGAACACGAAGTGGACAACGTTCCACACCAGCGTAAACGACTACCGATCAATGCTGGATACATCAATTGAATTCTTTAAAATTATTGATGAGGTAACAATCTTTGACAATCCTTCGGTTTTGTAATTTTGGTCATAAAATATGGTCTTGAAGTTCATGAAATTTGATGATGTGTGAACTTGAAAATCCTACAAAGCTTGCTTATAGCATGATGGATTGAATTTGGTGTAGAATATTGCAAGTATCAAAATCATCCTTTTAAATGCTCCTTGTTTCTTTTGGTGTCTTTGTTGGTTCACGATTAAAGTATGGAAAAATAATTGTATAATTTTGTAGTTAACTATGAGAAGGTTATTCTATAATTCCATCAGTACTTGTGTGGTTCTCTTCTTGTTCTTCTTTTTGTTCTTTTCCTTCTTTTTCTTCTTCTTCTTTTTCTTCTTCTTCTTTTTTTCTTCCTCTTTTTCTTCTTGTTCTTTCTTTTTCTTCTTCTTTTTCGTCTTCTTTTTCTTCTTTTTCGTCTTCTTCTTTTCGTTCGCTTATGTTTATACGTATGGTTCTCTTCAAAAGTTACAATTTAAATAATTCCTACAAACTAATAGTAATTCAAGTAAATTTAAAGCATTTAAAACAATACCTTATGTTTTTCCCCTTTCTTCTTTTTTAATTTTGATGTTTTATTTTCTTTACAGAGTGAACAATGGATGATTGAAGGAAACAATTTATTGGTCTCTCTTGGACAGAGAGCTAACCAATGTAAAAACCCCGATGAGGTGAATGAACTCATCCAACCTATAAATAAATTTGTTGAAGAGGGCAAACCCATTCAAGATGAGAGGTTGAGACACATATCAGAATTAGCTATTCAACTTTATGGTAAGATTTTTTTTATGAGGAGATACAGATGTTGTCATGGCAGCACTTTTATACTCTGAACATTTACTGTCGCAAAATGTAAGATTTCTCACATTTCATGAACGTACCTAGAGATCCAAGATAAGAAACTTAGCCTGATTTTATTCTATTGTACACAAAGATGAATGCTAAATTTTCTTTCAGTCAACGTGTATTTTCATATCTAAGTGAGTTTTAAAACGAACTAAAATGACACTTAAAATACATATCACAGATACAAAAATGTGCGTTTTTAAATGTACTGAGTATATTTTCATTATGGCTTATAAATTTCCATGAATAAAACAAATGGATGAAACTGTCAGCATAGTAGATAATGTTCAAAATAAGTGATATATAACACATTGTTGGTTTTTCGTACACAGGTGACGAGGGTCCAAGCCGCGTACACAACATTCATGTGCAATACCAGGATCTCATACAGAACTTCCAACAAGCTGATAATGAGATCGCTAAACTTAAGAATAGCTTGGTATGTAAATATGATGATTATACATTTGTGGCGTTTAAAATCTCCGATATTTTTTAGAAGGCTAAACATTTTTGATCGTACACAAATAAATCTGCTAACTGTTGTAACCATTCGTAGTATGTTTTCCATTAATTAGCATGTCCACTGTTTTATTCCTTCCGTTTATTATTTGTTTTTCTTGAAAAAATATGATACATTCATCATGTGTGCCACTGAAATTGTACAAAATGTTTTATAAGAAAGGTATAGCAAAACTTGTCTATTGCTAAAATATATAAATGGTAAATAATGTTGTTGGGAATATACTGGAAATTCAGTGGGCTGTTTGAAATAGCGCTTTAACAATATTATAAGAAATCATTTTTATTTTAGGAACAAGGGCAACAACCTGCCGTGGAAGAGTTCATTCCCATGGAAGTTACCGTGACAGCACAAGCTCCACCCAAACCTCCAAGGATTACACAACACTTGAAGAATGCTGAGGTTATGGAAGGAACTAAGTAAGAATTTGTCACAGAATTTTACATAAATTCATGATTTGAAACTTTCTCTTTTGGGTTTTGTTAATGGTGTGGATTGGTTGCTAAGCAACTATTTTGGTGTTAATATTGAATTTCTTGTTGACTTCCATAACTGCTGCATTTAACTAACAGTAAAGGAAAGAATTCTGCTTTGTACTTACCAAACTGTCAAGTAACACAATTTATGAAGACTATCGTCAATCTAAAATCAAATGTCTTTTTTTTACAGGGTGATATTTGAGTGCCACATTGAATCTGAAATCACGTTTGAGGTACGTTGGTTCAAGGACAGTCTACCATTGAACAGCCCCGACTATGAGACGATACAAGATGGTACCGTTGCCACGCTCACTATTGAAGAGACATTCTCAGAGGACACCGCCAGGTACACGGTGCGTGTGAAGAACGCAGTAGGAGAAGCAGAGTCATCTGCTTATCTTCATGTCAAAGGTGAGAGTTCAAGGTCATTTCTCAAGGTCAAACTGCTTTTTATTATATCTATTATATAAAAGCATAAATATGTATCATGCAAGTAGGTAATACTAAGCAATACATAGATTTATTTATGAATGATCCAGTATTAAGTTGCTTTATCGAATGAGAAAAAAGTCATAGCTTGCGTTCAATCAGATGGTCTTGCAAGCTTAACAGTATATCTTATTTATGCAAGTAGATCTTAGATTGAAAAATTGATAGCGATTTAGATCTGGTGAAATTTGATCCAGAGATTTATGCAACAGTCAATTTTGAATTAACAGTTGTTTGATTTTTTTTATTAAGATGAAAAAGTCTTAATTTGATTTTGATTAATATCGTTTCCTAGAAATAATAAGTCCTACCAGATGGCATATGGTGCGCTTGCCAGATGTCATACAATTTGAGGGTATGCTCAACCTAGCTGTTTTAAGTTTAAAATGTAGATCTTACTATGGTTCAATAACTTAACGGTTTAGGTGGCTAGGTGTAACATTTGGCTATTTTTCTTCAGACTATATTTAAAGTTTTTGGCGTCCATTTTCATTTTACAGTAGAACTTTTCTCAGTAGTGAAATATTAAGTGAAATTCATATTTTGAAACGAAGGTTAGAAGTACTTATCTATTTCAAGTACTACTACATTTTTCAGCTTTCTGGTTAATCTGACGGTTTTCTGATTTCGCATAAATCTTTGATTTTACTCTACTTTCAAATTATTATGCTTCGGTGATCTGTATTTTTTCTTATATTGAACACATCTCTTTAAATTTTACATGCTCTTTCAATGGTCCCTTTTTGTAAGCATTAGGCTTTGGTGAATGTATCTTATGTTTTTATTGATATTATGGCAATACTGATTTGCTTTGTACTGCTATATATAATTTAGATTCTTATCAATTTCATCTGGTGGCAAACGTCTTTCAGTTCTTAACTCTGTTATATTACAGAAACTCATCAACAAATTGTGCCGCCCGAATTTACGAAAAATCTTAAATCAGTTGATGCCCTTGAAGGAAGCCCATTTGCTTTTGAATGTCACATTATGGGAATTCCATCTCCAACCATAAGTTGGTATAGAGATGAGATAAATATTGACAACTCGCCCGAATATGTCATTACCAAAATTAACGGCACATGCTGTCTGAAGATTAAGAGAGTTACCCGTGAGCACGGGGCCCGTTACACGTGCCGGGCCAATAATCCTGGTGGGGAGGCAGCCTCGTCTGCTCGTCTCACTGTTATTCGTAAGTTCCCATGTTGTGTCTGCATGGGAATGACCCCGTCGTGAGAATTGCATGAATGTGTGATTCAAAACCTACAAACTTGATGCATGGCCTCGATCGTTTGTGTGCCCCTTTCTGTTTAGTTCATCACCCTAAAAATATGATAAAATTTACATAAATCCTTGGAAACTATGCAATAATTGTCTTCAGTTGTAATTCACTTTCAGCAAATTGAATGGTTTTGTTGTAGAATTTTATAAATAATTTTATAATCAAAAATATTGGTGCAGTAAATCTTTAAATTTTGCTATTTCTTATAAATACTAGTACATAATCACTGTATATCCAAAACTGTTCCTTGCTGTTGCCATTTTTAAGGGAGATGATCCGAATAATTTGTTGAGCCAAATAATAATTGATGTAATATTTGATTAATGTTTTTTTGTGATTAACCACATGTTTGATACCCTTGAATTTATTTGTTTGAAAATCCTTTCAACCTCGGAAAGTTATCTCCCCAAGTTTGTTGTATTTCTTGTACAATTTGTACCTAACATCTCTGTTGTATATGCATTAACAAAATTATTTTCAGATGCCCTCCCTCTGTATTAATTTATTTATGTTTCTAGGTATCTTGAGATGATCCCTGAATGTTTTTGTTTGCTTGATATTATTTTCAAATAATTTTCTGTTTAGGCAACAAAACTAGGACCGGCCAATCAGAATCCTGCAAGTATTTCTTACCTCCCCTTAGTTATAGATGGATCTTCTTTATGTTGGGGTTTTGGTTCTAGTTTTTTCCCACACTTTCTCTTGCCTGCACTTCACAAAAGGCAACCAGTCGTTTCTATAGAAAATCATATTTTCGATGTTATCATGTCATGTTACCATGGAAACCAGATCTGTTTGTGTAGGAGATTGGATGAGTGCCAAATGGGACCAAACTATAAAGATAGGACTCAAATATGAGTGAAATGGAAATATTCTAGATACCTCTGGTATATGGTGACAGAATTGACCCAATGACCTATACCTTGAACTTTGACCTCAAATATTACATCAACAATTGAAATTCTTTTTTATCATGATAATGCTTTTTACCATTTGAGGCATTTGAGCATCGTCTTCTCTGTCGCAAGCAAGTTCTCCAAAATTCTATGAGGTTGCAACTTGTTCTGAGTGAAATACTTTGCTTTTTTGACATTATTTTTAAGTCTGATACCTAAGTAAATATATCAACTATTTTGAAGGTGAGATATTTGAGGTTCATGAGTTAAACAGTAAGAAAATGTCAAAGAAGTTGCAGCTTGACAATTTTTGTCTGTGTACATTATCCAAGTTTTGTTAAGGGTCTGTTTAGGGGACATGACTGTAGGACTAAACTATATAATTGCAGATTGACAATAATTCAATACTTTTAGTATCAAATTCTAAATATTGTTTTCATTGAGTAGAAAAGGTTATAGGACGCAGAATTAGAGACTTAGGCTCGAGACAATAGTTCTTGTTCAGGTTTAGATGTGAGAATGGAAAATTACGAGATCTCTTGGTCTGAAAATATAACACTTGAGATTAATCTCAAAGTTTGAGATCATTTTATGTCTAAAGAATCTGTGAGTTTACTATTAAAGGTAGGTAGTCTTTAAGTTTTTATCAAAATATGTTTAGTAATAATTTCGACAAAAAAGGCTTGTTCATGATGCCTTCAAACAGACATACTCTAATACATTGTAATGTAACTTTTCTCAAAATGTTCTTGGAACTGCACAGCATAAGTCTGATACATGTATATTCAATGCTAGCGCTAACTCGGCGTGTAGGTCAAGATAAGAATTACTTATATTTGACTCTTGGTTTTGGGAAAGATACAAGTTACAATGCCGAGTTGACTGGTACATCTGTATGAAGGCATTTAACACCGATTATCTAAAAAATCAAAATACTATCTACCTTTAAACATAAAACTTCTGCATAGACTCAACCAGTACAAACTGAGAATGAGTATAAGCTTCTGCATAGACTCAACCAGTACAAGCTGAGAATGAGTATAAGCTTTGAAGACGGAGATTGATCTCAAGAGTTACTTCATCAGATTGAGATCTTGTACGATGTTAGGTCATCAGTTGATAGGTTTACCGGGTAGAAACAGAAACTACGGCTTGATATTAACTGCATGTTGCATGAATGGAATTGAACAGTACTTAACTATATGTGTCAATACATCTATTATATTTTTTTCTGAGAACATTTATCTTTTTTTATCTGCCTGTAATGAAAAGCAGAATTTTGAAAATTCAACCATAGAAGTACTTAAATCAAAATGCTTATACTCTTTATCTAATGATTAATGGAAATTGTCTTGAAATCTTTGAATCGCTATCCACCCATGAAATAGCTTTCACTCTTTATAGTAATTTATTCATTTTTAAAATTATCAATTCTCAAATTCTCTGAACCTAATTTTGCATTTCTTGTGTTTCACCATTTTATTTGTATTTTGTATTTCTCTGTAATTTGTTCATTTCATGTAATTTTTTTTAAGTGTTTCACCATTAGTGTATATATACACCATTGTTGCTATGGTAACAACATTGTTTTTCTCTATTCCAGATTTGTACTATTTTATGTATTCTCTCACATACTTATCTCTAAGAATTACATTTAAAAAATTCTAGATTTATTAGGAATAACATTGTTAATGCTTATTGACAAAAGCCTTGCGTTCGAAGATCACAAACATTTCATTATCATTCTCTGTATACAGTAACACCTCAATAATACGACCACTCTTTGGACCCTTGAAAACTGGTCTATTGAGGTGGTCGTTAGGTGAGGTTTTACTGTATATATTTTCTACACTTCAGAGACTAACAAACAGTATTATGGATACTCCTTAATAAAATGTCCTTGTCTAAGCTTAGATGTTTTACTCTCAGTGCATTTTCTTGATTATGATATAAAAATACGACATTTTATTATTTTACCGATTCATGTTACCATGTAATTACTATATTTGAAGATATAAAAATACGACATTTTATTATTTTACGGATTCATATTACCGTATAATTACTATATTTGAAACTTCTTGCATAATTTGACCCCTAAAATAATTATTATTAATCCCCTTTTTACAGCTGCTCAGACACCTGTTATTCAACAAGAACTCCCTAAGGAGGTTGTGGGAGCTGAAGGCAAGCCAATCAGATTAGAGATTGTATTTTCTGCTAGCCCCGCCCCACAAGTCATCTGGTATAGGGGACAAGAAAAGTTAACAGCATCACATCTGTTTAAGGTAAAACTTTTTTTTGTAATTTCCCTTCACTGCCCTTTTATGTAGGTGACCCCTAAGACGTACTTTAACACAAGCCGTAAACATATTTTTGAAGCTGGAAAAGAATTGACACCAGAAAAAATCTCCAATTTGATTCAGCTTCAACACGTTTTAAACCTATTCCAAAAATAAACGTCCAGTCGGACCTCGTTTATTGGACAACCTTCTATCATCCGAAATAAGTATCAGGTCCCGATGTATCTTCTTATGCACTCAAATTGAAATGGGTTATTCGAAACCACGTCGTATTCGAAATTAAATTGCGGACCCGATGAATTCTTGTTAACAAGATCTGACTGTATATTCAATTTCAATGTTATTCATTTATCATATTTACAAATTTTAAAATCAATAATTGTATTATTTATAGATCACTATAGAGACTACAAGGTCAACACTTGAGATAAATGAAGCTTTCCCGGAAGATTCTGGTGAATATTCCGTCAGTGTACGTAATCCACTCGGCGAGGTCCGCAGCTCCTGTGTGATCACCGTCGAGAGCTTCTATTCCAGTGCCGCGTAAGTATTCATAGCAACCACTTCCATTTATTTACAGAATTTCGAAGTAGATGTAAAAATTTTGTATTGATAGTAGTGACAAGTTTCAGTGTTGAGAATTTTGAATGTTCTAAAAATAGCCTATAGTAGTGAACAGTTTCAATGTTAGTTATTTTTCTAGTATTTTATGTGATAATGAATAACAATAAATGTTGTATCCCCAGCGTACGCTGTTGTAACTGTTGTCACCCTTGCTTTAAGTATTAAATTTAATTTCTTGAGTGTTTTGTACAAACATTTTTTTTTTTAAATGTACTGTGCAAGCTAAGACAAAGTCTGTTGTGGGTTGCGTAATCAAATTCCGTTGATTTTGAAATTAATAGGATATGTTTAATTGGGACTGTTTGGACGGGGCAAAGTAAAGTAAAAATTAATGTACAGTTTTAAGCACTGTACTCAAAATACTGAGATATTTGTGGACTGCTGTTTAAACAAAATTATTAAGCTTTGAAACGAATATTGCTTCATGTTTTCTATGATTTACCAAAAGTCGCAATAAAATGTGTTCATATTGATTTTTGTCGATAAAAAGACTGACTTAGTCTGAGTCTTGCACTGTAAGTACATGTTATTCATGAAATAACTTTGGTTTACGTGTTTCTCAAGCTAAGTACCTGTTCATGTATTAATCTTAAATACTGAACATATTTCACTGTGCTTTAATGTATATATAATTCTTTCGCACTTGTGAATTACTTGTTTTTTTCTTGCCTTGTAAATTCAGTAATGAAACTACAATAACCATCGAGAAAACTGTGAAATCTGTGTAAGTTAAAAAAATCTCACAGCTTTAGTTTACCTGCTGGGTGATATTCACGGCTAGTTCACTGCCACCATTGTTGTATTCATTCTGAACATCTATGTTGAGTTCTGCATTGGAGTTATACTTACCTTGTTTTGTTTATAATCGTAGAGTAGCAGGCCTGGGTTTTATTCAATCTGGTCTGGTATTATGGCTTTTAGCCCGTCTAGACTGGTCCGGTATTATGGCTTTTATCCCGTCCAGACTGGTCTGGTATTATTCCTTTTAGCCCATCGAGAATGGTCTGGTATTATGGCTTTTATCCCATCCAGAATGGTCTGGTATTATGGCTTTTAGCCCGTCCAGACTGGTCTAGTATTAAAGCTTTAGCCCGTCCCGAATTTCAAGAATTGTTAAAATTTAAGGAGTGAATTAGGAATGGATATATGAAAAACTGAGACCTGATTCATGGACTGAGATTGACCTTTAATATAACAATTTATCCTACCCAGTTGGTATAGTTTGTTAAGCACTGACACCCGGGAGGTCCAGGTTGGATTCCCGAGCTGATCAGGTTATGTCCTTTCGTGACATTTGGCCACAGTTATTTGTCCTCTGATTCATGTGGGGAGGTTGTCAGCTGCTTGTAAAAGGGCCAGTTTGTAGTAGTTGATGATTAATTTTAGGAAAATGTGTAAGATAAGCTGACCGCCATGTATAACTGGTAAAAATGTTGAAAGATGGTGTTAAATCCGATAAAAACAAATCTAATGAAGACTTACAATGTAAGCTAAATTGCAGGCCTATATATAGGAGCATTGAGCCAACTTGATTTGCTAGTTAAAGTTATACTGCATTATTTCAGCCAGACTTTCATCTTGTTTTGATTTCTGTACCAGCTTCTGCCATGACATATTTTACGCTTTGGTCCAAATATAAGTGGACACCTTTTATCAGCAGTTTGGGAATTTGATATGTCCTCTCCCCCTGCACCATCTTTGATTTGCTGCTTTGATAAGATATCCAATTACTCTGCTTGCCTTGATTATGCTTCATCTCTGCGTAAGCTTCAGTGTTTCCATTTTACCCTGGAGATGAGACTTTGACCTCTGAAGTTTCCAAACAAACAGCCACATTTTGACCCCAAGGATTCTGGCTGTAGGGTCAATTTTTTGTCTGTTTATAGGTAACATTTGGCTGTACAATGGTAAAATCTGGGGAAAATTTATCCAAATGACCCTTGAGCTTTGGAACCCCCTAGTTTGTCTGAAATTGCAAACATTTCTCACTGCAGAAATGCTTTCCTTTGGCTTATCATCCCATCCATTTTTAGCATCTGCATTTAAACTCTCACCTTTGTGCTCAGCAACTCCTTTGTCTCCGGTTAACGATTTTCCACTTCAAAATCTTCAACTTTTTTCATAATTTGTCTTAACAAGTAGAGAATATTTTGTCAGTTTGAAATGTAGTTTATTGTAGACATGTTTAGCCTACTTTATTTATTTACTCAGGAAGCTAGACACATGATTAAACTTGTATTTTTGATTGTCAATGTAACATGAAATTTTCCATCTGGTTGAAGATTTGACAATTACCCATATGTGAGCATTTTATGTTCACATTGTAGAAATATAAACTCTTTTTGACTTTGATGTGCCTTGAGCCAAATATCTCTCTTAACTTACGGGTATGATATAACTAACAAAACTTCTCGTTGAAGAGTAACAATGTTTCACCTCTTTTTTGAAGAGTTAAAGAATTTCATTGTAATGAAGAATAAACTGTATTTACCTCCAAAAAAGAAGAGTATGAATTGTGTACTTGTTTAAATGTGTATAACACTGTATCGCTTCTAGTATTTAGTCGACTATGCACAGTAGAATGGTGATGTTTTACTGACTTTGCTTTGCAGTGACATAAGTGCTCTGTCTGCAAGCCAGACTACTCTGACAGCAAGGCAAGTTTTACAATGGGACCTATACACATGCACATGCCCAAATATGGAAATATGCTAACAAATTTTTATGTTCTTTGTATGATGTTCATGGCATGCATACTTGTGTTCTGTGCTAACAGCATTGTTGTTATTGATCCCTGACAAGGGGCTTTTATTTGTCCATGATTGTCTATACCATGATATTGTCATCTGAAAATGTCCTCTTGATAATGTATGCACTTTCATTGATGGTCCTGTTTGATGTTGTAATAACTGAATCTTTGGACAGATATATTCACTTTTCTTTTAAAAAGCTGCCTTGGACCACTAACAGGTCTTTGGGTACATGTCTGTCACATTGAAAATGTTTGTGAATTATTTTGTGTAAATATTCTCTAAGTTGCATGGTTTTATTGTTTTGTTTTGAATATATTTCCTCTTGAAATATGGGAAAGAAAGGTTTTGATTATTAGCCAATACCCAGATCATTCTGTTTAGTGAAAGGCGTTATTAAATTTTATGTACGTGATTTCATGGATTACCTCCCATCCTGATGATTTTTTGTCAAGTAAACAAACTGCACACGCGGACAGAAGAGAAATACTGTTGAAATATGGTGTAAGGACTCTATGTCAACAAAATAATGGTTTGACTCTCTGCAAATCTTCTGTTTCATAGGCCATGTGCTCCTTGCATCTAGCACTGGTGTACAGAATGGAATGCACGTACTCATAGATGTAAATCATAGTTATGTTATTAGGAACTATAACTTATGACAAAATTAGAATGAAGAATGAATATTGTATTTGACTCCATATTATTCTTATTAATTGAATGTTTAGATAAATTCTGTACTGCGAATAGATCATCTATACTTTATGTGTACATGACCTTTGACATTGGATCACATGACACCTATCTGTTTATCACAGTTTTGATCACATGACCTTTGCTCACATGATGAGTTTTTATTATCACATGATGTAATTACATTATAAATTCTGAATGATTGATCATGTGACTTGATGTTATTTGATCACATGACTTGATGTTATTTGGTCACATGATCTGATATATTTTGTCACATGACCCATGCCTGTTGATCATCTGCCTGTCGAGAAACAAAACCTAAACAATATTTTGTTTGATAGAGCCCCTAATTTTTACACATTCGTCCGTTAATTGCTGGATAAACAGTTTTATTTGGAGTGACTTTCTGCTTATTTTGCTATTTGTGTTTCCATTTGCTGTGATATCCTACTTTTGTGACCAAGCCATAACCATATAACCTCATTCAAAACTTGAATGTGGTATTTTGAAATTAAATTGTCAATTTGTCTTCGACTTGTTTCATTTTAAGTGGACATTTTGTATTATATTGTTATTTTGTGAAGCATTCGTATGTGGTAAGGACCTCTGACCTTTGTCTGACACTCAGACATGTATTAATTCTTTAATGACTCCATTCTTAAATAAGCTTCACATTTGACGATTTGAAAAATGAAGAAAATGAAACTATTATTTTTGTGGAGGGTTAAATTGAAAAATGCTATAACTAAATGTCGTCCTTAATGTTTGTGTTTGTGAATTTCTGTTTTAGATGAATTTCAAAACAACTATTATTATGGTTTTTATCTGGATTACCTCCCTTTATAACCTTTTAATAAAATTACCTCCCTTGTCTACTCTTTTTAGTGAGGAAATGTCTGTTGCCTCCGTTGATGAACCAATGGTACCAACATTCACACAGCAACTGTTGCCATCCAGAGAAGTAATGGAAGGAAGCCGTGTACGCCTAGACTGTGTACTCATTGGAAACCCAGAACCAGAGGTATGAATTAAGACCAGTTTTTACAAATGTGTAACCAGTCTATTAATCAGTGTAATATCGGTAAATTGTCTTTGTCACCATAAGAAATGGACTGGGTCTAAAATGATATACTTGTGATTAGCACAAGCTCCTTGCCTTGACAATATGAATACGTACTGCCATTGAGAATAGAATTTTAGAATTTATTGCACCTTTCTTGGTTAATTATTGAAGTTTTACTGTAATCTCATTTGTATCATGTTTTGCATTCTTTTATAGGTCATCTGGTTCCAGAACGAGAAACCAGTGAAAGAATCCTCCGATATTCAGCTGTTGTTTGAAGGTGACCGCTGTACGCTAGTCATTCGTGAAGCTTATCTCGAAGATGCCGGAAATTATAGAGTAACTGCCAAGAATGAACACGGCGCTGCCGAAAGCGCTTGCAGACTTCATGTTGAACGTATGTTCCCTTGTCAACCATTACTTACGTATTGCGTGCAAACATATTAAATGCTAAAAATGATGAGAATACAATGTTGTCCCAAAATTATTTATCATATAAAGGGTTCGACTCAAAACCATTGGAACTGCTACTTAAACTTATGAGTTTGCACTAAAATCTCTGTTTGGTTTATATATTTTTAAATGCCTGGAAAAAATGATATTTTTTATTATTATTGGCCTGTATGGGTTCTTAGACATTTCTAAAACAGACCAAACTGTTGAATGAAAAAAAATTGAAGAAAAATTCTAGGAAATGGAGGCAGGCTTTTTGTTATTGCTTTGACCTTTTTCTTGACCTTGACAATTTGGCTGAGCTTGACCTTACTTAACGCACGAATATAAATATATATATGTTGTTCTTTTTTTCATTGTACACAGCATTGAGTGAACTCAGTGATGCATCTGTAGGACAGGAAATATCTGCTCCAAAATTCACACAGTTGCTTAGAGACGTAAACACCCAACAAGGTCAAAGGGTCACACTCCAGTGCAGAGTTCAAGGTCATCCATTACCCAGCGTGCAATGGTACAAGGACAACAAATCACTGGAACCAAGTGCTGACTTCCAGGTATAACATCTCTGAATTCCATTCTTTTTATTTAAAAATGGGAATACTGTTCTTGCGATACTGTTTGTGGGCAGCTAATTGATTGTGCTCAATCAAATTACTCAAAAATTGCCTTGCTTATTTACAATACATGCAGTTAAGCATAAATCTGATTATGTGTTCATTTGATTTAGTTGTATTTTACATTTTTTCTCGATCCTTCAAAATAATGGAAGCAAATATGGAGGATGATGCAAACTTCCTGTTACTATGGTAACTAGTGTTATCAGGTGTTGTACATTTTTTTATTATTGATATTCACTTTAATGTGTTCTCTTTTAGGTGACATCATTTGCTGATGTACACAATCTTACAATCCCAGAAGTCTTTGCTGAAGATGGCGGCAACTACATGGTGAAAGCCACAAACAAAGCCGGCGAGGCTAAATGTTACGCCAAACTTACCATCAAGGTCATGCCACAACAGGAAGTGATGAGAACCATCGAAGTCAGACGTACAAAGACCGAAGTGACTCACTCGCCACCAGAATTCTTGAAACTATTCCAGGACAAAGTTGTGCAGCCTGGTGATTGTGTGACCTTGGACTGTGTCATTGTTGGCAGTCCTAAACCAAAGGTGGGCATATGCATGATTTCTATGCCATCCAATAATATTTGTTTCTGGTACTCGGAATGACGCTCAGCCATGATTTAAGTTTTTTCGGGGGTGTTTTTGTGCAGAATTATTCTCCAGGTCAAATTTAATTTCCCATTTTTGCATGTCTGTTTGAAATAAACACAAAGAGCAATTGTGAGTAGCTCAATCGTCGTCTGCATCCACAAAGAGATGAAATATTGCATTTAGCTCTGTTTCGGAGAATGTTTTGGTCCTATTGATGATGTGAACTGTAGATGAGTATCTATGTCTGCTGTTGGTGCTGTCATCAGTTCTAAGGATAGTTTGATGTTATTTCTAAAGCATTTCAGATGTCAATCTGGTTATTGTTCCAAAACTTGAGTAAACAAGAAATATCTTGAAAAAAGATGGTTGGCGCAATTTGAAGGTTAAGATTTGTTGTGCACCATAAAAAATGCCGATATGTTACGATTGCTGGTCACTCCACTTCCAAAAGAGATTTTGGTAATATTTAATTGCTTTACACAACACTGATATGCAAATAGCAAAACCATGTTAGTACGGCTGCGAATATTAGAATTTATGTAATGAAAGTTATCTTTTATATCCAGGTATCCTGGTTCGTTAATGGAGAACCAGTCGTCTCTCAGGACTACCAGATCAGTATGGAAGCTGACAGATACATTCTTTATATACCAGAAGTATTCGACGAAGATGCTGGTCGTTTCTCAGTCACCGCTGAGAATCCATCAGGTAAAGCCACATGCTCAGGAATGCTTCATGTAGAAGAATCAAAATGGCAGCAAATGATGCCTGTCGTTGAAAGCAGGACATTTGAATCTAAGAGGTAAGACTTGGTATTCACTCAGATTTTCAAAATATTAAGATTTTGATTATGTTCAACATGTGTACGAGACAAGACCATAAGAGGACCGCATTCATGTAATCTATTTGTTATCAGCACTGGAGTAACTTAGTTGTCATTTATTACTTTGGAGATTGTAGAGCTGCTAATTTGAAGATCGAAGATCTTCATCTTTGGAGATTGAAAAGTTACTGTTTTTAGAGATTGAAGATCTGCTTCTTTGGAAATTGAAAAGTTGCTATTTTTGGAGGTTGAAGAGCTGCTATAGATCTTTGAATTTGTTTTCGGAAATTAAAATTTATTGCAACTCTAGCAACTTTCTACTTACTAAGTGATGAATATAATTTCTACATTTAAAATGTAAATTCCATAGTTCATTGCAATTCTATTTATCAAGATTGAAAAATCTGCAACTGAAAAAAATTGATGACTATTTGAATCTAATCGAGCTAAACATTGACTTTCAGGAAAAGCGGACAATATTCCTCTACTGAAACATTAACTACAACAGAGACTCACATTTCCCGACGCTCAATTACCGAGGTGCGCCAGGATGGCCCGACCTATATTCCATCAATGGAAGAGCATTTGACGACTCTAGTTACTGACGTTAAGCCTAGATATGACGTTCAACCAATCAAATCACAGGAACACTTCGCTACAACAATTACCAAGGATATGCAACCGAAATATCAACCGGTTGATTTGACGATATCGGTGCCAATCCCGCCGAAATTCTTGCAGGCACTGAAGAATGTTACCACTATGGAGGGAACTAAAGTAACATTCGAAGGAGTTGTTACAGGTGCCTATTAGTTTTTATCTCTTATCAAGTATTGAGAAATTCTGCTGATTGATCTGTGTTATTGTTAGAAGAGTGTGTTATGTTTCTGTTGACTTTTTGTACCATTGTTGGCAGTCAGGACCTTGGTTATCAATATCTGCTATTACAATAATTATTGCAAAATTGAACTTGAAAATAATAAAAAAACTGGTAAAAATACTTTTAGATCACTTTGAATTTGTGAGTTCTTTGCTATGTGAAATCAATTAATTTTAATCTTTTCCAGTCTATTATTATTCTTAAGGAGTATTTAATAGTGTGAATATATAATGATCATACAACAGTTTGTTGTTGTTTAAGGTCTTAAGATTTGTAATCCAAATTTTTTTCAGGCAAACCAGAGCCCACCATCAAATGGTACAAGGAAGGCAAAGATCTTAATGATGGACCGGACTTCGAGATTTCATACAAAGAAGGACGTGTTCATCTGATGATTCCTGAAGTTTTCCCAGAAGATACAGGAAAATATACCTGCAGGGCAGCAAACGTTGCAGGACAAGCCACAAGCACCGCTGAGCTCATTGTCCGAGGTGAGTTTGAGTGTTCAAACGTCAGTTTGTTCTTTTTTTTCAAGATTTTAAACTCCTTCTTATTTCCTATACTATGATAAAGTCTAATAAAATATGCAGTAAATAATTTTACCACCAGTCCTGTCTTCTGCGGTTTTTTCGAAGTGAAATCACTTCTTAAATAATTTGTTTTTCAACAATTTTAGTGTCTTTAATTGTTCATGTATTAGTAATTTATGTATCATTGATTTTGATTAGCTGCCTGTGTGAACGTTTGTAAACTCGCATTTGATTGGTTGATAACAAGTCGTTTGTTTTTATTCTATTTTTAGCATCTATTATCCCACCATCCTTCACTGAGAGATTATATGACATTTCAATCAAGGAAGGGGAACCAGTCAGACTTACTGTAAGAGTTGCAGGAAGCCCCGCCCCTGAGATCACATGGCTTAGAGAAGGACAGCAATTGGTCAGTTCTCCAGACTTTGAAATAATCCAGGAAGGCGATATCCACTCCTTGTACATACCAGAAGTGTTCTATGAAGACGCTGGACATTTTACAGTACAGGCCAAGAACAAAGGAGGCCACACTCAAGTCTCTGCCAACCTTATTGTACAACGTAAGTATACATAAATCTTTAAGAGGAATGGATGTTGAACTTTGTTTATGAATATCACCATTATGGATTCTATTGATGAATACTGTTTCAATGATAAGCAATTTAAGTATTGAGGAATTTTTGTGACCTCTGAACGAAATTATTGTGGCACTCCAGGGCAATGACCGTGCATTAACCATTTTCTGGTTTCACTGGCAATCTGTCAATAATTCTTGAGTATATGATTCATTTGAATACGGTAGTTGAGTTTAATCGTGGCACAATGTAACTTTTAGCTGCATGAGCTTATATAACAATTTTTGTTAGCAAAATTGTTCTTGATGAGGATTTTCATAAGGAAAAATTTCCAAAATTTATTTTTATTTTACAGCAAGCCCGAAAGAGGTTGAAGAACAAATGCCTGTCGAAGAAGAACTTAAGCCTGTTAGTGAAGCCCGTGAATTGTTTGAGCCCAAACGAGCTCCTGGTACAAAGAGGGCCCCTAAAAGACCCGTGGATGAGGCCCCCATGTTCAAGGTTTCAAAAATGCAGAAACCAGAAACGGAGCCAAAACCGGAAAGATTCCGTGACCATGTTTCCATGGAACTCGTTGATCAACAACCATTGCCAGAATTCCAAAAGAGAATTCCACTGTACGGAATTCCTGTGGACGAACCAGAGCAAAAACCAGAAAGGAAGATTAAATCATCCGCTGAAATGCGTCTACCAAAATTCGGCGTGCCAATTGAAGAAAAACAGGTGGCGCCACCTGCAAAACAGACAATGTACTTGAAAGAAAAACCCAAATTTGTCAGACCATTACATGATACTAGTGCCAGAGAAGGTGAAAAGGTCAAACTTGTTGTGACCTTTAAGGGTAAACCGGAACCTATCGTAAAATGGTTCAGAGATGAAACCGAGATTCAGAGTTCTACCGACTTTGAGATATCCTACAGTGATGACAGCACATCACTCACCATTGCTGAAGTCTTCCCAGAAGATCAAGGAAGATTTAAATGTGTTATAACCAACGCTGATGGCACTGCTACATCTGAAGCAAACTTGAGAGTTATACGTAAGTTTGGACATTCTTTCTATTTGATATAAATATGAATGATATTTCTTTTAATGAGGTACTGGTCTCTTTAAGTATAGATTTTTGCATCAGTTGCCGACGTGGAACATAATGTCACTTGTCCCTTTGTATATAGGCCTGATGTGAACTTTGAATTTACAACTGGAATAGTCACTACTTGACTTTGTCTCTTCTTGTGGCTTACAGTCCCAGTAGATGCTACTGTGATGAATGACAGTTGGACCTTGTTCAGTTGAATTCATCGGGCCCAAAATTTTGTTTCAAATAATACATGGTTTGGAATAGCCCATTATACGAAGTATAGTTCGGATAGAAGGTTGTCGAATAAATGAGGTTCAACTGTACTTCCTGATTTTGTTGGTTTCTAGCAAAACTAATATACAAATTAGTAATGATTTAAACTTTTTTTATTTTGTTTCTATAGCAACTAGACCACCAGTCACTGAAGAATTTGTACCACAAGTTACTGGACCTCGTGAGGAGAGGATTCCATCACCAATTGAGGCCGTAAAACCACATTTCATTGAACGCCTACAGACAACACGATTGGTTGAAGACACAAACATCATCTTGGAAAGCCACGTTTCTGGACAACCTTTCCCAGATGTCTACTGGACCAAGGACAGACAGAATCTTTGGCCAGATGCCAGGTATGTTTACCCCTTATTAAATTAAAGGTCAAATGGGTGAAATGAACCAGATTATACTTCATTTTGATCAATCAATTAATTGCAACAAACAAAAAGGTCTCAGAATGTGCTCAGAAAGACCTCGAATAAGTCCAGCAGTAGAAATAAAATTCACCTGAGAATGGTGATTAACTTATCATAAGCTACATAAGCTTTGCCATCACAGTACAATCAGTGTATTATCTTCAGTATGTCCATAAAAATTTGATATTATTCGACATTATTTTGTTATTTCACGTTAACTTTTCTATTCCAGACACAAGATATCAGTTGATGAGCATACCGGACGCTGCACGCTGATCATTTCCCGATGCAGACCGGAAGACGCCGGAGATTACGCATGTATCGCCACAAACCCTATGGGTGAAACTATGACAACAGCTACTCTTCTTCCAGTAGAAAGTAAGTACATATTGGTTGATAATATTTTATCCGCACTGGCTGCAAAAACGTTTGTCTTTGGTTCGTGAATGTTTGTTCAAAGTCAATATGTAAAGTTGGTATACATGTATCATTGCTGGTAAAGGCTTTGGCCACTGTTGATTAAAATCACCCTAATGAATTTTATTGAAAAACGACAACTTTCTTTGTCCTTCGCACGATTTATTTTGGCTATTTTGGGAAGATGACCCATACCGTTTAAATTTGGAATTATTGCTTGTTCAACTTAGAAATTGAGTAAAACTCTAGAAATTACGGCAATATATTGGAAATAATAACGGCTATAAAAACAGCTGAAAATAAAACCATGCTTTTTTTCTTTTTCAATTTTATAAAATGATCAAACAAACAAATAATGAAATATAATGGATCTTGTGCTAAACCATCTAAGTACATATATGTTGGTTTTCTCATTTTGTGAATTTTACTTCGCAGAGAAAGAAGCGCCAGAGGCCCCACCTCTGCCCGCCTCAATGCCACCTACCTTGCCCTTCGACCAGGAGTTGCTGGCTCGAACCCAGCAGCCAAGACGTACCGAGAAGGAATTCTTCATTCCTCGCTCCGAACGTATCCTGGAAAGTAACGTCGATTACCGAATGTCACTGAAGGAAGAACCCGAGTATCAACAAGTCATGGAGGACGAAGTCTCGCCGGTAAAATTTATATAATTTTTTTTATTCTCGATTGTGATGAAAGTGTTTATTATGCTTACTTGATTCACGCTTGCATCAGAGTCAGGAGGAAAACCAGTACTGGTGTCTTATGAAGAAATGCGGTTGTGACCTTCTTGTGGTTTGAACCTACAACCTCATTGTTGAGTGGCTGTGTCATTATCCACAACACTACCGCTCTACTCTCACCAGTTAACTTTAAAGTTATGATATTTTATGTCTATTTCCTCAATATCACTAAATTTTTGGGACTGTTTAATTTTCGTTTAATTTCACAGATTTTTGAGTTGTATGCTCATGGTGGCATCAACATATCACCTACATTATTCAAATGCTTGGAGATTTTACTTATCTGTGCACAATGGTTTACCATCATAAATACTCAATTATCGCTTTGGTTTCGTGTACAAAGTGAACAATTGGGAGAAATTTTCTGTTATTCAGATGCTTTGTGCCTTTGTCTTACAGCGTTTCCAGGTGTCACATTTCGAGGACCGTCTCCGTGAAGAAATTCAGTACCGTGACGGTAAAGTTCGCTTTGCCAGTGAGACCGAGACTTCCGAGTATGATTCAGAGGCCCCCGATGCCCTCGCACCTCATTCTCCTCCACAGGTCGTCCAAACCATGAAGGACTTTCACCTCATGGAAGGCGCTGACGCAACTTTCGTCTGCAGGATCCTCGGCAAACCTAGACCAAAGGTATAATCAGAATTTTAAAAATTTCATATTTTTCTAGAAAACACTACTACAGTCAAACCTGTCTGTAAAGACCACCCATGGGAACAGCAAAATGTGGTCTTTGTTTACAGGTGGTCTCTATTAACAGATTAAATATCATTGAAAATGGTCTGATGGGAGATAAAATTGGTGGTCTTTGCAGACAGGTTTTGCAATAGTGGTCTTTGTTCGCAGGTGGTCTTTAACACAGGTTTGACTGTATACTGAATGATTATCCATATCACTCGTGAGTTATCACCCTTTAATTATAGAAATAACCTAAGTTTGACTTACACATACTTTTTACACTGAATTTTTTCACCCTCCAGTGACATAACCGTAGAATGGGCGTTATGTGCAATAGTCGGCGCTCTTGTTAATATTGTAAAAGATACTGATACATGGTCAATCTTTCGTGAATTTTGCTAACGAAGAACTCAAAATTATGGATTTGTTTGCCATTCGACCTTCACCCAGGTGGGATTGAGACTCATGACCTTCAGATCAGCAGTCGGGCATTCATTTGAGTTTAACTGTTTATACTAATAGATGAAAAGAATTTGTTCATAGGAATATGCAATTGAAGACATTACTCATCTTTGTTCTGATCATGATAAAATATTTTAAATGATGACTGTAATTTTAGGTTGCCTGGTATAAAGATGGTCACCGCGTTAAGCGCTCAAACCGTTACGAAATCAAGTACGACAGAGAAGGTTTCTGCACCTTGCGTATTCGTGTTGCCCTCCCAGAAGATGCTGGACACTACACTGTCCTGGCCGTTAACTCCCAGGGCAAAGATACATGCTCTAGTCAATTACTGGTTGAAAGTGTCGGAAATATCGATGCTACATCTTATGTACAGCCAGAAACGTTGGACAGAATGTTCCGCAAGTAAGTAAAGTAATTTTATATGGATAACTACAGTGCAGTCTCTCAAGACTAACAACCGTTGGAAGGTGTAAATTTCAGCTGTTGTGTAAAGGTTGTTTAGTCTAGAGAGGTTAAATTTCAGTTTAAGTTTTAAGTTAGGAAATTTATACTGTTGTTGAAGAGAGGTTCTTGCCCAAGAAAGGGCTGCTCTGGAGAGGTTGCTCTGCATTACAAAACATATTTTTGAGAAAGAGACAATGTTTTGATACGCACATTTTTGAGTCAATGTTATCCAATCCAAGTATATTATGTGGTTATTTTCAAAGAATTCCACTTTGCTGTGTATAAGTTTCCTTTGACTTCTTTTCTGTACACACTTTTTGTTCTTTTTCCTGACTTGTGTGTGATAAAACATGCTTTGGGTACAGCTGAGAATAAAAATCTCAAATTTTGTGATTGCCTAAAATGTATAAAAATTTGACTTTGTGTTCAATGTAAGTCGTTTGTTATTGTTGCAGGGATGCTGTTCGACCAAGCCCCGATGATGTGGGTGGGGTGTTTGAATCCCAGCTGAAGCCTCAATTCAAGATGAAACCCAATGATTCTGAGGTTCGGGAGGGCCATACTGTCCGGTTTGATACATTAGTCATTGGACGTCCGGCGCCAGAACTGACCTGGTTCTGTAATGACAACAAAGTCCATCCTGATGATTATCACAAGGTTTGTTTAAGTTGTATATTATTCTACAGTAAAACCTTGTCTAACGACCACCTCAATAATAAGACCACCTCAAAATTTGAGACCACAATTTTCAATTCCCATTTTGACTGCTTTGCTCTTTATTCAACCTCAATATTAAGACCACCTCAATAATAAGACTGATTTTCAAGAGTCCCAAAGGCGGTCTTATTATTGAGGTTTTACCGTATTTTAAACTTTTGGTAGGAAATATGACTTTATGTATTGGATTTGAAAACTTTAACACCTGACCAATCTTGTGGTTTAGAACTTTGATATCAAGTTAAAATAATGTGAAACCAGAGTTTACATGATAAAAATTTACCATTTACCCACCTAGAAGTTTGTAAATTGAGACTAGTCTCAGAATGCAGCCTACCAATTGGTCAATTTCAATACTGCTTTCAAGAACCAGCCAATCAGAAGAGTAAGCTTTGAGACTGGTCTGTAAACTCGGCCTACTGATTGGTCCATTTCAAGACTATTATAAGAACCAGCCAATCAGAAGAGAAGTTAAGAGGCTGGTCTGTAAACTCTGATATATTACCTCTAACCCATTATTTACATCACATATTTGCTCAGTATACCTTAACTAATTCATCGTTTCATTAATCATTGTTGTTGTTGTTACAGTTGGTTGTCAATGAAGATGGTGTACATTCTTTGATCATCACCAAGGCAGCACCACGAGATGCTGGTGTCTATACTTGTGTCGCTACTAACAAAGCTGGTGAAAATACATTCAGCGTTACTCTCAACGTACTCGGTAAGTTTCGATAAAATTTCGATTTTGTTTTGAAAGTCCTTGTTGTCTTGTTGCTAAAGTAACAGTCCTTGAACGACTTTCCCTATCTGGTTTGGAACCTCATTAGAGTCACAATTATTTCATGTGACATTGTTTTTCGTGTTGGCTTTTTGAACGAATTTGGTTAAACTAAACAAGCTAGTAGTCTTGCTTCATTATAGAAATAGTAAAAGGTCATATTGTAAATGCCAGCACAGATGTATAATTACCTAGGTTTTATGATTATTCGCTAGCAAAATAACAAAATGATGAGATATCACAAATGTCTTTCAATGATGGCCGCTTCTATCATGTACGAAAAAGTTGTGTTTTTTTGGGGGGGGGATGATATTTTTATTTTCCTTGTCAAGAAGTATGTGTTGGTCGAGGACAAAAGAGTTCACTTTATCTTTAAAATGTGCACTTACTCTTAATGAGCCAAAGACTTGTTTTTTGTTGTATTCGGAATACCTGTTTGATAAATTCAATAATGACTGACCACGCAAATTAATCACTATATAATTGTATTAATTATTTAGACTAATGATGTATAATTTCTCTCATTTACAGAACGTGAACAAATGCAACCTCCTAAGTTCGTGGAGCGTATGCAGAACTATACTATCAAGGAAGGTCAATCTGTGACCTTGACCGCTCGTGCCGTCGGCACACCTACACCAATGATGAGCTGGCAGAAAAATAACAAGATGATGACTCCTAATAAAGACTACAAGTAAGTATTGTTTTCTATTGGACAGAAATTACATCTTTTTTAACTATACGCTGAAGATTTCATTTCGAATACATGTCGTCTGCCTCTAGTTTATGCAATGGTGTCATTGTTTGCTTGTTGCCAAACATATTGCATAGATTGGTTACCCAGGAATGCTTTTTTGGTCAACTGACTTTTTTATAAAACTGAAATGTTGTTGAAAAGTGGCATTGAAATGTTTTGAGATCATTTATAATGTTAAATCTTTTTTTGCAGAATTGAGATTGACAGTGGTAGAGCTGTGTTGTACATCGAGGATGCCAAGAAAGCGGACGCAGCTTGGTTCCAATGTACTGCTGTCAATGTGGCTGGATCTGCCACTACTAAAGCTAAACTCGTTGTCACACGTAAGTTTCTTCAGTTTTGTTTCTATGCACTAGTTTTATACAAAATACCTTTGAAGCATGTACCAAGGTTATGGAAATGAGCTTGGAGACCAGTCAATGAATACAGCATTACCATTGGTCGGATTTATGCTCTTAGAACCAACCAATCAGATGCTGAGGTTTTTAGACTGGTCTCCAAACTTTGATTTAATGCCTGACACCATGGATGCAGTCTGGGTACTGAAGAGGAACTACAAAATATTGCTCTATAAATTAGTGAATTGCTTAAACACATCAGGCTTAGTGGTTCAGTTACTTTAAAATATGCTTTAAAATGTGGTCCACCTGGTATTATAAAAAAATGAAGCAAATGTGATTGAAAATGAAGTCTTTTTGGATACATTGCAATGGTTCCGCGATATTAGATGATTATCTGTGGTCAGCAATTGCATACATTGGTTTTTAAAACTCATACTTGTCAGTTATTTTGGACTTGACTGATTTCATGACTCGGTGCTCTTTACTTACCCTGGATGGTTCCCGTTTTTCAGCTGATGAACCAAAGAAGGTCGTGGAACCAGTACAGCAGAAATTCATCGTACAGCCAAGACAGACTTCACCGTAAGTTATGTTTTCTTAATTTGTCAGGTACAGGTTTTTTAAAATCCTGTATTGAAACAATGTGCCTTTTTTTCTCTGTTGGCCAAAGCAACCCTTGATCTGTTGATTACACACCTGTTCTTCAGCTGTATAACTCAGGGCTCTTGTTTTGCCATTTAAAGGGCCATGCATTGGTACCATTACCCTGCTAAGGTAGTATGTTTTCTCCCTACATATCCATTTAAAATTCCCATCTCAGAATAGAAAGACAATTCTTATCAGCTTGGTTTGGGTTGATATACATTTTTCAAATACACTAAAATGTTAGAAAATACTATGTATTTGTCATAACTGATTAAAAAACCTAAAAAAGTGAACACATTTACATGTTTGGCTCAAAGTTCCCCTATTAATAATGCTCTAGGGGTGCGGTTTAGGGGTTAAAAGTTAGAAGGAAAATTAGAAAAAACATTTAGTTTATAAGTACTGTATGTTTGCTGCAGTTTGTTCAAAGTAGTAAGAAATTTTGCAGGCAATATGAGATACAATCAGAGGGATACGTACAGGAGATTTCTTACGTAAAAGACGGAGACCGCGCAGTCTTGCGTCTCGTGAAGGAAGAAGACCTCAGCAGGTTGTCATTGAGTTTTCAATGTCGCATGGTGTGATGCGGGGGAGACAGATTATCTCCCTTGTTTCTTGTCTGCGTGTTACATTGTTCTGTTCTATAACACTAAGATGTTTCTAATTCAGTGTTGGAATGCTGCATGTATGGAGATTATTACCCACACATTTGGTGCTTAACTGTTGTAACTGCTATTTTACCAAAAATAAGTTACACCAGTCTTGCACCAAGCTTGTGATTAAATGTCATTGTTCAAGCCCGAGATTTTCCCTCAATTAGCCTGGAATATTTTGCCTGCCTGTACCATCATCGAAATTTACTTAAATGGATGAAAATTAAAAGGGGGTAGAAGGGAGCTGATTCTCTAGCTGTGTACCTTACCCCCACCAAAGTTACAATTTCTGTGAAACCTTTCACCTGTAATATTTATACAATCAGGATAGTACCTAGCATCTTTTATTATGGCAGTACAATTTATTTGAGCTCATAAGCTGTAAGGTTACAGTCCAAGGTCTATATTTTCTTCATATGTCCTATCGGAACACCTTACCTCAGTTAAAGACCACCTCAATATTAAGTCCATCTCAAAATAAAGAACACAATTTTCAAGTCTATTTTCACTGTTTTGCTCTTTATTCAACCTAAATATTAAGACCACCTCAATAAGAAGACCAGTTTTTAAGGGTCCCACGGAAGGTTGTATTATTGAGGTTTACTGTATTTATATATATAAATGCCCCCCTTATACATAGTGATTAGTTAGTGTTGCTTAATGGTTTATGCCTTATTGCTTGTTGATGTCTAAATCCTATTATATGTATATGTGATTAACTTCCCGGTAATGAAGAAATAGAAAATTCGTTGCACGAATAAATTGTCCAATTAATAGAGATAATGATTTATAAGCATTTACTGTTTTGTATATACTATTAGCTGTAATGTAAATGTCTGGTAATCTACTTGAATGTTTTTATATGTCTGTACTAGTTTTAGTTGTCAATTAATCATATCTTTATGTAAATTAATCAATTATGTCAATGATTCAATTATATTTAATTGATCTTAATTAATCAATTATTTAATTAATTATGTGAGATTATTAATTAATTATGTTTTAAATTTACCTCTCTTAAAATCATCTGTATATTCTAATAGAAATTTTTAATAGTTCTAAAAATACGACTACGACCCAACGTTTTTATAAATTTGAAGCTCATTTTGTGTGCTGTGATTTTTTCAATGTTTTATCCAATTGCAAACACTGCTTTGTTTCCTTCTGTTATTTTACGATATTTATTTTGAGATTTTGTTATTCTCAAAGTGTTTGATTTATAATTTTCATTTGATGAAGTTTTCTGTCGAATGTTGTATTTTCTCTGAGATCTTGGCAAAACTATTCAAATTGATTGGCTTAAAGGCTTATTACTGGAAGATGACTATTTTCAATTAAAAGAGAAAGCACTTGTTTGAACAATTTTTGGTTTTTCTTCCCCTAGTCATCAATTTGGATGATCTGTGCCGTATTTGTACACATGATGGTCTGTTGATGTAAAAAAAAAAAAATATTAAAAAAAATAAATTATTACGTTCATTACTTGCCGACATCTCAGAGGTACTAATTCACCGTTTTGATGAATATTGTGCTTTTACTAGTTGATGTGTTTATTTTAGCGTGACCCCTGGCTATCTTTCCTCTGATTCGCCAGATATGGCGTCTCCCTTTTCTACTTTACCTCGTGGTGTCAAACCCCCTCCTCCCACGCCGATTTGTGCGTCTGTCGAGGCTTCACCAGAGTTGCGACGAAAAAGGTGTTAAGAACTTTTCTTAATTTTCTTTCTGAATGTCGTTGTGTGTTGTTCTTGTTTGTTGTTTTTTTGTTGTTTTATGTTGCTATTTTTTATATAAAACACTGTTCATTTTTTTTATAAAAACCATTTAAGCTACACGTATGTTACTTTAACAATATGTATTTTCAAAGGTTATTGTAACACGGTTGATATTTGTCTTATTGTTGGAAAGATATTTTCATCTTATTTTATTGAACTGTTCAGTAGCTTTGTAACCTTGTCTTTGGCAATAATGATTATATGGTAGTATGTATTAAATTTCATTCTGTTTATCTGACAATATATTGATGTTGATACCAGTTTTACATTCATTGATACATGTACAACATCTTTGTTAACTTTCTTCCTTTTCCTATGATAATGTTTATTTAAAATATTTTTGAAATGTTGATTTTATTATTTCTGATATATGTTCTTTATAATTTTATCACGATAATATAAATGAATATTTAGGATGCCTTACCAAAAATTGGAGAAACCAGAGCCTATGGCCGTTCCCATGGAAGTTGATGCTGAAGAGGAAGAAAAGATTCCATCAGTATCCGAGGCTCGTGTTCGCTTCGACACAACCGATAGCGCTCCTAAAAGGAAGGTCACCAAGGTTGAGTTCAAGCCTACTGGACCTCCCAAAGTTGCAGTTCCTGCTCCAGCACCTAAACTGGTACCGGAATTCATGCCAAAGAAGACCGTACCACGAGTCAAAAGGTCACCACCCAAGCGGGATCAGCCAACAAGGACTAAAAAGAAGAGTCCATCACCTAGGTTACTGGAAGATTTTTTTGCATGTTTTAAAAAACCAGAAAGATTTTTTTTCAACAAAAAGAACACTAATTAAACAGCTTTGAATTCATAAGTTCAAGTAAATCTGAAATAGACTAATTCTCTAAAATATGCAGCATGCTGAAGAGTCCTTGTCAATTTTATGTCTGAGATTTCTCTTATTGATTAAGGTCTTGGTCTGAAATAGATTTGTGCCTGTTATCTTATCATCCTCTATGATATTATTTCTGAAATTAAACTTTTGCATCAGACTCCAACAATATCTGCTAATTTCTGTGTCTAAATGGCTGTATCATTCTGTTGCTATAGTTACGAGTTGCAACCAGAGGGTCCTGTACAACAAATCAGTTACGTATCAGACACTGAATGCGGTTATGTACGTGTTGTATCTGAGGAAGATCTTGACTACAGGAGGTTCGTACAATGAATGCGAATGAAAGAAATCAACCCCTTGCATGACCTCCATAACTACTCATATGAGAACAGTGTGATTCTATTAATAGACTGACAGTATGTTATGCCATCAACATGTCCCAAGCCTTCTGATTGGCTGCTGATCAGTTATCAGTAATTTGATTGGTTGATACGGATATTGCAAAGCAGATACCATTGGCATGACAATTAACATCTTTTAAATGGAATGAGTTGAACTTCTCTCACCAGACATTTTGCTGAGATGTTTTACAATTTTCTTTTGAAATGTACTTTGAATGATCGAGGAAAATTGCTTGAAGATAGATAAGCAGTACAAACTTTTGTACCTCCTTCTGAAGAGTTCACTGCATGTAAAGTTTGTAACTGCAATAACACACAAGTATAATAAGTGATCAGTTAGTTTATACAACTCACAGGAATGACATTGATGTCTCTGCATGAAATGTGACATCAGCTTAAACACTGGCGGACAAAAATGACTTCATTTGCATGAAACAACGCGCGAAGGAGGCACCTGGACCAATGAATTCATCAGATCTACCTTCCTGATTGAAGAGTACCCAGCTTGAACTAACATTTTGCTTGAATGGAATGTTAATTTTCTCTGAATCAATTGTTGTCGGATGTTGACAACTGTCTTAAACTCAGTTGAAGAGTAACAGCATGGAGAATAATTTTGTTCTATAGAATGAATTTGATTTTCAAGGGTGAAGAGTTACCAGCATGTGTAGCAGAAAATCAGTCCATATTTTGTTGTAGCAAATTAGATAGTTCCGGTGAATGAAAGATTTAAAAAAAATATTGTTTTCAGATAGCTTCTGTCATCACTGTTGTTAAAATGTTTTTTGTTAAGACTTTCACTTTCAGATCTTAAATTACAGTTTCTTCATGGATTTTTATGACTTAATTTTGTATATTTAACACTAATGCTGTAATAGCATATGTTTATTGTTACTGTGTGTATCTTATTGTTTGAAATTCATTGCTGTTTGCAACAATTTTAGTTTGGCAAATGTTTTATTGTTCAACACTCTTCTTGCATGTTATGTTTTGAGAACAAAAATCTTTTCCTTTGACGTACAAATCATAATATATGTCATATTCATACAATTTTATATCTATTCTTACAGACGTGATGAGCCCAGCCGCGCTGCACCACCATCTTACGTACCAGCTGTGTCCACTGACGATGAGCAGTAAGTTTAATAAACAATATCTTACATCCCCCTCCCACATAAACACCTTAGCACATTCTATATACCCAAGTCTGTCTTACTAACCCAATCAAACAAAACTAACTCAAAGGATGTTTTATATTGAAAATTGTAGCAAGGTTATATTATACTCAGTTGCCATAATCTTTCTGCTGTTTAGGATCAGATCCGTTCTACGTTACAACAGGTATTCTCAAATAAGAGAAGAAAGATTGTTTCTTGTTCTGATGACAGTTAGACCACTTCTTAGCATTACAGATTATTTTTTAAATTGTTTTAAGTTAACATATTATGCCTTGTGTGGACACACTATTCTTCAGGATATATCTGTCATTTTTGGCCAACATTTTCTTCCCATAAGCAAAGGCAACTTCTTCTTTTTTCATTTTTATTCAGAAACATTTTTTTAATGTACTAAAACTCAAGATACATCAATTCATACCAGTTTACTCCATTTACTAGGTTATTCTAGAAATAGTTTATGTCTGAAGTACTTTCTAACAACCTGTGTTATATTTAGCTATGTCTTGTAGCTATGTCTCTGTCCCACTGTAAAGGTGGGGGGATTTTGTAAAAAATCTATATAGTTTTCATGTTATAAAATCCTAGTTGATGATACTTGTATAGTTATGTATATGTTTTGCATTTCCATGTCATATTGTCAGTTCGAAAAAGCATCACTGTTAGTTCACTTAAGTCTGAAGCTTCTTCACTGTTTGTATATATATTTATGTATTTGGACCATTAGAAAAAGTTTGCTAGATTAGCCTTTGCTGCATCACTTCTAAAAATTGATAATTTTGTGTTCAGTGACCAAAGGTTAGTGAAATTGAGTATAGTGTCGAGAAAAAAATTCTTCCAATTTTTAAAAAATATTATTTTGGAAAATCTAGCAAAAGATTTGTGATGGTTTTAGACTAGAGGCATGAATGGAAAAACTTAGAGACAATTCCGCTTGAATCTGTCATTCCTTGTATGTAATGTATATACTTGTATAAATATACAGTTTTGTGCATTCTAATGTAGTACAGAATATGCCTAAAATACACACACAATTTGCAGAGTAATGCATGTACCGAAAAAACTGCCACCATTGAAAGCACCAAAACCGAGAAAGCAACCGACAAGAAAACCGGCTGTGTATTTCCAACCGGAATCACCGGAATCATTTAGTGCACCGGAAACTCCAAGCAAATCTGAGGCTAAGATGAGGCTTAAGGTTCCTCCTATAGTGAAACCAAAACCGAAAAGGAAGGCCGACTCACCAGAGAGGTGATCAGTGGTTTTCCGACCTTTTGATTTTTTCGGGTCATGTTAGAATGTCGTTCTTGCTTATGTTACTAGACTGGATATGTTGCCGTTCTGCTTGTGTTGAGTTTTATTTTCATGCTAGCATTTTTATTTTGTTTCTGTTTGCTAAAAAATAATTTCTAATGAGGCCTTTGCATGGCTTTGTAACAAAATAGACACAAGCATATTTGCTTTTTTATCTGTTTCTCACATTGAAATTAATTTCTGCAACCAGTTGCCTGTCATACTTCAAGCGTTGTTCATACAAGGACAACAAAATCTGCAAAAATCTAATTAAATTTACCCCATTGAAGTTACTATTCAACCTTTTTTTCCAAAGACTGTTCAGTTATATATTATTCCAAAATGTCTCAAAGAAATTCCATTATTGAAAGGCAACTTAACGTTTGATGGTCTTTAATTTGCACACACTATAGTTTTATAGACCTTTTTATATTTAATATATGATTTTTTGGCAATAATATTATCTACGTTAATATAAAGTTTCAGTGTAAATAATCAACTTTCTACTTCTGTTCTTATTGCCTTTCTTATCCTAATCTGTTTTGATAAATTCTTAAATTCACTAGTAAGATCTTTAGTGTTGTCACTAACTTGTTTACTGAGGTTTATAATTGATTTACCAACTGGTTTTGAATGGCTCTGTTCATTTCACCTCTCTTACCCGAGTCTGTTTTGATGAATTCTTGAAATTCATCAGTAACATTATCAATGTTGTCACTAACTTCTTTATAAAGGTTTAGAATTCACATACCTTCTGGTTTTGTTCCAATATGTTTGAATGGGTTTTGTGTTAATTATCTGTTCATTTCACCTTCCCTACCAGAGTTGGTTTACTTTGAATTCTGAAATTCATCTGTAAAAATAGAAAAATGATGTAATTCATCTGCAACATCTTTAGTGTTGTCACTAACTTCTTCACTAAAGTACCGACTTCATTTACCAACTTGTTTTGTTCGAGTGTCTTAGTGGGTTTTGTGTTTCGAATGGGTTTTTTGTTGGCTTTGGTCCTTTGTATTTGAGTGGTCTTGTGTTTTATATAAGTTAATACGGACTCTAACTCCTCTTCAGTGGTCCATGTTTGAAGATTGATTTAGCTGGAACTCTCTGAGCCAGATCGTCAACATTTTTATGTTCGGATATGATTTGTTCAACTAACTCTTTAATTGCATGGCAGTATTACCCTACTCGGAAGTATGATCCATTCTGTGTTTGTGTTCAATGTTTAACTTACTGGTACATTGTGGAGAAACCTTTATGTATGTTATAACTTCTTCAATACCATTAACACTGTCTGTTATAAGAAAAGGCTCTTGAAGCTTACATCTACTAGAATGAACTTTCTGTAATTATTTAGAAATGATGCTAAATGATTTAGTGACTTTAGTGATAATTGCTGTTTTCTGTTTTATGTGTAAACATGATTGAGATTGAATTGTACTGCATTGAATAAGAATGTCATAAATTATTACCTTCGATATTTATTCTTGTCTGCTTTACTTATATTATCTGCAAGACCGCTGATGATCAATCATTCCGGAAAAACTTCAGTAGAACCCAAGTATTTATGGAGATTATGTATGGACTTGAATTGAAATGTCTTGTCTTCAGGTTTTAATCTGTTCAGATCTCTCTGTGTATTGTTGTCAGTATTCTATGTTGAATTATTTCTTTGTATTTGCTTCGTTATCTTCTTGGTTCTCAAACCTTTATATTATTTTCTTTCTATCAGTCACTATGACATTCAAGAAGAAGGATATGTGCAGGAGATTCATTACGTCTCCGACACGGAAAAGTGTTCCTTGCGTCTCGTTAGTTATTCCGCTGATGAGGAGCCTGCAAGGTGCGTCTTGCATGAAAAATGTTTGAGTTGTGTGAAAAAAATCATCCTATCCCTTGATGACATTAAAGAACCGGTTGGACTTTTGCTGTCACCTTTTTGACTGAGTCTTATAATTTAATGCATGTCTTTAAACAAAAAAAAATGTCTTAATACTCCCCACAAATATAAAGTTGAAGTTTAAAACAAAAGTTTTTTTCTTTTTAAGAAATATAAAAAGTCACAAGAATTTCCAATAAAAAAGCTGCATATATGAAAAATATGAATATTATTTTGCTTTATAAATATATAGGCCTATCAACATCTGTTTGGAAACTAAGAATTTAGGAATAACTAAATGTCCTTTGATGCATGAAATTAACTAAAACTTGGCATGCAAGTGTTCTTAAGATTTGAAAATAAATATCTTCGAATTATTTTTTATAGGCCCGAAGATCTTTGGCCCAAAGTTGAGCCACAGATCCCAGCTTCCTTGGAAACAAAGTACAAATTATTCAGGTGCGTCTGCTGCATGACCTTGAGTGTGACCTTTGATATGGATATAAATAGAACATATTATGTTACTATAAATAGATTTTCGTGATAATCATAGGATGTTGTAAAAACATGATTTTTGTGATATCTTCTATCTCTCTAAGTTCTCTGTAACCTTAGATGAATATAAATTATTTAAACTAGTACAATAAAGCATGAAGTCAATCTAAAACTTTCCATAACTTTGCACTGTATCGCTCTTCTTCAGTGTGATATATATATAGATGAATAGAAAATGCATGACAGTATTTAACAATATAAAGAATGGATTTTTTTTTCAAAAATAGGCAAAATGATAATTTTTCTATGTACACAAATTTAGGCCTCAGAAACCGCCTTCACCAAAAGATCGACGACGTATCAAGAAAACGCCATCTCCACCTAAAGAGAAATCAAGGTAGATAAAAGTGTGACCCCCAAAAAACCTTCATTAAATGTGCTGTTGAGCTGTTGCTATCATTAAGGGAGAAAATGAAAGACTTTGTCATTTTCTAAGCAAATATTTTAGAAGATTTAAAGAGTTAGTCATGCTTTCAGTCTGTTGTGCATGTCATGCTGTAGAAATTAATTTTGACTAAAATTAATTTTATTGCAGTTGTGAATCAAATGTGTCAGGCCTTTTTTTTTTAATTTATCAAAATCTGATATGCTGTAATTGCAATTTAATTGTCTGATGACTATTTAATTGGTTCTAAGAACTTGTATACATCTTAAAGGCATTTTTAATTGGTTCTAAGAACTTGCTTAAGACAAAATTGCCTTTTTGAGGATTTTTTTTATTTTATTACAAAAGGCCTGATATCAATATTGTATTGTATTTAAATTGCCTAATATGAATTTTTAGTGCAATTGTTTTTAATTTCAATATTGTTGTTATGTGCTTTCCAAATATTGTGTACTAAATGTAGTGATTAGATCTTTAAAAGATAAATAATTGACTAAAACTTGATTAATTGCGAAACATTGTTTGGAAAGTGTTAAATAATCAAATTATAGTAGAATTAATTTATAGAAAAATTATTGCATGGTATTTAACTTCAGAAAATATTATATTTTGTCTCAAAGTGAAAGTTTTTTTATTTTATAACAAAATTCTTCAAATTTACAGCAAATCTGATACCGACCTTAAAAAGCATCGGCCACCTCTTGTAAAGCCCAAACCTGTGCGCCCACAGTGGCAGGTCCCGGTAACGAAGGAAACTGATTATAAGCCCGTAACTTTTGAGCCCAAACTTGATGTTAAACTAAGCTCAAAAGAGACAAAAACGAGCCAAGCTCAATTTTCTGTATGGAAACCTTATACTAAGATGGAGGTCAAAGCTCGAACTCAAGTACCAGAAAAACCGGTAACGGTTGAGTTTGAAATCCCTGAAAAGCCTAGTTATCAGAGAAATATATCTCAGCGCACAACTGAAACAACTAGAAGGCAAGTTAGCAGGTCCGAAACAAACATGGTTTACGTAGATGCAACGTCCGAGGACTCGGATGCCACATACTTTAAAAGGGCTGTACGCATTAAAAAACTTCCAACACCCACTCCGGACAGATATATCATTGGCGGGGAATTGTTCCCTGAAAAACCAAGCAGGACTAAACGTGTCCGAGTACGCCAACATGGCCGACCTACAAGTTCTAAATATAAGCCGGTTCCTTACGTGCCGGGACCCACCTCTGTTTGGGTACCAGACAGGAAGGATGTACTCATGGCCGCCGAAGCCTGGGCCAGGTAACCTGATATGTTTCCCTGGAAATGGTCATGTGATTGTTCATGTTACTAGGGTGATGACCTGTGTTTGTTGTGTTACTAGGGCAATGACCTTGTGATTGTTATTTTACTAGGGCGACCCTGTGGGTTATTTGAGGTGGATTAATAGAAATTACTGACAATATGGGTTTCCTGCTTTGAATTTTTTTTTAAATGTGCATTTAACAATGGAGTTGGAATGCATATATTGCCTTTGCAGCATTCTGTGTTTGATGAAATATTGGTTCAGGAATTTGAAATGTATGGTCAAAGGTCGTGGAACATTGTTCTGATGGAATGGAATTGTGTGTTTTGCTGGCTGTGTTTGATTTCTGTCTAAGAAATTTTACAGATTAAGAAAAATGCTAACCCTGATAATGAAAAAAATATAAATGCAGATCCTTCAATGTGTAATTCCATCAATGTCAACTGTGCCGTCTGCTTTTTTGCTTTGATAATGCTTAATCATATAATGGAAATATTGAAGAATTTTTGCTGAACTTCAATACTAAAAACGATATCTTCCGTCTGATGTATACATTTTGCATCTGCTTTTGTTTTAAAACAGAAAAAAATGTCGTCTGCTTATATTTTGAATTAAACGGTGTGTGTTTTTAATCACTGTTTTAATATATTTGAATATGATTGAATTCTGCAGTGTTGTGTTATATAACATCTGGCTGTTACAATATGTGTGAAACAATTAAATTCAACAAAACTTGAAACAATATTGAAACTTTTTATATCGGTGACCAGATGCATTGTAATTCACTATAATGAGTTATTGGTAATTTTGTTTAGATTTTTTTGTAATTTCTTTATTATAAACCTCTTCTTGTATTTCTTGATTTTAGAGGACAATTTTGTGATCTTGGTGCGGAATATTTGATAAGCTTTTAAGGGGTCACAGGTCATTTTTAGACAGCCCTAGGGCATTTTCCAGTTTCGAATGAAAGCCCTTTGCTTTGTAGGAGAGTTGCACCAACTTAGATTAATTTTAGAATTCCTACGATGCACTTGATATTATCATAAAAATCCCACAATGCACCTGATTCTGTCATAAAATTCCCATAATGCACTTGGATTAGTATGTTACATTTCCACATTTTGAAGATGGATGCAAAAGTGGATATTGACGAATCTTCCTACTTTTTAAATATTCTTTACAAGCGTAATTGATTAATACATTTTTAGTATATTTCTTCAAAATATTTTTTTTGCATTTATTGGAATACTTAGTATAATAACATCTCTATGGTGATACTTGTAAACATTTAGATGTACAAACAAATTATATCCACTTTTGGAAATGCCTATTCTTTTCATCATATTTTTTATTTCAGGCATTCGTAGTCATGACATCAACCCATGTCTTGTCTGTTATTTAGTTGTTATTGTTGTGTAAATGTTAGATGTTAAAGTTCAAATCATGAATCATGCATTGTTTTACAGCTTTAGACCAGTGCACTTTGAACCGATCACTGAGCCACACTATCTCCCACCAGTTTCTACAGTTGTTGTAGATAGCACATGGAGAAGGAAAAGGTCAAAGTTCAATAAATGCTGCCTGTGTGACATTTGACCTTGAAATATATAATTTTTCTTGTATTACATTAATGCATCATCTACCATAACATATTTAATCCCCCACAAGCCTATTATGTGTGTGTTTTGACAATCAACAATGACTCTTTATTTAATATTTTGCTCTGCTTTTTCTATCTAAGCCTGACCTTGGCCTTGATGACTCTAAGTCTGGTGGAGAGCTGAAAACTGCTTCATTTCCATATCTATTGATTTCCATAGAATGAAGTTGTGCACCTTCGTGTTTATTTTCATGCATTCATTTTATTTTTCATTTTCACTTTCTTTTCCTTGACCTCTGCATTTTATTCCTTGACCTTTGTTATATCTACACTGTTCGACCTTAGTACCTTTCAAGTAGTATGACCTTTGTCCAGATATATATATGTTGATATATTTTCCATTGCTTCTGCACTGAGAAATTGTATTCAGCATTATGATTTCTGTATTATACCTATATACATACACACTCCTCTTCTCTGTCTTGTTTCAGCAATGGCTTGCTTCTTTTCTGTGTTTTCTTGTCCTTGCCTGTGTTTAAATTCCTTTGGGTAGCATGTACTGCTGTGAATTTTGTTACAGATTGGAACAGTTTACTGTGTTCAGTCTTGAACATGTCCTTACAAGATCTAATTTTGATTATAATTTTCTTGTCATCAATAACATTCAATTCATAATTTACTTTTCTTGATTTTCCAATTTCTTCTTAATGCCAAGTTTACTTCTATCACATTTCTTTAACATTTTCATCTTTCATTTAATATCATTCACTGTCGGAATTTATTACTCAGCGCAATAAAAAGCAACATCCTCTTTTACTAATATCTGAAATCGTTCGGCCATTTTTTTTATTAAAAAAATATTTTCTGAAGAGCTGATTGAACAAAACTTCTCAGCAGTGAATGTGATTCTGTGATGTGATTGGTTCATATTCAAAATGGAATATTCCATTATTTTTACAGGGATGTTGATCATGAGAGTGCAGTACGTGAATACATCAAACGTGAGGGAGAAGCCCCTGCACCAGACGACTTGTATCACAAAAACAAACAACAGCCACCACTCTTCAGGACTGAGATTAGAAGTATGATCAACCTGAAAGAAAATGAACCGATCCATTTTGAATGCAAGCTTGTACCCATTGGTGATCCACACATGAAAGTGGAATGGTTCAAGGATGACCAGCCATTGCAGTATGGTAAGCAATTTTGTTTTCATCGTAGGTTGTTTCCAGTTTTAGTATTAATTTAATAATCATTATGGTCAGCCTGTTATTAATATGGTCATTTACATTCAGTGATCCATGTGTTGTTCGTCCATTAGATTTAAATTTGTTATTCATTTCATGAGATGATTATCAATTTCATAGGTATCAACAGTTACTGCAATGTCTCAATTACCGACATTTGTTTTTGACGAGGGGAAACAACAACATACAGGACGTAAAATTATCACAGTAGAAAAAATTGTTGCAGGAAGAAAGGCTTAAGAATTATAGTATAAATTCAACGTTTGCTAATTTCATGCCATTAATATTTTCAGGACACAGATACAAACCAGACTATGAGTTTGGTTTTGTTTCATTGGACATTTTGTACATGTACCCAGAGGACTCTGGTGTCTACACATGTCGTGCCACAAACCAGTACGGATCCGTGGAGACCGCCAGCGAAGTCAGATGTAAAGGTATGTACCAGGGGCTTTGATTGGTTTAAATATTGGTACAGATGTACCAAAGGCTTTGATTGGTTTATATATTGGTACAGATGTACCAAAGGCTTTGATTGGTTAAAATACGAGATATGTATGGATACACCTTGGGCTCTGATTGGTTTGAATTGTATGTGTTGTGCTTGTATTGTGTTTGCTATTTTTAAACATGCAACAAAGTTGAATTATAATCTATAGCATTTATGAACTTTGTCACTGCTGTGACATCAGGTGTCAACATCATGAAACATGCTTTCTGATATTGTGCCATCCTATATAGTTCTCTTCAGGTCTTGTCTATTTCCTTCTTCTCATCTTTTAAGGTCCTTGCAATTTGTTCAAACCTCTTTATTTCAGGTCGTAGATCAATCATAATTGACACACAGCTGCCTGGAGAGGGAGCTATCAGACTACAAGAAATGGAAGAAGTATGGAGGGGAGGGTAAGTAACTTATTTTATGTAATGTAATGTTGCACAAAAGCGATCCACACTGCACTGCCATTAAGTACATGGTTCTTTTGCAACCTGTCCAGTGTGGTGATGTAGAGAATTATGACTCTTATACTTGATATAGTATTTTCTTGCCCCTTTCGGTCTGTTGTTGATAGCTCAGTGATGTATTCCATCCATTAAATCCCTCCATGTTTGTCCTCATTAATTCTCCTTAGTTGTCATTTATGGGCGGCCAAGTCATTCCTTTCGCTTCTTGTTCCCTTACGTATGCCTGATGTTTAGTGGACTGTTGTTTTCATGAAGGTCTGTGAGGAGAGGCATTGTCTTGTGTATGAAGCATTCCCCATAGCAACTTATTCTCTCTTAAACTTCCGTGAAAATTGTTCTAATGATTTCAACTTGTAGCATGTTTTTTACACTTGCTATTCTTATTTCAGTCATACCCACCTGGAGGAGAAGGATATTGAAGAGCCAAAGGTTCAATCCCCACCAAGCATTGATTTGAAACCAGAACCTGTGGAGATACAAGAAGGTTTCCCTGCTAAATTCTTGGTCAAAGTCAGTGGGTACCCAAGACCCAGAGTGAACTGGTTTGTCAATGGCTCCCTTATTGTTGGTGTAAGTACAGTCTAAAACTTTTAGGGAGTTTTAGGAAGACATGAATTCATGTTTCCGATGTGATTCTTGTCAAGCCTAAACTGTTTACCTCTAATTTTCATATAAGTTTTAATGGAAATTAATATAAATACTTTTTTTATTTTGTGGTATTTCTAGGGATATTGAGTCATTTTCAATATTTTATTAATTATTTTTAATTATGGAGAGTGATTTATTTTGAATATGAAGATTGAAACTCTTCAGAGTTGGTGCTCTGTTGTTTTTTTGGATACATTATAACCCATTTCGGATTTTCATAGAAATTACTATATTTTTATACTTCGAACTTTAGTGTCAGTTCTTGTAAGATTAAACTCAGTGATAAATTTACTAGTTATGTTGAGAGTAAAGTTTTATTAGATGTATCATCCGTTTTACAGGGCTCAAGATATAAGGTCACCTACGATGGCATGATGCACTACCTGGAAATCCCTCGTGCACGTGAGACAGACGTCGGCCAGGTCCGTGTCGTCGCACGTAACTGCGAGGGTGAGGCTGAAGCTTCTACCTCATTTAATGTACTACCTCATGATGATTGGAGATCTAAACTTAGACAAGCTCCCAAAGGTAGGTCAAGGTCATTTTTCGTGTTAAGGTCAAGTTTTATAAAATTTCAATGTCAAGGTTACTGATGCTGTCAAGGTCATATTGTTTTAAAGGCCATTGAAGTGATTAGCATATATGTAAACAATGGAGGTATGAGGCAAAACAAAAACCATGGCAACGTAAACTCAGAGAGCTTTTGAACCACCATCTTTTTGATGAGTTCCTATGAACTCAACATAGATCAAGAACACAATTTCATAAAAATTCTCATTGATTGCTTTGGCAAAAGGAACGTTGAACATGCACAGTGTGCTCTCTTATCAGTTGCAAGATAATATATTATCAAAATTTGATAAAATATGTTTAAATATTTCTAGGTGATATTCAGATTGAACTTGACAGAAGACAGAAGATTGAATTGCAAAAGGTTGAGAAACCTAAAACTACTGAGTTCAAACTCAAGCAAGTTGATAGAGGTAGGTCAAGGTCATAGTCATTTTCAAGGTCGTGACCTCTTCAATGTCTTGTGAAAATTGAAGACAATAGTGGGAAGGTCACAATCTTTATGCATTAATTTTACTTTATGAATTTTTCTTTAAATTAATAAGAATACACAATTGATAGAAGTAAAAATTAATGTAATCAATAAATTAGTATATTCAGTACATTTTAAAACATGAAAATGTAAGATTTCTCAAATTTCATGAACTTACCAAGGGATGCAAGATAAGAGCTTAACATGATATTATTTCATTTTACACAATGATGAAAACTAAATTTTATTTCAATCAACAGTATTTTCATATAAAACTTTAAACCACTAGAATGCAATTTTAAACGACATATCACAGGTACAAAAATGTGTGTGTTTAAGAGTATAGGAGTCTCAAATTACTTTATCCATAATAAATATATGATAGGTGTAATTAATAACTTGTGATGGATTATTCTTCAATAGTTTGCAGTTGGCACAAAAGTCTTGTATATTGTACCAAAGGAAGAGAAATAAATGGCCAAAATTGTACTATTCACATGATTTTTGTGTACTATGTTTTAAATACACCGTTTTACAGTGGGAGACAAACAAATGACAATTACTCAATTCGATCGCGAGACAGTGATTACCGAACAACAATACATCACAACACACCGAGAATTACGACCAGTCATACAGCCAGAAGAACGTGCAATGCCAGCACGTGTTGTGCGAGCAGACCGACCAGAAATCCAACTTGAAATTCAACAAGCAAGGATGGTTCCCATCATGCCTGAGTCTGCTGCACCCCAGCAAGGGGAACCACATGTATCAGAGCATCAAGTTCTTCTTGAGCGCCGGGAACCACCAGTGTTCACCAAGCCTTTGAGACCGGCTCGAATTACTGAAGGCAAACCAGTCCAGTAAGTAGCAATATTTTTGTGGTTTATTCTGACGTCATCACAATATATTGCATGTCATGCACCTTGTGTGTCTTTATTGGCATTTGTTAAATGTGGATTTGTTTTTGTTACATTACCTTAAGTGCATCATATAATTTTATCGAAACATATTTAGAATTTAGACTACTCGAATGGATGGCTAGGAAACAGATTTTTGGAGTGTTATTACTGTTTGTTAACAAGTCAAGGACACTAAATATTTAAGAATAAATTATAATTTTTGATGAAAATATTCTTTTTAATGGACAGATTTTTATTTGAAATAATGAAGATAAGATTCAGTGCTTTATGCTATATGGATATAACTTACTTTGAAAGTACCTAGGACAAGTATATGCTCATAAATATTTTTTTCAAATATATGGTTATGATTTTATTGAATTTTAAATATATGTGGTTTTATATGTATTCAAATTGTATCATTTTTAAACAGAACTATTGAGTGAGTGTAGAAATCTTCGATATTTTGTAACCATTTATATTCTATTAAAATATTTCTATCTAAAATGTTACTTCAAATTTCCTTTCTTGTTCTTGTACACTTCTCTTCTTCTGAATTAACATTTTATGACCAAGTTGTACGGGTAGCTAATATTGAGGAAGAAGTCAACTGTTGCCATCAACTTTTAGAACCCCTTTCTGTCCCCTATTCAGTGTTTTAGACCAAGGACCATAGAATAGAATCTGTCTGATGCTTTATTAACTTTGTAGTATTATTAATACATATTGAAAAAAATCAATTAAATTACCGACATACCTACAAATTTGACTCTTTTCATGGTATACAGAAGCTTGCATTGATGATCTTGTTAATTTCTGAGATATTTCTAATGGCATTGTAATTTCATTTTAAAATACCGGTAATGCCTGTTAAATTTAATGGCTGCTAATTTTGTAACTCTATTTTCAAGTATTTGTCTTAATTCTTAATGGCCATTAATTTTGTAACTTCATTATAAAATCAGTAGAATGTTGTAAGTCTCATTGACTTGAATATATATATATGTGTGTAGCTGTGTAGTTTTATTTAGTTATTATGTAGTAGTTTAGTATATTTCTTTCTTTTCTCTGTCATAATATTATGTAGTTTTATTTAGCAATCACTTTCATTATATATAAATGATACCATAATTATATCTATGATTTTATTTTCCTGATCCGATATCAAGTTTTTTACTAATTGTATTTAACTTCATATTTTGTTCTTAGTTATATCTCTTATATTCATTTTGAGTTGTAACAAAATTAAATCTGTTCCTAATATGTTGAGGCATCATTATTTTAATAATAAAACATAAATTAATATATTTATTTTCAAACAAACATGATGGAAAAACCCTGCTTTCATGTGCATGGAAAATGAATGATTTTATGTCATATTTTATTACATAAGGAGTTGGACCTTATTCATTGGACAACATTCTATTAATTTATAGAAAAAGTAGGATTTTTATATGTCCTATTTCACACCTTTTACAGCCAGATCTCGTTTATTCGACATCCTTCTATCCGAATACTTAGTATCATCCAAAATAAATATCAGGTCCCGATGTATCTTCTTTGGCAGGTCGAATTGGGCTATTTGAAACCATTTATTATTCGAAATAAAATTTCGGACCGATGAATTTCGGATGAACGAGGTCAGACTGTAATTTCATTTAAAATTTGCATGGAAATGAAGGATTTGTGCATGTCATGTTTTTTACCATAGAATTTCATTTAAAATTTCTGATATTTAACAGGATGGAAGTCCAGTTTAAGGGTTATCCACCCCCTTTGATCACATGGTACAGAGATAACTTCGAGATTCGGCCATCACACGATTTCCAGATCGTTACCACGGAAACGTCTAGTAAACTCAAAATTCCTGAAGTATTCCCTGAGGATACCGGCATGTTTACTGTCAAGGCTTATAATATGTACGGCATGGTACAATGCAAGGTATGTGTCTGTCAGGGAGTTTCTGAATGAGAACTTGAATGATTTTGCCGATAGATATACTCTGGATAGCTATAAATAGGGAATTTATTTCTAGGGTACAAATGACAATATACTGTTTACATCGTGCGTGAATTTCTATTAAAACAGACAGGATATAACATTTGATCTTCGATGGATCTAAAATTATGTTGTGTTTGTACGCCTAGTAAAAACCCATTTTAGCGAATTTCAGATTTCATCTATTAATATTAACTGTTTATTATATGTTATTTTTGAGAACACAAACATTTTGTGAAGATTTGCATCACTTTGAATTTGTGAGTTCTTTGACTCCTGATATTTATTGGCTGGTGTTGGCTATTACACAATTTGCATTATTTCAGATTTGCACGTATTTTTAATGCCATGTAAGGTGTTATATGCTTGAGAAATTTAACAAAATTAAGACAACTACATGTCCAGATAGATAGTGATCTACAGTATTAATCAATATTGGTAATAATTTCAGGCTAAGTTGACTGTGATCGAAGAAGAGGAACCAAGCAAAGATATTCCACCCGAGTTCCGTAACCTTATCCGTGACAACCAAGCCCTGGAATCGGAACCAGCCACCTTTGATTGCCAAGTTTCTGGTAATCCCAAACCTCAAGTACATTGGGTAAAGGTAGGTTGAGTTGTCTAGAGATATGTAGAACAAATTCTTTGTCCATGTCTGAAAATTTCAACTGAATTTTTTTTAAGTGATCTGTCCAATGCAAGTATGGAATGGATATGAAAGTGTGATGTAGATTTTGAGGATTTTGAACAAAACTAATTTTGTTTGCTTCTTTACCAAAATACCTCAATTTGAAAAAAAGAAAATAGAGATTACTATTTCTCAATATTATCCATTTTAAAAGGCTCAGGAAAAATGTGTACGTCTGTTTTTAATAATCTAATAAATATTGAATTACTTTAGCATAATCACTTTCTTGAGAATAAAATAGATAGCTTAAATAATAACACCTTTGGGACCCTTGAAAACTAGTCTTCTTATTGAGTTGGTCTTGATATTGAAGTTGAATAAAGAGCAAAACAGTGAAAATGGACTTGAAAATTGTGTTCTTAATTTTGAGGTGGTCTTATTATTAAGGTGGTTTATATGAATCTAAATCAGACTGGTACTAAATGTTTATGCTCTTCTTTTCTTATCAGGATGGCAAACCAATGGATGACAGTCCAAGGATGAAATTTATTCATGAAGATGACAATTATACTTTACTGATTTATGAAGTGACACCAGAAGATGCTGGAGACTATGCTTGCGTTGCTATCAACAACGTCGGCAAGGCAACATGCACTGCTAAACTCAACGTAGAAGGTAATTTGGTTTTGAATTTTGACCAAGAATAATGAATGTGTGATTTAATTCCAAATATGATCACATGACCTTGGATTAAATTAGTCGAAATATCAAATCTTGCATTTTTTGTAGCGTTATATAGGTATAGCCTGTCATACGCTTATTTGCATTTGACAGAAATGTATGACCCAAACTGTAAAAATGCTATAAAATGTTGGTTTATTATGAAGATTTGGAAAATACAATTTTTTACATATTCTTGGAGTTCGTATTAAGATTTAAAAATATGAATATTTTGATGCATTAACTTACACTGTTGGGTCCCCTTTTAGTGCCCATTCAGTCTCCCGAACCCATGGAGCCTGTGGAAGAAGTCAAAGCCCCTGTATGTACACAGGAGCCACAGAATCTGGTGACCGATGAAGGCGAGCCAGTTACATTTACTTGTAGGATCCACGGATCACCTGGTATGTAAAGATGAACTTTAAGTATTTACTCAAATCACAGTTTCACTTTTGAATTATCTCATTTACAGACATTTATGCCAAAAAATCTGGGTCTAAGATTATAAATTTGAGTTTTGAGACCAGTCTCTTACTGCAGAGTTGCCATTGGTCTATTCAAAAACTCAGCTCAGAAATGACCAATCAGAGTCTTGGAGTTTTTAGACTGCTCTTAGAACTCCCATTTATATCCTTAGATTGTGTTTATTGTGACATACATGTATTTATGCTTGTCATATGAATGTAGCCAACACTTACAAGATGTAAGTTAATTGCAGTATTGATTCTTCTTCAACAAAGTTTGCAATGTTTGTGCCAAAATTTCAGTTGCTCAATTTTTTGTCTACACTGCAACTCCGTTATACCGCGATCGGTGGGGTCCAAGGACTCGCGATCGCGTTATATCCGACCGCGGTATAGAGACAGAATACCAACTTACCCCACCCACACAATATAGCGTTGTGCATACGATGTTTTCATATATTTCGTATTTGTTTCGTATTTGTTTTAATAAATAGGTAGAGGATAATATATAAAATGTATTTATGGGTTATTATTTGAAACTATTTCAAAACAAAACTCATTAATAATTTAAAACAAAGCTAAAATATGATCATTTCTCTTTCGGAACCGCGATATTTTGGCGGTGTTTGTATTATTTGTTACCCGTGAAAATTACCCCCTGTGACACTCTCGCAAAATACATGTGAACATTGCAGATTTAGAGTGAGAATTAATTCAATAATTATATCTAAGTGTATTTTCGTACCTATCGATATTTATCCGTTATTCACCAGAACAAAAGAATAATTCATCGCGTATAAATGTTGACTCGACCAACAATCACGCGTGAAAAATGCGATGTCCTTCAGTTTTTGCACCACGCGTAGTATCTATATTACATACATCTCATAAAGCATTTCACGTCAATCAAAATGTGCCTTTGACAAAATCACCACCCACGACGGTCGACCTCTGAAACTAGAAGACGACGCGGCGCCTTTGAAGTCTGCGAGTAGAACATTTTCCACGTGCGTCGCATCAAACATTGGGCCGACTATTTGATCTAACAAGTCAAGACGCGGTGCCTTTGTGGTCTGCAAACATTCCGTGCCGAGTTGTCCGCAAGTGCTGTATTAATCGTAATTAGCGTGTCCGGATACCATTTAGTTTATTGAGGATTAACACTGCTTTGTTCCATGATTGACATCCCCTACTGTCATTCATTCAATTAAAAGAAATCTCGCCGGTTCGCAATCATCTTATTGGTCAAGGTAAGGAGAATAATTGAACGTGGGCGTGTTAGACTCAACATCAGCTACTCCTGTTACGTCATAGATTCAGCACAATCCAAGGTCAAATTACGTTGATGTTTATGAAATGTGTTGAAAAACATTAGAAGGTGACATTTGTGTAAATATTGATGGTTATCATAATTGGACATATAACTCTTATGGTGTGTATATTCAGTTTAAATAATCTTGTTGATTCGCGATCGCTTAGTAAAATAAACTTGTAAACAGCACGTGATTTCGCGAAAGAGCAGACAGCAAATCGCGAAAAAATACGATTTTGATCAATTTTTCTTCCTTTTTTGACAAATTTTAGGATTTTTCTTAAAAATCATCGGGAGCCACGACGACATCGCGTTATAATGGATATCGCGCTATATCCGACCGCGGTGTAACGGAGTTGCAGTGTAGTAACGTTTTAAAAATCAAATGTTTTGAGACATGTATTCAATCCGTTCTTTTCTATATTTAGCCCCTGTGGTCACATGGTACAGAAACAACCAAATCGTGAAACCATCTAAATATTTCCATATGGAATCGACACCAGATGGCGTTCACAGTCTTAGTATTCTGGAAGCCTTCCCAGAAGACACCGGTACATACAAATGTGTCGCTAGAAACAAGGCAGGGGAGACAACTGTCATTTGCTACCTCAAAGTACATGGTAAGTTACCTGTCAGGTTTTTTTATTGTATTAGAAGAAATAGTACAGTATGTCTATAAAACTAAATTTGTAGACCAGTCTTCTGATACAGATTGAGGTCATAGACTGGAATTCCGTCATGGACGGAATACTTTCATAATTCCTAGACTTAGACTCTCAGGTTCGAATCCCGGTAGAGCCATTGACTGATTTTTCGTGTTATCAAAACATGACTTTATCTTAAATGTTATTTTTGCTCCTTTGTTGCTATAACAATATATATTTTATTAAAAGTTTATGAGGGTAACAACAATTATTCAGACAAAATTTCATTTGTTTAGATAAAACGACAACAAAATTACAGTAAATTTTTGCAAACTTAAAGTGTGAATTTCAGACTTAAAGTGTTTGTGAATAATGCCCCTGGTTTGTATATATTCAGGTCTTGAGAGTGAGCCCGAACACGGCCCACCCATGCCACAGGAACAGCCACCACAGATTGTGAGACCCATCACTAACACACTTGTTGTCGAGGGTAGCCCGGCTAAGTTTGTTGCTGAGTACAGTGGTGAACCCCAACCACAGATCACATGGTTGAGAAATGCTCTTCAGCCCCTGAAGGAGACAAAATACATCAAGGTAAATACATGCACATGTTTCGATCTGACCAAGTAATCTCTGTATTCCAAGTTTCTGTTTGTGGATTAACATATACAAATTTATTCCTTAATTGGTATTTAATGTTCAATAAATCTGCAAAGTAGTCAAAGTGCTTTAACCAATGTCCTCGCATTGACATAATGTAGTCATGGTAGTTTACTTCTTGTGCCCCCACAAAATTGGGGGCGTGTAGGTATGTCCTTGCCCTCCTGTCCACCTTCCATCCGTCTGTCTCATTTTATTGAAATTTAATTGAATTTTTCATTTCACTCATTTACTACTTGAAACGATTTTATGCACATAATCACCTGTTACGTTTAATTATGTTGCTAGGAATATAAAGCTTGGAGCAAAATTATTATTTTAATGTTGTTTTGACAGATTGAGACAACAAAGACTACTACAACATTGACCATCAAACAGGCGTTCCCTGAGGACTCTGGTCTTATCACATGCAGACTTAAGAACAAGTTTGGCATGACTGAATGCTCTGCTGAACTCTATGTACAAGGTAAGTGATCTGATTGGTTTAAACTTGGTCATGTGACTGTATTGGAATGATTTGATTAGTCAAAACATCAGTCATGTGCCTGCACTGATTTGGTTTGATTGGTTGAATCTAAACTGAACTCTAGCCTTTTGATTGGCTTGTCCTGGTTGGTCATGTTTACCCCTCCAAACTGGAAGTTGGTTTTGAAATGGCAAGTTTTAAGGTAAGTGAATACATAATGTTTGTGAGATGGCATTTTTCAATGAGAATGTGGCATGATATAAAAGTGTTTTCAATAAACAAAAAAATACAAAACCTTAACGAGCATGAATACAGAAAATGGATCAGTTACTAAAACATAATCTGTTAAAACAAGTTGTAACGAGCTGTAACTCAGCACAAGTAATGCACGTAAAATATTCAGTCGATTGAATGATGCCTCTGAAAGTAATTTTATAAACAAAATGACATATAAATGCATGGAAGTGTGAGGTCTTTGAATGTCAATGTATTTATTAACATATTTTGAATGCAGTCATATATTTCAGGAGACGTCACAGGAGCATGCTAAGAGTTACTGCCCTTTTAATGTGAATGAATTACCTCCCTTTACTCATTTTTTTTCTTTATTTATTTAGTATTTTTGTTCTAGTGCACATTGTAAGCTCCCTGTTGGCATCTTTGTATTAACAAATGTAACAGTGAGGTTTCAAGTGTGTATTGTATTTAGAAAAATATTATATGAGATCTTTCAAATTGTATGTATCACAGGGCTTTGTCACACAAATTCAACTTCTGTCAAGTATGATGTATACCTGTCAGAGTTAGTGGCAAAGCCCTGTGGTTGTTATTTTACAGAATGTTGATGATTTTATTTTATACATTATCTATGAATGTATGATAAATTTCAGCTATACCTAACTGTGAAATGTAACTAATTTTTGTTATGCAATGTACTAATCTTAAATTTAATTATATTAATAGCGTTAGTTCTAACCTCTGTTGTATTCAATTTCCGTTGTATTTGAATACATTGTATGTGCCCTTAAATGCATGTCTTTTTGAGTCTGAATCGAACAGGAAATGAGACTGGCCAGACAGGAAGCATGATAGGACTTGGTCAGTGACCGATTGACCAGGCTGTTATTCGTGCATGTTGTTTGAACATTCCACTTGTCTGCTGACTCCGACTGGAATGGAATGATTTTGCTGCATGACTGTCAGACACGAAACCCTGTGGAATTAAAAGTTGGGGAAATGAGGTAAGGAACTTATTAAACTGTGGTCATTCCTAGTGAAAAAACTACAGTTGGACCTCGGTTTTTCAACAACCTTTTATCCGAATACTCGGTATCAATCTGAAATAAATAACAGGTCCCTGTGTATCTTCTTACGCAAGTCAAATTAAAATGTATTATTCGAAATATAAATTTTTTCGACCCGATGAATTCGAATGAACAAGGTCCGACTGTATTTATATTTGACATTTTTTGTAAAAAAAAGCAATTTTGTCCTGTATTGCTTAGTTTATATGTTTGTTATACATGGAAAACTCACATAGTGGCACTTCGGCGGGAAAGTGCTTTATCTTTATTAACTCACATAGTGTTTGAGAGACATGTACAAAATATTACGATACATTAACCACACATTTGAATATTGAAAAGCGTAATGGTCAAGGGGTAGAATGCTAGATGTCAAGATTTTTCTGCAATCTTCCCACTCCTTCCATGAGATGCGAGTACTGGTTAGAAACCCAGGAATCAGCCATCAAGATTGAGTGATATGCTATTCAGTAATGTATACAAAAGAATATTTGAAACTTAATTTTACTTTTAACGTTTTTGTGTGAATATATTTTTTCTAGATGTTCAACAAGCTAAACTTCTTGAAGAGAGATATAAAACAACTATTGAAAGAAGTCCACCAGAGTTTGTGAAACCATTACCAGCTGTAAGAGAAATACAGCCAGGAGAGATGACCAGGTTGGTTACCATAGACTTAAGTATTATGTGATGTAATATATGATGTAATATGAGCCAACAGATACATGTTTCAACTTTCATTTAATGCCAAAAGTATAAGAATCAGACGTCTAATTTTCTTTTTATAGCAATTTCAATGTAAGGAACAAAACGCAAAAGTAAGTGTCAAAATGATGACGTTGCGTCAGAATGTGCATCATGATAAGAATAATATTTTTATGAAAGAAATTTGACTTTTGACCTTAATTTTCAGACTTGAGGCCACAATTGCTGCACAGCCACCACCAAAACGTTACACATGGACATTCAAAGGTCAAGAGGTCAGACCTACAGAAAGAATCAGAATTGTACGGGAAGCTAACACTATCATCTTGATTATCTCCCCTACACAGCCACAGGATGAAGGAGAATACATTCTGAAGGTCGAGAATGACCTTGGAGAGGTCACATGTAGAACGACCTTGACCTTACCAGGTGAGTGGAAAAAATTCAATATAATAAGGGCTGTAGTTTCAAAATTTGATTCATTCCCAAGTTTAATGGCAAGAATTAGAATTTTAATTTACCCATTAATTTTCAAAATTTACAACGTTATGCTCTCAAAAGCAGTATTTGCGTCTTTTATCATTATAGTAGTAAAAAAATAATATTTAAACTTCAAACCTTGAAATTTAGTATTTTATTGTGTTCTGTGTGACTGCTTCCTTACTGAGTAATGATTTTGCTAAAAGTCTTCATACCTGTGGTACTCAAATATGAATTTATACTGATTTAATGGACTATGAGGTGTTTTGATAGAATTTTTTGAACTTTCAGTCAAAGAAAAGACTGTTGAACTTCTACAACCCAAACCTACAGATCAAATGACCTTGACCCACACAACAACAACTGTTACTAGGGAAGAGCTCATCACTACAAGAACAATAGCACCAGAACTCGTGCAACCCCTTGAACCAGAAATCTATGTGAGAGAAAGGGGAATTGCTAGGTAGGGAGAATTTTAAGGGTTCTTTGAAAGGGTCTAATATAATGCTTGTAGCATGTTTCTGTTAACCTGTTGATATTATGCACTTAATGTTTTTGTTCATTCTTTATCATACTCGTCGACATGTATTCATTATTTTAATTCCTTTAAATGAACTGTCAATACTATGGAAACATTTTGTCATTTTTATAGTTTTTTTCTTATATTTATCTTCTCATGTATTATACATACAGGTATTTGTTTCACACTTGTTCATGTTTTCCAGACTTGAATGTAAAATTGAAGCGTACACTCCACCCATGGTCACATGGTTTGTTAACGGCATGGAGATCAAACCTTCGCCTCATTATGAAATGCTCTATGAGGATGGGAAATCCGTGTTACTAATTATAGAAGTTGGACCAGAAGACACTGGGGAATACACAGTCAAGGCCCAGTCACAGGAGATTGGTGAAATTGTCAGTAGTACAACTTTGTATGTACAAGGTAAGTCTGAGATTTCATTATTTGTTAAGGTAAATACTTTTATGATGGCCAATGTCTTGGAAAATCTAATTTTGATAAGCCAGTTTCAATTTCACTGCCTAGAAAAAAGAAAACATATTGGTGCTTCTCTAAAGAATGAACTCCATATCCAATATACTTTTTCCACGATTCTTACATAAATTATTCAATTATGTTGCCTTGTATTAAACGTTACCAGATATTGTCTTCATGTGTATATCTGTTGTGGCTTCAGTACCAGATATTGTCTTCATGTGTATATCTGTTGTGACTTCAGTACCATCTGGAAGTATAATCCATTTCTTTAAATCTAAATCAGACCATGAAATTAAGTGATAAATCAATTTTGCAATTATATTTATGCCTGTTCACAAAGTGGTTACAACTATATTTACATAACATTCAGAGACTGTTTACAATTATAATGTTTTTTATGATACAAAAAATACTTTATTTATGTTAGGCCTTTTTTCCAAACACCAATTTCATGTGGTTTTTTTACAGAGCCTGCCACTGAGGAGATCACTCTCCCAGTTGCCCCAGGTTCCGCCGAAATTCAGCCATCTCCTTCTGAGAAGATGATCCCACCCAATTTTGTAACGCCTGTCCAATCAGTGGAAGCAATTGACGGGGAGGAGCTACACTTACCATGCAAGGTTACTGGCAAACCTATGCCACAGATTTCTTGGTATCACAATGGCAAAAATATTGATCATGATGAGGAATATGTTATTACATACAATCCAGAAACTGGTGTCATAAGTCTGTTGATTGTGGAAGTTTTCCCTGAAGATGAGGGGGAATATGTTTGTGTAGCTCACAATCCAGTTGGTGATGCTGTTACCAGAGCAACACTGACTGTCGCCGAATCTGAAGAACGTGAAATGGTCACTCCCACTCCAGATATGGTTGATGAAACAGAAGTTAAACAAGAAGTGCAACCAGAAGCTGAGTGTGTTCCTGAAGATATGGAAATTGATGAGGAAGAGGTCAAACCTGATGTCATTGAAAGACCTAAGCTGGTACCATTGGAGGAAGCTCCTAGACCACGATCACCATCTCCAGAAATGGAAGTAAGTAAAACTCCTGTGCCTGAAGAACCTGAAGAACAAGCATCTGAAGTTGAAGAAGAAGCAGTTGAACCTGTTAAGAAGGAGAAGACTGAAATAACGATTGAATTTGAACCTAAAGAGAAAACTGAAATAACAATTGAAGTTGAACCTAAAGAGCCTACTGAGGTTTCTGAAATTGAAGTAACTGCTAAAGTCATTGAAAGACCGAAGTTGGTACCAATGGAGGAAAGTCCTAGATCTCCTTCTCCTGAATTCCTTGATGCTGTGGAAATACAAGTCAAAGCTCCAGAAGAAGAACTACCAGAAGTTGAGGAGGAAGTGCTAGAACAAGGTGTAAAACCAACCAAAGTAGACAGACCAGTGCCTAAACCATTGGAGGAGAAACCAAGGCCAGAGTCTCCTATTTATGAAGAAATTGGAGAAGCTCCAATCTATGAAGAAATTCCAGAAAGGCCACAGCCTGAAGTAGAAGAGGAGGTCTTGGAACAATCTGTAAAACCGGCTAAGATTGACCGTCCTCTGCCTAAACCAGTAGTGGAAGAAAAGGCACCGGAAGAACCTGAATTTGAAGAAGAAATCACACCAGTTGTTGAACAGCCTGAAGAAGCTGGTAAAGATGTTGAGGAAGAAACTCTCATTCCTGAACAGATCACTAAGAAAGTTGACATACCTGAACTTAAACCAGAAGATGAAAAGGTGGACAAAGATGCATCAAAAGAAGGAGAAGAAGCACCTAAGCCTAAAGAAGAAATCCATGTTGAAGATATATATGCTACTATTGATGAAGGTGAAACAGTTGAAGATATTCCACCAGAATTTATTGAACTTCTCCAACCACAGGTTGTACAAGATGGTGAAAGAGTAATGCTGATCTGTAAAGTTATTGGTGTGCCTACACCTACCATTACTTGGTTCAGAGAAGGTCAAGAAATATCACCAAGCTCAGACTTTATGCCTGGATACGACACAAACACTGGAACATGCTCACTAGAGATTCCTGAAGTGTTCCCTGAAGATGCCGGAGAATTTGCTTGCAGAGCAGTCAATCCATTTGGTGATTCTGTCACGACAGCTAATCTCCTTGTAGAACGTAAGTTTTCATGTATTATTTATTTATTATACCTTTGAAACCACCATGATTTTGAAAGCAGGTACATGTGTTTTCAAAGCAAAAATAATCCAGATTGCTGAAATTCTAGTAAAATACATTTGCTAGATGTGACCTGACAAGCATTTATATAGCTATCTTGATTGATATAAGTGTTTAGTAAGTTAATTGATTGTAAAGTACCTGTTATAGTAAATAGTATTGTAATGCTTTAGATAGTGTCATTGCTGCAATTTTAGTACAAGTTGTGTAAAACAGTTACAGTAATTTATATAGCTAGTAAAATTTACCTCTATAAGCATACTTCACAGTTGACTACTTTTCGATATTTATCATCGTCTAACAACACATTACGAATATGCATGTGGTATACTATTGCAACATAGATTAATATTTTCATCCGATGATGTAGACACTGATAATTGATATATGCTGCGTACTAGCAGTTTAATATATTCATGCGTAAAGGTCAAGATCAGGTTAATTTTTACCACCTATACTCTTACATAATATGTTATTTGAAACTTTTTAGTTGCTGCAGAAGAACCATTAGTACTCTCTGATGCATCGACAGAGGCCACAACAGTTATTGATGTTCCAGATGCTGAGTTCGAGGACGAACCAACCCCATTACAGAAACCACCAGAGTTTGTCAGACCACTTGTGACTGATATGGAGCTACCTGAGGGAAGCATTGCCAAGTATGTACATACAGGAATTTTATTATTATGGTGAATTTGATACAAATATGAAACAAATATATACTGGTACTCAAGTTTTATCTGTTTTTCTTACTTTTATAATTGCAATACAAGATTTGCCACAAATTTATTGCGCTTCTGTCGGTGAGATTGCAGAAAGTGTGAAAGTGTGTGTATATCTTCAAAAAATACGATTCCAACACATGTTCGAAAATCTACAAAAAGAGTATGATACATTTTCCTACTGCTTGATATGATGGGCATAAAGTGTAAATGTATTAAAATTTGATGACTTTCTTTCCACAGATTTGTTATTGAAGTCAGTGGTGAACCATTGCCGACGATAACATGGCATTTTAGAGACAGTCCATTGGAACCCTCTCAGAAGATACAGATCATTATAGAGAGGAACACATCCACGTTGATCATATTTAACACAATACCTGAAGATTCTGGAGATTATGTATGCGAGGCAAAGAATGACACTGGTGTAATCACCTGCAGATCTACACTTCACATTACTCGTAAGAAATTTCTCTACTCTTTTACTCATGTAATGGACAATGTTTTATGGATTGTTGTTTTCCTGGAGGTCTGTATGGGGAGGCACTGTCTTATGTATGTGGCATTCCCTGTAGCAGCTTAATCTCTCTCTTTTCGTAATGTTTATTGTCCATGGACTTTTTTTATCATAATGTTGTGTTTAAACTTCAGATTTTGATTCAGTGTAATGTTTTTAAGTATGAAAATTCACAATCATGAAAAATATTATGCTAATCAATACAGTGGTGATGATGGTGTTGAATAAAATATGGAAATTGTGAAAAGTAAATTGATCAAACCTAGCCAACGACTATGTTGATTATGATGATAAGGTTATTGAATAATTATATTTCTTCAGCTCGAAAAACCAAGGACATCGAGCTTATACCTGAACCTCTTGATGAGGAAACTATGGTTAAACAACCTGTGTTTGAATCCGACTACGCCTTCACCAGTGAAGACGAGATTCCTGATGAACAGCAACAAGCTCCTGAGTTCACTCAGTTACTTCATCCAATGACTGTTCGTGATGGAGAACGTATTGAACTGATCGTGCGTTTCCAGGGCCGACCATCTCCAAGGATACGTTGGTTCCATAATGGTCAGGAAGTGGTTAAGAGCACTGACTTTGAAATTACCATAGATTACGACAAAGGTGTTAGTATGTTGATTATCATTGAAGTGTTCCCTGAAGACGAGGGAGAGTACACCTGTGTGGCTTCTAACAAGATTGGCGAGACTATTACAACCTGTAGACTGACAATTGTTGGTAAGTTGTTTTTGTTTTGTTATTTAATTGGACTGTTCATCAATTCATCTAGTTTTAATCCTTAAAAATCATCTACCATTTGCAGACAATAAGCTTAAGCATATAGCTTTATATGTCTAAGTCAACCCAAAAATGATTTCTATATAACTGTTCGAAAGATGTGATTGCTAAATGTTGTGCACATATAAGTGGAATGGGCAGTATAAATTATCAAATTGCCTCCGATTTTTTTTAATGTGTCTAATTAATACATGCATGTTATTTAGTCTAAATATTAATTTGTCAAGTTATCAAGGCATGATAATTTTCCGCGGATTTGTGGAAATCTGGGGATTTGACACTTGCAATGACTGTTTCTGAGACAATGTAAGCCATCTTAGATACCTTAAAGCCTGGAGCTTCAGCGGCCCCCTGTACCCCTTGCCGAATTTTCAGTCGATTTATTATATTGAATAACTTTAATGTGTGTTATCATATAAAATTTAAAAAAATCCTTCAGTATTACTTTGCAATGTTACTTATACATTAAAGTTGTTTAAATTCTATAATGTCTTGTATGTTTTAAAGGTACTGAAGAAGAAGTGCCATCTGCTGAGTCACACAAGGAAACAATTGAAATTCAACATTCTAAACCTGAAACCGAAGTTCCGGAAACTACTCGTGTTACCAAGACATTCCGAGTGGAAGGTCAACCTGAAGATACTATCATCATGCCTGAGGAGGCAACTCACACTGAGGCAATAAGAATTGACACACAACCTACCAAAATGGTGATCGTTCCAACACAAGAACAAAGATTTCAGGAAACTGTTGAGATTGGTACTGCACCTAAGAAACAGCCAACATTTGAGATAAGAGTTGGTGTTCCTAAAACAGCACCATCTACTACTGGAGATAAGGTTACCGAGACGACCACTTTCACGACTATCACAAGTCAAATTCATGTGAGTATATACTTAAATATTTATCTTCATAAAAAATTATTGCTGTGCCTTAAATGAACTTATCGAAAAAGTTTAAGCAAATATTATTATAACAATTAATGGATTTTTAGAACTGATTTGATTAATTTACGATTATAATATATATCTATTAATCATCATTTCAATTGCAGTTGTATGAATTATAAAAAATGGTAGGAATTTTAATCAAACCAGCCGATTCAGGAGTACTTGATGTCCCTTGAATGATTTGTGCTTTATTTCTTGCAGGAGGCACCTGAAGAATTGCCTGAAATTAAGGAGGGTAAAGAAACTCGTACTACAACTATCATCTTTGATAAGCCTGGTGCTGAACAGCCTCCTGTGCAGTTGACTGTTCAAGTTCCTGAGAAACCAATTCCTCAAGATGTTATCTCAGCTTCTGAGACAACTAAAACTACAGTGACAAAGGAACTAAGGATCAAGGAAATTGAACCTGAAGAAGAAATCCCTGAGTCTCACAAAGAAACAATTGAAATCACCCCTGAGGCTAAGCCACAGACTGTAGAAATGTTGGTAACTGTGCCAAAAACAACTACTCAAACAACTGTTGTTTCTACCGATGTTACAGAGACTAAGACTCAAACCAAGAGAATTGAAGTGGAGATTAAGGAAACTACAATGACACAAAAACCAAAGCAGATTGAAATGGTCATTCCTAAAACAGAGACTACCACCACTGATATTCAGATTAAATCACCTGCTGTTCAAGTACAAGCTACTAGACCTGCAGATGAACAAATTGAAGAAACTAGACCATCAATTGAGGTTTCTACAAAGGAAATACCACAGAAAGAGAAACCTTTGGAGAAAGAACAAATTGAAATCTCGATCAAACCTGAACCAGTCAAACAGGAAATTGTCATGGAAATTTCCACTGAGCCAGTCACTGAAGAAACTAAAGTCATGGAAGTTGAAGTTTCTGCTCCATCTCAGCCAACTGAAGTTGAAGAGAGGGAGACAATCACTGTTAAACCAGTTTTAGAACAGGAGACTAGAGCACCTGAAGAGGAACTGAAAATCTCTGAAAGAGAAACAATTGAAATTGTCAAGATTCCTGATGAAGAGAAAACAATTCAGGTTGAGATTGATGTCCCTGATAGTGCTGCACCAACAGTAACTGAAACTATTCAGATTGACACAGTTTCCAAGGAAACTATCATTGAACAAGTTCTTCCGGAAGTCACTGAAACTCATAAAGAGGAAGTTTCTCTTGTGATCGCTGGAAAACCAATGGAAGAAGTCAAACTTTCATTCCAAATTCAGCCATCTGAGAAGGAAGTACCACAGCAAGAAGTGGTTAAGGAAGTTGAAACTGTTACTGAGACTGTGACAGAAACTATCCAATTGCCTGAGCTGGAAGAAGTTCCTTCCGAGCAAGTACCAGTTGAAACACAAGAAAAACCTCTTGAAGAAGTTCAAATGACCATTGACATAAAACAGCATGAGATAACTGAAACTGAAGAAGTAACATCAGTTGAGAAAACAGTAGTCACTGAAAAGACCACTATTGAAATACCAGCTACAACTGAGACTCATAAGGAAGAAGTGATTATGGACTTTGCTGACAAACTTGCGACTGAAGTCACCAAGGTCATTGTACTGAAAACTCCAAAAGAAGTCCCAGTTACCAAAGAAACAACTCAAATTGAGACAACACTTATCACCAAGGAAATTGAAGCTGAAGTGCCTGAGATTAAGGAGAAGCAGACTGAGGACATCACCATAGTTACTCAGGAAAAACCACAGGAAGTTGTTCAATTCCAAATAGAAATCAAACCACAACAAGTTCCAGAAACAACTGAGATTACTCAGGTGGATACCACAACTGAGACTGTAATAAAAACAGTAGAAGTGCCTGTTGTTGAGGAGACATATACTGATGAAGTTACTCTTGACATAAGCAAGAAGCCAGAATCTGTTCAGATGGAAATTGAGGTTCCCAAACAGGTTACCACTGAAACCATTATAGTGTCACAAAAAGAATCAGTTGAAGCACCTGAAGAAGTCCCTGTGACTGAATTCCATAAAGAAGAAATTCAATTTGACATTAAAGGAAAACCACAAAAAATGGAAGAAATGGAAATCACTATACCATTGAAACCAAAGGAGAGTCCAAAGGAGAGCCCTAAAGAAAGCCCGAAGGAGACAAGCCCCAAAGAGACAAGTCCTAAGCAGTTGAGCCCATTGCTGGCACCAACTACAGAAGAGATCTTTGACACATTCGAGACAGTAGAGGAGGGTGCTCCTGAGTTTACTTGGGGACTTACTTCCTTGAAGGTCATGGATGGTGAAGAAGCAAGATTCTTCTGTGAAGTTAGAGCAGAACCAACTCCAGAGATGTCATGGTATCATGATGAGAAACCTATTGGAGAAAATCAGGACTTCAGGTTTGTTGTTTGCTTTATTTAGAAACATTTCAGTCTCTAACAGTAAACATTTTGAATTTGAAGAATTTTAATGCAATGTCATAATATGTTGCTAATGAAAAAAATGTATGTGCTAATATGATGCCAATGCTATTCTTTGATTTCAACTTATATTTTACATATGGGTAAGTTTACACTAGTGGGTAATTATACAGTTATAGGCTTTATGGCATACTGGTCTGAATTATAGAATAAAAGCTACAGTAAATAAAGTGGTATTAGCATTTTTATTATTTTATCTGTATAGTACATTCTCGTTTCTTAGGTCTATTTGGCGCTATTCTGTTAGAAACTTTGTTAACCTCACCTCATTTTAGGAGTCTTGTATTCAAACCTCTCATGGCTACTTATATAGTTCTAAAAAAATGTTTAACTTTTGTTACAGGATAACATTTGAACCAGAGACTGGCAAATGTACTCTGTTGATAGTTGAAGTGTTCCCACAAGACGCTGGAGAATACAGATGTATCGCTGTCAATGAGCGTGGCAGAGCTTTATCCAGAGCCACGCTTGAAGTTGAATGTAAGTCACACAATGACTTTGTGTCTGAATATATACTTCAATATCTGGTATTTGAGAGACCAATATCTTGCAAATTTTAAGTTTTAAGTTAATTGTGTAATTCAGTTTCAGTTTTGGTTATAACACAAACACAACATTGGAAAGGATATTTGACTAAGGATTATTTTTGCCAAATCAATGTTCATTACATCTGTTTCCATAAAAATAATAAAACATTAGCTATTATGGTTGGCAAATGAGCTTTTGTATATGTGATCCAAATATCTTGCATATAAGTCCGGAAAATGTTCATTAGCATTAGATGATAGAATCTTATCAAAAAAGTAAAGCATACTTGTTTGGATATATGTAGGCAATGTATTGAATATATACATAATACTATGTTTTCATCAACCTGTGTTTAACTGTTTTGGCCTAATTTGCTGGTAGTTGGCAGTCCTCATCCTTTCAGTCATTCTACAGGGTCTGAGGTGATAAGCATCTGTTTCGCTGTTTCTTAGCACTGTCTTGAAAATGACCAATGACTAGGCTGCATTCTGAGCATGGTCTCAATAGCAATTTTATGACATTGTACTCGGGATTGCTGTCGGAGGCCTGTTTTAGTACGAGATTTAAAATTAAGCCATGTTTATTTTTTTCAGCTTATGAGTATGTAGCTGACACTGAGGAAGCTTCTGATTCAGTACAGTCCTCTATAGAAGCTACTTCACCAAGACAGAGAATAGATTCTGACACTGAAGTATCTGTTGTGAGGCAACAAATGATTGAAGAGATGCAAGAAATGCAGGACAGAATTCATGCCATTTTCTCAGGTATGCACAGTCCTACCTTGTTCATTCGAATTCATCGTGTCTGAAATTTTATTTTGAATAAAAAACTGTTTTGAATAGCCAATTTCAATTTGTGCCTAAGAAGATATATTGGGACCTGATATCTGTATTTCGGATGATACCATGTTTTTGGATAGAAGGTTGTCAAATAAATAAGGTTCGACTGTATGTTGATTAAAGGATTGAAGTGCAAAACTTAAAATGTTAAGTTGGCTTTCTCTTTGATATTTTTACACTTCCTAGATGTTCATATGGCATAAAATCAGTCCTTGTTGTTCTTAAATGATTTGTATTGTCTGAATGAAATAATTTGGTGTTACATGAAATTGTACTTTATTCACTCGTTTTGATGTAGGTAAAGATTGCTTATGTGCTATGCATTAGTAGATTGACATGCTCAATAAAGACATGTGGTTAAATATTACTCATACCTTATGGTTTCTGAAAGTTCGATAACCATTCACAATTATTGTACCATTTGAATAATTGAAATAGTGGACATACTGTGAAATTATATATAATCTTTCTAATTGTATTATTCAGGTGTGAAAGAAGATTTAGAAGCTGACATTGTAGAAGCTGAAGTACGCCGTGAGGAAATCATGAGATCCAGTTTACACGAGGATGAGGTACCCGAGGATATACTTGATGAAATCTCTGAAGCTGTTCCTGAAGAACTTGTGCCTGCTGAGGAAGCACCAGTAAGTATTATTTGTATGTTCCTATTAGTTCGAGGAACCAATATTCATTTTTAAGTAGAAATAAGAAAATTTAAAGACTTTTGAAGCAGAAAGCATCTATAGGTATTCAGTTGTTAAATTTATTCACAAGCAAAAACATCGCTGATATTGTTCTTGTTTTGTACAAAAATGTAAAATTCCTACTATATTTCGTCACAATTTCAATCCATTTTAAGGGTGAGTCTGATTTTATGTACATTTTACACCAATCAATGTAAGTATTTTACACAGTGCAACCTCTTTCATGTGCAGCTTACCTTGAGCTACATCCCTTCTTCAACAACGATACCAAATTTTCCTTTGAACCTATCTAGAGCAATGACCTCTCGACGACCTCCAAATGTGCATCCTCAAAGGGTGTTGCACTTGAGATATTGCACTGTATGTATGTTGATGTATGAAGTAACTTCAATCATTATGTCTTACTTTAATCATTGGCGATACATCTTTGAAATGGTGATAATGCATTTGTCCAACTGTTCTGTTCATATTCCATACTAGCTGAATATTGTCTAATTTGTCGAAACAGTTGCCCCTGATCAACAGACAACAGAAATATATAAGCTATGAAGCTGACTGTAACCTATTTTTTATTGTATTGCTATTATTTCTCAGGTTGAACAATTGCCTTCTGAAGAAGTTACTGAATTTAAAATTGAAGAGGTTCCCGAAGAAGTTGACCAGCCTGATGTTGCAGAGGTGACACCTGAGGAGACACTGTCTGTTGTACCTGTTGTGGAAAAAGCTGAACTTGAAGCACCAGAAAGTAAGAAGACAGAGTACAAATCTGAAGTAATTGTAGAATCTGCTGATATGTTCGAGGTTGTTCTCACCCAAGAGGTTCCTGAAGATAAATCTAAAACAGTAGAAGTTCAAATTCAAGTTCTTAAACCAGAAGCCAAACAACCTCAAGAATCAGTTATTGGCATTGCTATTGAAGAGCAAGTGCCTCAAGATGTAATTGAAGTATCAGAAACTACTAAAGTAACTACAAGTGTTACTGAAGTTGTTTTAGATGTTGGAGAAGTTGAAAAAGCAAAGCCAGAAGAATTTAAAGTTGAAATAATCACTGAATCTACTGACAAACCAGAGGTAACTGACGTGAAAGAAACTCCATCTGAAACTACAACAGTGTCTGAAATTGTAATTCAAACTGCCAAGCCAGAGGAAAAACAACCAGAACAGTACAAGGTTGAAGTAGCTGCTGAGACAGTTGAACAACCAGAAGTCACTGATGTAACAGAAACCCCATCTGACAAAACTGAAATCTCCGAAATTGTTATTGTAACTGCTAAGCCAGAGGAAAAACAACCAGAACAATACAAGGTTGAAGTAGCTGCTGAGACAGTTGATCAACCAGAAGTCACCGATGTGACCGAAACCCCGTCAGAAACAACTACCATTTCTGAGATTGTTTTTGACATTGCAAAACCTTCAGAGAAGCAGCCTGAGCAGTACAAAGTAGAAGTTTCTGCAGAATCTGTTGATCAACCAGAGGTCACAGATGTTACAGAAATTGTATCAAAAACTACTGAAGTCTCTGAGATTACTTTTGAAACTGCCAAACCAGAGCAAAAACAACCAGAACAATACAAGGTTGAAGTAGCTGCTGAGACAGTTGATCAACCAGAAGTCACTGATGTGACCGAAACCCCGTCAGAAACAACTACCATTTCTGAGATTGTTTTTGACATTGCAAAACCTTCAGAGAAGCAGCCTGAGCAGTACAAAGTAGAAGTTTCTGCAGAATCTGTTGATCAACCAGAGGTCACAGATGTTACAGAAATTGTATCAAAAACTACTGAAGTCTCTGAGATTACTTTTGAAACTGCCAAACCAGAGGAAAAACAACCAGAACAGTACAAGGTTGAAGTAGCTGCTGAGACAGTTGACCTACCAGAAGTCACCGATGTGACCGAAACCCAGTCAGAAACAACTACCATTTCTGAGATTGTTTTAGACATTGCAAAACCTTCAGAAAAGCAGCCTGAGCAGTACGAAGTAGAAGTTTCTGCAGAATCTGTTGATCAACCAGAGGTCACAGATGTTACAGAAATTGTATCAAAAACTACTGAAGTCTCTGAGATTACTTTTGAAACAGCCAAACCAGAAGAAAAGCAACCAGAACAGTACAAGGTTGAAGTAGCTGCTGAGACAGTTGACCAACCAGAAGTCACCGATGTTACTGAAGTTACATCAAAAACTACGGAAGTTACTGAAATTACCATTGAAACTGCAAAGCCAGAGAAAAAACAACCTGAGGAATACAATGTAGAAGTCTCTGCAGAGACTGTTGAGCAACCAGAAGTTACTGAGGTCACAGAATCACCTGCTGACACTACTGAAATATCTGAAATTGTCATAGAAACAACAAAACCGAAAGAAAAGCAACCAGAACAATACAAGGTTGAAGTAGCTGCTGAGACAGTTGATCAACCAGAAGTCACTGATGTAACAGAAACCCCAACAGAGACCACAACCATTTCAGAGATTGTTATAGAGACTGCAAAACCTTCAGAGAAGCAGCCAGAGCAGTACAAAGTTGAAGTTTCTGCAGAATCTGTTGATCAACCAGAGGTCACAGATGTTACAGAAATTGTATCAAAAACTACTGAAGTCTCTGAGATTACTTTTGAAACAACCAAACCAGAAGAAAAGCAACCAGAACAGTACAAGGTTGAAGTAGCTGCTGAGACAGTTGACCAACCAGAAGTTACTGATGTGACCGAAACCCCATCTGAAAAAACGGAAATCTCCGAAATTGTTATTGAAACTGCCAAACCAGAAGAAAAGCAACCAGAGCAGTACAAGGTTGAAGTAGCTGCTGAGACAGTTGACCAGCCAGAAGTCACTGATGTGACAGAAACCACATCGGAAACAACAACTGTTTCAGAAATTGTAATACAGACTGCTAAACCAGAAGAGAAAAAGCCTGAACAGTACAAAGTAGAAATGACAGCTGAAACCATTGATCAACCTGAGGTCACAGATGTTGACGAAACTCCAACAGAAACAACTCAGGTCACAGAAATTGTAATTGAAACTAAAAAGACCGAAGAAAAACAACCTGATCAATACAAAGTAGAAGTCTCTGCTGAGACAGTTGAGCAACCAGAAGTTCTTGAGGTTACTGCTACACCTGCTGATACTACTGAAATTTCTGAAATTGTTGTAGAAACAGCCAAGCCAGAGCAGAAGCAACCAGAGCAGTACAAGGTAGAAATTACTGCTGAAACAATTGATCAACCAGAGGTCAGTGATGTTACCGACACACCTTCTGAAACAACGGAAGTTTCTGAGATTACTGTGGAAACAGCTAAGCCAGAGGAAAAGCAACCTGAACAATACAAAGTTGAAATAATTGCAGAAACTATTGATAAACCAGAAGTCACTGATGTAACAGAAATTCCATCAGAAACAACAACAGTTTCTGAAATCATTGCTGAGACTGCCAAACCAGAGGAGAAGCAGCCTGAGCAATACAAGGTAGACATTTCTGCTGAAACAATTGATCAACCTGAAATCACGGATGTAACAGAGACTCCATCTGAGACTACTGAAGTCTCTGAAATTACTATTGAAACAGCTAAACCAGAAGAAAAGCAGCCAGAGAATTATAAGGTAGATATAGCCTTTGAAACTGTTGAACAAACTGATGTTAGTACAGTTGAAGATACACAGACTGATACTACAACAATATCAGAAATTTTGATGGAAATAACTAAACCAGACGAAGCTCAACCTGAAGAATTCAAGGTTGAAATAATTACTGAAAAGACTGAAAAACCAGACGTGTCAGAAATGACAGTAACACCCGAAGAAACAACCCAGGTGACTGAAGTCACTGAGGAACTTGCTCAACCAGAACAAAAACAACCTGAAGAGTATAAAGTTGATATGCTACTTGAGCAACAAGAGACTCCTGAAATTGCTGATGTAAGATCAGAGTCGCCTAAACAAGGTGAGGTAACTGCTATTACACTTGAAATTGTTACTCCAGAGCAGAAGAAACCTGAGGAATATAAAATAGATCTTGTTGAAGAAGGTGTTGAGCAGCCAGAAGTTGTACCTGTGACAGAAGAGAAGGAAGAGATTGGAACTGTCAGTGAAGTTGAAGTTGAAATTGCCAAAGCTGTTCCTGAAACTGTTGAACAGTTCGAAGCTGAAGACAAAGAGGAACCCATTGAAACATTCAAGGAAGAAATACAGTTGCAGAAACAACCAGAAGAAAAGGAACCTGAGCATGATGTTATTACAGTAACATTTGGCATGCACGAAGGTGAGGATGAAGAAGAAATAACTCATGAAATCATGGAAGAAACTGGAGAAATTGATGTTCCAGAAGTTCAATTAGAACGACCTGTCTTTATTACACCATTGAAAGATGAAACTCTTCAAGAAGGAAGTGACCTCAGAATGGAAGCTGTTGTCAGGGGCAACCCTGTGCCAACTATCCAATGGTTTGTGGATGATGAAATGCTCGTCCCATCTGATGATATTCATATCTCTTTTGAAGAAGGCAGATGTTTGCTGACAGTCCGTGAAGTATTCGTTGATGATGAAGGAGAGTACTGGGTCGAAGCAAACAATGAGTTTGGAACAGCTACAACATCTTCATATGTGACCATAATTCGTAAGTACCATAAATTGTTCAAGTGTTATTTGGTTCAAGTAAGCAAGTAAATGTCTGAAGTTTTCCAATCAGACTGTTAAAAGTGTGGAAAATATTACTTAAATTACCTTTTCAAGTCACCTTAAATATATTTTGTTCCCATTCAATAATTTGTAACATACAATGATATTTTATTTATACTCATTCAACCATAATTATATTTTATATCATAAAATGATGGAATGAAAAGTAATAGTTTTATTATTATGATATTCTGAATGTTGTTCAGTTTCATACAGTTTTATGTAAAGTTATTTGCAAGTTTCAATTTTATTTGATTACCACCAATTACCAACAATAGATTACCAGAGATTGAAAGGCTGTAAGAAATCTAAAAAAGAAAAGATGAATGTGTATTTAATATGCATTCAGTGCTTCACTCAATCTTGATTTAATCTCCTGTTGGTAAAACATGGTGTTTTTTTTTAGTTTATTGTTCATACTTTTAAAATTGCATGGCAACGAGAAAGCTCATTTTTAAAATTATGATAGTTTATATCACTCTGTTGTTGAATATAAAGTTGCCTTTGTACCACTATTTGATTAATTATCAATTAAGGAGATATATTTTGTATATATTTGGTAATTATTAGAAGACAAATGTGTGACTTTTATTGGAAGTTAAAATGTACTGTAAGTCTGTAGTGAATCAATAAATTACAAATACATTTGTTACTACTGATATGTCTTATACATGGAAAGCAATATAATGTGAGATGCCATTTTCAGACAGATTCTTTAGAACATCAATTGTCTCATACTGCACTGACAAATGATCATTGTAAAATGCGCAACCTTCTTAGTTCGAGCTTTTTTAAATTAATGCAATCAATTTGAAAAAAATCTTGTTTAAACTTATGAAAGAATATTTAAAAAAAAAATTTGGAGGATAGAATTAAGATGTACAAGGCAACTTCATATTCACTCAACTTGCATGGCATCATTCATACAACTCATATATCTTATGGTCCTGTTTTTTGTACTGTTGATCAAAATGGATACCATTTTGTCAGATTTTTACCTGTGTTGATTTTATGCACTCCTGTTTTTGGAAAATGAGGCCTCCATTTCATGTATAGTAGAAATCACATGTTTGCGCCAAATACCCTTGTATCACCAACTTGTCTATCCGTATTATGTCAAATTTTTCGTGTTTCCCTGTCCAAACCATGTTTTTATCCCTTTTTATGGACTATTCAAATCACAGTCCTTTCACCTTATTGCACATTGGATACATTGTCTGCTTGTTGCCTACACTGGTTTCAAAAAATCCCCCCCCACCTCACTTGTCAATACTCCTCTTCCTAAAGTCCAAGACAAACTCGAGAACAGTCAAGAGATGATAGGAGGTCCCATCAAGCTATGTCCAATTCCGCTTTTGTCAGTTTTTGGTAAGTATTTCTGCAATACTTTTTTGGTTGGGTTATTTTAAAGCCCCTTAAAATGAGCAATTTTTTGAGTAGTCCACCATCACAACAGTTAAAAGCGCTGACGGGAGAGAGCACAAATTGACACACATACAGTGCATACCTGAACTCACATGATATATGAATGAACACGCTTTACACTATGGTTTAGATTTTATTTTGCCATTAAACTTTTTATCATAGCAATACTGAGATATTTATATCATCATCATTGAATAATATGCAAGTCAATGGCTTTAATTCAACATCATGACAGCTTTCGCTTTATTCGCAATTAACTCAAATAACAATATTATCAAAGCATTTAATTTTTCATGGCCAAATGAATTTTTTCATCTTCGAACTGCTTTTACTGACCAAATTAATTCAATAGATGTACTTTTCATTTTTTAGCTTCTCATTCATTTGCTCATTAATTAACTCGGTCATTTCAATAAAAAACATCCATCACTATCTTTACTTATCCATCATTAGTAGTTCTCAAACCTGATAAAACCGACAGAATATAGAATGTCATGACTTCACCATCTTTTGTAGCTGGTGATGAAGTTTCTTCTGAAGAACAAATTGATGAAGAAGAAAAACCTAGAGAAGTTGAAGCCCCAGTAACAACTGTAGAAGAAGTTGTACGTGAAACAATTACCCTGCCTGAAGTAGAGACAGAAGCCCCAGTTGATGTAACTGAAACAGTTGTTAGAGAGACAATAGATGTGGAGACTAAACCTGAGACCTTTAAAGAAGAGGTTCAGCTTGAAAGAAAACCAAAAGATACTAGGGAAACTGTAGAGTTTGCAATTACACCTAAGACTGTCAAAGATGAAATTAAGTTTGAGATCAAGAAAGAGCCACATGAGAAGGAAGAACTTGCAATTGAACTTAAACCAAAAACTGAAGTTTCAGTCGTGTCTTTGGAAACTAAAGAACAGCCAACCTTTGTAGACACTATTGATATCACTAAGAAACCTGTGACGGGCGTTGTTGAAGTAGAAATTAAACCTTCTGTCAAACAGACAACTATTTCAACTATAACAACTGAACAAACTGAAGTAACTGAAGAAGTTCCTACTTCTGTAGAAACTATAGAAATAAAACCTAAGACCACAAGAACACAGCAAATGATTACTCTAGGATTTAAACCTCAGCCTGAGACTCAAGCTCCAGTAGAGGAGACTGTTGTTAAGCCAAAAACTGAAGTTTCAGTCGTGTCTTTTGAGACTAAAGAACAGCCAACCTTTGTAGACACTATTGATATCACTAAGAAACCTGTGACGGACGTTGTTGAAGTAGAAATTAAACCTTCTGTCGAACAGACAACTATTTCAACTATAACAACTGAACAAACTGAAGTAACTGAAGAAGTTCCTACTTCTGTAGAAACTATAGAAATAAAACCTAAGACCACAAGAACACAGCAAATGATTACTCTAGGATTTAAACCTCAGCCTGAGACTCAAGCTCCAGTAGAGGAGACTGTCGTTAAGCCAAAAACTGAAGTTTCAGTCGTGTCTTTTGAGACTAAAGAACAGCCAACCTTTGTAGACACTATTGATATCACTAAGAAACCTGTGACGGACGTTGTTGAAGTTGAAATTAAACCTTCTGTCAAACAGACAACTATTTCAACTATAACAACTGAACAAACTGAAGTAACTGAAGAAGTTCCTACTTCTGTAGAAACTATAGAAATAAAACCTAAGACCACAAGAACACAGCAAATGATTACTCTAGGATTTAAACCTCAGCCTGAGACTCAAGCTCCAGTAGAGGAGACTGTTGTTATTGAAAAAGACACAATCGAAGTAACTAAAGAATATCAATCTGAAATTGAAGAGATTGATGTTAAGCAAAAGCCTGAGATGTTCAGGGAAGAAATTACCTTTGAGAAGAAGGACAAACCTCAAGAAAAAGAGGAGATTGAATTTAAAATTTCACCAAAACCGGATGAGGTATCACTTGTGACTATAGAAACTGGTAAGAAAACAATGGTTACTGAAACTATTGAAGTTGCTCCAAAGCCCGCTCCTGAGACTGTTGAAATTGGTTTTGAAATTAAACCTACTGTACAAGAAACTACAATTACTACAGTAACAAAGGAGACAGTAGACCTTGTCGAAGAAGTGCCAACTGTCAAAGAAGAACTTGAAATCCCTACCAAGCCATCTGTGACAAAACAGGTAATAACATTAGAAGTTAAACCACAGGCTGAAGTAGAGGCTCCCACGAAAGAGACAGTTGTGATTGAAAGGGAAACTGTTCAAGTTACTGATGAAAGTGTAACCGAAACAGAAATTGAAGCACCATGTGATGAAATTGTCATTTCTGAACGTGAGCAATTAAAAATATCAGAAATTCCAACTGAACAAGAAATAGTATATGAGACTACAGAAACTGTCTCTGAAAGTGTTGAAGAACAAACAAGTCTGCCTGAAATTGAAACAGCTATTTCAGTTCCACAAATCACAACTGTTGTAAAAGAGATTGAGGAAGAAACTCCTGAACAGGATGTGGAACCCTCGGTGTCTGAAACAGAGGTTGCAGGTCCATCGGAAGAAACTGTAGAAGTTATAACAGAAACCATTCAGGTAGATGTTAAAAAACCATCAGAAGTTGAGGAACAACCTACTACAACTCCAGAAGAAGTTGTTTCCGTTGAAGTAATTGCTGAAACACATGTTCCAAAGGAAGAAACAATTGAAGAAATCAGAGAAACTCTGTCCATTGTTCAAAAGAAACCCTCTGAGGTTCATGAAGATGAAGCAATTATACCTGTCACACAGACCGAAAAAGTAGAGGAGGAAATTGAAATAGAAAAACCTACAGAAGAGACAATTGAAATAACTAGAGAGACTATTGAAATTGAAGATAAGACACCCACAACTGTTTCTGTTGTTGAACAAGAAGTTGATACTGTAAAGATTGACAAAATTACATCCGAAATAGAAGTTAGTGTTCCCAAACCATCAGAAACTGATCAACCATTAGAAACTGTGCAGATAGAAATAAAAATGCCCAGTAAAGTCCCTGAAGAGACTATGGAAATACCTGTGGAATTGTCTGTCTCAGAAGAATCTGAGCGAGAAATAGAAGTACCGAAAGAAGAAGTGATTGAAGAAACAAGAGAAACAATTCAAATCGATAAAGAACAGCCATCTGAAACTGTAGTTTCAGTAGCTGACGAACATTTAGACCAAACTGAAGTTACCGAAGAAGTAATAACAGAAGTGCCAATCAGTGAAACAACTGAATCACAAGTAGAAGATGTGACAATTGAGAGAGAAACACCATCTGAAGTTAAGATTGATGAAGTTGCAATCACTGCCGAAGTTCCAAAGGAAATTGATGACACCGAAAGTGAGAAACCATCTGAAGAAGTTGTTACTGAAATTAGAGAGACTGTTACTATTGAGACCAAAGACATAAGTAAAGTTAAAGAACAGGAAGAAATTCCTGTATCAATTTCAGAAATTCCTGCTGATTCTGTTGAAACTATGCCAGAAACTAGTGTACCTGTTGAAACAACAACAGTTGTTTCAGAGAAACGTGAAATTTCTGAAGTTAAATTAATGGTTGAGAAACCACAGTCTCCTGAAGTTTCTGAAATTACTTTTGAGACCAGTGTTGCCCCAGAAACAATAACTATAGATGTGAAGGAGAAGGTCACTTCTGAGGATGTTGTAACAGCTGTAACTAAGGAAGTGATAGAAGAAAAAGTACCTGATACTGTTGAGATAAGTGAAGTAGAAACACATGTAACAACTGAAAAGATTGTTATTCAACCAACAGAAATAACAGAAACAGTCAAAGATGAACCTACTAAAGTCATTACAATGGAACTTGACATTGAAAAACCAGATATTGTTGAAATGAAAGAACAACCAAGTGATACAACGGCAGAACAGGAAGTACTATCAACCATGCAGATTGTCGTATCTAGTAAAGTTGTTCCATCTGACGTTTCAGGAATTGAAATTGAAATTCAGCCAGAAAAACTCGAATCAGTCAGTATTGAAGAAGAAGTGACAGTAGATAAGCAAGAAACTGTTGTTACAGTTGAAACAATACAATCAGAAGTTGACAAAGTACCATCTGAAACAACAGATTTGGAGGAATCTACAGAAAAGCCTGATGTTAGTGAAATCATTGAACCTGAAGTTGATGTTCCTGTAGTTTTGACAACAACCGAAGTAAGAGAAACAATTGAGAAAGCACCTGAAACTCCATCAGAAGTTAAATCATTATCTGAAGAAATTGAAATAGATATTAAACCCATTGAAGAAACTACTGTAGATGTTCCAGTGGAAGAAATGGTAGAAATAACAACAGATAGTGTTTCAGATATTAAGGATGTCCCTACCAAAGCAGAAGAGGTAATATCAGAGGAGAAGGATGTTAAAATTGAGGACATTCCCATTACTGAGGAAGATAAGGTGGTTGAAAAGACAGAAGTTGAACAAAAAGAAATTCCCCAGAAAACAGCTGAAGACATTTCTGAGGTTGCTGAAGTCAAGGTAGATGTTCTTAAAGATGAAGCAGAGGAAGTACCTGCTACTACAGTTGAAATCCTTGAAGATAAACCTGTTCCTGATGAGAAAGAAGTATCCCAGGTTCAAGATAAACTTCCTGCTAAGGTTGATACAGATGAAACGGAAGCTAAAGAACAGACAGTGCAAGATATTGTCACTGAAGAGTCTGTTGCTCCTAAGGAAGATACTGTTCCCTCAGCTACAGAAATTTCAGAAACCACCAAGCAGCCATTAACTCAAGTTGACATTGATGTAGAAACTACTCCTTCATCAGATACTGAGGAAATAATATCTGAGACTGTTAAATCAGTCCCTGTTGAAATTACATCCACTGTAACAGAAGAGAAAGAACTAGCACCAGAAGAAGTTTCAGAAGTTCCTGTTATTGAAGAAGACCAGGAAACAGAAGAGACAAAAGAAATTCCAACTGAAAGCATTGACAAATATGCTGAAGAGGTTTCCAAGGATATTTTGGAATCTGTTACAATTCAAACCACACCAGAGGCAGAAGTTACTGAGGTAGAAATGGTAGTTACTGACGATAAAGTTTCTGAGTTAGTTGAGGAACAAGAAGAAATGCCTACTGTTGGAATTCCTGAATCTGTTGACAAGAAAGTATCAGTTGACGAAGAGAAACCAACTGAGGTTTCTGCTGTTGAAGAAACAGTGGAAGTTCCTATTTCAGATATAGATGAGGAAGTCATTCAGACATATGCAGAAGAAATAACCAAAGACCTTCTTGAGAAGGCTTCAAGGGGTGAACTTGTGCCATTTGAAACAACAGAAATTCAAGAAATCAAATCTGATGAGGAAACTGATGTTCGTCCAGAAATTGCTGTTGAACAGCCAACTGAAACTGTGTCAGAAGATATACCTGCGACTGTGGAAGTCACTGAAATTAAACCAACAGAAACCAAGGTTCAAGAGGATGTTGCTGTAGACAAAGTTTCTGAGCTTCCAGAGGAGTCACCTATGGTCACTGAGGAAACTGTTTTAGAAGATGTGTCAGAGAAAATTGAAGAAGCAATAGTTGAATCAAAAGAAGCACCAGAAGAAGTGACTGAGACCACTGGAATTGATATTGAAATTAAGGAAAAGCCTTCAACAAAAGAAACTATGGAAATTGATTTAAAACAGAAGCCTGTTGTACTTGAACAGGTTGGTCTCGATGTTCAGTTTGATAAAAAGGTGAAGGAAGAAATTGATATTCCTGTTACAATTCCTGTCGAAGCGAAAGAAAAAGATGTTGAAGATGAAGAAAAACCTACAGAGGAATCTCGTACAGAAACAACAATTACCTTTGAAAAACCAGAAGAAATTCCATCTGATAAAACAGTTGTATCACTTGAAGTGTCTCCTAAAACTACCGAGAAAGTGGAACTTGAAATTAAACCAAAAGAAAAGCCTGAAACATCTGCAGTGGATATAGATATTCTGGAGAAGACAACAGTCACTGATGTTACAGAAAAAGTGACCGAAGTTACTGAAATTGAAATACCAATTGATGAAACTGTAAAAGAAGTTACTACAGAAAAGGTCACTCTTGAAATACCAGTGGATAAAAAAGAACCAGAAGAAATCAGCATTACTGTTACAGAAAAGACAACTGTAGAAGAAACTGTATCTAAGACTGTTACAGAAAAGACAACTGTAGAAGAAACTGTATCTAAGACTGTTGAAGTGCTTGAATTTGCTCCAAGGTTTACTCAAACTCTTACAGACATTACTGTTATGGAAGGGGAGAAGGTTGAATTCATTGTGGAATTCAAATCTGAACCTGTACCTGAAGTAACATGGTTTATTGACAATCAACCTCTGAAAGAGAGTGAAGATTTTATTGTGACTATTGAAAAAGAGTTTAGTAAGATTGTTATTCCAGAAACATTCTTAGAAGATGAAGGAGAGTACAAAGTGGTTGTTACAAATACCATCGGAACTATAACATCCATTTGCTACCTAACGGTGATTGGTATGTATGAATTAGATTTAGTTGTATTTAATAATATTAAAACTGATGAAATCCTCTTGAATTACTATATAAATGAGTCTATATAAATTGTGTAAATTACAGCTGAATTTATTTAAATCGAAATATGAATATTCATGAAAGATTTGCATTTCGTGTAGATGTAGTAATGTGTGTTCAGGTTTAAAAATGGTAATCTTGTTCTCATCTGAGCTTATGGTAGACCAGACAAAGGGTAAATTAATGGGACTTTATAGTACAATAATAATACTCAGTTTAATGCTATTTTCTTTCAACTATGCGATCTCCTATGTTTCAATATTGCCCGAGATGCATCAAAAGTATAGATGTTATATCTATTGTAAATAATAAATGTTGTATTTGTTTCTATATTTACAGCACAATGTATTCTGCATGCTCACTTTTTTATCTATTCCTTGCATGAAATCTCTATGCTGATGAGCCCAGTTTATTCCAATATTCCTACGTATAAAATAGTCCTTATCACAAATTGTCCTAAAAACGTTCCGAATCGTGTTTTAAAAAAAAGTAAGATTCCATTTGAAGGTGATGGATTATACTTATATCTGAAATAATGTATGATACATAATAATTAGTTTTGTTGCATATTTTTGTCAAATAGCTCTGGAAGAAACAACAGATGAAGAAACGACTGTAAAGGAAACTACTACTGTAAAAGAAACTCTGGAACTTACTGTAGAACAACAAGGTAAACTGTTCAATCTATTTGAATTGTCTTCCATATTTTGCCAATTTATATCATTTTGAATTACATTCAACAAATGATTTTGCACCATATAAGAAAGTGATATTATTAAGTATATGTGTCATTGTTCACTCAACATGTACAGTACAACTTGCAAGAACCGCCCTCTCTTGAGCAATAATCTCTCTTCAATCTTGTAATAAGAATTTACCATCATATTAATTTTTCTAGAACAGCAACCTCTTAACAAAAGCCAAAATAAGTGTTTCCCAAAGGGTAGAAAGGTGACATGGTATCCATTTTTCTCGTGGGCATCCGACTGGATGTTAATAATATTATATTTGCCTATCTAATGATACATTAGTGGTATATATGTATGTCTTTATGTCAGAATTGCCTCAAGAACAAGTCTCAGAAGAGATTGTTATCCCTCTAAAACCAGAAAAACCAGTAAGCGAGGATTTCGCTGCTCCCCGTTTCACTACGACCCTCCAGAAACACGTGGATGTACAAGAAGGAACCAGTATAACGTTCACTTGTGTGGTAACTGGCAAACCTGTGCCCGAAGTCACATGGTATATGGTAAGTGTTCATGTTTTATAAAGTTGAAGTTAGTGTAGAGTTATAGACTCTATAATCCTATTTAGCTTAGTTCTATGAGAAAGTGAATATAATGACTGTAAAGAGCTCATGGAAATGAACCAGAAATATCTTGAAAAAAGATGGTTGGCGCAATCTGAAGCAAGCAAATTAGTTGCAATCTGAAGGTTAAGATTTGTGGTGCAACATAAAAAATTGCCGAGATGTTGGGATTGCTGGTAAATTTCCGAAATTCAGTGGATTTCGGTAAGGTAACGTAGCCTTATCGAAAGGTTAACCAATCCGCATCAAGGTTACAACGTTGTTGAAGAGAAGTTGGTTTGTTTGTTAACGTAAGATTTGATTGGTTAGTACAGCTGCACCAAAAAACATGGTACCAAAATATCAATATCGCCAAAAATTGAGTTACTGGTTTTGTACCATTAAGACCATGAAATGTAAGTAGTAATTTGAAATCAATTTGTGTGGAAATTCCTATCATTACGTGAAAATTTGATTGTAGGATGATGAACCGCTGCCCGAAGATGAGCGCTACATTACAGAATACCACAAAGAGACTGTGACTCTCACTATCAACAATGTTACCATCGACGACGAGGCTTATTATAAGTGTGTCGCCAAGAATGAGCACGGTGTTGCCTCAACAACGGTTGAACTTTTCGTACAAAGTAAGCAGAGTCATCAAGCATGTGATGAATATTCAGTCGTAGTGAAGCATGTGTCAATACAAATTTTTTGTTTTGGGTATTCTGCCTATTTCATGCCGAGAATTAGCAAAAAAGTTGTTGGTTGATTATTTCGAAAGACTTGGTTTGTTTAAATGTCAGTAGCAGGAAGAGACATTTGAGTTACATTGTTTCTGTCATTTTTTTTAATTTAATTCATGAAATTAAATATACGAGCATTTTTCCTTGTTTTGTTTAACAGTGCTGTTTGAATTTAAAAATAAATATCAGATAAAGTCAATTTCTGCAATTTTTTTGATGATGGATTTCATTCATCTGATGGTTTTTACCCAGTATGCCTTCAAAGATGTTTCAAGACTATCAGAAAGTATTTCGTGACAATTTTATTGCATTCTTTAAATACTTCATCACTATATTGCGTTGCTAGGTCTGTTTTTCACTATGTTTTTCTTTTATAATCATTGTTAGTTTGATGGTATACATTATATTTATCATAATCATCTAGGAATGTTCTACAGTTGTGTTCACTCATTTCAAATGTTTGATAAGCCTCGCCTTGAGTTCTTCGCTCACTCTTATAAAGTCTTTGTTTGTGTCTCCCAACTGTACCTTGCGCAAATCTTAATTTTGGCCCTCTTATGATTTTCTTCTTTTGAAGGTTTTGCTGAACATTTTCAGTGTCTTTCATAGAGGGTACAAATAGGTACTTGCAAAAAGGGCTTGATATGGATGTAATAACTTACCACTTTGAGGCTTATCATACATAAATTATGCTGGTATAATCATTGTCATAGTGAAATCATTGCTTAAGTTATTCATGTAAAGTCACTCTTAAAATTACACTTTTGTCTTTGAAAATAATGTTTATATTTTCTATATATTTTCTATTTACCTCATATTCCTGCACTTTCATATTGTAATTATTTGAGGTGTCATTTACTAAAAGTATACATAAAAATCCATTACGAAGATTATTAATATTCTATAGATATATTTACACAAATTTTACATTATATTAAAATCTATTTGGTTTCATAGCAACAAAAAAAATGCAGGGATATGTAAAAATACATTTTTTGCTCATAGTACTTTGATATTGTAATGTTTTATATAAGTTTATCAAAAATAAATTATTTAAAAAAGATATGAGTATCGCTCCTTAACTACTCTCCTGTATGAAGGCAAAAAAGTGCATGATCAGTTTAAAAAAAAAAGGTTTTTATCTCTTGTGATTTATGTCAGTTCTTACTGTTGTCATTTTATCTACCCTAAATGTTGACTAAAATATTACAATTAAAATTGTGACATGCATTGAGTGAGTTTTTTTACTATGAATCAATAAAAAAAATTTATGTCGTTTTTAAGAGTGGCTTTATATGTTTACTGACATATTTTTCTCTGTCGGAATTGAATTACTTTTTTCATCTTAATCATACGGGATTTGGCACAAAACTATTGCAAATTCTACTTAAAAAAACGTAGTTACAATAATAGTTTTGTGCTAAAACCTCTGGAACTTTAATTGACACATGCTTTGCTTTAGATGTTGTTGATAAACTGATTAATTTTGCATGATCTTCGTTTAAATGTTAATAATTTCAGGTTTTATTTCAGGTTTACAATACTTCCTTCCCTTACATGTTCATAACTGTGAATTGAATTAACATTACTGTTGTGTGTCCTTAATTAGTTTATCGTTATATCATTTTCTACTGTTGTAACTGTGTACCCACTTAATACATTCCTTGTATTTCAGAGGGAACAAAATTAATAATTGTGTGTTTATTTATCTTTACTTTTTCACTTCTAGATTTAATGATTTTGTATTCGGCTGCGATATTGTCATTTTTTGTTGAAATTTTACCATTACTGAGACTGGTATTATTAATGTTAATTGTAAATTGCAGGTTTTCTATTCATTTTTTATTTTCATTAAAAATGTCTAGCATTTTAGTTAAAGTCGATATGCTGTAAAAAATTTACTTTTACGTTAATATTTCAAATTCTTCAATAGAAATGCTATGTTTTTATGTAGATGAAGATTTTGCATAAAAAGATATGTTTTGAAAATTTTAAAATATTGGTCTGCAGTTTGAACTTTCATGTTTCGTCTCAAATAAACTGTTACTAACATTTTCAATTTATGTTTTAACCCCGTCTGTTTTCACTTCTCACAGCCACCACAATGTTTAAAGTGATACACGAAGAACTTTATCGAATTGAGGTCGTGGTCGACTTATTCTGGTCTAAGAGCGAGAGACGGATGCTCGAAATAAAAGAAAACATCGTCGAGACTCGGTCTATCACAAACCATTGCGATTCATGATAAATGTTATAGTTATTGATTTTAATATGTTAAGAGTAGTGTCCCTTGGTTTCTTATTCGAAGATCCCTAGGGGGACATTATTTTAACCTGATCCAATGCTTCAAAGGTCATTTATAAGTATTGTATATTGCTAAAACTGTCTATCCAAATTTGATCAAATTAAAATTTCACCAAACAATTCAACCATGCAGCTGTTTTTCCTCTGGACTGTTTATCTCAGTTGTTTGAGCTGCTACATACTTGCTGACCGCTTTGAAACATTGATTCAAACCAATTTCGTTTAACCATTCCATGTCATCTTCTTGTCATGTCATTATTTTACTGAGTAGTGAGTGCAAGGTACACAGGCGATTATGTACTCGAATTTGTAGTGATACTTCAAGTGAAAAATACACCATTTAATTTTCATTTAATTCGATACTATTAGATAAAGATAGAACACTATTCGGCAGGTTTTGTCGATTCTTAATTCGGTAAAAATGGTATCATCTTGCGATTGTATTATGAGTATTATCATCATTATTATTATTACCAGTAATTTATTATAATTACTATTATTATAGATGCATGTGTACTTTGCATTCATTCAGGTCTTTACATATTCTTGTTTATTACTGTTATGTAAACTGTATATCTTCAGTTGAACACCAGATTTTTTATTTTTTCTGATCACTTGTCTTATATTTTTTGAAAATAGAGATCTTCTATTTATTTAGCTTTTGCCAGACTTTTATATCATCATTCTATTATTGTTATCTAGTCTGACCTCTTCAGTTTCGATCTGTTCCATGTCTTGATTCTAATTCATGTTGCAGGTTCACGTTCAAACAGTCATTCATTTCATGCATATAAAGGACACACAACAAGTAATAAAATTGGAAAACTTTCCATTTTTAACGTGCGTTTCATGGCACCGACAAATCTTAAAATTTTGACTTTCATGTTTCTATGACAACCATTTTGTTCTTTATTCAATCAACACAGACAGAGCATATCCAGAAGGAGTCTTGGAAGTTTAATAAGCTGATATATAGTTTCTGGTTTTGATCATTAAACTTGGTTATTCAAATATTATAGTCACACGTATTACTGAAGAGCGTGGACCTGAAGTTATTACGGAAACTACTCGTATTCAAATTGTCCAAGAAACTCAACCAGAATTGCAGAAACCATCTACGGAGACAATGACTCTCTTAGGTTGGACATTTTACTTTCTGTCTGTACGTCTTGCCCCATTGCTACTCATTTGTCTAACAAAATTGCATTGTGGGAAATGAATTGATTAAACTGTAGCATGGGTGCATTCTTTCCTTTACCTTTCGGCGAGGTTGCGCGGGTGTTTCTGCGATGCTAAACTGTCTGGTTGTTTGACGATGTTTCTTGTATGAGTCTGGCAATCTTTCAGGGAGTCTACAACAAGCTAAATTTAGTGCATGTAATATTTTTAACATTGACATTATGCATTGAGTTTCGTTGAGCCAAAATTTATGAAATTCCGTGTTCTAATGAGTATGGAATCTACTAAATTAGAACATCAATTACTGCTTGTTTCATCCATGAGATAGGCTATCGTTTTAATTGAAGTTAAACACTTGAGTGAAGCTAGAAAGTCATTGAGAATTTTTTCTACATACCTGGGTCATTTTTTTCCATTAAATGAATCTAATTAAAAAAAAATTCCTTCGTTCTTCTTGTTCGGTTATTTTCTCAGGTGAATAAGTTTAGTCTTCGTACCCATGTTTGTCTTACGGCGTTTTTTCTGTTAACTGTGACCTGTCGTCCATACATAAGATAGATATTTTTGTCTGACCTTTTTCAGACTTGTTATTTTTTCATATTCGTGTTTGTTTGTTTGTTTGTTTTTTTAATTTAAATTCAAAGTTGATTTCTTGTAACTTATTTTTGGCTTGCTTGGATCGAGAAAATTCGATAATTGATTCAATTAAAGGTAAACTTTCCTGAGATTGCCAGATTGTCGAAAATTGTTAAACGAAACTCTCATAACTGTACATGTTTTATGTTCTTATTCTTCTAATTTTGTGTTTGAAATTTTAGCATGAGTAAGTTTTTCCTTTCTGTTCGTTAGACAGCTTTAAGTAGCATTTTATGTTCCTATTTTTTGTTTGTTGTAAACGGATTTTACCTAGAGACGATCGCAGACCATTGTATTGAAATGATGATTTATTTTTAAAACATAGCTTTAACCGAGCTGCGTTTTTTCGGACCCTCAAGGAATTTGGGTGAAAGTAGCTGATTTTGAATGTCAAATAACTGAGAGATTGATACAAAAGATATTGTCTTTCTTTTTCGACATTACCTATCGATACCATGGACAAATAGTCCATATTTTTCGTAAAGATTTGAGCTACTTTCACATTGACTGATATTATAGAATATTAAAGTGGGAATGAAGCAATGGAGTGGAAAATACATAAAATGTAAAAAGTTTGAAATTTTCGAAAATAACGGTCTCTTGGTAAGGTTTGTAATTGTTTTTATTATGCAGGTGAGCAAAATGTTTAAACAATGTTTTTTTTGTCAAATTTACTTTGTTTTTCATATTTCTTGCAAGAAATATAAACTTGTTTGGAGTGTAAAATTTAAGCCCTTATGGACCAAATAAAAAGTTTTGAAAAATCTTAATATTTTAGTATGTTGTTGTTTAGACCTTGAAATGATGGAGAAAAAAACATGGCGATTTTTATCGAATACCAGCATGTCAATCCCTCTCGGATCAAATTTTCTGTTTCATAATCGTTGGCTACTATCTCTGTGTATTTGTGCAGAGTTTAATATTCCTAGTGCCTCAAATATAGTTGATAAGTTATTTATCAGTTCATTAGCTGCCACTTTCTGCTAGCAGACGACAAATTAACCTGTTCGTTCGTACCCAAATGTCAAAGTTGTTGTAAATTGTTGTTTTTTAATTGTCACCCTTTACTAAAAAAAAATCCTTCCTGTGCAAGACTTAGTTTCTGTACGTACTATAGGAAACCCTCTTGTCAGTTATTTTATATTGTTCTTACACAAAAAGTGGTTGGTGATTAACTGTAGAAGAACTTATTTACTTTACTGCTCACCTGTTTGCATTAGTTAATTTATATATTATTTTAGTTTATTTAGACCTCTTTGCAGAAACTGTTGTTGTGACTCTTTTTTGCGTATTTTCTTTTGATTGTGTTATGTCGGTATTGTATTGTGCATTTTTGAATGTCGTGAACTTCTAACCCAATCTTTATAGATTTTAGATTTCCCTCGCTGACGAAACCAACTCCTTAGTTATTTAGCAAGCCATGCATGAACAAGAGGTAGGCGATTTCAGAATTGACAGATTTTTAGAAATGCAGTCGGACCTCGTTTATTTGAGAACCTTTTTTCCCGAATACTCGGTATAAGCCAAAACAAATTTCAGGTCCTGATGTATCTTCTTTTGCGTGTTGAGTAGAAATGGCCTATTCGAAACCATGTATTATTCAAAATAAATTTTCGGACCCGATGAATTCGAATGGACGAGGTTCGACTGTATGTGATTTTTAGAAATATTTTAGAAATTATGCTCTCGAAGTTCGGACCTTTCATTCTTATGATCCTGTTGATAATTACTGAATCATCCGGGGCTATGTGTCAACTTTTTGTGTTAATTACTGAATCATCCGGGGCTATGTGTCAACTTTTTGTGTTTTTGGCAGTGTTCTTAACGAAAAATTATATTCTGTATATTTTTCTTGATACTTTTTCTAGATTATTGTCGATGATAAATCAGCTGTCGGTTCTGAAAATGTTTGTCAAACCGCAATATAATTGTAACATTTGTTTTTCCAATTTTGTATTACATGTTCAATATCTACCCAGTTTTATAAACTTCCTTTATATCTCCCTGTAATTTAATGGATTGAAGTCTGAAATAATGTTCCATGAAGAAATTTCTTTTGGGAATAATCATCTAAAAACAATGTAATTGTATAGTATGGATCTTTCAGTACTGAGTCAAAGAATTGCAGGAGATTCAAAATTTCAAAAAAATATTTTGTGGCGATGCTTTTAATTATAAGACAAAATTGGAAAAAATACCCTTATGCTTAATTAATCAGTAAGTTTTCAGCATAATTCATCCCGTCTACATAGCATGCTCCTGTGATGTGTCCTGTATTGTGATTGGAAGATATTGTAAGCACATATATGTAAGTATGGCTGTGATTGGTTGAAATTTAAAAAGCATCAGAAATTCAAACCAATTATGTATCACATAATGAGGTAGGTTAAAGAACATAAAAAAACAAACACAAAAGTTTTCACCATGAAAATACTGAATGATGAATGTTACACCTAAGTGTATAATGTACAAGGTAAGTTTACACAAAAGGATTCATATAAACACAACACATCGAGAATAAACAATTTCAATAACCTGAAAAACTTATAATAAATTAAGTCGGGTTTCAGTAAAATATGCTGTAAGTCTTAATAGCAATTACGTTGCATTCTTCAAATATGGAAGAGCCACCATGCTTGACTGAAATACTGGTGATGAATGATAATGACAAGGAAGCTTTATGTAACATCCCTTAGTTATGATCATCTAGTAATATGATCTAAAGCTCTTTTGTGTGACCAACAATGTAGCCACTAACAGATGCAAAGAACTGCTACACAAGTCTACTAAGGAGGACATTTTCCTTCCAATGCGTATTCCTTTGATCAGTTTATGTTCATAGAATGCTAGAATTTATTGCCATTCACATTTCGCCAATACCTGAAATAAATTAAATCGAAAATATCAGAGCCTCATCATTACACAATTTGAATGATCACAAACAATTCCGTAACTCTGGAATTTAAAAAAAAATACTTGCATGGTTTGTGCATGTTGATCTGTTGAGGGTTGGCCCAAAATTTTAAGAAACAACTTATCGAGGTGAAGGTGATACGAAGAAACAGTGAGACCAGTTTCTGTTTCATGCCTTGAAATGCCACAGGAGATAGTCATGAGTTCTTTCCCTTTATCCCATTTACAGTTGTGTCCCTTTGCCCCTTCTATAGAATATGTATATATAGTGGGCAAAGGGAGAGAACTCTTGATGGAATAAAGGGAAAGAACTTGTGACAATCTCTTGCGCGAAATACTGAAGTAAAAAGCATATTTCTCGACATTTTGCACAAAATTGATGTAGTCCGACTGTAAATGTAAACTTGCTGCATTTTTGGCAACAGAAACGATTTTGTAAAGCTTTGGTATCATTAGTCTAAATTTTGGCTGAATCTTTGAAATGTTGACATGTTGTTTTGTCTTGGTATGATATTATCATTTTTACTTCAACCCAAAAGTTTACATTTATAAGATGGAATATGTTCAATTTTTGATGTATCTAGAAATAATGTATTTTGCCAATAATGTATCAGCTACAAACAATGAGAACAAAAACACGCACAACAACATACATAGAGTCATGAGAGAATATTAATATATTCAGAGAGTTTTGTACGAAAGAATACAAATATTGCACAGATGCATCACAAATGCTCTATGACACACATCTAGAGGGAATGAGAGTGACCAAGGACTGAGCTGGGACTGCCACACCCACAAATAAGGGCACGGGATTATAACTGATACTTACAATCACCACCTAAATCTTGAATTTCCAAATTAACTAATAGTAGTCTACTGGAAAGCTGAGTGTGGAAATTGTATAAACATATCATATGAGAGCTAAATATTCTGTTTGTCCATTTTCTTTGAGATTTTAGTGTAACTATGGGAGTAGTTAATAAGTACTCCCTCAGCCCATTTTCACACTTGATAAGAAAAAAGGGGTCACAAAGAATATTCGGCCCTTATTTAAATCATAATATATTTTACACTTAATTTCGAGTGAATATCAGACTCAAAAGAGTGAATTTTGTTGAGTGCTGAATGTCGGTATCCATTATAATCCTGTGGTCCTGGTCAGTATAAGCAAGTAATGTCAAACAATTCAAACCTCTGGTTGCTCTGTCATACACACTTGATGTTGTTTTTCACGATGAAATATTCTAATATCACACAACATCTATAGGATAATACCTTATTTGGTATATATACTTATTTCAACAAGTCATCACTCCAGGTAAGCAATTATTAGAAAAAAACATCAGGGACTTTTATGTTACGGTAGCAATGAAATACAATGAAATAAAAGAAAATTTCATACAAATTTTAAAGCTTAGCTGCACTATTGTTTCCTAGTATACTTATCGTTTTTTTCAATATATTTATTTTTTGAATAGCAATATGTAATTTTATAACATTTATCTATCTTAAAAGTTGCATTTCTATTTGTTGTTTCTAGACCTGCATATTTTTTATTGATAATGAAGTAAAACATTATTTATTGATACATTGTTTCGTCATACTAAATTTAAGAAATATATGTTCCAATACTTAACTTAGTGTTGTTTTGTTTTCTACAGAACAAACAACTGAGAGAGTAATTACACAAGAAGACACTGTTATTTTGGAGGGTCAAGATATTTCACCTGAGCAGGTGACCACAGTAAAATCTGAGGTCATCACCATAGAAACGACAAGGGAGGATCTCAAAGATGAAGAAGAGATTACTTTCGAGATTGTGACTCCTGAGAAGACTGTAATATCTTCGACGGAAGTCACTGTTGAAGAGACGCCTCTTCCTGATGAGGAAAAAGTTGCTCCGACGGCAACGGCTACTGAAGTCTCCTTGGTAACGACTTTGGAGATGGAAGAAGTCATGCCTAAGGAAGTGACTCCAGAAGAGGTCATTTCAGTAGAAACCGACGATAAGCTGTTACTGCCCGAGGAGCAACTTCCTGAACAGAAGAAGGCTCCAGAAGAGGAGGTTAGTATTATGGAATGGTCAGCAGCAAAAATATTCAAGGCCATTCTTAAAAATTGTTTGTTTGCAGTTACGAGACCGACTCTTGAAAAATGCTGCGACTCAATTTATTTTTTCAGGTTCATCAATGAAATTTTTTTTTGGTCTTTTAGACATTACAGTACTAAACTAAAAAAAACTACCTACCTACTCACTGCAAACATTCACTTTTTTAAGGTTGGCACAAACTGGATAAAGGGTGCAACACGTCTCAGATTTGTTCTACTATTATAAACCTGTATTTCTATATTTATACCATACACTGTTATTTAAACAAGGTAGATGTGCACTGTTATGATACTGAAAAGTTTGTCAGTTTATAAATTGGGATTCCATTATGCCAGAAAATGTTGTGTATATATTTTAGTCATTATCTTACAATAAGAAATTGACAAAGATAGTTTTAGATATGTCCTTTTTAAAATGAGTATATTTTCTGGGGTAATCTTAGTCCTTAACTAATATTTTTGTTATCTCATTTAAACAATGATCTTATCAAAATTTACAGCAAGTACCCGAGGAGGTTATCCCAGAAAAGATAGCCCCTGTTGAAAGTAAGGAAGAGGTCAGCCCTACCCCAGCAACCGGTGAAGCACCAAGATTCATCACCGAACTTACCAGAACTATTGCTAAATATGGGCAACAAGTGCAGTTGATTTGCATAGTTATTGGTACCCCCACTCCCACTATTCGCTGGATTTTAGACGGGGAATACATCCCTGAGGACACTACTACGTATATTACTGAGTACCATCAAGATGGTACATGTATTCTCACAATTAAGGAGACTGTACAAGAAGACGAGGGAGAATATACTGTTGAGGCTACTAACGTTTTCGGAATTGTTCGTTCTACAGCTGAGCTGGTTCTTGAAGGTAGGTTTCCTATTTTATATTGGTTTGTCCACCTTGATGTCAGTATCGATGAAAACCCATATAGCTTGAACTGTTCTTGACCAGCACTGTCTAAGATGTTTGTCATTCAGTTTGTTAATTACTGTCAAATTAAAATTTAGCTAAGAATACTGTCATTGTGTGTGCTATGTCTATTGCGCATTTTTTTCTAAAACATGATTTCGTGGGCTGAGTCGCAGCCTCACAATTTGTTTACAACTGTTATCAAGTAAATTGGTGTTGCAGTACAATGTGTATTGAAATAACAGTGCTGAAAATTCAAGCTGATGTGTGTTCATTTTAAATGCAATTATTTGAGAGTCAAAATTATACATTATACAAAGTAGATTCACCTTTACCCCGCACTACTTTTTGTGTCTAAAGTTTCTTCCAGAATTTCAAACAGTTAATTAAATAGTACTGAATATTGATGTTTTAAATCAACCAAGAATCTAACTGAAATGTCATTAATGAACTGAACTAAATTGAGCCCAAAATGTATGTCCGTCTGCTATCCCACCATGAGTTAAACATTTATAGTTTTTATTAACTTAAAATTGACATTATTTTAGAATGTTTAGGTATATAGCATTAAAATACCCATTTGGATTTTTTCAAAACTTTGTTCATGCATTTACTGTATTACATGTATTAAGCTTAGAGAGGAAATATCCTTCTTTGCTGAATATTAAGCTGCTGTAAACTCTTCTTCTCATTTTTTAAAAATTTAGAGCTTATGGGTTTATGCACCCTTTCCTTGCTGTGATATCACCTTCCTACCACTAGTGATTGTTCTTTATATGGTTTTGTCACTATGCACATGTTTTATTACACTCCGTATCTATATTTCTCCCTCCCACTCTTTAAAACATTAGTCGAGGAATCACCCGAAGTTGTGAAACCAGATGAGGAAGACTCCACTCACTATCCTGATGAAAAGGCTGTACCAATTGAAGAAGTTCCTTTGGTTTTACCTAAATCTTTAAATGTTCATTTAGAACAAATTGATGAAGTTAGTATTACGAGTGTAAGTCCATCTGTTGAATCTGTAGACTTTGAGATTATTGAACATTTCCCTGTTGCTGGTGAAGCAACTACCATTTCTGAAGTACTTGGCAAGAAACCTGAATCACCAGTGTCAGAGGTTGGTAAGGATGTCAGCAGACCAGATGAAGATGAAGATACACTAACAGAATCAAAAGAATTTAAGCCAGTTTTGGTGCCAGAAGATGAAGTTCCATCTGTAATCGAACTGGAAAAAGAAATATTTGATGTTCCAAAGGAAGATATTGAATTGGAAATCACTATTGACGGTGAAAAGCCAAGAGAAACTATCAAAAGACCATCTGAAGATGTTGAAGAAATAGACATACATGAACAGGTTGTTGAGAAACCAGATGAAGTGGACCATGTTTCTATTCATGTAGAGAAAGAAAGGATCATACCAATTATGGAAAAGGTTTCAAGTAAAGATCAGGAGTACTTTATTGAATATCCAGGAGATACTGAGGTAACAACTAAAGAGGAGACTGTTGTTTTTGAAAAAGAAGTTGAAACAATTGTTTTACCTGAGGAAGAATTAGTGCCATTACCGGAAGAGGATGTTTCAACCGATGTTGCAGAGCAAACGATTGTGGATATCCCAGTTGTAGAAGTTGAAGTTTCTGAGAAACAACCTGAACAAGAAACTCCTGATGAAGAGGTCATCAAACCAGACACTGATGACAAAATCAAATCAGTTTTTGTCATAGACATAGGCAAGAAAGACAAACCAGAAGAAAGTTTCAAGGAAACACTTGAAATAGAAAAAGTGCCAGATATCAGTGACACTGATGACAAAATCGAATCAGTTGTTAGCATAGACATAGGCAAGAAAGACAAACCAGAAGAAAGTTTCAAGGAAACACTTGAAATAGAAAAAGTGCCAGATATCAGTGACACTGATGACAAAATCAAATCAGTTGTTAGCATAGACATAGGCAAGAAAGACAAACCAGAAGAAAGTTTCAAGGAAACACTTGAAATAGAAAAAGTACCAGATATTAGTGAAACACAAATAGATATTAGTCTAAAGCCACAAGTTGTGAAACAAACACAGCAGATTGAAACTACTGAAACTACTGATAAAACAGAAATTGAAGTGATGGAAGAGGAATTGCCAGTTACTGAAACTTCCACATTTAAAGAGACTATTGAAAGCGATCAACCTAAGCCATCCTCAATTGGCATTGATATTGAATTGCATCCTGCTTCCCCATTGACTAAAATTACTAAAAGGGAAATTACTGAGACCACCGAGACTGTTACTACTACCAAGACAGTTGAAGAGGTTGAGGACATCGTTGTCACTGAAAAAGAATCCACAACTGAAAAGGAGATTTCATCTGAAACTGTTGAAATTGAATCTGAAGATATGCCTGTGCAAAAAACTTCTGTGTCTGTATTTAAGACTACAGAGGTTTCTGAAACTCCGTTGGTTGAAATTGAGATGACCATCCCTGAAAAAGACCAAGTAGTGACTGAAAGAGAGCAATTTACTGAAACAGAGATTCATGAAATTGTTGAAGAAACACCTATCGAAGATGAAGAGGTGATGGAAAAAGAAACTGTTACAGAGAAGATCACTGAAACTACTGAAGTGGTTGATGAGGAAAAAGAAACATTTGAGGTTGAAATTGAAATGATACCCAAACCAGAAACTGAGACTGCAGCTGTTGAAATTCCTGCTGATAAGGAAGAGAAACCTGAAACAGTTGAACTTATTATACAGCCAACAACTGAAGTGGTTGATGAAGAGAAGCCTGAAACATTTGAGGTTGAAATTGAAATGAAACCCAAACAAGAAACTGAAACTGTTGAGGTTGAAATTCCTGCTGATAAAGAAGAGAAACCTGAAACAGTTGAACTTGTCATACAGCCAACTACTGAAGTGGTTGATGAAGAGAAGCCTGAAACATTTGAGGTTGAAATTGAAATGAAACCCAAACCAGAAATTGAGACTGTAGCGGTTGAAATTCCTGCCAGTAAAGAAGAGAAACCTGAAACAGTTGAAGTTGTTATACAGCCAACTACTGAAGTAGTTGACGTGGAAAAAGAAACATTTGAGGTAGAAATTGAAATGAAACCCAAACCAGAAATTGAGACTGTAGCTGTTGAAATTCCTGCTGATAAGGAAGAGAAACCTGAAACAGTTGAACTTGTTATACAGCCAACAACTGAAGTGGTTGATGAAGAGAAGCCTGAAACATTTGAGGTTGAAATTGAAATGAAACCCAAACCAGAAACTGAAACTGTTGAGGTTGAAATTCCTGCTGATAAAGAAGAGAAACCTGAAACAGTTGAACTTGTCATACAGCCAACTACTGAAGTGGTTGATGAAGAGAAGCCTGAAACATTTGAGGTTGAAATTGAAATGAAACCCAAACCAGAAATTGAGACTGTAGCGGTTGAAATTCCTGCCAGTAAAGAAGAGAAACCTGAAACAGTTGAACTTGTCATACAGCCAACTACTGAAGTGGTTGATGAAGAGAAGCCTGAAACATTTGAGGTTGAAATTGAAATGAAATCCAAACCAGAAATTGAGACTGTAGCGGTTGAAATTCCTGCCAGTAAAGAAGAGAAACCTGAAACAGTTGAACTTGTCATACAGCCAACTACTGAAGTGGTTGATGAAGAGAAACCCGAAACATTTGAGGTAGAAATTGAAATGAAACCCAAACCAGAAATTGAGACTGTAGCGGTTGAAATTCCTGCCAGTAAAGAAGAGAAACCTGAAACAGTTGAAGTTGTTATACAGCCAACTACTGAAGTGGTTGACGTGGAAAAAGAAACATTTGAGGTAGAAATTGAAATGAAACCCAAACCAGAAACTGAGACTGTAGCGGTTGAAATTCCTGCTGATAAGGAAGAGAAACCTGAAACAGTTGAACTTGTTATACAGCCAACTACTGAAGTGGTTGATGAAGAGAAGCCTGAAATATTTGAGGTTGAAATTGAAATGAAACCCAAACCAGAAACTGCAACTGTTGAGGTTGAAATTCCTGCTGATAAAGAAGAAAAGCCTGAAACAGTTGAAGCAATCATACAGCCAACAACTGAAGTGGTTGATGAAGAGAAGCCTGAAACATTTGAGGTTGAAATTGAAATGAAACCCAAACCAGAAACCGAGACTGTTGAGGTTGAAATTCCTGCTGATAAAGAAGAGAAACCTGAAACAGTTGAAGCAATCATACAGCCAACAACTGAAGTGGTTGATGAAGAGAAGCCTGCAACATTTGAGGTTGAAATTGAAATGAAACCAAAACCAGAAACTGAGACTGTAGCGGTTGAAATTCCTGCTGTTGAAGAAGAGAAACTAGAAACAGTGGAAGCAATCATACAACCTACTACAGAAACAGTTGATGAAGAGAAGGAAACAACTGTCGTTGATATTGAAATGAAACCTAAAGCACAAACTGAAATGATAGATATCAAACTTGCTCCAGGTCTAGAAGATAAACCTGAAGAAGTTGCATTAGAAATTAAACCAACCTTGAAATCTGACACTGTTGATAAAGAAAAGCCTGAGGAAATCACTGTTGGAATTGAAACAGACAAGTTTGAAATTACTTCTGAAGTCAAAGAAATTACTGAAATAGTTAAAGAAATACCCACTGAAGGTGAAAAACCAGAGGAAACTTCATTGGTCAGTCTTGAAATACAAGAAATGCCAGATCAAGTGGAAGGTACTTGGTTTGTTAGAGCAGCTCATTTTAAGTTAAGAATCTGTCAGCCTGGCATCCTCATTGTCTTCATTATTCACTTTTGGAGTTTTGGGTATCTGTTTTTAAATTTCTTCATTTACATTTTTTGCTCTTATCTGAACATTTTATGTTACAACTGCATCTATATCATAGTATTTCGTTTGGAGAAAATTATAAATTATAATACATTTTTTGAGGGAAGGGTTTGGAACATCGAATAGGGACAATTCAAAGCCAGGCTACAGATGTTCTTTTGCAGGTGGCTTAAGTCTGGTGATCGTGTGCGATTATTTATTTCATATTAACTATGTGACATGATGTTATGCTCCATATGTGCTAATCTATGAGTAGTACTCACTGTAAGTAAAATATGAGGGTATATATTACATACATACCATTCTTATCAAATATTTCAGGGTTGCCATAACAATACTGTTTTAAAGTACTTGAATATTTCTATAAATAGTTTATTATAGAGACATAGAAAATCTGTATTCAGTATTTTGTTTATTGAAAGATTTTGAACAAAACTGAAGATGTATTCGAATGTCTTGTACTTGTGACAAGATCTAATTATTCCATTTATGTTTATAATTTGTCCATATGAAGCATAATAGATGTCACTATCTTATGTTGATTTTAGCCAATGGAATGTTCGCACATATTGAATGCGCTAGTGAAGCACAGCTCTTAAAGAACATACTAGACCCTAATGATACACAAGTTGTTGTTTAGATCAGATAAAAAATATTAGTATTATTGTTATTTAATTAGCATGTAGTAACTAGAACATGAGCGCCGCTGTACGATTTCAAATCTCTTCTTTAGGTGACATCATTTCCAGAAAACGTCACGTGACACCAGCATGTACTGACAGTTAGCAATATTTGCCCCATATGGCAATATGAAAACAAAGTGACCATATGTAGTTAATATTGTTTCCTGCTTGCAAATAGTGACATCACATGTGACATTGTCTTGAAATGACGTCACTCAAAGAAGAGGTTGGAAATCCCACAGCAGCGTTCATATGATCTTTATATACAAAGCCAGTTAGATTTACAATTATTAACGCTAATTGTCCATACATTGTATGAAATGAAATGCTCGTGATTTCCGTGCTTAGGCCAGATATTGACAGTGCTGTAAACGTATTAGTGTACTGTATTGCGAACGATGTAGCTTTATTGAATGAAGTCTGAGCAGATCAAACTAAATATCATTAAAGATGTTGTTTATATATGCAATATCAATAGCTATGTATTGTTGATGTTGTTTAGTAATATCATTGCATCCTGTGAAATGTGTAGTATTATCTAGTTTGAAAAACTAGCAAAGCTAAACAAAAATTCCACTTCAATTGAGCCTAGTATGAGTGAAAACTGCAGCTTTTTAATTAATTTGATAACAATTTGGGAAAATATGTAACTCAATTCTCCATTTACCCTGATGTTCTTACGTTGTATCTGAAAAGTGTTTGTTCGTGAGTTTGGTTATCACAATTCTTTGTTCACATACGATGAAGTCCAGTCAGTTTGAGAAATTTCATTGGAATAATCTTCTTTGTCTAAATCAATGAAAATCTGCATTTATTTTTTCAATGAGGAATTAATTGGCTGGCTGATCGCATATGTGCTATAAAAATGAAACAGAAAATGTCTTTTAATCAATTTATTTTCAAAATAGACTTCTTGAATTCTCAAAATTGAGAAAAACAATATACTCATGCTGCTAAGCAATGTTGTATATATTTTGTGCATAACTGCTGTAACTGTTTGTATACAATAATTGAGTTACAGCAGTTAGTACCAAACCCACGATACTTACGTCGATACGATCTTCAGCTCTACTTACTATTTTATTTCAGATTTCTTTTCGTGTTGTTCTTTTACTACTCAAAATATGGGTTTTTTTCTGTGTTTATTTATTTTTTATGTATACTTATATTATTCTTTTTGAAGTTTCAAGTATCATGTCTTGTATTTTATTTTTTAATAAATTGTGTGAATTTGTATTATTTAATGATTTACTAAAATTATTCATTAAAAAAACAACTAGGCATTTTTTTTTGTAAATTCCACTCAAAAATTTAGTTGCATCATTAGCTAAAACATTACTAAAATTTCTACTAAAAAAATAAACAAAAATATATATTTACAATTTAAGTTAGAATAATTATTTTGTTTGTATCTTTTCCTTTCATTAATGTTGTGCAAAAATTAATTAATATTTATAAAGTAATCAAATATTTGTAATGAACACAGATTAACTTTTTTTATTTTTTTCTGACTATCTATTTTTTTATTTCTTGTTATGTAAATGCATGGGTATTTATGTGAAAAGTCATTCAAAGTCAATTTTAGATATTTTAGCCTGATTAATGCAAAATTCAATTAATGTCAATATTCTTCTACCCGAGTGCTAACCTTCCAATTATATTACACTTAGTTTATAAAAAAAGCTTGCGGATACATCTTCTGTTTCACATTGTCATGATTTAGTGAAGATTCTTAGAATACAAACTGGTGGGTTAGCACCATCGACCAGTGTATAAATAGGCTTTGAATGGTTTTCTACTTGGTATTGTAAAAATATATATTATCCCCTTAAGAAGAAATGCTCAGTGTCCAGTCAGGTTCCGAAAGAAACTTACACATTTTTACTTCTATTACAGTTCCAGAGGATCAAGTGGTCAGAGCTGACATCAGTTTTGAACCAACAGAGGAAGTATCTGAGTTTACATTGGAAGTTAAAGAAGCTCCCACAACAGAAGAAACTATTGAGGTAAATATTGCAGATACAAACATTGACATAATGGACTAGCTAATTATATACAGTCAGACCTCGTTTATTTGACAACCTTCTATCCGAATACTTGGTATTATTGGAAATAAATAGGTCCCGATGCATCTTCGGCACATCAAATTAAAATTGGGCTATTCGAAACCGTGTTTTATTCAAAATAAGATTTTGAACCCGATGAATTCAAATAAACGAGGTCCAACTGTGTAGTTAACAAAGTTTAAAAGATAGATATTACTATAAACTTTGAGTCAATTCATTCTTGAATATTTTGTCCAAAAAAACGACATAATATTATGCAGGGTCCATGTTGCTATGGAAGGGTCCATGTTGCTATGGACCAATAGTTTGCTTCTGTGTAAGAGTTCTAAATAAAACAGATATTCATGATAAAGCAGTATCTTTCATTATAGGAAATAAAGCCAGTGTACACTGTTTGAACATACAGTATATGAGAGCTCAATATTTAATTTTCAGCTTTCTCTTGACACACAAGAAATTATTCTTGAAAAGAAACCAGATGATGAAGAAGAATTTTCTGTGCAATTACAGTTGGAAGAATCAGTACCACAACCAACAGGTAGGGTTCTGTCTGACCCCTTTATTGATAATAAGGGCATCCTTAAAATATTGTTTGTTTGCAATTACGCGATCCGGTGGGTAGGTAGGTAGTGTTTTATCAATGTCAATTTAGTTAAAGAAATGCTCTTGTGCATAAAACTGTAACTGCTGTTTGAATTCCTTTTCTATCAAAACACAACCACGGCCTCTTCTAAGTCAAGCTTACGGACAAACACGAACATTTCAATACACCTATTTTGAAATGTTATTGTCCAGGTATTATATTCATGCATTCGCGGTTAATAAAACCGCACTATAGGTATCTGTTTTGTTTTTATTGATGAACTTGAAAAAATTATTTTAGTCGCAGCATTTTTCATGAGTCGGTCACGTAACTGCAAACAAACAATTTTTTACGGATGGCCAAAACTTGATTTTATACCATGGCAAAGGAACGTTTCATTTATAATGTCTACTTTTAGCAGTTAACGCTGTATTGTACAAAACAGCACCTTGAAATTCTGAAATAGAACTGTATACAAACATTTCTTCCACTTGCATTTCAAGGGTTTAACATCTTGTAACTCCTATGTATTTATATAGTAGTTATGATAGTCTTGCACTGAACCCTCGATTTACATTGGTAGCCTTTTTGTTTGTTTGCAAATGTGTAATTTATTTCTAGGAACCAGGTCACGGGCATCAACCTTGTGTTTTTAAATTACCATTCCTTGTATCAAGCTCCTTTGCCATAAGTATAACTTCAAAAAGTTGTTCTAAATTATATTTTTCACAATCACTTGTAGATAGATAGATATACATATATATATTCATAATAATATATAGTTAAATGTAGAAAAAAATATTATATAACTAAATACAGTTCAGAATGTGGACCATGTAAATAGTCATTCCTGTTTGTATTGTAGAATGTACTCTTATTAGAAGTTATAACTGTTGTAATTTGATATATTATCCAGATATGAGTGCCACTGTACGATTTCCAACCTCTTCTTTAAGCGGCGTCATTTCCAAAAAACATCTCATGTGACGTCTCCATGAATTATTTTAGTGACAGTAAGCAATATTTGCCCCATATGGCAATATAAAAACAAAGTGACCATATGGAGTAAATAATGTTCCTGCTTGCAAAAAGTGACATCACATGTTGCGTTTTCTTGAAATGACGTCACTTATCGAAGAGGTTGTAAATCCCATAGCAGTGCTCATATGTTTTATTATTTGGGTATTTTTTTTCTTTCATTTGAAGTTTTATTGATTGATTAATTTATATTGTACATTTTATGTTACTTTCAATTACAATTTGCATGGAAATTAATAGCCCCCTGTTTTTCTTGAAGTATACACGTTTGATCCTCCCATTGAAGTCCTGTGAAATATCACGCCTTTCGTTGTGATTGTCTAAGAATTTTCTCTCCATCAATAGGGCATGGAAATTTTATTTCTGGTTTGTTTCTGGTTCCTAACCTCTTAAGGGTTCAACTGAGCATTTCATTGTCCACAATGCAATGCTCTTGTCTCCTCAATGTTCCTATTTCCTCCCCCGATTTGATCTTTCTACCCACACTATTTTGTACCTATCCTAGAAGTTACTACAACAGAAAAAGAACTCTCTGAAGAAACAGTTTACGAGATAGAAGCTCTGTCTGATCAAACTAGCCTTCAGATTGATTTAATTGCTGATGAAATTATCATATCTGACAAATCTCCTCAAGAGATCAGTGCCATTCAATCTGAAATAATGCAAACAAAACCAACAACTGAAGAAATTCCTAGTGAAATGGCTGAAATTGAAATAAAGCCAACAAAAGAAACCGAGGTTACTGTCCAAGAGAAGAAGCCAGAAGATACTGTATCTGAAGTGACCATTGCAACAGAAATTAAACCAACTGTAGAAGAAGCTCCATCTGGGATGGTTGAAATTGAACTTAAACCAAAAGAAGAAACCAAAGTATCCATTGAAGAAGAGAAACCAGCAGATACTGTATCTGAAGTTACTTTTGAGGCTGAATTTAAGCCTACAATTGAAGATGTTCCATCTGAAGAGGTGGAAATTGAAATGAAGCCAACAGAAGAAACCAAAGTTTTCATTCAAGAAGAGAAACCAGAAGATACTGTGTCTGAAGTTACTTTTGAGGCAGAAATCAAACCTACAATTGAAGAAGTTCCATCACAAGAGGTGGAAATTGAAATGAAGGCAACAGAAGAGACAACAGTATTTGTTGAAGAAGAGAAACCAGAAGATACTGTGTCTGAAGTTACTGTTGAGACTGAAATGAAACCTACCATTGAAAAAGCTCAATCTGAAGAGGTGATTATTGAAATGAAGCCAACAGAAGAAACTAAAGTATCTGTTGAAGAAGAAAAACCAACAGATACTGTGTCTGAAGTAACTGTTGAGGCTGAAATGAAACCTACCATTGAAGAAGTTCCATCTGAAGCGATGGACATAGAAATGATACCAAAAGAAGAGACTAAGGTATCTGTTGAAGAAGAGAAACCAGAAGATACTGTGTCTATAGTAACTGTTGAGGCTGAATTCAAACCAACAATTGAAGCAGTTCCATCAGAAGAGGTGGAAATTGAAATTAAGCCAACAGAAGAAACCAAAGTTTCTATTGAAGAAGAGAAACCAGAAGATACTGTGTCTGAAGTTACTTTTGAGGCTGAAATCAAGCCTACAATTGAAGAAGCCCCGTCTGAAATGATTGACATTGAAGTGAAGCCAACAGAAGAAACCAAAGTTTCCATTGAAGGAGAGAAACCAGAAGATGCTGTGTCTGAAGTAGCTGTTGAGGCTGAATTTAAGCCTACAATTGAAGAAGTTCTTACTGAAGAGGTGGAAATTGAAATTAAGCCAACAGAAGAAACCAAAGTTTCCATTGAAGAAGAGAAACCAGAAGATACTGTGTCTGAAGTTACCTTTGAGGCTGAAATCAAGCCTACAATTGAAGAAGCCCCGTCTGAAATGATTGACATTGAAGTGAAGCCAACAGAAGAAACCAAAGTTTCCATTGAAGGAGAGAAACCAGAAGATGCTGTGTCTGAAGTAGCTGTTGAGGCTGAATTTAAGCCTACAACTGAAGAAGTTCCTACTGAAGAGGTGGAAATTGAAATTAAGCCAACAGAAGAAACCAAAGTTTCCATTGAAGAAGAGAAACCAGAAGATACTGTGTCTGAAGTTACTTTTGAGGCTGAAATCAAGCCTACAATTGAAGAAGCCCCGTCTGAAATGATTGACATTGAAGTGAAGCCAACAGAAGAAACCAAAGTTTCCATTGAAGGAGAGAAACCAGAAGATGCTGTGTCTGAAGTAGCTGTTGAGGCTGAATTTAAGCCTACAATTGAAGAAGTTCTTACTGAAGAGGTGGAAATTGAAATTAAGCCAACAGAAGAAACCAAAGTTTCCATTGAAGAAGAGAAACCAGAAGATACTGTGTCTGAAGTTACTTTTGAGGCTGAAATCAAGCCTACAATTGAAGAAGCCCCATCTGAAATGATTGACATTGAAGTGAAGCCAACAGAAGAAACCAAAGTTTCCATTGAAGGAGAGAAACCAGAAGATGCTGTGTCTGAAGTAGCTGTTGAGGCTGAATTTAAGCCTACAATTGAAGAAGTTCTTACTGAAGAGGTGGAAATTGAAATTAAGCCAACAGAAGAAACCAAAGTTTCCATTGAAGAAGAGAAACCAGAAGATACTGTGTCTGAAGTTACTTTTGAGGCTGAAATCAAGCCTACAATTGAAGAAGCCCCATCTGAAATGATTGACATTGAAGTGAAGCCAACAGAAGAAACCAAAGTTTCCATTGAAGGAGAGAAACCAGAAGATGCTGTGTCTGAAGTAGCTGTTGAGGCTGAATTTAAGCCTACAATTGAAGAAGTTCTTACTGAAGTGGTGGAAATTGAAATTAAGCCAACAGAAGAAACCAAAGTTTCCATTGAAGAAGAGAAACCAGAAGATACTGTGTCTGAAGTTACTTTTGAGGCTGAAATCAAGCCTACAATTGAAGAAGCCCTATCTGAAATGATTGACATTGAAGTGAAGCCAACAGAAGAAACCAAAGTTTCCATTGAAGGAGAGAAACCAGAAGATGCTGTGTCTGAAGTAGCTGTTGAGGCTGAATTTAAGCCTACAATTGAAGAAGTTCTTACTGAAGAGGTGGAAATTGAAATTAAGCCAACAGAAGAAACCAAAGTTTCCATTGAAGAAGAGAAACCAGAAGATACTGTGTCTGAAGTTACTTTTGAGGCTGAAATCAAGCCTACAATTGAAGAAGCCCCGTCTGAAATGATTGACATTGAAGTGAAGCCAACAGAAGAAACCAAAGTTTCCATTGAAGGAGAGAAACCAGAAGATGCTGTGTCTGAAGTAGCTGTTGAGGCTGAATTTAAGCCTACAATTGAAGAAGTTCTTACTGAAGAGGTGGAAATTGAAATTAAGCCAACAGAAGAAACCAAAGTTTCCATTGAAGAAGAGAAACCAGAAGATACTGTGTCTGAAGTTACCTTTGAGGCTGAAATCAAGCCTACAATTGAAGAAGCCCCGTCTGAAATGATTGACATTGAAGTGAAGCCAACAGAAGAAACCAAAGTTTCCATTGAAGGAGAGAAACCAGAAGATGCTGTGTCTGAAGTAGCTGTTGAGGCTGAATTTAAGCCTACAATTGAAGAAGTTCTTACTGAAGAGGTGGAAATTGAAATTAAGCCAACAGAAGAAACCAAAGTTTCCATTGAGGGAGAGAAACCAGAAGATGCTGTGTCTGAAGTAGCTGTTGAGGCTGAATTTAAGCCTACAATTGAAGAAGTTCTTACTGAAGAGGTGGAAATTGAAATTAAGCCAACAGAAGAAACCAAAGTTTCCATTGAAGAAGAGAAACCAGAAGATACTGTGTCTGAAGTTACTTTTGAGGCTGAAATCAAGCCTACAATTGAAGAAGCCCCATCTGAAATGATTGACATTGAAGTGAAGCCAACAGAAGAAACCAAAGTTTCCATTGAAGGAGAGAAACCAGAAGATGCTGTGTCTGAAGTAGCTGTTGAGGCTGAATTTAAGCCTACAATTGAAGAAGTTCTTACTGAAGAGGTGGAAATTGAAATTAAGCCAACAGAAGTAACCAAAGTTTCCATTGAAGAAGAGAAACCAGAAGATACTGTGTCTGAAGTTACCTTTGAGGCTGAAATCAAGCCTACAATTGAAGAAGCCCCATCTGAAATGATTGACATTGAAGTGAAGCCAACAGAAGAAACCAAAGTTTCCATTGAAGGAGAGAAACCAGAAGATGCTGTGTCTGAAGTAGCTGTTGAGGCTGAATTTAAGCCTACAATTGAAGAAGTTCTTACTGAAGAGGTTGAAATTGAAATTAAGCCAACAGAAGAAACCAAAGTTTCCATTGAAGAAGAGAAACCAGAAGATACTGTGTCTGAAGTTACTTTTGAGGCTGAAATCAAGCCTACAATTGAAGAAGCCCCGTCTGAAATGACTGACATTGAAGTGAAGCCAACCGAAGAAACCAAAGTTTCCATTGAAGGAGAGAAACCAGAAGATACTGTGTCTGAAGTAGCTGTTGAGGCTGAATTTAAGCCTACAATTGAAGAAGTTCTTACTGAAGAGGTGGAAATTGAAATTAAGCCAACAGAAGAAACCAAAGTTTCCATTGAAGAAGAGGAACCAGAAGATACTGTGTCTGAAGTTACTTTTGAGGCTGAAATCAAGCCTACAATTGAAGAAGCCCCGTCTGAAATGATTGACATTGAAGTGAAGCCAACAGAAGAAACCAAAGTTTCCATTGAAGGAGAGAAACCAGAAGATGCTGTGTCTGAAGTAGCTGTTGAGGCTGAATTTAAGCCTACAATTGAAGAAGTTCTTACTGAAGAGGTGGAAATTGAAATTAAGCCAACAGAAAAAACCAAAGTTTCCATTGAAGAAGAGAAACCAGAAGATGCTGTGTCTGAAGTAGCTGTTGAGGCTGAATTTAAGCCTACAATTGAAGAAGTTCTTACTGAAGAGGTGGAAATTGAAATTAAGCCAACAGAAGTAACCAAAGTTTCCATTGAAGAAGAGAAACCAGAAGATACTGTGTCTGAAGTTACCTTTGAGGCTGAAATCAAGCCTACAATTGAAGAAGCCCCATCTGAAATGATTGACATTGAAGTGAAGCCAACAGAAGAAACCAAAGTTTCCATTGAAGGAGAGAAACCAGAAGATGCTGTGTCTGAAGTAGCTGTTGAGGCTGAATTTAAGCCTACAATTGAAGAAGTTCTTACTGAAGAGGTTGAAATTGAAATTAAGCCAACAGAAGAAACCAAAGTTTCCATTGAAGAAGAGAAACCAGAAGATACTGTGTCTGAAGTTACTTTTGAGGCTGAAATCAAGCCTACAATTGAAGAAGCCCCGTCTGAAATGACTGACATTGAAGTGAAGCCAACCGAAGAAACCAAAGTTTCCATTGAAGGAGAGAAACCAGAAGATACTGTGTCTGAAGTAGCTGTTGAGGCTGAATTTAAGCCTACAATTGAAGAAGTTCTTACTGAAGAGGTGGAAATTGAAATTAAGCCAACAGAAGAAACCAAAGTTTCCATTGAAGAAGAGGAACCAGAAGATACTGTGTCTGAAGTTACTTTTGAGGCTGAAATCAAGCCTACAATTGAAGAAGCCCCATCTGAAATGATTGACATTGAAGTGAAGCCAACAGAAGAAACCAAAGTTTCCATTGAAGGAGAGAAACCAGAAGATGCTGTGTCTGAAGTAGCTGTTGAGGCTGAATTTAAGCCTACAATTGAAGAAGTTCTTACTGAAGAGGTGGAAATTGAAATTAAGCCAACAGAAGAAACCAAAGTTTCCATTGAAGAAGAGAAACCAGAAGATACTGTGTCTGAAGTTACCTTTGAGGCTGAAATCAAGCCTACAATTGAAGAAGCCCCATCTGAAATGATTGACATTGAAGTGAAGCCAACAGAAGAAACCAAAGTTTCCATTGAAGGAGAGAAACCAGAAGATGCTGTGTCTGAAGTAGCTGTTGAGGCTGAATTTAAGCCTACAATTGAAGAAGTTCTTACTGAAGAGGTGGAAATTGAAATTAAGCCAACAGAAGAAACCAAAGTTTCCATTGAAGAAGAGAAACCAGAAGATACTGTGTCTGAAGTTACTTTTGAGGCTGAAATCAAGCCTACAATTGGAGAAGCCCCATCTGAAATGATTGACATTGAAGTGAAGCCAACAGAAGAAACCAAAGTTTCCATTGAAGGAGAGAAACCAGAAGATGCTGTGTCTGAAGTAGCTGTTGAGGCTGAATTTAAGCCTACAATTGAAGAAGTTCTTACTGAAGAGGTGGAAATTGAAATTAAGCCAACAGAAGAAACCAAAGTTTCCATTGAAGAAGAGAAACCAGAAGATACTGTGTCTGAAGTTACTTTTGAGGCTGAAATCAAGCCTACAATTGAAGAAGCCCCATCTGAAATGATTGACATTGAAGTGAAGCCAACAGAAGAAACCAAAGTTTCCATTGAAGGAGAGAAACCAGAAGATGCTGTGTCTGAAGTAGCTGTTGAGGCTGAATTTAAGCCTACAATTGAAGAAGTTCTTACTGAAGAGGTGGAAATTGAAATGAAGCCAACAGAAGAAACCAAAGTTTCCATTGAAGAAGAGAAACCAGAAGATACTGTGTCTGAAGTTACTTTTGAGGCTGAAATCAAGCCTACAATTGAAGAAGCCCCATCTGAAATGATTGACATTGAAGTGAAGCCAACAGAAGAAACCAAAGTTTCCATTGAAGGAGAGAAACCAGAAGATGCTGTGTCTGAAGTAGCTGTTGACGCTGAATTTAAGCCTACAATTGAAGAAGTTCTTACTGAAGAGGTGGAAATTGAAATTAAGCCAACAGAAGAAACCAAAGTTTCCATTGAAGAAGAGAAACCAGAAGATACTGTGTCTGAAGTTACTTTTGAGGCTGAAATCAAGCCTACAATTGAAGAAGCCCCATCTGAAATGATTGACATTGAAGTGAAGCCAACAGAAGAAACCAAAGTTTCCATTGAAGAAGAGAAACCAGAAGATACTGTGTCTGAAGTTACTATTGAGGCTGAATTTAAGCCTACAATTGAAGAAATTCCTACAGAAGAGGTGGAAATTGAAATTAAGCCAACAGAAGAAACCAAAGTTTCCATTGAAGAAGAGAAACCAGAAGATACTGTGTCTGAAGTTACTTTTGAGGCTGAAATCAAGCCTACAATTGAAGAAGCCCCATCTGAAATGATTGACATTGAAGTGAAACCTTCAGTTGAAGAAGTTTTCACGTTACAAGAACAGGAAACAGAAGTGACTATTTCTGATGTTGTAGCTGCAGTTGAAGAAATCTCAAGTGAAAATGTTCAGATTGAATGTGCTGATCTCTCTTTGGAGCAAAAGGAAAAGTCTGAAGTTGTTACCAAATTTGGGGTAGATAAAACATACGAAAGTGGGTCTGAAGGTGAGGTATCAGCAGAGCTTGACCTTTCAACATCAGGTATTGGATATCTTCTGTCGGCATGAATATTTTGTGACTTTAGCATGCACACAGACTTGTTGTCTGCATCCCTTTGCTTCTTGTCTTTAGCATGGTTTTACCAGTCTACACAGTGCTAGGGTATTGTACAGCTTATAGAAGTGGAGGCTTTTATATTCATTTTGGATATAATTAAAGCGTTGGGTCTATTGCATTCGCATTTTACTGATGAAATTACTAAATTTGTTGAGCTAGTTACAATGAAGCTTCTACTGAATTGAACTTAGATGTTAGTATTGTTGTTTAGCTTTTCCTCCATTGATTCAGGCTGAATTTGGCTAAGTAAAACAATTGAAGCAATTTAAATTAGTAATTTTGCTTTATTCTGGCTGTTGTTGTCATTGGGTGTGCCTTTATAGCTTAGGGTAAAATGTTTGAGAAGTGTCTTAATATGATTTTGCAGCAGAATTAATTAATCTTATATTAATTACTTTTAGATGCCTATAATGCCAGTATCTACAATTGCTAGATTTTTCAATGTTTGTGTATTTACTAAAATAATTAAAACACACTTAATTGCTTAAATAAAGATAAAATTTTAATGTAAGCTTTATTATCAAAAAATGAATTCTTATCAGTCATAATAGTTATAGCATAATAAAAAATATAGTTAATTGAAATAATGATTAGTAATTAAAAATAGCATATTATACAATTTTAGCGTGTAGGTCACTTGAATGGAATACTGATTGAAATTGTGATTTCTTTACCATTCCAGTAAGGAACTATTTCCCCCACCCACTTTTCTTGTATGTTTCTTCCACTCCAACATTTTTGTCTGTTTCTTCCTCGTGAAGTGTCTCTTCCAACCTTGATTCTGTGGTTTCTTGCACATCAACATCCAGATTGTCTTTGAACCTATGATTTGAATGTGATTCTGCACATATAATTCCTTTGTTTGTATTGTATTCTTTTGTGTCATTTAACTTCACAGTTATATAATCATTGTCTTCTTATTTTAATTCACGCAGAATCAGAAGTACATGAAGTCATTTCTATCGATGAGGAGTACTTGTCTGAGAAGGAAAAACTTGTTGGTAAGTTTCATAAGCCAATCCTCAAAATATATTGGTTTCCTCTACTTAACTTGTATCAGGGTTAAAATTCCTTCTATCGGGGTCATGATACTAATAGTAAAATAGTACTCACATTTAGCAAGCTAGGGTATATTGAAATAAGTTGCCATCTTTTCATAGAAGAGCTGGTAGAAATTCAACCATTAATCAGTGATTAAGCACATTTTTTAGAACATAATAAATATTGTCATAAGCTTAAGTTACTGACAATGTGAATATATCTTCTACAGCTGTTTTTGAAACTTGAGTGCATTGATAAGTTGATTCAAAATTATTAGTGTTCCTTTACATTTTTTGTTGGATTTTTAATCTTGTCGTACAATTCAGATGAAGAGAAAGAAACAATCTCTGATGAAGAAACTAAAGTACCTATTCATGGTAGGTTAATTCAATATTGACCTTTGTTATTCTCTTTGATGAAATAGTCAACAGAGTGGTCATCTTCACGATAGTTTCAATGGACTTTAGGGTGTCACACTTTGCTTTTTCTCTCTGCTAAGCTTCCATTATAAGGCTACAATAGGCAATATTGTTGCATGTTCTTTTTTACAGAAATTTGAATAGTTCAGTTTTACGTTTTTTTGTTGCCATTGCGCTAAAGTGAACCAATGATAATTATGATCAGTGACAATGACATTATAAATTGAAGAGAATGCATACTTTCTATGAATGTCAATCAGATAAATCTATATTGAAAATAAACATAAACTTTTTTTGTTCTGTGATTCACTGTTTATTCCCTGACTTGAAATCATTGCGTGTTACCACGGCAGTACATTTTGATTAACAATTTATTTCAGTTGTTGAAGAAAAAGTGGTCAAGACTGCTCCAGAATTTACTACACAACTTGAAGATGTTGTTACCAGTGATGGTGGCAGTGCTCGTTTTGAATGTGTAGTTAAAGGTGAGCCATTGCCCACTGTTACCTGGATGAAGGACAGTACACAGGTTGAAGAAGCTGAAGAGTTCCAAATCAAGTTTGAAGATGGTGTTAGCTCACTTACCATTCCTGATGTATACCCTGAAGATGCTGGGAAATACACTGTGGTTGCTAAGAATGAACTTGGTTCTGTGATGTCCACTGCGGAACTTATTGTTGAAGGTAAAGTACCTGTAGTTTGAGTTTAGCTTTACAATGATAGTACATACATCTGTTAAATGGCTGTTGTTAACTATGTTTCCTTATACCCTTGATTACTGTTCATTGCTAAGTCAAGTGGTTGGAAAGAAGTTTAGTGTAAGATGTGGATTCTTTGTTCAGTGTTATACCTTGGTTATAATGTGCCATGCTAAGAAAACGTGAATGTCGCTTATAATACACAATTCTGATTCACTTCGCAGCTGAAGAAGAAGATATCATTGCTCCAACCTTCGAACAGAAGCCCAAGTTCCAAAACGTAGATGAAGGAACCACAGTAGCATTCACTGCTAAAGTTTCTGCTTTGCCCAAACCTGATGTAAGTATGAAGATAAGAAACACATTGAAGGTGGAGTAGATGTTACTGTGTTGTTTATGTAATTTAGTTGTGGTTTGTGTAGTCTTTTACCAAGTTGTGTCTAACTTAGGAACTGGTTACATAAAGAAAATATTTTAATAGGAAAAAAATTGAACATATTTTACAAATTAGTGATGGTATATCAAAATTTGTGGTGGATGAATTCAAAAACAAAGTGGTACAGCTTACATGTTATTCTGTGTGCAATGAAAAAGCGGAGTGTTTGTATATGAGAAGTTAAGAGAATGATGTTTTAGTAGTTAAATGTTGGTTATTGTTGTGCAGATCTACTGGAGTCACAATGGTGAGCAACTAGAAGAAGATGAACTTCACACTGTGGAGATTATAGAAGATGTGAACACATACACCAGTACACTGTCTATCCAAGAAGTCACTCCACAGGATGCTGGCACATATAAATGTGTCGCCATCAATGAAGCAGGTGAAGAGACTGTGTCTGCCTCGCTCATTGTGAAAGAAGCGCCTGTGAAGAAAGACTTGCGTGGACAACTTAAGACAGAAGTGTAAGTCTTTAAACTATGACCTGTTGTGATTAATTTGTACAGACATTAGCAAGCATTTGAAGGTCATTTCTTTGTAAAAGTATTAAAATGTACACAAATATTCAAAATCACTGAAGACAGCTTGATATCAATGGATATAGATCTCACTTATTCAAAGTTTGAAAGTGAACTTTAATTCAAAGTTTCAGGTTAAATTGAAATAAACTTTAATTCATAGTTTCTGGTGAAATTTAAATAAACTTTTAATTAAAAGTTTCAGGTAAAATTGAAATAAACATTAATTCAAAGTTTCAGGTAAAATTGAAATAAACTTTAATTTATAGTTCAGAGGAATGTTCTGTAAAGCTTGCTAATGTCTCTTATGGCTCAATTAGTTGTTATCTTTAATCAGTTTACAATCTGTATGCAGTTGCTAACCTTGTTGTTGTGTTGCTAAGGTAATTTTAGGTGTTTTGATAAAAATATGTGTGGTTCTCATCTCCATACCAAGCGAGATTCTGGAATAGTCGGAAACTTTGTTCAATTTTTATGTGTATTATCCTTTATATCAGTAATGTTTTAATACCTCTATAGTCTGTAGCTTGGTATGTTGAGGGGAACAAATGTTTTATGATTTTATTACATGTTACATTTTGTTCAATTATTTTAATATGCCTGAGTCAATTAGAAGCATGGAGGCTTTTAAAAATGAATTGAAGCTTATTGTTTGAATTTAGTTAGTTGCCAACATCCTGTTATATATCCATAGTTGATTCAAAATTTGTGGAAAATACCATCATTGTAAACATGATGTCTATTGGTCAATATTTTCTAAATCAAGTTTTCATTGGCTGACCACATCACAGTTTGTTTACAACTGTTCTCAAGTAAATAAAAATGGACTGTACGGAATTAAATGGACTGTACAGAATTAAATGGACTGTACGGAATTGTCAATGACCTTAGCAGTAATCGGAGGGCAAGAAGATGCTATTATTTATGACCTATCTGTTGTCACTGATTGTTATGCTGAGAAATTATTACAAAATGGTGACATATTATGATTTAGAGAAACTTAATCCGATTGGCTGAAAATTGATATTGGCTTGAATGTTACAACATTGTAGTAAAAACATAATTACTGTTAACAATAGGGTGCATGGCTGTATGATTTAATATTTTGTCAATTAACACTAATTGGTTATTAATTGAGCTAGCTTGTTTAGAGCTCAATAAATTTATGGTTCTTAAACAGACGTTCATCTTAGTTTCTGCACTTGGCAGGGAAAGCACAGGTTTGGTTAAATTATAAAGGTCTTACATATGAATTAAGTCATATTTTATTTTGTATGTAGAAGAACTAAGGTTGGATTTAAGAAGAAGACTGTTGATCAACAAGATTTTAGAAGCAGTCTGCAGACCAGAGTGTAAGTTGAACCCTCTGAGCACAGGTGTAGCACTTCCAGCGTGTCACCTATCTATCACTATAACTCCGGAATTTCTCCCATCTCTGTACTACGTCGTATATGATTTACCTTGTATCTGTTTTCGTTTTAAGCACCTTTCAAATTTGATGCCTATGGTCATTCGTAATCACAACCCTTTCTGTTTTGCTGTGGTCGAAATCTACATACACACTTGCAACACCCTTATGAGTGGACCCACTTTATAAAGAAACATAGCGTTTCTTTCCTTGTCATATATCTTGTCATATATTCTCATGTATCATTCACCCACAAATCCCTTCTGTAGGTACATGTATTTACTTCTCATTCCTATTCTCCATACTTGTATAATTTCATTTCCTGCACTTTCTTTCCTCTTGTAAGCATTGCTGGATCCTTGTACTTCAAGATATAGTTCTGTATTACTGAAAAGTGTTAGTAACTATCTTGTTTATAAATGTAGGTTGTATATTAAAAACTTCTTTTCAAGATGCTATCATTAAAACTATTTATGTTTAAAAATTTCAATTCTTTCTGCAAAAAAACATTTTTTTTGGAACTGCCACAATGATTAACAGAAGTAAAATTATATTTAATGAATCTCTTATACTAAGTCATTAGGGTTTGATCATAAATTGACTACTATTTACTTACTGTCAATGTTCTTCTGTTTGAATATCTTCACATTGACTTGGTTAGCATGCTTACTTTCATTCTCTTCCAGTCCTAACCCTAACTTGTTCTTTCGTATAAATTGTATCTACATAATTGATATTTCATAGTATGTTAGTGTTTCAATAAGATCATTCAATTTACTTGTAATTTTGAAATAGAGATCTCTTGTAACAATGCATGAGTAACTGATTGAATTAAAAGTAGTGAGTAATTCATTTAGCAGAAATTGCATTGAAATGTTTCGTTAATTGAAATGCTAGTCATGTGTGTCTTGCATAGAAAAGCTGTGTTAAATTTTGAAACATTACTTAGAATTTAACATTTTGCATCCAGAATGCTAGTTGTAAATGTTTTGCGTAGAATATGCAGGCTTTTGGTGCAGAATTACGGTAACAGAGTTTTAATTAAGAAGCTGTTACCGTAGTTATTCACCAAACTGTCATTAAGAAATATTGTAAATTTGTGCTGTTTTGTTCATATTGTTGTTATTATGCAGAAACTGTAGAAATGTTTTTATGTGTGAATATTTTATTTGCTTTGCATGCTAGTCAAACAAAGGAAGGAGTCAGATCAGATGCTGAACAAGTTGATTTTCGATCGCAACTCAAAACCAAAGTGTAAGTAATGAACCAAAAGTTATAGCATTATACCAAATACATGAAATTAAAGGAAAGTTTATCAATACTTCATATATTTAATATTACAATAATTATATGCCTTTATGTCACACAGTTTTGTTTACTGTATTCTTAATAACAATACTTGTGTAATTTATATATACAACAAAAACATATTGGTATGAATGGATTCTTGTCTGACATGGTATACCAAGAATTTATTGTGATTTATTCCAATCTTGCTGATATTTACTTCCTGCATGTGGCTTCAAGATTGAGTTTGCAAGTTTACTGAGAAAACATGAATAGTTTGTGCATTTCTTTATTAATATTTAAAATGAACACATATTACTACTCAATAACCATAAAGCTGTTAATTCATACATATACAGCTGTTAATTCATACATATACAGCTATAGATCCATACATTTACAGCTGTAAATCCATACATATACAGCTGTTGATACATACATAAACAGTTGTTAATCCATACTTATTCATTTGCTAATCAATAAATATACAGCTGTTAATCCATACATATACAGCTGTTAATCCATACATTTATTGCTGTTAATCCATACAAGTGTAGCTGTAAATCCATACATATACAACTGTTTATACATACATAAACAGCTGTTAATCCATACATGTACAGTTGTTAATCCATACATAAACAGCTGTAAATCCATACTTGTACAGTTGTTAACCCATACCTTAACAGCTGTTAATCCATACATGTAGAGCTGTTAATCCATACCAGTGCAGCTGTTAATCCATACATAAACAGCTGTTGCTATATGTTGACTGCTGTCTAAGATATATTGTTGCAGAAAATTTGTTATTGGTGGCATTCAATTAGATACGCTAATTGGTCCTTGGGACTTTGGTTTAGTATACTATGGTAAATTGGAATGCTATATGTAACAGTTGTCCTGATTACAGTATATATATGAAATAAATAGTTATTTCAATTCAATGAGTCATGCTGTATGTCCCATTCCATGGGTTTTTCATTAAGAAAATGGTCAATTCATTTTGACTGATCCTGACTTTGGTGTACTGTGTATACTTGATAGAAAAGTCTAGTTTGATTTCACAAAAAAGGGCAATACCTTAGCAATGCCATATCCATTTTCAGGAGTACTTTAAAATAGTTTTGTAATAGTGTTGCCCCTATTCCAACGTCTCCCTAGTTTTACTTTGCTTTGTACACATTGTATATTTGGTGATTTTTATCACAGCGAAACTAAAGTGGGAGTAAAAATTGAAGCCGGACAAAAGGATTTCAGACAGAGCCTGGTGAGATCTGTGTAAGTGCCCTTATTTCTCATTATTTGAGAAACAAGACTATTAAAATCCCTTTTTACTTGATTACAACCCTTAATTTCAAGTATAGATCCTTAGTTAATACATTAAATTTTTCATTATTTGAGAAAAGTAAGTTGAAACCTTTTTATCTCCAAATTCTATTAAATTTTTTATCTTGAAGGTAGCTTCTTAGTGAGAATAAGTTTATTACAATGAAATGATTCAGCATTTTAATATTATAGAAATAACATATAGAACTGATAGCAGATTTTTAAATTACCTATCTTTTACTGTTGGTACCTTGACCATATTCTAGTGCTGTTGTTTTTTTATGAACAGAAAAAGTCTAAGAACCAGAAAAAATAAAGGGTAAAATATTACAAATTAAGAATGAAGCCTTCTGATGTGCTCAATATTATCTATATTAGGAATGTTACCTGAAAATGTGTCCATTCAATGTTCACCCAAATAGTTACCAACTTTAAATCTGTCCATTATATTTACAAATATATTCTCCAAACCATCATAATTTACTGGTGGAATGTGGCCTTGTATCCATACAGCATTCCAGATTTCCATTACCAATTCCATACAGAATGTCGCCTATTGAACGTGTCCTACCCAAATTATGTCTTGGAATAGTTTTCCCTGAAGAACGTTGACACAGATAAACTATTTGATGATGTCAACAAATATGTGTTCCACAATTTCTAACCTTTGCATGATCATGTCTGCCTAAATTGTGCATCTTGTGTTTTTTTGTTTATTGCATGAACAGGGACACAAAAGTTGGAGAACATTTCTCAGCTGAGCAAAAAGATTATCGTGACAGTCTTAAAATTAAAGTTGAAACTAAAGTCGGTGAGCGTTTCACAGCTGAACAGAAAGATTATCGTGAAGCTCTGAAATATAAGGTTGACACTAAAGTGGGTGAACAGTTTGAAGCTATTCAAGTTGATTATCGCGATGCCCTTCAATCTGAAGTAACCACCAGAGCTGCTCTGCAATTCGAAGCAGAACAGAAAGATTATCGTGAAGCTATTAAAACAAAAGTTGAAACTAAGCATGATGAAAAGTTTGATATGGAACAAGTGGACTATCGAGATGCTTTAAAAAGAAAAGTGTAAGTGATGCGAAAAAGGTTTCCACGGTTATGGGATAAGTTAATAATAAACCAATAATATCCAATTAACAAAGTTTAATTAAGTATTGAATTGTAATTAATGTTCAAAGGTTTAGGCAGTGATTAAGCTACTTGAGAATTAATTAAACTATGATTATGTTCTCTGGATAAATTGTCATTGGAATATTTTGCAATTAATATTTTGCATTACACTATTAAGCGTTAGACACTGAGTGTCTTAAAAATATACCGGCTACAATATCTGTTGAAAATGTATATTTATAATAACGCGGAATTCAAAGATGGACATTTGCAAGTTGTATCCAATATGTAGTAACCCAAGAAATATATATTCCAGTTATATATTGAGCTGTATGTGAATTTCCCATTTATGTACAATGTTTGGTTGTATTATTTACTGGAATGTTAGCATGTTTTTAGTATTGTGTGTATTTTTGCATGTTCAGCGATACTAAAGTTGGCCAGACCTTTGATATGGAACAAGTAGACTATACTGATGTCCTCCTCACGTCTAAGACGTAAGTACTAACAACATTTTGTCGTCATGACAACTATGAAATCACTTGCTTTTTGATGGTATCTTCTGATTTGCTTATGTCATGATTGTTTCATAATTATATTTGGGTGTTTAACACTTTGGGTCTGAGGTTATAAACATGAATTTGGAGACCATACCGAGAATGCAGCCTTGCCATTGGTCAATTTTAAGACTGGCTTAGAAATAGGCCAATCAAATGCTTCCGTTTTGAGACTGGTGTCCTGTCTTAACTTCTCTTGCCTTATGGCTGTTGCTTTTATATTCTGCTTCTTTCAAACTTGTCTTTACAGATCTCTCTATTTGTTAGCATCTCTCTGTTTGTTAGCCATCTTGTCATCTTGCAAGTTTTATGCACGGACAAATAGTATCTTGTTGAAGAGTATGGTTTTACTGTCAGAAAACTTATTTTAAGAAGTTTTCGTGTATAGATATACATTTTTGTAACTATGTCTTTTGCATATTCTATTACAACAAATATTTGGGTTTATAAGTATTTGTAAAGTCCTTATACCTTTGCCATAGCTGCTACGGGTTGATTCAATAAATGAGATGACATTGTACATGCCATTTCACATGTAGTTTGATTATCATTGCTAATAGGAGATATGTACATGTATAAAATCTGTGCATCATTCAGAAATACCCTGTATATTTATGTGTATACATACATAGCTGAGAGTTCATTGATAAACTGTAGCCACAAAGTATAATGGTAAAAAAGGGGCTTCAAAAGTTTTGGACCAAACCCTTATACATCAAAATAAATATATCCAGGAGCACCTTCCGTGTTTCATTAGTCTTAGGTTGCTATAGCTTCATCATTTTTCTTGCAGCTCTGAGATTTCTTGCTTCTATTTTTATTATAATCTCTTACATTAACGTTTCTAATGATTTTAGCGAATCATCAGAGGTTCCCCACCCAACTCGTAAAGTAAAAAGAGTGTAAGTTATCTGGTTAAAAGGAGTTTTTGGGTATATTGTTATTGTACATAAACAAACTCTCATGATGGTTGGTGTAAATTGCATAAGAAGGAAAAAGTTTTTTTGTGGATTTTTTATTTTAACAGTTACTGTAATGAATTATTTTTGTATGATCATTTTCTTGGTCTGGAAGTGGTTAACTTTTAATATATCAATGTGAAATATTTAACTGGTAAGATCTAATGGTTTGAAATCTGATGTAACTCTTTCCTTGATTAAGTAAATTTTTGTATCAGCAAAATTGATTCCTTTCACCAATATGTATAGCACTGTCTTACGGCTTGGAAATTCATTTTGAGGCTCTAGCTCAGCAAGAACTTGCAGTAGCCATAATTTAAAATTCAAATCTCTTGTGCTTCAGTTTTGCTCTACATCAGCTACATGTAGTCATGTAGGAATTTTGTTTAACTTCATTATGCAAAGTGTTTACCAAAGGGCAGATAATTTATGTCATTGACTGGGTATAGTTACGATCCTGTCGCCAGATCCCATTTTATCAGTCAAGTTTTGTTACTAAAATACCAGGGCTCTAGAAATTTTCCTCAAATACAATTGTCCCAGACAGTTGCACATATTAAATCTTACTTGTCCGACATGGGAAGCCAGTTGTTTGAGAAAACAAAGCTATTCATTATTAGAAAGTTGGTCGGGATCAACACTATGTATATATCATCATGATCCGACTGGACAGACACTCTGAATACCGTATAGTTACCAACTATTATGTGTTGTTAATTCCATTTTGTGAGTGGCATTTATAGCCTTTAAAACAGACTTGCCCTGGACTAAATTCTACTCAGATTATTGGTAGCCTGAATTGACATTTAGGCGTTGGGCTAGTGTATTTCTGGAGCCCTGAATACTAACAGGGGTTTGTTTTTTTTGTAAAAACATGAGTTTTTGTAAACCATAAAATTGTAATTATTTCCAAGCCTGGACTAAGTTTTTTATATAACCATATAAACGTTTCACCAAACAGTGTACATAAAAGTTCATACCTTCTTTAATATACATTATGTGTGCTGTGCATTCCATAATCATTTTTTCTACTATATAACTTAATGGTAAAGTGTTTTCCTTCGATGACATATTGTCTCTACAATGTTTGTATTATATATCTAAATCTTTTGATAATTGCATGCATTAATTATGTACTACACAACTGGTATAATATTTGTTTGGTCATATCTTTATACAAAATATTCTGCATGTTTAATATTGTATAAAAATGCATGTTGTACTATCAGAAATGTAAATATCGCAATACTATAAGCATGTCTTATGAAAATTTGCATGCTATCTTAAAATGCTGGTTTATAAAAATCGAAAAGAATGACCTTCAGTATTGTCATTCAGTTTTGAATTTTTCATTGAGTTTTTTTACATAATCAACATTTCTCATAATAAAACATAGTAAATTGAATGATAGTAATTCATAAATTATGCGTTCATGTTATATTTCAGTGTCCTGAAATGGTGTTATTATTTTTAGAAAATCCAGTCAATGTTTTCCATTCTTGATCATTTTCTGTTGCTATATTTAGAACATTTGCTGATGAGGTCACTGCTACTGAGGAAACTATCACTATCGAAACTCCAGAAGATGTTGAGGCTGAAGTTACCCTCAAAGTTGAAGAAGTTGTTGCTCCAGAATTTACCATCACTCTGGAAGATGTCAAGGTCATTGAGGGCAAACCTGTCAAATTTGTTGCTAAGGCAACCGGAGAACCTGTTCCACGAATCACATGGTTCCATGACAACAAACCTATTGAGGATGGAGAAATATACAAAATCAGGTATGCTTATTATGTAGTTTAAATTTTGAGAAATTCTTTACTATTTGTCAATACAAAACATGTGTTGCATACAATATCATTCTTCTATTTAGTATTGTCCCACAATGCAAATATATTTGGGCAGATTTCTACAAAATATTGTAGGTTATAGGTCTGTAAAAGTGTAATCATATCAGGCAGGAGAATTTTCCCGCAGCTTCACGGAAATCCTCAGATTTGACACTCGCAATCAATATTTGAAAACAGTCCACCCTTAGATTCTTTCAACCCTTTCTAACCTTTTTTATCTACAGATATCCAACAGAAGGGGAGAGCACTCTAATGTTAGCTGAAGCCTTCCCAGAAGACACTGGAGTATACACTGCTAAGGCTACAAGTGATGCTGGAGAGGTCGAATGCACCTCCACTTTGGAAGTCACAGGTATTTAATTTTTTCTTTAAACACTATCGGACTGTTATTATTTCTACTAGTTTATTTCATGGTATGAAAGAAAAACTTATTTAAATGGGTAAACATAAAGAAGGAGGTAAATTTCTTTCTTTTTTCAATTTGAATGTAAGCAGGTAAGGAATATATGCCCCAGTTACTAAACAAATGTTGTATTAAAAAGTATCTACATTGCAAATTCAAACTTTGACCTAGTTAATGTTGTATTAAAAAGTATCTACATTGCAAATTCAAACTTTGACCTAGTTAATGTTGTATTAAAAAGTATCTACATTGCAAATTCAAACTTTGACCTATTGTTAAACATTTATTACCTAAATTGTGAACTTTTGACCTGAATATATGTGTGACCGTGACACTGTATATTTGACCTTGACCTTGTCTTACAGAGCTTATTGAAGAAGCAGAACAGATTGATTTTAGAATGGCTTTAAAGAAACCTGTGTAAGTTATGATATAATTATGAATATTTTATTATTTTCTATTATCAGCAAAAGAACCTTCAAAAACAGAAGAGTAAGCAGTTTTGTTTGTCTAGAATGCGAAATCCACCCCTGTCTATTATAAATAGTGCTAGAATGTTCTGTTATGTCGTTTGTTATGATTATGTTTATTCTTTGTAACAACATGTTATATTCGTCCCCTTGTGGTAGCATGATTCTATTGTTTATACACTTTCCTACCGTAAATTTTACTGATTAGACTGCATGCAGTCCGAATTTATCAGGCATTTCAAAATGCAATTTATTTCTTCAGACAATTGATATAGTGCATGCCTTATCTTGTATTTAAAAAAAAAACTTTGTCCTACTTGTATTTTGCCTGTATGAGTGAAACCAACAAAGCAGCTACCGTTGCGTTGGTCTTTCATGAACATTTTCGTTAGACCATTATTATACTAAAATCATAAAAGTCTCCCTGGTTTTAAAATATTTGATTTCTTTCTAAACGCATGACAAAAACAACTCTTGAAATGTCCTCTGATTAATGTCTATTTTTTTTACTAATAATTATTTTATAAAAAGTGTTGCTAAGCAACTGAAAAAAGCATGATTGGTTTTGTTTTTGCATGTAAACAGAGACACAAAGGTTGGAGTGAAGCATGAAATGGAACAGCTAGACTTCAGATCATTACTGAAATCGTCTGCTCAAAAATCACAGTGAGTTCAGTGGTCCTGATCCCACCTTCATTTTGAAGAGTTTTAAATTTTATTTGATAAGTTTCTTCCTTCTTGTATATATTTAATTTTCCATTATTTATAATTATAGTATACTCAGAAACAGAGTCCATAGTACTTTATTGCCTCCATTTTGAAGAGTTCAGTGGTAACAGTTGGCCTCCATTTTAGAGAGTTCATTGTGAAAATCTTTTGTATGATTTAAGTAAATAAAATTTTGTGGTTTGTGTAAATGTATAGTGCTAGATGAATTGTTTATGTGTAGCAATTATTTACCAATATTCAAATATTACTTATTTATTAATTATGCATTTCAATTTATAATTATCTGTATATACAATATACTTGTATGTGTTTATTTCTAGCCTATATATTTTATGCTTTAGATTTTCAGAAATCATATAAGTCAAGCAATGTGAATTTAAAAATTTAAAGAAGGTAGAAAAATAAAGCATATGATTTACTATGTTAATGTTAAAAATTACCTTGCTAAAATAAAGCATTTACAGTGTATATCATATTAAGCTCTTTGGTCTTTTAAAAATGTCCAGATTGCATGGAGCAATTTTTTGAAGTAACTGCTGATATTTTTAGGAAATTCGAGACAGATATCACTGAGACGGTCACACTTGAGACAGCTACACCAGAAACTGAACAAGTTGATGTTACCATGGTAATGGCTGAAGTAAGTATTTCAAGCATTTTTTGTTGATTTTATGAAATTCTGAGTCTGATAAAAGCATCCAAATCTGGAGTCAAATCTGCATCACGTCACCGTGTGGATGTTACATAGGGGCCAAAATTACAATCATTCAAATAATATGGTTTACCCTCGGTGTCTTTAAAGGCAAAGTTTCACAGTACAGTAAAACCTCACTTAAAGACCACCTCAATTACAAGACCACGTCAATATTACAACCACACTTATGAAGTCCACTTGGACTGTTCCGCTCTTATTCAATCTCAATACTAAGACCACCTCAATAACAAGACCAGTTTTCAAGGGTCCCAAGGGAGGTAATATTATTGTATTTTTGTTCTCACTTGGAGCTGTAATTGTGACATTGTCATGTTATATGTGTGTTCCATTATGTCTTTCCTTGTTGTATGGTTGTGCCTAGATATTTCTCTAATTGCCTGTCCTTGACCTTCCTGGGCATATCTTTGTAACCTCTTTCCATTTTCTTATTTCAATTTTTGTCAAAATTTTATTTCAGTTGGAAACAGCAGAGCTACATGCCCCTGAATTCCTCATCAAAATTGCTGACTTAACTGTCAAAGAGGGTGAGGGCGCCACTTTAACCTGCAAGGTCGCAGGTCAACCAGTACCAGAGGTCACATGGTACCATGCAGATGAACCAATCAAAAGCGACGATGTATACAGAGTCATTCCTGGTGATACAGAAGGGGAGGTCACTCTACAAATCACTGAAGCTTTCCCTGAAGACAGTGGACTGTACACAGTGAAGGCTGTGAACCAGGCTGGATCAATCGAAGCTACTGCTTGCCTGACAGTGACGGGTGAGTTTGGCAAAACGTCTGATTTTTTGGATTATCTAAGTTGCTTTGTTTTCAAATGTTTTCAGTGTATTACTACAAATATTTGGTGTAGAATTGTATATTTATTGAATTAGGTCTTACTTAATGTGTCTTTATTCAAATTTATGGGTATATTGGGTATTTTACCATTTTCTACACACTGGTATCTATATTTAAATTGCAATTTCTATGACAACCAATACATTCTTAATTCACTTCCTAGTAATTATCATCATTTATTGCGTTACTTACTTAGTCATGCATGATAAATTTATGAAGCCAAGGATGACAATTCATTCAGTTATACGTAGTCTCCATTGTAATTCTTTAGTAATCGTTTCCATGGAATATCTAAATAATAGGTTTTAGACAATTTCTTTTGAGTAATGCTGAAATTTTTCAAAGAATGACCTTTAGACTTATTTGGTCAATATCTTTATTCCAGATGTTCGTTATTTTACTTACATTCGCCGAGGTATTATCATTCATTGTGTTATATATCGCTGTGTAATAAAATATAATGTATCGTAACTCCATTGCACTTCTACCAAGAGCCCTGTCCGGTTTTACTATAGTGTGTTTGTAATATACAGACAACGGAACAGCTTTTTGTAATTGATGGTGTAAATTTTGTGCTTTTTTTGCTTGTCAGTCAATGCTTCTAAAACTGAGCGCTGCTGTGGTGTTTTCAACCTCTTCTGTAAGTATCGTCATTCCAAGAAAACGTCAATTATGATGTCACTTATGATGTTACTATCTGCAAGCAGGAAACAACATTTACTCCATAATTATGGTCACTATTCAAATTGCTATGTGGGACAAATATTGCTTACTGTCAATACATGGTGATGTCACATGTGACATTTTTTGGAAATGACATCAGTTATAGAAGAGGTTGGAAATCATACAGTGGCGCTCATTTCTACTTTTCATTGTGGAATACCATATCATTCCGGAGAAATTTACATTTTCGATATTTAAAGGTTCTTTTTGTATCTCAAGATTATTCCAGTGTATGTTCGGAATAAATTCTTGAATGTTCATCCCAATCAAAATTGTTGTAAAGACTTTATGCCCCCTAGAAAGGTCATCTCATTTTGAATTGGAAATATGTCATGTATCTAAACATCTGTAATATCTGAACATTACATAACTTAATAAAGTTGTCATCTATGCATGCGGTGATCTAACTTGCACTGTTTATATTTTCTAAAAATTACCTAAACATGTATGTATACATGTTACTGCTGTGTTACCTTTATTCTTAATTTGTGTGTTTCAAATTCAAGTCATTGTTTCTTCTTGAAATTGCTTTCAGTATGCAGGCTGAAAACATCCCTTGCAGATGTAGTATAGAATAAATACCAGTAAATTTTGGTCAACCTTATCATTATCATTTAATAACAATATCAACATTTTCTATTTAGTTAAATTATCATGAAAAAATGTCATCATGGAACTCTTTGCAAATTTTACTGATAATGTATCCACTTATTTAGGTAAGATTATGCCAACCTTATGATTATCCTTGTCTGAATCATTGAACCAGATGTAATGAGCAGAATTTATCATGCAATAACAATACACCAACATTTTCCATTTAGATAAATGATCCCAATGATAACTACATAACATCATGAAAAATGTCATCATGGAAGTTCTTTTGCAAAGTTTTTTATTAATAATATTTCCTCCAAATTTCCATGAAGTCCAGTTTTCAGAGAAAGTGTGTTATTGGCACGTTAAAATACTGTAACATTCTTAAATATGCTTGCAATCTTATAGAATTGGTCGAAGCTGAAGAGGAAACAGTACCAGACGTGGCTGCTGATGTCATTGTGAAAGAAGCAGACGTCACACTAGAAGCTCCAGAAGAATCGGCAGAATTGACCTTGGACATGGCTGCTCCAGTTGAAGGTGAATTCACCCTTCAAGAACCAGAAGATGCCTCAGCTGACTTCCAGGTAAGTTTGCAGCACTCATAACTTCCTGTTTAGGCATTATGGGTAAGACAAATGATTGTGGGAGAAAAAATTGCATCTCAGGAAAATTGCAAAATTTGAAAAAAAATTGTATGCTGAATGCTTTAATTTGTCATTGTGTTATTAATGTTGCACAAATTGTTGTTACTTCTTCCAAAAAATGCTTATTTTGTGTTCAATTTTATGATAAAATTAAGTTTTTTAACATAAAATAATGTTGATGTTTGCAATTCAACATGTATTTAAACTTATTATTTTCAACTTAATCAAATTCATTATGAAGTTAGTGTAATTTTAGTCAATTTTCTAGCACAGAGTATTAGCATGTTGATAAATGATTAGAAAATACAATATTATTTTCATGAATAGATTTTCTACACTTGTCAGTGGGCTGTCCATTACATTGTATAGCACTAGCTACTTAGATGTTTTAGACAATTTTAGAGAAAAAATATTTGACCGTGAATAAAACATGCTCTAAAGTGCCTGATCTATAGTAACTTAGGACAATACTTATATTTTTAACAAGAAATCTATCCTGTACTTCTTTAGATAAATGTATCCAACTTAATGTAACATAGGTACTGAATTAACTTAAGTTTAAATCATAATCCTGAATGTGTAAATTTTAAAGTCTCTAAAAAAGCATGACTATTTTCGTCATAGTTAACATTTTATGTTTCCTTTCACTTACATTTTATTCTCAGATGTGTTGAAAGTTTGATTCAAAACTTTGAATGTTATTATGAAATGAAAAAAATATTTCGAAAATATTATAGCAAAAGTCTACATAATTCTGGGAGACCCCTTGAATTTGAAATTTCACTTTGATTTTATATTTTGTTTAACAAAACAACTTCTTTCATAATGTAAATGGAATGAATCAAACTTCAAACCTCTGACAGATTATCTGATGAACATGGTTGCACAGTTGCCTTACATAAATATATTCAGAGCACAAAGCCCTTTTTTCAATTTTATCCCTTTGCACATCATAATTTTGTTTACGTAAATCAGATAAGCTTGGGAAAAGGTGGCATTTTCAATGTATCTAGATTATTTGTCAGAAAAGAGGCCCTTTTTGGCACCATGTCATCATTTTGATGATGAAGTCTATTGTTGTCACTGCTTCCATAATGCTTCCCTGTTTGGTGACTCTTAGAAATTGCTTAATTGAATATTAAGACATTAAGTTTCCAAGGCTCCAAATGGTGGTCTTATTATTGACTTTTAAGCACACAGCTTTAAAGGGAAAGTTCTGGTGTTGACTTTTAAGAAGTTTTATTAGTTTGATTAATTTCTGTCAGTATAACCAGGTAGTATACATATTTCAGGTTTGAAAAAGAATTGTTATAAAATGTAAAGCATTTTACTTCATCTTCAATTACTTTTTTATCAAAATTATATCAGAGCTTCTAAGTTAGTCATTAATTTTATGATAAAGTTAGGTTTACACTTGGTGGCGTTGTGGGTTGGTTCTTACTTCAGCTCAGGGTGGAAGTCACTGGCAATTTTGCAACAATGAGACTTTTCCATTGTAGCCTTAACAGAGTATTTATGTCTCTAGCTAAAGGCTTCTTTACACGCATGGTGCTGTCAATGTCTTGTGTTTTGTTTGTAGTCCTTGCATGCTCCTGCACTTTCGTCATTAGATAGCGATCGCATTTACACTTGGAAAATGAAACATCTTGAATGTGAGAAAGGGCCTGCTATATTTAAGGAGGAAATTGTTGTCGAAGACATACCTGAAGATGAAGAACAACATAGAGATAGCAAAGCACAACCTGACAATGACAGTGATGGAGAATATGTTCCGGAAATCACTGGCGTCGAGTATGATGCATTCCAGTTTGGGAGAAGACAGTCCCCTGAATTTTTTGTGGATGTAACTACTGAAGAAATACCCATTCCTTCTCCAAGAAGAAGTATCACAGTTGATGCTTACATTGATGTGAATGGAAACAGAGAAGTTGAAGATGGAATCAAACAAGAGACGGATTTTGGAGAGGAATATGGATTCAAAATACCTCATGATGCTTTTATGACTGATAGACAATTTGGAGTAGATATGTCTGTAAGAACGGAAGATGAAGTCTCTGAGCTGCCTGAGTCAGAAATAGCTTCACTGATGTCAGACAGGAGGCAGGAGTTGGAAAGAAGAGATTCTGATGTTTCTCTATCTGACAGAGAGTACTCAGACAAAGATGATGAAAATGTTGTGATATCTGACACAGATTCAGATTCTCCATTTACTGCTAAGCAGGTCATTAATCTTGATGATGATAAAAAAGATAAAACGAGTTATTCTCAAGAGAGACCAGAAAGAAAATCTTCAACCTCTTCATCTGAAGAAAGTGATGTTGAAAATAAAGGACCTGCTGTAGATGTAAAATCTGCTGAACAAGAGTATCTAGATGAATCTTTTGATGAGTCTGAATCTCTAGGTGCTATTCCTGCTAGAGTGTATGGTGATCAGTATATGCAGGAAATTAGCAGACTCAGGGATGAATCAATTTTCCAAGAAGGTGAGCAATTCCCAAAACCAACTGGAAGAGACCAATCAGATTATGATACTTATAGTCAGATTCCTTCAAAGGAATTAGATAAACCTGAAAGAAATGTTATTGCTTCTCATGGAGAGGCCAGTGAAAGTAGTAGCAGTGACAGTGAAAATAGTGAATCAAAAAAGAAGAAGCCATTTACCTTTGACACCGAAGATACTCATGACAGATTTATGACTGATAAAGAACTATATGAATCAGGAGAAACTGACAAAAGACCAATGGATGGAAATTATCAGTATGGTAAAGGATTGCCTGTACCAAAACTACAGTTGAAAAGAGAATCTTCTGACTCCGAGTCTGACGTTCCAGTGGAAACAGATGATTCTGTGTTTGATGTTACAACTGATTTAGAGACAACAGCTGATCTTGAAGCTTCTGTAGATAAGATTGAAAGTCCTGAAGGTACTCTAGAAGCTTCTGATAGAGATACACCCAGTAAAACAACTGATGACGATTCTTCTACAATAAAAGAAGAATTTATAACACATGTTGACAGTTTAGAGAGAACACCTCAGCAATTAATAGAAATAAAGGACTATGTTTCCTCCTCTGAAGATGAAGGACAAAAAGCACAGCTTTACCTTAGACCTGATGACAGAAGCGAATCCCCTGAGATGCATACTGGCTTTGTTGCTGACCTAGAATTATCAAGAATAACAGAAGATGAAGAACCAGAGAGTGATGAAACATCAGATACGGACTCGACAACCAGCGCAGAGAGTGTGAGGCAGGTGGATATCATTCCAGCACGTGAAGATGTTCTCCATGCTACTGCTGATGAGACTAAACCAGTAAGTGTCTACATGGACCTCCCACATGAAAGTGAAATCAGCGATACATCTTTCGACGTCGATGAGAGTTTTAATGTTGAAGGTCCACTTGCGAAATCCACTTTGGTTCCAGAGAAATATTCTAAAACTGAGGTAATTGTAATGGTGGCACTAGAGGGGAAAAATGAAATGGGGATATTGTAGGTTACAAAATGTAATTCATATCTATGTATCATAATATTATATTTCTGACTTTTACTGTAGATGGTGTATGGGGATTTGCTTAAATTTCTTTGGAAAGAAAGTAAATTGTGTTCAATTTGTTATTTCATGGTAGCTTAATTTCAAACAACTGTAATAGAGGAGTATGTTATCATAATCAAATTATTATTTATATTCTGTATTTAACTACTGTAATTTGATTTAGTTATTCCCATTTCATTTTTCACCCTATCTTTATTTGAAGTGTTTCGCAATATCAAAAATATCAAAGATGACATCAACAAGTGTTAAAATAATTGCCGATAAATATGCATGATGTTGATTTGTTTTGTTTCAAAAGTTCTGAATGATGAAATTCGATGTGCCTAAATGATACTGTTTCTGCATGAGCTGTGTCCCTTCTTGTGCGATGAACATGTTCGTGAGCAGAGGCTGTTTTTTATGGCTGGGCCATTTAATGTGATCAAATTTGTTAAGCATGATCAAAAAGTAATGATTCTTTGTATAAATGTGTACAGTCCTTACAAACGTTACCTCCCATTGTTGAATAACTAAATATTAATGGAGCATGGAGTTATGTCCCTTTGAAAGTGTTCTTGTTGAAATTCCAGAGTTGTGTCCCCTGATGTTTGATTTTCATGTTGTGGAAACTTTAGAGGCATGGATTATGTCCCTTCGATTTTTGAAAGCATGCATTCTAATTGTTCATATTCAGTAAATAGGATTTTGTATTATTCATTATACTTTATACCCCATAATGCACTCCTATATATTTTTCCTACTTCTCCAGCACAAGTTTCCATGAGATCAGTCTTATGTACGAGATTTTCAGTGTTTTGTTGAGATCAAACTATGGATTTATTGAAACATTGGTTCATTGCATGTCAGAACAATCTCTGGCACCACTTTTATAACATTTGTCAAATATGATGTTAAATACATATGGTGCCATAGCAACTGCCATTTTCATTAATTTGGAGAGACTTGGTTACCTCTTGTTGTAAATGATAATATTTGTATATCTCTTTCTGTGAATGGAATCTCTGTCATTAATTTCAGCATAATACTCCTAGTAATTCTATGGCAGCATTTATGAAACAGCATATTTGACACTGTCAAATTTAAAATGTTTCAAATATTTTTCCCATGATTCATTTGGCATTTTTCAACCAATCATTTAACAGTTTACTCTGGATGAAGACACTACAGTTGTCGTTGAGGACATCAGTGTGGAACTTGAGGTACCAGTGTTCTTACAAGAATTGTCTGACCAGGAGGTGACTGAAGGTGACACCGTAACATTCATCATTAAGGTTGATGGAAAACCTTTCCCAGAGCTTACTTGGTAAGATATTTTGTATGTACGCAGTCTGGTTTACTCTGTTAGTAAAGCCATTCCAATTAAGCAAGAGGTCCAGTCTATATACTTGGGGGGGAGGCATTGTCTTGTGTATGTGGCATTCCCTGTAGCAACTTATTCTCTCTTTTCTTATGCAATGGTCTATCATACAGTAACGTTGTCAAATATCATGTGTCTAACAAAAGTGATTCTTGCAGGCTGTTGATAATGTTTCAGTTATAATATGTCATTTAGTGACATTTTCTACGTTGATGTTAGTTATAATGGGGTGCTATATACTTTCAGTCCAGTACTCAAAACTGTATATGTATTTAATAGGCCTGCATGATTTCACTACATTTTCCTAATAAATTCCTACAGAATGCTATCAATTAAACATGTTGGGCTTCAAAAAGAATTACAGGTAAATTGTTGTTTAGTTGACTTTAATATCCATTTTTGTAAATTCCAAATCCCCTGTAATATGCATCTTTCTACCAGGTTTTTATATACACCGGTACCCTTTTAAACCGGAACCCCTTTAATCCAGAAACCCCTTAAAACTGGACAAATCGTCTGGTCCCAACTTTTTTACTAATCGTCTGGTCCCAACTTTTTTACTATATAAGTCACCCCTTTAATTCGGCAACCCCTTATTTCAGGAAACCAAACAAGAATTTTGGCCCAAAATGGATAGTTTTGTATTGTTATTCATTGGAGCCTTACTTGATTTATGAATTGCATTTTTAATACTTTCTATTCCAAATCATTTGTCCTTTCTCTAGGTTCAGAGACGGTGTTGAAATACAGCCTGATGACCGTCATGTTATTGACATTCGTGGTAACTTCGCCACTCTTATAATGAAAGACATTCAACCCGAGGACGATGCTGAATATTCTGTGACAGCCACAAACAAAGCAGGATCTGTAACATCCAAATGTGAACTCTTTGTTAATCCTCTTGGTACGTAAAAAATATGTTTGATATCATTTTTAGAGATTCACCCTTTTGGGCAGAAGTTGGGAAGTGTTTCTTAACTTTTTTAAAGGATTTATTTGAGGCATAAGTAAAAGAAGTAATGCTGATTTTAACTTGTCATCCGCTAGTAGATTATTTATGCAAATTAGGGCCGCATCACATATTAATATTTTCAGGTGATGCACCATCATTTGTATCCAGTATTGAAGACATCGAGGTAGAATTGGAATCACCAATCCTACTACAGTGCCAGGTTCGTGGTACTCCAAAGAAAATCACTTGGATGAAAGATGGCGCCGAGATTCAAGGCGATCGTTACAAGTACGTTAAATTTAATATTCAAACTTTTTCTTCAAATGCAAAGCACCAATTTGCTCAGCACCTGTTTATTAAATGCAATTAGAGTAGATTCAAAATCAGAGCCACTTGATTGGTTTAAAAAAATGAAAAGTGAAGATCCGCATGAAAATCATAATCTTAAATACTGTCGGACCTCGTTTATTCGACAATCTTTTATCCAAATACTTGGCATCATCCGAAATAAATATCAGATCCAGATCTTCTTAGGCACATCGAATTGAAATAGACTATTGGTAACCATGTATTATTCGAAATAAAATTTCAGACCCGATGAATTTGAATGAGCGAGGTCCAACTGCAATGCATTTACTACAATCATGTTGTCACTAAATTGACAATCATGCACCCTGTATTCACCCTTTGCAGCAAAAAAAAATTTCTAGTGACATCATATTAAATTAACAGTTTTCATGTTAGTTTTGAACTAAGAAAATAAGTAATTCTTTTGTAAAATCATTAAATAATTTTAGGCTTGGTGCCGAATGGTAAGTTGTATAATTGAAATACTCCAGGAATTAAATTTTCTCCTTATATTGTTGTAAAGATTTTGTGAAATATAGATTTCTTACGAAAAATATTCTGTAAGGATTATGAATTTTGTAATTTTCTTGTATTTCTAGTTCTGTGATTGGTTTCATTAAATTTTTTGGTAGATTGGAACTTTTAAGATTGAATTTTTTTTTTGCGTTGTTGAAATGTTAGCATGTTATTAAACTTTGGTATACTTCAATATTTTTGGGGATTTTAGGAAGTAGGGTTAGATAAGTAATAAAAGCATCAATTGATCTTAGTTTTTTTTATCAAGCTGTTGGTCATGGTTGTAAAGTTGTGGATGAGTTTTATCTTTTTTGTCAAAGATTTTTTCGTTTTTGCGTTAAAGGGTATATATCTTTTTTTTAATTTTCCTCATCAAACTTTTTCAATTAACTTGAAACTGAAAGACCTTTTGAACAAGGGATAAGCGATTTAATTCATCTTATGGATTCTTATAGATATCGGGTAATTTCAGTATATGTTTGTGTTTTCTGAGAACCATTGTTATTATTGTAGAATCTACCAATCAGAATTAAGCTCACAAAGTATATACTATCACCATACATACATTGACCAATGAGAATTAAGCTTACTTGTATATGCTACTACCAATAACTGTATTGACCAATCAGAACAAAGCTTACTTGTATATGCTATCACCAATCATTAATTGACCAATTAAACTTAAGCTTACAAAATATTGCTTTTGTAATATCCTATCACATCTCATCAAGTAACATTTTACTAAATTCTCATTTATTAAACTACATTGAGATACTATGGCCGTGGTCCAGTGGTTAGTGCGCTGGACTTGTAACCCGGCGATCTGGGTCGATTTTCCTCCACATGTGGAGATGTTGCCGGCTCCTTGTGGAAGGGTAAGTTAGTACTGGTAAGAATTCAGTCCAGGAAAAACTGGTTAGGTGAACCGGCCGCCTTATATGACTGAAATATCGTTGAGAAATGGCGTTAAACCCGATGAGACATGAGATACTATGATCACATTCTGTTGGCTACCATTGAAATTTCATCCTGTTAACAGAACTACTGCTTCAAGCATTATACAAGAAGATTTTTCACTAACAATTCAATTTTTTTTAATCTTCTTCGACGACGAGTCAGATCAAAATATTTTCTCCAAAAAATTGAGAATACTAAATGGCATATTCATCTCTTCTTAGTGGTAGGAATTCTCTGTTATTTGGGTTTGTTAGAGTCTCTGAATGTTGTAGATTTAAACATGTTAGGCATAGTTCATGTATTGTGCGGTGTGTCTCTGTTAATGTTGTGATATATTCAGTCACAAAGACTGGGCAACTCTCTTAAAATATTTTATGGTTATACGTTTGGCATTTAAATTACTGAGCTATTATTTCATATGATTTGTTGTTTTAGCTGATTTATCCCAGTTATTTATTCGATGCATTTTGTGTATACATGTATTAGTTATGAAAAATTTAGTATTTTAACAATACAGTGCAACCTCTCCAGAGGAACATTCTTTGGGAGACACAAAGTTTGACTGTAGTTGAGAAGCTGTTGGTCCTAGCGAGGTTAAATTGGTTGTATTTGTTTGCCTGCTGGGAAAATTTATAATACTGTTGAAGAGACATTGTTGCTGCTCTAGAGAGGGCTGCTTTGGAGATGTTGCGCTGTAGATAAACCCAGTTCAGATTTCAATATTCAATGAGGCTGTAGAGTGAAATTCAGTATAAAAACCTTCATTTTAATTTTCATACTTTACAGGACTACCTACGAGGAGGAAGTGGTAAGCCTCACCATTGAGAAATCTGTCCCAGAGGATGAAGGAGAGTACACTATCAAGGCTGTTAATGACAAAGGTGTTGCTACAAGCAGCGCTGAGGTTCTAGTACATCTGGAAGCTCCACTGTTTGCACAGCCCATGTCTGATATTGTTGTTGAACTTTCTGAAACTGCAGTATTTAAATGTACTGTTACTGGAATACCTAAACCCAAACTGACTTGGCTCATTGAGGACTCTCCAGTTGTGGAGGGACCAAAATATCTCACCAGTCACCAGGACAATGTTGCGACCTTGGAGATCAAGGACGTTTCTATGGACGAAACACCTATATTCATTACATGTAAAGCTGAAAATGTTGCCGGGGAGGCTCGAAGTACTGCTGAGCTTACCGTTGAAGGTATTTGCATATAGATGTACCATAGCTCTGTTAACTTAATAGTGACAACTTTTAACAAAATTCTGTACACCTGACATGTAACCAGGATTTAAGGTCGTTGCCATGGCGATAATTTTATTCAAAAAAGGAAACACAGTAATTTAATAATTGCTCGCTCAAATGAAAATGGGAGATTTTTTATGTAATTTGAAGCATAAATGAATTTCTTATTTTTTGCTCAAATTAAAAGATGCATTTTCTCGTGTTTTATAGCACGAGTTTCCATGGCAACTATCTTCAAACTTTAGAGTACATTTTGTACTACACTCTTGTCTATTCTGTGACATTCCATTTACCATAGTGTATAAAACGTGTATCATGATGTAGCTAGGTCACCTATTCTTGTGGAGTCTTTAGTATACATATAGTGGTGGGGAAAAAACAGGAAAACTGAATTATTATTTAAAAAATAATTATAAAATGATTCTTAACTTAGAAGTATCTGTTGGTTATAAAGAACCACAATCAGGTGGTTATTGTCTGTTTTCAGATGATTTGAATTTTCATTTAAATGGTTGTTATAACAATAATTGGACTCACAGGTTTTCTGCTCTCAAATTTGGAAAAAAAGTTTCAGCACTGTGAAATCTGCTGAACAATGCATTGCATTGTCAGTTGTTATTGGTCATTTTTCATTGAATGCTTCGTATGACATAATCTCCACAAGAATGGGTTTAACAGACCATCGAATTCTACCATTCATCGAAACATATCAACCATTGATTCATTCTCATGGATTCAGATTCTGTCGTCATCAACATAATCACCAAAACCTTTCTGATTGAAGCCTTGTTCATGCATGACTTGTTCAAAGAAATTGCCCAAATTTGTTCAAACCATTTCCATGTATGCTACCTTTAATAACATAATGAAATGTTGTTTATTTTACTAATTCAGAGTGCGTTCTATATGTGTTTTTATTTGTGTTTTAGTTTGCCATAGTTTCATTGTTATATTGTTCACCAATTTGCATCTTTGCCTTCAATTACTTTGTTTCACCAACTTTTGCATCTTTGGATTCATTTATCTCATAACATCCAATTTTGCAGATTTTGGTCAATTTTAGTTGAAGTGTTTGTTTGTCTGCATCTTGTGATTTTTTGTGTAATTTTTGCTTAGAATTGGTGTCAAATTTTGTATTGATGCAATTCTGAAATGTGATTCATACTAAGCTACCTATGCAAATGTCATGAATGTATTATTGCCTTATTTGCAAATGGAATTATGTTTTTTTTAATTTGAGTTTCAAGTTTCTGACTTTAAGCTTCGTACAAAATTGACCTTATATTATTTAATTGCAATCTGGGTTTTATTAGCCAAGGAAATGACTGTTAAGTGATTACTAATGGCGATACACTTACAAAGGGAGGTAACTGTTACTTGATTGCAATGGTGTTAATATCATAAAGGGAGGTAATTTGTATTATAATAGTTTAACATGATAAAATGGTCATTATTTAGAATAGGTAAATGCCTATGCTTGATATTATCCTTGATATTTAAACTACTTTTTTGTTCTGTTTTTGTAAATAATATCGATATTTAGATCTGATTATTACTTTGTACATTCCAAATTAAAATTGTTATGCATTCCTGTAAATATTGTGATATCTGATCTTATATTATTTTTTTAATAGACATAGGTTTTATATTGTTCCAATATTGAATAATTATATATACGTACTGTTAACATTTAGTCATACTTAGATGATTTTTTTGGTATTTTTGTTTATAATATATTTGTATAAGCATAAAGTGCATAAAGTGCAGAAAGTGTGAGAAGGTATTCTTTTGAATTAAAATAGTCAGTTTAATGGAACGTAATTAAAGTATGAAGAACGGAATTCCCTATTTGGTGTAATTATGATGCAAATAGGGAAGAAAACTACTGACAGCCAGTGAATTTGAGATGGCAAGGGAGGCTACAAAAATATATGCTTCACGTACACATGCTTTGAGTTACTTCCCCTGTTTGGCGTATGAAACCGAATGCATCACGGTTAACTGGATGCTTGTCTACTACACATCATGGTTAGCTTGCTGCTTGATTATTATTTTCATGCCTAGGTCTTAGAGGAAAAAATGTTTCCCTGTTTGTATTCATGAAAGAATAAAATATTATGCTATTATACTATATCAGACTATGCAATAAACATTATTGAGACTAAATTTGACTTTCTTTTATCCTTGTATGGTGGAAAATACAGAATTTGCTCTATTCTTCAATGCAATAAAATTCAAATTTGTTAAGCAGTGAAAGGGTTGTAGACCTGATTGGTCCTGAATTCTGCCTTTTAGCCAGTCCAGACTGGTAACAAGATTTTTAGAAAATTTGAATTGAAAAGTTTGTACTGGGCGAGTGGATTCTTATTTACAGACTGAAGGGGCAGCCCCCTGAACCCCTATTTAAATGTGTTCGACTGATAGTATAGGGGTCTGAATGGTACATGTGTTTTACTTTCAGATTTTTATGCATGCCCCTGTTGCTAGTCAAATTTGGCATGCTTAATGCACGGGTTCTCAAACTAAATGGAATGCACTGCATGTTGTTATAAATTAAAATCAACAAAATGTTTGATGTGTCATGTTCAAAGGTATTTGAAATATATACAAACACATGATAATGGTGTAGGACATATTTGTACTTTAGATTTATTGATCAACCTTTTCATACAGTTATATTTAGGTTTTATGTACATGCATTACTAATGTTTTACATCAAAGGTTCAACCACTGTTTAAAAAACAAATCTTAATGTTTGCGGTAAATAATTTTGTGTGATGTTGCACTATCAATAGGAATCTGATTTCTTTGTTCCTGGTGCAAAATATTGAATATTCACTGTGAATACCTTTGGTTTTGAGGCCCTTTTTTATTTTACTACAAAATTAAAAGTCGCCAAATGTACAATTGTAAATATCGTATGACTTTGGAGTATCCTTTTATCTTTTCTACAATTTAAATTCAAATGTATTACGGGGATACTGATGATGAGAATGTCAAGATGATAGACACTGCATCGAGATTGTTCTATCTTACGAAATCTTTAATTCCTTGGTTGTCATTGTTAGTCATTAACTTAGGAATTCTAATTATTAATTCATTGAATCAGCAAACTTACAAATCCTTTGGGTTCAATTCCATTTGTGTATGATAGTTGTGGTATTTAGACATTTTGTTTGAATTGATTTGCAAGTGATAATGTACATGTTTCTGCTAAATATTTTTCAATAAAACAAAGAAGTGGATTTATTCATTGTATTCACACTTTGTGACTTATTATAAAGATGTAGCCAGTCAAATTTTAAATAAAAATCTATTTGAAATTTGGAATGTCACGAAATAATGTAAACTTGGTCATTTAAAACTAAATTTACACATTTGTTGATTTCAGTAGATTGTATTGTCACAAAACTTAATCCTCCAGCCAGTTGGTCATTTTATTGACCTACACTATGGGTCAGCTGTCCACTTATGTCCACTTACCAAGCAATTAACCGTCTGAAAAGTGTCAACTTCGTTATTAGTGGCCATAAAAGTAACTTATACCTGAAGGAGATACATAATTATACCTTGATAAAAGTTTGCTTTCTCATTGTAAGGTGGTAAGAAATTTACCACTCCAAATTCTTCATTTAATGTATCCGTAAATTGTTACTGGTTCTTCTCTTGATCGTGAAATAGTAAGTAAAACCAGGAACCAGCATAAAAAATTACATTATTTTATAAGAAAATATTTTTTGAAAATTCGACACATTTCAATTTAACTGATTATATCTCTTATACATTATGTTTAATTTTTACAGCCCTGAATTTACCTAAAAATTTGAAAATAACCGTTTTTGAAGATTTTCTGCTATAATGGATTCTTGTCTGACTAAATCACTTTATATTTCATCGATAATTTCCATAACATTGTTTAAACTGTCGTAAATATTTGCTAAAGGAAATTAGAATCATTGAAAATACTTAAACCATTCTTTATTGACTCTTGAGTTTTGAATAGATTATACTCTGTGCAAATATGCTTTGTAAACATCTGCACATACTCGCTTTCATATTTAATACTAAGTAAATTTCCTGTACAATAAAAACATTTAATTTCCTCTTTACTACTAAATCAACGAAGTCCATAAAGTTCATATACTGAGTTAGCTTAAATGAATAAAAGTCTTAAAATCACTCATTTAAATAAAAATAACAAAGTTAAACTGGGCTTGAAATATAGAAATAGATAAATAGATTTGATAGATAGTGCCCGAGTTTTAAATATTCAAATACAACAATGGTATACATAATGTTTTTTGTGTATTTGAATACAATTCTTCAACAATGGGCTCCGTTCTGCTTGATACTTAGTATTTTATCGATATCGGGTTGAAAATCTTATTGTACAAAACAGATAATATCGGGTTGTATATAATTATAAACTACCATGTTTATTGAATAAAGCGAAACAAAACTGAAATGTTTACTGAGCATAAAATCCATGTCGCGTGTTTGTATTATTTCAATATTTCCTTCGGTGCGTCTAGATTGAAAAGCAAATTTTGTTGAGCATTCCCGAGTGTTTGATTACATGAGCACTACCGAATAACAAACTAACGTCACTTAATATTGCACATTTACACCGTACACAATGTAGTGTCACCATGAATTATAAATCTCGAATAAGCTCCCTCTTGTGGGAACGCTCGTAGTGTTTATAAATGCTGACCTTTGACCTCACATTAATCAGCATGGATTGGATGCGTCTGATTGGCTGGAGGCGTGGCTGGCTGTGGGAACCTCATTAATATTCATGAGCTGCCTGTGAACATCAATGGACCCAGGAGTAAAATTAAAGCATACTTTGTAATATTAAATACTTTTAACGTCTTCCTTTGATGTTGGTGACAATTTTTTGAAAACTTTTTAAATATTGCAGTTTAGTCTTTAGCATTTTCAAATTGTTGTAATCTACATACCTTTTTACAAGTATTTCGTATGATACATATACTTTTCGTATATATTGTTCACACTATAGATCTAGAACCTTTATTTTAAAAAGTTTTGTCTAAATGCCAAAAATGTTAACTTTAAAACATGTGGAGTTTTTGTAATTAAATTGTTGGAGAAAATAAAGTTCCTTATAAAAGGGTTTGTATTAGAAGCCTGGATTGAATTCTTATTTGGTTGGATGCCATTAAAATTGAAGTTTTGAGTTACTTTTGTGGTATTTTGTTAATGGTTTAAGGTTTTAATCCAATTTTAATTACCTAGTTGGCCTTGAAGCATTTTTTGTGGAATAAAACCTGCAACCTTTGTAAAAATTTAGCATTTGTTTAATTTTATTGTGCAATAAAGTTTTGCCAGTATTGAGTGCAAAGATTTTATTTTAAGTTTTATGACATTTTAAGAGAAATATTAATTAGATTATTGTACCAAAGACATTTTGTTGTATGTTTTGTTATAAATCTAAATGACTTCGGAGACTTAAAACATCTTTTGACTTTGTAGTGCTTGAGTAATTTTCACATTTTTTGTTTTCTTGCCGTTTTTAGATCTAATTCTTTACCTGCACTTTCTCCTGTGGATTGTTCATGTGATTTTTATGGTGATGAAGTTAATGATAGGACTGAATGCCCCCCGAAAATGTCATTTTTTACTGAATGAAATAATTGAAATTATTTTCAATACTACGTTTTTCAATTGATGTAAGATTAGAAAATTTCATTTGGTGTGGTGTTAAGTAGCATGAATTTTCTTATTGTTGTGAAATTCTGTAATATTTCAATGTATATTAATTTTAAGAATACAGATGACACACGACAGGTTGGTCAGTATTTACCAGGGCAATACAGTTGCACCAAATAAGTTGCTCAACTCCATCTTCACTCCCTGTTCTTCATGTTACTGTTAATATTTAAGTTAAGTTCAGTTGTATTGGAAAAAGATGTCTGTCAATTATAGCTAATATTTCAGAATAGACTCTCAGATGAAACATCTTTGGCAACATGTCTATTGTTCAGTGGTTGAAACTTACCATTCTATCGTATACAGCCAGTAACTCTACAACTTATTAATATTCTATATCATCATAAACTATTTACATTCTGGGCTTTAAAATTAAAAATTGAATGATAAAGGTTATCCCCAGGTGTGCTTATACTAATCAGTTACAGTGATTATAATAATTTCAAAGGACCCAGCCACATGGCTTCTTGCTATATTATTCATCCTGATAAATGGAGTATTGACCAAGATTTACTGATACTTTAATATGTATACCTCATAAAACTAATTTAGTGGCTAGGAACATTTGTAGTAGGTCATACTAAAATTTAGAAAAATTCACGCTTATAGTCCTGCCGCAATGTTGGTACCAGTAGACATGTCAAGCTGCGTCATTTTAATGATAGATATGTCTCAAGTTACATGATTTTAACAATAGAAATGCTATGTTGGATCTTAAAAAAATCAATTGTCATGCTTTTCAGGTTTTATAGTATGAAAAATTAGTATTTTTGCTTTTGTATTTTGATAATCGATTCTCTCTCCATAAATGAATCATCGCTAATGGTGAGTAATCAATCAATTCAGTCAAATCAATCACCGATGCATGCTGGGACATAAATGTATAGGTTTTTGTATTCCCGACCTTTGATTGTATGTTATTTGTATAATGGGCATTTTGTTTGTTTTGTATGTTTGACAATTTATATGGAATGATATATTTAATCCCATTTTTGCATGTTTCTTTATTTATTTGTATGATTTTTTTATTGATTTTTTTCATTTTCATAATTTTTATATTTCCTTCATCAATTTCATCTCTGATACCATTAATAGCATCGTTATCATCTTCATCATAGTATCATTTACGATGTTTTTGCATCAAACCCTCGATTTATTATATCATAAAACATCAGTTAAGTCTTCAATTGTGTTAGTTTCATCATTTACATCAACAGCACCATTATCATCATCATCATCATCATCATCGTTGGTATCACCATTGCTATCAGGTTAGTTCTCTTACTTGCATACATTAAAATGTCTATACAAATGTAGGTGTAGAATCATAAGGCCAACCTTGAAAAAAAATTCTGTACCCCAGCTCACTCTTTCTAGGGCAGCATGTTGGTTGATATATCTTTGGATTTTCAAATTTCTAGACATGGGTTGGTCACTCTGGGTACGATAACTAACACTTTTTATGTTTGGCCTAATAATTCATTTCTGTACCAATTACAATAACTTGCATCAAACCTCTTTTAAAAGGTCACCATTATTAAAATGGTCAATTAAGCCTTGAATTTAACTTCACCGGCAAATATTTAGTACTGAACACTTTACTGATCATTTATAACAAGTTTTGTCTCATCTTAACCTTCAACATTTTTGTCATTCCTAGATGTCGAGGTATGTGCCTGCTTTGTCATTTTCCACCTTGTATTACATCACGTTCGTTATCTGCATGTACTTCCTGTGAAATCATTAATTTTGTGAGGGATTAAATTTCGTGTAAGAATGTAAAGAGTGAATTAAATTGTGTTCCCTCATACAGAAGATTTATCCTAGAAAATATACTCAATGAAAATTACAACACACCATTAAGATGTGTGATATCGTTTTGCCTGTCTAAGGTCAAGGACAACAGTATATCCAAAATAGGCATCCATATAATGATATATATGTATTTTAATCTCTGTTATAATTTCTTCTTGCCTTTGCAATTGAAAAATTAATGATTTCACATCAACAATCATTCTGACTTGAAGAATGTTGGGTTTACAGTAAACACTTTTGTATTTTGGATGAAGAGGGTTTTTACTGTTGAAAAAACATTTGGTGGTTTTGTTATTTTGAGAATATTTTCTAATTCTATTGTTAATTATGACTTTTATTTGTAAATTAAACCACAGGAGATTGCGTCAAGTTCTTTCCCTTAATCCCATCTGGAGTTCTCTCCCTTTGCCCTATTCTATAGAATATGTATGGGATAAAGGGAGAGAACTCGTGACAATATTTTGTGACTCAGACTTACAATTTCGATACTTAATAATCATCAATCTCAGCTTTCCTTTATCTCAAACATTGTTGTATATAAATCTTTGCTTAATTCTGCTCATTAAATTCCCCATTCTGTCTCTGTACTATATGAGATTGTTTGTGTATAAAGGGAAGTAACTCCTATTACTATGAAACATAAGACAGTAAGAGTTATCTGTGCCCTATTTCATTTCAGTACCAAAGAAAGAAAGCCCAGTACCTGAAGGTAAGAAAGGGTTTTTATTCACCATTGTGAGAATAAATAATCTTTCCACGCTACACTCTTTAATCATATAGTCGGACCTCGTTTATTCGACAACCTACTATCCCAAGACTTGGTATTATACAAAATAAATATCAGGTCCCGATGTATCTTAGGTATGTCAAATTGAAATGGGTTATGTATTACTCGAAATAAAATTTCTGACCCATGAATTCGAATGAACGAGGTCTAACTGTATTTACTTTTTGTTTCCGTATGAAAATGCCTTCCTATATTCTTGGATTAAGGAAATTTTACGCATTTGTGAATGTTAATGTTTGCCTAATCCGTAAAGTAGTGAACTATTATGCCACAATTGGATTAAGTGAATTACATGGATTAGTTAAATAAAAATGTAAATGATATGTTGTATAATACCAAAAATAGTAAATACTGAATCAGAATGTCGCATTGATCTAGTGAAGTGTTTGGAATATTTTGAACTGATTAGTGGATATTTTTTATTTGATAGTGAAAATGTGACAATTGGTGTTAATTTTGAGTGTAAAAGAATGACAAACTGATAACATTAAATAAGTTACAAAAATGGCTTTGTAGCATAGCGGTATTATAAGAAATGTTGAACAGAAGGCTTTCTGCCATACTGATGAAGTGTATGAGAGTGCGCAAGTAACATTGAAAGTTTATCATACCCAAAAAACTGGGCATTTTGGGAAATGTCAAATAATTGGCAATTAAGAGAAACACATTTGATGTGATAGGGATATTGTAATAACAATCATTTATAGTTAATGATGGTGACTAGTAGCAAAAATAAATCGAGAAAATCATATATAACGATATTTTGTAATGCGAAACTTGAGGATATCTTGTTGCTATACATTGGCGGTGATGGTTTGTGTTTTATTTTGTAAATTGAATCGCATAATGCAACCTGTAACAGGGGTTCCATTTGACCCTGGAGTTGACCCTTTGACTCTTAGAATTTCTGAAAAGCCACATTTTGACCCTCAGGATACTGGGTGAAGGTCAAATTTTCACAAAAATTTAGGTAATTTGGCTATAAAATAGTGAAATACGGTCAAAAATTCTCTTTGGGATTCAGCACCTAGTGGAACCCTTAGTATTCATGTTTAAATGCACATTTTCCCTCTTGGCAACAGTCTGCTGAGAAAAGCAACAACAATAGTCTTACAATTTGCCCAGATGCAGGGTCCAATCTTCATTGGATTAGAACAGAAATTATGGGACAAATGGAGTTTTTGATTGCAAAAACGGAATACAAATAAATATTGCCATCTTGTATTTCAACTCCCCATAGCATATTTAACGAAATCCATTTTAATATTTTAAAAAAAGTGACAATGCAAACGCACTCATGTGCTCCTCACATTCATTGTATATCGTTTTCTACCTCCAGAAGTGAAGAAAGATGACACCAAGGCTGTGGTCAAACCAGAAGGCAAGCAACCAGAATTTGTTCTCAAGATTAAAACACAGAAAGTGAGTTCCTTGTTTATTTCCTTGCTAAGTATGTGCCTCTTGTTTATAAAAGTTGACACAGAGTTCAAAGCTGATGAGCCGTATTCACAAACATTTTAAGACTGAAACTAAAAATTGCAAAGTTGATATTTATCAGACTTTCCTTTTCATTAAAACTAACGAAATTTTGTCTGAATAATTTTTATTACCCACTCTACAATTAAGCCAATTTTTATTAAAATCTGTTCTGTAATAACAATGTAAGAGCAAAAAGAACATTTTCTTGATTATCGTAATTTGCAGGAATTTTAAAACATTTTCTCATCTTCTAACATACTGAATTTGAAACTGATAATATTGGTAATGAATTACAGCTTGAAGAGGGTGATAAGGTAGACTTCAACTGTGAAGTGGTGGGAGAACCTAAACCAGACGTCAAATGGTTGTACAATGGTAAAGAATTGAAGAGCGAGGGTCGTTACATGATCTTCGAGGAAGAATGTCTCCATCATCTTGAAATTACTGACATTGTACCGGAAGATGCCGGAAAGTACCTTATCAAAGCAGAAAATCCATTTGGCAAAGCTACCTGCACCGCTGAATTACAAGTACTGGGTAAGCATTCATAATATTCAGTTTCAGAATATTACATTAGTAAAAATTAACTTTGTATTTATGATCTTATTTTGCAACCTTCAGCTTTACGTATTATACCTTTCATTAAGTTTAGCCAAAAATTGATGTACAATATACCCTATCCAGAGTATAGAACTATTGATATAGAACTTATTTTTTGATAAAATATTTGTGCTAGCTACCAATACTTGCATGGATAAAACTGTGGTGAACAGTTCTTTTTTTTATCAGTTGCGGGTTTTATGTCCAGTCTTTTCTGCCTGCTGTACAACTTGCTTCCAGTTGGAAAATAACGTCGGTGAACAGGTCAATATGCACAGTTTGTTGTTAGAGTTTGATCTACTATGAATTGTTCTGAAAATTCTTAATCAGAGAAAGACATTTATGTTGCTTTTGCAGAGAAACCCAAGGAAGAGGTACAGAAACTAGAGGCTCCCAAATTCGTGGTTGACATTCAAACTGTCGAAACAACAGTCGGAGAAAAAGCATCATTCTTCTGCAAGGCTAAGGGCTACCCCGTGCCAAACATCCTCTGGTACAAGGAGGATAAAGAGATTACCAAAAAAGACAACAGATTTACTATTGAACATGGTGATGTAGGGGATTCCTCGTTACTAATTATAGATGTAATTCCAGAGCATGATGGGAAGTACATGGCTGAAGCCAAGAATGAGGCTGGAACTGCCACTACAAAAGCTGAGCTCTTTGTACATGGTAAGGAATTGTTTTCCCCTTAATCCTAACAGCTCTTTGTATTTTTTATTCATACTGGCTTATGTATTGTTCTCTATCCATAGGAGCTATCCATCTATTAAAACATACTTACATTAAAGCATTACAATGTTCCCTCTTTGACCTTCAAAATATTTAGTTTTTGTTGAAACTGTTTATATCAGCCCTATTTTATTCACTGATCAAACAGTTGATGTGCAGGGTAGGCTTGCTGATTGAATTCAAATGTGTATGGTAATTTTATTTTCTTGTAGACAAAGAAGAGACTTATGCACCAGAAATCATCAAGTCTCCCGCTGAAGTTGTTGCTAGGGAACATGACAGAGCTCAGTTCTTGGTCAAAGTTATTGGCATGCCAAGTCCCACTGGTGAGATTAAAGAATTTACTTGTATAGCAAATTATTTTATAAATAGTTACTTACTTGAAACTGTTATTACTAACAACACTACATTTTTATTGTTTAATGTTTTTGGATTCATTGCATTTAAGCAAGGTAACAATGCTGAAATACCTCAAAAGCCTAAACTTGTTATGGACAGTGAAGCACTAAAATTAATAATGATGCAATAATGATTATAGAATATCATACACTAAGAGTGATTTATTGCTGGACATCTGCACAGTATACACATTTGCTGAGTTGTGCCGAGTTGATGGAACTCAGGAGTATGTGGCCATTCATGTTTAATTTATAATTGTCTATTTAAATTCTACTATATGTTTCCATAGTTACCTGGAAGAAGGAGGAAGAACTTCTTGAAGACACAGAACTTTACCATGTTGAGAGCTACGAAGATACATATTGCTTTGAAATCAAGGACACTGAAACAGAGGATGCTGGAGTATATACCTGTGTCGCCACCAATGAGGTCGGCCAGGCAACCTGTGACATTCCTCTGGAGGTCAAAGGTGAGTTTGGTTAATGTCGATATATGTGACATTTTAACTTGGCTAACTGAAAATATCTGAAATAGACACAATTTTCATCTACTTTAGAACCCTAGTTTGTGTGCTGTGGTTTAGATTCTTATTACAGAATTTTAGATCTTATTTACATTATGTATTTGTATATCTGCTTTATTCCTGGTTAGATATCTTTTAGTTGTTTGTTACCTTACAGACATAATGATATCAAGAGTAGTTTATCTGTACTCCTGTCTTGTCTCTTTGTTAGATAATCATCATTAATTTTTGGGTACTAACTCTTTAAGGCTTCTGAAGCAATGTCATAATTTTAATTCATCTGAACGCTTTCAAAGATTATACATGTATTGTTTGTTCTGGCAAAAATGTAGAAGAACACATTTGGTGGAATTGGGTTTCTCCTGAAAAATATTTTAAGTTTAACAAGATACATGTATAATATTTGGTTAACTTGTTTCCCTCATTCTAAATTTCAATATTTTTACATTCATGTCATTCACATTATCAATTTTCATCTCATTTTCAAGTGTTGTGTCTATGCTTTCTTGTATGTATCACTTATTTACCATTACTCCCACAATTCTTAGGAGAAATTGTACTTCCTGTCAAACCAGAAGAAGGTATGTATAACACATTGATGACTGCAGAATTTGTAATGTCATCATCATCTCAATGTTGTGGCGTACTCTTGTATCTGATTATGTTTTTGTGTTTGAAGTCATCGCATAGCTACATTTTTTTTGCTGGACTAAAGCTTTTTTTCTAAAAACAACTTTCAGTGCTTAAGCGGAGTGTGTTAAATGCGTTAACTTTCTGACTGCTTGAATTTGAACTTCTGCTGGACCTTTTGGTTATGTTTTTTTAATAGCAAAATTGTTGCCTATCATTTGTTTTGATTTATTTCATTCACATGTTAATTGCTCTATGTAATTTAAAATCATCTGTTTTTTTGCTTTTAAAAGTTTATAATGAAAGCATAATTAAACAGTTGATGTTTATAACAAGAGTTTTCTTATTTATACAGAGTAGTTTGTGTGTTAATATTAGATCATCAAAAAATTAAAACAGTTACAAGAAGAAAGTATTAACCAAACTCAGTGTGTCTGACCTTGAAAACATATAAAAGTTTGGTTATGGTCAAGGTCGTTCTTTGCCATTTTTAGGTTAATATCTGGCTTTTTAACTGCATGTTGAAATCTGCTGACTGTGTTTCTTCCGATTTCATTTTTTTTTGTAATTTCTTCGAAGGTTTCGATTTATTTTGCCAATATTTCAAACTAGTCTGATGACTTAAAAATTATTATAATGACATTATTTTGTACTGTAGTAACTAGACTGCTTCTATGGTGATGGTAGTGATAATGTTATCAGAAATGACAAACAAACTGCTTGTTATTCAAAGAGTTAACAAGACATAAATTTTGTAAAATTGGTGTATCGTTTTTCATATATTTGTGTGTATATATACTTGAGCATGATTTAACAAGAGTTTGACACAATTCTGTTGTATCATGGGATTGGTAAAGGAGTTTTAGATCAAACCCATGATATACTATATATGGATCTGTCTGTTTTGTGAACTGAAAGTAGCATACACAATGTATATACATTTCTTATCACTGATTTTCAGTTACATTCCAAATCATTATATTAATGCTACTCAGTACTGTCATGAAATATTTGATTCAGGATTAAACTGCACATTTTGATGTTTTATTGGGGTATAAATTTGCACTAGGGCTCTTCAAAAGGGGCGGAGTCTGAATCAAATTGGGCGGAGTCTGAAGTTTTATGAAACAAAATTTTAACATTTATTGTTTAACCATTACTGATTACTGGGATGAAATGGGTATGTCAAATCAGTACCATATAACAGTTAATAAAAGTAAGTTATTAAGGTATAAATTTGCGAATATATTTAATGTCTCTCTTGAAATTGCATGCTTTCATTGAGTATTCAATGTGGTTACATAGAATATATGTATGATTATTGTTTAATAGCAGTAAGTAGTTACTGAATTGCCATTTACCTGTATGTCTATATAACTTTTGTAATGTCTGTCTTCTTTACAATGGAAAACTTAATCAGTGCCAATTAATACAAGAAATATGTTGTACTTAGAACATACATTGTTAATGTAATTATATTCAGGAATTGACACTGAACAATGTATTCCAAATAAAAGTCAGTTCTCCCCCTTTATCCCTTCTATAGTATATATAAATAGATTAAGGGGGAGAACTCTTGAATGGATAAAGGGAGAGCACTCATGACAATATCCTGTTGTCCAGGTTGGGAGCATTTTTTTTTATTGTACATTAAAATGCATTCTAGTTAAGAGATTGGGTCACATTGTTTGAAAAAGTGTCATTAAACGGTCATGTCACAACATTTTTTGATGCAAACTTTTTTTAATGTATGTGGTACACGTATTACAATATTATTGTTAGTTTGTGGGGCATGCCTTGTAAAATGGTGTATCAGTAAATTGGTGTTAATATCAGAAAAAAAACTAAACAAATATCACTATAATCTCTTTCAATAATACTCGATTGTTCAATATTGTTCAATACTTTTTACGATTTATTTTTAAAGTATTATTTTCATGGAAAATCAGGTGTATTCATTTACTGTTTAATATTATTATATTGGCCTCCATTTGAACTTCATTTCCAAGTAAATATGAATTTTTATTATTTTATTATTATTTTGTTATATTTTATAAACTGCCTTGAAATTCAGTACCAAAGTTTGGACTAAAAACTATTCAATCCAAGGTTTGGTAAATAAGTGTTTCCAATCAATGATGCCAATCTCTCAATTTATTACTTGCTAATTGTCTGAAAAAGAAAATGCTTTGAATTTTTTTTGACGGATTCCATATTTTTGTGTTACAGTGACAAAAGATGAAAGAATCACAGAATCTCCACTTGTCCTTAGATCACAAGAGCTCTCACAACCACCGGAATTTACCGAAGTATTCTCTGAAACTGTAAGTAAAACTTTTTGAATCATCTAATGGTTCAGTCAGACCACGATTATTTGACAACCTTTTATTCAAATAAACATCAGATCCCGATGTATCTTCTAATGCACGTCAAAATGAAATAGGCTATTCGAACCCGATGAATTCGAATGTACGAGGTCAGACTGTATATTAAACTGGGTGGCATTTGTTAATAAATGATTCTGCTGAGAAAATGAGGAATTCGTATAAGCAGTTATACTAGTAAACAAATTTATTGAACAAGTTCTTTAAAAAAAAAATTCATAAATTCAATACAGTCGGACCTCGTTTGTTAGACAACCTTTTTTTTCCGAATACTTGGTATGATCCGAAAAAAATATATGGTCCCGATGTATCTTCTTATTCACTTTGAATTGAAATGGGTTATACAAAACCATGTATTATTTTAAGTAAAATTGCGTACGCTATGAATTCGAACGAGATCCGACTGTATTTTATTATAAAGTTTACTGTCTCTAATACACATCTTGCTAATAATTTTATTGTACAATTTTCTCTTTAGATGTTAATAATGATTGATGAAAAGTGGAAGAAAGGTTTGTTTATGTATTTTTTTTTTTCCAGACTGCCATGGAGGAGAAACCAATGACCTTGACTTGTAAAGTCGTCGGTCTTCCAAGACCTGATGTGGCTTGGTTGAAGTAAGTTATCTTTAAATAATGGCTAATTGATAGTTAATTGCTAGTGTAAAGTTGCTTTAATTTCATTTGAAGTCAAACTTAATAAGCCCTATTTTTTGAGTGAGGTGTTTGCATAATTATTAAATAATTTCTTGCTAGGTCCAAAAATCTGTAATATTTTTGTTAAATACTTTCTTGGTAAACATTTCTGGAATTGTCTTTTTACTAATTAGTTTGCATGAAAATTCGAGAAATTTATTTTGAAATAATTTCTTGGCTAAAATGTTTAAGTTAAGTCTGAGTTAAAATTCTGACTCATAGACAGCAAGTTTTGTACTCTGACTTTTGCCAAACATGATCCAAGATTGCTTTTAAAAAATTTAATTTTTTTTACAGGGATGGAAAAGAATTGACACCTTCTACAAATATAACACTGACTTACGAGGATGACACAGCATCATTAACCATCAACAAGATGAGAATGGATCTTGATGGAGAATATAAATGTGTCGCCGAGAACTCGGCTGGTACTACTGAAACTGTTGCTAAAGTCGTTGTTGAAGGTACAGACCATTTTACTGATAGATCATGTAAAGTTTTGTATGAATCTCGGTGCAACGAATGTCATGTGTATATCCATGACTAATATCTTGGAAAGAAAAAACAGTGTTAAAATACTGATTAAGAACTCTTTTTCCAAATGTTTCAACTTTATTCGGCCCACTTTTGCTCTTGATGGAGGCCTGATATGCTAAGTTGGAAAAGGAATTCTTGCCAATACAAAAAGTTTATGTATAAGTAGAATTGTAAATGAGCGAAAAGCATTAGTTTGAATACTTAATTTAAATATATTTATATCAATCAGGTAAAATGGATGCACCAGTCCTTACCAGACCTCTGACTGACAGAGAGTGCAGGGAAGGTAGACCAGTCAAATTTGAATGTGCTGTCAAGGGCATTCCAAAACCAGAAGTCAAATGGTGAGTGTAACATTATTAAAATATCTGAAATATCTGAAAACTCAGCCAGGACTATTATACCCATATTCTCTCTTGAGCAACAATCACTCGTCAATTAACATAATCAAGTAGTTTTTCTGTGGCAAGTATTTACAATTGATTTAACCTCCCTGCTGTGACAACCTCTTGGAAACAACCAAATGTGCATCTCCCAGAGGGTATTGCTTCAGAGGGATTGTGCTGGGTACTCGAAGTTTACTTTGAAGTAATGAAAAAAGGATCTTTACGACAGTCTGCTTTTAATTCTGTGTTATCTCTCGGCTTTTAGTTTCTTGACTGGAATATATAAAACCTCGGTACATCCATCGGTCAGGGAACAGTCCTGCCACAATGTTTGAATATTGAGGGCCGAATGATAAATTTTTCAAGTGTTTTCTATTGAAAGTCAGTTCCTTTGCCTTTGAACCTTGGACATGATACTGAATTAAATTTTACAGGTTTATCAATGATCAACCTATCGAGACAGGTCTTAAATTCCACACCGAACAGCGTAAAGGTTTTGCTGGTGACATCACTCACAGTCTTAGCATCGATAGTACTGAAGTTGACTACGCTGGCAAGGTCAAGGCTGTCGCTTCCAACAAGGCTGGCGATGTTGAAACCATGGCAACACTCACTGTTGAAGGTTTGAAAATTTGTTTTACTATAATATTATTTAATTTATCCGAAAGGAAGGATTATTTTTTTGTGTTTGGTTGCCAAATATTGCTTAACTTTTTTCAGCAAATGTATCTTTAAATTAGAATATCTGTTCAGCGGAATCTTTTTTTATAATTTTTCACTGAAATAATGGATGAAATGTTTATTATTACAGAGAAGAAAGAAATACCTAAATTTGTCCGTAAACTCGAAAATGTCGACACTGTAGAGAAGCAGACGGTAATATTTGAATGTGAGGTGACCGGCAAGCCCAAACCACATGTTACATGGTATGTCTTCTTTGTCTTCTTTCATTGTTATGTGGTGACCTGAGATAAGGAATTTTCTTATTTCCACTGTTTGTTGGTCTAATCTGTTTTGTTCTTCATTGTACTTCAAACATGTAAATTCATGTTATATTTTATCGTAGTGTTTATAAATTGCTGTTAGGCAGGCAGACAATAGTAATATAGGGAAGTTTGTCACTGAAAATAGAGGATCTGACATTTGTGTTCATTTTTTATTTAATTTATTAAACTAGTCGGTAAAAAACAATAAAGATAAGGCATTGCTGAAAATGATATATGGGTGTTATTACCACTCTACACCGTATGTTAAGTTATATTATAATACAACTTAACTGAATCACATGACTCAATGAACAGATTGTAACTGACATTCCTCTTTCCCTACAAAGGACCAAGGGTAATGCTGAACTTCAGAATATGGAAGATGTCGTTATCGAAGTAGCTGACAAGATTCACTCTTTGACTTTGAAAAATGTCAAACCAACTGATGCTGCCCTCTACGGTGTCAGGGCCCACAACCCCGCTGGTCAAACAGCTTGCAGTGCTCGCCTCAAAGTTGCAGGTATGTATCTGAATTGTCTCTCCCTTTTTAACAATTCACATTCTAATTATGTATCACAGGTCAAGTTATCGACCTTGTTCTGTTAACCAGTTCAAACCTTTTCAGATATCTTCCTTTGTGCTTCAGTACATCAGCCCTGCATTCAGTTGAGGTGTTTGCGGCTAACGTTTCGTAACATTTGGAATTTAGTTTCATGTGTGCAGTGAATGTGATACGGTGGGTCAGGGATACAAAACAAAACAGTTTCGTAACGTTCGCAATTGTTACCCATAACTGAACGCAAGGCAGTATTTCAACATGATACTTTGTATAAAATATGCAACTTTCAATGCTTACAACTTGCTTCTCATTAAATTGAGTTGACAAACTTTTGTTAAATCATTAACCTCAACTTTTCAGACGTGTTTATACCCATGTATATTCTGTTTGATACGTTCCTTCACCTTGTGGTTTGAAGCCAACAGTGTACTGTCCTTGTATATCATTTAATGTGTCTACATTACCAATGCTAGCTCCATCGTATTCATCTCTGTTGTGTTCTTGCTTGTTATTTGTTTCCTGTTGTTGTTGTTGTTTACTGTTCGTTGCTGCTGACGACACTAAAAATGTTATATTTCACTTTTCACATTATATAGGATTATATTTCAAGCTTTCACATTTTCACCTCTTGTCATATGCGTATTAATTTTAAAGCACGTGAAGAAATTTCACCTGAGGAACTACTTTCACCCCAAGATGTTGAAGGTGGGGAAGTAGATATTAATAAGGATGGTAAGAAATAGGTCAAAGTTGAAGATAGAAGAAGTCCTTGTTACTATATTTAGACTGACTGTGCAGAAATATTGTTACATTGCACATGGCTTCACAAAATAGTTCCCTGTTTCCCATGGGTTTGTTTGGCATAAGAAAGTTACAAATATTTGTGATAATTATGCAGAAAAGAGTAACTTTCACTACATTCAAACATTTCAAATCATGTTTATTCTCACTGGTATGCTGAGAAAATAAAGGAACTATTTTATGAGGCTGAATTTGTTCTCTCTAATATGGCGTAGTAATACACACATATGTTAAAAGCGCATGTTTCACTGCAAGCAAATGAATTGTGGCCTCTGTTATGAAATAGAGGCTGTGATTAATGCATTCTATGTTCATTTTCACTCAATAACTTGCTTGCGATCACATTGTTACTACTAGAATATGAGTTTAATGAAAATGCTTAAGCTTGCCTGCTTGCTACTAGCGAAGAAAATAAATTGCTTTTATATGCTTCACATTTATAAAGTAAAACAAGATTTGCAAAGCATATTAGTTGCAAAAGTATAACATGTAGCATGGCTATTGTAATATTTGTTTTGAAAATATGGCTCTTTTGCAAGAAAGAGTAACTCTAAATTTACTGGCTTTTCCCTTTGCTTTATGGGAGACATTTTTAAAGAATTTTGGAATTAAGTAAATCTTTTCATATTATTCATTGATTGTGTAAACGATGATTTTTCATTGACTGACTGACCGGCTGCAACATGAATGGGGGGGGGGGGGGGGGCATTGTATTGTGGTTAAGGGGTGGGGCACACAAATTTTGATTCAAAGGTTGTTTGTTCAAATCCGGTCATGTGCAAGATTCTTTGCAAAGTCTGAATAAGTTGGGAGAACTGGTTAGTAGCCCAGAAAGCAGTCTTCATGGGACATTAAATGCAAGTTCTAAAAACATTTTTCACAATTGATGTAAAACAAAGAAATGTCTAAACTAAACAATGAAGCGCATTGTTACGTGCATCATTTGCATGTTATAAATAAAGTGTTAATACAAAAAAACATTAAGGCCATCCCTAAAAAAAATTGTTTGTTTGCTGTTACGCGACCCAGAGTTTTAACAGTGGGTAGGTAGGTAGGGTTTTATTTTAGATTAGTATTGTAATGGCTAAAAGACCGGAAAAAAATTGAGTAGCCGTATTTTTCATGAGCCGGTGGCGTAAGTGCAAATAAACAATTTTTTAAGGATGGCCAAATCTTTGTGTCTTCTAATCATTCTAGAGTCTGCCTTGCTGTTCATCACAACTGCCTGTTAGGGTGTTCTGTTGTGACATAATGTTAGACTGTTGACTGAATACTGTACTTAAGCTAGAATTACGAATAATATATAGCTAGCATGAAAAGCATTCAGATATAATGTATGTGCATAAATAAATTTTTGAAAACATTTTTGTTTTGTAACTTATTATTTAATTCTTATACTTTATTTTTTTTGTACATTTAGTCTTATTTTCTTACTTTGTGCAGTACAGATTTTTTTGATTATTTGATATTAAATCTTAACTGAATAACAACTTGTGAGAGGTTTCAAAGAGGTAGATTATCCCTGTCTGAACTGAATAATGAATTTATTTATGATTTTTTTAAATTTCTTCTTTACAAAAGCTGATTTACCATAATTTTACTACAAACTGTAAATATGTAAAAAAGAACAACTTTTTAGTTTTCCTTCAAAAGCATACCACAAAAATACCAAATTGTGGAAGTCAAATTTCCTGAATAATCACTGGCACACAAAGTGCATATGAGCGCTGCTGAACTATTTCCAACCTCTTCTTTAAGTGTCGTCATTTCCAGAAAACGTCACATATGACGTCACCATGTATTGACAATAAGCAATATTTGCCCCATATGGCAATATGAAAACAAAGTGACCATATGTAGTAAATATTGATTCCTGCTTGCAAATAGTGACATCACATATTGCGTTTTCTTGAAATGACGTCACTTATAGAAAAGATTATAAATCCCATAGCAGCGCTCATATGAGATTATTTATGCCAAAGATGATGAAAAATGTTTGGCACCAAGGGGACTACCTCTTTGAGAAAGACTCTTTGTCGATAACATATCACAACACTATATATGTTGATTTTAATAGATATTGCTTTAATATTTGTGACTTAGTTACAAAAATAATTAACTTTAGATTAATTAATGCTTTCAATTAATTAAGTAAAAATGCTTTATAACATAAAGTAATTAAGAAGCTTATAGATATGTAGGTAAAATGAATGTTAACTTTAAATGTCATCTAATTATAACTGTATATTATATAACTATTAATTAAGCAATTAACTTTAACAATATGGTAATTATAGACTCAAGTATATATAGCTTACATAACACTGATCATTATTAATAATAATTGCTTAGTTAAGTGATAAAAAATTCACGTGACTGAAACTATGAGCTGCGACGCAGCGATCATTTTATAGCCTAATAGCGCTCTCCATACATATCTGTCATCACTACATCGAGTACAACCAGATTAAATTGAATTTTGCACAAGAAATTACATTGTACCATGTATATTTCGGTGCAATATATGTTTAAATTCCTTCTAAGAAGCTGATTTCGGAAAGGGGAACCATTCTTTGAAGTGAAAAGAGATCAAAGGGACGGTAAAGCCTTTTAAAAAAAACACCATTTTTATAGAAAGTTGATGTTATAATTATATGTATGGAGAAAAAAGATGCGCAATGCTGCTTTCAACATTAAAGCAACCCATCTCATGGATGTATGACTTTTTGGGGTTGAGTATTCTATTACATTGAGTCTGTCCTGTATCAGTTTATTCAATCTTTGACATAACCCACTTTAACCCACTTTTCTGTAGCACAGAAAAAATAAATTTGATGAGAACAAATACAAAAGTGTCATTGTTTACATTAGTGATTACATGAAATATTTGGAATCCCTAACCGAACAGAATCAGTGGGATGTAAAAATTGGCATGAATCTATGACATGGGTAGCTTTAATTGTTCCGCTTGCTTACAATGAAAGGATTGGCGCAAAACTATTGGAACTCGGCTTGGGTAAAAAAGCAGTTATAACAGTTTTGGGCCAAGCCCGCACATATTGTGATGTTATAACAAGGAACATTGCTCATCTATTGACTTGTTGTTATGGTTACAGCTGCCAGAAGACCAAGTTTCCCGAGACGTATGTCCGACATATTGGCACCAGAAAATGGTGTTGCATCATTCGACTGCAAGGTTGAAGGATTCCCATTGCCTGAAGTAAAATGGTAAGTTACTATCTTTACACTCACAATAAATGATTCAAACATTTGTAACTTTGCATAATGGATTGTCTTGATTTTATATACCTGCAAAATCTTGCAAAGAAGGTCACAAAATGTTAATAATTATCTTATTAATGGCATATTCAAGTACAAATATTATATACAGTTAAACCTCAATAATACGACCACCCTCTGGACCCTTGACTACTGGTTTTCTTTTTGAGGTGGTCTTAATATTGAGGTTAAATAAAGAGAAAAACGTTGAAAATGGACTTGAAAATTGTGTTCTTAATATCAAGGTGGTCTTATTATTGAGGTGGTCGTTAGGTGAGGTTTTACTGTTCATTATATAAAGTACTTTATTTCAGAACAGTTATATTTTTACTGCATTTTTGTGATTTTATTTTAATGACCTTGACATTTGACCTTCAGGTTCTTGAACGAGAAAGAGCTTGAACCTAGCGAGACAATCATTATGGAGAAGAAAAAGGATGGAACCTGCACACTGACCATCACAGATGCAAAACCAGACATGCAGGGAGAGATCCGTGCAGTTGCTTCCAATGTTGGTGGTGAAGAACTGATTACAGCTAATCTTGTGGTTAGAGGTCAAGCACCGATCTTTGAAAGGGCTCCAATTAAGTGTACCATCCTTGAAGGTCAGTCCCCTTTTCCTCGAGCATCTTTTATGCCCTATGTTCATGGGCTTAAGTCATGTTGATGGATTGTAATATGAATTAATTATGTCCATTAAACAGGCATGAGAATTTTCTGCAGATTTGACGTTCGGAAGGGCCGTTCTTCAGAACAATTTAAGCCATCTTAAGCCCCCTGTACCCCTTGCCGAATTTTTAGCTGATTTTGAAATTTTGCATTTCCAGGCCTGATTAAATGTCTAACAATCAGAGTTAATGCCTTAATGACTTAAAGAATTTCAAAATTGTATTAAAAGCAGTATTTTATATGGTGCCATTAAAACAATATTGTGATTATAAAAAATGCTAAAAAGTTTCTTTCTTGAAAAGCGGAAATTTTGATTTACTTTTGAGTAATAATTCTGATGGCGATAATTATAAAGTGTATGTACATAGGGTTAGGTAATTGTTACAATGAAAGGTAAGGGTTAACACTTACTGACTCGAAATCATGATCCAACCAAAGCACTTGATTAAGACATCACCATTACTGTTTCGGAAATTTTACAGATGACAAGGCCATATTCAGATGTCTCATCAAAGGTGAACCATCGCCGACAGTGGAATGGTCAAAGGGCAAATGGGCAAAACTGAAAACCAACGAAAAATATAATATATACAAGGACGAAAACACACTGGAAGATGTTCTTGAAATTAAAAATATCAAGAAGAAGGATGCTGGAACATACACCGTTAGTGCAAGTAACGAGCACGGAACAGAACAGGTGCCCGTCACCCTCATTGTTACCTCCAATCCTGAAGAGGCTGAAGACTGGAAGGCTACTCTTAAACACAGGTGAGTTTTGCGGTAGTTGTACACTGTTTAATGCAAAATGACCTTATCTGTCAATTGGCCATTTGAATAACACTATAAGTGGTAAAGTTTGGGAGGTGGAAACATTTGCGAATTCGTGAACTTTTGTAGATGCGATATTATTCACTTATACAGTAATTATCGTTAGATAATAGCCATTAAATTTGAATAACCTGGCTGTTAGATTCGAACTATGGCATTACCTAGCCATAAAGTTTGTTAACATTTTCCGTCAAATTTTCAGAGAATTCAATCCCGATGAAGAAGAGTTGGATGCGGAATGGTTACCAAGCTTGAAACATGTTGAACAAGAGGAGAAATCTCCCGATAAAGAAAAACAGAAGGAACTCTTTAAAGAACTCGAAGATGAACCAGTCGCATACCAAATATTACAGAAACGTAGAATGTCTGAGGTAAGGGTTTTGTCGGGATTTATTTTGTGGCAGTTTATATCTATACAGTGGCAGTGGTTGGTGTTTTTCTTCGTTCAAAATTTTTTCGTTTGCGATGGTTCTGTTCTGAGATTCCTATGGACTGATAAGTTGTACTTTTAATGATGCAAAATATTTAGCTTCAAATTTCTTGTCCAATAGATACATGTATGTGAAATTAAACATTTCCGTAACGTTTTATTCTTGTTTGGTACAAAAATCGGTTGTAACATTTTTCACTTTAATCCAAAATGCTTTCAATATTCGCTGATGTTTGTTTATACTAAAATTTCATCATTTTTCTTTTGAAATGAGTCCCCTTGATCATTTTAGTTGGAATCTAAGAGGTCCCCTATTGAGATTGATCACATAGAACGTGAGAAGATTGACCTTGAAATGGCAGCCCCTAAAAAGAAGGAAAAGGAAGAAGTTCCTGAAGAAGAAGATGTCACTAAGGTACCCTACCAAAGGGGTCATAAGGAACTCACTGAAGATGAGCTTGATTCTGCGGAACTTTTCATTCCTAAAGTCAAGGTATGTTTGTTTAGTAAATTTGTACTCCGAATAAAGTTCTTAGCAGTTTGACCAACATTTTGAAGTGAGGAAAACTGTATGAAAGTGTTCATTTTATTATAGTGCCACTCTTATTTAAAGGGCCAGCCATTTCTGACATATAAGAATCCTACTTTCTGAGCATATTAACTATTCATTTCCTATCCTTTAATGCCAGGCACCAGGCAGGTAGGTGCACAATAACCATTATTAACTAGCTGGCAGCTCACCAACCAACCGTATCAGAACGGACCCCTTACTGGGATTCCAACCTTCGACCTCCTGCTCGAGGAGACGTATATGCTCGATTTAAGGAGAGAAAGAGTTGTTATTTAGTATGGAATGTAAAAAGATATCCTCAATGCTGCTAGTTGATACAGTCTTGATATAGTGTTTGACTTACAAATAGAGAAACATTGCAACTGTATCATGAAGCACTGCCAGGCTCTCAATATGGTTCCATTATTTTACAGTGGGAATGGACAAAACCTCTTCAAGATGTTACTATTCCTGAAACAGAGTCTGCAGAGTTTGAGTGTGAATTCTCAGTACCCAATGTCAATGTTGTCTGGTCTGTCAAAGGTCAACCGCTCGAAGAAGCAACTCCCAAATATGGCTTCACATCAGAAGACAAGAAACATGTGTTCACAGTGTCCAAATGTCGTCCTCGGGATGAAGGGGAGATAACTTGCACATACTCTAATTACACAACCACAGCAAATCTCATTGTTGAACGTAAGTAACACATAATAATTTGAAGGTCATATCTAAATAAGGTTTTTTCTCTGCTATTGTCTAGGTGACGTTAATGGAATAAAGTTATTATTAGTATCATCTTTATAATCTTATGAATGTTGTTAATTATTGCTTTCAACATTGATGTTTTGTAGAAACATCAAAACAGTGTTATTATTTAAATGAATGCCTCACATGTTTCATAACACAGTCGGACCTCATTTATCCGACAATTTTCTATTCAAATATACTTGGTATCATCTGAAATAAATGTCTCAGGTCCCTATGTATGTTCTTAGGCACTTAGATTTGTATTGGGTCATTCGAAACTATGTACAGTAAAACTTCAAGAATAAGTCCACCATTGGGACTCTTGAAAACTAGTCTTCTTATTGAGATGGTCTTAATATTAACATTGAAAAAAAGCACTAAGTTTTGAGGTGGTCTTATCATTGAAGTGGTCTTTATGTGAGGTCTAACTGTATTAATCGAAATACAATTTTAGACCCAATGAACTGTATATGAATTACTATCTCATTATAGCAATGTCCAAAGAATTCATTATGGGCCTTGGCGATACGTCTGCAGTTGAGGACACAGAAGCCGTATTTACGTGCCAGACCAACGACGATGAAACCGAGGTCGTCTGGATGATTGACAACAAACCTCTACCTGACTCGGACAAATACAAAATCACGTCCGACGGTGTTAACCACACCCTCACCATATCTGACCTGTCGCCTAGCGACAATTGTGAAGTATCGGCTACCTTCGGCGATCAGTCTTCTTCAGCTAACCTTGCTGTTGAAGGTCAGTTGATAAAATGTTTTTATAAGCGTTTAATATATCTGACATGCATTTTGATTGTATTATGTATGTGTATACTTGTACTTACGATAGTAGTAATTTGTATGATGACAAAAACAGCTTTCTTGTTTGAAAGTAGTTTAAACATGTTGATGCGTCATCTACGATTTGTATTTTTTTAATCCCCTTGATTAACCAAGATCACTACAGAATAAATTCTCAAAGTTAAAGCTTGTAAAAATCGACCTGATCTCAATTACCATAATTTCACATTTGACTTTTTTGTTTATATTTATATTCCCCATTCTACACGCTAAGTATTACAAACATGCACATGGTATACGATAGTAACATAGTTAATATTTTCTCGGACATTGTTCATGTACGTGTATTAAGAAGTATTGTCTTTTCTTAGCACTGTTTTATTTTACCTGTTGTTTGAAATTTTCAGAAGTGTCTGCTAACTACACAGCACCCTTATCTGACCAATCAGTGCTGGAAAAATCTGATGTTGAGTTCGTATGTGAATTGTCACTTCCTGTTGACAAAGTGCGCTGGTTTTTGGACGATGTTGAAGTTCGACCAAACAAGAAAATTGAGTTTGTCGATGATGGCAAGGTTCACAAACTTATCATGAAGGATGTTGATGTGACCGATGAAGGTCAAATAAGCATTCTAGTCGGAGATAAGAAGTCTACAGCAAATCTGTTTGTACAAGAACTTTCACCAGACTTCGTGAAACCATTAACCAACATTACCATCAAAGAACGTGAAACAGCTGAATTTGTTACTGAAGTTAACAAAGAAGGAGTTACTGTGAAATGGTTCGTAGACAACAAAGAGATCGAGGAAGACGATAGATTTGAGATCTATACCGAGGGTCGTCAACACAGACTTGTGATAAAGGATGCTGTGTTGCCCGATTCTGGTGAAATTGTTGCCAGAGTGGAAGGCAAATTACAGAAAGCCACCCTCGAAGTTCAAGGTAAACATTTGATGAAAATTTATATACCAGCAGGGGTGTAGATTCCTATAGGCCGTGTATGATGTGGCCTACACTTTTTTTCCAAAAATAAAATGATGAAAATTCCAATAAGATATTAAATGTTTTTGATGTTATTGTAAGCATATTTACCAGTACACCAAAACGCATCTCTGACAATCTAGTTACACACTTTTTTAGGGGGAACATCATCAATTTCAGCTAAGCTACGACCAGTTTTTATATCCTTAAACATTTAAAATGCAGAAGATAGGTTAACAAGAAAAAGTAATTTATATTTCTGTCATGTTTTTGTTTGCAGAAGTCCCAGTTGAATTTGTTGCTGATCTCAAAGAACAGCATGTTGAAGAACATAAAGCCACATACTTCACGTGCGAGGTGAACAAACCTGACGTTACTGTCACCTGGATGAAGAGTGCTGAAGCAATCACGCCCAGTGATAAGCATCAATTCCAGGATGAAGGCACTACTCATACACTCATTATTATGGACACTGACCAAAATGACGTAGCAGAATACTCGGTTGTCGTCGGCGACCAGAGCAGCTCGGCACAATTACATCTGGATGGTAAGTTAAATTTTGTTTGACGAACGTGTAAGTTGAAACGTTGATACGATAAATTGACCAAAGATGTAAAAAATAATTTGTTTGATTTAAATTTTATATGGTTATCTTCTTGGAACTTTTATTATGTATGTATACAATTGTAACCATTGAATGTTTTGTATTGTGATATTACTTTCGTTATGTGTAAAATTTATATGAAACGATGCAAAATTATTTATATAATCTGCATTTTGTTTGCATGTAAATAATTGTTTGATTTTTGTTCACATTGATTTATATACATTTTTTTATTAACTTCATTTGTTATAACTTTCGTTACCAACCGTCGTGAGATGATTTCTCTCAATATAATCTTGACCTTTAAGTTATGTGACCTTGAAGTTTGCAGTTTATTTAATTTGACTAATTGTAAAAAGATATGCATTGTTTTCTTTTACTCATTTCTGTAGAATTTGCACCTTTAATTTGTTTTACATATTTGACCTTGGCCTTTTTAAAATTTGACATTGCCATTGCACTGATTTGACCTTGAAACCAACAAGATTTCATCTATGAAGGTTGGTAACTAACTTTTTGGGCATGCTCATACATCAGTTCCCAAAATACCCGAAAAGCCAGACTTGAAATATCTCAGTACAGGGTCAATGAAACTTAGGGGCCATAAGGTTAATAAAATTTGGGGTTGTGAAGACATTTGATCTGGTTAGTGCAATAGTTGATTACACTTAGTTAATAACTTTAGATATGTACTGGTAACTGGAGCAATATCAACTTTTAAAACACTGTGTCAGAGGTAGTCTAACAATGTACATACAGAGATAGATGATAGTGGTTTATTCAATGGAGGAAACCTTTATTATTTCGGAAATGGGCTTCAATTGTGAATGACAATCATTTTTGTTAAGATTTTATTGTGAAAGAAAGTGGAAAATATACATTTGTAGTTTTCATCATTTTATCATTCTAATTTTGTGCTTTGTTAGACTCTCATCATTATATCTTAGAACTTCACCTTTTGCTTCTGTGATCTGGAATCCATTTCTATGCAGTACAAATACTGTGGAAGACTGATATAAAATGGGCCACCTGTGTAAACATTTGTGGATTTTTAGACCATACCATTCATTCATTTTATTTGAATGCAATGGTTGCTAAAAATCACTAAAACTTGAAAATTTAATCTTGAATCCATCTTGTTTTTCTAACATTGAGTTTAGTTAAAAAGAAATTTTTGGATTTCGATCACAGAAGCAAAATTATATACCATTATTCATTATATAGCCATATTATGCATTATACTTTGTGTTAAATTTCAAATGTATCATAATTTCTAATCCTATGCACAAACTGTGACTTCTGTCTCAAAATCAAGTCAGTACTTTGATTGTATTTAGTAATACAGTCGGACCTCGTTTATTTGACACCCATTTATCCGAAATAAGTACCAGGTCCCGATATATCTTAGGCACGTCGAATTGAAATGGTTTATTGGAAATCATGTTTGTTATTTTGAACTCGATGAATTCGAATAAACGAGGTTCGACTGTATGTATTTTTAAGCTATTTTAATGTGGAAAAAAAGTTATTGGCGTCAACATGTAATAAAATAGGGAAATCGTTCTAGGATAAAAGCTTTTTCCAAGTTGTTTGAGATAAAGGTCACAGTTCAATAAACCTGAGTGCATGCTGGAATCTTTCAATATATAACTGTGTGCATATAATTATATTTGGTTTGATAATATAAACCAGAAATAATGCATGAAAAAGATTTTAAGTATTTTGGTGATTGGATTCATAAAGTGAGCCATTGTTAATAATTGATTTCTACCATTCAAATGCATTTAATAACGAGGTTAGTTGTAATATTCATGGGCAAAAAGTAGAAAGTTGATTTGGCAAATTTGTAAAAATCATTACTTTATATATACCAAGATAATGCTTTGTCTTTTGGCATAATGCCAAGATAATATTTTTTTCAGCAGAATCTGCTTTTGTTGTGCTTCTATTTTGCTAATTTATGCTAATTATGTTATAGAATTAAAAATAAGTTTCCACCGAATTGCTATGATTTGATGCATTTATAGAGCAATGGCACTTTTGTTTTCAATGCGAGATCTATAATTGCAGTATGGGTTTTCAAAGTTTGGACTGGTTTTGTGTTTATTCTCCTCATTTGTGCATGTTCATCTGATTCCTTTCCAGGACATATTATGTGCATGGTACCAGTCCAGATTGTGTCACCGCTACGCCAGTCAGAAAAATACCGAAACCAGTTTGTCACTTTTACGTGCCATCTTTCTCATGCCAACGTATCTGTTACTTGGTATCGGGATGGCGTTGAAATTACTAAAGACTCAAAATACGAGATTACCATATTGGGAACATTACATAAACTTAAGATTCGTGACTTAGAACTATGTGACGAGGCTGTCTATACGATAAAAGTTGACAGTTCTGAAAAATCTTCCTCAGCAATGCTATTTTTAGAAGGTCTGTAGAGAAGTGTGCTAGATTTTGTTCCGATATATTTACCTGAATAAGTACATAGTTGAAATTATATTTATTTCAAGAACTTTGTTCAAGAAATATGTGTTCATAATAAGTGGGTGGGGTATCATTATTCAACATATCGTTGAATGTAAAATATGCATATTTTCACGCCTTACATTTAATTCACACTCATTAATACATATTTTGTGCACATAACAACTAAATGATTCACATTTAACACCAACTGCATTTTCCCGCCATTTTTGAAAAAAATGAATTACCATGACGACTGAAAGAAACTGGTGTGTATTTCTTTTGCATGAAATGCATGATATGAAAGTATATAGTGTTAATAAACAATATATTAATCACTAACATTTGATGCTTCTGTACATATGTTGATAACACAAATCATTTCACACTATTAGAAATATTTTTTTTCTGTAATATTTTGCATTTTGTCGCCTTTTTTGTAAATAACTATGTCATCATTAGGAGATTTTATTACAACCTTGTAGAAATTACATAGAAAACTGTGATAAACACTTACATTAAATTATAATCAATAAATTATTGTTGAGATTGTATGCTTAGTTTGTATGCTTATGTATTCGGAATACCATAAAAGCCAAGGTTCGGCAGGCAGGAGATGTTATAATGCTTTACATAACTGCCTGCCATCATACACGCTTTACTTGCATGCTGTATATATTCGGAAACTGACACTGCAACTCAATGCACTAAGGGCTCGAAGATACTTTAAGGGATATTCATTCATTTTAATTTAACAATCAATGAAAAATACCTGAAGTGTATAGAATCTTTTACCTGGCACGTAACTTAAAGAATGTGTGAAATGACATTTGACCCTTCACTGAGCATGCTCCCAGAGTGATGACATCACTTCCTGTGTTCCCATGACAACCTCTGCTTCCAGAACTTCCTATTAACGTTTCACTGAAACTAAAACGTCATCATGAAGAACACCAAGGCGACGTTGAACAATTGGCGACTTTTATTTGTAAAACATCGAAAGCGTCCGTTGTGGTCAGATGGTACAAAGACCACCTTGAGTTGCATCCTGGTCGTAAGTATGAGCTTCGACAGTCCGGTCTGGAGCATACCCTAACGGTGCGCAACCTGCAAAGGGCTGATTTCGGCGACTATGCTGTGTCTATTCGAAGTATTAGGCAAATTGTTTGCTCTCCGCTATCAATAGGTTTGTTACAGCGTACAACATCAGAAATACTTGCATACTTAGAAAGTTTCTTTTAAACTTAAAAATCTTCATTCATAAAAAGAAGTATTGCCATGTGTCACTTTTCACAACTTGACATGGTTTCAGTTCCTAAATGTTTTGGATTTTATTGTAATAATATTACAAAAGACCTTTTGATAATCGTGTTTTGCTTAAGAAATGCAAAAGATCGGAAAATTTCTAGATGCATGTATTTCTTTATCATTTTTCTACTATTTTTTATTTGTTTAATACGTCTTAATGTAGTGGAATGAGTCTATAGTGAAATCTTCACCCACAAATTTACTTACCAAGCTATGAGCTGCATGTATTATCATTGTTTTGTTTGATTGGATGCATAATGTTGCATGGTTTGTTGACTATTGTTGATTGTGCTCGTATTAACTGTTTAAATACTAAATTGAAAAAATTAATTGATTCAAATTTATGCGTTTGTTAGTTAAATTTGAATGTCACTATAGTATTTGGACTGTAACGATACATAGAGACTTAAATTCATACAAATTTGTTTTCCAAATTAAAAAAAAAAAATTTCCCCTTGCAGAGCCCCCAACTCAATTCATTATTCCCCTCAATGAGGCCACATGCCAAGAGGGACAAGACATCAGCTTCACATGTGAGGTTACTGACGAAAAAACTCCAGCTCGCTGGTTCAAGGATGGCGATAAACTGACACCATCCGACAAATATGTAATGAAGAAAGATGGCCGCCTCCATACACTGACCATCAAGAACGCCCAATTGGAAGATCGTGCTGAGTACGCTATTGAACTCAAAGAAAAGAAGAGCTCTGCTCCTCTCTTTGTTGAAGGTAAATTTGGTTAAGACTAAGTTTTTTTCTGTTGGTGATATTAGATTGAAATATAACTCCGCTCCATGATGATTTAAATGTTTGAGTTGATCTTTGAGTTGAGTTCTGTCTCGTGTTTTGCAGTGATAATTCCACAGACTTTGTATAACAGATATATTTGTTCACAAAAATTAACAAATATTGTTGCTGTAGTCAAGAAAAAGCTTATGTGGATCAGGCTCTTTTCTGTTTGATGATTCATGTATTGATACGATGAAGGCATTCTCAGGCGTTCCATTTGACCCTTAGAATTTTGGCTGAATGGTTAATTTTTCTCCAAATTATAGGTATTGACTATAAAATGGTAAAGTCTTGTCAAATATTATCAAAATGACCCTTGAGATTCAGCATCTAGTGAAACCCCTGATTCTGTTAAATCCTGGTCTTAACTTCTCGAAAATAAATTGTTTTAACGCAAAGATAAATTATGTTGATAAATGTTGCTTCTTTGCAGAAGTACCATTGGAGTTCACTATGCCATTACAAGAAACCATTGAATGCATGGAAGGTGACACGGTAACCATGACCTGTGAGGTCAACAAACCAAATAAGGTCGCAATGTGGCTCAAAGACGGAGAACAGATCACTCCAGGAGAAGATGTTGTTATCAGTGTTGAAGGCAACGTTCACAAATTGCTCATCAAACAAACATCGCTTGATAGCGAGGCTGAGTACACATGCATGATCGGAAACGTTGACTCGACTACGATGTTGTATGTTGAAGGTAAGTTCGATTGATTGAGGGCAAGTTTGTTCAACGTGCTTTGCTGCCTAACTTTCCCCACACAAATCCTCAGGATAATGATATGAAATAAAAGCAAGAATGACACGAGGGGAAAAACTCAAGAAACCATTTTTTATTTCTTGTGAATATGTCATATATTTATTGCAGTTTGAAAATAAATCTGAAATTGTAGGCATTAAGATTTAAGATTTAGTTTTTCATCTGTACATTGAAAAATCAAAGGTTATAATTTCTTTACAATTTCTTTGTCATTTTTTAGAACCAGCCGCTGAATTTACTCACCGTTTGTCTGATAAATCCAGACAAGAGGGAGAAGACATTGAGATGTATGTTGAATTGAGCCGTCCAGATGTTCCGGTTAGCTGGATGAAGAACCGGGAACCATTGAAACCGAGCGAGAGAATTCAGATTCTGTGCGAGAGGTACCGACAGGTGCTTCACATTCTTGATGCTATTCCAGAGGACGAAGGCGAATATACCGTCTGCTTGCCAGACAAATCAGAGTCCACTGCTGTTCTCAAAATCAAAGGTAAAGTTCATGTTACGCTGAATCTGCGTCTGCTGCTGAATATTTGCTACCAAATGGCTGTTTTAAAATCTTGTTTGTTTTCAGATTGGCTGAATACTGTAAAAGTCCTTTTTTCATGCGGTTTTTATTTTCACGTTAATTCACAACTTAAAAAATCACCAATTCAAAATCTCGCTAAAATATATGTTCATCAATATGTCCAAACATCTCAGTAAGGAACTCACGAAAATAAAAATTTGCGCAAGAACCAACGGAAATATACGAAATTAAGTGGTGGTAAAATCAACGCATGGGTGAGACTAGTCTGCAGCCTTAACAAGACCTGAATGAGGCATGAGTACTTGCTTGGAACCCGGGTAGCCATCATCGAAAGTGATTGATAAAAGTTGCAAGAATCAATGATTAGTCTAGATGTATATTTAATTATCTTAGAATAAACCACCATTGCATCTTTTGCTGTTTGCTGCCCTTGGTACCGATACTGTTGTTATTACTGTCTAATCTCAAAATGTTCAATTGTTTATTTCTAGAAAAAGTACCTGAGTTCAGTAAACCATTGGAAGATCAGACTGTCAAGGAGAAGGACACTGTGACCTTGACATGTGAACTTAGCAAACCAGACTTACCAGTCAAATGGTTGAAGAATGGTGAAGAAATCAAACCAGATGATAGAATCAAATTCTCTGTTGACCAATACACTCATCAACTTGTCGTAGCAGATGTAACATTAGAAGATGCTGACAAATACTCATGTGTATGTGGAGATGTCAGTACAGAATGTACAATCAAGGTCCAAGGTCAGTTGCTGTCATTTTCTTCTTTTCCTTCATACATATCTTTCATGCAATTAATATTTATCTTTTTAAAGTGTTGGGCCTTTAGTGACACCATGATTTAGGTGCTGTTGATTACAGTGTTTCGCAAGTTCTTTATTTTGTGAAATATTTAACTTTCCAGTCATTTTTCAAAGTCTGTATTTCAAGCTTCAACATAATGTTCATAGTTTTGACTCTTTGATGCCGTGTTAGGACTCAAAACGCAATTTTCATGTGAATACCATTAAAATTCATTTTTTGCCTTGATTTTCCTTGCAGAATTACCAGCAGAATTCACTAAACCACTCTCTGACCAGACGGTTGAAGAAACAGTGACCTTGACCTTGGAATGTGAGGTCAACAAGCCAAATGCACCTGTGAAATGGATGAAGAGTGGTAAAGAAATTAAACCAAGTGATAGAATCAAGCCTTCTATGGATATGTACTTGCATCAACTTGTTATTGATAACGTCACACTTGAGGATGCTGGAAAATACCGATGTGTATGCGAAAATGTGAGCACCGACTGTACCATCAAGGTCACAGGTCAGTGCAATACCTTTTTGAATTAGTTATGTTGCTCTGTAAGATATCTGCCTTTAACAAATAGCAAAGAGCGGAGAAAATAACCTCCACTTGATCAAGTTATAATTTTGTTTCAGTTATAAAACACATAATTATAAATGAATATGTTTGAACCTAACGTCTTTTTCTTAAAATGTATTGCTCCTGCTTATTAAAAGATCTATTTGAAAGTGTTTTTTTCTGCCATACTCTTTCTTATATAATTTTACCTTTCAAGCCCTTTATGCATTTTTGATGTGAACTTCTCCTCTCAAAAATTCTATTTTTATCACAGAATCGCCAATTGAATTCACCAAACCTCTTGAAGACACTAAAGGTTATGTCAAGGGTACAGTCACCCTTATTTGTGAACTCAACAAACCCAAGAAATCTGTGAAATGGATGAAGGATGGTAAACCAGTCAGACAGAACAGGAACTTGAAGGCTTCCATGGATGCATACACACATCAACTTGTACTAACTGACATCACCTTGCAGGATGCTGGAAAATATTCTTGTGTCTGTGGTGCCATTTCTACATCATGTACCTTCACAGTGGCAGGTGAGTGTGATCTATATTTTTTACCCAGTGTTCCAGATCATGGTCTATCTGTTAACATCCGTGCAAAACAGATAAATGTATTTTGCGTAGCTGTATAATATTGATTTTGACCTACATTTTAGACCAATCAAGTGTATATGAAGCACTTTGATTAAATATGCCAAAAAATAGACAATTGGATTGGTTCATAATTTAAGCAGAGAGGCACCAAACAGGGTATCTTGAAAAGATAATTCACTTTCCCATAGCGTACCCTCTGGCAAAAATCAGAGTTCCAAATTAGGGCAATTCTTAAGATATCCTTCTATCTACATGGTTCACCTTTTTAAAAGATATTTCTTGTTTATTACACTTTCATTTTGTATAGAGAATGTGGAACTGATTTCTTATTGCCATGACAGTTTCTATCTACAATTCTCTCAATTGTTTGTTGATTTGTGACTGTCCTTGTTATGTAAATGACTTATTCATTTGTATTCTTTATTTTGAAAGAAAATCTGATGATTAATATCTTTAATGTTAACTCATTTCATTCTCCTGCAGAGGAACCAGTCAAAATTACCAAGCCCCTCAAAGACGCTGAAGTTGACGAGAAAGAAGAAGTCACTCTCACTTGTGAAGTTAACAAACTTGGCAAGAAACCAGTCTGGTTTTTGGATGATGAACAAATTACACCAAACGACAGAGTCAAGTCCACATCTCGTGGTTTGATTCATAAGCTTACCATCCAGAATGCCAAGCCTCAAGATGAAGGCAAATACACAGTTGCATTTGATGAATCTAAATCTACTGCAACTCTCACTGTGAAAGGTAAGTCAGGTTCTGAGAAATTATTTTTTTCAAAAAGAAACCTATTTCAAATCCAAACATGTTTCTAACTATTTGTTGCTCATATTGGCTTGTTATTGTGTCTTTACCATATTTGACAACCAATTCTGCAAACATGTAATGCAATATACTCATTTTGGTTTTCAGTAAATTGTAAAGAAATGCTAAATGTGTCAGGTGGCGAGACAAGTTTTAATGTACATGTATATAAAACGTTTGAAGCCCTTTTAATAACTTAAGGAACATTCTGTAAATATTTGTTCATTCTTAGTTGATGATATATTTCATCTGGGTAAGATTTTAGATAAAAAAAAACATTCATACCTCCTTTCTTCAGGTCTCCCTGTTGAGTTTATTGCACCTCTGCAAGATGTTGAAGTTACTGCTGAAAGCTCAGTAACACTTGAGTGTGAAGTCAACAAACCTGATGTTACAGCAACCTGGACCAAAGACAATGAGCCAATCAGTGTATCTGATGGCTTTGATATCAGACAAGACAAAACTCGCCATTCTCTACATTTGGAGAAGGTCATGCCTGAAGACAGTGCTGAGTTCACTATCACTGTTGGTGACAAATCAAGCAAAGCCAAGCTTGATGTCCAAGGTGAATTTTTTTTTCAATTGTTTAAAAGATTAGGGAATATTATTTACCTGCAAATAATCATATAAGTTGATAAATTAGCATTAGTTTAATTGAAAATGAGTAGTGAAGACCAGGAAAGATCACATTTTCATAGTTTGAGTTGCAAGAGTAGGCAATAAAATAAAAGAAATGGGGGGAGTGTGCTCAAACGTCTAATTGTATGGTCCTAGGGACTTGTTTTTTTTCTTTATTCTTAAAAAATATTGAAACGGTTTGCATATCCTATCATGGACTTCTCATTGCCACAGATATTAGATTTTTGCTGTCTGATTAACTGTGCTTTTTTGGATAGAAACTCAGTCATCAATAAACTATAAAGTTATTATGAAAATCATTTTTAACCCTAGTATTTAAATCGGCTTCTGCAAAACTGTTAGTTTTACATGTTGGAAAATTTTCTTTTACCAGAAGCTGAAGCTGAATTCACTTTAGCAGTGGAAGAACCTACAGCTGAAGTGGAAGAAGAAGTAACCATAGAAGCTGAAGTGGAAGAAGAAGTAACAATAGAAGCTGAAGTGGAAGAAGAAGTAACCATAGAAGCTTCAATTCCAGAAGATGAAGAAGTTACTGTGGCTGTCTTTGAAATTGAAGGTAAGTCAAATACTATAATAAAATTAGAACTTCTAAATGGAAAATCTGGTTGATTTGGTGAGTAAGATCTAGGGTCAGTGTTTGATGTGGTATGTTCAGGTTCTGAATAGTTTGATAATGTCATTAAATTAAAGATACTGTATCAAGTGATAACAGTGATTAATAGAAGGAAATGGTTTTTTGAAAAGCACAATATTCTAAAAGTCTCTGTCTCCATGGTTTTTTAACTAAATAAATAATTATGAAAACCATTCAGATTGCAATAGAATTATGCACAGGCAGTCATTTTTTTATTGTTCCTCTTTTTAAAAAAGCATCTTGTCTGAAAATTATTCTTTATCCTCTAGAGAGTCAGTCTTATCTTTAAGTGTAAACTGTAAAAAAAATTGATTTTCAGCACCAGCATTTCAGTCAAATTCTGTAAAAATATTTATTGTAAATCTTTGGCTTTTTTTCACCAGAACCTGAAGCTGAATTCACTTTGGCAGTGGAAGAACCAGTGGTTGAAGAGGAAGAAGAAGTAACAATAGCAGCTTCAATTTCAGAACCTGAACCAGAAGATGTTGCTGAGGCTTTTGTTGTAATTGAAGGTAAGCCAAGTGATATAAAATTGTTGAAATCTTTGTATAAATTCTTGTTGGTTAGGTAAAAAAGTGTTGATGAATGTTGTCTCCAGAATCTTAATATTGGTTATATTGTTGTTGAAATTAAAGGTGATATTTAAGGGAATTTTGTTGAAGATCGTATGGAAAAAGTTCAGATTTTTTGAAAAAGTCATTTTCATAATGATTAACTAAGTTTATCTGTATTGCCATTATTAAGGATAGAATATACTGCAGACCTTTAATCTGTCATTTGACCTATTTCTAGAAAAAGCACCCGAGTTCAGTAAACCATTGGAAGATCAGACTGTCAAGGAGAAGGACACTGTGACCTTGACATGTGAACTCAGCAAACCAGACGTACCAGTCAAATGGTTGAAGAATGGTGAAGAAATCAAACCAGATGACAGAATCAAATTCTCTATTGACCAATACACTCATCAACTTGTCGTAGCAGATGTAACATTAGAAGATGCTGACAAATACTCTTGTGTATGTGGAGATGTTAGCACAGAATGTACCATCAAGGTCAAAGGTCAGTGCAATAGATATAATTTACAGTAATCAGAAATAATGAGTAATATTGACACAATCATGATAACCCATTTGATAGGAAAGTGGTGTGTTTCAAAAAAAAGTTGTACCAGCATACCCTTGTTTATCAGCATTTTCTGCTAAAGAATGTTTTGACAAACCGGTCATAATATCTTTCTTTACTTCTGTTAGTATAAATTTAAGCATTTTATAATATCTTTCTTTACTTTTGTTAGTATAAATTTAAGCATTTTATTGTTTTCTGTTTGTACTAAAGAGAGTTAATTGTTTTTCTCACAGAATTACCTGTAGAATTCACTAAACCACTCTCTGACCAGACGGTTGAAGAAACAGTGACATTGACCTTGGAATGTGAGGTCAACAAGACAAATGCTCCTGTGAAATGGATGAAGAGTGGTAAAGAAATTAAACCAAGTGATAGAATCAAGCCCTCTATGGATATGTACTTGCATCAACTTGTTATTGAAAACGCCACACTAGAGGACGCTGGGAAATATCGCTGTGTCTCTGGCAATGTGAGCACCGACTGTACCATCAAGGTCACAGGTGAGTCAGTTGGGTTTATTTTCAATCTGAAGATTCTGATCTTGGCTTTGTAAGTTTTATTCTCTGTCAGAAATGTCTGACTTACTTGAATGTGATTGATGTATACAGGAAAACTTTCCATAGTTGGTCATTTATATCATATATTATGGCTATACAGCCCTTTTTATGGCAAATTTGGGGCCGATAAATTCCCCGTCAGTAAAATTATTTAAAATTTTAGCCTTATAAATACCCACATTTGGTGATTTATGATGCAAATTTCCCCTATCAAAAGGACCTGCCATACTTCTTCAAAAACTGAAAAAATGGCTGCAATATTTACCCTTTAAATAGGAATTGTTTTTCACAAGTTCTTGTCATATTGTCGAGATTGGTACACTTTTTCATCTTACTTTTATTTCAAACAAATCTTTTTTTAGAATCACCAGTTGAATTCACGAAACCTCTTGAAGACACTAAAGGTTATGTCAAGGGTACAGTCACCCTTATCTGTGAACTTAACAAACCAAAGAAATCTGTGAAATGGTTGAAGGATGGTAAACCAGTCAGACAGAACAGAAACTTGAAGGCTTCCATGGATGCATACACACATCAGCTTGTATTCACTGACATCACCTTGCAGGATGCTGGAAAATATTCTTGTGTCTGTGGTGATGTTTCTACATCATGCACCTTCACAGTGGCAGGTGAGTGTGGTCTATATTTTACCCAATAATCCATTTATAACCTTTTAAAATAAATATTGAAACAAATAATGTCTTTAAATTTTTAACTTCTACCTTTTCGAATATTCTGTCAAATTGTTTTATAGAGTTTGGCACCCATTTTTTTGTCATCATATCATTTTCTATCTACTGAACATATGTTAATTTTACCTACGTTAATGAAAAATTAATGAAAAATTATGACGTGTTCTTGCAGAGGAACCAGTCAAAATTACCAAGCCTCTCAAGGACACTGAAGTTGATGAGAAAGAAGAAGTCACTCTCACATGTGAAGTTAATAAACTTGGCAAGAAACCAATCTGGTTTTTGGATGATGAACAAATTATACCAAATGACAGAATCAAGTCCACATCTCGTGGTTTGATTCATAAACTTACCATCCAGAATGCCAAGCCTCATGATGAAGGCAAATACACAGTTGCATTTGATGAATCTAAATCTACTGCTACACTCACTGTGAAAGGTAAGTCAGGTTCTGAGAAAAAAAAAATTCAAAAAGAAACCTATTTCAAATCCAAACATGTTTTTAACTTTATGTTGCTCATATTGGCCTGTTGTTGTGTCTTTATCATATTGGCAACCAATTCTGCAAACATGTAATGTAATTTACCCATTTTGTTAAAAAAAAGACAATATTCACTAATTGGGTTTTCAATAGATTGTTAGGAAAACCTAAACATATCAGGTGGTGAGACAGGTTTTAATGTACATGTATATAAAATGTCTGAAGCCCTCTTTATAACTTTGAATAATTAGGAACATTCAGCAGATATTCGTTCATTCTTACTTGCTGTTTTCTTCTGGGTAAATTTTTTAGATAAAAATAAATATTCATACCTTCTTTGATCAGGTCTCCCTGTTGAGTTTATTGCACCTCTGCAAGATGTTGAAGTTACTGCTGAAAGCTCAGTAACACTTGAGTGTGAAGTCAACAAACCTGATGTTACAGCAACCTGGACCAAAGACAATGAGCCGATCAGTGTATCTGATGGCTTTGATATCAGACAAGACAAAACTCGCCATTCTCTACATTTGGAGAAGGTCATGCCTGAAGACAGTGCTGAGTTCACTATCACTGTTGGTGACAAATCAAGCAAAGCCAAGCTTGATGTCCAAGGTGAAAAAGATATTTCAATTGTTTAAAAGATTAAGGAAGATTATAAACTTGTAAATGATCATTTAAGTTGATAAAATAGCATTTTTATGTAAAATGAGTAGTGTAGAGCAGGAAAGTTCACATTCACATAGTTGGACCTCCCCAAAACAGATTGCAAGAGAAGGCAATGAAATAAAAGAAATGGGGGGAGTGTGCTTGAGAGGATTGTATATGGAAGCTAATTGTATTGGCAAAGGGACTTTTATTTTTTCTTTAGTCTTAAAAATTATCAATAATGGTTTGCATATCCTATCATGGACTTCTCATTGCCACAGACATTAGATTTTTGCTGTCTGATCAACTGTGCTTTGTCGGTCATCAATGAACTATAAAGTTATAAAGAAAACCTTTTTTATCCCTAGTATTTAAATCAGCTTCTCCAAAACTGTTTGTTTTACATTTTGGAAAATTTTCTTTTACCAGAAGCTGAAGCTGAATTCACTTTAGCAGTTGAAGAACCTACAGCTGACGTGGAAGAAGAATTAACCATTGAAGCTGAAGTGGAAGAAGAAGTAACCATAGAAGCTGAAGTGGAAGAAGAAGTAACCATAGAAGCTTCAATTCCAGAAGATGAAGACGTTACTGTGGCTGTCTTTGAAATGGATGGTAAGTCAAATATAATGAAATTAGAACTTTTAATTGGAAAATCTGGTTGATTTGGTGAATAAGATCTAGGGTCAGTTTTGGATGTGTGTTAGTCCAGATTCTGAATTCTTTGATAATAGCATTGAAATTAAAGGTACAGTATCAAGGGATTACAGTGATGAATTGAAGGAAACAGTTTCGGTGAAAACACAATATTCTAAAAGTATTTGTCTCCATGGTGTTTAACTAAGTAAATAATCATGAAAACCATTCAGATTGCAATAGAATAATGCACTGGCAGTAATTTTTTTATTGTTTATTGTTTTAAAATAGCACCCTGTCTGAAAATTATTCTTTGTCCTCTAGAGAGTCAATCTTCACTTGACTTGTAAACTGAGAAAGAAATTAATTTTAAAGGCCAGCATTTCAGTCAGATTCTGTAAAAATATGTATTGTAAATCTTTGGGTTTTTTTCACCAGAACCTGAAGCTGAATTCACTTTAGCAGTTGAAGAACCAGTGGTTGAAGAGGAAGAAGAAGTAACAATAGCAGCTTCAATTTCAGAGCCTGAACCTGAAGATGTTGCTGAGGCTTTTGTTGTAATTGAAGGTAAGCCAAGTGATATCAAATTGGTGAAATCTTTATATGAATTCTTGTTGGTTAGCTAAATAAGATAAGTGTTGATGAATGTTGTCTCCAGAATCTTAATATTGGTGATATTGTTATTGAAATTGATAATGAAATTTAAGGGGAGTTCATTGATGATACGTAAGCAGACATTATGGAAAAAATTTAAATGTTCATAAAGTCATTGTTTTCATAGTGATTAACTAAGTTGTCTGTATTGCCATTATTATGATTGACCTTTAATCTGTCATTTGTCCTTTTTCTAGAAAAAGCACCCGAGTTCAGTAAACCATTGGAAGATCAGACTGTCAAGGAGAAGGACACTGTGACCTTGACATGTGAACTTAGCAAACCAGACATGCAGGTCAAATGGTTGAAGAATGGTGAAGAAATCAAACCAGACGACAGAATCAAATTCTCTATTGACCAATACACTCATCAACTTGTCGTAGCAGATGTAACATTAGAAGATGCTGACAAATACTCTTGCGTATGTGGAGATGTCAGCACAGAATGTACCATCAAGGCCAAAGGTCAGTGCAATAGATATAATTTACTTTTAATTTTATTTGATAGGAAAGTTGTGTGTTTCAGAATGTTTTTGTACCAACTTACCGTTGTTTATCAGCATTTTTTGCTAAAGAAATCTTTTGACAAACCAGTCATAATATCTTTCTTTACGTCTGTTAGTATAATTTTGAAGCATTTTATTGTTTTGTGTTTGTAGTAATGATATTTAATTGTTTTTCTCACAGAATTACCTGTAGAATTCACTAAACCACTCTCTAACCAGACGGTCGAAGAAACAGTGACCTTGACCTTGGAATGTGAGGTCAACAAGACAAATGCTCCTGTGAAATGGATGAAGAGTGGTAAAGAAATTAAACCAAGTGACAGAATCAAGCCTACTATGGATATGTACTTGCGTCAACTTGTAATAGAAAACGTAACACTAGAGGATGCTGGAAAATACAGATGTGTGTCTGGCAATGTGAGCACGGACTGTACCATCAAGGTCACAGGTGAGTGAGTCTAGGTCACTTTTATCGAAAAAAGACATTCAGAAAATAGCACCATATCTATTTTTGATATTTTTAATCTGAAGACTCTGATCTCGGCTTTGAAAGTTTTATTCCCTGTCAGAAATGTCGGACTTACTTGAATGTGATTGATGTATACAGGAAAACTTCCCATAGTTGGTCATTTATATCAAATATTATGGCTATACAGCCCTTTTTATGGCAAATTTGGGGACGATAAATTCCCCTTCAGTAAAATTACTTAAAATTTTAGCCTTATAAATACCCAAATTTGGTGATTTATGATGCAAATTTCCCCTATCAAAAGGACCTACCATACTTCTTCAAAAACTGAAAAATGGCTGCTATATTTACCTTTTAAATTGGAATTGTTTTTCACAAGTTTTTGTCATTTTGTCAAGATTGGTATACTTTTTCATCTTACTTTTATTTCAAACAAATCTTTTTTTAGAATCACCAGTTGAATTCACGAAACCTCTTGAAGACACTAAAGGTTATGTCAAGGGTACAGTCACCCTTATCTGTGAACTTAACAAACCCAAGAAATCTGTGAAATGGTTGAAGGATGGTAAACCAGTCAGACAGAACAGAAACTTGAAGGCTTCCATGGATGCATACACACATCAGCTTGTATTCACTGACATCACCTTGCAGGATGCTGGAAAATATTCTTGTGTCTGTGGTGATGTTTCTACATCATGCACCTTCACAGTGGCAGGTGAGTGTGGTCTATATTTTACCCTATAATTCATTTATAATATTTTAAAATAAATATTGAAACAAATAATGTCTTTAAATTTTTAACTTCTACCTTTTCGAATATTCTGTCAAATTGTTTTATAGAGTTTGGCACCCATTTTTTTTTGTCATCATATCATTTTCTATCTAAAGATCTACTGAACGTACGTTAATTTTACCTATGTTAATGAAAAATTACGACATGTTCTTGCAGAGGAACCAGTCAAAATTACCAAGCCTCTCAAGGATGCTGAAGTTGATGAGAAAGAAGAAGTCACTCTCACATGTGAAGTTAATAAACTTGGTAAGAAACCAGTCTGGTTTTTGGATGATGAACAAATAACACCAAACGACAGAGTCAAGTCCACATCTCGTGGTTTGATTCATAAACTTACCATCCAGAATGCCAAGCCACATGATGAAGGCAAATACACAGTTGCATTTGATGAATCTAAATCTACTGCTACACTCACTGTGAAAGGTAAGTCAGGTTCTGAGAAAAAAAAAAAAAAAAAAAACCTATTTCAAATCCAAACATGTTTTTAACTTTATGTTGCTCATATTGGCTTGTTGTTGTGTCTTTATCATATTGGCAACCAATTCTACAAACATGTAATGTAATTTACCCATTTTGTTAAAAAACAAAACAATATTCACTAACTGGGTTTTCAGAAGATTGTTAGGAAAACCTAAAAATATCAGGTGGTGAGACAAGTTTTAATGTACATGTATATAAAATGTTTAAAGCCCTCTTTATAACTTTGAATAATTAGGAACATTCAGCAGACATTCGTTCATTCTTAGGTAATGATATCTTTCTTCTGGGTAAAATTTGAGATAAAAATAAACATTCGATACTTCTTTGATCAGGTCTCCCTGTTGAGTTTATTGCACCTCTGCAAGATGTTGAAGTTACAGCTGAAAGCTCAGTAACACTTGAGTGTGAAGTCAACAAACCTGATGTTACAGCAACCTGGACCAAAGACAATGAGCCAATCAGTGTATCTGATGGCTTTGATATCAGACAAGACAAAACTCGCCATTCTCTACATTTGGAGAAGGTCATGCCTGAAGACAGTGCTGAGTTCACTATCACTGTGGGTGACAAATCAAGCAAAGCCAAGCTTGATGTCCAAGGTGAAAAAGATATTTCAATTGTTTAAAAGATTAAGGAAGATTATAAACTTGCAAATGATCATTTAAGTTGATAAAATAGCATTTTTATGTAAAATGAGTAGTGTAGAGCAGGAAAGTTCACATTCACATAGTTTCGACCTCCCCAAAACAGATTGCAAGAGTAGGCAATAAAATAAAAGAAATGGGGGGAATGGCTCAAGGGTATAGTATATGGAAGCTAATTGTATTGACCAAGGGACTTATTTGTTTTATTTATTCTTAAAAATTATCAATAATGGTTTGCATATTCTATCATGGCATTCTCATTGTCACAGACATTAGATTTTTGCTGTCTGATGAGCTGTGCTTTGTTGGATAGAAACTCGGTCATCAATGAACTACAAAGTTATTATGAAAACCTTTTTAGCCCTAGTATTTAAATCAGCTCCTCCAAAACTGTTTGTTTTACTTTTTGGAAAATTTCCTTTTACCAGAAGCTGAAGCTGAATTCACTTTAGCAGTTGAAGAACCTACAGCTGAAGTGGAAGAAGAAGTAACCATAGAAGCTTCAATTCCAGAAGATGAAGACGTTACTGTGGCTGTCTTTGAAATGGATGGTAAGTCTAATAATATAATAAAAAATTGAAAATCTGGTTGATTTGTTTAATAAGATCTAGGGTCAGTGTTTGATGTGTGGTATGTTCAGGTTCTGAATAGTTTGATATTGTCATTAAATTAAAGATACTGTATCAAGTGATTACAGTGATTAATTGAAGAAATTTTGTTTTGGAAAAAGCACAATATTCTAAAAGTTTTTGTCTCCATGATGTTTAACTAAGTAAATAATTATGAAAAACATTCGGATTGCAATAGAATAGTTATTGTTCCTCTTTTTAAAATAGCACCCTGTCTGAAAAGTATTCTTTGTCCTCTAGAGAGTCAATCTTCACTTGACTTGTAAACTGAGAAAGAAATTAATTTTAAAGGCCAGCAATTCAGTCAGATTCTGAAATAAATGTATTGTTAATCTTTGGCTTTTTTCACTAGAACCTGAAGCCGAATTCACTTTAGCAGTTGAAGAACCAGTGGTTGAAGAGGAAGAAGAAGTAACAATAGCAGCTTCAATTTCAGAGCCTGAACCTGAAGATGTTGCTGAGGCATTTGTTGTAATTGAAGGTGAGCCAAGTGATATAAAATTGTTGAAATCTTTATATAAATTCTTGTTGGTTAGGTCAATAAGAAAAGTGTTGATGAATGGTATCTCCAGAATCTTCGTATTGGTTATAGTGTTATTGAAATTTAAGTTGATATTTAAGGGGATTTTGTTGAAGATACATAAGCAGACATTATTGAAAAAATTCAAATTTTCAAAAAGTCGTTGTTTTCATAATGATTAACTAAGTTTATCTGTATTGACATTATTAGGATAGAATATACTGCAGACCTTTAATCTGTCATTTGTCCTATTTCTAGAAAAAGCACCCGAGTTCAGTAAACCATTGGAAGATCAGACTGTCAAGGAGAAGGACACTGTGACCTTGTCATGTGAACTTAGCAAACCAGACGTACCAGTCAAATGGTTGAAGAATGGTGAAGAAATCAAACCAGATGATAGAATCAAATTCTCTATTGACCAATACACCCATCAACTTGTCGTAGCAGATGTAACATTAGAAGATGCTGACAAATACTCTTGTGTATGTGGAGATGTTAGCACAGAATGTACCATCAAGGTCAAAGGTCAGTGCAATAGATATAATTTACAGTAATCAGAAATAATGAGTAATATTGACACAATCATGATAACCCATTTGATAGGAAAGTGTATGTAGGTACAAAAACACATACCTTTGTTTATCAGCATTTTCTGCTAAAGAAATCTTTTGACAAACCAGTCATAATATCTTTCTTTACTTCTGTTAATATAAATTTAAGCATTTTATTGTTTTGTGTTTGTACTAAAGAGAGTTACTTGTTTTTCTTGCAGAATTACCTGTAGAATTCACTAAACCACTCTCTGACCAGACAGTTGAAGAAACAGTGACCTTGACCTTGGAATGTGAGGTCAACAAGACAAATGCTCTAGTGAAATGGATGAAGAGTGGTAAAGAAATTAAACCAAGTGATAGAATCAAGCCTACTATGGATATGTACTTGCGTCAACTTGTAATAGAAAACGTCACACTAGAGGATGCTGGGAAATACCGATGTGCGTCTGGCAATGTGAGCACTAACTGTACCATCAAGGTCACAGGTGAGTCAGTCTGGGTCACTTTTATCTGAAAAAAAACATTCAGAAAACAGAACCATATCTCTTTTTGATATTTTTAAACTGAGAATTCTGATCTCGGCTTTGAAAGTTTTATTCCCTGTCAGAAATGTCTGACTTACTTGAATGTGATTGATATATGACGGAAATCTTCACACTGTTGGTTATTTATATCAAACATTATGGCTATATTTAGCCCCTACATTAAAATTGTCCTTCACAAATTCTTGTCATTTTGTTCGGATTGGTATACAACTTATCATTTTACTTTTATTTCAAACAAATCTTTTTAGAATCGCCAGTTGAATTCACCAAACCTCTTGAAGACACTAAAGGTTATGTCAAGGGTACAGTCACCCTTATCTGTGAACTCAACAAACCCAAGAAATCTGTGAAATGGATGAAGGATGGTAAACCAGTCAGACAGAACAGAAACTTGAAGGCTTCCATGGATGCATACACACATCAACTTGTATTCACTGACATCACCTTGCAGGATGCTGGAAAATATTCTTGTGTCTGTGGTGATGTTTCTACATCATGTACCTTCACAGTGGCAGGTGAGTGTGGTCTATATATTTTACCCAATAATCCATTTAGAATATTCAGAAAAAGGGTAAATGTTGAAAAAATAAATGCATTAAAAAAAATTGAACTTTTGCCTTTTTCGAATAATCTGTCTCAGCTTTTTATAGGGAGTGTGGAACCCATTTTGTGTTGTCATCGTATCATTTTCTATATAAAGATCTTCTGAACTTACGTTGATTTTCTTGCAGAGGAACCAGTCAAAATTACCAAGCCTCTCAAGGACGCTGAAGTTGACGAGAAAGAAGAAGTCACTCTCACATGTGAAGTTAATAAACTTGGCAAGAAACCAATCTGGTTTTTGGATGATGAACAAATTACACCAAACGACACGGTCAAGTCCACATCTCGTGGGTTGATTCATAAACTTACCATCCAGAATGCCAAGCCTCAAGATGAAGGCAACTACACAGTTGCATTTGATGAAGTGAAATCTACAGCTACACTCACTGTGAAAGGTAAGTCTGTTTTTCAGAACAAGTATTTGGATACAAACATGCTTCTAGTCTAATCATGCATCTCGCACCTTACGACCGATTTTGGCTTCTTATGTTCTGCCCCATCTTGGAAATCCAATTCAGCTTAAATCTAATGTAATATTCAGCATTTTTACAAATCACATTATTCATTGCTCAATTTTCTACCAGGTTATTACTGAAATCTTACAGTAAAAGATGGAAACTGCAATTTGTAAAGTCTATAAAATTTATCAAAGTCCTTTATGTCTTTGAACCAAGTCATTAAAAATTGTGAACGTTCATGGAAATCAATGCAAGACAGTTGGTTCATTCCAAGTTGCTGTTATTTTTAATATAGAGAGAAATGAACTCACTTTGAATTTTAGAGATGAAAATTATATTTATAACTTCTTCTTCAATCAGGTCTCTCTGTCGAATTTGTTGCACCTCTGCGTGATGTTGAAGTTACAGCTGAAAGCTCAGTAACACTTGAGTGTGAAGTCAACAAACCTGATGTTACAGCAACCTGGACCAAAGACAATGAGCCAATCAGTGTATCTGATGGCTTTGATATCAAACAAGACAAAACTCGCCATTCTCTACATTTGGAGAAGGTCATGCCTGAAGACAGTGCTGAGTTCACTATCACTGTTGGTGACAAGTCAAGCAAAGCCAAGCTTAATGTCCAAGGTGAAAAAAATGTTTCCATTATTTCCTTTCCCTGAGTTGTACTGGTCGTTTGAATTCTATAAAATTGATAATTAGAGATAATGTTGAGTAGGCAATGGCATATGAAGAAAGCATTGAGTGCTTGAGAGATTCCTTGGGTAAGATATAGAACTGAAGTGGGAGAGAGTATTGAGAAATATTTATGAAGAACATACATTAGGAATAGAAAAACAGTAAATTTGATAGAGTATAAAATAGAGCTTAATCCATGGTCAGTGAGACAGGGTGCAAGGTGGCTTGAAAACAACAGGAGTGCTGCATAAGGAAGCTTAGAATGTTTGCCAAACAAACCATTTCTTCTTTTGTCTTTAAATTGATCAATAATTTTTCTGCTGTGTGTATTGTTCATTGGGATTTTTTAGGTCTCATTCACATTAGCACATTCATATGAGACTTTTCTGTGTGAAACATTATGTTTTGTCTACTATTGAGTTAATCTTCACTTCACTTGTAAATTGTTAAGGAAATGAATTTTCAGTCCCAGCATTTCAGTTAGCTTACGGTACAAAAACATTCATTATAAATCTTTGGTAACTTTCTTTTGCCAGAAGCTGAAGCTGAATTCACTATACCAGTTGAAGAACCAATGTTTGAAGTGGAAGAAGAAGTAACAGTAGAAGCTTCAATTCCAGAACCTGAACCAGAAGACATTACTGACGCTGTTGTTGTCATTAAAGGTAAGCCAAGTGATATTAAATTGTTGAAGTCTTCAGATGAAGATTGGTTAGGTAATGAGATAAGTGTTGACAAATAGTAGCTCCAGAATCGTTTTATTGGTGATATTGTTTTTGAAATTAAAGATGAAATTTAAGGGGAGTTTGGTAATGATAATTATGTAAGCCAATATTATCAACAACAAAAAAATGTTCCAAAAGTTGCAGTTTCTAGTATTTAACTATGTCAACTAGGGACAACTAGTGTAAGTATTGCCATTATTACAAAATAATGATACACAAACCTTAATGTAACATGTTTAACATGTTAATCTATTACTGTTTGTTGCCCTTGCTAGTGGTTCTGATGTTATTACTTTCTAGTCACAAAATATTCTAACGGCTTAATTCTAGAAAAAGCACCCAAGTTCAGTAAACCATTGGAAGATCAGACTGTCAAGGAGAAGGACACTGTGACCTTGACATGTGATCTCGGCAAACCAGACTTGCCAGTCAAATGGTTGAAGAATGGTGAAGAAATCAAACCAGATGATAGAATCAAATTCTCTATTGACCAATACACTCATCAACTTGTAGTAGCAGATGTAACATTAGAAGATGCTGACAAATACTCTTGTGTATGTGGAGATGTTAGCACAGAATGTACCATCAAGGTCAAAGGTCAGTGCTCAATATTTATTATTTAAGTTTGTAATCTGAAATTTGAATGCAATACACATCATTGTCATATTTCTGATATTACTTATTTTGCTTACTTAGACAAAACCAGCTTTCTCTTGTGATGAGTAGGGGCTGCATATTGAAATCAATATTATCTGTGGAAGGAACATTTGAAAAACCCAGTGTTTAGAATATCTGTCATTACTGCTGTCAATATAAACGTGAACTAATTATTGGTTATTGCTGATAAATAATGATAACTGTTTTTTTTTCTGACAGAAATTCCAGTGGAATTCACTAAACCACTTTCCAACCAGACGATAGAAGAATCAGTGACCTTGACCTTGGAATGTGAGGTCAACAAGACAAATGCTCCTGTGAAATGGATGAAGAGTGGTAAAGAAATTAAACCAAGTGACAGACTCACCATCACTATGGATCAATACTTACGTCAACTTGTGATAACCAACGTCACACTTGAGGATGCTGGGAAATATCGCTGTGCATCTGGCAATGTGAGCACCGACTGTACCATCAAGGTCACAGGTAAAACCGTTTGGCTCACCTTTATCAAAATTTGTTTTGGAAAACGTCAGTATGTTAAAATCGACCTGCTTGTTTAGATTTTGTTTTAAAGCTGCTGACTTAAACTTTCGAAGTATGAAATGGTTGACAAATGTGTGCTGTCTATTGACAAAATTCCATGAAACTTCAAGTAGTTGTTCTTTCTTATTCATTATTTCATTTGTACTGCAAATTGAAATAGCCATATATAAGTTTAGATCATTTTGTAGAGATTTGTGCAAGAATTTTTTCCTTCCATTTTTTTTTTAACATTTTTTATCACAGAATCGCCAGTTGAATTCACCAAACCTCTTGAAGACACTAAGGGTTATGTCAAGAGTACAGTCACCCTTATCTGTGAACTCAACAAACCAAAGAAATCAGTGAAATGGATGAAGGATGGTAAACCAGTCAGACAGAACAGAAACTTGAAGGCTTCCATGGATGCATACACACATCAGCTTGTATTCACTGACATCACCTTGCAGGATGCTGGAAAATATTCTTGTGTCTGTGGTGATGTTTCTACATCATGTACCTTCACTGTTGCAGGTGAGTTTCTAGTTTTTATAACCTAGCCTCAGAATTAAATACAATGTATATCAGTTTTTCTGATGGCACCAGTGAAGTCAAAAGTTAGCTTCACTATAAAGATGAAGTTATGAGTTTAATAACCAGTTTTATTCTGTTGACTTTATGATTCTGATGTTTCAGTGTTTCTTATTTATACCATCTATTTCAATGAGATTTCTTTGCATTTTAACAATACCTGTTAATGTCAAAATGCCAATGGAAACTCTGTATGTTCTTGCAGAGGAACCAGTCAAAATTACCAAGCCTCTCAAGGACGCTGAAGTTGATGAGAAAGAAGAAGTCACTCTCACATGTGAAGTTAACAAACTTGGCAAGAAACCAGTCTGGTTTTTGGATGATGAAGAAATTACACCAAATGACAGGGTCAAACCCACATCTCGTGGTTTAATTCATAAACTGACAATCCAAAATGCCAAACCACATGATGAAGGCAAATACACAGTTGCATTTGATGAAGTTAAATCTACTGCTACACTCACTGTGAAAGGTTTGTCTTTTTGTTTGCCTAAACTTGTAAGAATCTTAAAAATTGTAATTATGTTCTATTGGTAATCATAGGTTGTATGTACAGTTACAGTAGTGAACCTCAAAAATGCTTCATCCAATCTGAATCTCCAAACCATGGAATTCTTCATTAATCTAATCAAACACACTCTAGAATATATGAATCTTAAATATTTAATAAGTTGTATCTTTATAAATCTTCAAGTTTTCATTTACCTGATCTATAATGTCTAGAATATGGTACTCCATAAAATATATTCTAAAAACTGGTAAATACCTGGTGAAGCAGTCTAACTTTGATATCCTTACCTGTACTTTAAAAGTGCCAACCTTGATATAATACATGATTATCTTATTGTCCAGGATTACCAGTTGAATTTGTTGCACCTCTGAAAGACGTCAAGGTCTCTGCTAAATCTCCTGTAACACTCGAGTGTGAAGTCAACAAACCTGATGCTACGGCAACCTGGACCAAAGACAATCAACCAATCAGTGTATCTGATGGCTTTGATATCAGACAAGACAAAACTCGCCATTCTCTACATTTGGAGAAGGTCATGCCTGAAGACAGTGCTGAGTTCACTATCGCCATTGGGGATAAATCAAGCACAGCTAATCTTTATGTGAAAGGTACAGTTAATAAGTATTTTTGCCATTAAATGTGATGGTAACAGTTTACTGTTCTCAAGCAGTAAATGTTACCAAACATATTTTTCCATTCAATTGTTATCTGTAAAATGTTATCTTAATCTTTTGTCTCCTTAACAAAATTGAGAATTTGGAACGGTTCCAAATTTAACCAAATTTAACTAAAATGAGTCTATAAAGAACATGTTCTTGCTTGATACGACATGTACTATGTTTTTATTCCATTAGCTGAAGAAGCTGTTGATTTCACTGTACCACTTGGGGACACCACAATCTCTGAAGGTGAAGATGTATCACTGGAATGCTCCGTAGCTCAACCAGATCTGAGTGCTGAATGGTCCAAGGATGGCTCCCCTGTGGAAACCAGTGAGAGGATCAAACGCAAGTCGGTCGATACCACCCACTCACTGCATATCGAAAAGGCTACATCAGAAGATTCTGGTGAATACACTGCTAAGATTGGTGACTCCGAAACCAAAGCAACTTTGGAAGTACAAGGTATGTAGAAAAATGGTTTGCAAAAAAAGTTCACATTACTTTTAGGTTTACATTCTGTGTTTTATCTGTGTGTGCTGTGAAGCTACCTAAGTATTGTTTGAGTTCATGAAAGCAGTTGTGATTTTATATCATACAATAATTACTTCTTCAGATTAAAATAGAGCATATTACCTCAATATGTACATCAGTAAAAGATGGTTTCTGCATATTCATAGTTTTTACCGTGCAATATGAATTTCTGCAGAAACTTTCATTACTGTTTTAACTTTTCTAAAAGCTGACAATTTACAACCTTCAGTCTTATTCATAAATGTTTTTCTGTTTGTTGCTTTGAACTGTTTCACCAGAATTTCTTATTTGGAACACTTGTATTTACTTATGTAGAATCTCCTCTCAAATTCATCCGCACACTGTCGGACATTGATGTCGGCGAGATTCCAGGCACAGCCACATTTGAGTGTGAACTCAACAAAGACGATATTCCTGTTAAATGGTACCGTGACAACAAGGCCTTGTCACCAAGCAAGAAATACAAGATGATTGACGAGGGACAGGTACACAAGCTTGAAATCAGAGATGTTGATGGAGAGGACGAAGGCAAATACTGGGTCATTGCTAGTGGCCTGAAATCAGAAGCCTCACTCTTTGTTGAAGGTATGACTAAGTTGAATGCGTAATTTTGAAGTTATAACTAAGTCTGATATTCTTCAAAATGAAAACTACTATAGTTTTAGAGTTGTCTTCCCTTATGGAGTAGATGCTTGATGTATTTATGCTGTCAAATTCTCACTAAATAGAAATCTGTGTATGATTATTAGGAGTTAAATGAGAATAAAGTAATGGTGGTCTTTATTTGTGGCAAATGAATGGTTGGTAACTTTGTTGGTTGCATTATATATTATTTATAATCCTACTACATTGTAATTCATAGATCAGATGAGAAATATCTGTAAAAATTACATGTTATTCTGGGTTTGAAAGATGGATCATTAAAACTCTTATCAGCTTCTTTATTTATTTGCAGATAGTCTAGTTTCACCTTTTCTCCCTGGATTTACAAAAATAACTTATTTAAGTAATGTTCCCGAATTGTTCAATAAATCTTAACTTACTTTCTTTTCTAGTACCACCGGAGTTATTCTTGGACAAGAAGTTTGATGAAACTGTCACACTTAAACGTGGCCAGTCTACAGCGTTTGAGATCCCATTCAAGGGTAGCCCGCAACCCAAGGTCACTTGGTTGTACAATGGCGGTGATTTACCAGACAAGAAGAGAATGGAAGTCGAGACTATTAGGAACATGACTACAGTCCGACTCGGTAAAGTTATCCGAACCGATGCTGGCGAGTACACACTGACATTGGAGAATACCGTTGGCAAGGCAACATTGACTGTTACCTTGAATGTACTTGGTACGTGTGCTCATAATACTTGCAGTCTTCACTAGAATATCTTAAAAAATGTTAATGACCAATTTCCAATTTTTCATTGACATTTTAACCGCCTCATGACTGTGACCCACTTCCGTCAGACCCAACGATGGTCTTATTATTGAGGTTTACTTTATTGAATCCCTTTGTTTTCTATCAACAGACAAACCATCAGCACCACAAGAGTTGTCTGTATCTGACATCACTGCAGAGTCATGTGTGCTTCACTGGCAACCACCCAAGGATGACGGTGGCAGTGATATCAAGAATTACGTTGTTGAGAAACGTGAAGCCAACAGACGCTCTTGGAACAAGGTTGATACAAGCGTCACCCTGGAATTGACAATACCAAAACTTACCAAGAATGTGCAGTATGTATTCCGGGTTGCTGCTGAAAATGATGTCGGTGTTGGTGAATTTGCCGAACTTCCTGAGCCTATCACAGCTAAGGACAGTTTTGGTGAGTACCATCTTAATCACTATGCATATGGTCAAAGTTATCTGATTCATTTTTTGTCTTTTTATTCACATACAGATTGGTAAAGAGAAAGATCAGATTTATTAATAAATCTGACAGCTCCTCCTACCTCCATGAACACGATCTGATTATCAAAGTCTTTCATCTTTCCAAGTTCACTTCAACTAGATTTTTATTTTTGGTTCATGCTTTCCATTTTTTTATTTCTTACAGTTGTTCCCGATGCCCCCGAAGCACCAACTGTCTCAGAAGTATCCAAAAAATCTGCTATCGTATCTTGGCAACCACCTAAGAACGACGGAGGCTCTCCTGTAACTGGCTACCATCTTGAGAGAATGACAGATGTAGGAAATAGATGGATCCGTGTCACCAAGAAGCTTGAACCAGAAACAAGCATCCATCTGAAGGATCTTGATGAAGGACTTGTTTATCAGTTCAGAGTGATTGCTGAAAACAAAGCCGGACCAAGCAAACCCAGCAAGCCGTCCGAACCTTGCAAGGCAAAGGATCCTTGGGGTAATATTTTAGAAATAAATAACATAATTGTTAAATAAGTCTCCTCAAGACAGCAATTCCAAAGAGTAGTACATAAATGTAATAATTTACGCCTTTACTTCAAACAAGGTGGGACATACTGCTTATCACATGTTGGTCTGTTAGTCCAGCTGTCTGTCATTAGAACAGAACAGAACAGAAGATACATTTTATTTAGACTTATACAAAGTACATTGTCTATTAGACTAACCCTTATCCGATGAATAGCTTGCGAACATCAAGGTGCCTGTCAGGGGGCTTATACGTTTCACAAACATCTTTCTTGTTCTCTTGTTTCATATTCTTATTCAGATGACTGATCATTATTAATGGGGTAACTTTAAAATTGCTGTAATGAAAACTATAACATTTTTATGTTGTTTTTTTTTAGACAAACCAACTAAACCAGGCTCACCAGAAATCATGGGAACTGATAAATCTTCCGTTGCCTTGAAATGGTCACCACCATCCAGTGACGGCGGAGATGCTGTGGATTACGTCATCGAGTACCGTCGTAGCGGCTCTTCGTCTTGGAAGAGAGCCAACAGTAGTCCAGTCCAGGAAACCAACTTCAGTGTGACCGGATTGAAAGAAGGTGACGAGTATGAATTTAGAATCACTGCTGAGAACAAGGCTGGACGTGGTCCATCTTCTGAAATTTCCCAAGTTGTGAAAGTGGAGATTCCATTAGGTAAATAATCTCAATATTTGTCATAAATCTTAGATGCTTTTACTTTTAAGTTTCGTAATATCTCGTAAATTGTTAGCTTTAATAACCATCTTGCTAGTGTCATTGCTACAACCGTTTCCACGGTGTATAAAACGGTTGCTATTTCTTCCTTAATGGTTTCAAATGTTTAGTTTGTCTTGGAAGTTGAACTTAGTGGAGAATGTTTAAATACAGTAAAACGTCAATAATAAGACCACCCTTGGGACCCTTGTAAACTGGTCTTATTATTGAGGTGGTCTTTATGTTTAGGTTGAATAAAGAGCAAAACAGTCAAAAATGACTTGAAAATTGTGTTCTTAATTTCGAAGTGGTCTTATTATTGAGGTGGTCTTTAAGTTAGATTTTAGTGTATTTACCCTCAGTGTTGTCTCCTACTTGAATGTACATCTCTTTTATTGCAGTTGGAGTGTCTCCAAAGATCATTGAACCTGTTAATGATGTTACTGTCATTACTCCAAATGATGCCATCTTGAAATGTGAGCTCTCCATCGGTGAACCGGAATCAGAAATCAAATGGTAAGCAAGATTTTTATCATTGCTTTGCAGAAATGTTTTTAATTTGCTTTTACTTCAGAAGGAAATCTAAGTTGGATTAAAAAGTGGGGTATATGGAAAATATATAAGTTTAAGATGCAGCAAAGCATATCTTTTCAGTTAATTATATTTTGTGTTCAAATTGTATCATCGTTGTGACTTACCATATCTCCATGGTTACAGGTTCAAGGGCACCAAAGAGGTCAGAAAGAGCCCCAAGTACGAGATGAGCTACGAAGATGAAGTAGCCTCCCTGGTTATACATAAAACCGAACGTGACGATGCTGGAATCTATAGTATCCAGGCAACCAATCAACTTGGTCAAGTCAAATCACAAGGAAACTTGATTATACACAGTAAGTGACCTTTGACCTCAGTATTTCACCTTGACATTTCATTCATGTACATTTCGTTTAATTGTGAATTGTGAAATGGAACATTGATTAGAATATTTTGAAATGAATGGAAGACTTGAAAATGAAGTTTCAAACTTCGACTTGCTATTATTTTTGAAAAAATATTCTGTCCAAAAACATTGTGTTGACTATAAGTTACTCAAAGACCTTATTATATACTTAATATTTCTTATGAAGTTTAATATTTCCCATCATTTTTATTTCCTTCATCTAATGAAGATTTTGTATATCCACTGTATGTAAACGTTCCTTGTACGTGTTATTTTTCAGCACATCCCAAACTGGACTATGACAACCGCCTTAAGGGTGTACAGAATATCAAAGCAGGCACCACTCTCACATTGCCAGTTAACACCAGTGGAATACCTAATCCTGACATCTCTTGGATTCTGAATGAAGAACCAATTGAGAAATCATCCAGGATTACCATAGAAACCACTAATTCCGTGACGACCTTGACCATCAAGAATACCAACTTCGATGATACAGGGTTGTACACAGTGGAAGCTGAAAATGTTGTAGGCAAAGCTGTGGCCGAATTCCAAGTCAATGTTAGAGGTAAGTTATAATCTACCTGTTGTCACTTTAAAAATACTTATTCCGTAGTAATCTTTTTTCATGTAGTCCAAAGGAGTGTTTCGCACTTCTGTTATCCTGCAACAGTTGCAATCTTGTCTGTTAAGGTTTGTTCTTTTCAATATACTGAGTGAGGCGGTGTTGAAATATAATAGAAATCTTTTAGCAGTACATTTATTTTTTTGACATCGAGTTTTAAACATTTTGTATCGTATTTCTTTCTATCATTTCAGACAAACCATCAAAACCAAATGATCTAACAGTCACAGAGGTTATGAAGGATTCTGTTGCATTGTCATGGCAACCACCAACCAACAATGGCGGTTGTGACATCACCGCTTACATCATCGAAAAACGTGATGCCAAGAGAAACACATGGACCAAGGTCGACAAGGTCACTGGATTGACTAACACATTTGCAGTACAGAAACTTCTGGAAGGCAATGAGTACTACTTCAGAGTGTCCGCCGAGAATGAAATAGGTCAAGGCGAAGCCGTGGAATTGGAAGCTCCAATCTTAGCCAAGAGTCAGTTCGGTGAGAAAAGCAATTTTATAACTGATCTTTTTACGCAGTTGGACAGTTTGGTGCAAAACTGTTGTAAGTTATGATGAAGAAGCAATTACTACAGTTTTGCAGTAAACCCTCAATGTGTTTGTTTATCTTTCATAGTTTCATGATGAATTTTAACATTCTATATGTATAGCTTTGTGTGATATTTTAAGGTATTCTAAAACTGCAAAAAATATGTAGTTATTAACTTAATATAAATTTAATTAATCTCACCAAAATTCAAGTTGGGTCAATTCATTTCAAGAGCATTGAGGATGAATTTTAACTTAACACTTCATGAATGAATTGATTACAGGCTTATCAATATGAACATGACTTTTGTATTGTATGCGTTCTATTTTTGTAACGAATTCATCGTAATGAATTTGCTCCATTTCCTTCATTAGATGTTCCAGATTCTCCCAAACATCTCCAGGCAACAGAGGTCACCAAATCTAGTGTGACCTTGACCTGGGAGGTTCCACAAAAGGACGGGGGATCACCAATCACTGGCTACGTTTTGGAACGATGCCAACTTCCTGGTTCCCGATGGGTCAAAGTGAGCAAGAAACCAACATCAGATACAATGTACACTGTTGAAGAACTGTATGAAAATGACGAGTATCAGTTCCGTGTGTCTGCAGTTAATACGATTGGTGTTGGAAAACCATGCGAACCAACAAGTCCTATCAAAGCCAAGGATCCGTTTGGTACGTTCCCTATGTAACTCTGTTTCAGTTGCAGTTTTTATTGTAGAAAAGGACCGATATTCTGAATATAGGTTTTTTCAGCCTTGCAACACAGGATTATCTATAAATGGCTTGTTGATTACCTACATTACTCACTTGTTTCGGCTTTTTGAATACTTTGATGTATGTACAGTAAAACCTCACTTAAATACCACCTAAAGCCCAAGTCCCACCATCACGACTTTGAGTGGCGAATGGGTACAAATGTAGAAACCGTGGACATTCCTCATCATTCTTACAGGGTTCTTGTTGGGAGTTTTGATAAGCATTTCGATCCACGTTTGATTGTACATTTACAAATGCATTTAATTTCAGACAAACCTGGCACTCCTGGAGTACCAAACGTCACAGAGGTCACCAATGACTCGGCAACTCTCGAATGGACACCACCCAGCAAAGATGGTGGCAGCCCCGTATTCAACTATCTCATTGAATACAAACCAGTTTCCGGACGTAAATGGTTGCCAGCGAACAAGAAACAGACTGTATCTGACACTACTTTCACTGTAACAGACTTACCTGAAGGTGAAGCGTGTGAGTTCAGAGTTACTGCAGAAAATAAGGCTGGTCCTGGAAAACCATCCGATGTATCTGAGAAATATACCATCAAGGCTCCAATTGGTGAGTACATAAATCTGTGTGTTTGAAAATACTAGTTGTTTTCCGGAGTTTAGATTGATAAAACTCTATAATTTCGTCAACAGGAGATTGTCACAAATTATCTCCCTTTATCCTTTTTTGAGTTCTCCCTTCAATGCATTACTATAGGATAGATACAGGAAGAGAACTCTAGATAAATCTATATTGTCGGCGAGTTCTCTTCCTTTAACCCTTCTAAGGTTCTCACCCTTTATCCTTTCAATAGATATACTATAGAAGGGATAAAGGGAGAGAACTAATGACTATCTCCTGTCATTTAGACTAAGAATTCTGTCTATATCGCCTCAATTTATTTGAAAGTGAAATTAAAAATAATAGGTGCATCAAAATAAGCATTTTCACGTGACGTGTCTTAAAAAGAAAATTTGTTATTAATATTTTTAATTTGTTTATATCGCAAAATTAATGTTTTAAATCTGCAGTTGGTGAAGCCCCATCAGTGTTGGAAGGTCTACCAGATGTGTCTGTATTGCTTGGAGAAACTGCATACATGGAATGTAAGATAAGCGGTGACCCAGAACCAACCATTGCCTGGTTCAGAGATTCCAGAGAGATTTCCGAGAACAAGAAATACCAGTTTGATTACACAGAGCTTGTTGCTTCCATTAAAATGAAGGACGTTACAGAAAAAGATGCCGCACGCATCACTTGTGAGGCGTCCAATGAGCTTGGCTCTGTGAAAACTACTGGCCAACTGGAAGTACAAGGTACTTTGTTGTATTTTGATTAATTAATTTGAATGAAAATTTTCTAGACAATTTTTATGCCCCCGCTTTTGAAAGAATGACATAAACCGTTACCCTGTCCATCCGTCTGTCTGTGCTAAAATTGGCTTCTGATCAATAACTCTTGATAGGATGGATGGATTCAATTCATATTGGGCACATAAGCAAAGGATAATAAAATTAAGTCAAGTTCAATTTCGGTTACAATCCACCTATTTTTGGAGGAGTTGTAGCCCTTTTTCGATTTCAAAATCCATAGCAGGGGCATCCATGTCAACTATATGTAACCATCTTGTAGCAAGATAGTTATCAACAGCTTTAGCAAACATTTTCAATCTAATCATTGAAGAACCCTCTAATTTAGTTAATTTGAAAAACGACTCGTACTCTGTGAAACAATGCTTTATATAATTGAATTATTACTTCAAAAATAAAATTTTGTTTATGATCAAATTAGACTGTATTTATAAGTGAATAATTTCATTGCAGACAAACCAAAACTTGAATATGACAACAAATTCCGTGACCTCTTCACCTTACATGCTGGAACAACCTTGAAAATACCTGTCAAGGTCACAGGTCTTCCCAAGCCTTCAATGACATGGAGTAAAGAAGATAAACCAGTCCGAACCCAGGGACGCATGACTGTTGACATTGCTGACAAGGCCACGACCTTGACCCTGAAGAAGGTCACAAGAGAAGATGATGGACTATACTCTGTATTGGCTGAAAACGAGGCTGGTCAAGCTACTGCTAAGTTTGATGTTGAAGTCATCGGTAAAATTTCTTTGCCATTTCTTTGAAATTGCGGGCACTAAACTTTATCATCCTTTTAGCAAATCAAGAGTTTATTGCAAAACTGTGGTAACTGTTTACTGAATTTGAGTTGAACTTGTTTTGCACCAAACCTTTGAAATCTGGTTATATTTTTGTCACAAATTTATGCATTACATTTGAAATGGATTTAATTAGTTTTGACACGACTCCCGACTTTTCATAGAGTAAAGGTTGTTTCAAAACAAATAAAAGAATTAATTTTTTTTAGAAAGTTCTTCACATACTCATTTTGAAATTGTTGCATTTTAAATGAAAATATTTTGGTTGTTTTACAGACATTCCAGAAAAACCAGAAAATCTCAAAGTGGACGAGGTTGCTCGTACCTCAGTGTCGTTGTCATGGCAACCACCAAAGGACGATGGTGGTACCGACGTCATCGGTTACATCATTGAACGCAGAGAACAAGGTCGTACCATGTGGATGAAGGTCACTAACGTTGACGGTACTGAACAGACCTACAATGTCAAGGAATTAAGTGAAGGCAAGGAATACTTCTTCCGCGTCTCGGCCAAAAACGAGGTGGGAATATCGGAACCGGTCGAAATGGATAAACCGGTCACGCCGAAGAGTGGATTTGGTATGTTTCACAGAGTGACCTCCCCTTATGAGAGATGACTAGTGCTCGGAGTTATCCCTCTTTGTTGTGTTTTGCTTCTAACAGTGTTACCTGCCTTGTTTAATAACAAAAAGCATGAATAATTAATAAGTTATTAACTCGTGCATGTGATAATTGTATTTTGATTGGCGATATCATACTGCTGACATGACACATTTACTGCTGACTCAGATGAACGTGTATTTTGAAATATCTTTTTGGTGGTCAGAGATTTGAGCAAAGAGCTCACTTGCATTTACATTTTGTCATACATGAGTGTCATAATGTTGAACATTAAATTAGGTCACCTTGATTTGGTTCAACTGTTTTTTTGCCAAAATGTTCAAAGTTGTTACATATTTTCACAAGATTGTTTCATTTCTCATGAGTTCACAGACAATATCACATTTCCATGTAAATTATTGTGTAATCTGGTGTAGGACCAAGTGCTTATAAAGGCATTTTATAATATACATATCAATTCAACATGCTCACTATGTATGTCTGAATTTGTGTTTGTAACTATGCATGCTATTTTTGTACTTTTTATTTTTGTGTTCAGTTGTGAAAACAACATATGCATGGTCATTGTTATGTTAATATTGTTTGCATTTATAAATGCTCACCTAGTTTCTTTTCATTCCTAAATCTTCATATAAACATTCCATTTAAAACTTCTTGACTGTAAGATATTTTTTACAAATAGGAATTCCTTTTGTAATGTGGGCTTATTGTGAAAAATAGCATCTCTTATATTACACGTATTTACTTTTTAACCATTTTTACATTTCAAAATACTGCAAGTCAAAACTTGCAAAGCATACATTATAATATGATTATGCATTTATTGTAACATTAAAATGTAGTACATTTGTATAAAGTAATATAAAAATATAATATAATATATAAAAATTATAATGACTGTTTATATTTTTGTATAATTTTCTTGTCCATTTTGTAAATATCATATTTTTATTCATATACCGTTATTGGTCTACAAAAAGGGGTCAGCCACACAAATACATTCTGTAGAGAAATTAGAACCTAGCCAAAGGCAATTGTCATTGAATATCATTCATATTTCCTTGTTAATGTTTTGGTGGGAGATATTAGGCAAAGCGTGTGCCTTTAAATTGTATCCGTGTAAAATTGTCCTCATTATCATTAGGTATATATTATGACGAAGGGCTCAGTTGTTTCTTGGAATTAGCTCTCGCAGCCTAGCTGGATTCAGACCGTTTCTTATAGGATTACTTGCTTCTTTTATGACATTGCATATTTCATTGGCAAGCAATTTGTAAGAGCTTATGATCAATAATATTCAAGATTTTTTTATATCCAAATAGTTGGTGTTAACATTGATCAAAATACAAATGTGCACATTAATTTTTACTTCAAATTATTGAGAAGTATAAAGAGTTTGTAGCATAGATATCGTATTTCCACTTGGCAATTGGAAATGTTGTTTTTGTTGTGTTGTATTTTACTAATAGTTCATTGTGCAACTAGCATTTAACAGAGAATGTAATTTAGTTTGAGACTAGAGCTATTGTTATTGTTATTGCATGTAAATAAAGCATTTTGTTTGTAGTTACAGAAAAAGATTTATGTAGATTTATGCAAGAATTCTCATATTTATATTGGTTGTATGTCATGATCATTTATGTTTTCTTTATCATTTTTGCATAGCAGATTCATATACAAATAATAAAAGGATATTTACTAACTTCTCCTCTTGATTGTGTTTTAAATACCAGTCAACTTATAACCATCTAACAGTGTGACCTTGACCTATCACAACCCCTGACCTTTCACAGCTATATGGAGGGATTGGTGCAAAATTATCGTATCAGCTTCTTCACCAAAACTGAGTTACCGTAGTCTTATGCCAAACCCTTGATTTAACAAAGTTACAGAGACATTATATCATGACACAAATGACCTTGTTTCCATCAATATCTCCTAGCGGTACAGACCGTCCTGGAAGGGTTGTTCCAAACTCCACAGAACAATCAGAAGCAGAAGAAGATATTTAGCATTCCAGGGCTTCTCTTTACTTCTGATTAAGTACACTTAAAGCAATGAAACAAATTGTCTAAAATGGAGCATTCAAATTCACACAATGAAACCAGTCTTGTGATTTAAAATTCAATATAAGTAGTGAATAATTATGTTCATTTTTATGGATGAAAATCTTTGAGAAATATAGTTGTAAGAATAGGTTCCTAATTTCATAGAGCACTTGCAATCTAACAAGAGATTTATATACATAGCATTTCAACTATGGTCATATCGATGATACCATATACTCACACACACACAGCTATAGAAGGCTGGACACACACCTCAAATATATAACAGAAAACAGTTGCTGTTAGTCTTTGATATACTTGAATAAAGAGACGATGTGTCTTGTAATGATGTTAAATGCATGATGTTGATTTGACTTCCACAACTTGATGAATGGCATGAGCATGTTTGCATTATGATGAAAAACAATGTAAAACAGGTGAGTTGTATTCCCTGTTTATGAGGTTTTATTACCAAGCTTCTGTTAAATTCTATTATTAGAAATGTGATTTCCATCACAGCTAAGTTTTTCATAGAATTTAATCAAAGATTTTTTAAAGCACATATTCAAATAATCATTAAAATTTTAAATAATTTATAGCTAACACCAAGGCATACAAATGCAGAATAAAAACTGCGAGATTATGTTAAATTGAAATACATTAGTATAATAATGCATGCAGGATAATATCCAAGTGTTCGGTACTTTGTTCAGTAACAAAGTAATATGATTAATGAAATAACGAGAATTGAATTCTAAAGTCACAAAAATTACTTCTTGGATTTAAACAGAAGTACCATCCGCACCTGTCGGCCCATTGGCTGTTTCTGACATCACTGCTGACAGTGTAAAATTGTCATGGCAACCACCCAAGCAAGATGGTGGAGCTCCTGTCACAAAATATCTGGTGGAGAAATATGATGCTAAACGAAACAACTGGAGCGCAGTTGCTGAACTTGATGCAAACACCTTGACACATACAGTTGGAAAACTGATTGAAGATCAACCCTACATGTTCCGTGTGTCAGCAATCAATGATGAAGGTCAAGGAAAGCCACTAACTGCTGATGCTGAAATAAAACCAAAGAAACCTGCAGGTTTGTAAATTGCCCTCTTGTTGTGTATGTTCTTCTTCTACCAACTAAGTGCCACATCCCCTCGGGAGCATTGTCTCATTTGTGACTAGAGCTATGTACACATGAAGTATGTGGCTAACGTGCGGATTAAAAACTGGATAAAATGTATTGGGAACAGGTCGGATTTTTTACTGTTTTATTATACAAATTATGTACTACGTTTCTAAATATAGAGAATATAAATTATATGGATCTACTATACAACCTTGGAAAATAATAAATAATCGTCCAGACCAGTTCAAAATAGTAATCTGGAAAGTTGTATAATTTCGTCTGTACAATTATAATATAAGTGCATTGTAGCATTTATACCTCAAAACTTGTGAAACTCTCGAGCAAAAATATCATTATGTTACCTGTACTGACATGCAAACAAACAATTACCAAATTATATCAAATTTTATTCACTCAAGCAGCTTGTACTGTATAAATGTGTAGAAATGACAGATAAACATTTTAGGTAGAATTGAAACGTACGTAGAAGTAAATGGCGTAATTTGTGCAGGGGAGGCAACTTTGTTAAACTAAACTTTGATAGAATATTTACTATTAAACGTTTTGTTGATAATAATAAGTATTGTAGAGCTATATATGATAATCTGACTTTCATTTGTGACCGAATCAAAATGAAAAACGCATGAAAATACAGGCTTTGCTTCTGAAATATCAAATTCGAATATTTCATTCAATTAGACAATTCTATGAGATAAAGCTCGTGATTGGCTGAAGTTCGCTCAGTGCAAACGAGCCTAATTGGAAAAAGCAGCAGACGCCTTTTTAATTCGTGTGTTGATGTCACTAGTGACTGTGAATGCCTCTATGTGTTCTCAGTCTGTAAAACGATCGTCGTAAAAATGTGTTTTCATTTCAACAGAAGCACCTGGCAAGCCTTCAGGAAAGATGACATTCACCAAACCAAAACAAGACAGTGTTACACTGAACTGGTCTGCACCAAAGAAAGATGGTGGTGCTCCAATTAAATCTTACAAGATTGAAGTCTCTAATGATGGCAAAACATGGACTGACCTAGCCACTGTCGACAAGCTGTCCACACAATTCACTGCCAAAGATTTGGAAGTTGGAAAAGACTACTATTTCAGAGTTTCGGCTGAAAATGATGTTGGATTTGGTGATAGTGTTACATCTGAGGTTTACAAGCCTACAAAACCAATTGGTAAGGCACTGGGGTTTATAATTGGTTAATCATTTGTCTAATCATTTGTCTAATCAGTCTCTAACTTAGTGGAATCATGCAGTCGTCTTCTTTACTTGAATAATTCAGACTGCATAATTGATGGATACATCTGCTGCTAAATTCAGAGTAAGCCAAATTTGTCAGGGAGCTAGATATGCCTGGTTAAAATTTATTCGTTTTAAAGTGATTTGTAAAATAATTTACCTGAATTGCAATTTTATATGGTTGACAGTTTGTGAACATATAATTCCACATTGATTGCCTCTGGTGTCAATCCTTCACAATAAAGTGGCATTCTTTCAGTTATGGTGCCATGATGCTTAATCTATTCTTCCTAAACTAGTATTTTGTGACTATCACTGAATGATTGTAGATTTATTTCTCTTATACTAGATCTATATGTAGATCTATATCAATGATTTTGAAAAGTTTAAGAATATGATATTGACATTGTAGAAGTACCAGACACGCCTGAAGCATTGGAAGTACTTGATGTCCAGAAAACATTAGTCAAACTTCAATGGAAACCACCAACTTACGATGGTGGTGCACCAATCACCGGTTACGTCATTGAAAAACGTGACATGAAGAGACCAACATGGACCAATGCTGGCAAAGCTCCTAAGGATGCCACTGAAATCACTGTTGAGAAGCTTCTAGAAGGATCTGAATACTTGTTCAGAGTCATGGCAGAGAATAAGAAAGGACAGAGCAAACCATGTGAGACATCTGCTCCAGTTGTGGCCAAGAGTCCATATGGTAAGCGTTGGCTTAATATTTTATTGTGTACCATGTGTTTGGATGGAAGTTATCATGTACAGTCTGTGTAAATAGAATCTTTAAAACCAGTTAATGATTCGTAGTTGAGACAGTAGTTAGAAGCCTGAACTGAAAAGCTATACATGATTGTAAACTTACGCACATTTTATGTTAAAGCCATCCTTAAAAAGTTGTTTGTTTGCGGTTACGGGGCCCCAGAATTTTAACAGTGGGTAGGTAGGTAGATATTTTGTTAAGTTTAGTACTGTAATGGCTAAAAGACCGAACATTTACTTTATTTGTTATCATCAAACAACTGACTTTTCCTATTAGTTTGATATTGATAATTACTTACTCTGACAGTTTATGGTGTATTCTTCGAGAAGCATCTTTAACAGACTGGTATTCCACAATATGTTGGTTCTTTAGCCAGAGTTGTTTTCATATTTTACAATCTTTTGCAGACACACCTTCTCAACCAATTGGACCACTTAAACTTGACAACATTACTGATGAAACTGTCGATCTCTCATGGCAACCACCTAAGTCAGATGGAGGCTTGCCAATCAAGAATTATCTCATTGAGTACAAGCAGCCAACTAAGACAAGCTGGATCAAGGCCGGTACCACAGACAGTTTGACAACAGACTTCACTGTGAAAGGTCTCATGGAAGGCACAGAATACATGGTCCGTGTATCTGCTGTCAATGAGGAAGGTGTCGGAAAACCACTTGAATCAGACACAACTGTAAAACCAAAGAAACAGATTGGTAAGTAATTTTATGTGAGCTCCTCAGCTGGGCCTATGAAAACAGGCTATTTAACCTTGTAACTTTCAATTAAAATCTTCTCCCAAAATTCCTTAATTTGACAGCCTTTAGCCAAAAAAGAAGGGGATCCTTTGCTAATTTAGGCTTCTAAACCTAAGATAACAACAAGTCAATTACTTAAATTGGGTGATATAAGGCCATCTTGCCCTTGTTAATTACATTGTATGGTTGTTTATTGGAACAAGGTTTGTTTAAATATATTCTGGATTTACGTCTGACATTGATAACCATTATTGTAATTCTTGTAAAAAAATTCATCGTGGATTGAGATGATGCTTGTTTGATCCAGACCCCTTGAGGTGCCTCACATTACACTTACTTTCTTTCAGCACCCCCAAGTGTACCACGGGAATTCACTGTTGTGAAGGTAGACAAAGATTCAGTGACTTTGGAATGGAAACAACCTTCCAAGGACGGAGGCTCTAAACGCACAGGTTTCATTGTCAGTAAATTGGAAGCCAAGTCTGACAACTGGGTCAAGGTTGCAACCTTGAAACCAGGAGAATTTGTGTACAAGGTCAAGGACTTACCAGAAAAGAAGTTCTATTTCTCAGTTGCTGCTGAAAATGCTGCTGGTGTTGGACCAGCTGCTGAGACTGACAAACCAGTGAAACCAGAATATCCATTAGGTAAAGTACCATATACCATTGATAAATAATTCAGGCATTAACATTTTCGTGAATCTTGGGATTTGACGGAAGTTGTCTATGGCTTGCGGAAAAACATGTTAGTACTGGTTGGTAGCCCAGAAACACAAGGTCAATATATCCATACATATCGGAAATACTGAAATGCCATAAAACTCCAAAACACAATATGTATGAAATGTTTAAAAGCTATGTTACTTCACTTGATTATTCCATAACAATCTGAGTATTTCATTTCCTAAGGTTCCATTCATGTAATGGCATTATAAAGTTTACAAATAATAATCTGTAATTTCCTTGTTCAACTTCCAGGTCCACCAAGTACACCTGTCGCCCCTCTGACAGCCTCTGAGATTGACGGCACTGAACTTACGTTGACATGGCAACCACCTGAGCATGATGGAGGTACACCACTTACCGGATACTTCATTGAAAAACGTGAAGGATTTAAACAATTCTGGGGTAAAGTAGCCAGAATTCCCGCCGACGCTGAGACCTACCGTGTAACAGAACTTACTGAGGGAACCAATGTTCTCTTCCGAGTATCTGCTGAAAACAAGGAAGGGGCCAGTAAACCTCTGGAAATGAAGGATGGGGTTACGCCCAAGAGTGCTTACAGTAAGTTTTTTCATTTGAAAACTGGGTGTACACAGGCTCATTTGCATAATTGTGCCACATGAATCCTCATTTGGAGAAATGTTGAATTTTGACATCTCAAATTGAATTTTTTTAAGTCATTTTTCCCCAAAAAATCTTAGTCTAAAAATTGTGCAAGTCAGTTTTAGTTCTAGTTTACATGTCTGACTCGTGATCTTGATCTCCAATTTAAGTTTCAATATAAGTGCATGAAATTTGAGATGGAGACAGATTTCGAATGAGATTTTGTATTTGTTAGGATGTTGTTAAAAATGATTTTGAACACTTCATTGTTTATTTTCAGCTGTACCTGAAAAACCATCTGGACCAATCCAGATGTCAAACATTACCGCTGATTCCGTGACCTTGACCTGGAAGCCACCACGTAGCGATGGCGGCTCTCCAGTTACTGGCTACAACATTGAGTACCGTGACTCTCTCCGTTCTTCCTGGACTAAGGCTGGTTCTGTTGATGGAGACACGACCACCTGGACACAGCCCAAGCTTCTTGAAGACACAGACTATGTGTTCCGTGTCACAGCCGTGAACAAGAAGGGTGAAAGTTCACCATTGGAAGCATCGGATACAGTTAAAACTCAAAAGCCTCAGGGTAAAATTATATGGCAATTCTATATTCTATACCAAAGTAATGAATGTTTGAATACAAATGATTGTGTTATTTTTTATCACTCTTGAATTCATTGGTAGAAAATAATGAAAATTAACTAGAACTGATCTCATAATTTGAAATAGCAATAATCTCTACTCTTCCATCATTTTTTTAAAAAATGGTTTCATAATAGATGTAACCTGGTCACTAGATGATTTCTGTGCCTTTCGACTTAAAAGTTAAACATATAAATTCCCCTGTAATGAATAAAAGTTTTTATTTCAACAAATGTTTTTCATCGTACAGCTGCTCCAGGTAAACCGGAAGACGTGAAGGTCAAGGACATCAAGGATGAAACCGTGACCTTGACCTGGAAGAAACCGAAAGACGATGGTGGTTCAAAGGTCGATTCTTACGTCATCTTAATGAAGGAAGACGATGGTGAATACAAGGAGATAGCTAAACTTAAGTCTTTTGACAATGATTACAAAATTAAGGGACTCGTACCGGACAAGAAATACAACTTTGCTGTTATCGCAGCAAACAAAATTGGCCAAGGAGAAGCCATGGAAACAACTTCACCAACAATTTTGAAGAAAAAGGCTACCAAGCCATCAGCACCTGTTGGTCCAATCGAGTTCTCAGACATTCAGAAGAGCTCTGTTGAGATGTCATGGAAACCGTCGGAAGAAGATGGTGGCGCACCATTGACTGGTTACTACGTGGAAATGCGTGAGGCTTCCAAAACATCATGGAGTAAGACAACTACCACTAACCCCGACATTACGTCATACTGCGTACAGAGATTGAAAGAGAGACAGGAATACTTCTTCAGGGTGTACGCTGAAAACAAGGTCGGACGTTCAGATGCTTTGGTGTCTGAGAGCGTAACGATTAAATCGCCATTCGGTAAATATAATATTTTGGATGATAATTTAAATATTGCATGCATTATAAAATCATGAATTATATCTTAACATACTTCTATTTTCTTTTATAGCCAGAGCTGTCTTATTTATTGGAGGTATGAAGGAATGAGGATTGTTTTTTGTTTTTATACAAAAATGTAGGCCAGAAATAATTGTTTTCCTACAATTTTATTTAAAAAAACTTTATAAATGGAGATTTTTTTCTTTCTTTACTCTCTGATATGGGTTTGCAAAAATTCCATTGTCATGTATTTGTTACCTTTTTGGTAGATTCTATATGAAGGAAAACATGGCAAACAATATTTATAAATTTAAATATTTCCTATTTCAGATGTGCCTAGTGCACCTGAAGGACCTGTGGAATTCAAAGAGGTCTTGAAGGATTCTGTGACATTGTCATGGAAACCACCAACTAAAGATGGCGGAGCTGAGGTCACTGGGTACATCATCGAACAGCGTGACACTCGTAGATCAACGTGGACCAAAGCTGGCGCAGTCAAGGCAACAACTACTGAATTTACTGCCAGTCGTCTCATTGAAGATAATGAATACATTTTCAGAATTGTTGCTGAAAACAAAGAAGGACCAAGCTCACCTCTGGAATCAGAACCAGTCAAACCATGCAGTCCCAAAGGTATGGTTAAATTGACTTATTTCTGTCTTTGTTTTGGATGCTTTTAAAATGAAGAATTTAATCTAAAGTCAGTGGCAATGGAATGTGAAATCGCAGTGGTCAATAAATTTTTTTATCTTTTTTAAGCAATAGTGAACACTAAAGTGCTGCTTATATTTACTGATAAATATGAATGCTCTGCTGAGTATTTGATGAATTTCACTTGTCCCTTCTTGGGAAGTTATCTGTTTTAAAAGTTCATATCTTTTATTTGACCTTAAATCTTCATACTTGACCTTCAGTCGTCACACTTAACCTTCATTCATGAGACCTTCGACCTTCACACTTGACCTTTAACATTAATTTATTTTTTCTCTTCAGCTGCACCATCAGCTCCCACATTGTTATCAGTCAGTGACAAAAAATCCACAAGTGTAAACTTGTCCTGGAAACCACCAAAAGATGGCGGCAGTGACAAAATGCAGGCCTACCATATCCGTATCAAAGAAGGAGATAATAAATGGTTTAATGTTGGAAAGGTCAAGGCCTTTGATTTGAGTTACAAGGTCGAAAACTTGAAACCAGAAAAGCAATATTACTTCGCAGTTTGTGCTGAGAATGGTGTTGGTAAGGGACCTCAGGCTGAAACTGACACACCTACTGTACTGAAAAAGAAAGACAGTATGTATCATTGATTGATGTTTTAAAGTTTTTTTATAAAATATACCAATTTGTTGAGCACTTTCATGTTATAGGCTATTTAACATCCACGGATAAATATCTTTATCGAGGGGTAAAGTGTCTGACTCCTGATCTGAAGGTCACGAGTTTGAGCCCCTCATTTAGCCGACTCTAGCACTGGTTAGTAACCCAGGAATCATTTATCAAGTGTGATTAGTGCGTTGTTTAAGAACTTGTTTCCCAATGGATGTAAAACCATTATTTAATCTTGTAAATATCTTTGTAACATTTGTATGATTAATTTATTGTTTTTGACACTTAATATTGAATCTTGGATAACTTTGAGTTTCCCGTTAATGTTTGGTTACTGTAGTGCATTGTGGTATATTTTAATTTTCATTCTCTGTCACAGCACCACCATCACCTCCACTTGCACCAATGGAATTTACCAACATCAACCGCACCTCCGTTACTGTATCCTGGCAACCACCAGCAGACGACGGTGGCTCAAAGGTCAAGGAGTACATTTTGGAGGCCAGAGACACTTCAAGGTCATCTTGGTCAAAGGTCAGCAAGGTGCACGCTGATTTCACTTCATACGATGCAGACAAACTCAAGGACAAGGCAGAGTACATGTTCCGTGTATCTGCTGAAAACGCTGTTGGCGTCTCCGAACCACTTGTATCGGACAAGGTCACTCTGACCTCTCCATATGGTATGTGTAGAGTTATTTATCTGTTAGTTAATTTGTAACTGTAATTTTCTTAAATTATTTTTATAAGACTAGAGGTATTTACATCAGGAATCGAATCCGTTTATACTGGTAGCAAATGTGTTTGTAATGATAGCTTTTTAAGATCTTGGTAACAGATTCTGCATGAAAAAACTTGTTCGCCGCCAAATTCGACTGACGCTCCCATCTATATTCTGTCTGATAAATTATAGGTTGAATCAATTTGGCGAAATCTGTTGGCAAAATTTGTTCATTTTTGTCGAGCCACTTTAAAACCTAGTCCTTCATATATTTGCAGAGGTGCCATCTAAACCAATTGGACCTGTAGGCGTGTCGGCTCTAACTGAGTCATCTGCTACGTTGTCATGGCAACCACCTGCATATGACGGTGGCACTCCAATCAAAAACTTTGTTATCGAGTGCAGGGAAGGTTTGGGATCATGGAAGAAGGTACATTTTTCAATTCATTCAGATTTTTACTTGGATGTTCGCAGTTCTACATTGTGTCCATATTTTGATTGTATTATGTATTATGTTCATACCTTTAGTTGCATTCCTGTGAAGTTTTGAATGAAACTATTACTCACTTTACCTCCTCCTCTTTCTGTGATTAGTATTTTATCCCCCCACGCCATTTGAAGATCAATAATGCACAATTGACCTATTTTTGGAGGAGTTATGGCCCTTTTTTTACATAAAAAATCCACTGAAAAGCCTATAACGGTTGCATCCTTGTCCTATGGATGTATTTTGTTTACACTGGGTATCTGTGTTGGGAAGCCCTCTCTATTGTGGATGTGATCAGTGCTTCTTACTTTGCTATGAATTAAGTAAATAGATATTTACCAGTTTTCGAATTAATTCATTTTGTGAAATAGCATTTTGGTATTGTTTTGAAGTTTGCGAAAAGGGCTCAATAGCACTTTGATTTATAGATTTGGTATCGGTATTATTTTTGTTTGCTTCATTCAGTTATTAGGAAATATCTAATTTTTACTCTGTGTATTCTACAGATTGGAGAAGTTGGACCTAAAGACACAACTTACAAGGCAACCAGACTATCTGTCGACAGGGATTATGATTTCCGTATCATAGCTGTGAACGCTGAAGGTGCTAGTGAACCACTGCAGACTGACAAAACAGTCGAGATCAGGAAGAAGATTGGTAAGATGATAAAAACCATCTAAGCTCAAGATATTTAAATCAATTGTTTAATTCCTTGTAACACTCATTTTCAGACCTTTAGAACATACCAGACCATACATTAAATGTCCCAAATTGATAGATATGTAATAATCTATAGGAGTAAAATTAGGTTACCGGTACATATAATGATAAAAATGAATCAAACAATAAACCTGTCAGACTCTTTCATGGTTTTAGATCACTTTGTCTTAATGTTGTTAACATTTTCAAAATACAAAATGATGGGTTAGCTCTTTTGACCAGTATATATTGGGATGAAAATGTTTTATCTGATCTTTGTTTATTTTGCTCAAAATCGTGTTGTACTGATCGTTCAAATCTTTATTTCAGATGCGCCAGATGCTCCTTCTTCTCTCAAGGTCACAAAGGTCAGCCCTAATTCTATTGACCTTAAATGGACCCCTCCAAAGAATGATGGTGGTGCAAAGGTCAAAGCCTATCACGTTTTCATGGCAACAACACCAGGAGAATGGTCAGAAGTTAGTGTTACCAAGAGCTTTGATGACAAATTCACTGTTCCAAATTTGACCGAAGGACAATCTTACTACTTCGCTGTTGCTGCTGAGAATGACGCTGGAGTTGGCGAAAAGGCTGAACTTGACAAGCCCGTTAAGGCGGAAAAACCTAAGGGTATTTATCCTGATGTATAAATCATAAGTGCGTTTGTTATATAGGTGTATATTTTAATACTTCCTTCTTGTTAGTGATTTGATTACTTAGCTTTTGTTTTTGCAGAATTAACAGTATATATGTTAAGCACAGCATTTCAGTTTAGTTCAGTTATACGTCATATATCTTTTATTCTAACAATTCCAATCTTGACTAAATTTGTTCTGGTTTACTAATAGTGATGTTTGATTTACCTCAGATAAACCTTCAGTCCCAGAAGCACCATTCGATGTCAAAGAGGTCACCCACAACAGCTTGACATTCTCATGGAATCCAAGTAAGAAAGACGGTGGATCTCCAATCACTGCGTACGTGGTTGAGATGAGAGAGAGCTGGAAATCCAAATATCGTGACTGTGGCAAGACAGCCGATGGTGACACCCTTACTTTCATTGCTAAGACACTCAAGGAGGGTGAAGACTACTTCTTCCGTGTTTGTGCAGAGAACGTCGTTGGTCAATCTGACTTCTTGGAAATGTCGAAACCACTTCGGGCTGAGAAACCAAAAAGTAGGTGGAATTGTTCCGTAATTGTGGTATCTACTTAAATATTTTTTTACTGGCTGTTTTAGATGGATATTTGCAATTATACGATTCTGTGATGTGTCACTTTTTGTTTCTCACTATTCTCTTCACTGCATTATCCAATCTACATGGTTTGCAACGGTCACTTTACCAACTACCTGTTCTGATAATAAGAAAAAAAAAATTATTTTGGAAATTATTATGCTTGCACTTATAACCAAACATGTCACATATTTCAAATGGAACATTATATTTTTTAATTTTCAGCGCCACCAAGCCCGCCAAAGAATGTCAAGGTCACGAAGGTACTTCCGGACGGAACAGCCCACTTTGAATGGAAAGCCCCTGCCGAAGACGGTGGATCCAAAATCCATCACTATCATACGTACATCAGTCACGATGGCAAAGATGACTGGAAAGATCTGCAGACACTAGATGCCTTCAACCTGTCATCAACTGTTAAGGATTTGAAGTATGAAAAGAATTACATTATAGCAGTCACAGCTGAAAATGACGTCGATGAGAGTGAAATGGCTATGATTCCGGAACCAATCAAGATTGACCGTCCTAGAGACATTCCTTCACCGCCAAACGGACCAATTGAATTCACCAATATCAACAAGACATCGGCAACAATGACATTTAAGAAGAGCAAAACTGACGGAGGATCGCCGATCACACATTACATCATTGATGTTCGTGAAAGATTCAAGCGTGTATACAATCACATGTGTGACGTTAGAGCCGATCAAGAACTTCAGTGCGAGATTACCAAGCTAACTGAAGGTCAGGAATACCAGATTCAGATCAGGTCAGTTAACTCCGTCGGTACATCGAAACCATTCGAGCCAGACACAGTACTTAAACCAAAGAGTCCATACAGTCCTCCCTCCGCGCCTAAAGATCTCTCGGCAAGGGATGTAACTCTCACTAAAGGCTTCCTTGAATGGAAAGCACCAGAAAATGATGGCGGCTCAGCCATCAAGCAGTACCAAGTCGAGAGACGGGAGAAGACCTACGGTGCTTGGAAATCAGAAAGTCCCGTTGATGCTTCATCAACCACTTTGGAGCTCAAACGTCTCTCTGAAGGTGTGGAATATTACTTCAAAGTTTGTGCTGAGAATGAGGCTGGCAAAGGACCATTCTGTGACATGATTGGACCAGTTAAACCAATGAAGGAAAAGAGTAAGTAACCCTTTCTAACACCCTTATGTAACAGATATGAGCCAGGATATGTAGAAACCATTGTAAATAAATAAGAAATATATACTTTATAACCCTTTAGTTGAACTTTTGTTATAAAATTTAGTAAAAATTCAAGACATTTCTATATTGAGTATAGTTCGAGTACTTAACTATTTTCTTTACAATATTAATGAGTTCAGGACACATGTTCATAAGTCGTACAATAAATTTCAGCTGTTCCAGACAAACCAGTCGGACCAATCAAATTCAAGGACATTGACGCCACCAGCCTCACTTTGGAATGGCAACCACCAAAAGAAGACGGTGGATCGAAAATCGGCGGCTACAAAGTACAGGTCACCACTGACCAGAAGATTTGGACTGACGTGACCATTGCCCAGAAGACAACTTACAACGCTAAACAGCTTATAACCGACCAGTCATACTACTTCAGAATTTATGCCTTCAATGATATCGGTGAAAGCAAACATTTGGATTCTGATGAGGTTATCTGCACGAAACCAAAAGGTTTGATTATATTATGAATTATGTCATAATTTTATTACTATCGTATGTCATATAAACTGAGTATAAAATTAAGGTCAAATAAAAAATATCTGTGGTTCATGTCCAATCCTTCTTGTCCGCCCCCTTGTTTCCATGCCGACCCCAAATAATTTTTATAAATGCTGTAGTTTGTCTACAGCTAATGCACGTTATTCCATAGCTGACTTTAAATCACTTGAAACGAGCAAGTTTTCTGTTCATTTTAACAAATGTGGTGCATTTGAGGTGAATAACGTTACAAAACATCTAACAAATGTACCTTACTAGAACTATATTTTATTTTCTAAGATAATTGGTTAGTTGAATACAAAAAAGTGATATTTTAAGTTCAAACGATATAATTCACTGTTTTAACTTTCAAATATTTTGTACGTGCTAAAATTTTTATCCTTTTTTTCAACAGCCAAACCAGGGGTTCCAACAGAGCCTATTGAATCCAAATCTCTTACAAAGGATTCCATTGAGTTGACATGGCAACCACCAGCAGACGACGGTGGTTCACCAATCACTGGTTACGTTATTGAGAAACGTGACAAGGCGTACTCACGCTGGTCTCAACAGGAGAAAACTTCTAATGACAACACCATGGCCACCTTGAAACGTCTTCCTACCGGCTCGGAAATGTACTTCAGAGTTGCTGCTGTTAACAAATTGGGAACTGGCGATTTCCTTGAAATGACCAAACCAATCACTATTAAGAGTCCATTTGGTATGAAAATGTTTATATAAATAAGTTATTTTTGTAAAAAATGTGATTATTTGTTGTGAATGTGGATGTTTTTACTAATATTCAGAAGCTCAGTATGATATAGCGAATTAAATATTACCATTTTTCACCATCTATTCCATATCATGAATTAGAAGAGTTTGCTGAATTTGATGAAATGTAATGAGCAGAAATTGTGCTGTTTTTCCGCAGTGTGAAGGATTTTACGATTATTCTGTCCTCTTAAATTTCAGATGTGCCATCTGCCCCACAAGGGCCACTGGCTGTATCAGATGTTACTGACTCAACTTGCCAGCTGAAATGGAAACCATCAGAAAAAGATGGCGGCAAACCAATCACCAAGTACGTCATCGAGGTCCGTGAAACACGTCGTAGCATGTGGAGTCCGTCTGGAACAGTGGAACCCAATGTGACCAAATTTACAGCAAAGAACTTATCTGTTGGAAATGAATATTACTTCAGAGTGAAAGCTGTTAATGAAGAAGGTGAAAGCCTTCCACTTGATACAACTGATCTTGTTGCTCCAAAGAAGAAGATTGGTGAGTGAAAATATCAATACTATAAGTTTTACTTGTGTTTTTTTTCGGAAATTATGAGATTGTAAGATATACAGTAATACCTCAATAATATGACAACCCTTGGGACCCTTGAAATGATTATAGTTTTAAAATAATATTGAAAGATGCATACAGTTTATTAATATTTCTAGACATGTAGAAAATATTTTAATTTAACAATAACATTCTAAAATGTTGTCAACGATTTGTATTAGTTTTCTGTTTTAAACTCGATAACAAATCTGTATGTTTTGAAGGGACAGACTTAAGATGAATGACAAATATTTCATGTTTTAGATCCCCCAAGTGCACCACAGAAGTTCGTCGTTGATAAGGTCACCGACAAGGATGTCAATCTGACATGGCGAGCACCTAAATCCGACGGTGGATCAAGAGTCAAGCAGTATAAGGTGTTTAAGAAATCTGACAAACCAGGAAGTGTGTGGCTTGACGTTGGTGTTGTGGATTCATTCAAGACAAACTTGACGATCCCAGATCTTGCTCATGATGAGAAATACACATTCTCAATAATGGCTGAGAACGAGATGGGTCTTGGAGAAATGGCCGAAACTGACAGACCAGTAATGCTGGAAAAAGCAATAAGTAAGCCATGTTACCAATTAACCTAATTACAAATTTAATAAAGCTTCATTGTGATTGGAACTTTTAGTTTACTTGAATCAGTTTTGCGTCTGCCTCCTGGGAAAACTAGTTTGTGATTCTTATTTTTGAGCTACCAACACCTTATACATTACTGCTCAGCTGAATTAATAATAGATTGAATAAACATTTTGGTCCACTATTTCGGGATACTCTGGTACTGTGACTAGTGTTGATTGGGTTCTTGTTAGTTCAGATTTGGGTTGAATATGGCTTTTTGTTAATAAGTCCTAATATGGTAAAGAATTTCATTTTCCCCCTTTTCTATTTATAGAACCACCAGCTGCTCCAGAGGGACCAGCAGAGATCACCGAACTTACTAAGAATAGCGTGACCATTACCTGGAAGTTGAGTCCCGATGACGGTGGCTCCCCGATCACTCACTACCTTGTTGAGCAACGCGAAGGATGGAAGACGACGTGGACCTATGTTGATAAAAAGAAGGCACCCGCCACTACTCACAAGTTCACGCGCATGACAGAAGGCACAGAATATGTTGTGAGAATCATGGCAGAAAACAAAGCCGGACAGTCAGAACCCCTTGAGAGTGATAAATTTACTCCAAGGAACTTATTTGGTGAGTTACTCATTTTCATCATGAAAATTTACGTCAGTGGAGTCCAAAATGATACATAAATTCTTCACTTTGTAAAAGTTTACTTCAAAACACCGACTTGGAAAAATGTGTCTGATTGCATGATATGTCTGGTAAATGTTCATTTGGTTTGGTAAGAAAATTTTACAGTACACAAACAAGGAAATATATTTGCTGTCTTGGACAAGACTTGCTATATTGAAAAACTCAGCGAATAAGTAGAACAGATTTCAGTTTCTTGGTTAACAAAAATTCTTAATTATCCTATGAATTTTTAGGCCCACCAACTGCTCCAAAAGCCCCATTGGCTGTATCTGATATCACATCAAACTCATGCAAACTGTCATGGAAGGCCCCAGAAAGTGATGGCGGTAAACCACTCAAACAGTACGTAGTGGAACGTCGTGACTCTAAGAGATACTCCTGGACAGAGATTGACACTGTTAGACCTAAAAATACCACACTGGATGTATCCCGACTCACGGAAAATGTGGAGTATGAGTTCAGAGTGTTTGCTGAAAATGAAGCTGGAAGAAGTCCTGCGCTTGAATCCAAGGATAAAACAATTTGCAGAAAGGCTGCAGGTTAGTAAAAACCTCCGAAATAGATGATGGTTCTATGCTTTATTTCTATTGATTGCATTGCAAAGGGTCTTGACTGTTCTACTAGTTATTGAATTGTTACTGTTTGAAGATTGAAGAAAAAATATGCTGTGCTCTTCATCTTGAAAATTTGATCAATTTTGTCATTGATTTGTTGCACATTTTTAGTGTAATAGAGAGGTAAATAAACCGCATTTGAATTGTGTTTAAAACAGTTCTCAGACAGCTAGTTAATGACACTTTTCATAATTATGCTCATTATTCTATGTTTTCATTATAACAAAAGTTTGAATTATAAAATTGAATTACAGTTAAACCAGAATCAATCAGCAGACTCAAGACCGGTGATCTCGGACAGGACTCTGTCAGGTTGTCATGGATACCACCTTCAGATGATGGTGGTTCTCCACTGGCACGTTATATTCTGGAATCGCGTGACACCGGAGCTCGTGACTGGAAACCATTGTGTGAAATACCTGCTAGAAAGAACAGTTACACTGTACAAGATCTTGTCGAGGGTGAAGAGTATGATTTCAGAATAATTGCCGAAAACGATGTCGGTCGTAGCAAACCAGTTCAAACTGACACTTCTGTTCGACCATACAAAGAGCCAGGTAAAGTTTTTATATAATTAATGAAAGGTATCTGTTGACTTCAATTTTTATTTAACTTTGTTCATATGTCAATGCATTGTGGTGCTTAAAAGGTGATAAACAATATGAAGATTGTTGTAAATGAATGTTAACAATTGCGTGGGAATCCATAATTATTTGTTAAAAGTGTTAAATCCCTTCAAAGTTCAAATTTTGAAAACTGAATATGTGATATAAAGAATAGCTATTATCTTCTATGATGATTTTAGATTTGCTGTTTAACACGTATCTTATGTCAATTTAGTATAAATAAAGTTTATTAAGTTAATACATAGACCATGATATTTATTCCTATTTATTATTTTACAGAAGCACCAGGTGCTCCCACTGGGCCCCTTAAGGCTAGTGACATCACCAAGAACTCCTTGTCGTTGGCATGGAAACCACCTAAAGATGACGGCGGTTCACCAATCACAGGTTACGTCATCGATAGAATCGACCTTGATCAAGGTGGATGGAGTCATATGGCTCGTTTACCTTCTGATGCAACTTCGTACAACGTACCAAATTTGAGCAAAAACCACCGTTACAACTTCAGAGTTTACGCACAAAATAAATACGGCACTAGTGAACCAATCGAGCTGGCAGATCTCGTCAAGTGTGTTAGTGACATTGGTAAGTTGTTTGTGGTCAGTTTGAGTCGGAGGCTTAAAAATCCAAATGAGGATCGTAAATATCAAATTACATGCACTTTGTAATCTTGTATTTACTGTATATTACACGACAATTTAGACAAATAAATATGTTTAAACTAAATATCAAATTATTCCCAGCTTATTCCCAACTTAGTTGTCCCATCAAATTTCGAAAGATTCCATATTGATGCAAAAAGGAGTAATTTCTTATATTGTTGAATGGGACGATTGACCTAATTTCTTGTGTTTTAGTATCTATATTCCAGCTAAATGAACTGCACCAAGTATTGTGATATTTGATTTTTTGGATGTTTGGAGATCATACCAATTGATTCTTGACGTTGTTTCTATTTATAGACGTGCCATCTGCGCCAGAGAAGTTGAAGGTCAAGGACATAGGAAGCAATTCAGTTACACTACAGTGGTCTGCCCCTGCTTCCAACGGCGGTGCACCAATCACTGGCTACACAATTGAGAAGCGTGACATGACCCGTCAACAATGGAGCCGTGTTGCAAGTGTCGAACCAAAACAGACATCATACAACGTTCCAAACCTTCTGGAAGGAAGGCCATACTTGTTCCGTGTCATGGCTGAGAATTGTGAAGGACTCGGGGAACCAGCCACCCTTGACAAAGAAGTTGTACCTGAACAGGAAATCGGTGAGTGAATTATGAAATACAAGTCCGTCGAAAACAATGAAAATGTAAAGTTCTGATGTTAAAGCATGATCCTACATCACTTCAGAGTGATAAACAATTTACTGATGAAGTCTTGTTTTCTTTTTGTTGACTGTTAAGATGTTGAATTTAACTACTTTCAAAAGACCTTTAGACTCGTAGCTTTAATAGGAACTATTGTTTGATGAATGCATTTGAATGTGCAGTATTTATTAAAATCTAGATTCTATAAATAGAAACATTGCACTTTTTCAGGAGTACCATGCGCACCAGAATTGCTTGAGGTCACAAACCTGGAGAAGGATTCTGCATCCATCCGCTGGAAGAGACCGAAGTTTGATGGTGGTGCTCCAATTTCTAATTACATCATTGAAAAACGTGAAGAGTTCAAGGACGATTGGGTCAAGGTCAAACAAGTCGATCAATTGACCTTCAATTACCAGATCAAGGACCTTGTGCCAGACAAGAAATACTACTTCAGAGTTAGTGCTAAGAACAACATGGGTGTTGGTCAACCACTTGAATTACAGGAAGCTGTAATACCAAGTAGACCCATTGGTGAGTTTGACCTTTATTGCTATGTGACCTTGAATTTTTGACCTGTAGAAGTAATTGATTGATTCATTTAAATCCATTTTCTTGTAATTTTAACATTATTTCTCATGAAAAATATTGATGTAATTCTCTCATCTTCTAGATAAACCAGGCCGCCCAACTGGTCCACTGGAAGCTAGCAACATCACAGCTGATCATGTCACGTTGTCATGGCAACCACCAGAGTATGATGGAGGATCACGCCTTACTGGTTACATCGTAGAAAAATCCGAAGCTTTAAGACCAAGATGGCTTCGTGTTGCCAGAGTCGGTCCATCCGAACTTTCTACCGATTTGGACAATCTTGTTGAAAACGCTGACTATTACTTTAGAGTTATTGCTGAAAACAAAATGGGACTTAGTTCTCCACTTGAGACTGCTAAATCTGTGAAACCTGTCAGTCCATACAGTAAGTAGATTGACTTACTATTACAAGCATTTGTGCCTGCTTCTACCAAACTTAATTATTTTGCCTTTGTTTTTGTTGCATTACAACAAATCTGCACTTATAGTTGTAACAATATGCATTCAAACCACCCTTGAAAAATAGTCTTAATATTGAGGCTGAATAAAAAGCAAAACTGTTAAAATGTATATGAAATTTGTGTTCTTAATTTTGAGGTGGTATTTAAGTGAGGTTCTTCTGTATTTGTATTTCTGCTGGAGATGCCTAAATTTTAATGTTGAAATTGATTTTTCCAATGAAACTCTTTATATTACGGAAACTGGATTCTTATGAAATTCTGCCTCAGTATAGAACTTATGACTTTTACAACTGTATTTCCCTTTTCCAAAAATGAGCTAACAATGCAAGGGTGCACTGAGCAATTATGTAGTTGGTATATTGTGTGTTTGTGATTCCGTTGCTAACTAGTCATAATTTTTAAAGTATAATAAATTACAATATACGCATTATACATTTTAGGTCCACCAAGTGCTCCAACAGGACCAATCAAGGTACTCGGTGTCACTCGTGACTCCGCCTCCATCCAATGGGAAGCACCCGCATCAGATGGTGGTACACCAATCACAAACTACTTGGTTGAGAAACGTGAGGGCACAAGACGTATGTACATGCACATTGGTAAAACTGATGCCGATAAGACAAAGATCACTGTTACTGGTCTCCGCGAAGACACTGACTATCATTTCAAGGTCATGGCCGAAAATAAGGTCGGCATCAGTCCAGGTCTCGAAACTGTCGATGCTGTTGTACCAAAGAGGAAATATGGTAAGAATAAAGATTTTTCCATATCGCAGTCATGTGGTGAATATTTTGTGTGCATTAAACATGACCTTTCAATTTGTGAGTTATATATGACGAACAGAAGGGAGCAGGTTACTTTCGATTGGTCTATAAATATTCATTAATATACTACATTCGGACCTCGTTTATTTGACAACCTTGGTATCATCCGAAATAAATATCAGGTCCCGATGTATTTTTCTTACAATGATGTAAATCTAATTGAAACGGGCTATTTGAAACCATGTATTATTCGAAATAAAATTTATGTCGGGATTCTTGGTTATTTCTGCCATTTTTAAGCAATTATTGCGTTCACATGGTTTTGAATGCATTGAGTGCTAGATCGATTGTTTACTGCAAGTTAAAACAGTTCTGTAATAAAATACACAAATTTGATGACATATTGCAGAAGTACCACAGCCACCTACAGCTCTCAGAGCTACCGATGTTGAGAAGAAATCTCTAACATTTAGCTGGGAACCACCGTATGGCGACGATACTATCACTGGTTACTTATTGGAGAAAAAGAAGGAACATAGCGACGAATGGTCTCGTATTGCTCGTGTACCATCTAAAATCCGCTCCCAACATGTGACTGGTCTGACACCAGGTGGCGCTTTCAACTTGCGCATTGCTGCGGAGAATCCCGCTGGTATCAGTGTGCCGGCTGAATTGCCTGTCGTTGTTGAACTGAAGGGCAGAAAAGGTATGAATACAGAGTGGATACTGATTGCTTTATCAGCATGGTTTTATATTGTTCCAGTTTTCTTGTCTAGTTTAGGTTAAATTGATTAGTTTTATTTCTGATTAATATAAATATCTGGTCGCCGATATAATAAAATTATTTTGTTCGTACAACTGCATGATTTTATTCTTAGCAAGATTGTTCATGCCAACCACCTGTTTAAGTAATTTATTCTTTACATAAAAATAATGCATGCTATTAGTTAATTAAATTTCAAATTTTCTTGTTTGCTTTATTCATTATTTTGGTTATTGTTAATTGTTTAATGCATGCTCATTGTATTTTTGTTTTACTTATGCTTTGATTTGTTTCTGTTTTTCAGAATTTTGTTGATTTGATAATTTATTTTATTTAGTAGTTTATTGTATTGATATGATGTCTCGAATGATCCTTCCCAGAAATATTTTAACAGTTACCTTTGATCTAACAAGTTCACTATTTCTTTCAATGTATACCCATGTGTTGTAACACTACATATTTTCGCCTAGGGCCAGATTTACAAACACTTCCACACTTAGTCTAAGTTATACATTTTTGTATTTACCAGCATTTTGTCATTATCATTAAGTCGAAACAACTGAATTTTTGTCTGAAGAATTGTTGTTACCCCACTGTACACTTCTGCTGTTTTTTTTTTTTAAATCTGTATTGCTATTAAAATGTAGGAGCAAAAAGAACATGTAACATTTCAAAATTCAAGGCGGAGTTTCGGTCTTGTGAATACGGCTTCTGTACTACGGTGTTTATTATACGGTTCTCCACTAATTTATACGATGTTCAGCCATAATGTAAGATCAGATTGATTTAATTTCATGAAAATAAATGTTTGTTGAAAATTTAATTGTCTTAATTACAAACAAACAAAACAACTTGATACCCTTTCGAAAATGTTATGATTGTATTGCAGCTTTATGAAGTGTTAAAACTGGTATGCGAGAATATTCAATTTCTTTCTGTTATTCTTTTACTTCATGATGAAAAGACTAAGTTGATGATATATTGATTACACTTACCTAAATGATTGCCCATTATTATTGTAAATACATTTACGTAAATAATTCCTTAGCAGATTATGAAAGTAAGTAAAATGTGTTTTTGAACTTCAGTTCTTCAGGGTAAGCAACCAATATGTCATTCACAATATGCTTCAGTTGTTATGTATATTAATTTATTCATATTTTATTGCTATTTTCAAACAGACAAGCCCGGAGCACCTGCTAAGGCCCCTGAAATCCTGGAAGTAGGACCCAGATTCTGTGAACTTGCTTGGGAACCCCCAGCAACTGACGGTGGATCACCTATCTCAGGTTACCACATTGAAAGATCCGACCTGTCTGGAGTTCGATGGATGCCAGTTAACAAGACGCCTGTCTTAGATACTAAACTTCGACTTTCCGACTTACAGGAAAATGTTCCGTACTCGTTCCGTGTACGTGCTGAAAATAAGGAAGGTCTCGGCGAGCCATCGCCTGCATCTGAACAAGTTTACTGCAGTGACCGTATTGGTGAGTACTCAGTTTTAGGTGGATTTTTTTCCTTTTTTCATCAGAGATTTGATTTTAACTGCATGTATGTAATTAATGCAATGAGAAGGCACCCATCTTTGTAATATGTGTCTTTTGAAGAGTAGATAAGGAATTCCATTGAATATCTGAATGTATGGCTTCATTTGATATTTTTCATCCTAATGTCATTGTCTTTGTTGTTTGTGTTTCATACATTGAATGGATTCACTTTTAATTCTTGCATCATTCTTCTAACTCGAAGTCAACTGTCCATTGCTTACATTATTATCATTTATGTAATTCATAATTATGAAGTCTGATACAAAGATTCTTGCAGTAATGAACTTCAACCAGAAATGTGTCTATTTTAGTAATGAAATTTTAAGTTTCCGAGTTTTCACCATTTTTATTTATTTCACTTCACAGCCACCTCACCACCAAAGTTCGTCAAAGAAATAAGCGATCTCTCAGTATGCGAAGGCATGGAAGTTGTATTCACCTGTGAGATTACAGGTATGCCACGCCCAGAGGTCACATGGTACAAGAACTACCGTGAAGTATTCAGTGGACGTAGATACGAAGTGTCATCCGATGGAACAACCTACAAATTGGTCATCAAATGTTCCGACGATACTGATATCGGTGGTATTGAATGTAACGCCAGAAATAAGTTTGGCTCAGCCACATCCAGAGCTTCTCTCAATGTTGAAGGTAAGACTTAAATGATATTTGTCATTGGAACATTCGTTAAAAACAAGATTCCAAATAAAATATTCTAAGAAAGACTTTTTCCTTCTTTATGTTTTTGTCATTGGCGTAATGCATTGACCTTCAAATTATCATGCGCAACTTATGTGGGTTGATGTGATTGCTCAATTGTAGCAAGGTTGGATTTGTTAATTCTTGGCGCTGTCGCCTTGGCCATGTGGGTCCAATCTTCGGTCTGGTCACCTAGATTGTATTCTCTAGGGTGTGCCACAAAAACATTATTGTCTATTTTAGTATGTTTGTGCTGAAAACTAAATTGATTTATTAATATGTGTGGTATTGATTAAGTGGTAGAAACCACAGGGCTTAGAATAAATGTCAAACCTTGGCCATTCATGCATGTTGACAGTTAAGATTAGTCAAATTTTATTATTTCTATTTTTAGCACCACCCAAGATTCACGATACTCCATCACGTTACATGGAAGGTCTGAAATTCTGCCGTGGCGACACTATCCATGCACGTCTGATGTTCACTGGTCGTCCTGCACCTACCGCTACATGGGCAAAGGATGGAAAGACATTGAAGGCATCCAAACGTATCGACATCAAGATAACAAATCGTCACAGTATTATCACTATTATAGATGCTGACAGAGCAGACAGCGGGCTCTACAAGCTTACCGTAGAAAACAAGCTTGGCAAAGACACTCTGGAATTCCCTATTACTGTCATTGGTAAGATTTATGATCCTATTTCTTCGTTCAATATCATCTTTTCTGATAAAATTCACTAGCCATTTCAATGTATGTGACAGTGATGAAATTGCTGAAAACATCCGTTATTGTCAATGGTGCCATAATCAGTGATGTCTTTACAATTCTCAGCAAAATAGCAACTAAAAATATAGTCACAATCAATACCTGATTAAGAAAATTACTGAAATCCAAGCTCATACTAATATCTATCTAACTGCATTATCAGTTTTCACATTTTTCTCAACTTTCACATGTTCGTCAAGTTTTACATTTTACTCAACTTTCACATTTTACTCAACTTTCCATGCTTTCTTAACTTTTACATGTTCCTCAAGTTTCACATTATACTAACGTTTCACATTTTACTCAACTTTCACATTTACTCAACTTTCAATGCTTTTTCAACTTTCACATTTTCCTCAAATTCCACAGGTTCCTCCAGTTTCACATTTTACTCATGTTTCAAATCTTACTCAACTTTCACATTTTTTTTACAGATATTCCAAAGCCTCCACAAGGGCCTACAAGAATTGAGAACACCACTAAATACTCAATTGACCTTACATGGAAAGAACCTGCTGACAACGGTGGCTCACAAGTAACCGGATATATCATCGAAAAGTGTGACATGACTACAAACATTTGGCGTCGTGCTATCACATCTAGCGATACATCAACAACTATCAGCTGTCTTGAAGAACACAAAGAATACAAGTTCCGTATAATGGCGGAAAATCTCGTCGGTGTTAGTGAAGCTGGTCCTGAATCTGATATCGCCATAACGAAAGAGCAGACACCACCCAATATTGACTACGATGATCTATGTAAGTAACGTATTATTCACAAGAACTTTTATGCCTTATATTACTCTTCTCAGTGGTTTTATTGGACCTTGTTATGTGTTCTGTCAGTTATTTCTATTCAATGGATGATATTTTTATTTTCTATATTGTTTTAAGTGTACCATTTGCTTGGCTTGGCAGTAACAATCTTCCTCTTTCGACTGATTTCCTCTTTGATTGACAAAAGATCTGAAAAAAATATGTGCAGAAATGGTAATTTCATTCAAGGGTGCTGGTGGTTTCCTTGAGTTTTGAAGATTTTCTCATATTTGTCGAAGAGGTGTCTCATCTCTGTTGGCTCTGCTGATTTCGATACAGAAAAGAGACTATATTACGCAATGATAATATTATGTAGTTCATAATTCTGCATCCAAGATGTTGCTTATAATTGTTTCTTTTATCAGACGACTCCAGTTTCCGTGGTACCCAAGTTGACATCGGCAAAATCCGTGGCGACGTCCTTGGCAAATACATCATTTGTGAGGAACTCGGTCGTGGAGCATTTGGCGTTGTCCACCGAGCCATCGAAAGAGCTACCAACAAGAACTGGGCCGCAAAATTCATCCATTGCAAACCACAAGAGAAAGAACACGTGCGGCACGAGATCGATATTATGAACAGTTTACATCACTCAAAATTGATGCAGCTGCACGAGGCATTCGATCAAGCCGGAGAAATGGTCATGATTCTGGAACTGTAAGTCATACACTTTTGCTTGTGTCATCAAGTCCTATAGTCAGAACATATATACCTGATCCTGACCGTTAAACATGAATATATTACACATCGATTATGCTGACTGTATGCTTTTCCCTGAGAGAATCATGCATCGTCGGTATTTTTCGCTGCAGTTACGGAAATTATTGCATTTGTGGATTTCTTTCGTTATATTTAGTTAGTACTGTCAACTGTATTAGTGTAATAATGTTTCACTTTAAAATGAAAATATAATCTTAAAATGTATATGGATCACTAGTTTACTGGATTTGCAAATCTTAGAAAAATCTGTCTCAATGTCAAAAAAATGTTTTTAAAGCATTTCTACATATGAATTGTTTCTGTACTGGAGAGAAAGAAATTTTGATATTCCGAAGATTAATCAGTGGTTATCTCCCTTTTCATACAAACAGGTTGAGTGGAGGAGAACTCTTTGATCGTCTTGTACAACAAGAGTATGACTTCACTGAACAAGACTGTATCTCATACATGAGACAGATCTGCCAGGGTGTACGCCACATGCATCAACAGAATATTGTACATCTGGATTTGAAGGTAAAATATTACCCCACCCACTTTTCTTCTATGAGAGCTTGGACCCGACACTTCGTACAGTGATGCTGGAAATTATGTTGTTTCTTTTAACTAACAAGTGATGATGTCAATGGAATTGTCAAAATGTCCGGAAATTAATTTCAAGCTGGTCTCAAAATACCAACTGTACCCAACATTATGTACATATTGTCACAACATGATTTAAAGTCTTCCTTTATAAATGAAATGGTAAAAAGTGGCTTATTTCTCTAATAAATCTCTTGTGAATTGTAAGTGATCCACAGTCAAATGTCATGATGTGTTAACTGTTATTATTCGACAACTTTCTATCCAAATACTTGGTATCATCCGAAATAAAGATCAGGTCCTGATGTATCTTCTTAGGCACGTCAAAACAATATGGGCTAATCGAAGCTATGTATTATACGAAATAAAATTTGGGACCCGATGAATTCGAATGAACGGGGTCCAACTGTAATTACATTCCTTATATAACTATCCCAGAGGTATTCCCCCCATTGCGGAATTCCAACTCATGACCTTCAGATCAGGAGGCTAGCACACTTCTCCTTCACTACCTTACCTCCCTATTAATATATATATGTATTGTATTACAGCCAGAGAATGTGATGTGCGTAACTAAGGATAGCACTGACGTGAAGATCATTGACTTCGGATTGGCTCAACGCCTTGAAGAAGGAAAATCTGTCAAAGTTCTCTTTGGAACTGCGGAGTTCTGTGCCCCTGAAATAATCAACTCTGAACCAGTGTCCTTCTCTGCTGATATGTGGTCACTTGGTGTGGTCAGCTATGTGCTGTGAGTATTTTCATACTTGCCTTACACAAGAAACATTCAGGAAAATCAAAAATCAATTAAATTTTAAATGTTGTCATTTTTCAATGACAATTTTTTTTTCCTAGTACAGTAAAACCTCAATAATGTAAACCGGTCTTATTATTGAGGTGGTCTTAATATTGAGGTTGAATAAAGAGCAAAATTTGGACTTGAAAATTTTGTTCTTAATTTTAAGCTGGTGAGGTGTTACTGTATTAGGTAATGATTTGCCAAGCTTATTATGTTCGTTATGTATTGTTTTGGCAATGTATTAAATGATTGCCTTCTTTATTTTAGATTGAGCGGATATTCACCATTTGCGGGAGACAATGATCACGAGACATTCGACTTTATCAATAAGGTTGACTACGACTTTGATGATGAGGTTTGGGAGAACGTGTCTATAGATTGTAAGGACTTCATCAAGAAGCTGCTTAGCAAAGACAAGAGGTTAGAACCATATTCTTATATTGTCTGATATAACTTGCAGGGCAAGAGGTAATCCCAAAAGTGTTGGCTCAGCCCTTTTTTCAGATGTTGGGGAAGTATGGCGGGGCCTTTTGAAAGGGGAAATTTATGTCATAAATTGCCAAATTTAGCTATTTACAGGACTTCATATTACCAAATGTATTGTTTGGGTGCAAGATAAATTAAGTAAAACTGGATGAATGTCACATTTTATAGATTGCTTTGAGTGATCTCTCATATTGCATGTCAAAGTTATCTGACAGCATAAATGCATCAAAGCCTCAAATTTTATGTTGAAATTTTGTTTTTCAGTCAACGTATGACGATTGACGAGGCACTTGACCATCCATGGTTGAATGTAAGTACATGTGTACTAACTGTGTGTGTGTCCTATCTTTCTTCTCATATTACTTATTGTGGTTATTCCTTTATCTGCATTTCTGTTTGCATGCCTGTCTTCACACTACATTATAAAACATACCCCATCTTGCAGGGGTGTCACTAATATTTGAAGTAGCAGAAAAATCACCAAAAGTAGGCCGGAGTCTATGAGATACTCCCCTTTATTAAGATCATTCATACAAGAAATGTAGCCAAGCCGGATGATGATGCTTAAATTACTGGATAATTTTACCGGCTCCTGGCTCTTATTGACACACCTGCGTCTTGTACTGTAGCATGAATTCCAGTCATTTTAAGTATCACTGGCACATATTCATACTGTCAGGATTTTAAAGATCAAGTTTCTGATATTTTGCCCTTGCCGAATTTTCAGCTGATTTTGAAATTTTGCATTCTCATGCCTGTCTTGTGCACGTCAAATTAAATTGGGCTATGAAAGGAAATTTCGGGCCCGTTGAATTCGAATGAAGCTGTATAGTGTGCCCATCCTCTCATGTTTTCATCATACATATCACTACATACCCTTTCCTTAGTGCTCTGTAATGCTATCATATTGCATTCTTCATACATTTTTCATTCATTCTTTTACATTACTTGGTTTTATTTTTTTTTCCAATTTTATTAGTAATTTCTTATGTATGGTCTGGTTTTGGTTTGGTTTGATATTTCTTTTTTCTTAACCTCTTTCTTTTATATTTTTTATTTATTAATTAACAAAATCTGTAAAATATGTTCTATTTTTACATAATAAACCTTCTAGATTTGATTTCAATGGAAGTTTGTGAATTAAAGTTTAATTAAAATCAAATTAAATTATAATTATCTTACAATTTTTTTTCTTAAATATTGTAAAACAAATACTGCTCATTTGCATAATGTATGCATAATAATTATATAAACTTACTATGAATGAAGATAATATGCTAATGAATATTCATAGCCAAAATTACATTATTCATGATCTTTGTATGTTATACTCATTGTTTATGTGTCAAACATTGTTCATAAATTCATTGTTGGCTTCTTGTGAACGGCTTTTAGATACATTTTACCTAAAGCTTGCATTTTGTTTTTCCTCAAATCTGTAGCCAAGGAAACGAAAGGACAGTAAAAGTGACAAAGAGGTAAGATTTCTGCAATATTGATGTTTCATTAAGATAATTTCTGCTAGTATATCACTACAATCAGATCTTGTTTATTCGTCAACCTTCTATCCAAATATCAGGTCCCGATGTATCTTCTTATACGTCAAAATGAATTGAGCTATTCGAAACCCATGTATTACTTGTAATAAAAGATTTGTGCCCGATGAATTTGAATGAACGAGGTCCGACTGTACTCAGTTTACTTTTGAAGTTGTTGTTATGTTTCTATCATTGTGATCATTTTGTTCTGAAATTTTCTCAGTCGAATTATTAAAGTGCATTTTTTAAAACTTATTTTTGACACATGTTTTTTTGTATTTCTTCTCTGGACAAAGTCGAGCACATATTTTAAGTATCTTGACTCTAATCACATGCTGATTGCATTTGTTGTCTAATTTTAGGGTGGAGCCCACCTCACTGGCAAGCCGTTGTCAAGACAACACCACAAGGACTACAGACAGAAACACAGAAACAAGGTATGAAGGTCTTATTGAATATTTTACTTGACATCTACTCACATTTTATTATGACCAAGTCCCAAGGTTATTAATTGACTTTCTGAGAATGTAGCCTTACCATTGGTCAATAATTCGACTGTGCTCAGAATCAACCAATCAGAGGCTTGAGTTTGGTGACTTGTCTCCAACATCAGATTTATAACCTCGGATTGAATTACTGCTTATATTTTATGATCATATATGTGTAACCTTAACTATTTTATGTGTAACCTTGCCCTTTTTATGTGTAACCTTGACCTTTTTAATGACATATTTGTGATTACTTCTGTATTAATTATTCTTGACCTTGTATTACTTTTGACCTTGACTGTTTCAGGAGGATGACCAGGACATTCTACCAATTGGTCGCCTTGCTAGAGACAGTGCTGTATTCAGAAAGGAGGGTGCAATGGGTATCATTCCAAGAAAGATTGTCATGGGTAACTGTCTTGCTTCTTTGAAACGGATTAATTATTATACTCAACCTCTTCTTCATCATGGAAAAATATACTGGACGCCATTAAATGCAACTATTTCACTAAGCCTTCATTTTGTTTCAAGTGTTAAGCACATTTGATAGTTACAAATGTGTAAATCATTCATTCAAAAGAAATCAAACTATGGCCAAGTGTTTCATATTTAATAATTAGGTTTAGGAAATTTTGTTGGAGAATTAAAATATAATTATTTCTTTATAATTTCACCTTGTTCACGCGGACGATTTTTAGTTGACTGTATGGCTTGTACATGTAGTATAATTTATTTTTTGTTACTATTTTTAGAACTACCTGACCATGCTCCAGTACTGTGCGAACCATTGGACGATATCCATGGTTACGAAGGTTCTCGTGTTGAGATGTCATGCAAGATTACCGGCAAACCTGCACCAAACATTGTATGGTAAGTATTCTAGTTGATAGCCATTTATTTCACATAAAATTGTTTAGAACATGCTAATATATAGTTATGCAATTAATTGCTATGTACAGTAATTGTCAGATAGGGTACATTTCCATATGTAATTTTTTTTCACCATTTTTAGGAGCAAGGATGGCACAGATTTGGAAGATTCCGCTAAATACACGATGAAATATTCCGAAAACATTGCCTCACTGTTCATCAACGGTCTTGAACCCGACGATGCAGGCAGAATTACATGCAAAGCCACAAATGAGTTTGGAACCGTCAAGACACATGCTGAGCTGACCATAGAGGAGATCAGACATCGTAGGAAACGCAGAGATGACGCAGATGAGATCTTCCACAAAAAGAAGTAAGAACGTAACAGATTCTAATCACGACGTATGATAACAGGGCTCTAGAAATCCACTCATTTCTAGAGCCTTGATACAACATATTCAATACAACATTTGCTGCTTTCTGTCTGTAGTTCATTTCTCTGTCCGTAGATCATTTCTCTGTCCGTAGATCATTTCTCTGTCCGTAGTTTGTTTTTATTTACTTGAAACAGTTGTAAACAAACTATGTTGTGGTTAACCAATGAAAACATGTTCTGGTAAATATTGACCAATAGACAAGTATTCTCAGCTATTTTTGAATGGACTGTGTTTCAGTTGTGAAATGGTAGTGTGGTAGATGCTGAATGGGCTTCTTAACTCCGAGATTGTGGGTTTGAACACCCTCAAAGATCATGATTACAGCTTGGATTTTTCTAGGGAGCTAACTGATTTCAAATATGCATAATTTCATTGCATTCAAGCTCATTGTAATAAATGATCTGATCATAAGTCAACATGAGACGAAATGGTTATGTAAACCATAAAGATATCTATTGTGGTAAAGTTGTATCTAGATCTCTGGTATTGTGTTGTAAGCATCCAATGATTATTCACAACATTATTTTCAGATATGGCAAAAATGAATACGACATGTCCATGCAAGACACAAATGTTGCACCTAAATTCTTACTTCCTTTGGTCGATCGTACCAGAAAGGTCGGAGAATTTGATGAACTCACAGTAACTGGTAAGTACAGAAAAGTATCTGTAAAAAATCAACAATAATGAAAAAAAAATCCAGAAAATTTCAGTAAGGCATGTTACTCTAGAATTTCATATATATCCCATTTTTCCTCTCAAAGTTCCTCGGAATTCATTTATAGTCAAAATTTTATTTTTATTATGGGGTATATTTTGTATAGTATCGAATATTAATTAGGATAATTTTGGTGATATACGCCTATTGATAGTGGTAGCAAGCTAAGGGGAAGTTAATTATGTATTAAAACTTGCAAATATTTCATCCTAGTAATCTCCCCTTGGTAGATTGGAGCAAATTTAAAATCCTGCCTACACCGATTTTATTTTGAATTGTTTTAGTCACCACAAGACCAGAACCCTCGGTCACATGGTATTGTAACGGGGAGAAGGTCTTAGAGGGTGGTAACTACCAGTTTGACCACAGTAAAGGTGTATTCCACCTGGTCATCAAGAAAGTGGCCAAAGAACATGCTGGACAATGGAGATGTATTGCCATTAATGATTATGGTCAATCATCCTGTTACTGTGATTTCAAGGTCATTGGTAAGTGAAACATTGTATATTACTTGACCGTTACGTTTTATGATGCATTTTGGGTGAACAAGTGGGTAGGTTGTTAGTGGGAGGGGTAAGAAAGAGTCCTGGGTCGAAGGTCATGGGTTCAAAACCTACCATTTGGCAATGGGTTTTTTGGGTGGTTTTCACAATCTGGTAATTAATCAATGAATATTCGGTAAAATATTAGTAATCATAGTTTAAATCACAAAATTGATAATCATAAAGTAAACTTCGAATTTCAAATGCATTATTATTAAATAAGAAGGTCGAATGTTCGAATATTCGAATATTCGTTTGGAAGGTTAACCGAATATTTGAATACCAAATTTACCATTCGTTGACATCCCTAATAAATATCTATCTATCATGTTATATTGTATACTTTCCATCATAGAAACTGTTCCTGACAACTACACGGCACCAAAGTTCACACGTAAACTTGAAGATATCACAATATTGGAGAGTACCGAAGCTAAACTGGAGTGTAAGGTTGAAGGTGTTCCCAGATGTAATGTTGAATGGTATGATATGTTTTTGATATTCAAAATTATTTTGTATACTAGTAGTAGGAGCTATTTAACTTGATGGAGAACTAGAAAAACCTTCCATGAAACTGGCTGAATTTGATTTAAGTAACTCTACTGTTGAATAATCATCTCAGAAACTGTGATATCATGTTCAAGAAATTAGTGCCCTGTCGCCTAACAAGGTGAAGGCTTCCTAGTTTGACAAAAAAAATAATTAATTATCGTAAATAGAGGTTACTCAGATCAACAATTAAGGGTCAATATTACTCCCTTTTATGTCATTTGTTTATATTTATCACAGGTACAAAGACAGACGTTTGATCCACCCTGGTCGTCATTTCTCGGTCACCTATGAGGAAACTCTGTGCGTGTTGAGAATTAGAGAAGTGTTTACCAGTGATGAAGGTCATTACATGTGCAAGGCTGAGAACAAGGCTGGTTCTGCTACTACTGAAGCCAGGGTCAAAGTTCAAGGTCAGTTGAATAAATTTGTATATTTGTCAAAACTTCTTAGCTTCGTTTTGAAATTGCAAAACCAAACAAATAAAATCTTTCATTCTCCTTTTATGAAATTAGTCAGTAAATTGCATGTTTTGTACCAAATTGTTTAGCATTTTAAAAGTTGTTGTGTTTAATAAGGTTTCCTGATTAGAGCTTGTGTGGTTGTAAAGATGAGCTTCTTTATTATATTTCTTAAAATTATTTGTTACATTTACAGCCGCTGAGCCCGAAGAGAAGCCCGTTGTTCCAGGAACTGCTGGAAGAGGCATGTTCGCGGCCCCAGCAGAACTACCTGACTATTCAGTGAAATATAACAAAGCTCCAGATTTCACAGCCAAGTTACAGAATCGCTCCGTACTGGAAGGCAATAGGATCAGACTGATGTGCTCAATTACTGGTATACCAAACCCCAGGATCACATGGTACAAGGATGACCTTGAGATCTCTAGCGGTGATCACTATCTTATCACAGTAAGTGTTGCATGTTGCTATGGCAACAATTTTATTAAGTTTAATGTACATGTAGTCCGTGAGCTTTTTTCCATTGAAATTATTTTTTAACAATTTTGGTAGATTTTGCTTAGCATAACATTTGTTTACTGACGTGAATGTTAGATAGTTTACTGCTGTGAAAATTGTGCGAGGAGTTTATTAACCACATATCACTCTCTGCTGTTACAGAATAACTTCGGACTCCTAGGATTGGAAATATTATCAGCTAAAATGAAGGATGCTGGTAGATATTCGTGCAAGGCCGTAAACACAGTCGGTGAAGCTGAATGTGTTGCTACCGTCAAGGTTGAAGGTCAGTGGAATTATTGTTTATCATTGTATGTCAGCATTGTATGTAAGCATTGTTTAGTAAAAGAAATTACAAAAAAGTACTGAGCAAATGTTTTCTGTAAACTTTATTTTATGGTAATTTCCTAGATATTGTATGATTCATATCAACTCAGTTGGTTTCTTTCTGTATTTGGCAAGTCAACTTTGCCATAATATTCTATCAGCGATTCACAGTAGTCGATCACTAAAACAAATAGTTTTTACGTAGCGTTGATAAAACCTGAATTTTTCGTTTTCTTCAGCTTCAAGAAGGTCACCGTCTCCTAAACGTAAAGATGTCACGCAGCGTCCTTGGTTTGTCAAGATGGCACGCGATGTTACCGTCAACGAAGGTCAAGACGCAACTTTCACCTTGAAAGTGGATGGCAAACCAATGCCAACTATCAAATGGTAAAATTTCTTTTAGATAATGAAATGTACCAGTAAAACCTCATGTACAGACCACCTCGAAATTAAAACCACAATTGTTAAATCCATTTTCACTGTTTTGCTCTTTATTCAACCTCAATGTTAAGACCATCTCAATAAGAAGACCTGTTTTCAAGGGTTCCAAGGGTGGTCTTATTATTGATGTTTTACTGTGCATTTATTTATCAAGTTGATTGATGCGAAATACCCTTACATATTTGATAATGTTTTTTCTGTGATTTAATGATATGATTGGTGATATTTCAAGCTATATCTTAGATAAATTTATAAAAAATATATGTTGAAAGCAATACTAGTCTATCTGCATATGAATGAGGAGGCAGATTTTGTTACTTTTACCCTTTGTTTTAACAATTTATCTTAGGAATTATTCGAAATCATGAACTTGAAAAGATAGTTCCATAAAAAATTGAAGCATTTCGTGATATTTTAAAGTGATGAGGAATTAGTTTTAGTTTAAATATAAACTTTTGTCAGTTTGCATGGTAACAAGTCATAATTCACTGGATATATTGCATTTTGCTTTATTCACAGGCAAAAGGATATGACAGACATTGCTGACGGCCGACGATACACTATCAATATTGACAGTGATGGTCTTGTGGAGCTTACAATTAGAAAAGTGACATCAAGTGACGAGGGATTATATTACTGTTCAGCTCAGAGCAGCTCCGGGCGCACTAAATGTTCAGCTTCTCTCCGAGTTATTTCCCGACCAAAGAGTCCGCCGAGATCTAAACCAACAGATTTTGATGCCATGGCAAGATTGACTGAAACACGTAGACCCATACCAGGTGACCTTCCAAGGTTCAAGCTCAAACTTCCAAAGGTCGTGGAATTAGAAGAAGGCGATAGATTAAGAATTGAAGCCAGAGCTGATGGCACTCCTGAACCCATTGGTAAGAAGTTGAATAATAATAACAATGATAATATTAATAATAAAATCTTTATTTTCAGAAGGTTAAGTATTCGAGTTAACAAAACATTTGTACACTGGTACCTTATTTACAATATGGCCTATAAATAACAAGATATAATTGAGTAATAACCAAAACACATACACACAAACAAGCATACACACACATGTATTAATATCAGAATGTCTAGCAATATTTAATTTCAAATTTTTATTCACTCATTGACAGACAATGTACATTCTTATGTATGGTAAATTTTTTATTGTAATCCAAATGAGATGAGCTTTTTGTCTGGTAATTTCTTGTCTATCTGTAAAAGCTTGGCCCCTTGACATATTTTGACGAGTTTTTGGCTTGATTAAAGTCTTTGTCTAAAGCAGCATCTATTTTTACGAGTACTGTATTATTCATGTTGCCAATTTATTTGTCAATTTCAGTCTCTTGGCACAGAGGTGCACGAGATTTGTCTTATGACATCAGATGCCGAATATCGTCATACCACCAGAACGACGTTCTTGAGTTACGTGAAGTCATGATCTCAGATTCTGGAGAATACACAGCTAGAGCCACTAATGCTCATGGTTACGTCGAGACCATTTGTACCGTCAAAGTGAAGAGGAGAAGTCCTCGCAGAGATGAGTAAGTTTGTTTTCGGAGTTATGGGTTCGATACTATGCCTTGAAAATCTCTATTAACACTGACTTAATCGAAAAACTAATTTATTACAGACAATTTTCATAAAGTAATATATTCTAATTTCTTTTTAGGAAGGATTTTGGTTCTAGATTCTTTAAAACATTGGGTTTTAGTTTGAATTCCCAGTTTATTGAATAAAATTATAATAACCAGGGCCGAGAAGATTTCAACAAACATCTTTCTTCCACTAATATGGATCAATACATTATGAGTTCATTCCTTGTTAATGCATGTTTATTGTGTTTTAACTATAGGAAGTATATTTTTCATGTTTGTTGAGGTAAACAAATTAACAAAAAAATGTGCATAATATTACTTCAATAAATTTATTTTTTGTACTTTCAGTGATGATCTGGTCACGCTGCAGACGGCTGGTGCTGGTAAGTTATTGCTACTTCTCTCTGTGTATTTGTTTGAACTGGAGTTACTTCCCCTGTTTGAAAGTTTTCCACATTTTGCATCATTATTCCAACACTGTTATTCTCTCTCTGATCTTTCTGATAATCTGTTACAATTCTTATATCATAAAACTTTTCTAGAAGTTAAATTGTGAAAAAAATACACTTTTCATTATCATAATAATATTTTTACTGCATTTCTTGTATATTTTTCTTGGGTGGAGCAGGTCCTGTCCTTCCCCCTTCAGTGACATTTAGCTATGGACATTTGTCCTCCCCCTCTGACTCATGTGGGGAATTTATCAGCTGATGAGGGAAGTACAAGTTATTACTGGTTGTTAATTAATTCCAGGAAAACTGGTTAGATCAACTGCCTGCTGTATGTAACTGAAAACAATGTTTAAAAATGGCTTAAAACAAAGATATACTGTAAAACCCAACTTAAATACCACCTCGATAATAAGACCACCTCAAAATTAAGATCACAATTTTCAAGTCCATTTGAACTGTTTTGCTAAATACCACCTCAATAAGAAGACCAGTTTTCACGAGTGGTGGTCTTACTATTGAGGTTTTACTGTATACTACACTAGAATTGTAAGTGAATAGATTGCATCAAATAAATGAGTTGTTACAAACAATGAAGCAAGAACAGGGTATCTTAGTAACTGAAATTAATGACCATAATATAAATATTTCTACCATACATTGTCTTAATAATGTTGAGTCCCAAGGGTGGTCTTATTATTGAGGTTTTACTGTACTGATATCTCTCTTTTATGTATAACCTGCTACATACCCTCTGATTCAACCCAGTCCTGTCCCTTCACTGTATGCTTTTCTTCTCTGCTTTTCCCTACATTTTTGTATTTTTTTATTCCAAAAACCTTTAGATTTTCAAATGCATGTAATCATGTTTAAGGTATTGTCTGTTTTCCATATGTCATAGCAACCTTTCTCCCATGTGTTTACATCTCATCTTGCAGAAGCTGACCCAGAAGAAGGATTTGGTACTTTTTACTTTCTAAAAAACATAATCGTTAATGTGCCTAATATGTATAATATGTATATAGATGTAATGTAACTTCTAGTCTTGTATATTGTATGGTGCTCATGTCACACATTTTTGTATGAATAACTCACAAAAAAGTAAAAAATATGCAAACATAATTATGACAAAGGGAGGTAATTATCTGTTGATATTTCCAGTGCTCTCCCTTTTCAGATAAGAAGTTTAAAAAATTATGAATTATTGCAACCAAAGATGATTCTGTCTGTTTATCCAATTAATACTTATGTCTATTTTGCTGTCTTTTTTTAATCCGAACAATTTGATGGCATTTTCTGTACTTCACACATCATCTTTGAAAATTATCAGTAATGAAAAAACGAATTCCAAAAATGTGTGTCATGAAATATATATAACAAACTATACTTATTATAACAATACATGTTAATATTATATGTTGTAGAATAGAATCTTGAGTATTAAATACATCGTGGTTAACCATTTACTCATATCAAACAAAATTACTTCAAATTGAATTATAGGCGTAACGATCGCAAGGTAAAGTGTCTCTGACTCGTGATTCAAAGGTCGTGAGTTCAAGTGCTGCATTAGCGGGGTTTGATCATGAACTTAATGCTCCCTGAATCAAACGCTAGTACTGGTTAGTTACCCAGAATGACGGTCATTGACGGTGATTTAGTTTACGTTGTAATAACTTGTTTCACAATTGATCTTAAATTAATTAATTTTGAACTAATACTTAAACACGTAATTGTAGCTTGACCTGTCCATGTACATATGTTGTAGTTGCTGTTAATGTCGGGGAAAGCCAGACGTTATCTTGATTAAATTGATTTTGAGCTAACGAAAACATGCTTTTTAGAAAAACAAAACACAAATAGTACTTGGTAGTTCTTTAAAAAATGTTAGATACATTGTTCATCCTAAAAACACTAAATCAGGTTCTTAACATTCTAAAACAATATCGTAAAAGTTGTCGTCTTACTTGTGATGTACAATAATGCAATAGTTAATACAATGTACTGTGATATTGTAGAACTAAATATTAATTTCATAACATTTCCTCAGATTGTCAAACAGTTGCATTATGTTGCCATAGCTATAATTATTCAGTAATGATTTCTGTAAGTTTTAAGCGATATAATAGTGATTTTTCACATTTAGTACCCTTTAAAAATAAAGAAATACAGGGTAAATGTAAATGGGCTTATCTGCTAAATCATATTGTTTTCATAAAATTTAAGCTTTGTTTGCATTTTTCATGTAAGTTTCTCAATCATGTCTTACTCTGTTCTCACTAGTGTAACAAATTCATGCTTAGTGTCATCTGATATATATGCACTTTCAGTACTTTGATTTTTCGATTTTTGTGATTTTTCAGCTCCGTTCTTCATGAAACCATTACCGCCATCTATTGATGTAATGGAAGGATTTAATGTTCAAATGGACTGTATCATAGAAGGTAGCATCGAAATGGTGCAACATAAAAGTTCAAACATTCGTGAAATGCAACGTGAATTCTCAACAGCCGGATTTGAAGGTCGTTACCACAGAATGGGGTCAGCTGATATGAACCTCGGTGGTGCTGGTGCCAGGTCATCAAGGGGACCACAGATGGAAGCCCCTAACTTTGTAACCAAACCTCAAGACACTGAAGTTGAACTTGGAGAGAATGCCGAGTTTGAGTGCCAAGTTACTGGAAAGCCGAAACCTGAAATTTTATGGTAAGTATAGATGTCTGAGATAATTTGACATATTGGTGCCAGAACCAGCTATGGTAGATTCTGGCTCTAACCCCTTGAATTATGCTGTATAAGTGGTAACAACTGCAATGAGGCAATGTTTGCAAATTTCGCTAATGCAATAAAGTAAAAATAAATTATTAGCCAGCGTTAATTTCCTAGTTCATAGAAATACATTTTTACATACTTTAATATTATATTTACTTATTGACCAATGAAAAGGTTTTTATAAATCATTCATTTCGATGGCATTTTATTTGAGTCAAAATATAGAAAATCTCATTGTTTGATAGTCTATTTGATAGTTTGATAGTTTATTTGTATTTGATATATTTCCATTCATTCACAGGTTGAAAAATGGCCGCCCAGTCAAAGATACCATGAAAATTAGACTGTCTACGGATGGGAACACTTACCGATTAAGAGTACGCAACGTTGCCGAAAGTGACGCAGGCAATTACGTCTGCACGGCTTCCTCTGACGCCGGAATGAAGTCCTGCCAGGCAACGCTGAAAATACGAGGTAAGAACGCTGTTTGATTTTCTCAATGTCGGTAAAACAAATTCCAATACACACCTTAAAGCTCGCCAGGGCCGTTTTTGAGACAGTTTAAGCCATTTTAGATGCTTAAAAGCTAGGAGCTTCAGCGGCCACCTGGACCCCTTGCTTAATTTTCAGCTGATTTTGCATTCTCAAGCCTGATTATAAAATAACTCTGCCAGTTTCGATACTTCCCCAGCTGTATTAACTGTTTGTATTATAACACTGTATAACTGATAAATGAAGGATCCTTATACTTATTAAATTTTTCTTAGCTGATGGCGAACCTGAATCTGCAAAATTTGCCCTTGAACTTAAACCAGAGGTCACTGTCGTGCAAGGTGAATCTACCAAGGTCAAATGTCAAGTCCAAGGTGATGTCAGATCTGTGGAATGGAAGAAAAATGGACAAAAAGTAAGAAAATTTCATCTTGTATTTATGATTAATACACTTTAATAATGAATTTCCAGTTTCATTGAAGCTGAAAGGTTTGTTGAGACAAAGCAGTACACAGATGATGTTCATTGTGAAATTACCAACATTCATTATACCAGGGTTTTCCAACATTGATATTTTCCATACTAAATATTTGAGAATCTTGAAAAATTTGGTGAAGATGAACATCGGACCTGATTGGCTGTCAAATAAGCACTTTTCTGGTCAAGCATTAATTGATGACATCACAGAACTTGTCCATAATCCGTATGGCAATTTTCACCCTCAATGCGATTTAAACTTATGAACAAACTGATCAATGCTAGTCTAACATTGTAGATTCACAATTAGCTCAGAATACCATAATTTGGTCAATATTTTGCAAAACATGTTTTCATTGGTGAATATTTTGCAAAACATCTTTTCATTGGTCAATATTTTGCAAAACAGGTTTTCATTGGTCAATATTTTGCAAAACAGGTTTTCACCCCACCATTTATTTACAAACATTCTGGAGTCAACAAAAGTGGACAATAGATTGTTCATGTTCAGGAAATCCTTCTTTCAACATTTATCTTTAAATAAATACTTTCGGTACGGTCGTACTCGTTACCTTAATTGGACTAGTATTGGCACACCTTTACGTTTCGGGACTTGCATAAAAATTGCCATATGATAAGTCTTCTTCATGTTCATAAATATTCTTGAACAGGAAAATAAATCCGCATACAATTGTTTTTGTTTGCAGAAATGATGTCTATGTACCTTTATTTAACGAGGCCAGGCAAATTTTATATTTGTTGCTAAGATACTATTATAAAAAAGATTTTGAAGAAAATTGTGTTGAAGTGAATGAATTTAAATTGAAATCTAGGAGATCCACCTTTCAAAATTATAGTCTATGTTCATTTCAAATCAATATCTTATCGATATATTGAAATAATTTCTTTATAAAATTCTGAATACTGACTCAAGACACACAAAATAATTTGTCTGTACTCATATTTGATTTAATACATTGACTTTCGGTTTAAAATTCTGTTGCATTGTTGACCATCAAACACAATGGTTTATTAAAGTGTATATAATGAAGTATTTGATTATGTTATCATATGTTACATAAACAAAGTGGTCAGTACCGGTCAATTAAATAGGGTTGGTCACTATATCCTCTCCAGAAAATTGGATGGATGACTATTTATGACCCCAATTAATTCGAACTTTAGGTGCAGCATTTGAAATTTAAATGGTTTTCAATGTAAACCACCTGTTTAGAATGATAAAATTAAGGGCAATTATCTCAAATTGATGTGACTTGAGTTTCAACTGCATTACATTTAGTTAAAACTTGAAGCTTTCAAATATTAGCTGTATTTGTAAAATGTTTTTACTCAGTGTTTGTTTGGTAATATTGGTAATAGGCTGAAAGTGGATTGGAGTTACCACCCTTGTTTTATCTTTAATATAAAGATTTGTGATCAAATAATATCTTGAAACATCTTGGAATATGTTTTAAAATGGGAATTTCATGATGTATTCTGGTCAATTTAATGGTACTGAAAATGATGATTCTGATGAGATACTGGTAAATGTTTATATTTTCTCTCTTGATTAGAAATAATGTAGATTTTATGGTCAGATTTTGAGATTTGGAGAATTGAGTTTGATGTTATAAAACTATGTATCTGCATGTTCAATACTAACTGAGCTGTGCCACGACAAAAGCTGATCACTAATACAGGTTTTGTCATGACAAAGCTCAATTTTGATTCTCAACCTACTTCTGCTGTAAACATGCCCTTATTGTAGTCCAGTGAATATTTATGTGAGTATACTGGGTATGTTAAAATCAGATCATTCTGTTTCCATGGTAACTGATTTTCTTTTCTTTACATTTCAGATCTCCGAATCTAAAAATGCCAATATGGGTCAAGCCACTAATGGTACCATGGAACTAGAATTATCTTCCCTGACAGCTGATGATTCTGGTGATTATTCTTGTACCGTTACCATGGCAACAGGAGGGACCTTGACCACCAGTGGTAAAATCATTGTCAATGGTAAGTTTGTCCATAGAACGATAAAAAAAAATCTGTTTAAAATAATTTTAATATTTTGTATATCTTAGTAATTTCTTGTTTAGAAGGTTACGGATAATGTCATTATAAAAATTATACTGTTGGCCGGTATTTTCACGTTACTTCCGGTTGTTTCACAGTGGGTTTTTTTTTGACAATAACAACTACATTGAAACTATAATGCATAAAAGGAAAATTATCGAATAGATAAGATATTGTCAGCATTAATAAACTATAAAATATTTGAATAAAGAAACTGAACACGCAAGAAAATCGAAGTAAGTTTTCTACTGTTCACTGATTTGCAAACAAATTGTTATTTTAACATTGTTCAATGTTTCATTTCAGGTTCTGAGAATGGCATAAATGGTGCCCCCGTTTTTACAAAGGCCCTATCTGACCTTCATTCAAAGGACGGTGAACAAGTGACCTTGGAATGTGAGGTCACTGGAACCCCAAGGCCCCAGATCACCTGGTACAAAGGCAAAGTTGAAATCATTGATTCACAGGTTGGTATATACGCGTATGTTAACAAATTATTTTTGATATTTGATGGGTTTTTAGCACTAAGAATCAACAAAGAACGAATTGTTACAGGATTTATAAGGAGACTGCTATACAGTTATATATGCATTAGCATTGAAAGAATAAAGTTTAACTTAAAATCCAAATTTAGTATTATTACCCATTAGTTTGCCTTCTTCAGGTTAACTTATTTGATTTTATGAAAACTTGAACAAATTTAAATTAAGATTTCTTCAATTTACATATAGATGATAAACAGTTATTTAGCCTTCAACAGATTCAATGATTAACAGTTAATTTAAACTTCAAACATACATATGCTATAATGTTTCATTTCTTTAAAACACATTGAAATGTTAGTATTAATTACTTATGAAAAGAGATGTAATGATATGATAAACATTGGCATGTTTTGCCTCGTAAATTGAGATGATGTGCTCTGTGTTTTTTCAGGACTTTCAAATTTCCTGCATTGGAAGCAAATGCAGTTTAACTTTTCTAGACATATTCCCGGAAGATGAAGGAGTTTACCAGTGTAAAGCTGCCAATGAAGTAGGGGAGGCAATCACTACCTGTGCCCTCACTGTTGATGGTAAGTTACTTCCCTTACATCACCAAGCACCATTATGACGTCTCACTTTATAAATATTTGTGTTTTTTTTATGCACACCTTAATTTAACATTACCACTATTTGTTGTATTGTTTTAAACATATTTATATACAATATAATAACTACCATTCCAGTCATATTGTATATTTTACCAAAGTAATTTAACGCTCTCTGTTGTTTCGTGAATAACCTTTGATTGACCCTTACACAGTTCAAGGTCATTTCTTTATGTCTATATATATTGCAAAATTTTATTTAATTTCAAGTTCCTGTTTTTATTTTTAGTCTTTAACCAAAATAGTATGAGTTTAATGTTCTTGTAACTTTGAAGGGTCAAGTAAAGGTCAATAGTTTATATTTACTAGTTTCATTATTGTATAGTGGTAAATATCTTAAATGAATATATTTTGAATATTGTAAAAACTCCTAATACCAAAAAGTTTGCAAAGTGTTATTTTTAGAAAATTTCGTAAAATCTCAAACATGACAAGTTTGCTGACAATCTACTTGTAAAAGTTAGATATACATTCGTAGTTCACTTAAACTTAGCAATACCCAAGTTTATGAGTTTTTACAGCATTAAATTTTCTCATAACTTTCTTACCTTTTAGCTAAAAAATGTATATATATACTTCATGCTTTATATAATATTATATAATGTACTCTATAACTTGCAGTCGTCAATTTTTTTGAATTTTTTTATCTTCATTTTTTCCTCTAGACGATCTATCATTCACCCTTGATTCATCCATCGGTTCCTCTTACTCTTCTATCTATCCCACTGCTATAAGGGGTAAGGTTATAATGTAACCATGGAAACAGTATAACCATAACAACTACGTAGTTTAGGGTATATTAGTGCTTTGCTAATCTATTCTGATTACTGAAAATGTAATTTTGCCATTGATGAAAATATGAATTTTTCGGATACTTTTGACCTTGGAACTATTTACACAGACATTTTGTGACCTTGATCTTATATGCCGAATTTATTTGAAAATATAACTTTTGGATATTTTTTTCTCTTGAACTTCTTTGCCAATTTGGTTTAAAACACTGTTTAGATATTCATTAACATGGAAAGAATGAATATAAATTTTTAATTTAAGTTCTACTAATGTAGTGCATTTTACGTGTCATTATTTACAAAACATCTTCAACACATGGAATCATTTTAGGCATGACTACTAATGATTGGAAAGTATTAATAGAGATCTCTTAATATAGAGAAATGGTGTTTGTAGATATTTTCTTGGTTAGATTATATTTTCAATGGTCAGAATATTTTCATGCCTTAGAAGTATTATTTCGAGAATATATGTCCTTTGCGCGAGACGTGGTTATGATTACATGCAGTCTTGTATTGGCCATGTATTTTATATTTTGATTTTATTAACCAGTTTTAAAATGTTTATTTAGAAAATAAAATCGCAGGTATTTGCATCAGACTTGGTTAGAAATTCAGTTCTTGTTGCTATTATGAAGGTTTTATTGTTATGCTATGAATACGACACTTGTACATTATCCCATTTTCAAAAGGGAGGCTACTCTTGTAGTCTTGTGTAAAAAAACAGGGGAAGTAATTAGATTACGATGAATAGCAAAGAATGCATGGAATTAATATTATTAATTGGGAGTGTCTGTGAATGAATGAGATAGTTGATAAAAATTTGATTCTGTGTTAATTCTCAGGTAGACAAAAACGTACTGAATTATTTGAAAGTTGAACTACTGTTTATGCACACTTTTCCCAGATATTTTTTGTTCAATTTATTGTAATAATAATTTTGGTCATACATTGTCTATGAAGTCATATATTTTGGAAACAATAGTATTGAAATCATGTTCAATAGTAGAAAATAATGAATTATCAATGACAAACTTTTTCATCCGTATTACAAAACAACATGTCCCTGGATTGAGAGGAGAAAGTAAAGAAATTGAGTATTTAAATAAATGTATACATGATTTAGATTAAACAGTATTATCTGAAGTATATTTCTGACTTGAAAGTATGTTGATTGGCTTAAAGTTCTAATTGTAAAGATTATGACTTTAATCTCCTCTAACAGTTAGTTTAACCAAGGGAGGTAATCCCTTTGGAGGATAAGCAAAGGGAGATAATCTCTGTGTGTGGATAAGCTGCTATGTGTGATTTTGTACAATTGTTTGATGTGTGTATACCTTCAGTAAATACAGATAAAATTTAAGTTGTGATCAATAGTTATGACATCAGTATGCTTATAAGCTGATAGTTAACATTGATAGTATTGTGCACAGGTGGATTGAAATCTTCTATGGTAGAGTCTTATGGTAACAGCTGGTTCATGTTGGCACGGAAACGATTTAAGCATTTTAAAATCTATCTAATTATGAATGAATATTAAGTCATGATTTCGAGGTTGATAGAAATTATTTCTGATTCTACGAGTGATCATGGCAAAAATTTGGTGATTTAGGTTGTCATTTTGTAAAGTTCTGTTTCGAAAAAAAATCATATATTATTATTTCGAATAATATGAAAATTTTGCAATAAAAATGGTTACCTTAGTTACAAAAATGGCGAATCAGGATGATTACCTATGATTATCCAAGCCTTGTAGTTTGAATAGATAAGATTTAGGGCTATTTAGCTGTGAAAATGATTGTCGTATGAAATTATGTAAATTGTCCATGTATGGGTATCTTAAGTCGTATATCATTGCATAATCTTGAAATTTAAGCTGCCTCTGGACATTGTCCAGACATGGTCCAAGATGACATGTCCAGTAATCTAGATCTTAGACTGATATGCTGCGGTGGTCAAGTCTGACTTTTTCACATATGCATCAATTTTGTATGACACCCATTGAATACGAAATATGACCGTTCATTTATGAAGTTGCAGACAACATTACACCTCCAGCTTGAAGAGTTCAGGGATCAGCCATTGGCTAGTCTTCTAATGTGTAAAATAATAGGGATCAGCTATTTCTGTTATACATTAATTTGCAGTGTGGCTAATAATAGGGGTCTTAAATGTCAAGGGAATTATTTGACAATGATTGAGGGGTTCAAATGCGTATTAAAGGGAGCTTTTAGCCTTTTTTGAAACTGACTAGATTACTTTGATTATAGGGCCCTTCGCTAATTAGCCATTTGTTTCCAAAGCTGTTATTATCTGAATGATTTATTTGGCGACTTGGCCCATAGCTTTTTTTGTTTTCGTCTCCTCTGTCTATATGGGCTGTTAGCTGGGTAATACATCACGTTTGTCTGAATTCTGATAATTACCTATTTATACTTGTTAGTACTTTAAAAGACACTAACCACTGTCCAATGTTTGGTCAGTTTTCAGGCATTTAAATATATGTTTATACTCATGTGGACATTGTCCAGTTAAAGTAGTTCCCAACTGAAGTACAAGTGTTTGGTTTCTTTTCAAGTTAATGGGTTTAGTATTTAGTGTCATTCTCTGACTTAAAAATGTCTGGTACTTGTCCTTTTAACAGTTACAGCTGATCCTGATTGACTGGTAGAATTGCTAAACACTGTTCTCTGCTCAATTTGTTTTCCAAAATGTCTAAAAATTGCTTTTAATATGGTGAATATGGTTAGAACTAGCAATTCATTATGGAATGAATCTGTATTTCAATGCTACATGCCAGTCTGTCTGTCTGTGGATGGTGTTCAATAGTTCCACTGTGCTGTCTGTGAGCATTTTGTCTTACAATTTGCCATCACATTGCTTTACTGAGACTTGATAATTGATTTCCCCTGATGTTGTCCAGAAGTACTTAGATTCTGCTACTCTTCGAAATTGGAGAACACATTTGGATGTCTGACACTTTTTTCACTTCAAAAACTGAAGAGCTGGTCATTGTAATTGGATTGTTTGATATTGATCAGACCCATTTATTCCCACTAATTGCTCAACTACATTAAGTGTTTTTGGCCTTATTGCTTGGAAATGCCTTGAGAAAATTTGCCAATGTGAACAATTTCCCTTCATGTCTTTGTCTGAGATATTCTCTTACTTAGGGCATCAAATATCCATTTGCCATTAGCTTTGCTTAGCTAATGATCTGTAAAGCTTATCCCATAACAAAACCATCAACATGCTAATTTATTGTAATGGAAGAATCTCAGTGTTTAGCGTCCTTCGACAGCTTGTTAACAGTATTTGTGATGGACAAAATCTGAAGTGTTCAATGATGTCAAAATATTTCTATCTGAGGAATTATGGAAATTTTGTTACTCTATGGTTTCCTAAAATAGATTGAAGCCGTATTTGGGATTCTGGGACTTAATCCGAAAAGGCTTCTTAGGAAGACTGACTGTTAATTGTTCCTCGTGGCTGGTTGTTTTTCTTGGTATTACTTTCAATTTGGCTACATGTGAACGTTGTAAAGCAAACATTTAAAACAACTAAACAGAATTTTATGTTGACTTGTACAACTGTATATTATCATGGTACAACTTTATATTATCATAATACAGTAAAACATCACTTTAAGACCATCTCAATAACAAGACCACCTCAAAATTAAGAACACAATTTTCAAGTCCATTTTCACTGTTCTTTATTCAATCTCAATATTAAGACCACCTCGATAAGAAGACCAGTTTTTAAGGGTCCCAGGGGTGGTCTTATTGTTGAGGTTGTAGTACTGTATAACACATTCCAAAATATGGTTTGAATTATTGAAATTGTTTGAATTTATTGGTCTGAACTAAGTTATTGTACTGAATTTTTAGTGTATTCACTTCAGAGACAAAATGGTGTGAAATTATGTTATGTTTAGAAACTGTGTAGTCTATGTTATTTTTTTGTCTTTTTATGTGTAGCTTTATTTGAAAAATGTATCAGTTGTTGCCAGTATGATTGACTTGTTTGTATACAAATACCACATGTTGCTATTCCTTCTTGGTAATAATATTGAAACAAAAACACAATGGAATTCTGTTATGATCTTTTGAGTTTTCTGCCATAGTTACTTCGCACTGTTTTAAAATTCACTTTACAAAAGAATGTAAGCCAAAGTTATGTCTTAAATAATGATACATTGATTTTTTTGGCAAGTTTATATCATTTTTTGTAATTAAAGACGATATAGTTTTTTCTTATCTATATTTAGATATTTCTTTAAATTATTTTATTGCTTGTTGGGTTATTTTGACATTATGCTTGAATAAGTATCGCTGATTTACCGTTTACCGAATGTCTGCCACGCTTTGTGTGAACTGTCTCGTTAGTGTGGTATTTTTCTTTAACTCAAAGAGTCATTATTGTATTCTAAAGTATACAACATGTATACAAGATTTGGTTCCTTACTATTATATCTGCATATGAAATAATAAGGCTGTTACTATTATATTGCGCTAAATGTTCAGTTCTATACGTAGCTATGACCAAACAGGTCAGATATCTCATATAGATAGCATTGGTGTGATATAACTCCAGGCACACCCAAATCCATTAAATATTAACTCAATGGGCTCCGAAATTCCATTCATTTTGTGGCACTCAATATTTTGACTTTAAATAACATTAGCATTTTATGTATTGTTAAGCAATTAACGATTCTAATTACTTTGGTGGCTATTTAAGTTTAATAAGCATGAAGATTTGTGGTAATGGACAATTTTTTTCAAAAGTTATCATGACCTTAACCGTTTCTTGTGCAGTGACTGTAACTCTCAAGTATTGAATACTCATTTCCTGGACGTAAAATTTAATTTTTCCATTTCAATGCCCTAGGATGATCTACTGTGAATGTAAAATCCCTAAATAAACAGTTGAACATTTTGTATTTCCATAGACTGTATGTGTTTGTATTATCTGTTGAAAGTGGTCAAACAATTAAAACTTGAATCCGCTATTCATTGTGTGATGTGACAGCATTAATGAAGATGGTACACACTATTACGTGACTTCTCATCAAACTTTCCTAGTTGTTCAAATGGTGTCAATCTCGATGTCTCTCTGGTAAAATGCGCCTTCTGTCCGTTCTAAGTATCTCTTGTCTCTGCATATTTACTTGCGGTCAGTCCGTGGTCAGTCTGCAAACAATTGTTGAGTGACCTGGGCAAACACAGTCCAAATCGGTTTTAGCTTTAATATTAACAAGTTGGGTAATAAAGTAAATAGGTCAACACTTTACGATTTCACGAAAGGGCCCCCAGCAGCTCACGGTAAGCTTTGATCAAACTCTGTTGGTATTTACCTTAGGGAGGTTAATGAATGAAAATTGCAATTACGAGTTCTATCTTTTGAATAATAAGTAGGCATTAAGGTCATTTTGGACTGGTTTAACTCAGCATGGAGCTGCTTCTTATCTACCCCAAAGGTGAATAAATGCCATACAAGTCGATAACGGGGTATCAGTCTAATTGAGATTTGAAGTGTCCAGTTACAGGTTATTGGAAATCGAACAAATTCCAGCATGACGTAACATTGACCTCCCCTGTGTTGACCAACAGTTAAATAGCTTTACGAAATATTTTAACACCAATTGTGAAATTCATATGATCTGACTTGATTAATTTTACACTAAGTCGCTGAATGTTAGCGGTAATAATTTATGTAAACTGAAAAAAATTATATTACATCGAACTTATTTATTATTTCCTTAAGTTTGACATGTCTACTTACAGTGAATTGTTAATTGACGGTATAAATTAAACATCTAAATATATTATACATACAATAAAATGATTGAGAAGTAGAGCTCCGAGTCTCATTATTGACCTGATGATAACAAAAGTGTGATAAATATCATTTCATTATGTTTAGATATGGTTCTTTTGCATTGTGTCTATATATGACTATAAGGAATGTACTTTTGTCGTCTGAATACACTTTATAGCCTTTTGATCTTCAACCAATATTCATTTTAATGTCATTTGTGATATATATAAAATGATCAGCGACACCTGAGTTACATATATTTACTTACGTTAGCAACAAATCTGGTTTAATTTATTGGGAACTCGGTACGTAATAAAATATAGTAACTATTCTGCGTGCCAAGCAAGTATTTCTGTGGAAGAAATTACAGTCAAACCTCGCTTATTCCAATTCATCGGGTCTGAATTTTTTTTACGAATTATACATGGTTTCAAATAGCCCATTTCTAATATATGATGTACATAAGAATACATTGGGACTTGATTTTTATTTTGGATGACACCAAATTTTCGGATAGGAGATTGTCGAATAAACGAGGTCCGACTGTACTTGCTTTTCCCTTAATATTAAGTCTAAACTTGGATGAATTTTTTTAAGTTTCAATTTTTTGTGCTATAATTCAAGAAAACAATGAATGCACCAGTCCTGTTGAAAAAAAAAAGACCAAAATAAGAATAGGACCATGTTCCGATTTCCGATCTTTCACTGTATTTGATACAAAATCCCAGCGGGAAATACTTGGTCATAACTAATACAAAGCTCACTTCGAAAGCTTTTAAAACATTGTTGTTTGCCCACTAGTGACCACTTGATTAATTGTCACATTCTTAGTAATGCATAACCTGGATTGTCTGTCAAGAGTAAAACTAATTAACCAGTTTACTCTATGTTTTGTATCTCAAAAATTCATGTAAATCGCTAATTTGTATGTAATTGTTGAGATTTTCATTCTTGTGTGGGGAATATCATGCTGGGTATTTCTTGCTCTTGCTGGGTATTTCTGAACTTGCTGGGTATTTCTGTACTTGCTGGGTATTTCTGATCTTGCTGAGTATTTCAGATCTTGCTTGGTATTTCTGTACTTGCTGAGTATTTCTTGCTCTTGCTGGGTATTTCTTGCTCTTTCTGGGTAGTTCTTGCTCTTACAGACATGTGTCATTCTGTAACAGACTTGTTTGGTTACAGACATATCAATTTGGGCAAAAGTTCGAAAACATTGGTTTAAGTCTTTTTCTTCCTGTACATAAACATTTATGTTTTTTTAAAGTGAAACCTTCATTAAGTATAGGTGTTAAGGTCTGTTATCAACATATTAAATTTGATAGAATTGAGTTGGAATAATATTGATACTTGTTCTTCAGTTTCTTTTCAAAATTTGACACCACCATGTTTTCATAATTACTATGTAAAACATTCCGTTGGTTTGTTTAGCCAAGAATTTTCGCGGTCATTTATTTTGCGTAACTAATTCATTGATACAATGTCCAATAGCATGACTGAATGTAAGGTCTTTATTTCTGGCCAGTGACCTGTCATTACCTCATGTACGGTTTTGTAAGCCTTTTCAGAGCATAAACATGTCACTTTATTTTGAATATGTAAATCTTTCAGTCAAAACTTGCGAGCACTCGCCTTAGCTTTTGACAATTTTATTCATTTTTTCAATGAAGCTGTCGGGGTGTACTTTTGAAATATTAGATAACATAAACAGATTACATTATACAGTGAAAATCCTGTACTCAATATCTTTTACATGTATACTACATGTATGTGATGGATACCGAGGAATTTTCAGTTTAAAAAATTGTCTGAACCTCCGCATTTTCTGTCCACTGACCCTATGGTAGATTGCACACTTTCGTTACACTTCGCTACGGTGTTTTTGTTTGTTTTAGAAAACTGTCCCGGCAAACAACTTAAGACATTTTGCGACTAGTTTTTATCTTTTATTCTATCTGGTACAACTTCAAACATTCTACTGTAAAAACCAACAAACAATTAATTTTGTTAATGAAACAAAACTTTCTACTTCATAGCAACTGAAGTAAATGACAGATAAAATGAATTGTAACAGAAAAATGTTATATTGTTAATGGGACATCTAAGGTTGAATCTCCTTTTCACTTTATTACCTTCTTTTGAAGAGTTGAACAAATTCACCTCCTTTTGAAGAGCTGGTTATGACATTGTAATTAATTCCTGTCTGTTGCAGTGCAAGAAGTCAGGTGTTGACATTTTGTACCATACTGATTCTTCATTAAAATCTACTGTCCTTTTTTGAGAAGTATTTGAATGTAAAATTACCTCTATCATTGGAGAGGCTCTCCTCCAAAGAAAAATTGGATGGTGTTGCCATCCATTGAATCGAAACAACTTGATTTGTTTGCTAGAGCAGCTGTGCAAAGGGCTATAACCTGTCTATATGATGTATCAATGCACAAGAAAAATAGTCTTATTGTTATTTATTGTTATTTAAGGCCTCGATTACTATGGTGACCCGATGTTATAACCTTATTTAGTGATTTGAGACGAGAACACCTGGGTTGAATTTAAGCTAATTTGTTTTTCATTATTTATGGGGTTTCGAAAAAAATTACTGGGGTTTTCGAAAAGCGTATCGGTCACCCAAAACAAGTTGTGCGCCTGTCTGTGCAAATTGGAAATGTCAAAATCCATTTGCATATCTAGTAATGGTACCTGAAGATCAAAGTTAGAGGCAAATTATAGAAAAGAACATTACATAAGCTAGACATATCAAATTTTGTGTTAATTATATACCAATAGTAAATAAATTGTACTATTCAAGAGACGCATGTGATGTAAATTGATAGGGTGGTAGGAAACTGGTTTATGCAGTTTATTGTTTGATGATAGTATTAGCAATTTGTTCAGTGATTTTACCATATAAAATATGGTGTGGATGCATTTAAGGCTTAGTTTTGTGACTTTGAAAAATTGTTTCCTTATGCGCAACCATTGGCTTTGCATATATTGTGCAAGTTTGAAATGTCTTCCCAACAGAACGCCGCCACCATGCCTACGCTTATAAATCTGAGTATTAAGAATGCTTCAAGTAATTGTCATGTCGTCAATACCAACACGGAACCTGTCAAGTTTGATCTACCATACTTGTCATCTCCCGTATCCATCTTGAATTCTGTATAATACATTCTTTGTTGTGTATGTAAATGCTTCATGCATAAGATTAATAATTCCAATGAATATTAATTATTTAGATATCTCATTTCAATATTTAATTATATGTTATCGAATTTCAAAGGTTGTTTCATATGAAATGTTGCAAAGTCGGCAAAGAAAATGCTTTTATTGCAGTTTTATGTCCATCAAATAACTGTTTTACTTGATGACATTTTATTCTATGGTATTACCTCCTGTGAATACGTTCCAGTCTTTAGCAATAGACTTAACATTAAATTTGGAGAGTTCAAAGCTAGACTATCGTATCTCCTACGTATTTATATAGGAGTTACGATAGTCTTGTGTTGAACCCTCAATTTCATGTGATCATGTTAGTGAGCATCTCATGTATCTTTTGCTCTCAAAAAACACATAGGTTCTATCAAACTGTTGTAAAATTACCACACGATATAAACATCATTTAATTAAACAGTTGTTATAAATGTTAAAACTGATTTGGCAGAGAATCATTGGTACGGTAGAGTTTTTATGTCAAAAAGGGCCATAACTCCTCCAAAAATAGGTAAATTGTGACCAATATCAGACAGATGGACAGACAGACGGACAGAGGTAACACTTCATGCCCCTTCACTATTCTTTGATTGAAAATTTCCTGTAATGCTATATATATATTCAAAATATTTATCTCATCCCTTCACGCCAATTTGTTGGTAAACTAAATTAAAGTCAGAAGCTTTATTTATCATTGTAGGAATGTAAATTAAGTTGATACATTGTGGCGTTTACTAGGGATTGGGTACCATTAATTTTATTTTTCCCTAGTCACCGTAACAACCAATTTGTATCCTCCTCGCTGCATAGAAATGAGAGTGTTTGGTATGCAGTTTAAATTAAAAAATGTCATTGCATGGAATTAAACGCAGCTAAATTTAGGTTTTGACACCGGTACCCCACTGTGTATCCAACTATACCCCACTGGCCTATATAGTGTATATATCATTAAAATCGAAGCCGGGGACTTTAAAATGAAATGTTTGTGGTTGTTACCAAACATTCCCTGGTGTTACTTGAGACCTCTTTGTGCTGTGCCGTGTAATTTAAAACCAACAAAGTGCATGTTGGGAAGGAGTTGTAATTTAATAGACAGGCTATACCCATACCCGAGATAAAACTTGCCTGAAAATTTGTGATCAAATTGTGTTACTATGGTTTTCATTACAAAGAGAACGTTTCAAGTTTTGACTTGTGCTTTCATTATAATTTGTAACAAATTGTAACAACTTCACTTTCTTAACAATTTGATTGGAGACAAATTAAATGTACTTACCGGTACATTCTTTCCATGTTCTTAAGTACTACTTTTATTTTGTTGACGGATTGACCATACCAGCCTATAAAATGATTCTATGTATCATAATCTGATGGTCATTTTCAGTCAATAATTTTGCTATTTTAGTAAAGCTAGTCACTTAATATAATTGACTTGTTGAAATTAATTTAATTAACCTTTGAGTCTGAAACAGTCTGGTAGATTGTATGGGAGTATCGCGAAGTGAAAGTTTTTTCGTTTCAGTACCATAAATTTGGGATAATTTTTTATCGGAAAAGATGAATGTTAAACTACTGATACTTACTTTGACAGTATAATTGGCATTTTTTCACTGATAGCAAGTTGAAACCATCATTATTCACAAATTCTTTGTACAAATTATATATTCTCGAGTTACTTGTGACAATTTACCGACAAACTTGTACAATATAAAACATTTTGAAATCCATATCATTTCAATTTGGTTTTCTTTAAAAAGATAACAAAAAAGGGATTGGGTCTCATAAATAACGATGTAGGGAACCCTTTAATTTATTTCATGACATTTTTGTCGCTCACATATTTTGATAGCTTAAAATTGTGTTAAATGACAAACACTTTTTTACTTGAAATAAAAAGACAAGTTTTTGGTGTATGTTGCCATGGAAATGAAATGACAACAAAACCTTTAGCGTTGTCAGTTTTATGCCTATTTCTGATATTTTGCATTAATGTTTGTTTTTTAAGACCTCTTTTTTGTTCACATGATATTCATCATCTATTGGTGTCAAAGGTCAAGTGATTACTTTTCTCTTTTTATTATTCTTTGCACTGCAGTAATTATACTTTGTCCCTTTTCCCCAAACATCACGTTTCGAGTCATTTAGATCTTTGTCCTGTCCAAATAAAGTTACATTTTTATGACTCAAAGTGATACCACATTGATGCATGCGTTATTTGAAATTGATAAGTCGGTCCACGCCATACGGCAATTTGAGGATTTCCGATACATTGTTACATGGGATGACAGTCGTATCAAAAAATGACGGGGGACGCCTTGGGTCAGGTGTAAGAAGATTCGTATTAATGGTGTTTTAATCGTGGTTTTATTTTGAGATTACCGATTGTTATTTAATTCGCTTTATGACATTTTCTACATCCGTATGTGAAGTGTACGTAATGATTAACTCAGAAATTATGACTAAATTTTACGGGTTATTGTATAATGGTATTTATTAATGTTGTTAATGATCATTTAACGTTAAAGGTCTCAAGTCGTTCATGATTTTAAACCTCACAATGTTGTTGTTTTATTGTTTTACTTATCTTTCTCCTGAACCTTGACTAGGCTCACTGATAATTTATCTAATTCCTACATAACATTTTACTATATTGAAGATTTTTGCAAAATGTTATTTTCGAGTTAAGTCAAAATTCATTTATTGCCAGATACTTACATAAATATATAACATTAACCATGTATGGCTATTTTCCGACATAATTTTTTCATTATTTTCCAACATAATTTTTCCATTATTTTCTGACATAATTTTTCCATTATTTTCCGACATAATTTTTCCATTACTTTCCGACATAATTTTTCCATTAATTTCTGACTTAATTTTGCCATTATTTTCATTATTGTTCAAGAAACATAATTCATGACTGAAGCAGCAGGTATATGATCTTAATCTGGGTTGTCGTAGAAAGATCTCCATGTTTTCATCAGTAATCTGTATTGGAACTTTGGTCTGTTTCTTTGAATGGTCAACTGCCTGTGATTTTGCATTTTTAGAACAAATATTTGGGAATTTTTTTTGAATAATTTGAATGCAGCTGCAGGAAACATCATCTGAAATGGAATCTTAGCTCTGTAAAAGCTAAATATAATCCGGTAATATTCGATGATTTCCATTATCCCCAACTTTCACACCAGTAGTAAATACTGTCTACCTAACTCAGTTGGGAGTTTATTGATGCTGATCTATGGAGTATTGGAAGGATTATCTTATCTTCAGACATGATTTATCACACTGATCAACTTGGTAATTACGTCCTGGCCTAACAGTATTACAAGGGTGATAAAACTTCGTAATAACTCCCTGTAGACACTGGTTTAATTATTTTGTGTACTTGATAGACTGTTCAATTACCTCCCTTTAAGTAATACAATTACCTCCCTTTATGCTATGCAATTTCTTTATTTACAATGTACATTTTATTGTGGTGTCTGTCTGTACCTATGGTGTGAAATTAAGGCTGTTTTCCTGTGTAAACAACATAAAAATGCCAAATCAGATGTGTGAGTGTCCTTGTGGTTGATTTGTGTTTGATTTTCATCAACTTTTTCAACCCCCTGTTGATTATGTCTGGACAGACTTTGTTTGTCCGCCAAATGTCTCACAGTTTGTCTATAACAAAAGGATTTGTTGGTAACCATTTGTTGAAGGTAATTTTATCCTGGTTTGTATTACTGCTGAATGCACAGCAAGTCTTACATACAACAGGCATTAGAAATTGCCGCTTGTAAGGGCAGTTTTTAGACAATTTAAGATATCTTAGATGCTTAAAAGCCAGGAGCTTCAACAGCCCCCTGGACCTACAAAACAGCAGGCATTTGAGGAGCCTCTAGAGTTCATACTTAAGGGAACAGTGGCGCAAGGAAAGGACTGACTACAACTCTTGCAAACATTTTTTACTTTTTTTGCCCAAATCGCCTAAGAGCCCACTTACCATAAGCTACATTGATATCTCAATTCCCTTGTTTAAATTTTCCTTCAATGACTCATTTCAGATTTGTCATAAATATTTGATAGTACTTGAAAACAATATGGAGTAATGCTTGTAAACAATGTGGATATGATGTTACATGTAATGAGTCAATAAACGTGATAAGGCATATCAGTTATGAGGTAATAACAAATAATATACACTGGTTTACACCATAGCTATCTGTGCTATATCTATCTTTATTGCCCATGTAAACAATGAGAGCATAATTGCAGTGGTTAAATTTATCGAACACGTTCAGAATTTGAAATAGGGCTTACTTCTGCTTATGGAGCACATTTTATGCCACCACAAAAATTAGGAGAGGCATATAAATCATTTAAAAGGGGTCAATAGGAAATGTTCAGAAATGCACGCTGGTTTTAATTGTTGAGCATTAGTACAAAATTTAAATGTAGGATCTGTAAAATAAGTTTGAACATTATCTTAACATTTGCTTCTTTGTTCTTCGGTTTCAACTTTATGAGCAAGTTGGAATTTAATAGTCTTGGTACAGATTCCATCAGTTGCTTTGTTCCTTTCCAGCATTAAGTTGCAGACGGATGCAAAAATGCTTAGGACTATAGAAATGTTTTCTGTCTGGCTCTCAAGTTCAGTTAATGTATTGAAAAGTACAAAACAATCTTAAAGGCATAATTATTGTTTCTCAAAGGGCCAATGCAGTCCCCTTAATTGACCAAGAATTAAAGTCAGATCAAGAGTATGAAAGTGTTTTATTGAAGGAAGCAATGCTCGACTGTTGCTGTATTCCTCGACCATTGTGGTGCATCAGAATCAAGCCTGTGCGTAATGGTCCTTAGATTGACCTATACGTTATAATTAGATGGACCATATTTTATTATAATTTGCCAACTCTAATAGCTTGTTTACACTTTGCGGTCAAATACGAAGGGTCAACAATTATGTAAATTCTCGTGTCATAATATTTACTCTATTACTTGTTTTAACAGTATTTAAAAGTTCTGTAAATATTTCGTATGAATATTGTGGGGAATATTTATTGTCCATGAAAACAGGACAAGGTTGCCGTGGAATTTTATGTTCTCAACATCATAACCAATCTATAAAGCGACTGTCTCATACATAACGTAAAAAAAGCAATTTTACTCGCTAGTCAAGTAATACCAAGTATTTACCTTATGGTCTAATAAGGGCATTATGTGTCATTTTGATTCAATTATTTATAATTATGCATGATACATATTGTAGCGACCATTCTTTGATGCCCATTGCTAGTTGTAAGTGTTACATTATCTGGTGTGAGAAAATAACATTACTTTGACATTTTATTCATAAAAATAAGAAATACTTTGAAAGATGTACAACATGGAGGGCATAGGCCTAAACAATTGTAAAGTCCTTGTTGCAAAAACTTAGTTGTAACAACGGTAATATGCCAAACCGTCAATGAGGAGGTGTGCTATTTTCCAAAACCTGATTCACTATCCATTCACTTATATGAAAAAATAGCTTTAATGTAAAAAAAATACTAGATTGCAATTTTGCATTACCGTAAGTAATATGATATAAATAATAATACTGTGCTTTTTGTGACATATTTACAGCGTGTTTCATACATAAATTGTCTGTGATTTTGAATATTTAGTGTGCTTTATCTCGTCGTGGCATCAATGGATGACTGCGGTTAACACCAATGTCGTAAAAATTAAGAAAATATGATATAATGCATAAAGCCGCCATGATTTCACTCAGTAAATTATTCACGCACATCGAAATCATACATTAAAGATATTTATCACTATCTATATATCCTCTATTGCGGTGTTAGATACGTGTTTTGATAATAAAAATGTCTTAAATGTTCATATTTTAAATAATTGGGATGCATTAACAACATTAATTTTCAATAAATTTAAATGAAATATTGGGTGATAATATGTAGGGAATTTTAATTATATTGTAGTAAGAATGTTATATATGAGTAATTCAATTTTTAAAAAGAATTCAACTAAAATTTATCAAAATATCGAAATAAATTCCATAGTAACAGAAAAAATCACCGGAAAACTGAATTTTTTTATACTTATTTTATGATGGTGTTGTTTGCAAGAAAATAACCATTGCTACTTAAAATGCGGATAGGGAAGTTTGTGTAAAACATTCTCAAGGTAATAAATATGAGCGTCTACTAATAATGAGGGAATCTTTTACATATCGTCGACAGTTTTCATAAAAATTCAGTATACGTGTTAGCAGTTTTGGGTGACAAGTGCCGTAAATTTGATCATTATTAAACATGGATTCAAAAACTTCCCTGTTTATGGTTGAAACTAATTCTACAGGTTTTGATCTTCCCCGTCCAAATACAAGAAGCTGAATTAATTTTATGCTGAGTCAAGAAAGAAAGTGTGCATTAGATATTTTTTAATACCATGGGGTAAACACGTAAAATATACCCTTCAAGATGAAATACAGACAACAACAAAAATACCACCTGATAGAAATGGAGATTTTTGGTCAAATTGAGGCCAGAAAACCTGCTATAAGCTGGCTAATCATTGCTTGCACTACAAATTCTATCTTTAAGATATATTTGCTAAATCTTCAGATCTCCACACTTAGTAGCCCTTGTGTTACAGTATAATTCCTTAGTAATATTACTTAAAGTGTTGCACAATCTAAATAGCTTAAGTATACCTGTCAACAGTTCTTTAGAATGATAATATTTTAAAATGCAATAAAGGGAATCTATAAGCTTATATTTTATTATCCTCTCGAGTGTCCTCAAGTGGAGTTTATTCCGTTATTTAGGGCATTTACAGGTGTCTTATCCTATCTGCTCGAGGACTCTCGATTTTTGTTTACGCTCATGTTTTTAGTCCGAGTCTAGACTCAAGTACTCTTCATTATGGAGGTTATTACAGTATGCGGTCATTCAATAACATGAATTATTGCTTTATACCAAAAAACAACTGATTATCAGTTTGTCACTCCCGCGAAGTCACTTTACTTGTTAGTACAAATGTGGTTTTTGTATGAAAGGTCATTTGTCTAAATCAATTTTTATAACAAAAGTAAAAAAAAATCTTGTGAAACTTGGCCGGTGTCAAGATTTATATCGTTACAATAATTATCCTTTTCTCTCCTTACACCCCCACAAAATTGAGGGGGGACATTTTTGGCCCTTTTGATAAGTTTTTGTCACGAAGGCTTGGCTTCCGATATGATATTTATGTACACTTCAGTTACGGTACGAGAAAATTCATTGAATAATTCTCAAGTTTGATTTGTTTTGTAAACTGCCGATGACCTTTATTCAGGCAAGGTCAAATGGGTCGATATCATATCATACATTAAAACAATGACAAGAATTTGAAAAATGTTCAAACCATTCAGTGTTTATAATAAATATTTTTATTCGGAATTCAGATGTCACAAAACTTATTATCCCATGTCTGAAGGACTAATAAGAGTACAAAAAGGCTTGTCAAATATTGCTCAGTTATCTTAAGATTTGAGAATTTCTGTAACTCGATTATATTTCAATGTTGTCTGCTGTCGTTGAGTCATGTGATTTCTAGTGGGTGACCACTTTCAAAGTCTGTTCAAAATGGGCTTTCGATAAAATGGAAAATATGTGCAACTTTTATTGAAAACTGGGTACCAATTCACCTGGACTTTCGGAGTGTTTGTTGTCATAAATGCACCGTTACTATGGAGATTCTTCTCCAAAAAAGTAAAAATTGCCCCCTGCAGTTTACACCAAATTGATTATTTCGGAGGTGAACAACGCTAAGTAAACAATTTTGTACCGACTGGCTCCACTTCAAAACACTTGGAAGTTATTTATACCTATTAGAATATGTCATTTAATTTTTACCAAAATAGAAATCTGACCGAAACTATGTCAGTTATTTGGTTCATCAGAATGAACTGTAAGGATCGGTCTACCTAACCCTTATGACTCTTTAACTTCGGATCGCAGTTCGTGTTTTCATGTAAGGGTTTTTTATCCATTTTGAATGGCAATAAAAGGGGTACATTGTAATTCAACTGAAGATACCGTTGAAGTACTCTTGAGTATATCATTTGTTTACAAAGACGTGATTGACTAACAACTCATGATTTCATGATCGTCTGTACGTACATTTTGAACTTTTTTTGTACGTAAAACAAAAGTAACCATTGACACGTTACATCCTGATTGGTCGAATCTAAAAGTACGACAGTTCGGTCAGTGTCGTCTATGTGTTTTTGGGCATGACCGTCAGAATATATTGGACAAAAAAAATTCCCAAGTGACAAGTTAAGAGTCCAGTTTATAGATAACAAACATACAGTGACTTGTTTGTTGTTTTGTATTGCGGTATTTTTGTGTGACATTAACTACTTCATTGACTACCTTTACGTTGTATCTAGTATTTGTGCTCTGTGAGTGTTGCATAAAGCCACTTAAGGATTTTGCAATTATTCCAAATCTGTTCTCCTGCTGTGTCAATTTCAAATTAAAACGTGTTTAATTTGGTAATTTGCAATTTTGTTTTGACAAGAAAATTTAATATCTGTCATTATTGACCAGTAACTCGCCCCGACTAGTCCAAATACAAATCTGCAATCTTGTGGTAACAGTGTACAGAATTAACTGTATTAGGGAGGCGTAGTGGTCAAGGGGTAAAAACACCTTACCCCGGCAATGAGTGAATTTGATCACAAACTTCACGATTCCTGAATTTGGTGCAATTACTGGTTGGTAGCCAGGAAGCAATCATCAAGAGTGATTAGTATAACGTGTAAGAACTTGTTTCACAATTGATGTTAAATAAATAAGTTTACATAAATTAACACCATTGCCTATAAAAACATGGATTTTCTTTGAAGGTATTTAAAGTAATCCAGTTTTTGACAACATTAGACAATACTCTTGATAGAGAAAAGCAACAAGACTTGATGATTGGCTTGTTAAAAAAGCAACAGTTTTTTTTAAAGCAACAACATTGTTTGCTTTGTAATACAATAAAATCTGAGAAATAGTTTTAGGATTTACTGTAATGTAAAAATAATACTTTTTGTTAACTAATGATTGAATATTGGAGAGGGGAAATGTGGCTTTGTATTTCATAATGCCTTTGTTTGTGACAGTTTCTTGATTTTCGTTTATATCCATTTCGTATTTACATTAAGAAATATCTGCTATTCAAATATCAAAGGTTTATAATGGTGTCGACGTGTGTCACAGATTTGTTGATTTTGACAAGAAGTTGGAAACGATTTTAAAAGAAAAAACTTTGTTATATTTGAAAAAATGATAGTTAAGGTGTTACATTTTTAGGCTAGTCTACGTCTCATGTCTGTGCTAATTACAAAGTGTCACAAATAACTGCTTGTTGTTAATTGCATTCATGCCCACATGTTTGTGTGTCCGACATTTTTGACCATTGTGTAAATTGAAAAGTGGGAATTGTGTCAACGACAGCAAATACTGACTGCCAACAAACACAATGTAAGGCTGAATATAAGTTGTTGTTGTTGTTGTTGTTGTTGCAATCAGTTAGAAAAAAATTTAGTCAAGTTATTTTAGATTTTCTACTTTTAATGTACATTGTAATACTGAAATAAAAAAAATTTGTTTAGGTGTAATTAAGTTGAAAACGAAAGTGGTTAGGGAAACAATTGGTGCAGATTCACATGTGACTAAACTTTTTGGAAAAGTATAGAAAATTAATTACAGTAAAACCTCAGTAATGCAACCACCCTTGGTACCCTTGAAAAATGGTCATATTATTGAGGTGACCTTTATATTGAGGTTGAATCAAGAGCAAAACAGTGAAAATGGACTTGGAAATTGTGTTCTTAATTTTGAGGTGGTCTTTAAGTGAGATTTTACTGTAATGTTGTATTTTTTGCCCCAAATTTGTAACAATAAATTTTGTGATTTTACATTATGACCATAGGAATATTTGTCAACATAGACACTTATACATGATGTCCCCTTCTCCCGCCTTATGGTTGACCTCAGCATTTGACCTTTGCAATGTCACACAATTTGTCACTTAAACATGTGACGACTATTTTAAGACATAAACAATATGTGCAGAAGACATGTGTCAAAAACAATTTGCAGTTTTTCGGTTGGCACCTTAATGATAATTTAGGATGTAAGAATGTCAATTAGTTACCATAGTTACATAATATTTGTGTATGACACTTCATTAATGACAATATGTGATAATTATATACATGCATTTGCTGTGTATGTAACAAGTTTTGTATTTACTAGAATGAGTACTCAGATTGTAGGCCAGACTTTCACAAGGCCTTGTCAAATATCTTCTCTGTCAATGTTCTTGAGTGTAGGATGAAAAGCCCCTCCAAAATAAAACCTCCCCTGTCTATTTTTACTTAAGGGTAAAAAATGTGTCCAGAAGGGGCATTGTCCAGCTCACATTTGCTTTTTTAATAAAATACTATTTTTGCACTGTTTCCTAGCAACAAAAATTTATACTCAAGTTAGGCATTATGTTTTTTTACAATAAAATTAATTTGCAAGACAAAATCTTGACAATGCAGTGAACTTGTTTGATATGTGTCTAATATTTTAATGGCCATTAAATTGCATTATTCCAAATTGAGTGTAATATAATTTGTTTAAATGCTTTCTATTCAAATACCTAATTTGTCTATTTGGTGGTAGATAATTTCCTTAATTAAAGTTTAAATTAGTGTGCTCAAATATTGGGAATATGTTCCTGTCTTTTCTACGTATGAATCATGCATATTTGGTAGAAACAAGGAAATGGATAAGCCAAGTTAAGGGATAAATGTCGAACTGCTTGAATGGTTTTGATTCAACAACATCTAACAATTGTGATAATCATTCCGAAATCCCCAAACTTGACAGCCGTGCTATAATCCATTATCAGGACTTTACTATCTACAAGTACTGTTACATATTATCACATAAGTAATCTAAAACTGTATCACCTGTTGTATATGGCTGGCCATATGTTGGATCAATGATTTTGCATATTTAAGTTGGGTGGTATCTCGATTAAGTGCACATGTTTGTGCATATTATTTGCAGCTCTCTTAGTGTCATGTGCAATTTACACCATTGTGTTTTCAAGGCCAAACGCATGTGTTTTGTTCATAACGATAATCTTGGTTTAATCCTATTAGTTAAGATAACACCTGTGTATTTAAAAGACATATATTTCAGTAAATTTGTTTATGAGGTTGTTGTGGGACTGGGTAGGGGTATGGAGCTCAATCACCTTAACAAACTGGTCTATTGAGGTGGTCTTAATATTGAGGTTCACTAAAGAGCAAAACAGTGATAATGGACTTGAAAAATGTGGTCTTATTATTGAGGTGGTCTTTAAGTCAGATTTTACTGTACATATGTTACGAAAGTTGTGTTGAGAAGGGGGGGGGGGGCATTTAAGTGCATACTCCAAAGAAGTCTACTCTCCCTGTAGGCAGGTCTCTGAGTGCTTTGTTTTGGTGAAATGTATATACATTGCAAGGTCAATCCATCAATATTTGTAACCTAATCTACCAGACTTCTTAATTAGCATAATTGCAGTTATATTAGCTGTAGGATTATATTTCCTGTTTAAGTTTGATTAGCATCTTGTATGCAGATAATGGTTACTTTCAGCTATTTGATAAAATGTACCAATATTTGACCAAAGGGAACCCCATTGATTATCCGAGAATCAAATAATATATGTACAACATGGGTTATAGGATATAGTCTTTGTTTTAACATTGATGAATTTTATATAAAGCATTGAAATACCAAATAATGTGCAATAAAATTAAACAATGAATGTAAGTTTTGGATATTTATTAACGAACCTGATGAGGCTCAAACCCACGATCCTTTATAAGTGAGATAATAAGCAGCATTAAATTATCACCCTTGAATGTAAATTATTAAGTTTTCTATTCAAATACCTAATTTGCCTTTTTGGTAGTTAAGGTAATTTCCTTAATTAAAGATTAAAGTAATGTGCTCAAATGTTGTGAAAAGGTTCACAATGTAGTATGTATTAATCATCATTTATGCATACATGTGTATGTTAATAAGATGATTTCATACATTTGTGCTAAAAATAGAAATATTCTAATCACACTTGTATTTTTCAAGCAGTTTTTATTCGATAATTTTGTGCATGTTTGAAGGACATAATAATAACCACTATCTGCATTCAGTGATATTTATTATGATACTAGACAAGAACATAATACAAACAAAAATTATATATTTGTTTGCCAAGCATGCTCGAGAATGTTCTGTTTTCATTCAAAATAAACAGTAGAATTTGTACAGATCAACGTAAAATTTTAATCATCTCTTTCCATTGATTTAAAATCGGGCGAAATTTTTATTTACATTTGTGGAAATTTTATTTTGGGATTTCTTTTGAAAACTTTAAAGCATTGTCAATGCAAGTCATTGTTAAAAATCCCCAGGTTATTTTAACTATTGAAAGTTTAATGACTGTGTTGCATATTATTATATAAATGTTATTTCATAGAAGACCATTATTGTTTATCACTGTCAAACCTGACCATGCAAATAAATACCCTGAAACTACAAAATCTCACTTTAATAGTTTCAGGACAAATGTATAGTAGCTCATTAATATTCATGAAGTGGGTGGTCTTATGACAGCTTGACAGCCAATCAGGTGTTAGACTGAGGTCATATCTCTAAGGTCATGTTGTAAAACAACAAAAGAAGAGTGTCTTTCATTCATGCTCATACAATTGCTTGAGAAGTAAATGATTATGTTTGTTTGAAAAAATGACATCTCTGCTCTATTGAGTTAAAACATCATTACATGTGACAGTTTGTTACAAGTTAATTGAAAATAATGTGGAGTTCAGTTTTTTGAGTTTTTAGAAAAAAAGTGTCACATTGGAAACTTTCTTGGACATATATAAAATGGACAGATTTTAATAATTGCACACTGTGTACTTTATGCTTGATGTGACAAAATACATCAAATTGTGCTTAAACATTATAATAACATTACGGTTAAATCGGTGTGGGTCATATTTATACTGATAGCGTCTACTGTATGTGTACAACGTGGAATTAGTCATAGTCGGAGTCACATGGTTTTGTATTGAACAAGTTTGGTTTCAAACTTCATTCAGCAGTTTAAAGTTTGTGGAGTAAAGAGGATTTATAAACGGACTGGTCGCCGATATTATTTTGTCGTTGACGAATGACTTTCAGTATTGGATTGTTTTTTGTTTATTGTCGATTACATGGAAGACGTCGGGGTTTCGTGATTTGTAAGCTACAAATCGCATTAGGACTTTTATACGAGTGATTAGAAAAGGAAAATTAGCGTCTCTTATTCTAAGTGATTTTGAAGTGGCCGAGGAATTAAAACCCGCCTTACGAGTGACTTTTGTGTGTATGACTAAGGTTGTTTAAGTATTTGAAGTGATACATGTTCTTATATCAGATGTTGACTGTCTCGTTACATTCAGATCAAAGGATTTCATGTTGGATGAGCGAAAAGATTTTTTGCCATTTTTTCGGTATTTTTATCTGCCTGCGTAACACTGTTACCTAGATAAGAGCTGGATAGATCAATTTGTTTGATAAGAGGACTGGAGTAAGGAGTTGTTTATGTCTGTTTACCCTGAAGGGACATTCTAGTTAAAGTGGGATTTTTATCTAATATCTGGATAATATTTAAATGGGAAAAAAGCCAGCATATTATAGCCCGAAGTTACAGATTTATGCAAGTGATAATACGATATTGTCAAGTTGTTGCAACTGTTTATAAATGTTCAATAACTTACGAAGGACTAGTTCAGGTCAATAATATTCGTATAGCAAACATCATCGGTGAAGGGCTTGTGCGGACAGTGACAGCGAATCAAATCATTTACTGTATGAGTGTTGTCAGTTAATTGCTGTGGAGTTGTAAAATTTGTGTCGGAAACTGGTGATTACATCTTATTAGTGGATCTTATGCATTGAATCACATTCAGCTTGTCATACTACACTTAAGACTTGACAAATTTGATGCTTGCAGGGATTTTTGTGAAAGTGTATGGATTAGACTTAATGAAACGAAACTACTGAACTTGTCCAAAAAATATTTTGGTATACTAATTGATAAACTTTTGTGTGATTATTTTGAAATCAGCTTTTATGCATGTTGACGTTTAAGACAACTGTGCATGCAGGAATCTATGTGATTATGTACTGAAAGTATATACAGATTGTTCAATGTTGCGGATTATTTATAGTAACTTCAGATAAGCCAGAGAAAGATAGCAGAAATGGGCGCAAACAGCTCAACTGATGCGGCGGAATTTCGCGCAAAATACGGAACACATTATTCACCTGGTATGTATATTATTGTTTGATATTGTGCGGCCAACATTTTAGACCCCTAAGGTAAGGGGGTCAAAATAACCACCTATCTAGTGTTTGAGTTGATTTTCTATTGTCCAGAATGACCTCCACGCCAGATTATATATCAGAAACCTGCGAATGAATGAATCTTCCTCCTTTTCCCAAACTCTCTCGTAAAATGCATGAGATTACTACATGACCCCAAAAAAAAAGAATTTGCTTTTTGCTTCCCATTTCCCATCTTCACAACAAGTGGTTTTAAGACTGCCCTTGAAAATGCACGAATGCTGCCAACCTCAGTATAATGTTGTCAATAAGAAATTAGGGGTCACTTCACGAAGAGACCCCTAAAATCAATATTGTACCAGGATTGCTTAGTGCTGTCATGCATGTTGTTGTTTTTTGTTGTATTTGTGAAATATACTCGATTGTCGCATGTTGCTTAGCAACCATTCGGAAGCATTTAATTTTGCACATTATTAAATACATATCAATTAATTCTAAATTAGACAAATATAATGAGTTGAAATATAACTATCATCAGTTAATTTAGATGTAATCATTCATACCACTAATTATCATTTATTAATTACCAATTAACAGTAATTACGATTTCTATTGATGCAATAGTAAATGAAAATTAATTATCAATCTATTCATACTATAAAATCATAGAGAAACATTTAATAGCTTGTCATAGTCTTAATCTCAGGCTATTAAATCATTGTTTATGACACATTTAGTAAATTTTAGCACTAATTATGTAATTATAATTTGTAGTTTTACTAATCTCAAACTAGATGGTCATAAAGCACTTGTCCTAATTTGACACCTGTCAAAGCATGCTTCCTGCTTGATTAAATCACTCAAATCATCAATGTTGTCAAAAACTGTCCCCTTATCTGATTACAACTTTTATTTAGATTAAGATAGCAAACATAATTTGAACAAAAAGGCTTTACAACTAAGTACATTATCTTGGTATCTAACTTTCTAATCAACGTTATAGTGTAACATTGTGGTAACACAGTATTAGCAAAGAAAGGGGTCCACTTAGTGCTGAATCTCAAGGGTCAGTTTGATAATTTTTGACCAGATTTTACCATTTAAAGCAAGAGTACCTATAATTTAGAGAAAAATTTACCCTTCAACCAGAATTCTAAGGATCAAAATCTGGCTTTGTTGAAAATCCCAGGGGTCAACTCAAGGGTCCAATGGAAACCCTGGGTTACCATAGTTATTCCACCAAATGTTTGAAAATTAGAATTTGTATTTAAAATGAATAATGCTCATGATTTTTACTACATTGATCAGTGAAATCCACCTTTGTTGAATGTCTATTCCTGTAAAATTTAGGTTGCTGTTCAATTCAGTATGAAAATTTCAATAAAGATTTCATTAATGAAGTTTTTCCATGTCAGTATTAATTTTTGTCAGATCTTATGTTTCATTTCTATAATGTTAATCATTATAGAATTTCCATGCATGGTATAATTTTCCCTTCATATTATAATATTACAGTACTCAAGTTTTTCAGTTTAATTGCCATCAAAAATTAGTTATTCTATATCCAGTGAAATTTCATCGTCATTTCTAAATGGTCAGTTAAATTATGTACCAAGTTCCTTTCACCAATCGGTTATGAGTAATCGGGAGTTTTGTTGCCAAGTTCATTTGAATCACCTACCAACGAAGGAACGAAGGCAATACTGTTACCATGACTTGTTTGCTAGATTTGGACAATGGATTTTAATTAGTATTAGGGTCAAGTTACAACAGGCTGAAACAAAGGACTTTCACTTTCAATTAAATTTATAGTCTTAAATTTTACCTGCATTAGCTTTTTCTGGCATTGTTTGTCAAACTTTCATTTTTTTGCTCTATAAATTACAGTAAATTACTCATTTTATACACTTTTCCTATTAGTATAAAGTGTGTATACTTGCTCTTCCTTTGTTGGATGAGTAAAAAAAAGTAATGAAGTCAAAACATGGAGATTGAGACAATGGCGCAATGTCAAAACTTTGACATCGTTTTATTAATCACAGTGACTTGATCTTGTACAAAAAAATTAATACTCTTTACAAGACTGACAATATCTGTTAATTGGTCGTTCAAGTAGTCAAAAATTGGTTGCCATGGCTACTTGACACATTGTAACAAAAAGGGGACAGACTGTTTGGCCCCTGTAAATTTTTGTCCCTCAAGGTTATTGATTAGTGGAGAAATTCGATACATATTGTGTGATAGCCTTCAGCATTTGTTTCATTGTTAAGGGTACGGTAGGCCATAAATGCACCATGTTTGAATATGCATGAAATAAATTTACCGTAAAACCTCAAATAGTTGATCATAACATAGAACTTTATGTTTCATTTTAATGTCCATGCATAAATTTCTTTGTGTCTGTAAGCCTGCATTCATTATATGTTCTAATTTTGGATTTGAGATTCTCTTATTTTAAAATCTTCATGACAAACAGGGTCAGTTAAAGTGGGTCAAAGGTTATGAATCTCAGTTTAGGGACCAGTTTCAAACTGAAGTATTTGATTGGTTGTTTCTGGTCACAGTCTGAAAATTGACCAATGACGAGGCTTCATTCTGAGGCTAATCTCAAAACTCATTTTCATACAACTCAAACCCTGGTTAGAAACATTCGAAGGTAGTTTAATTATTTAACTTCATTTGTATATATAACTTGAACATTTTTGGGAAATAAAAGTAAATCCCCACTTCACAGACAGCTGGTTTAACATTTCTGTGAAGGCAAAAACCTGAAACGGCAATAAATCTTTAGATTTGACAGCTTCTCTTGTTATAAAAAAATTATATGATAAACAAACTGCCAACTGAATGCATAAAACATTGTAATTCAATACTGCAGCAAGACACCTTCATAGTGAATATTTGCATTGACAGATAAATATGCACAGTAGAACGTTTTCGAAATTCAATTCTTATCCGTGAACTTAAGGGCATTACGGCACTATTTCATGATTGAATTACCGACAAACTTAACTGACTTTCTTTGGAACCTTACCCGTACTGTCATTTATCTTAAGTCTCCCACATTCATGATCAAATAAAACAGACACAAATCTTCTTTTCAATTTTTAAACCCTCGGTTTTCAGGTTGAAAAATTACATTTTGTATTCACGTCGACAAAAATTCCAGTATATTCACGTTTGTTTAAATTGTTGACATATTTCCAAATCCGACTGAATTAACTTCGGGTGGTGGTGGTAATTAAGTTGAACGTATGTATAAAACCGCTTCCCCTGACTGCATAAATTAAATTCCTAAGTGTCGTTACTGAGATCGAATGAATCAAATTATCAGTAATACATACAAGTACTATATACTCTACGCAGATGGCTTCAACCGCTTTTATTTAATTAAATGAATTCAATTGACAATGTAGATACTTGACACTGATAAAACCGGCTTTGGTCAAATACTGATAACGGAAATTCTTTGATCATGAATCGTATATGTTTGAAATTATCGTAAGATGTCAGTCTCTCCGTAACCCGACGCCGATAATAATTTAAAAAAGGTCGTAGGTCAACATAAATGTATATTTCTGATAAATGTGATAATGTATATCAGACTTAGCTAAATTAACGTAGTTTATATGTGAACTAATTTCCATACTACAAACGATCCATACGATATCTCAAAAGGACCCGATTTGTTGAAATTTAACCCTTAGGACCGTGAGTTGTCAAAAAAAATTGCCATGTCACTCAGAGCGGTGATATACTTATGTCATTAAAAGTCAGGACTGGCCATTTTTTTTGTTGGGATAAAATAAGGTGAACATTTATGTCTGCATCTCAAAGCAAGCATGTATATTGGTGACACTTAAACTTCACTGTGCTTTGCATGTCATGTAGTGTCGGAAATGTCTGTATGTCGCTTTTTGTGGTAAAAAAATGTAAAATGTGGCTGCGTTTCATTTTTGTACATGTATACACATCATAATAAATGTTCTGTTTATATTATAAGCATATTCATGATACATGTATTATTTAAATTTATTTAAATTAGATCATTATTCAATCTGTTCATGACACTAATTTGCATTATTCTTCCATTCAAGTAATATAAATTTCGCATTAATTAATGTTAATTGGCTATATAAGTGTTGATATTGCATAAGTCCACCGTTGTATGTGTGATTTATTTGTTAGATAATGTTCAATGCTTATTGGCTTGCATGATCATATAGTGTGTGCTTGCTTTCTGATTAGGTGCTCGGTGCGCAACTTGGTTCAAAGCAAAAAAATTCAGAATGGTAAAAATTTACCAAATACCATTCTAGCCTTGCACACTGCACCAGTGCTTTATGACAGCTTATTGTGTCCGAGTTCTGACTGCAGAATTTCAAAATCTTTATTTCGAAAATAATTTGCTCAAAAATTTGGGTTTTGAAACCAGTCGAAAAACTCTAGCCTCTGATTAGTTGGTTCTGTGCTCAGTCTTGGCATTGACCAATGAAAAGACTGCATTCTAATAAAGACTGGTTTCCTGATTCAGTTTATATCATTGGGCCCAAATTCTTCAAAAGATAATGTATACCAATATATAATATGGGGGTATAAAGTTTCTTGCTAGTTTAAGTTTAATTACTGGTAAAGAAACAGTTGAAAATTTAGTAATGAAAATGATGAAGTTATGTTTTTAATTGTAAATAATATTGGGCATTTGGATTAATCTCAAAGTTTATAACATATATAATCTTGTTGCGATTGAATGAAATCATGAACATACAATCCTGGTACAAAATAACAACAACAACATGAACAGTAGTATTAGTACATGTAGTAGTGAACAATCAAGGAAGTGTGTGCACACGTGTAATTTTCTACGTTCACACTCTTCCTTATTGTTGGCTTGTTACTTATGCAGCAAACACATTGATTTTTTCCCCATTTTGTAAACTGGTACTCATAAAATAAATTTTGTATGAAAAGGATGATGTTTTAACAGTTTAAAGCCGATATCAAGTTCTGGTATCTTTGGTGTGTTTGATGAAATCTTATACTTAAATGGTCTAATTTTTTTGTTATAAAATCTTCATAGCCCCAATGAAGCAAATGTAGATTGACAGCTTTCTTAAAGTTGGAACCCAACATCAAAACCCTACTGAGCAGCAATAATGAAATAAATCCCTCCAGGAAAGGGATATACCAGAAAGTATCCTAAACAAAAGTGGGCTTATTTAACTCAAAGATAATTTTTACATGAAAAGTTCAGCATTTTTATTTTTCACTAAATTTTACCGATTTTATTTAATTGAGGATTCTGGTGATTCTCTTGATTGAAATTTAATGTTTGGTTATTTATGCATTCCAGGAAAACCCGGCATCCCTGAAGGAATTCCCAAGATCGCAGACATTACTCATAATTCCATAATATTGTCATGGTTATCGCCATTGAATTTTGGGAGGATTTTAGCCTATCAAGTGGAGTGTTTTAATTTGAAAGACAGAAAATGGCGTATTGTCACAAGTACTTGCCAAGGAACAACTTATCATGTGAGAAACCTAACTCCCGAAACATTATACATGTTTCGTGTAAGAGCCGAAAACATTAATGGAATAAGTAAGCCTAGTCACACATCCGAAGAAGTTCGAACTCGTCCAGTCCCGACTAACTATCTCGAAGAGAAACGAACAACGAAATTAGTCCGACGACACAGTCATTACTTAAAATTAGATAGTGGTTTGAATAATCTCATGAACAAGGCGGATTTAGATGAAGTTGATTCTACCGAGAACACTGTTGGTAGTATTCCATTTCGACGGAATAGTATGCGAGGTTCTCTACCTCCGGGATTCCGCACTAAAAGGAACTCTGCAACGAGTTTTCTCCCCGGATCTAAACGAGAAAGTGTATGTAACTTTAAAGAATCGAAAAAATCATTTGAAGAGTCTTCCATCGCTGAGGAAGATGGATTAAATCTCAAAAGAATTTCAACTTCATCAACAGAAGCTTCAAGTATATTCTCATCAAATTCTATGACTTCGATCGTTGAAGACGAAGAACTGAAAGTTCTCTACGGACAACAAGAGTGTCATATGTGTTGTGATAACGATGATGCATATTCAACGACAAATTCTCACGTGACAACAAGTTCCGGCTGCTCCAGTATGAGTTGTAGATCCTCCCATAGTTCTCATAGTCATCATTCTACCCATAATGCATTAGTACACCCTCCGCCTCCCACCAGTAACGAGAATTCAAACATTTTGGCGGCATCAATTTCGGACGACAATAAGATGGACTACATTTCAAACCCTGACAAACAGTTCCACCAGTTGTCGTATTGTGCCAATCGTTTGGGTGGGAAGGCGAATCCTAATGCGGGAAAAACAATCTTCGATATCTGTGATAATGAAATATGGAAAGGACGTATTGATATAAGTGATGAAAAAAGTAGTCCCAACAATAATCATAATGTGAATTTCACGAGTAGGAATACCTTAGACCTGCGGTCCATAAGAAGCATGCTAACCTCTCAAGACATTATGGTGAAAACTTTAGACTCGTGTAATGTGGAAAATACTCGCAGAACTCATTGTGCCATTAAAGAACTCGATGAAGAAATGGCGATAGACATTGTGTCGTCAATTTGAAAACTGTGCCAAGTTATTTGTAATCATTTCTGTGCAAAGTGGATCTAATTTTTGTGTTTTGCTTTGGAGTTTTGTGGTTTTGATGAATTTTATACATGCATATTTTATGAAAATTGTCTACTTTTTTCTATCACTTAATAACATGAAAAAAAGTGTGGTCTTGGGATTTTTCTTATCCGGTAGATAAAATTGTAACTTTATCACAAATTACACTTGTATAAGCACCAACATTATTTTTGATAGGTGTATAAGCCGTTTGTTTTGTTTTTGAAAAATCTTTTAGCTTTGTAGATAGGCATGATTTTGTTGCCATTATTTTGTTACGCAACATAATTAGATGTAAATGTTCTTTTCTTAACCTAATTTTAAGATATTTATTTATTTAATAATATGTATAACTGAATGTTGGGAAATCTATTTAAAAAATTTGACATACTTACAGATATTTTGTAAAATAATTGATGAACCAAAGATAATATCATTTCTTGTTAATACTTTTGCTGCACTTTTATTTTGTTTCTTTGCATAGATATTTAAATGCTTTAAAAATTTAGAAAATTTGCCTCTGATATTATTTTTATTGTTCTCTTTCAAGGGAGATAATTTTGTAGTTTCTGTAAGTTGTTGAGAGTGATCTCCCTTTAGTATAATGTTGATTGTTACTGGTGCTAATTTGTTAACCAAATTTCACATCCATAATAAAATAGTTATAAATCATTATCCTTTTTCGTTTTCTTTTAATTTCTTTGATGATTTGTAAAAAGATTTGTTTTGTTCTATGATCAATGCAATTACAACAACAACAGATTTCATCATCATCTTCATCATTATGATAATATTAGGTACACCCAATGGCTCTCATGCGAGGATGCAGAGGGGGGGGGGGGACTGGGGATCCGGGACCCTCCCCCTGAGATTTTGGCAAAATAGGGTTCTCCATATCTAATCCTAGATGAAGAGGGGGTCCTAAATTTAAGGGCCTCACTGTTTTTGTCCAAAATTGGCATATAACATATGAAGAGAAAGTATTGCATTGCGAAAAATCTAGGGACTCCCAAGCCTGACTTCATTAGATCCACTGCCATACCAGAAGCCGGACCCCCCTCCCCTTGATGAAAATTGCTGGATCCTCGCATGCTTTTCCTGTACTAAGTTACAAATGAAAGCATTCTGCTGAGTAGAAAATACAATACAAATGTATATAAGCACACATTTACATACATAACTATTATACTTAATATGTTTTGCAATACATGAGAAATTCATTATGAACATAGTTGGAATATAGGAAATGGAATGCCTGAAACAAGGAAACATAGGTTTCCATTTCTACCCTTTCGGTTATTCGGTTCGGTTATATAAGTATATTAAATACAGAAATTCTCAATAACTGATTTGTCCAGGTAAGTAGTATTAGAACAATGTGTTTTAATATAAAATAAAGAAGAGCAATGACTAGAGATAGATCTTCATGACTCTTAATAAAAGTATGCAGATCCGATAGATGTGTAACTAAAAGATAATGAATAGAAACTTATGAGTTCTCTGACTAGAATATTGCTTCAGGAATAAAAAAGGCCTTCTGACATACAAACAGATTTATTTATAAGAAAGTACCGACTGAACTGCGAGAAAAAAAATGAAAATAATCGAACTTCTGTTAATCCTCGCATCCATGATAAAAAATATACTAGCAAATTCACTGTTGTCGGGAAAGAAACACAAGGGTCCGACACTCGGGTCAGAAAAGTGTCCATGGTCAATGTTCATTGATTGACTATATTATTATACTTTAGTTATATTTCTTAGTAAACCATTAGATTAATGATGCCACATACATAATACCAGACAGCAAGATTAATTTCTTTAGCTGTGAATACAATTTAAACATGTAGGTGAAATTTGAGCTTGGAGATCCATCTCAATATACATAATGTCAATCTCAAGATATATAATGTCAATCTCACAATATATAATCTCACACCAAGAACAGTTAAAATTATATTATAGCAGCGTTGAAGCAGATGCGGTTTCATCACGCCTTGTGATAAATACATCATTTAACATTTGTAAAAATATTTTATCTTGAGATCATTCTTAAAACTTGAAATCAGATGCTGATCTCAAGGTTATAAAACCGTCATGTCTTCTATTGTGATAGCGTTCTACCAAGCACATACATATAGCTGAGAGCTGTCATTAGAAGTTTGTGTCCTACAAAATTCTCCGAGTGTTTGTGAAGTACTGCTGCACCATAACATAAGATTTCTTGTTCAGGTCCCCTCATAAATTGCTGTTGCATCAGTTTTCCTTGCAGCCAAGTTTAAGTTATGTACACTGATTAAGCTGTCGGATTTGAATTTATATGCACGTACGATACAACGAACGATATTAGGACCTAAGATTATATACCTTTATCTACAGTTTTTTGTTGTCTTGGTGTATATGAGATGAAGATAATATTGTTTAATGACGTTTTAATGAGTTAACTTTTCACTGGGGGCATATAACGGAGACAGATGCGGTTTTTCGTTCAACAAAGAACCAAACTTCGGTCGAGTTCTGATACAGTAAGGTGAAAAAATCAAACCACTGTTTAGAATGCCCATTAACTGATACACATGTTTGGGGATGTTAAAATTTCAATTTATTTGTCCGTGTTTCGTAAGTGTGCCCAATAAATTGTCAAACATGGTCATGATACAAGAGTGATATATGACTTTATAATCTTGAACAATTTAAGAACATTTCATCGTCGTCATTCTGAAATGGCATTCGTGCTCGATAACAGTTTTGTTTTCATAGAAAATTTCGCAAAGGTGAAAACACCCAATTGCCAATTGTCAACTGTGAACTAAAGTAGTTTGACAAAATGCTGTTTTTGTGAAGTAGGTTTGTGTTATTTTATCGGATACATCCGGCAAAGTCACGGGCCTTCAGATTAAATCAAACGTTATAAAACCAGTCGGATTTAAAAGCTTTATTATCGTAAAATTTATGAAATAATTCAATTGTGTGGTAGTTAATTTTCCTACCCTTAAGCTAAGAGGAATTGTCACAAATAGTTGAATCAAAATGCTACCCTTTTACTAATGGACGCAGTGATTTCTATATGTTTTACTGGTTGGTAACCCAAGAGCACTGGTTAGGTCAACTGACTGGCTGCCTTATATGAATAAAATTCTTGCGAGAAACAAGTAAAACCCAAACAAAAAACATGTTTTATGACTCACGTATATTTCACATTAAACAGACAATTACCAATTATTTTCTCGTTAAAAAATCTGAGGGGCTGCTCCCTTTAAAATATGACAAAATAACACATGACCTCACTTTCATATCATCGCAAGATGAGGCCAAATTGCAGGAAGTGTCCCGTTTACTACCGGTATTTCATGGAAAAATCTAATGATTTCAAATTTCATGACATCAAATTGCGCATTTTTCTTTGACATCTGCGTTTTATGCTGGTGTTTCAACTAGAGCAATTATTGGTAATTTCAATATTTGAACAACAGATTTCATGATATGGTGTGTGAAAGTTAGATTGTTTTGCCTTCATAATGACCAGCATTTGACAATTGGTGGGAAAAGTTACTCTAAAAAGTATGTTTGATGTAAACAACAGGGGAGTGTTAGTGTAGTGGATTAGGTGTTGGCTGCACAAGTCTGGTGATGTGAGATCAAGCCCAGAAGGTCACAACCACACATTTCATAACATGCTCAGTTCCAGCACTTTTTGTCGGGGGTCCTGCTCCTAGTTGGGACCCCCTCCTGATCTAGGATTACATATGGACAATTGTATTTTGCCAAAATCTCAAGGGGGTCACAGAATCCCCCTCTCTCCCCTCTGGATATGTGCAGGCATAAGACTCCTGTACAGGTTTTTCCATGATGCAGACTTGAGAGGAATTCTAATTATTTATAATGCTTTCATCTTAATTAGCTCAATTAATCAATATGTATACGTAAACATTGTATCCTGTAAAATATTTCAAGACGTTTAATATAGTAGCCATAGTGGTTTAGGGGTGGAGCGTTTGATCCAAAGGGCATGAATTCAAGCCCCAGTAAATCGATCGGTCTGTTCAAAATTGAATTCAGAGGATTTTGTCAGTTCATAATTATGAATGAACAAAACGTTCAGGAATAAAAAGCCGGCAGTATTCATTCAAATATTTTGTTGAAAAGGGGAAGCAAAAGAATAAATTCATGAATCATTTGAAGACGTGGTGGCATCTGCAAATTGTCTCAGCAAAACACCTTGATCCAATTGAACATTTAATTACTAAGAGCGTTTTTCATTTCAATATTATTTGTGTGTGTTTTCTTCAATCAATATTCAATGGTTAAGTGATTGTTAAAGCCAATTCAATGCATGGTTTGCCTCCAAAGGCTTCCATTGTTAGCAGCAAGCCTTAACAATTTCAAACATGTAATTGAATACTGTTAAGTTCTCTAAATGCGAGCTTTACAATTTTGTTCAACTCTGACCCCTCTCTTATAAAAGTTGCTCAGTTTTTACAGTACTTGACTTTTGGAACAAAGCTACAATGATTCAGTATATATCTCCAAACACGTTTGTTTTGTCTGTTCTATGTACAGTCGGACCTTGTTTATTTGACGTTACCTTCTATCCGAATACTTGGTATCATCTGAAATAAATATCGGGTCCCGATGCTTCTTCCTATGCACCTCGAATTGAAATGGAAATGCAAATGAACTGCTCGAAATCATGTATTGTTCTAACTAAAATTTTGGACGCTATGAATTTGAATGAACCAGGTCCGACTGTATTTGAATTATTTGTCATATTGCAAGATTGTCTTGTGGCATTCCCTGTACCACTTTGGTCCTTTCTTTATGTCAGTTTTGTTAAGCCTTCCTGTACTGATTACATTAGGGTAGAATTGGTGCCCCTTTCCCCATGTACAATCCCTTGACTTGATACAATATTCATATTCTCCCCCCCCCCCCCCCTCTTTCAGGTCGTGGCTACTTGCTTTCTGTGCTTGTCCTGTGGTGTATTCCATCCCTTTGCCTCCTTGTTCACCCTTTTTGCATGGTAAAGTGTTTATTTTATTATAGTGTCACCCCTACTTAAAGGGCCAGCCATTTCTGACTTATGAGACACTTGCCTTCTGAGGACATTTAATTCCTGATTCCTATCCTTTAATGCCAGGAACCAGGCAGGTAGGCACATGGTAACCATTATTTAACTAGCTGGCGGCTCACCAACTGGCCACATCAATACAGACCCCCACCAAGATTTGAACCTTCCTTAAATATTTTATATGTTTACAAATGAAAGAAAAACAGCCTTTAAGTGGTGAAACAAATTTTGTCAAACTAACTGACTTCTATAAAATAAATATATTTAATTAAGAATGGCCTTGTGTCACCTCCCTGGAAACAGAGATATGTGAAACCTCATCTTGTTCTGAAATACGTACTGTTTCGCTCGTCTGTTTTCGTACAATGGATAAAACGTGTAGGCTCTTACGTTCTCTTCTTCGACTCTTGAGGCAATTTAGTAAACTGATTACCGACTCCTGGCTTCCTGTTTACATTCTTAACATTGGCCTCACCATAGAAAAGTTGCCCATATCAAGAGGGAAGCACAGGAAACGGTACTTGACAGTGTTATTGCACGCCACGCTGTAAACAAGAGTATATCTTCCTTTCTCCAAGAGCAGAGGAACGCTTAAATCTATTTAAATTGCTGTGTTATGATGGGTGAAGGAAGTGTCAAACTAGAATATACACTACAACACCTGTTTAAATAATGGTTACCATCATATTACGGTCAATTTAACACGTTTTAAGTGTCAATGATATAACCGTCCATCCTGTTTGCTGTAAGAAAAATTATATCGTTTCGGCTTGGTGTGCTGAAGGTCAAGGCCATTTACCATATCGATTGAGTTACGATAAAATGTTTTAGAAATCTATAAACTAAGACTCCTATGGGGTTGATTCTATGACCCTGTGGTAAAATCAATTTTCAAAATATATTATTTCATATTAACTCTGATATGAAAATGTTTTAATATGTGAAGGAATTTTGCTTACTAAGACAATGTTAGCAAACCTTACAAAAAAGCGACAACTGGAAACATTCTAGAAAAGTGTTTGTTTATGCATGAAAGACTAGCAAGGGAAGGCCATATTCACAAATCAGGGCTTCCCCCACCCAGACAGATCCCTAGGGTTCAAAATACAACGGAAAATGTGGATATCAAGACTATGCAGTAGATTTACACCAACTGAAAACCAGCTATATTCATATACCAGGATAAATCATCATTTAAATATGGCATATTGAAGTAACCGAGCATGAAATGTTATTCAAAGACCACCTCGACGTTCCTTCAGGTAGATCCCTCATCTCAAAGACTTTATTACCTCCATCTTTGGAGAGTTTCATTCATTTTCAACCATTTCAAATCATGCATGTATCCTTCCATTTAAGTGATGTCTGAAATTCCTTTGGATATCAAATATTATCATTCATATTTATTTCACCGAGGGGTTTAATTCAATATTGGGGAAATAATCCTTGCCCCAACTTTAAATTCACACAATATTGTCAAAGTTAAGGGTACGTGTCTCATTATTGTCAATTTTTACCCTGAAACGGAATCCATTTACAAATATGTGTATACCGCACAATCTGTTCTTCTATCTAAGTCAATATTGCAATAGTTGATGAAAAGCCTTTTCTATCTGTTTGTTATTAATATTTTATGAATATTATCCTAGGGGTCGGAGAATCGTTCCTTTGTTTTGCGTTATGTTTGAGGAAGTCAAACACGATCAAGTAAGCCGATAATGATTGATGTTCGGAAAATAGGGCATAAGTTAAACAAACTTTTGATGGATTTAATTTTGAAAATTATAGCATATGATAAGAAATGAAATATCGACGAACCATTTAGTAACACTGTATTAAATTTGGGGCTGTTCAAGATAAATGGGGAGAGTTATGAAGCCCTTAAACGATGATTTATTACGCCCTGAAAAAGTGATTTATATTCAGTTTTGTTCTGCAAAAAGAAAGCTTTCACTTCTAAAATGTCGATTTTATGCACATGCCTTAAAATGTTGTTGTAATAGGTATGGCATCTCTTAGCTTTGTTTTCTGCCATGTTGTGAAAATGCAAATACCGTCAGAAGTTCATTTATGCACACCCCTTATAATGTCATTAAAACACAACTAGCTTCTGAAGTTCATTTATGCACACCCCTTAAAATGTCATTAAAACACAACTAGCTTCTGAAGTTCATTTATGCACACCCCTTAAAATGTCATTAAAATGCAAATAGTATATGAAATTCATTTATGCACACCCCTTAAAATGTCATTAAAATGCAAATAGTATATGAAATTCATTTATGCGCACCCCTTAAAATGGCATTAAAATGCAAATAGTATATGAAATTCATTTATGCACACCCCTTAAAATGTCATTAAAATGCAAATAGGCATGAATTCTGAATAATTGTCTTATGCTTAAAAGATTGTTAAATAGACATGGAATCTGAAGATTTTATACACACACCCTGTAAATGCCATTGAGATAATCATAGCATATGTAGTTAATTTAGTGGCAATTAAAATTGTATTAAAATATCAATAAGGAAATGCTTCTTTGTTTCATTATACATATATAGTAGGAAATAGCTATATGTTACATGCAATTACGCTGTCTGATGTATTCATAAAATTAACAATAAAATATTTATTTGACATGTCATCCTGAGCTATTTATAGACGTTACGTTGAAAGATATTACTCATTATGTAGAAGGAAACTATTTCATTATAACGGAAAAGGCGTGTATGTGAATGAATCGGAAAGTGACTAAGTTTGGTTTGATGAATGATATCTACTTAATACACGAATGAGATGATTTCTTCCTCGAGCCGTCTTTATGTATAATTGATACGATAAAAGTAAATCAATTATACTTCAATTAAGTATGTTCATGTAGAAAGTAACTGGGTTTTTCCCAGATATAGAATGTTTATTGAATGAATAATAAGCTATGGTATGATAAATGTTTACATAAAATAAGACTGATTACATCATTCTTTGGAAATGTTCTAGATCTCAATTTGTGATAAAAAAAATCCAATAACCAAAATCGAAAATTTAAAATTGAATTTTTAAGTAATTGCTGGAAAGCTACAAAAATGATGATTAATAAATAATGACTAATATGGTAAATTTAAACTTGGTATTGTCAGTGTGGTGGTTTTAATAAATTAATTGTGATATAATTGATTGGATGTTATAATTGATACCAAATCTCTCGGCTTTGATTCCATTTGTATATACAGTACAACCTCTCCAGAGGTCCCGATGTATCTTCTTATGTATGTCATATTAATATGGGTTAATGAAACCATGCATTATTTGAAGCAAACATTCGGACACCATGAATTCAAGTGAACGAGGTCTGACTATTTACGAATTGAAAGTACCAGTATGTGCAGTAGGTGGAGCTAGCCTACAATTAAGTGGCATTATCTTCTACTGAAACCAGGAAGTAGCTTAAGTCTATTAACTTCCACATGGATTGATGAGATTTTGTCAGGGAATCTCATTGGCAGTTTTTACTAATACTGGCTTATCCAGAAAGCTCATTGGTGGGGACTTTGGTACATTAATGGGGGCTTGTCAGGGAAACCCGTGTGCACTTTTAGAGGTATGGGTTTTTGTCAGGGAAAGTAATATGTCTGAAACTCATCCATGTTTGTGCTATTAGTAATAATGAAGAAATTTATTAAACCTTAGCGACTGCACTTTGTTAAATTTACAATACGCTTCAACTAAATTTAATGTCATTCAATGAAAATCTGTTTGAATAAATTAAATGTGAAGGGTCCACACATCTGGCCGAGCCAACGGAAGTTCATTATTTTTGTATACAAATGGAAACAGGAAGTGGAAGTGAAAACGATACAGTACTACAAGCATTGGACCTACCCTGAACAATTTTATCGTTCATTGCCACACGCTGGTCTATTCACAAAGTCCTGGGTTCTATACCGTGAAATTGATGAAGAGAAAGTAACCGATCGTCATGGAAACCTCTCGAGAAATTTCTAAAATAAACAAATGACAACTGCGATAAACACCTGTGTAAACTTTGTAAATAACCTGCATTTCTGATGACCCTAAGATAGTGTGTGTATCTATGATCACATAAGGGCTCGGAAAGCATACTTAGCCATAGTAGTGGACCCATTAAAGTCAAGGACTTGATTGACAAAATACAGTTAAACCTCACTTAAAGACCACTTCAATGATAAGACCACCTCAACATTAAGAACACAATATTCAAATCCATTTTCACTGCTTTGCTCTTAGTCTTTACTATTGTGGTTTTACTGTTTGTTGTAAAATCTGTTTCAACTTATAACATTCAATTAAGAAAGTTTGATTGGACAGGCTAACTTCAACCAATTAAGGCAATGAGTTAATTGTTACGACTGTCCTTGTAGATTGCTTCCCTCTAATAATTGACCAACTTGCACCCCTGGTGAACTTCTTTGTTGCCTTGTTGTTTTTTACGATTATTTATGTACTTACTCACATTTTTTAGAAGGTTCACGGTCATGTTTGTGTAACATGACTTGTAAATCTTTTATCTCATAACAATATCAAGAAAATGACAACAGTTAACATAATTATATTTATGTTGTACTTATTATGCTACTTTAATTATAATACCGTTAAGTTACTGTAAACATAGAAGACATTTCATGTTATTTAAGTTAGCGGTTATTGGGCCTTGTATCTTTCCACGAAATGAATAAGCTGCGAAAACTGACCTAAGTATGTTGATTAAAGTCGGCTAATTGAGATAGTCGCCAAAGTGACGGCATTATGAAAAGGCTCGAAACATTGTATTCTCTCGAACATTTCTAGGTTTACAATGCGTTATAGGAAGTCAGTGCCCCTCGGAAGCGCTGACAGTACAGAAACATAAATCATGATCACGTTAAATTAAGCTTGCAATTGCATTCACACTGCGTGAATATTTGGTATTTTACCACTCTAAGTAGGGTTGCAAGTCCAGTTCAAATTTCACTTTGTGCGACATTTTTACCGTCTATACTTGTATGAGAAATTCGAGTTAAGTCTACTGTATTGTAATAGTCATAAGCACATTAATACAAATAACGAATGAGATTAAGATCTTCACAAAGAAAACACAAAAGTTTGCATTCATGCATTTCAAGAAACTGTTTTTTTCTGTCTGTCGTAAATAAAAGAATTTTGAATTTGTGACAAGATTTATATTTTCTTGTGTATGGGTCAGTGAGGTGTAATGCTTAATTTGTTTGTTTTGTTTACAAGTTTGTGGACCAAATAACAGCAGACAGAATACATTATTTGTTTCATTTTTTGCTGTTCCACAGTTACTAATTAAGTCATTTTCTAACTCGTGTGTCTCTAAGATTGGTTATTGATTCTAAGGGGAGTAACTCTTGCATAAATGTACTATTGTACCTTTCTTAATTGTCTCCCTTGCTTTAAGATCTATGTTGCATTACAATGACATTTATTTTCAAGCCAAATGTTCATTTTTATTATTTTCCGAGAACTTGTTTAAAAAATTCTGTATTCTATGTAATATCCTGAATGCGTTCTCTCGGTCTTTAGAATGAATTTAAGTTACAGATTACATATTTTCATAAAAATATGTGATGAAATTTTTATCAATATTACATCACCTTTTATATTGAAGGATGGTCAACACTCGGTATTGCTATTTCAAGACAACATTGGTTTTATATAAATAAACCAAATCCTCCTCATAAAGAAGGTTGCTTTTCAGCCAAGTCTGATCCTCTGTATCTTTACAATGAAACAACAAGATGGATAAAGTCTCTAACTGATCTCCTTACTTTTCACCATTTTCCTTGCAAATGCATTAAACTGACAGCTGACAAAGACTGGGTTAGTTCTGTGACTATGACTTTCTGTTAGTGAAAGGGAAGTAACTCAAATAAAGAATTATACTATTTGGGTTGAGTTTCCTCCCTTTACATCGCAAAATGTATTGAATAGTTTCTTTCACAATTAAATTGATATGTAGTTTCTTTACATCGCAATTAAATGCAATATTTTTCAGAAATTTATAAAAGAAGGATTTTTGTGTAATTATAAGAATAATTAACTTAGACTGTTTCTTTTGTTGCGTTAATCCCATATTTTGCTCAGAATTGTAGTGTTTACCAAGGGAGGTAAGCAATCTGTGTATGTGCGCATTTAAAGGGAGAGCATTGGTTATGAGAGTATATGGTCATTTTGCCAATTTCAAAAACTTCCGAGGATTTACTGTTACATACTGATAACAATTATGAGTCAGTCTTAAACTTTCAAATGTTTAATATTCTAATTGCTCCTATGCTTTTATAACATTATAGATTTTAATAAAACTTGGTAAACGTGTACAGAGGGAAACAACGATTACTATTACAGAATTTCATTCATTCAAATTTAATGAAAAACAAAATGCTGGTAAATATAAATTTTGCAAATTTAAAGTTAAAGTTTGAGATTCAGACTAAAGGTTTTTGTAATTAATGTCCCAGGATTTGGGGGTATAAAATTTGTGAATAATCTCAATACTCAAATCCCATTTCCATTCTCAACTTAATGCATTTGGAAATGAACCTTTGTTTTGTTTAAGTAGACATTCAAATTAATTGTGTCAGGGCTTATTAATTTTGAGATCTCATAATTAAGATGAGAATCTTTAAAAGCAGTTTATGAGATTTTAGCTAAGAGATCAATCTCAAATTTTATAACCCAGACACAAAACTAAATTTCACAAAAGTCCATTTTCCATAATTGCTGTTTATACAACCTCAATATTAAGACCACCTCAATAACAAGACCAGTTTTCAAGGGTCCCAAGGGTGGTCATATTATTGAAGTTTTACTGTATGATCCTTTAAATTGACAAGTTTTGTGAACTGAAGCCAGGTGAGTCTATTGTTACAGTCATCTAGCTATTACAATGACAGCAGGGCCGTAAATTGCTTCCCCTGGGAGGGGAGGCGCCCCGCCGAGCGGAGCTAGGCGAAAAAAATTTTGGACCCTTTTTAGACAAAAAATGATTTTTTTTTCAGCCCGCAATAGGAGGCAACTGCCTACATGCCTCCATGTAATTTACGGCCCTGGACAGGTATCACCATTTAATATGAATCAAATATAGCCGTACAATCATCACCACATGAATGGCTACATCATTGTGTAATATAACATTCTATTAAATAATGTAATAGTATTATCCTCAGATAGGTCGTGTCACACTGAGTTACATTGCCCTGAAGCCTATTGTAATGTGTTCCTTCCCGCGTAAGTTGATTTTCTCGATATGTCCTCAAGATATACTCATTCATTATCACTGTTCACTGAACGACTTGTGTTTTCGTGATTTAAAAGCAATGTCCCCCCTGTACGTTGAAAAATGTATAATCAGTATATACACTAATTATTGAGGGGTGAAAATTGTTTCTTATGTGTCTATTATTAGTAATCATGTGTTCGTAAATTGTGCGGCATTGTTGTTAATGAATGGTGTAGGATATCTCACTGACTTTACTGTAAATGTACAGGAAATAGCTAAGTATATAGTTACATGGACAGCGAAAACCAGAAGTCAGTGTAGGATAATTAACCGCGTAGTGACTTTTTACGTTAGTGTGTTCGTTTGGTACATTTTTCGGATTGTTTATTTACATTGTGATAAGGAAACGGCAGATTTTTTTTGGCTATCACATTTTTTTCCCATTCATTTAATACAGGGACTGGGTACCTACTGTGACATACATTGCATTTTCGTTGGATTAATTCATGATAAAATTTGGATTACCGGTATGTTTATTTGAAATTTCCGATTTTCTGTAACGGTTATTGTTCATTGATTCTGGTCTGGATTAAATGTGAGAACGACATTATTTGTTATTAATGAAATTTTATTATTCATAAGCGTATTGCAAAACTAGCGATGTGTTTGACGGTGTGGATAAAGTGTTTAGTTTCAAGGCATTGACAAATCAAGTGTACATTGTATTCTTATCTGAATTGCGTATTATTTTTTTACCCCAAAAAATATGAAAGGAGTATTTTTTCTATTGACATAAATTATGGGCAAAGATATCGTCTTATGTGTGTTAGATAAGTACAGTAGTAATACTGATTAGTAAAAAATATATGTTAAGGATATCTAAATGAAGTACATTATTTTGGATTTATAAAAAAATCATGAAGTCAAGCCAAAATGGAATTCATCAGAGGACCCGTTTTTCGGAAAGGAAAATATTTAGATCTTCGATACATATAAATATAGGTGAGTGTGCTCATATGGTGATAATATTTGTTGTATTTTAATAATTTGATAAAATTCTTGATTTTCGATACTGAATGAAAAAGTTCTTAAACGTTGCTAGTTCTTAATGTCATGTTCTTTTTTCTCCTGATAACTTTGATCTAAATGTTAGCAAAGGTTATATCTTTTATGGGGTCAGTGTTGTTGGTACAAGGGGCTCAACCCCTGCTAGGGCCCACTCTTCTCGAGTACCAATATTCATGCTTTGTGTATGAAATACTTGTAAACCTGTGTTTTGACAAAGAAGGGTAAAGAAAATAGTTTTAAGAATTTTAATGTACAATCAAACACAATAGATCACTGATCCTTAAATTTCAAAACTTAGGGGTAGCTTTAATGTCTTTGAAGTCTTTTATGGTTAGTTCACATGAACTACATTGGAACGTAGTTGGTGTGTGGGGTCAGACCAGGTAGTGAAAGTGCGGAAGGGGTCACTGAACTGGTCCTAACAAGGGTTTGAAATGGGTCAACCTTGACCCTTGAAAGATTTTTAAAAGGGTCGGACCATGTGGTTGTGTTGCAATGTGTGTTAAACAGGTCATACTTGGCCCTTCAAATGTTTGTTAAAAGGTGTCAGGCTAGGTGGTTGTGTGTTGCCTAAAACCTTAAAAGGTTTGTCATTTGGGTCAGGCTATATATAGGGCCTCCTGGTCTTTACAAGGTTTATGAAATGGGGTCATCTTTGACCCTTTAACTGTTTAGTCTAGGTACCTGGTAATAAGTTTTCTGAATGAGGTCAGACTTCCATAAACAAGTCATGTTGACCAACATCTAATGATTTGTAATAATGTGTCTTTTAGTAATGTTTTATTACGCATTTAATGAAATGATTGACAGGCAGTTAAATTAACCATTGTGTAATTCATTTAAGAACAAGATAGATCTGTATACAAAAGATTCCGATCTGACATACATGTATTGTTTACAATAAATAAATCAATCATTTTAAATGACATTCAATATTAGCCTGAAGGCCGATGGGGACTTGACCAAATAAATGGATGGATTGTTTTGTTTAAGTCAAATATCTACATGTACTCAGTTATGATAAATATTGTGTTTGATGCAAAACAATTGTAACTGCTTCTGTATAAAATCTTAGTTAGGATAGTTTTGTGCTCAATTTACCTTTGATATCTGAGTTTGTGGTTAATTTTGTAATATTTAAGAGTTTTTCTAGTTTGTAATGAAATGTTTAGTTTCGGTTTCAGTCCTTAAAGGTAGTTAGTCTTGATATTTTCCAAAAGTTGTAAATATGAGATAATTGTTGTTAATTGCCTTCGTACAGATGTTTTCTACAACACTGCTTTGTCGATTTTCTTACATGTTTTTTACAACCACAAATACATTAGTCAGATAGGGGTATTTCCTGTCCTGACCTACATGTCGAGTTAGCGCTAGCCTGTATTGGACTTGAGTTTTGCAGTTACTGGAAAATTTGAAGAAAACTTATAATGCAACGTTTTAGATTATGACTGTATTAGGCATTCAAACAATCATTCAGTCATTTTTGACAAAACGTGGGACTATCTACCTTTATATGTGGAACAAAAGAAGGCATATTGGTTTACAGGTGGAGTGCTGACTCCATAGCCAAAGGTCTTGGGTTTGGTCCCTGCCTTAGGCAAGATTATTCTTTGATCTCCGCAGTTCATGAACTAGGTGCCCGTAGTGGTGAGAAATCCAGTAAGCAAATAAAAGTCACTGTCAATACAAGATAATTAAGCTTTGAGTATCTTTTACAGCGTAGTTTAATAAATGCTTTTGTGGAGTCGCAGCGGTCGACGGATAGAACGCCTAATTCCTGATCCGAAGGTTGTGAGTTCGAGCCTAGCAATGAGTGGGGTTTGATCACAAACTTCACAATCCCTAAATTTGGAGCAAGTACTGGTTGGTAGCCAGGAATCAATCATCGAGAGTGATTAGTATAGTTGTAAGGGCTTGTTTCACAATCGATGCAAAATAAAGTTTAAATTAAACGTTTTTGTCAATGATAAAAAGAGACCTGGCAGATTTGTGTGTATAATTGTTATTGACTGTAAATTTGAAACGAGATCAATAAATGCTTTATGAGAATTTGAATACAGAGACGCCCTAGTCAGTTTGAACATTTCTAGCAATTTTTATGGAGTAAAAACAACTGAAGAACATGATTGTGAATTGAAATGACATATACTATTATATTTATTTTTAGCATGTAAACATATTTAATAAACATACCATATGATTATAAGTGTTTGTGCTATACAAAACAGAGGTTTTAACATGGTAATCGATTCCTTGATTGTTTGTTATATATGTACAGTAAATCCTCTATAATAAGACCACCCTTGGGACCCTTGAAAACTGGTCTTCTTATTGAGATGGTCTTAATATTGAGGTTGAATCAAGAGCAAAACAGTGAAAATGGACTTGGTCTTTAAGTGAGGGTTTACTGTACTGCTAAATTAAAACCCTATTTATTTCATTAACAATCTTACAATGATATATAAGGAATGTTTATTTATCTGCTGCTAAAAACAACTGCCAAAATAGTGCAAGGCTATTAACATAGATATTCAGTGTTTCTTTCTGAAATACTGGGTGGCCAAATATTTTTATTTTCTTGGCCTATTATGTTTAATCATACAAGTGTGGTATATGATTGTATTTGATCCCGAAGCAAAGTATATATAAATCTATTTTAAATACATTAGTAGGTCAATAAAAAATGAATAATTTCGCTAGAAAAACACACCTGAAATATTACGTGCTTTGTGACATACATAATTTTTTAGTGTACCACACCAGGAATCTATTGATGTACACAGTACAACTTCTACAGCGTCGCCCTCTCTTATGCATCATCCTTTTATTCACAACTTAATAAATTTTCCCCACTTGAATGTCAGAGAGGGAGAACACATTACAAATTTTATGTCATCAAAGTTGTATATTCAGGAAAACCTCACTTACAGACCACCTAAAAAATAAAGCCACCTCAAATTTAAGAACACAAATTTCAAGTCCGTTTTCACTGTTTTGCTCATTATTCAACCTCAATATTAAGACCACCTCAATATTAATATCAGTTTTCAAGGGTCCCAATGTTGGTATTTTTAACAAGGTTTTACTGTACTTGTGTCGTACTTGTGGCCCCCATAACGTCTGTCATATGCTTGACAGACTGAGCTAACTGGATCAGCAAACGTTCGTTGCCGTTTAGTTTAATGTCCTATTCAAAGCATTGTCTTTAGAGGATAATGAAACCAGCATAGTTGAAAAGTATTGGTCATTTGTTAACAAGCCAAAAACATGTGCCACTATTGCGCAATACACATGTTTATAATGTCAGTTGTGTATCGATTTCTCCAGTCTCCAAGATTTATCTAATATTTCCCAGTGGACATTTAGAAAGGATGGAGCTGTGATATTGGTCATGCAAAAGTTTCCGATTGTTCAGAAAAATGTCACGTATTCTGTCTAACAAATGCGCTTTTGATTCTGATGTAGAAATACTTGTGACAAACTCTCCTAGAAATACTTGTGACAAACTCTCCTGTACTTCCTTGTGCCTATCGCTAATGAACAATTATCAAGTTACCATGAAACTTGAACCAACAAAAAATTCAGAGAAAAAGAAGGATGGTACATAATGATTCATGTTGAGGTTGAATGCAAAAAGAGTCTATCTGCATAGGCATAAAGAAGCAGTTAGACTTGTTTTGTTTTATCCTTCTGATTACTTCAATGCATTTGTACAATTGTAAGATAGGAAACACAAAGTCTCATTTTGTTCCCTATTCAGCCATATTGTCTCCATCCCTACCCTGGATACTTTCAAGGTGAATGTGGCAGCCATTCAGTATTAGATCATATTGCAATGTTTTATCTCTGTTCCTTTGTCTTCACCACTCAACTTACTAACATATTTTAATCCTATTTAATATTCTCTCACTCAGCTGATGAAGAGCTCGACAGTCTTTTATTTTTCCTTTATTTCAGACTCGGCTAAATTTAGTTGAGAAGTTGCTAGATTGTTCAGTAAAACCTCAATAATAAGACCACATTTGTAACCCTTGAAAAATGGTCTTCTTATTGAGGTGGTCTTAATATTGAGGTTTACAAAAGAGCAAAACAAAATGGTCTTGAAAATTGTGTTCTTTATTTTGATGTGGTCATATTTTTAAGGTGGTCTTTAGGTGAGGTTTTGCAGTACCTCCTGTGTCATTTATCTTGATCTGTCTAGGATCGGTCTGATTTGTGGCATTCTTTGCTCTGTATTTTATCTCTTTCATTGTCTAATTGCTTTTAATTGGTAAATATTAACCGGAGGATGAAGGTATGGCCTACTTCTAGTGTATGTTGGGACAGTTATAAACTATGTGCAGGAAGTTACTTTGATATCACGCTTTTGGCTCGAAACTACTGTAACTCGTTCATGGTAAACAATGACTTACAATAGTTATGCTCCAACCCAAGATATATGAATTAAATTTAAAGTGTATATGAAGCAATTACTTCATTTCTTGACTAGGATTATATTATTTATGAAGCTCATAAGTATTATATCAAATTCCCTTCTTTAAACAGATGATAATTTTATGTATGTAGTTATATAACTACAGTCGGACCTCATTTATTCGACCACCTCCTATCCGAATACTGGATATCATCCGAAATAAATATCAGGTCCCGATGTATCTATCTTCTTATGCACATCATATTGAAATGGGCTATTCGAAACCTTGCATTATTCCAAATACAATTTTGGACCCGATGAATTGGAATGAAAGAGGTCCTACTGTATAATTATATTTCTTCAAGATGGTGTAATTCATCTGCTATTGGTTCTCCTAGCAGAAATGGTTCAGGATGATTTAGTATCAGAATGATGCGGCGTCCGTCCGTCTGTATCTTTCAAATGATTCCCATTTTCCTCAATTGCATCGTGGATTTCAATCACATTTGGCTGGAAACTTTTTACAGTGGTAGGCATTCAAATAGGTGTGTAGGGGTCAGTGGCCCCAAGCTAAGAATAGCTACAAAATGTATTTGCTTTAATAAGCATGTTACCCACAACCATTTGGTGGATTTAAACCAAATTTAGTGGTTGATAGCATCCTGATTCATTTTCAATTTCAATCATCAATTTGCCACAATGGTGTCAGTCTTGATATAAAAGGCTTTTTGTATTACTCATGTTATTTGTTGGCGAATGAGTTTACCCGAAGATTCGTGTATTAATTTCTAATACGATTATATGGAAAATGTGCAGTCTTGCCATGGAAGAGCCTCCCAGGACCTTCAGCCCTTTGATTTTTCTATTACACAATTTATGTCAGTGTTTTTATAGCCATCAAATCATTTGCCTGGGATAATTGTGGGAACCAGTGAACTGTGTGCACAAACTGCTTGCAAAAGGTCTGTCACATGGTACTTGGCCTGTTGTGTGTTCTAATTGGTAAGCGTGGCTGAAGTTCCCATAATATTTGGTTTATTGCTAGAACGTTTCAATGTTGGATATTTTCAATGTAGCATCTTCAAATGTTGACTGTAAGGACTATAGTATGTATAATTTATATCTCTCCATTACTTAGTTTCTGTGACATTTAGTTCAATACAATGGCACAAGTACTGTGTTGATTAATACAAAAACTGTGTTTTCCTGCATGTATTTTGAACATTATTTCAGACCCTATTTTAAGAGGATTTTTGTTAAACCTCCTTATTCCAGTACAGTAAAACCTCAATAATAAGACCACCATTGGGACCCTTGAAACTGGTCTTCTTATTGTGGTGGTCTTAATATTGAGGTTGAATAAAGAGTAAAAAGCGAAAATGGACTCAAAAATTATGTTCTTAATTTTGAGGTAGTCTTATTAATGAGGTGGTCTTTAAGTGAAGTTTTACTGTATGTTGAATTTGATTCAATTATAGGTAAAAATTGAAGTAATCAACATGATATCAATATTGAATACCTTGTTGTAAATACTCATTGTAAACATTGAATATTTCTCCAACAATCTGACCTCTGAACTCTGTTCTGTTCTATTCTGTCACATTCCTGTTACATTTTGTTTTTTCAACTACAAACAGAGCTTATATACGCTCAAACCAGATCACTACATGTATTGATATAAATGGCGTTAACATATTGGTTATAACTCCTGTACTGTACCGAACAATTCTGTTCTATTCTGTTCAATTCGGTCCTGAATTGTACGAACGAGTGTGCTATGGTCAAAACTGGGCATGTCGATCCGATACAACGTTAGAATGAGCAAGTCGGTGTGTTTTATTCTGTAGTATTACGTTCTTTTCTGTTCGGGAACTTGTAAATCACGCCGCGTATCTGCACAGGCCAGTATATTCGCCTATCGTGATATGTCGAGATTACTACGAGCATGTCATTTCTATTCTACAATCGTGTATATGGTCCGTATCAACTTGCGTACTGATATTTCAACTACCCGGGACAGGGTATAATCTCTATATTAGCTATTGTTATAACGTTAACTTAGACATTGTCGTAATAATGCAAATTACTCAACCACGATAATGTAAGTTAATTATCGTCCTTAAACGTAAATTGACCCAAAAATCACTTCTAGTGTACACGCGTGACTGTTTTTTTTTCGAAAATATTTTGTACCAATATGTTTGTTTAGGAATGTTATCGGGAAGTGGTATCTTTGAAGTATTGTAAATCTCGGTAGTCAGTTCGTCTGCTTTTATTGTGAACTCCTTTTCAATACAAATGAGAGAGTTGGTAATTGGAATGTTCGTTTCACTGAAAACTTTAGATAAATTGTTGTAATGATAGTATGTTCCATTCAATCTGAATTGTTATGTACTCATTTTAATGGGTCATTGTAGGGAAAACCCCTTTAGGTTTATTTTAATTTAAACCTTGTAAATAACGAAACATGAACACTGACCCCTTTACGTCTTATTTCAAAGGAAAGGAGGCATTTTAATAAAAAAACAGGTCTTCCAAACTCCCAAAGGTTAAAGTTATCATTTTTCTCCAATGAATTCGGTAGGTTTATCCTCCTTTATTTGTTGATATAGTAGCATTGACCTGTTGTGATTGATTAACTTGCTTGGTTTCATTTATACTTCTACAATGTTGCGTTCATCCTCACCATTCATCCTCACCGTACATAAATATGAGAAAGTCAGTGGTACATGCCTTCATATAGATGTAATCCACAACATTGTATTGTTACTTTTCTTACATCTTTTCCAAAACCACAAATACAAATGTACAATACCGGTATCTTATATCCTGACCTACGCGCCAAGTTAGCACTAGCATTGGATCAGACTTGTTGTTTTGATGTTACAGAACACTAGAGAAAGTTTACCGTGCTATGTTTTTAGAGTACGTCTGTATGAAGGAAACTAGACATATATCGATAGAAAATATACTTTTAATCTATGCCATACTTGCTGTTGGTTTCATTCAAAGTTTAATGAGTTGGAAGCCATACTGGTTAGCTCAGTCGGTAAAGCACTTGAATGCCAATTTTGAGGAAGTGGGTTTGAACCCTAGATGTGTGTATTCGGTGGCACTTGAACTTGAGGCGTTTCATTCATCAAAATCAATTCGTTCTTCACCTCAGATTCATGTGGAGAAGTTTGTCTGTTGCTTCCAGAGAACAGGGGCCTTATTCATAAACAGTATAACTCTGAAACTAAGACTTGGACTTTAAAATGTTACATGTTCTTTTTGCTCCTACGTTGTTATAACGATATAAATTTTATCATAGGGACTGATTGTTGGCTAACCCAGGGACCATTTACCATCATATCCACCGTCATAACGATCAGGAATTTGTCTGGCCATTTAATTGTTATCACAGGCTGCTGAATTTGTCCATCTACAGTAAAACCTCAATAATAAGACCACCCATGGAACCCTTGAAAACTGGTCTTCTTATCGAGGTGGTCTTAATATTTAGGTTGAATAAAGAGCAATACAGTGAAAATGGACTCGAAAACTGTTCTTCATTTTACTTTAATTTTGTGAATAAATATGCAGCATTATATAACTGCGTGAATTTCAGCACGCAACATTTCATTACGACTTCGTATTGTTTAATTAAAACATTAACACGTTTCATACCTGGCATTTATTGGATGTTTGTAAATGTTTTTGGTCTGTGCAAAATGTAAATGAAGTTCAAAACACGATAAACATTGTATTGCCTTGAAAATTTAAGCACTTCAGTTGCTACATGTATAAACAGTTTTTAATGAAATCTTAACAGTTATACAGAAAGCCCTGTTTTGCTCAGATTGCTGTAAAGGGACAGATTTTGAAGAATCAGGACATATTGCCCCTAATCTCATATCTGCCCATAAGGACCCATGACTTAGTATTTCCCCACTTTAGGGTTCCAATTTCTCTGTCAGACTATAAAGGGCACTTTAGGGTTCCAATTTCTCTGTCAGACTATAAAGGGCACTTTAGGGTTCCAATTTCTCTGTCAGACTATAAAGGGCACTTTAGGGTTCCAATTTCTCTGTCAGGCTATAAAGGGCACTTTAGGGTTCCAATTTCTTCTGTTTACAAGACATCTGTTTGAATGTGACAATATTGTTTTCTCCACGTCTTGGACTGTTCTTTAAGTTATTTATTTTACCAGCTGTGGACATTTTTTTTCAAAAATATATATGACAAATGAGGTAGCTGTATAGTGATAATAAAACTTAATTTTATTGCATTGTATACGCATTTCATATCCTCCTATCCTATCCGTTTTGATCAGAGAACATAATTTATTATCTTGTCTGAGTCTTGTGATGAGACATACGTTCATAAATAATGGGTGAAAAAATGACAGACTTGTATAAATAAGATGACAGAAAAGGAATGAATAATCAAAGCACTGTAAGGAATGTGAGATTTCATTGTGGTTGTATGTCGTGTTGCAGTTTTCGCCATTATTTGAGTTAGGCACAGTGGGCAGTTTTCGCCATTATTTGAGTTAGGCACGGTGGGCAGTTTTCGCCATTATTTGAGTTAGGCACGGTGGGCAGTTTTCGCCATTATTTGAGTTAGGCACGGTGGGCAGTTTTCGCCATTATTTGAGTTAGGCACGGTAGGCAGTTTTTGCCATTGTTTCAGTTATGCATAGGGTATTTTTGGTATAGAGGGGTTCTTAAACACAGGTTTGACTGTTTATGACTATCAAGGCAGAATTTTTCTTGAAGCTGTATGTATGAAACTTTATTGCAATCTGTCATTTTAACTGTAATTGTTATGTTGGTAAAACAAATTGATAAGATATTTTAGGGTTTCCGAGTGTATGGAGCTCTCAACAAAGATTTGACTTTATTGTGACATTTTTTTATCTTGCATATTTTTTATTGCCAAAATGAATTAATTAAGATTGAGCTTGGGTTGCAAGGCAGCAGGTGAGTTGGTGAAATAATCATTTGGGAATCTGTACAAAAGATTTCTAACGCTGTTGCCATGAAACGAAAACGGATCCCAAGTCGGAAATATCCGTATCTGTAAGTGTTGTACCCCTGTTTGTATCGCTGATAAAGGCTTCAGAAGACATATCCGATTTTGATAACTTTAATTATTTAATCTCTAAGTATTTTGATGACACTTAAAGTTGCCAGGGGATCGTTTGTGATAAAATTAAGCGATTACGGGTCAAACACATCATAATATCCTTGTATAGTGTTAAAGTAATTTATTTTTGAGGGGGCAAGGCAGAGGCAAATAATTTCTATAATTAATGGTTGATGAGTATTCCTGAAAATTATTCATAGATGAAAAAAGAGAACTGTATATGGCCATGAGAGCTAGCCCAAGTTCATTAATGGATAAAATTGCTGCGGTTGCACCAGAGTTAATTTTTTTTTTTTAAATCTAAGAAACTTACACACAATGTTTAAAGAGACTCAAGATCTCTGTCAGGTTTGATACTTGGGGGCAACTTGCTCTAGTAACATAAGAGTTATGGCCCTTGAGCTAGTAAACATTGACTTATATGATGACACTATGAAGTTTGACTTAGACGTCCTGAGGCAATATATCTTGTACAAGATTTGTTTGTGCTTTTCCACTGATACCAGCAAGATTTCATAATAAGATGGAATATTTTCATGGAGAATATCCTGTACATCTGTATTAACCAGTCTTATATTGAAGCTGACTTTGGCATCAGCTCCCAGTCCAGCTCACCAAGTGTCGAGACCTTCAGGGAGTGGCCTTCGATCGCAACCATAAACCTTGTATTAACTGTTTTTAACAAGTCACCATCGTAGATATTTAGCCACACAGCAATTTATATCTTTACAAATGTATGATGATGCCCCGAGTGGGATATAGTGATGCAGTATCCCCACTGACTGAAGTTATTACTGCATGAATTGTGTTTTTGGCAAGTTTCTGTGGGGTTGAGTTTGTTTACCCTCGCCACCGGGAGCAAGTTTCTTATAACTCAAATTCGCTATTTCTTTCATTATCGTGTTTACCTAAATATCGATTACAGGGGTGTTGTATACAACTTATTCATCCGTTCATAATTGAAAATATGATTTAAACAACCTTTCCACCCTATACCCGATATAATGGATAAATCGATTATGAAAGCCTTATCGAATTGGGTTTATAACTTGCATTTCGAATAAGTGTGCACTTTTCTGTTGTAGAATAGGTGTGAAAAATAAAACGATTCTAAACCTTTTGTTAGCTTTGACAGATTACTGCTTAGATAATATTATGAAGACATATGATATCAATTCTTTCACAGTTATTGGCAAAAGCTGACCTTTCCTGACATTGTTTGCATTTTTGTGGGGTTTCGAAAAAATGTTAGGTTAATTGTTCCATAGAAAATGCAACTTTGCTTTGTTGGTGTCAAATTGATATGCCAAAAAAGGGAATATTTGGACACATATGTGATATATAGACGCTAGTTAAAGATTTTTCGTTTTTTTATCTGAAAAGGAATATTTGAACACATAATGTGATATATAGACACTGGTGAAAGATTAATTGAGTTGATTTTAGTTATATCTCAATTTTCATCGGAGAGAAATGCCTGGACTACTTTACATCAGTGAGTGCTCTTGGCATTATGGTATGAATCAAGTTTATTTTCACTCTTTCACTTCCATTTTGCCCAATTCTTTGGTAATTATTTCTATGATAGAAGTAAGAGAATCATGATCACCAGGTTTTTGTCTGAAATCCTGGGTTGGATGCAAATACATAGTAATCCAGTTTTGCTAAAAAAACGGTTAAAATATTTTTGCACCAAACTTTCAAAATGACATATATGATATTTTTTATTGTTGATACATATTGCTTGATTTGAATATATTCTGAATTATTACTTGTTTACATGTTAATATTTTAATAGAAAAAAACGATTTATTTTATAACAAGATTAGTCAGTTTCAAAAAAATTGGGTGACATAATTGGAGAATTATTATAATTTAAATTTATTATAATGTAATGAAATCTTTGGGACTTAAGTTAATGGTGTACAACAGATGTGGGCTATCACAGAGATATCTGACCACACAACCACCAAACATGGCTATAAACATTCATTCAGCATTTTTGGACTCTGAGTGTGTAATTTTTGTCACTTCCTGTGAAATATTTCTTAAATAATCACCAAACCCAAATTTTCGATTTTATTGACGATAATCACAGTGTCTTGGTTTTCAATGAAATCTCGCTTTTGTTAAGTATACACTTTTTTATTGTGACACATTTAAGTAGAAGTTAGATTGACCAGTCCTATAATGGCCGTTTCAGTCAGTGTTACGAATTGCGGTCAACAATAGTATGAATTAATTGACCTCCTGGTATTTAGTCAGCAAGTTGTGGGAAAAATATGCGTTGCTCTAGTATCTTGTGTCTGTCATATAAGATTAGTCAGGGCTCATTGCGATAAAAACTATACTGTATGTGAAAGATTAGGTCAAGCAAAAAATTTGTCTTCCTGAAACATGCTGAAAAACAGTTGTGTCGTTTGGTTGTGGATTGTATTTTCTATGTCTCCGCTGCCATTCAATGGGGCATAAAGTGTTGTTCCTGATTGTCCATGTGTCCATCCTTACGAAAAACTGGTTTCCAATCAATAACTCTTGAAATAATGTATGGATTCAATTTACTTAAAAGCCCAATCAGCGGGGTATATTTGTGTCATAGGGACACATCTCATTTGTTATGAGTTTTTTTAAATACATTTATGTAAGGACAGAGATCCCTCTATCTGACTCGTGAATGTGAAGGTCAAAAGGTTACACAGGAAGCAAACATATTTTTTTCGGCCAAATGTTTGAACTGAGGAGTTATTAAATGGGTAACATGTCATCTAAACCGGTCCGGAAAATTGACTCAGACTGACACTGGGTTCGAGCCTTGGATCTTTGTAAGCCAACTGAATAGCAGCTCCTTGGCACAAATTTCTACATTCCGGGTAGGATTCGAACCGGTAGCTGTAAGGGGCAAGGAACCATAACCTCTCAACCATGGACGACCTTAGTGTCATTCTTTATAGAGAACCTCATTGTGCCACTTAAAGGTTCTAGCGCCATATTGTACTGATAATTAAGTTCCACTTAAATTCTGTATGGTATTAACAGAGTTAAAGGAATGAGAAGAGATTAATTGCCAAAAAGTCTTCAATTACCAATCTAGATTTATGTAGGATTATAAAGATTCATATCTAACGAAAACACAATTAAATTAGATTCGTATATTGGCAATTTGCGGGCAAGTGTTTAAAGTTTAAAAACAGCGATTTAAACGTTATTATGAAACACTTGACGTACATTCAATGAGATGAATTGCTAAAAGGTTTTAGTATCAATATTTTCGAGATGACCGCTGGTCATTTATGCAAATTATAATTGTAAGATTATACACTGATAAATGAACTGAAAATTGATAACAAGTAGGGGCAATGAATTAACATGAATGAATGATCCCAGATTGTGAAAAATATCGAAAATTGTTTTCATTTAAAGTTATTGTTAAATATATTAGTTAAATATGGTAGTTGGATATTTTCGTGAGAATTTTATGAAGTAAAATGGAAAACCATACTGGTATGCTTTATTTGTTTCTGTTTTGGCTTCGATTTCCAAAGATTCTTCCTTTTTATTGACTTGATGTAGCTACAAAATGTTACTTTCTTCTAAAGTTACAATATCTGGCATGAGAATTTTCTGGAGATCCGCGGAAATCTGTGGATTTGAAGCTCGCAAGGGCCGTTTTTGAGACAATTTAAGCTATCTTAGATGCCTAAAAGTCAGGAACTTCAGCGGCCCCCTGGAACCCTTGCCAAATTTTCAGCTGATTTTGAAATTTTGCATTCTCACGCCCGCAATATATTCCTGATGACAAATGCATGTGGCTTCATTTTATATTCACTATGAAACAAGTAATTATGTCTTATATGTATGAATTAGTGCTTTATTGGTTTCTAATGAGTACGGGGATCCAATTCAGTGTTTAGACTTAATTTGTCAAGTGTGTTGCAATGTTAGTTAAATCTATGTAATGTATTGTTTGCACCACAATGAATCATGTCTGTGCTTTTACAAATATAAAGGAAGAAAATATGTTGATAGGAAATTATTGAATGATTGATCTAGTATATCAGGAAATGATCAACATATATCACACTGGGTTTTCATGTAGTTGATTGATTGATTATAATCAATTTATTTATGCATTGATTTATCCATTGATCGGTCCCTTTTAATAATATTTTTGACAATATATTTGAAATCAATTAAGGAAAACATGATTGTATAAATATATTATTTTAAAGCTGTGAATGAATGAATATACAAATTATTGAATTTGTAAATTAATTACATGAATGGACGAATGAATGAATGAATGAATGAATGAATGAACGAACGAACGAACGAACGACAAATAAATGATGGAAGGAAGGAACAAAGGAACGAACTAACGAAAAAACTAATCAGTGAAGCAAGCAATAAAGGAAGGAAGGAACAAATGGATGAATGAGTAAAATGAATAAACAAATCAGTAATTGGGAATGAGTGAGAGAAGAATAAGAAACAGAAATTTTAATGTACAGATAAGAATGGAGGATGGAATAACAGTATTACATACTATATTCACATGACAGAAAGGAAATAACACATGCATTGTATAGAGGGTTGTATAAAAACATGATAAGAATTCATTTATTTCTTTGTAGTTGCATGTTTTCTTAGTTTTATTGTAGAACAAATGTTTGAAAGTTATAGTGTAGTTGACAAACTTAGATACTTTGATTGTAAGTTAATTAGTTGTTAATTAAAGTGAAGAGCTTGTGCCTAGTAATTTATAAACAAGGTGTTTTATGTTGTAAATATAGGCTGTACAATATCACATTCCTTCCTATAGCAGCGTAGTTACACAAGAATGTGTCAGGTATTTGCTTCCGTAGCAAAAATAGCTCTACTGACCACAATGAGTAATTTTCTGGTGAATATACAAGTGCATTGATGAACAACTTGTTTTAATGTATTGAAGAAGAAAACTGATTATCAAGTAAAATTTGATGAATTTTATTATGAAGTGACTTGTTCAAATCTGCAAGTTGTAAACGCGGGACTGGACTCAAGTATAAAGCAAGCACAATACGGCTGCGCCAAAAAAATACTAACAAGATTATATCCGACAGTCTTGTAAGACCTCACTTTATATTCAACTTACAATTTTCAAATGCAGTGGTCAGTGGAGTGATTTATCCCCAGTTGTGTTCAAACTTTATCTTTCAGCGCTGTTTTATTTCTTTTGTGTATTCAGTATGTTTAGCTATAATTTATTTCCTGGCTATTTTTTGTATGTTAGATAAATTTGTTTCAATTTATGAACAATTTGTAAATGTTATTATCGATTTATAGATTCAGTTTCCTATTTTGGTAATGCTAATAATCATTATTATTGTATAAATTTGAGGTTAGATTTCGATTTATGATAAAATTCTAAGGTTTAGAAGATCGTAAATCAACATAAATTGCTTTTTAATGGGTTAATATTCATAAATGACAGAATGTAAAGTTTGGAAAAAATACTATAATGTACACATTTTGATATTGCTGGTAAATTCATAATATAATACGTAACATTATGCTAGTATGAACAAAGGGAGATAATTTGTCTATATTTGGTAGTTTCAAGTACAGTTGGACCTCGTTCAACAAAATTCATCGGACCCCAAATTTCATTAAAAAAAATACATAGTTTTAAAAAGCCCATTTCAGTTCAACATGCATAAGAAGATACATCGAGACCTGATATTTATATCGGATGATACCAAGTATTCGGATTGAATGTTGTTTAATTAACAAGGTCCGACTGTACACATTTATAACAAAATTTATGTGATATTTGGGTTGATATTTAGATAATTTTTATGCATAAGTCTCATATTTTATATATTTTTTATAATTTTAGGTGGAAGCAGAAGCCGCAGTATTGATGAAGGCTCCGGATCAGGTAACTATAACATTCCTTCTTATGTCTTCTTTTTAATAATGAGTTTAGTTGATTAGTTTATTTACTGTCAAAAGATTGACCTAAATATCATACTGTTTCAAAATTTTACTGGTATATTTTGACAACTTTGATGATAAAACTCACATTTTGCTTGTCCAGTACATAGAGCAAGTGGCTTGAGTAGGGGTCTGATACAAGGTGCTGATTGAAATAGTATTGCGTTTATATTGCTTTATTTAACCTGTATTATGACATGCAGTTTATGACCTGTTGGCATATAAATGTATTCTTTGTTTTTTCAGTTGAATTCCAAGTTGATCCAAACACAAAGAAGCTGGTCAACACGGCCCTTAATCAACATGAAAAAGAGGCAGCCCCAGAATTTGTTCACAAACCTAAACGTCAGTTTGTCAATGAGAACGAGCCAGCTAAATTCAAGGCGTCGTTCGATGGTGTCCCGTCTTCCACATTGACATGGAATTTTAACGGAAAACCTCTAACTGATGGTGACAAATACAAAGTGAGTTACCTCCCTTGATAGTTGTTGATTCATTAATATTGAGCTGATATGAGTGTCCCTCATTTATATTTCATGGATTCGTTGGACTGGAGATTAAGCACTTAATATTTAAGATTTATTGGAAGATAATTTGCCTAGGGGTATTTGAAATGTTGAATGTAGTACAGTAAAGTATCACTTAAAGATCACAATAATAAGACCACAATTTTCCAGTCCATTTTCACCATTTTGCTCTTTATTGAACCTTAATATAAAGACCACTTCAATAACAAGTCCAGTTATCAAGGGTCTCAATGGTGTTCTTATAATAGTCTTAACATATTTTGTCCTATTTAATGAAAAAAATCTGAAATTTGCTCGCCAGAGTCCCGATTACCCTCACCTACCCTGTCAAGGTCAAACTTGCGTTTTGTGAATTTTCTCTTGTCTATGCACTTGAAAAAGTTTTCTAATTATATATACAGTAAAACCTCAATAATGCAACCACCATTGGAACCCTTGAAAACTGGTCTTAATATTGAGGTGGTCTTAATATTGAGGTTGAATAAAGAGGAAAACAGTGAAAATGGACTTGAAAAATGTTTTCTTAATTTGAGGTTGTCTTATTATTGGGGTGATCTTCTACTGTGGTATGTATTTTTTATGAAGGTAATTTTATAAAAATAAATAATTTTAGATATATCAAGACAAGGAGTTATACATGTTGGAGATACCTAAAGTGGTAGAAGCTGATCAGGGTACTTATACCTGTAAGATTGAGAACGCTGGAGGCTCTAACACTGCTGATGCCGAACTGGAAGTCTTTGGTGAGTTATATCCCTTGATTGTGTCATTATTTGTCCGTTTCAGTCAGTCATGTCCCTTGTCAGACAGTGTCAAACTTGTCTGAGTCTAAGTTTCCTTTTAAGTACAAGTTCATCTAAACCAAATTTAGACCAAAGTTCAGAAAGTGTTTGCTTGCAGTTTCCATGCAGCATTCCAATAAAATTTTACTGGCCCAAGGTCAGTGTTGTCAATACGAACCAGCTGACAGCATTAGTTGCCAGTTAAATGGCATCTGGGCCTATTCAAATTTGCAAAGGTTGCATTTTGTTTATCCCCCCCGGACCTCCCTTAATTAAGCTTGCAAACTTACTGACAACAGTGTATAGAAAGAAGGTCTTAATCCAGAGAAATTTTTGTAAAACAATTTTACTTACAAAAAGTGTTATTTTCTTTAAAAAGTAAGCTCCTACCTATGGTACCAAACATCACTAGGTAAGTTTTTGAGACATCAAACATATATTTCTGTGAATGTTGCCCTTGGCGATTGTTCTCAGTTAAATTCCCCAGTGTAAAATTGTGACATTTTGATGTCTTTATGTTAATTTCGTTCATTTAATATTCGGTCTTTCCCACAATGCACCAGCAACAAAAAAGTTCAAGGAGTGTTAACAAAGGTCAGACGGCGAGTGAAATGCATCTGTGGTCTCGTGAATCAATTAATTATATATCCTCGGCGTAGATTTAAGAATGTATGCGCTAATGTATGAAAAGACCCCCAAAAAAAGTGTGAGTTTGAACTTCAAAGATGGGAAATAGACAAGGAGGTGACACTTGAAGTGGCGTTCGGACCGTTATCGATGGTGCGTCACAACAATGCATCGTTTGTGTCGTCGTTGCAAGCAAGTGTCGGTTTCCTCATTTAACCTATATTTAGAAGTTTTTGCCTTTATTATGGTAAACTGCATTTTGTAAGCTATTGACATTTGGACATTCTGGCTGCTGAGAAATTTCGTAATCTAGAGAATGAATGCAGGGGCAGAGCTTTATTGCTATTTGTTATGTTTTATACAAAGAATAATGGAAGAAATAGTTTTCATATTTCATCAATTAACTTGGCAGTTTATTGTTTTCTTACCAACCTACCGCAATTGTGGCCCCGAATCAGATTCTATTCAGGCTCTATGTTGCAGGTTCTGTGTCTAACAATACAAAGAATATAAGTTAATAGGCCTACTTGACAATCGTGAAATATCGCAGGGATCTAGAAATCCACAAATCCACAAAAAAACATGCATTACCGATGCCTCAAATTTAGTAACAATTCAAACTGTCTACAAATTTTCTCCGACAACTGACCTCCAATATCGGACATGTCAGATTTAACATGTTCACTTGTCCGGGACAAGTGTATTTTTAAAATATATCTAGAGCCCTCAGGGGTTCCACAAACAATTGATTATGGAGGGCCTTATCTATGTAATAATTTCAATATTCACTCTCTATTGAACACCCATCATGTGTGGCTATGTACGCCCTGCATTAAGAAGTACGTGTGATGATATGATCATGGTTATATGATGAAAGCAATATAAAAACGTACATTCTCGTGTAAAAAGTAAGCTACTGTTGACGAGTTGCTGTATTTAATTTAAATTTGTGGATTGATCAAGTAAGTTTGTTGTTTTGAAGTATAATTTTATATAAATATTTGTCTGGTTAAATAACAAAATTATGAAAAAAACCACATCAAATTGATTCATGGGGTTTTGTTTAATAATTGTAAATTGTATGAATAATTATTATTTTTTTCAGTATAAAATTTATTTTTTGTTTGATTAGTCCAATATGTTTTGAGATTGAAAGGAAAAAAATGTATTTTTGTCTGAGTTTATTTAAGTCGTGAACTAGCGACCAAGGATCACCATTTCATTAACTGATCCAGTCACTCAGAAGTAGTGACCAGTGAGTTTCAGGTTAAAACCCTAGGGGGTACAGCGGTAGCACATTTTGTTCCAAATACCTTATTGGCTCTCTGTGGGTAAGCTATGTTACGTACATTTAGCCTACTTTACGTTAAGCCACACACACACCCCCTGCATTGCCTTTGCATCTGTTAAGTAGCCAAAGTAAGTTCTATAGTGTTCATAAAATTTCAAATACAATTCAAAAATTTTATTGTCAAGTGCCCCTTACAATCTGCTTAACACATATTGAGGGCTGGATGCAAACTATTTTAACTTAGCCAAGCTGAAGAAGCAGATAACGCACTATAGTTTTGTGCAAATACTCAATATAGATTTACTTGCGGCTTTATGGACTTAAACTATGCAGATATATAGATGTAATTTTGGTTAAAACTAGGTGTTGTAAAATAAACAGCATGACAAGTGTTATATCTTAACAATTTGAAACAAACATGCTGTCTACGCCTACAACCATTGAACTAATATATTGTATTCCACATCATCAAATTTAATGTCATTTAGTAAAAATTTCATGATGTTTCTTGTCTAAAATGTCATTAGTTTGTATTGGCATACAGCACATCACTGTACAACGTACATTTTACCACAATTTCAGTTCGCCCGAAGTCCCAGACAGAAAAATCGTCCATGTTTTTGCCGCCGACTGTAGATGTTGCATTGGAGGACACAGAATTTGCAGAGAAAGAAAAAGATGCCAGCCTCGTTTGTAAATTTCACAGTAAGTGGAATTTAAATTTTTTATTGGAACTTTAATATATTTATATTTGTGTCTTGTTTCCTTGTTGTTTCGGTAATCGTTTACATGTACAGTAGAATCTCAATAATAAGACCCCTGGGACCCTTGAAAACTGGTCTTCTTATTGACTCACATATAAAGTCCGACCTCATTCATTGGAATTCATCGGGTCTGAAACTTTATTTCGAATAATACATCATATTGGAATAGCTCATTTCAATCGACGTAAAAAGATACATATGGAACCTGATTTAATTTCGGATGATACTAAATTTTTGGATAGAAGGTTGTCAGATACACGAGGTCTGACTGTATACAACAGATAACCTAGGACATGCCTGGTAATTGGTTAAAATATAGGTGATTTTGTTTTTCTATAAAAAAAAAACCAGCGTATATGTAGATATCATGAATTTTGGGTTTTAGAATGTTATCAAATACAAAGTTATAAAAAATTGGGTTGTGAAGTTGTAATATATTATATCAAGTATTGTTTATTGACGTCAACTTTGTTGCTGTAGTATTTAATTTACGAGTCGTTACTGTGGAATTTTAGTGGTCGTTAACCCACTTCTAGTGTATCGAATATATAGTTATGAAGATTTATGTCAATGGTAATATATATGTAATTTATAACCATCGTAAAATAACGGTTCCCGATTACATATCCTGTGTTCATAAAAGGAAAGTTGCAATGGTTCCCGGCTTTTCACTCTCAGTAATCTTGTGGCTATATATTAACAAACTGGTTGAGTGCTTGTAATGTTTACAACTAAGGTTTGGTTAGATAGGAGTGAAAGATTTGTTTGATTCTGACGGATGTTGATAAGGACTTGTTAGTGTTAAGGAAAAAAATACATATTTCCCAACAATTTCATACTTACGGTATTTAAAAACAAATCAGTTTTATTTGTGATTGAAACAAATCCGTAAAATATTGATGAATAACGACGAACGTGTACAAGGATTTACTGTCGTTCGCCGGAGCAGTATTAAACTTAAAAAATATGAAGGTAAATTATTTTGTTTAACATTAGAAAAAGAATTTATTATGCAGTTAGTGCATATTAGATAGTTCCCTCATCTACAATATTTACCTCCCTTGTTCTTAATTGATAAACAAAACTGACAAGCCCTTGTAGGAGTAATTTCCGAACATGTGATTTTTTATATCTGATTATTTTATCATCATTTACATTATATTCCCTATAAACTTTACGGAAATGTGCCTATCAATAAGGTCGACAATTCAGAACAAGGGTGGTAATTATTGTAAATGTGGGATGGACACATGGTAATGATGACTGACTTCAAGTCACTTGCTCCTCACCGCTGCGGTCCGAATACCATCCGGGATGTAGAAGGTGTAAGTCAGGAGCGGTGGTTGGTGGTTTCACCCAGTTGTCCATCTAGGGTCTTCGAACTTCGCCCTAATAGCAGTAATAGTCACTACATAACCCTGACAGTTTATGTGACTTTAACCCCATTACAGACACATGTTTTGTTGTCGGCATACAATGACATGTATGGTATAAAATTGGTTACAAACATTGAAATTTTAAATGTATACAATTTGGTCACTAGATCTTTAGTTCAACATTCAGTCTTAACATTATAGCAAGGTATTGATGGAAAACTGGCCTTACTGCTGATTTTTCGGGACTAAGTTGCCATAGTTTCGTGCCGCTAAAACACTTGGTATGGTCTATTCAATAATTCTGCGTTATTATTTTCATAGCTACCTGTTAATTGTGAATGGTCAGTGAAATAAAATGAATTGCTATTCAATAAGTTCATGCTTCATTTCATCTTGAGGTCAGTGTTAATTCATCGCCCTTCCATCTAAGTTAAAGTAGCGTATAATTCTTTTACTTAGATATCACAAGAGTTCAGATTTTTTTAGCCGATTTATTATCAAAATTTTCTTGAATCTATTCTTTATCAATTGCAAAAAAGTGTTAACAATAAACTATACAGTCGGACCTCATTCATTTCAAATTCATCGGGTCCGAAATTTTATTTCAAAAAATACTTAGTTTCAAATAGCCCATTTCAAAGTGCCGATATAATAGGGACTTGATGTTTATTTCAAATGATGCCAAGTATTGGGATAGAAGGTTGTCCAATAAACGAGGTCTGACCGTAGTTGTATCTGTATTAAATCTTCAACGCTAATATTTAGTTAAAAAAAGTGTAAATACATGTCGTATATTGCTGTGAGCTTTGAGTATATTGTATCAAGTAAGGGATCTTTATTGGATATTTGTGATCCTATTTTTGGGTCAATTATGTTATTATGGTAAATTGACTAGTTTATAAATATTAGTCAGTGTGTCTATTCTACATGAGATCAAGTTTAAACATCACAAAATTTGACATATGTGTTTGAGAATTTTGTGATTTCCCATTTTATAGTTAAATGAAAATTAAGAAGCTACATTTTGTATTTGTTACGTGATATTAGGTGGGTAAGGATATTTGGAAGTAGGCAGGTATATTAATACTGGTGAATTATTGTTTAGAGTTTTTATGAAATGAACGGAGATTGCCGATTGTCGTCGATCAGTAAATTGGCGGAAATTCACGATACTTACCAAGTGTGTGCTAAGGATTGTGGGTAAATTATTTCTTGATATCGGTAAAACGATATCAGCCAGTTTCCAATGCATGCTTTGTATATGTGGTGTGTTAGGAAAGAAGCAGATACAACAGTTTTGCATCAAATGTTTGATAATATATCATGTGTCTCTTGTTACTTATTAAGTCTCATTAAATCTTTCAGATGCCATTGATGGAAAAGCATCTTGGTACAAAGATGGCCGCGAGGTAGGATCATGGCAGGCGAAACAAAAGTTTGATGGCCGTGCAGCTCGTCTCGTTCTTAAAGAAGCTTCTAAACGTGTTTGCGGTGTGTATGAATGTGTCGTGAAAAATAGCGGCGGTGAAGCAAAAACCAGCAGTCGTGTATCTCTTCTAGGTGAGAAACTTTGGCTTCTTATTATTTCTATTTATGTTTATAGATGTATTGTTAAGTTCCCCTTTCTCCATGTGCAGTTCTTTAACTTTATGGAATATACGTGTCTTCTCTCCCCCCCTTTATTACTGACTTTCTTAACTTGTTTCGTGATGTATTCCATCCTTTAAACTTTCCCCCCCTTGTTGCCCCCCTAAATTCTCCTTTAGTAAGGACTTTATGCCCAATGTTTTGTAGACTTGTTTTCCTCGGGGGGGGGGGGGGGGGGGGCTGTGTCGGAAGTCATTCAATGTCTTGTGCATGTCGCGTTCCTTGTCACACGGTCACTCGTGCATCACCAACAAAACGCTTGAGTCTTTGATAATCAGCTAATCAGTGTCTTTACATTGGCATACTTTCACCTAGAAATGAAGCGATTTGACTTTTGAGTTGAAAGGAATATCGCACTTAAAAGTAGCTATAATTTACAAAGTTTATACAGTGTATGTTATGTTATACAAAATAAAACTAATTACAAAATAGTATTCAGGCTACTAATTTAATTCATGTTGTGGTTTTATTGCGTGAATGAATATTCGATGAATAAGGATCGGTTTTTACACACGTGTGTCATGAAATAATTTGTTTCTCATTATAACAAGTTTTTTGCGTATTTATGTGTACGACCGTGTGTATGAAATTGATGTTTCTTTTTACCAACTGTTTGATACATTTATTGGGATCCCCTATTCACGTCCAGAAATCTTGTTAGCCATATACTAGTTGTCTTAGTTTTTAACTTATTTATTTTACATTGATTGTGAAACAAGTTCTTACAACTTATACTAATTATTCTCGATGACTGCTTCCTTGATACCAACCAGTTCTCACACCATATTTATGGATTGTAAAGTTCGTGATAACAACCTGCTCATCGCGGGGCTCGTACTCACAACCTTCGGATCAGGAATCAGGCACTTTACCCCTCGACCACTGCGCCTCCTAGTAACCTTAGTGGCTGCTGTGGTTATTGTTGCTGACTTCAAATCACTGGTCACTAACAGCTGAGGGTTTGGTGTGTAATGTCAATTTGACTTACCGAAGATTTATGGTTATACCGAGGTGTCCCCCTGGGGTCTTCCTCCACCCTTATAGCTGCAAAAATCATAATTTGACCTTGGCTGTTTATATGACTTAGACCCACTTTACAAAAATCTCTGTATCCAGTATTTTGGCGGGAACTATTTGTTCAAAGTTTCTTGGAACATTATTTTGTGACTTGTGAGAGTCTGACATGTTTAGACATCCTGAACTACGCAGGAACCCTTTTTAACCGTGTCCCCTTATAACTGGACAGTTTCCCTGGTCTTGCACTTATAATCTGGTTGACGTGGTCACACTGTATCGTCAGTGTTTATGTACTTTAATATGGTCAGCCAACAAAAACATGTTTTGGACAATATTGACCAAGATTCTCCATATTCTTGGTATTCTCTACTAATTTTGAATCTGTCATAGTTAGTTTGGTCCCCTAAAACCATTGGATTAGTTAAATAGTTGTAGTTTTTCCAAAACATCAATGAAATCAAATGTATGCATTCAATATAATTTTATTCCAATATATGTAAAGTTGAATACATTTCGATATTACTTAATTTAAAGATGTTAGCAGATATGTAAGCAATTTTGATAAATTTAGCAGATTTGTATTTTCAATTATTTCCCCATTAGGAAATTTTCCTATATGTTATTTTTCGGTGTACTGCACAACTTGCTTTATGAATTCTGTTCAGACTTGGTACGTAAAATCAGTTATTGAGAAATAAGCCGTAAAAATTTGTGACCGGTAATAAAATATTCGATAACTCGGAAGGTTGGTATTAATTTTATGCAAATTTTTGTATGAAAATTGTGTTATATTGGAATTTTATCAAATTTATGGGGATGTCACAACCTCCGTCTTGTCAGTAAGTTGCTGATTTTATGTGATATCCTTCGGTTTTATGTGAAATTTATAACATTTTATTTGTCTGTAAAGTTTGGCGAATATTTTAATAAGTCTTATACCTATATTTATGCTGAAATCTATCAAATAAGTTTAACACCTTTTATTAAAATTTGGCATTTATTACAAAAAAGTGTGAAAATACTTATACAGTTAAACCTCACTTAAAGACCACCTCAGTATTAGGACCACATCGAAACTTAGACCACGTTTTCAAGTCAATTTTTACCGTTTTGCTCTTCATTCAACCTCAATATTAGGACCACCTCAATAATAAGACCGGTTTCCCAAGAGTCCCAAGGGTGGTCTTATTGTTGAGGTCTTACTGTATATATGTCTTGTTTATGGATCTATATACCATTGGTAGTTTCTAACTTGCTGTCAACAAAATTGAAATTAAAATTAGGATTTTAATGGGGAACAAACAGCACTCTTAGCGCAGAATGCTGAAATACAGTAAAACCTCAATAATAAGATCACCATTGGGACCCTAGACAAGTGATTTTCTTATCGAGATGGCCTTAATATTGTGGTTAAATAAAGATCCAAACGGTGCAAAATGGACTTTAATTTTTGTTCCTAATTTTGAGATGGTCTTATTATTGAGGTGGTCTATAAGTGAGTAGTTACTGTAGATTGTTTGAAACACCTTCCTTATGTCCTGATACCTTTGGTTATTATTTTGGGCAAAAAAAATAAGACGCAAGTGAATTGGTGGTATTGCATGTGTTGCAAGGGAGACAACTACTATAAACAAATTTTACTGAACATAGATTTATGTGTTTATTTCTAAGAGTAATCATTAATACATAGGAAGTCATTTTATCTTGCGCCTCTGATTCAAGTAGTGAAGATGTTGGTTGCTTGCAGAGGAGCAAGTTGGGAATAGTTGGTGACCCAGGAACACTGGTTTAAGTCAACTTACTGCAATACATAACTTAAATACTGTTGTAAAGCTTAAGAACATTCCAATACAGAAGTATTCACTAATCTTTAAAACTATGATTTTGGGTCACAATTAAATGCTTGAAATATGGGGTAAATTTATTCAAAACAAATTGCTTCAGATTATATTTGAAGACAAACAGCTGTTGTATGGGTATAACGTGTATATTATTATTAAAACATTTGTTTGTCAAAATTATTTTTTTCATAAAATAAATTTTGCCAGATTTAGTCATTTTAACCAAAGTTTGTATATTGGAAAATATTGGCAGTGTCGGCTTAATTGGAAATATTAAACATTGTTCTGTGTTTGTTCTTATTGCAGACTCGAGCGTAAAACCAGTAGCACCAAAGTTCACCCTATCACTGAATGATCAATCTATCGAAGCTGGTGAAAAACTAGTGTTAGAAACAGAAGTCACAGGTAATGTATTCTTTAACCTTCTATCCTGAGGTTGTAGGTTCGAACCATGGATGAGACATATATATTGACTTTAACAATTTGATTTAAGTAATATATCCTAGGCTAAGGTGTTTGTCCTCCAACTCTGATTCATGCGAGGATATAGTTGTTGCTTTTATTGCGTAAGAGTTCTACCTTTCCACAGCAACACCCTTTCAGAGAAGCACATTTGGCTGTTGTTGAGAGGTTGTTGCTTTAGAGAGGTTGAATTGATAGTAAATTCTTACAACTGGAATAATGATATTGTTGTTCAGGAGAGGTTGTTGCTCAAGGGAGGGCCACTCTGGAGAGTTTGTTGCTCAAGGGAGAGCCACTCTGGAGAGGTTGTTGCTCGAGGGAGGGCCACTCTGGAGAGGTTGTTGCTCGAGGGAAGGCCACTCTGGAGAGGTTGTTGCTCAAGGGAGGGCCACTCTGGAGAGGTTGTTGCTCAAGGGAGGGCCACTCTGGAGAGGTTGTTGCTCATGGAATGGCCACTCTGGAGAGGTTGTTGCTCATGGGAGGGCCACTCTGGAGAGGTTGTTGCTCAAGGGAGGGCCACACTGGAGAGGTTGTTGCTCAAGGGAGGGCCACTCTGGAGAGGTTGTTGCTCAAGGGAGGGCCACTCTGGAGAGGTTGTTGCTCAAGGGAGGGCCACTCTGGAGAGGTTGTTGCTCAAGGGAGGGTCACTCTGGAGAGGTTGTTGCTCAAGGGAGGGTAACTCTGGAGAGGTTGTTGCTAAAGGGAGGGTCACTCTGGAGAGGTTGTTGCTCAAGGGAGGGCCACTCTGGAGAGGTTGTTGCTCAAGGGAGGGCCACTCTGGAGAAGTTGTTGTTCAAGGGAGGGCCACACTGGAGAGGTTGTTGCTCAAGGGAGGGCCACTCTGGAGAGGTGTCACTGTATGTGCTGCCTGATTATTCTGGTTTTTAGAACTCCCATTTTATGAAGGTTTTACTGTATATATTTGCCCACTCAAACAATTAAAATTTAATTAAATAAATAGTTTCTCACCGAGATACTGGCTGTATATCTCACTATTTTGGTTGGCATGTTAAGTCTGTCACAAATGTATTAAGAAGGTGTTTATGTCAAGAAGATGCTGACTCACTGTATAAAATATAAATGGATATTTTATATATGACTCAGTCATTTTATGTCTCATTAAGCAAGAATTAGTTCAACCTGAATGGACATCATTATCACTTGTATGAAAATGTTTCATGGTTGTATGTTTATGTTGTTGAGGCCAGGGCCATTACGAAATAATTGCTGGCTTATTATCCTAAGAGGGAATCTTATACATTTTAAAATACCTTTTGTTTCCTTGCAATTGATATCTACTGGTTGTGTCTCTGATACCAAATTTATACCCCTTTTGTATTGGCCAAAATGGAACATTTTTGGGGTTTTATTGTCAAAATTGGTTTTTTTTAGTTGCCAAGTGTGAATAGGAACATTTTGTGTTGTCATGGCCAGCCAATATAGGAAACTTTCTGGTTGTCATGGCCAATATAGGAAACTTTCTGGTTGTCATGGTCAAAATAAGAAACTTTCTGGTTGTCATGGCCAAAATAGGAAACTTTCTGGTTGTCATGGCCAAAATAGGAAACTTTCTGGTTGTCATGGCCAAAATAGGAAATTCTCAAGTTTTCATGGCCAAAATATGAAGCCCAGTCTTCCATGTGACGTAAAACCAAGAGGTGTGACTTCTTGGGCTTTAATTAAGTAATTATTGTTACCAAATATTCCTTAATAAACGCCCCTCCCCTAATTAACGACCACCCCTCTTTAGTTTGGAAGATATTTTAGGCTAGTGAGTGACAGTTTCGACACTTTAGGCTTAGATCAAAGGTTACTTGTTCTAATAGCAGCATATGAGACTAAAATATAAGTGACTTATTTAGCAATTTTGTTTGCCTTTATTGAGCGCTCCCCCCCCCACCCCTTCTCAAAATATAACACCTGGGGGAACTTATTAGGGAGTATTCGGTATACCTGAAATATTGGGTATACTATAGGAAGCTACCAGTTGGATGATAACACTGTTTGACATGCGAATATTTTCTGTGCTCAACATTTCCAGATCAATATTTGATAATCCAATTTAAAAAGCATTGCCAATTTCATGCTGTTAAGCTAACTTGAGCAATAAGAGAAATTAATGACTAGATTTGTTATATGATCAACATGTCATTTGAATTACGTTGAAATATAGCAGATTTTTTTCACCTTATTGATCAATTACGGTAGTGTTATCATGATTGCCTTATTCAGCCTTGACATTTTGGATTTGTTTTCGTATGATTCTTTGTAACAGAAAAGTTTCCTTGTACAAGGAATATATTTTTTATATATATTGTTTGGGGAAAAATACCTTGGATTTGTTGGGTCTTGAAAATTTAACCTGTCATAATTAATAGGTCATTGAAATTTGACTTTTCATATTTTATTGGTACTATAGTTATTGAAACTATGTATTATTTTTAATTGGTAATTGAAAGTTTGTCTGTCATATTTTATTGGTAATAGAAATTTTATTGGTACAAGTTGTTGAAACTGTATGTATTATATTTAATTGGTATAAATTGAAATTTTACCTATCATATTAAATTTGTGATTTAAAACAATGTGCGAAAGAAGGCATGCCAGAATGTTAAAATCAGGTGAAAGATATTGTATGATATAGACAAAATATTAATTACTTCTGGTGTGTAAACGAAGAGAAATTAAGGCTAAAATGAAAAAAGTACAAAATAATTTATTCATATTTTCAGGCAAACCACGCCCATCTTTGAAATGGTACAAAGACAATGAAGAATTAGGATCTTCCCAAGACATTCGTATGGAGTTTAAAGAGGGCAAAGGTCGTCTCATCATGGATAACCTTGACAATGCTGAGGGGTCAAAGTTCACTTGTATAGCTAAAAATGTCGCTGGAGAAGATCAGACAGTGGCCTCCGTAAATGTGTCTGGTGAGTTAAGTTTAATAGTTAATCAAAGTGCAGAAAGCACTGATGTTGTTCAGTATTGAAAACTGGTTTTGTATTCAACACTTCCAGATTCACAGAAAGTGCGAATCATTATTGTGCATTGTTGCTACCAATATTGAGTATGTTAAGCAGGTCACTCTCAGATGTTGATCTATTTTAACCGATTCACCTACCTGTTATTCTTGCGCCACTTTCAGGAAAAAAGTACTTTTCGTATTAAGGCGATGCGACTGTTGAAAATTGCCATAGAACTAGTAACTGTTGTTCTTACCAAACAACCAAAAAACACGGGAACATATACCACAGACTGTCGACTTTCACGTCAGGAACAATTCTTTGCAGATTAACATACCGAAGCATTTTTGCTGGAATACCCTTATTTCGAACTTGGACCTAGTTTTTCTTTCGATCAGACTTGTTATACTGAAAGTAAACAGTTGTTGAGCAATGCAAAGTCATAATCCTTATTATATGTTTTACAAGTGCTACAATTCAAAATACATCACTGAATACCGGAATTTTCCTTTATCATGAGATTACGATTGTTGTATATTTTAATAGTACAAAATTGATAGGCTTAACCCAAATGCTTGGTTGTTACCTTTTTATCCCTAACATGTGATCAAAATAAATGACACAATTAAGTATAGGTGCCCCTCTGTGACCTTAATCCTACAGAAGAGTTTTAAAATCTTCAAAAAGAAGGTAAAATCGGTTAAAAGTGCTGTTTAATCACGCTGGTACCTGGCCTGTATATGTATTGTACCATGTAATTGAACTTACACTAATCTTTACTCTAGCCAGCTAGGAACCAGATATTTCTTATTGATATTGTTTTATTCACATTAATATGTGCAGATCCAAAGGGGGATCCTGATGGTCCGCACCCCCCCCCCCGTGAGATTTTGGCCAAAAAATTCAAAGGCTTTCTAGTGTAAGACATAGACCCCCACCCCTGAAGAAAATGGCTGGTCTGCAATTACATTAATATTGTCTGTCATACAATAAGTTTTTATGTGACTTTTATTTGATTAGATAGGAAAAAGGGAGTTGAAAATGTTCCATCTCTGTACACCATAGACCATGTTATAATTATAAAGCAAAGAATTCAACCTATGTTGTTATTTACATAAATTATTTCGATCATTTTCTGACTGAGTGCGTGTGCAAGTTATCTCATATATATATATAAATAATTTCCACAATGTATGCTACAATATTTCATCTTTGGTTTGAGATATCAAAGCTAAAGTTGATCTAATTTTGGTGAGGCTGGCTTATGAATTTATGGGCAATATTGCGCTTTCTTTCAATCTTAAGGGAAGATGATCGGCCTCCTTGGTTGAGTGGTTATGGTCACTAACTTCAATTCTCTTGCCCCCTCATTGCTGCAGGTTTGAATCTTACTCTGGATTTAGAATTTGTTAGTGAATTAGTCATCCAGCTGGCTTACTGACGATCAGTGATTCTACCCCGATGTCTGTTTGTAGTCTTCCTTCACCCAAAATAGCTGGAATTGTCTCCACATGAGCGCCAAACTGTATGGTGGACATCTATTGGCGACCGTTCTGTTTAACATGTTTATTCACTAGTGTCGAATCATACACCATTGGTCAAAAGTGAATGATTCTTGATTTAAGTGAAATCTCTGGTTAGCCCTATTTTTGCAAAATAAATTTTAAATGCATATAATTTTATACACTCAAAGTGGAAATTCACTTAAATTATTAGATTTGCCTCAAATACGATTCACATGGATAATATGAGGGAAATTTCCACTTACTGCTGATTTTACACTCAAATATTTTTTTTGGAGATTTGTCTTTGGTATGCTTTAATACCATCCTCAGTACCCAGACTATTCATAACATACATGATACCCTAGGCAAACTGACTGTAAAAATCTCGTACTCATGAATAATTAATGAGATGAAATCCAGTGGCTGGCTGGCTTGATTGGCTGCAGGACACACACCTTAATCAGTACGGAAATTGCCGAGCAATTACGGATGAAAAATTGCGGTTCTGAGCTATAGCTCTTTACAAAGAAGATTCCTTCTATTTTGTTATCGTCCAATTCATTGGTCAAGAAATGCTTGGCAATTTGCCCATAATTTTTTTTAATAGCCTGGGTACCGAGGGAATCGAATACTTAAGAATGCTTCATGTATACATATTTGAATGAAAACTCGGATGAGTTGAGTTTGACGGAATACTCAAATTTGAGATTTTCATGAATTCAGGGCCATTTTTATTTGGCTATGTTTTATATATGGTTTCTTATGTAAAACATTTTTTCGAACAACCGATATCCATCAGTTTTCAGAATTTACTATTTTGTTTTTTGGGCAGATTATTCTTTTCAATTTGAACGTTCAAAAGTTCAACAACTTACATTTGGGTGTGAAGTGTCTTGCATGATAAAATATCAGCTACTGATGCATTAAATAATGTTTCATGGTGTGGCAAACCCCACATGTTTATAAATGTATGAAGCAAAACTAGTTGCATAATTTAGATTTATTCGTGCAGTTGGAAATACAAGATGGATGTTTAAGGCTCGTACAGTACAGAAAATACAAAGAGCCTATTCTATAAAATTTGATTTGAGATTGTGTTTTTCATGAGAGATGAAGGTTCGGATTAAAATAACTTCATTATTTCATTAGAGAATTTAAACAATTTAAGCGGTTGTTTCATTTACATCTACTGTGGTGGCATTTTTGTTAACATATCGGTGTGGTTTTTCAGTGAAATAAGAGAAATATTGATTTTTGAAGTTTTGGTGATATTTCAATGAAATATGAAAGTTTCTTTTGTTTGTTACAATATATTTTGTATGATTCATTTATCGGTATCGAGTTTTTAAGTTTTCATTAATAAAAGGTTGTGATGTAAAATTTATGATTTTTCAGTGAAATATTAAAGTTTTTTTGTTTTCAATGGATACTGTATGATTTATGTATCAGTATCGATTTTTAAGTTTTCATTAATTGTGATTTAGAAGTGGTTTACCCATAATATACTCTGTGACGTTTTGTGGATTTAAAAAAATGTACATTTTTTGTGGATTTTTTATTACTTTATCATTGATACTGGAAATAAAAACTTGATTTAACAAAAGGTAAGGCTACCAGATATGTTATCTCTTTCATTCATGAATTGGTTTCGGTTGAAAAAAATTGTGTTTCGGTATTGAGTCACATTTTTAATCAGTGACGAATTTTTTCATTTTTTTGCCTGTTTTGACACTGTCTATCATGTAATAGTTAATACATGTGTCAACATGTAGAATATAGATTGCTTTCGACTCCCACTGACAGGCATTATAAGCTGGTGAAAGTTATTACTTCATGATCAATTGCACAATCTTGATTTTCAGTTTGTATTACCAGTTGATACTCTTTCATTTTGATACTGGTAAATCTGTTTGTAAACAAGTTCTTACAACTTACTGTAATATAAATCACTAGTTCTGACTGCTTTCTGGGTTACTAGCCTACATTGGCCTTATTCCCAAACAATTGAAGACTGAACTCAGACTTGAACTTTAAATTCTTAAATGTTCTTTCTGCTCCTATGTTTATTTAAATTAAATAAATTTTGATAAAACTTCGCGAAAGTGTAGAGTTGGTAACACTTATTATTCAGACAAAATTTCATTTGTTTTGATTGAATGAGAACGAAATGCTGGTGAATAAAACTTTTGCTAATTTATTAAGTCTAAAAAAAAAATTAAAAAAAATTATTAAGTCTAAATCTTAAAATGTTTGTGAATAAGACTCCCGGAGTTCTGTCCCTTGACTACTATATTTTTTTGTGATGATTATAACAGAGAAAGCTTTTCGATAATTTGTGTCGTGATTACATAAATTTCCAGTTCTAGAAATGTTTTGAAGTTCCAGGTGTTTACATTGTATGACTTGTATTATGTTTTTTTCTTATTTTGCTACTTTGAAGCTACAATAGTTTTGTGCAAATCCTGGATTTGTTTGGTGTCGTAACTGTGTATCAAATATTTGCTGTATTTTTTCAGGATCGTTGGAACCTAGAGAACCACCAATATTTACACAAGAACTACAAGATATTGAAGTCAACGACGGTGATAGAGTTGAGATGAGCGTCGAGGTCAAAGGTACGTAAATGTTAAATATTATCAATACGTTACTTAATGGTTTCTAATCGTTTTAATCATTACCAAGTTTAATGAAGAACCGTATATCGAGGGCTTAAGGCAGCACTGTCGTAACTCCTATGTATTTATACGTCATTGTTGTGTTGAGCCCTTGATATACAGTTGGACCTCGTTCATTGGAATTTAGTGGGTCCGAAGTTTCATTTCTAATGAAACATAGTTTCTAAAAGCCCATTATAAAAAAATTTATGCACATAAGAAGATACATCGGGACCTGATCTTTATGTCCTATGATTCCAAGTATTTGGATTGAAGGTTGTCGAATAAACGAGGTTCAGCTGTACCTTGATATGATAAAAGTTGGACTGTGTTCAAATATAAAAGGATCTGAAGCTAGCATCTAAATGCCTTTGACTCGAAACTGTGACAATTTGATTGGCACATAGCTACTAGAAAGTACTGGTTTCAAATACAGGAATCTAACGCTTTGTTTTCGTCATCTTAAAATACTTTGATTATATTATGTATTATAATAATGATGAACATGTATTGTCATTATTCTGATTTTAAATTTAAGTTTATTAATTAATAATTAATTGATTAGTTTAAGTATAATTTGATTAAATAGAAAAAATTTCCAGACCTTGCGAAATTTTTAAAATGTCTAGATAATTTTATCTTTATTTTGTACTGTTGGAGATCTTTTATTCATATAACTATACGCAATATGTATATATTTTTTACTGTATGCAATGTAGTTTTTGTGTGAAATGGCATGAATATGTTTGTGAAACTAGAGCATGTTCATTTTTAACATAACATTAAAATAACATTTATGAAGTTGATGTCATTCTTGATAATTTTCTGCCCCTACTAGCAATAAGCAAGAGCCAAAAAGGGGTCAAAAAGGGGAAACCTGAATAGAGAAGATAACTAACTCACTACAATTTTTTTTTTTTATTTTACATTAAAATTTAAGTGATCTCTGTTAACAAGCCACCGTTTAAATGCTTTAGTTTTATACCTATGAAACTGACATGTACATGTTTATATAATCTATATAAGGAATATTTTGCGCAAAAAAATCAGTCGAAACAAGTCAACATTGATATGAACCAAATCTCCTCATCACAAATCAAACAGCCGTTTTATATGCAAGTTTCAAATGAATGCACATTTATATGTTTATTATGACATTTTTTTATGTATGCTTTCAAACATTGATTGATCTTAACAATGCTACAATGAAGGGTATAAAATCTGCCAATCTTCAAGTGCGCTATAAAATTTTAATGCACCACAAGTTGACACGCCTCAAAGTCTTTTTCCGTGCTGTTATTTATTTGTGCATTTTAGAGCGGGGACTGTCGGGCGTATTTTCATTTAACATAAGTATACGTAATCTACATGCATGATTCGGCGTTCAGTGTGTACATACTGGATTATAGAAACTTAATTTGATTTAACTTAAAAAGTGATTAGACTCGAAAATTCAGGAGGTTTATGTGATTTTAAAAAGCTGTGAATGACAGTTTGGATATTGTTTGAGTGAAATAATGAGTAAGATACGAGAATCATTCTACTGTCTGTAAAAAAGTGTTGTTTTTTAACGAGTGAATTTTAGTTTTTTTGTCATAATTAAGTACCCTGGACTTACCTTATTCCCTTGAAAGCATTCAGATTGACATTTTTTCAGTGTCAAATGATTTTCATCTATTAGTATCATTCTATTGTCTGTAAAAAAAGTGTTGTTTTTTTACGAGTGAATTTTAGTTTTTTTGTCATAATTAAGTGCCATGTACTTACCGTATTCCCTTGAAAGTGTAAGATTGATACTTCTTGTTCTGGTGTCAAATGATTTTCTGCTGTCCGCAGTATTGAAAACAGCTCATTTTGGTACTTGACAGTATAATAGTTAATTTATTAAATATGGTATTATATGTATCACTATAATTCCCGGTCGCGGCAGGTCATACCCTTCCATGAAAATTTGACAAAAGTGTTGATTTTCCTCCACATGTGGAGAAGTTGCCGGCTCCTTGTGGAAGGGTAAGTTAGTACTGGTAAGAATTCAGTCCAGGAAAAACTGGTTAGGTGAACCGGTCGCAGTATATAACTGAAATATCGTTGAGAAACGGCGTTAAACCCGATGAAACAAACAAACAATAATGATATTAGTGTAACAGATTAACGGATCATTATGGATAATTATGGAACTGCTAAATGCTGTTCTTGGAGTGGCACTAACCTGGTCGTTCAACATTCTTAACACCTCCTTAAAATATGTAATGTGATATATTTAATGAGAAATTATGTTATTTACCTGTTTGTGATTTAAAATTGTTTAATATTTCTTAGAAGCTTTGTGGCACAAAGTGTTTTACATAATTTACCAATATAAAAAGTCTGTCATGCAGATAATAAATCTTCCACAAACATGACTTTATTCTATATGTATATTAGGGTTACAAGTATTTAAATAAATAAAGCCTTGCATGTTATTTAAGATAGGAATCGGTGTTTATAGTACAAAAGCTATTTTGTTGTTAACATACATATCTGAAGAGCAGTTATGAAAAAAACATATTTCGGAGAATTAATCCAAATAATAATTCTTATCAGTCATGCACATTCATGCAAAAATTTGTTCTTATGAAAGACAGATGGCTTTTTTTTCATTTATTTTTGCAAAAAGCTTAAGATTTAAATCAAGGATGTTTACAAACCTAGTTTTCAGGCAATGAAACAAGAATTTGTGGAATATTTTGTATATGTGTTAATTCAGGTACTCCGCCCATAGACATTGTGTGGGTTCACAATAACCGAGAAATCCCGCCCACTGATCCAGTCTGCAGCATGGTAACCAAGGGCAACACCCAGACGCTCATAATTCCGGAAGTTTTTCCGGAAGATTCCGGAGAGTATGTCTGCGAGGCTTATAACGATTATGGCGATACTGATACATTTTGCCGACTAACTGTGCATGAAGGTATTGTTAGAGTTACTTCCCTTTGTAGATATCTGCATTGTGACTTTTAGAGTAGTCTCCCTTCCATTACTTTACTACCATTTTAGTTGTTAGAGTTACTTCCCTTTGCAGTATTTTGTAAAGGAACGTTTTTATTACTATTTTGCTGAAACATTTTCATATTCTGTACATACTGATAACACTTGATTGTTTATACGAAGAAAAAAATTATGTAGTAGAAAATTGATATACATTGAAATAAAGGACTGATTTATGTTTTTAAGAATGAAGTCTGGAAAAAACCCTATCAGATTGTTCAATCAAAAATCAATACTGCTAAATACTTACATTTACGGTCACGTATTCAGACAGTCGCATTAAATATCTGATTAAGTTGTCGTAATTTGTTGATAAATTCCATTTTATGGCCGTGTTATTTGTAAGTAAAGAAAATAGTGTGAATATAAGAGCAGGTGGCACGAATTCAAAAGTGTTGATCGAAAAAAGGTATGCTTACAGTTGTTAATAAATTCGTACCAAAATCAAAGGGATCGGCCATTTTGACTGGGATTTTTTTTTTCAATGAAATGTAAATAAAGAGATTCTTTGATGTACAATTGAAATTTCTGCAGGTCATTCATACATGTATAAGTAGGAACTGTACAAGGTTGACAGGAAAATATTACCAAACACAAATATTGCGCAATCTTTTCAAAATCATTACATACTAATTTCTGGAGTAGTTTTTGTTCCATTAATTCAGTTTTAAGTAATACAAGAATTGATTTCCTAAATACCTGCATTAAATTAATGCTTTATTCTGTAGTTTGTTAAGATCTTGCTCATAATTTATATCATTGATCATTTTCTTTATAAAAAAAGGGTTAACCTTTTACATACTGTAATTACGTGATATTCTGCATTGCTTGCGACAAATAAGCTTCTCAGAATAAGATTACTGCAGTTTTATACACCAAATGAACCTTTGCATGAGGTATTTTCTAGCGATAAATAAATAAAAGGATTAGTTTTTTGAAGTCTGTGGGTTACAGTTGTATTTAATATGTCATTGTGATATGTATTCCTGACCGTTTTCCTGGTACGTTAATTCTTGGAGTCACATTCGTGATTTCACAAAAAATTCAGATTTTGAAAAGAAATAAATTATAGGTAACTTGATAAAATGGTAAAATCCAGTAAGAAATTATCAAAATGACCTTGGAGATTCAGCACCTAGTGGAACCCCTGAGTATTAATAAGTATTGAGCATGCCGAAGACCACCTTCAAATATCTGAATGCAAGATCCAACATGGAGCTATGATTTCCCTCAAATTTTCTTTGCAAAAAATGTTTGAGGACTTTCTGATGAATACTCAAATTTTAGTGTTTAAGTATGGAAATGATATTTTTGTGAATAATGGCTGTTAAACCAGAATCTCTGTGTAGATCGCCGTAATGTCGTGTAACAACTCAAATCTTGTTGACAAACATGTTGAATCCAGATAAAATAATGGGAACAGTAAATACAAAGCGTATGTAAAATATTTTTTCAGGTAGGCTATGATCGATCTGATAGGTTTCTAGTTTTCTTACGTGCCATAAAAATTCATTGAGATTAATTACAACAATCAGTTAACGGACATTGAAATCCGATAATCATCCGTATAAAACCAATAAATGATTAAAATGGAGAGCCTTGAAGAAAAACACTGACATTCGAGACGAGTTCTATACATTATGAAAATAAAATTTAATTGAAAGTTTTTGATAAAAAGCTTGAAATAGATGTTATGCGTAGATAGGTGTTCATTATATATGGTATTAAGGCCATTTATGGTTCGGATTGATTTTATTTGGCGGATGTCATATTTCTATATGTATTTAGTAAAAATATTGTCAAGTTTCTTAGTAAAAATATAGAGAGGTGAATTAAATGAGACGATATTTGTGTTTAAGTGTAAGTTTTATGTACTTGGATTTTATAGTTTTTCATACAGTTTGTTCAATTTTTTTTTAAATTCTGATTTTAAAAGTTCCAACTAAACTACGGTAGTTATAAAAAAAATAAAAATTGTAATGTTTCAAACATATAGTTATTAGAATGCATTAATTGTCAATTATCTTAATTGTCAATTATCTATCGCTGCAGGTTAAAAATAAATGTCTGTTATTTCAAAATAAAAATATTTTGTTGAGAATTCTGGTACGTTGGAACTGATTTATCAGCAGAATCTGTTGGTTCAAAATAAACATTAAAAAAAACATTAAAGTCATTTCACAATTGTTCATCTTGTTAACAATGTCAGGGTGTTTTTTTCAAAATTCTGAATAAATTATCTTGTTTTCTTCAAGAAAGAATTTGCTTAATATACTGAAACTGGATATATAAGTATGTTTTGAATAGAATTAAATGGAACATGGCGAATATATTAACCGTGCATTTATTTTGATTATGATGCGGGCGTGGTGTGACACATTCTATGTGCGTTAAGGTTTACAATGTCGGAAAGCAATCATTTATAGGACAATTTGAGTGTTTCTCACATCATTGCAATGTCATAAAATAGTAAATTGTTGCCAGTGAAATAAGATGAAATACTTAATATAGGGTACTTTATGGTGGAGCGATGACATGACACGAATTATGTGAGGGAGTTTATCCGTGTGTTGGCATATAACTTGATGTCGACTTTTCTTCTCAATTTTCGTGCTTTTTTGGACAAAATTTCAGTTGTTAGGAAACGGAATATATTTTGTAAATTTTCAGGTTTATCTATTTTATTGCATCTAGATATGAAATTATCATATGTGCAGTGAAACTAATTTAAAAAATTTGCATAACTTCAAAATACCTACCCATTGAACCATGTTGATCAAAATTACACACCCCAGATTTTCTTAAATATGCAATACAGTTGATTTGAAACATAATACTGGATCATTGTTCAACAAATAAATCATTCTGGCATGTAGTAAATGAATTTGAGAAAGTTTTTTATGCAAACTTTCTGCTTAGCTTCTCTTCATGGTAAGATTAATATTCTCGCATTTGTTGTAATTCACAGCATGAGTGGAATGTGTCCTTAAATTTGTGCCGGAGATATAAAACAATCTGAAGGAAGTTAGATTGTCTCGCAATACAAGGAACTTTTCAGCGATGCTGAAGTGCTCTCTTAATTGGAGGAAATAAAATTATATTTTTTTTTGGATATTCTTCAAAGTTCTGTGGATGTCTTAAGATTAAAACACTAGAACTTGGGGAATATTCTTTGAACGATTGTAAGGCATGAAACTGTTGTAATTGCTTCTAGTACCAGAACTTAGTTACATCAGTTTGTGTTAAAGCCTTATGCTGTCATGTAAATGCGTTGTTTGATTAGCTGGGAACTTACAAGCACTGATTGCTTGCATTTTGTGTCTCAATACCTGATTAGTCTGGTAAAAATGTATTCAATCTGGTAAAAAAAGGAAATTTAACTATAAAGAAGAGAACTGAGACTGTTTGCAAAACTCAGGACTACTTTATATTTGCTGAGGAAAGTGAGTACAAATTAATAGTTAATAATATCAAAAAAGTTAATGAATTGTTGGATGTAAAAATTCTGTCATAGAATTATTCCTGGTTCCAAATTTAGGCAAAATTTCAAAATGCAAGTTTGTATGTTAAAGTGTGGTCAGGTTGTTTTTATGCAAATTGCAATTTTGTAAATATTGTGACTAAGACATAATTATGGGATATGCTGAACTAACTGTATTTCATTATGGATTTATATGTGTAAAATGGATTAACATTATAAGATTAAACTGAAATAGGATTACTTTAAGGTCGTATGCTGTCGTCGGATAAAAGGGTCATTGGCGTTGGTTTATCTTAAGGAGGTTTGTAGGTTTGAGCACTGGTGTCAAATTTCTCAAATACTGATCTTAAATTTAAGAAAAGTTTTGAAACATGGCTATCTTTTCATTATGATAGTTTTCTGTTATTTTAAAATTCATTTGACTTACTTGTGGTCTAGGGGCTTCATATTCCCTGAATCTACATGAATACTGGTTAGAAAACCAGTAAGCCGTCATTAATAGTGATTAAGGGGCCTCTATGGTCAAGCGGTTTTGGTTGCTTACTTCAAATCACGGCTGAGGGTTCGAGTCCCACCGGGGATACAGAATTTGTAAGCGAGGAAGTCATTCAGCTGGCTTACGGCGGTTCTACCCAGATGTCAGTCGTGGGTCTTCCTTCATACTAATGTGTGCGACTTAAAGCCAATTACAAAAAAGCAAAATGTTCAGTTTTCAAATCAATGTAACATAAAGAAGTTCAATTTGATGATAATAATGTAAATAAAATACTTCAGTCCTGAATGTCATGAAACGTTGTAATTTTATATGTTGTTTGATGTTTAATATAAACGGGTGTGTATAATTTGCGACGGTCCTAATAGTACATTCATGTGTACATAAAATCTAAAAAGGGTAATAAATATAATAAAATATATGTGAATCGGTGGTAAACCTGTTTAAAATATTTTTTCCATCATGTGTATTGAGGGCTTGGTGCAAAATTGTTGTAACTCAGTCTGTGATAAATACAAAAAAATAGTTTTGGGACTTACCCCGTTTTTTATAAGTATTTCACTGATACATTACGGCGGTCAGTTGACCAAACCAGTGTTCCAGGGTTACCAACCAGTACTAGCCTGCTCTTCCGTAAGTAACTGATAACTTCTCGTATAAATCAGAGTTCACAGGTGGAGTACAAATGACTTTGGGTACATTATCTTCATAAGTCAAATTGTCTTGGAAGAACATGCACCTCGCCAGGGTTTCGAACCCACAACCTCTAGATTAGCCATTGAGCACACTACCGGCTGAGCTAACCAAGCTGTCAAATTGTTGAATTACAATGGCTTCAAGATATGAACTCCTAATTTAAGAGATATGTTTTAACGTTTGCACTTCATATTTCTGTGCATTGCATAGGATTTTTTAGTCAGATGAAATTATGTAAATAAATGAACGGCATTAAGTGTTATCAGTAGGTAGCTACCAAGCAATTTAAATATTAACTTTGTTAATAATACTGTTTATTTTATTTCGTAATGATATAATATCCGCCCCACTATCTGCATTGTTTGATTATGATTATAACCTATGTACATGTGTGTAGTTCTAGGATCCTTGAAATGGAATGTCGCTCAGAGTTTGTTGTGCACGGTTTTATCACTATCGGTTGAAACAGTTGAATAAACCGATGCATGTGTTCGCATAATTTTGTGCGTATTATGGATGTATGTATGGTATTTATTTACTAATTGTTTGTTTTTACCTTTGAAAGCATTTTTGAGTAGAATTTTGCCGACTTTTTCTTCGTTTTGTCGAACCTTGTCTTGAGTCTGTAAATCTTAACATCTGTCTTCATTTTCTCTACTAACAATCTCTTTAGCCATGTTTTTTGCTACTAACAATCTCTTTAGCCATGTTTTTTGCTACTAACAATCTCTTTAGCCATGTTTTTTGCTACTAACAATCTCTTTAGCCATGTTTTTTGCTACTAACAATCTCTTTAGCCATGTTTTTTGCTACTAACAATCTCTTTAGCCATGTTTTTTGCTACTAACAATCTCTTTAGCCATGTTTTTTGCTACTAACAATCTCTTTAGCCATGTTTTTTGCTACTAACAATCTCTTTAGCCATGTTTTTTGCTCCAGTAGATTGATAATTCTTTCCTTTTCCTGTGCTTCTTGATGATAATTTCTGCTCCTTTTTCCATGCATCTTGATGATAATTCTTCCTTTTTCCATGCATTTTGATGAAAATTCTTTCCTTTTTCCATGCATCTTAATGCTAATTCTTCCCTTTTCCATGCATCTTGATAATAATTCTGCTCCTTTGCCTCACGCCTTGAAGTTCAGGTGTAGAAATTTGTGGTAAATTCTTCTCTGTGTGATTTGCATGATCGGCATGAACGATGGAGCATGAAAATTCTTGCTGAAAAAATACTCATAGTTGTCTCCCTTTTTTCTATTTTCAGAGGGCCTTCACTCCCGGCTCTTGAAACCGAAGAAATAAAACAACCAATAAACCTCTTCTTTCTCCTTTTGTTTGTCTATCATCTCTTCTTTCTGTCTTCTTATTTTATGTGTGATTTATATATGGACATAAAATGTGAAACAATTTTTTTCTATCTTTTTTCTGTTTGTTTTTTTGTTGTTGTTGTGATTTTTGTGAACATTTTACAATGTGAAAAAATTGCCAAGAGACTTAATATACATTGAACTGTGTACATAAACTCAAGATGGACATTCCATTTCAAAGTGCTGTGTTTTGATTGGTCAATATTTTTTGCATATATTTTATTATTTTATGCATGTTTATGTGATTATTTTGTTACTAACAATATCAATAGAAAAAGAAAACGCCCAGAATAGATCCCAGACAGCACCCGAGTTTACAATCCGTCCACAAAGTCTCCACGCTGATCCAGGAACCAACATCACCTTGAGTTGTATTGTTACTGGTACCCCACCTCCCTCTGTTCAATGGTCGCTAGGACGACAGATTCTGAAGCACAGTTCAAAATATAAGGTATGTAGTATTTAGATTCATTATGTTGTACACAGGATCAAATTTATCATGAATATACTTAATGCCATTAAAAATGCAATTATTTCACTAAGCCTTCATTTTGTTACAAATGTGAAAATCAATCATCAAAAAGAAATCAAACTATGACCCTAGTATTCATATTTCATAATTGATTAATTGTAGGAAATTACGCTTGAGAATTAAAATATAATTATTTCTTTGAATTGTCACTGTGCTGATGCGGACAATATTTAGTTGCGTTATGAATGGCGTGGAGTATACTTTCTACACATGTATTCACGTTGTTGAATATCATGCAAGAGTGCATTACATGCTTCATGTTATATTGTATCATATTGATTTTGCACACATCTAAAGTCATTATGGTATTGATGAGAAATAATTGATATTCAAAGTCTTTGATTGTATACTTACAATATACATTATGCAGTAGACATGTATAACAAAAGACCTTAGTTTGATGCCAAGAAAATATATTTACGTGATTGGTTAAAGGTAGATACCCCTCTACCCCTGTACTCCCTTGCCTCCGTATATTAATAACCAATCACAATTGTAACCCCTTAGCACATTATTTCCTACTTAGTTACCAATTTATTTAATCTCAATTCTTAAAACATGATACTACTTTGAATCAACCTCAAGTCGGCTTCCCCGAAAAAACAGACTTGGTGTCCTATGTGGGCGTGGTCTTTGCGGAGCACGTACCCACAATCTCTGGGTTGGGCAGTGGGCTCTCTCCACATCACCACTGCTTCCTCCCAGGACATTACAATTAAACCTCACTTAAAGACCACCTCAATTATAAGACCTACCTTGAAATTAAGAACACAATTTTCAAGTCCATTTTTACTGTTTTGCTCTTTATTCAACCTCAATATTAAGACCACCTCGATAAGAAGACCAATTTTTCAAGAGTCCTGAGAATGGTCTTATTATCGAGGTTTTACTGTAAGGCTTAGATTCATGTTAACTTTATATTCTTATCAGAATTCATGTAACAGCATGGTCGGTTTTCAATTCATTTTCACTATATGGGGTTTATATTCAATCATGAAATATGTTATAGAAATCATCATACAACTCCTCAGACTGTTCTTGCATTGTGCAGCATCATATCAAATCTTTTAACGCATTATTGTAATTTCATGATATTATGGTCGGTTATATACAAGAATGTAATACTGTGTTGGGGAGTTATTGCTATGCAGGTTTCTCGAGTTGTTCAGAACCAAGCGATTCATACGATCCAATATATAAGCACAATGTCCTTGAGTGTTCCTTGAGTTTCTTCTAATGTTGTACAAGTTTCCTTCAATGCTATTCCTGATTGAGACAATGTTAATTTGAACAATAGCAGCTAAGTAATGTAGACTTTGCATGTGAGGGAGCTATACAGCTGGGTTATGGAAGGTCGGTGGTTCTACCCAATGGTACCCACCTATGCCTAAAATAATGTTAGAAGGGGCTCCCAGGGGCTTCCTGCAACTTAATAGTTGGGGAAAGCCAAACCATGTGACCCTGGTAGTTTGTGTGACTTAAAGCCCTATTACAGAACTTGTTTCATGTTTCTTAAGAACAATTTAAGAAAAAAAGCTGATGAAATCATATTTCATTTTGTGTTATTTTATACAAGGGTAATTGAAGATTAGGAGGTCCTTATTTTTATGGTGGGTAATACATTAATAAACGAATGTTTGACATCTTTTTTCTGTATCTGTGAAAAAAGTAATATAATTCCTTGTGGTTAATAGAGAAAAGCGTGATGTATCATTTATTCAATGTTCGCCATCTGTTCTCCAATAATTGTTTAACATCGCAGGTATATGTTACCTTATGTTGGTGTTGTTGCTGCTGTTGTTGTGTTAATTATGTGGTAAACGACATTATTCGCTTGGCGCTGTATAATTGAATACAGTATAATGTAATATTGGCTTATGTTAGTGGGGAAATACATTGCTTGATAATTGTCATGAAATTTCAATTTGGATGCTACTTCATATTTTCACGGAGAATAGACATATGGTGAGGACATATTGTTTGCTGGAAATGATCTGAATTTTATTTTTATACAGTATGTGATTCCTGTTCTGTGTAATTGTTTGTATATACGTATATTTCATGGAATTTTAAATATCTTAGATATTTTAAATATATCATAATGTAGTGTAGGAAAAGTGTTTGCGGGGATGTGCTTAGATGGCAGTCTTCATAACAATTTTTGATTGATTATCAAATCAGTGGGATGGAACGAGTTGTATGACTGTCTCGCATATGATCATAAATTTTATTTGGTTTACCGTAATCTGTCTGTAAAGACCAACTTTGGAAATTTGAAAATGAGTTGTTTTTTTAATAAAACATGATGTTTCTATCAACATAATTTTAAAGGTATGCCAGACATGAGCTATGCCAGACATAGGGCTTTTTAGGACTTCCCCAAAATACAGTGGCTGTTATTGTCATATCGGCTGTTTTATGGTAGCTTGGGTTAGGGCCCCAGGCTGTTGTCCTAGAGGTCTGGCTGCAATTCCTTGGCTAGCCTTCCAAGACATTCGGCTTTGGTAATGTGGCCTCCACCTCTGATTCATGTGGAGAAGTGGTCAGCTGCTTAAAGAAGGGCAGTTTAGTACTGGTAGAAAATGGGTAAGGTCTACTGTCTGTTTATGTTAACTGAAAAGTGTTGAAAAACTGCATTAAACATTATTAAAACAAACATGGTTGTTTTATTTTTGTATTAGTGGAATATTTATGAACTTTTTCTTCGTTTCAGATCAGCAGCGTAGGAGAAGAAAATTTCCTTGAGATTAAATCATTGACAACTGAAGATACTGGCCAGTATACATGTAGTCTTTGTAATTCAGCTGGGACAACTAGCGCCACCTGTCAGGTTGTGGTAGGGGAATCAACTTCAGCCCCTTCTAGATTGTCCAGTCAGAGAAACTTGCTGAAAAATAGGTGAATATTTTGCAAATTATGATTTTACTGTATTTTTGTGATTTTTTTTGTCTCTTTTGAGTTGATGTCTTTGTGATATGATTGACAAAAGCAGTACAATAATTATTGTTTAGGTGTTTTTAAAGCATTATATCAACCTTGTATACAGTAGTACAACTGGCATGAGAATTTTCCGCGGATTTGACACTAGCAAGGGCCGAATCAAGTCAATCAGTTCTTAACAAGCCAACCGTATTTTTAAGTTTGCAATTTATAATGAATCTATTATAGGCCTGTTAAGTCTTTGTTACCTTCTAAATTGCAAAATGTATTTAAGATGAATAGTTGTGTCTGTGTATTGTTTTATGCAGATAGCTGGGATGTGAGGCCTTATTCATTAAATCTTATAAGATTGAAACTCGGACTTAATCTTTAAAATGTTAAATGTTCTGTTTGCTCCTACATTGTTGTACCAGTATAGATTTTAATATACAAATGTAAATTGGCAAGACTGTAGAGTGTGTAACAGAAATTATTCAGACAAAATTTTGTTTGGTTTAGATTTGAAGAAAAACAAAAGACTGGTTAATATAACTTAAGTCTGAGTTTCGGTCTTGCAATGTTTGTGAATAAGGCCCCTGTTCTTGCTCGATAAATACCAGTGTTCTGACTAAATGTGGTATTTTGTCATCCTTTAAAGTATTTATAGTATAGTAAAATCTCAATAATATGACCATCCTTGGGACCCTTGAGGTGGTCTTAATATTGAGGTTGAATAAAGAGTAAAACAGTGAAAATGGACTTGCAAATTGTGTTCTTAATTTTGAGGTGATCTTGAGGTGAGGTTTTACTTTATATGTGTTTATTTTTCAGAAATCAAGTTGAAATTCATAGCCAGTATAACGGTACTGAATCTGATCTTACTGATGTAACATCATTAGACAGTGAAACGTTTTATCCACACGCCCCTGTGACGAGTGGTGTGTTCTCTAAGCCAGCAAGTTTGAAACGAAATAGTGAACCATTTATTAGTAGAAATGTGAATACGGAGACACTAATTGAAAGAAAGATCAGTGCCCCACTTAACAGAAATCCTGATGAAAATAATGCAAATGGTGGGAAATTCGTTGAATTTGTGAATAGAAAGCCAGTAAAAGTTGATGTCGAAATTTCAAGAAAAAGTGACTCTCCTGTACAGGAAACCATAAAAAGTCCAGTATTGAATTCTGGGAAAAAATCAGATTTTCTGTCTCAAAGCAGATCAAAATTTAGTGAAACTGTGCCTAAAGTTGCTAAGAAATCTGACGACCTAGTCATTGAAAAGAAAGGGGGAATAACTCATGTTGATTTCCGTGGAGTTTTGAAGAATAAACAATCCAAGACCAACAGTCCTTCTGGTGTATATCCAGAACAAAATGGACATTCAAACAAGCTTGTGAGTGACAAAGCCTTAATTAGAGATTCGTCTAATGATTCTAAAAGGATTTTGTCTCCAAAACTAAACTTTGTCGAATCCAGAACTGACATTAAACCCAACTCCAGCAGTGTTCATGTTGTTAAAAGCAAAGAAAATGGAAATAAACCTGTTGGTAAAATAAGTGCAGCTCTAAAGAAATTTGAAGAAAATACTGAGAATGCTAAAACTGATTTTAGAAGTGTTCTGAAAGGTAACAAGACCTTGAACAATGACCCTGAGATAAAAGTGAGAGATACCAAATCTGTTGGTCCAAATAGCCAACTGGATTTTAGAAACGTTCTTAAAAAGAAAGACAGCGTACCATCTGCATCTTTTGTCAACAGTGAAAGGAAATTAAAACTTGATGCATTAAAAAATGATGACAATGTAAAATCTGCATCTTTTCTTGACACTCAAAGGAAATTTAAACTTGATACAGCAAAAGATAAGGATAATGTGAAATCTGCATCATCTGTTGACACAGTAAGAAAATTTAGATTTGATGCAGTAAAAGATAATACATTCGGTGATAGTAGTTTTGAAAACAAAAGCATTCAGAAGCAAAGAGCAGAGCTTGTACTAAATGTGAGAAAGAAAAGCTTTGATATTCCAAGAACTCCGATACAAGAGGAGAAGAAATCAGTAGATAAAGCAGCTCCTAAGTTCACTCAATCCTACACTGAAAAACGTGTGGACAATAATTTTGAAGTACAAAGTGTTAAACCAAGAGCTGCAAGTGGTGAGAGACCACTTACTGAGTTTAGAAGTGTTTTAGTAAAGTCGGACAAAGCTAAGACTAAAGATAACACTTCGGAAATTATCCGACCAATTCCAAGAAGATTGTCTCAGTCCAAATCACTAACTATGGATGTAAAACCTGAAGTCAGAGAAACTTTAGAAGATAAGTCAGTCGAGTATGGAAGTGAAGTCATGCTAAAATGTCATGTGACAGGCACACCTCAACCAGATATAAGCTGGTCTGTGAATGATAAAGAAATTAAGGTGAGTAGTGATTTGATTGTAAAATAGATAGTATAATGGAATTCTATTTCTGTCTTTAATAGACTTTTACATAAATCTATCTAGAACATTAAGATTTAATGCTGTCTTTTGTTTCCTTTCATAGTCAGTCCTTGAAATAAGCAGATACGTGTAATTTGTATTGACTAGAAAATGTCTTTTTAAAAACATCGACTTGGGCGCCAAATAATTTTTAATTTTAATTACTTTGTAATTTATTTTGGTGTCTCGCAATTTTTAATGAGTGAACAATTTTATCATTTTTAGCAATCTAAGTTTTTCCGCATGAGTTACTCGGAGGATACTGCAAAGTTGATAATCGCTGAAGCATTTTCTGAAGACGAGGGTGATTATACGTGCACTGCTTCCAATGCTTTGGGTAGTGCTACAACCAGGTGCCATGTTAACATCAAAGGTACGTGAAGTCAGTAATAGTCACCATTTGTCTAGGGTTATCAGCTCTAGAAAGTTTCTTGAAATACATTTCTTCCGGACTAGTGTGCATGTTAATTGACTTGTCCGACATGGGAGCCTCCAAGGCAAGTTGTACGAGCATAGAATAGGGTATGGATTAACAGCGTAGTAGGCATGCATAACCGACTGTTGATAGCCTGAATGACAATTAAACTTGTGCGAGACATGGGGCTAGTGGATTTATAGAGCCCTGGTTATTTCTGTTTGTTTGGAATCTGTTGTTTAATCTCATGAATTGTGGTAGTAATTCCAGTTTCATTAGCAATTAAAACATCCAGGTAGATCATTTTTGTAATAAAAAACTAGTACAAGAATCATTGTCGCAGTTTGTTCTATCTCCTATGGGTTATCAGAAATTCTTATGACATTTTGTGTTAGTGTGTCAAAATTCCAATTAAATCCGGATTCAGAGCCCTGGAGATCAATTTTCGCATCGACTTAAAGCCGATGAGTTTTATGGGGGGTAGGGGCAATGTTGAACAAACAGAATAGAGTTTGAACGTATTTTTTTTAAAAGCATACGATAACAACCAAGGTGTTCCGCAGACAAGTCCATGGATGAATTCTTTGATTCTATTTTCTTACAAATTTACGTGGACAGGACCCCCGCTTAGTTTTCAGGATTGATGATTTGGTTCTGTCAACCCAAGTTAAATCAATCTTTACAAAGCTTTGACCAAATGTTTTGGAACCATAATGCATGTACATGTATTTCTATGTATTTTTATTCTACACTTCAGAACGAGCATGTACCCCTGAGAACATCGAAGATTCCGTCGACGAGCCTTTTTCGCCTACTGCCACCCCTCCCAAAATTTACAACATTTCACCGTCAGAATTCTGTATACTGCGGAGTGGTACCATCGAATTCAAGGCTTCATATACATCAGTCCCTCCTGGAACTGTGACATGGTGTAAAAATAAACAGGAATTAAAAACAGGTACAGTTCTGATTTAAAATAAAAAATGGCAAAAGTGTAGTGTGTTTAAACAATTATTCAGACAAAATTTCATTTGTTTCGATCTAATGGAAACAAAAGGCTGGTAAATATAATATTTCGAGGGTTCAGCGCAAGACTACTAACTCCTATGTATTTATATAGAAGTAAGGATAGTCTTGCACTGAACCCTCGATTTGCAAATTTAAAGTCCAAGTCTGAGTTTCAGTCTTAAATTATTCTTGAATAAGGCCCCGAGGTGAGGTTAGGCCAAACAAGCAAGTTTTTATCCAATCAACATAATTGTTGTTGAAACTGGTTATTTAATACCGACATTCCTAGCCCAGACCAGTCCTAATGATGGGTCTTTCTTATGTTTCAGGGAGAAGACTAAAAATCGAGACCAGTGATTGTTTTAGTACATTGATTATAACAGATATTCGTCCAAGTGATAGTGGTAGATTTGATATCAAAGTTACCAACATGCTCGGTGAAGATATTGCTCATGCTTCACTCACTGTTGAAGGTAAGCTTCAAAATATTGTCCTGATGTTTATTATCAGTTTTGTGCCAGTGAAAATGGGCAGATAACTCTGACTTCTAAAAAACGACTGTGCAATCTCACCAGAGTAACCCCCCTTGGATGATGCAAATTTCGGCTGTTGTTGAGAGGGTCAGTAAGAGGCTGTTGCTCTATAGAGGTTAAATTGGTTATACATTTTTACACAAATATTTGTTAAGTGCTCTTGAGAAAGGCCAACTTTGGCAACAAACGTTTTAGTGATCCCCTTTCTGGGATATTTCAACAACTAACATGTATATCTGAGTATAAATACGATAATATACGAGGCTAATTTACCAAAAATGTACACACTCCCTAAGCCCAAATCGTGGATCCGCCCCTGCTCTCAACAGAATATTATGTTACTTCATTGTTGTGCCATATTTGTACTTTGTACTGAACATTTTCAAGTCTATTGAATATAAAAATTAATCTTATAAATTGTATTTATCTGTAGACTTTACGATAAGCACTTTGCTATTTATAGATGTACCAGAACCCCCCGTCGGGCAACCGTGGGTGAGTGATGTGTCGTTGAAAGCGGCAACTTTATCCTGGTACGGACCAGCTTATGATGGTGGGTGTCCTATCACAAACTATCGCGTTGAAATGTGCGACGCCGAAGATGAAGAATGGCAACTTGTTACATCTAAATGTGTCGTAAGTAAACTGATTATCTCCTTTTGATAACAGAATTAAGTAAATGCTTTATACTGATTACCTTCCTGTGTAATATTACTTCTAAAAAGTGTGTAAGTAATGTGATTCTTGTCTCCCTTTGTTTAACATATATTGTTCATTTGGTGTAGTAATTACCTCCCTTTGCAATGATATAGAATATATTTTTTTGTTACCTCCCTTTATAAAATATGTACTACATGTATCAGCTTTATTATGATTCTGGCATCAGTTACCTCTTAGTTTGTTATGGACAAATTTGTTCAATCTAAGAATGTAATATCATTGCCTTCCATTTTATCCATATATGAATGAAATAACGTTGACAAAAATAGCATAAAACAGTATAAAAGCAAATTAAATGACTGTATTAAGTATTTTTGATGGGATTTCCAATAACAGTTATCTGCAGATTTGATCTTTTGAAAAACTTAAAAAATCTGTTCATACACTTGATATAGGTCTTACATTGATACGCTGTGAAGACCATATTTATATATACAGTCAGACCTCGTTCATTCGAATTCATCGGGTCCGAATTTTTATTTTGAATAATACATGTTTTCGAATAACCCATTTCAATTTGACGTGCATAAGAAGATTCATTGGAACCTGATATTTATTTGGATTATACCGTGTATTCGGATAGAAGATTGTCGAATAAACATGGTCCGACTGTATTCAGAGAGAAGGTTGTCGAATAAATGAGGTCCGACTGTATTTGGATAGAAGGTTGTCAAATAAACAAGGTTTGACTGCATGGAATAATGTTTTTGTTTTCTTATGTTCACAGAGTACTACGTGCAGAATTGAAAAACTGCAGCCCCAAACACCTTATTTCTTCCGAGTATTCTCGGAGAACAAACATGGCGTAAGTGTACCCTGTATGACCCCAGATGTCACCGTAACCAGTGACAGACGACCTTCTGCGTTACTACGGTTACCAAGCACAGAATCAGATGGTAAGAGTCAAAGGTCAAGGCCAGATCTGTAACAGAAATGAATATATAGATTAATTGTATTTTTGTGGGAAAAGAAAGATTTTTTTATGCATTTTGCTTAACTATGTAGATGCATATAGATATTGTATGTACCGCTTTGCAATTTTTGAAATTTGATCCAGTTTATATTTTTTTATCTGTTTATCTTTTTACTTGCAATAATGTTTGTACAATAGCCGTTCAAGAATGAGTAACTTTGGAACATTTTTAAACTACTATCGAATATCAGTGGCCTTTTAGTCTGCCACTTTACAACTGTTCTACTCTTTATTGTAATATTAAAATTATATTGCAGTGGTCAGTACATAGTTATGAAACATAATTATGAGATTTCTATAAACAATGATCGGTTAATCTTGTTTATGTTGCTCCTGTATAAAATTAAGACTGCATGTGATAAGTTAGACCAATTTAAATCCAATTAGGGCTAGTTGCAAAAACAGTATTTACACATAATCTCTTGTATGCTAGTAATTGGTGATTAAGAACAATTTTCAAAGTAAAAACGATAAATTCATATTGTATATACTGGATTATGTTCAGAAAAATTTGCCTGAGAATATTACAATAAAACCTAACTTAAAGACAACCTCAAAGTAAATACCATCTCATTGATAGAACCATATTTTGATGGTCCAATTATTCTTAAATATTTGAACTCAATAATAGGACCACCTCTCCACAGATTTCTTCAGCACAAAGGGTGGTCTTATTATTGAGGTTTTACAATATGTAAATTATGTTCTTGTTATTGCTTAATCATCCATGAGGTTAAGGTTCGCTATTGCTGGGGCGCGGTCACCATGGTGATATGGGTCTGATCTTCAGTCTGGCCACTTAAAATCTATATATTTAGGCATGAGAATTTTCTACGGATTTCACGCACCGATGGCCGTTTTTGAGACTATTTAAGGCATCTTAGATGCTTAAAAGCCAGGAGCTTCAGCGGCCCCCTCGACCCCTTGCCAAATTTTCAGCTGATTTTGAAATTTTGCATTCTCATGCCTGAAATATTGTAAGATATTTTTTGCAATATGGAAAAATAGAAGACAAACTCAAAATGTTTGCAACATATTTTGTATTATTTTAATACTTCTTCTTCGAAAATTAAACTAAATAAAGATTTAATTAAGATATGTTTGCAAGTTTGTTTTAACAAATGTGATATTGTGCAAACTTTTAGCTGTTGTGTTTTAAATTACATACCTTAGCTAGACCATACACTTTTATAACATGTTGTACCTGCTAATTATAGTGTGTCTACACCTTTTTGCATATATTTATTTAACCATTCTATCGTCTAACTATCATTTCACTATACCTTCATCAACCTGATTCAATTTTCTGAAATCAATCTTATCGAGTGGTATTGATACCTATGTCCAGTATTGTGGTGTTTATCACTCATTTGGAATAGCTTTTTTCATTGGTCCGTTAAACAGTAAACATTGTTATCTTAAATTTGATTGGACGCAGTTGTATTAGTTATCTCAAATTTGATTGGATGCAATTTAATTAAATGGTTGATATTGACTTGCCATGATATTCTTCAATCTCATTGGCTCTTGCATTATTACCCAATTGATTAGCAATAATGTAATAAATGGAATTTTTGTTACCAATTTTTTTTGTATGGATTGAATCCTTCTTTTTAGCAATGCAATAAGTGATATTTTCATCAGACATACTTAAATTCTATAAAATTCTATAAAATTATTAAATTTATTAATTGAACTTGTAAGTTATAATAATGGAACAGTCTTGCCTCGGCTTAAGTTTTATCGTAAACTACCAATATCAAAATATTTACTTTCACTGATCATTTAAATAGCTTGCATTATGCACCTATCAATGTTTTGCCTTAACTGTGCAGGTCTAATCAGGGACTTTGAAAAGGCAATTATTTCGGACAGGCTGGATTTGAATGGCCATGTTAAGGGGCAAAACATTTATAGGTGTAATAAAAGGCATAAGATATTTGTATAGTCAATGGTAATGGCTGAGCACTATAACACATAAAAGCTTAGTACAAGGTATGTAATTAATGTGTAAATCTATTTATAGATGATGATATTATGTTCATCTATTTATAGATCTTGTTGACATGTTTATCTATTCATAGATCTTGTTGACATGTGTATCTATTTATAGATATTGTTGACATGTATATCTATTTATAGATCTCATTGACATGTTCATCCATTTTTAGATCTATTAATAGAATAGTTATGCTTGCAGTTTGCTTGTACATGAGTTACACGCCCTTGATTAACATTGCAGATGTATTTATGCACGAGAGTCACGAAGTTTTCTCACCAAGGTCTGAGTATGGTATAGTCTCACCATTATCACCAGGTAGGTTTGTGAAGAATGGGTATTTGGTTACCTTAATATGATTGGGTAGGATGAAAGTGGGTATCAGTTAGCCTTAATATGATGGGGTTTTATATTCAGCACATGGATAAAACTGAGGGATTCTTGTAACCTTAATATAAACATTGGGGGATCTTTATTCAAGTTACTCTGTTCAGTGAGAAATAAAGGCTTTCTGTTAGACTTAGGGTGGGTACATTTCTTCAGCCTGTATTCTATTGGACGTTTAACTCTCTACTAAGGGGTGGAGTACATGTATTTGAAATTGTACTTTCGTATTTTTTATGATATGGAATCCATATTTCTGATAGCCTTTACATTGTCATACTTTCTTGATTCTGTAGGTATGACCACTTTTACAAATGAATATCTGGACCTTTCACTAATTGTGCTATTGTATTCATAATAAAGTTGGGGAGAAATTACTTTATAAAGGGTTGTTATGAGATTGTGATATCCTTAAATGTCTTCAAAATGTTTACAAACTTTGGTTGACTAAGATTAGTTTCCTTAGTTCAAAGCTAGAATTTTCAACTGGCCAAATAGATAAAAACTAGGATACTAGTCAAGGAAATGTTCGATGTGGGTAAAACTTAAAAGTCTTCGAAAATTTAAAGAAAAATGTATTTTGCTGTCCAAGGATTGAGGAAGTTTGTGAGATTTAATAAAAACATTATCAGTATCTGTACAGTTATAGTATAAAATTGCTATCAGAATTTCTTGGAATTTTCTACTTTTAGCTCATAAGGGTAAGGCTCTATATATTGTTTCAATATTTGTATTGTTTTATATGGGTGTATTTGTTTGTTGTGCTTACTATATTCAGTACTTTCATTCTATCTTGTTTTGTAAAAAATAAAACAGGGGAGGTTACTCAGGAGAATTTCTTTTTTACGGGAATTGAGCACGCAGTGGGCTAGGGGCTGTTTAGTGTCGCATGCACTGCATTGTTTTGCAATTATGTTTATGATAATTACAATGTATATACTGAATTGGTATTTTTCTTCTAAAATCTTGGTATTGTTTGATATTTCCAACGTTAAATTTCGCATTTATATTTTTGTGGTATTTGTTTCATTTCTTGCTTGCAAAATACATTAGTCTGTGAAGTATAGTCGTGTATGACTCAGAATGGTCCCAAGTTGCAACTGACTGGTTTGCATGCATTTGCATGGATTTATTATCGACCGGTCTAATCTATAAATTTTAACTATGAATATAGAAATTAGTTACAATAACGACTTAGCTAGTGTATATAGATAGAAAAAAAAAATGTACATTGTATGTATTGTAGAAATGATACCTAATATAGATTGGCATGTTATTCAGTACTAGAACCAAGAAGTCTAGAAATGGTATTTCTCACATACAATGATATATGTCAGACTATTTGACAATAGCAAAAATCAGTCTGTCTTACTTATCATGTAAAATCTTGTCCCCATATCTTGGCATGCTGCCAAACTGCACCCTATTTTTCCTTACTAACAACACCCTAAGTTTGTTTCACTTTTCTTGAACACACAAATTCTTTTTGAGATGGAAAAAAAATTCTTTAGCACGGACATATAATGAACATTTTCTGACCTTGTAAGTAGAGTAATATCCCCGTTCCAATTACTTAAATTGTCTTTACCATGTGGTCTGCTGTAATGTCATCTACCATAAGCAATTTTGTCATCCGTCCTAATTGATACGAAACCTTCTGTTCTTTGCTTTGTATTAAACAATTGTCCTATTTCATTTTTACAGAGGAGTTATCGTTTGAGCATCATGAAGTCTCGTTACTACCTGGTCGAACGTTCGAACACTTTTACAACTGTTTACAGGAAGTGGGAAAGTAAGTTTTAAGTTGTTTTCTGGTTAGCTTGTTTGATTGTCAACTGATTTGTCTGCTAGGTAAATACTGCGCTGAAAGCACAGAAGTTGTTTGGTATTGAACACTGGTTTTGTATTCAACACTTCCAGATTCACAGAATTCACGAATCATTATTTCCATTGTTCAACCATTTAATTTAATTACGCAGTTAAGATTACTACCAGTATTGAGTATGTTACGCAGGTTACGCCCAGACGTTGAACTTTTTTTAACCGATTCACTTACCTGTTATTCTTGCGCCACTTTCGGAAAAAAGAAGTTTTTGTATTAATGCAATACGACTGTCGAAAATTGCCATAGAACTAGTTGTTCTACTGAGCAACAAAAATCGGACAAGGTTTGTGTCAAAACACTTATGATGTAGCATGCCTTGAAGCACGTTGATATTACATGTATTTGGTTGTAAAAATTTTCAGAGGTAAATTTGGCAGCGTATATAGATGCGAAGAGAAGACGACTGGTAAAATTTGGGCAGCAAAAGTATTGAAATGTCGAGAGTCGGAGAAGAAGAAGTTGCATCTGGAAGTGGAGATAATGAACAAACTGAAACATCCGAAGATTCTGATGTTGTGGGACGTATTTGAAGCACCGAGAAAGATGATTCTTGTCATGGAATAGTATGTGGTTACTTTAATGTTTCATATTTGTTGATCTGTTATCTATAATTGTATCAGTGCAGTTTCCGTGGTGGAGTGGTTACCACAATTGGTTATTTGCAACTCCCTGCTGGTGGAAACCCCAACCCGGACAAAAGCTACCTGCTAAGAATGCATGCGGGGAAAATATTAAATTTGACCCCTGTATACTAACAAGAGTTAGTGCCCTTTGTTCTTTTAGCATTTTGTACTTCTTTTCTTGCACATTATTTTTGAGACCTCGGTCGGAATAACTAAATAATGGAATAACTTTAAATTTGAAGTCGTAAAACATCTTTCCTTGGTTTTTAATGTGTGTATGGTTTTTGATAGATTTTGGTGAACTTTATTATTTGCACAAGACTGCATAATATACGTAAATTTCTGTTAATTCAAAATAAGTTGATAATAACGTTTTATTGTGTAAACAATGTCTATTGGTCAATATTGTCTAAACCATTTTTTCATTGGCTGTCTGCCTCAGTTTGTTCTCAATTAAATATAAATGGACTAAAGATGAATTACAACAAGATTGTTTTTATTTCAATAATGTATTTATTTTATTATTACATACATGAAATAATCACATGAGTAATGTATTTCTGTCGATCATTTCAGTATCGGTGGTGGAGAGTTATTCGAACGTGTGATCGACGATGGCTTTGAGTTGACCGAGAGAGATTGCATACAGTTTATGCGTCAGATTTGCGATGCCATCAATTACATGCATGGTCGTAACATACTCCATCTGGATCTGAAACCGGAGAATATTTTGTGTATTAAAAACGAGAGCAATAAGATCAAAATTATTGACTTTGGATTAGCTAGGTAAATATTCATGGTATATTTATATTGTAGAGTAAAGAGTTTCACTAAATAAAGACTGCAATCCAGTTTTAAGTTTTAATTAATACGATAATTCCAGATTTATTTCTAACCAACACTACTAAATAAGTAAATATGTATGATTTCAGAAATTACGATAAAGGGGAAAGTGTTCGAGTACTGTTTGGAACCCCGGAATTCATTGCTCCTGAAGTGGTCAACTATGATGAGATTGGTTTTACTACCGATATGTGGAGCATTGGAGTCATTTGTTACGTTCTGTAAGTATGATTTTACTTGACATGCTGGAGTTTATGAGAGGTGAGAGAGGTGTGAGAGAGGAGGTGGAAGAAAGGTGAGAGTGGGAGGAGTGTGAGAGAGAGAGGGGGAGGGATGGGAGAGGGAAGGATGTCGGAGGCGGGAGGGACAGGACAGAGAGACAGTACCCTTCCCACTTTGTTGCCCTCCTTCCCACTTGCGTCCACCCCCCGACCCCCACTTCTTTCCCAACCCCCCATCCCTCCCTCCCCACTTCCCTCCCTCCAACTTCCCTCCCTCCCCTCCCCCTCTCACCTCTCCCACCCACCCAACTCCCTCCCACCCCTCACTTTTCTCACACCTCTCTCACAACTCCCTCCCACCCCTCACCTTTCTCACACCTCTCTCACACCTCTCTCACACCTCTCTCACACCTCCTCTCTTCCATCTTACCTCTACCATCAACTCCTCTTCTATCACCTTTCTCTCCCCTCCAAAATAATAAAAACATATTAAAGAACAGTTGGCATTGAACTTACATTCATGTTTGCTTTTTTTCTCTATTTACAGCCTGACAGGACTGTCTCCATTTATGGGTGATAGCGATGCTGAAACTCTCGCCAATGTCACAACGGGTGAATTTGATTTTGAGGAAGAAGAATTTGACAGTGTTTCACATGATGGAAAAAATTTCATTGAAAAGTTATTAGTTAAGAATAAAAAGTAAGTACTATGAGGATTTACATTAATTGTATACAGTCAAACCTGTCTGTAAAGACCACCCATGGGAACAGCAAAATGTGGTCTTTGTTTACAGGTGGTCTCTATTAACAGATTAAATATCATTGAAAATGGTCTGATGGGAGATAAAATTGGTGGTCTTTGCAGACAGTTTTGACTGTATACATGATGTAAGCATTATTGAAATTGCATATTTTATTTAAAGAAGTTTTAAATAATTAATATATATAAGATCAACAGTCTGTTCAATTCAAGTATCTACAAACTTAGTGGTTGTTTTATGGAAAATCTCAGTTACTATAGTGATTGTTTTAAATGGTTATACATGTATATGGTTTATATATGTTTAAATTTCCACTACAGACATAGATTAACAAGTCAGCTAGCTTTGGAACATGCTTGGCTTGCCGAAGATGCTGCCAGACTTAAAAATCGTAGAATAAATACGAAGAATCTCAAACGATTTATGGCCAGAAGAAAATGGCAGGTGGGTATTTATGAAACAATATGGAACTTGCAGCTTCATATATGTATGCTCCTGTATGCTTATTGTGTGTGTGTGTGTGTTTTGATTTATATGTAAAAATATAATGTTCTCACCTTTATGCTAATTAATTCAGAGCCGGATCTTCCGTCTAGGTGTCCGATGGCTGAAAAAAAACATGCATATTATTTCAATATTTAAATAAATTAGATTTTGGATGATAATGGTACCATTTATTTCATGCTAGAAGTACGTTGAAATTAACTAATTATTAATGGTTAAATATTACTTTATTTCTGGCAAGTCATATTTTTTATAATTAATCTAAATACTGGTAATTTCTTAAGAAGCTTACACTAGGAGAGCTATTAGAGGAGTGTGACTTTTATATTTCATTTAACAATGTAGTCGCTAGTTACGTTTGTATGCACTTTGGTGATGGCAGTACTTTTTCTATTTTCGCAGAAAACTGGTAATGCTATTCGTGCTTTGGGTCGAATGCGGAGTTCTCTCCAGAAATTATTGACTACAAATAAGTCTGCCGCTAGTGGTGATAGTATGTCGTCTGCTTCGGGTTTGGGGTCAACTAGTTCCGCAAGTAGTTATTCATCGAGTGGGTCACAAAATGCTTTATCTGATATCATTAATTCTCCGAACTCATTAAAGGGTACTACATTGGAAGAAGAAGAGATGAATGAGTGCATGGAAGAAAAAATGAGAATTAATGGGAACACGGACGGAAGAAATCAACAAAATTTAGACATTAATTTGAATTTAACTCATGATAAAAACTCTGCCTTTGTTAAAAATGTGTCTAGAACTAATGAAACAAGTAAAGAGACAATGAATCCTGTAGATTCATGCAATGGTTACAGCAGAGAGTCATCATCCAATCAGAAGAGAGAAACAGAGTCTAAAAATAGATTATCCAATCAAACAAGTGAAACAGATTCTAAAAATAGAACAAAAGTAGTTCCTGAATTCACGAAGGAAATGGTTGATTCCAAAGCATTTCCTGGTGATGTTGTTAGATTTGATGTGGGATTTAATGCAGACAAATCTACGTCTGCTACTTGGTATTTTGAAGAAGACATTTTACAGGAAGATGATCGCCACAGTATTCAAACATCGGCTGAAGGAACTTGCTCATTAATAATCAAAGACGTCTGTGAGGATGATGACGGTGAATATTCATGTAAAATTGAGAACCAATCAGGAGAGGATTTTTGTTCTGCTGAATTGATTGTTTATGGCGCATTATGAGACTGGTTTACCATCAAGTTTATAACTTTTGTGCCATTATTTATAAGTTTCGAATTCGCTTATTCTGGTTCTGTTATGTTCCAGAATAGCTGGAGTTCATGAAATCATTTCACTAAACATGCAAAAAGCTTTCATTTCCATAAAAAGAACGAGCTTTTTAAGTCACACTAACCATCACGGCCTTAATAATTAGGCTGAAAATATTTTGGGGTCTAAAAAACCCTGAAAAAAGGGTCATGCCAATGCCCCTTAACTTTATCATCTTAACATAAGGACCTAAGGTTATCGGTATATCTGGTACATTGTTCGTACCAAACATACATAAGGCGTTACTTAAGATCCCATCTGAGCCAATCAGAATTGAGGATCCGCCATAACTTTAAACCAATCAGAATTCAGTATTTACTGCTGAATGAAATTGACAACCAAATTGAGACACACATGGATTATGACCTAATAACCTTAGATTAAATGCCTTGTAGAATTGTAGATATGTTACGTAATGTATGACAACATCATTGAAGTTTTGAGAGCTTCTATGAATTACTTTTATTAATCAATTAATTGATTTTAATTTATAAGCTAATTAAAACATTTTTGTAAATGAATGTAATTGTTTTATCTTTGCCATTTACTATGATTCTTGTATGATTATAGAGACGAGGATAGTTGTATTCAGTTCATGTTATGATCTTGAGTGGATTAAAGGAATTCATTTTTCAAGAAATGATTTTTAAATGTAAATAAAGCTTTGATGTTTGTTATCGTACACCAAGGTTTTCGTACAGTGTATGATTCAATATTCGAATGATTTTTTTCTCTCTGAGATGCTTGTACATTTATTTATAAGTTTTTATTGGATTCTGATGACCTTACAACATAATATTTGCAAAATCGTAGACGTTACAGCATATAGAAGCTCAAGCATGCAAATAATGAACATTTGATACAAAATTTTCACTTCCAGAAACCCAAGCAAAAAATGGGTGAATTTTGTGTCAAGTGTGACCCCTTTATGTTGGCTCATCAGGCCCCATTTTTCGTACAATTTCGACCCTCGGTTTAAACCCCCTGACAAGCATCGCACAGACAAAATAATTCGGCTAAAATGTGCAATTTTAATTTTTGTATTATATGTATATTCTTTATACTGTATATTTCTATTTATAATATATTCAATATTTCTGTTTTAATTCTTTATTTCTAATATTTTATATTATTCAGCATTTCCTAACAGAGATTTTTGTGATAATTCTATTTTAAGAATTCAATGTTAAATTGTATTGGTGGCAATGTAACCATGGTAATGATTTTTTATTATTATTATGTCATACACAGCTGCATACACTGTACAGTAACTTTTATCTAATAAATAAACTCATAATATTTGTGTTTTTATTGTTTATAAGTGGCGCATTAAAAGCGAGAATAAGTTGTTACGGGGAACACCACACCCATAAGACAATGCCTCCCCACACAGACCTCCGGGAAAACAACAATCCACAAAACATCAGTCATTGAGGGTCGCAAGGGTAAATACGCAAGGATACAGAGGCACAAGGACTGGCCACCCAACTGCTCAATCGGCGAAATAACTTTCGGTCTTACACCAGAACACACAAATATTCTGTCCAACATATAACAATGTTTTCATCCAGCTATGTTCAAGCAAACTTAGCGGAAGTTTCTTATTTTGTTTAGTATATATGTATACTACAAATATGTATACAACAAAAACACAGATCGTGTTTGCTTTTTCCCCATTTCGCTGAGCCCGGTATCGTCCAGACAGATACGTCACGGATGCGATACTTCGATTTGTGTTCGTGGTCACTTAATACACACCAAAACCAGTTAAAATAACATCAACTCGTATAGCAGATAGAACGAGATTTTATGTGTATACGACTAAAGCCCGCCAAATAGCCCGTGCGTTCAATAGAAATTAGTGACTGCCATGTAAAGACGAAACAACTAACATGATGTTTTTAGAAGTTTTATATATTCTTTGTAAAATTGAAAGAATAAAATTGAACGGTTGAAGACAAGGATGCAAAGCGGAAAATGGAGAAAGTTAACAACTGCAAACAAGCGCGACTGATAAAAAGTAAGTGGTTTGTTTTTTCTATCAATGGTGATGTTTCAACTATATGAAATGCATTTCTATGTCAGATAAAAATGAACAAAAACTATTATATTTAATAAATAACTGCAATTATTATTGATATGATTAACTTTGATAGATATCAATCATTATTGTAGTAGTAGTAATTATAGTAAAAACCGTAATATTGAGGGAAATTCATTTAATTAAAGAAATAAAGTGTATTTAACATTTTGATTCAGAAAACAAATACAAACTTAATTTTGTATCATTTAATTTGTCCGAGTCGGAAATGCAAGGAAAGAATGTTTATTGCCAAGATATCTCGGCCAAGTTCGATAACCAGCCAGGTCACACTAGTTTTTCTTGGATTATGACCCTTTCATTTAACAATGTTTGCCCAAATTAGGCTAACTTGGACAGTACTAACCTGGTCCTATAAATAAGACCCTACATACCTTATTTCACATTTTGACATTTTCCGGTTATGTTACATGCAAAGTGAAAGTAAAATGTTAAATAACAACATAGTGAATGTTTATGGTTAAATGGGCATGTACACGTCTAAAATCCTAACCCCCTAACCCTGGAGTCATGCCCGTTGATTTTCCAAAATTTGAAGAAATGATCATTGTCCGCTCTCAAACATAGTTTGTATCAATCTTCACCAAACGTACTATGAATGTTTATACGCCAAGTTCGACAACCAGCCATATTATCTCATTCACTCGCGAGTTCAGTACCTCTATTTTGGATATTGTCAATTTGTTGATACTTTTTGAATCCCCAGACCGAGGAACAATAGTCAATAATTGGTATCACACAATGCGTATACCGTTTCTCATATAACTTTGGATTAAAGTCTTGTAGGTTGTGAACATTGTTTATGATCCCGCTCGGTGCAACACCAGCTGCCTTTCCAAGTGATTTCGCTATTGGATGAAAAATCGTCCTTTTTTGTGAAATAGTACTTGCATGTGGACAAAGTTTCCAGTGTGTCGTCACCGACCGTCACCGATCTTAAATTCAAATTCACTTCTGGGGATATAGCTTAAAATATGCTTGCCAAGTTTTAGTATTCTTAGTAAAAAGATAAAAAATGCATATTTAGTGAAAGGGGTTGGTATCGCTCTAATATAATAAGCATTAAAACTTGAAGTAGAGGGAGTTACGATTGTTTCTACGGATGAAATGTTTGATGAAGTCTGAACCTTATTTAAGTTAATCATTTTATCATACGAAATCACTTATTTGGTCAGACAAATAAATATTGTGGTTCCTGTAACTTTACATGCCACAAACCTAAGTTACTTGAGAAGTGTAAAGGTTCATGTAAATACCTTCATTACTACTGATTTATTTCTCTATCAGAGCAGTGAAGATAAATGTTTTGAAATAAGGCTTGTAAATATAATGATTAGAAACCACATACTACAATATTGTTTGGACTTGGTCGCCACACAAACCTGATTTCAAACTTTCTGTACGTATTGTCATTTTCAATATACAATTTGTACTAAAATCAAGTCAACTGAACATATTTTAAGGCCTCTCTATTTCCTTTTCAGTCCACACATTTATATGTAATACATCATTTAATTTACTTCTTAGATCAAATCGTTTTGGCATAGTGCAACAGAGTTAAAGCCTAAACAATTTAAAGAACTAAAGAAGACAGCTATTATGAATAATATCGTCAGTAATTTTATAATTTCCTGACTTTTTAACGACGTTATTACTGGTTGATACTGTGTAAATACATTAGAAATGCATAATTAAAATTTGATTAATAAAACATTACTGATCTTTCAGATGGCACAGACCGTAGAACAGCAATTCTTGACGGGATATTGAAACAATAACTTGATGGTGAGTATTCAACAAATTATTTTTCTTTTGAAATAAATTTAAAACATATTGCAAATTTGGTGACTGTAACTGGGAAGCTAACGACAGTTTGGTCCTAGGAAAATTGGCGGTAATAACGCAACGGCAGGGAGTCCTTAGCATTGAAATACATAAATATTGTTCATGTGGCATCTGTCCATCTATCTGTCTGTCAGTCAATATTACATTTAAACACATGGAAGCATGTGGCATCCGTCCATCTATACGTCTGTCAGTCAATATTACCTTTAAATACATGGAATCATGTGACATCCGTCCATCTATCTGTCTGTCAGTCAATATTACCTTTAAACACATGGAAGCATGTGGCATCCGTCCATCTATACGTCTGTCAGTCAATATTACCTTTAAATACATGGAATCATGTGGCATCCGTCCATCTATCTGTTTATCTGTCTGTCAAATTTACCTTTAAATACATGGAATCATGTGGCATCCGTCCATCTATCTGTGTATCTGTCTGTCAATATTACCTTTAAATACATGGAATCATGTGACATCCGTCCATCTATCTGTGTATCTGTCTGTCAATATTACCTTTAAACACATGGAATCCGTCCATCAATCTGTCTGTCTGTCAATATTACCTTTAAACACCTGGAATTATATATGGCATCCGTCCATCTATCTGTGTGTCTGTCAATATTACCTTTAAACACCTGGAATTATGTGGCATCCGTCCATCTATCTGTGTGTCTGTCAATATTACCTTTATACACATGGAATCATGTGGCATCCGTCCAGCTATCTGTGTGTCTGTCAGTCAATAGTACCTTTATACACATGGAACCATGTGGCATCTGTCCATCTATATGTGTGTCTGTGAGTCAATATTACCTTTAAACACATGGAAGCATGTGGCATCCGTCCATCTATCTGTCTCAGTCAATATTACCTTTAAATACATGGAATCATGTGGCATCCGTCCATCTATCTGTGTATCTGTCTGTCAATATTACCTTTAAATACATGGAATCATGTGACATCCGTCCATCTATCTGTGTATCTGTCTGTCAATATTACCTTTAAACACATGGAATCCGTCCATCAATCTGTCTGTCTGTCAATATTACCTTTAAACACCTGGAATTATGTGGCATCCGTCCATCTATCTGTGTGTCTGTCAATATTACCTTTATACATATGGAATCATGTGGCATCCGTCCAGCTATCTGTGTGTCTGTGAGTCAATATTACCTTTAAACACCTGGAATTATGTGGCATCCGTCCATCTATCTGTGTGTCTGTCAATATTACCTTTATACACATGGAAGCATGTGGCATCCGCCCATCTATCTGTCTCAGTCAAAATTACCTTTATACACATGGAAGCATGTGGCATCCGTCCATCTATCTGTCTCAGTCAATATTACCTTTATACACATGGAAGCATGTGGCATCCGTCCATCTATCTGTCTCAGTCAATATTACCTTTATACACATGGAAGCATGTGGCATCCGTCCATCTATCTGTCTCAGTCAATATTACCTTTAAACACCTGGAATTATGTGGCATCCGTCCATCTATCTGTGTGTCAGTCAATATTACCTTTATACACATGGAAGCATGTGGCATCCGTCCATCTATCTGTCTCAGTCAATATTACCTTTAAACACATGGAAGCATGTGGCATCCGTCCATCTATCTGTCTCAGTCAATATTACCTTTATACACATGGAAGCATGTGGCATCCATCCATCTATCTGTCTCAGTCAATATTACCTTTAAACACATGGAAGCATGTGGCATCCGTCCATCTATCTGTCTCAGTCAATATTACCTTTAAACACATGGAAGCATGTGGCATCCGTCCATCTATCTGTCTCAGTCAATATTACCTTTAAACACATGGAAGCATGTGACATCCATCCATCTATCTGTCTCAGTCAATATTACCTTTAAACACATGGAAGCATGTGGCATCCGTCCATCTATCTGTCTCAGTCAATATTACCTTTATACACATGGAAGCATGTGGCATCCGTCCATCTATCTGTCTCAGTCAATATTACCTTTATACACATGGAAGCATGTGGCATCCATCTATCTGTCTCAGTCAATATTACCTTTAAACACATGGAAGCATGTGGCATCCATCTATCTGTCTCAGTCAATATTACCTTTAAACACCTAGAATCCTGAGGTGGTTCATGACCCAATACCTATAGTGGGTTGGTGCTCAAGGGCTGAAAATATATTTCCCCAAAATCTTACCGATTTGAAAAGGAATTCAAAGATAATTGCTTGACATTTCGAACTAAAACAGTTTTGTTTCATAGCTTTGACGCATTTCAGAAGAGAACACCAATTCTTGACTGATACATCTATGTTTTGAAATTTAATTGAGTGATTTCTGCAGCGGAAAGAGGTCAGGTGTGCCAATCATTAGACTCCTCCAATATCATGTGTGTAATTGTTATCCAGGTGCGACATTATAAGTCAGCTGACCGTTGTTTATGGTAATGTGAAATTAAAAACCAGAAATGGTGGTATTAATATTGTATAGAATCCAATATTCTGTTTTCAGACTGACAGTAGTACTGTGAAGAAAGGCAAACAACCAGAACAACACAGCAATGTATTCAGGTGTTTGTGTAATTGTATATAATAATAAAAGTAAAAACAATCATGCTTGTCAGTTTTGTATCACCAAAGGAAAAAAAACGACGACATTTACACAGCCAAAAATATTTATTGCATTGATATACAAATCTAAGACAAAGTAAACACAATAGCATCACAAATGAGGATAAGTAAAAAGTTTTGTATGACAAGTAAATTATATTGATGGAACTATATATCAAGCATTCCTAACGCAATAATAAAACCATCAAAGAAGTTTTGTATCACAATATACGAACAAAAGCAGAAGTGAATCAAAGTAAATACAAATCAAGGACTGAATAAAAAAAAAAAAACGAAAAAAAATCGGGGCAGGCAGAAATGCACCCAAAATTCCATAAGTATAAATACTTTGTACAGGAGCGCTACCTGTTGCGGGCTAGCATCTCAAATTAGGGCCAACATTTTTGCATTATAGCAACCTGTCCAGAACTACCTGGTGGAATTCTAGCTCAACATTAACAAAACCAAACATTAATAATAACAAAAGATTATACAGTAAAATAAAAAGAATACATTGATGTACATTTCAAAATAAAAGCAACACAATATGGGCACAACTGCATAAAATTGCAGGCTATCATTTCTGAAACAACAAAATCACGCAGTTTTGCATTAGAACAACCTGCCACGGTCTCATATCACAGATGAGAATATTTTTGCTCCATTTTCACTCCTTACGTGCTGCAACTTGTCCAGAATTACATGATGGAATTATACGAAGCAATACTAAATTATTTTCCGACAACTTCATTTGAAGAACAATGCGATGAATTTCTGCAAGCATCCTCTATGGTTTGGATCAAGCTCTGACAATTTTATTATTAATATCAACCACCACAGAGGATGGTCCTGGTCAAATTTAACTCTGGAAAAGTTGTTTGAAGCAAAAAACTATTCTGTGTCTGGGAGATAAACCACTCACCAATGACGGTAGCGACATGACAAGATATATATTAAGCTGGTATTTAATGTGATACTCGAGCAATCGTAATAAATGTTTTCATTCTGTGATAATTTCTAATTCATAATCATGAAATCCATCAATGTTTGAACATATACTGACGATGTTTCTGCGACTATAATAGTAAAGTATTCATAAATATTTAATGTGTAATATATAATATTGCTCAAACTAAGTAATTTCTAGTACCTTAATTGTCTGCAAGGTATTCAATATTCTAAGATTATATCACGATTAATGAAGAAACTGAAACTTAAACACTGAACTATTTTTGTTTTAAATCACCTGTAAAAAATTGACATTATTTTTCAGCTTAATATATACGTTGCCAAGGAGTTGCTACCCTGTCAGCATTTGCAGATTATTGATTCATGACTAATTGTGGATGGTTCCTGCAAAATTTGGTTGAATTCCACAGACTAGTTTAGGAGAAGTCGACGACGGACCGACCGACCGACCGACAGACAGATGCCATATGACCCCAACAGCTCTCATGTCCTTTCGACGTGTTGAGCTACTATGATACGCAATATACATGATGGTAATAGCATACGTAGTGTCAATAACATATCAGAAGTGTGCTATTTGAATCTAAACAAATACTATGAGGAAAAAAGTACCCTGTCATACCTACTGTCTACTGCCATAAACCATCTTGCAAAGTTATGCTAATAGGCTATCATATGGCATGATGGAATATTACATATTTGAGTATAACTATTACAAACATGTCTTGTCTTTGCACTTATCACTAGAACACAACATGTTGAAATCAAGTGTCTGTGTGTCTGACGCTCTAGAGAAAACAATATCATCCAGAACATGTCCAATCATAGAATACACTGCAACAGAAGAACCTGTTGTACTCACAGTATCACAGGAGTGAACAATCACACCGAGAATTTGCAGAGTATCGCACGTATCACAATGTCACGATTTTAAGCAGCGCTCAACCTAAGATGGTTTCTACAAAGCTTGCTCCAACATTTATGTCTCGTGGAGTATCAACTTGCCTGTAATAAATAAAAAATACACATTGTAGCAATTCCAAGGAACAGAAGTTAGTTTATATCATATAATCAGCAAAGTTACATTGTTCATAATAACTAAACATGTGTACATAGTTATTCTGTTTCTGTAGCAAAACAGTCAAATCGCAACTAAAACACTTTAATATTTTGAATTTCGTTACTTTTTCTTACAGAATTTCATATAAAACATGTATGACCATGAAGTAAAATTATTCATCCCACTTCTGGGATGGATAGTTAAGAATTAACAATTTGCACATCTCGGCAGCAGCATCAATCGGCCTGCATCAGAAACCAATATGTGTGTAACTAATTGATCTGGCACAGAAAATAAGATAATTTGTTTCAGTACAAATTTATAAATACTTCTACAGAAAAGTATTACTGAGTTAAAAGCATTTTTTATTTATTGCATGTGAAAAAAATATGAAAATACATTAATTGCAATGGGAAATTGTCAAAGTGTGAAGGAACCTTTGATTCTTCTGATTTGATACATAATTATTCTCACCTGAGTAATGTGGTCTTCACGTTCCGCTTCCTCGACATCTTGAATGTGCTAGCGAAGTCATCACGTCAACAATATCTGAAATTCATAAAAAGAGGACATGAAAACGAGCGTCATTGTCATATACATTGAATGACTAAAACACACAAACATGTCGAAAGCAAGTACCATGTACATGCATCATCAAAGCAAAAATACAACTTTGTTGAATCATTTGTTCTTATTCCATGTACACATTGTCAACCACATTATGATTGTGTGCTATCCTACTTTTGGACGTGTTTAATCTCAATATAATAAGGTATTTTGTCATTCACACATGTCAGCAGGAGATTGTCGCGAGTTCTTTCCCTTTATATAGTACATACAGTAACACCCCAACATAAGACCATCTTAATAATAAGACCACCTCAAAATTAAGAACACCATTTTCAAAACCATTTTCATTGTTTTGTTATTTAGTCAACCTCAATAAGAAGACCAGTGTTAAAGGGTTCCAAACGTGGTCTTATTACTGAGGTTTTGTTGTATATTACAGAAGGGATAAAGGGAGAGAACTCATGACTATCTCCTGTGCACATGTCTGTGTTTTATGAGTAATGGGTTACTCATACAAAGGAGCCTTTTAGAATCTGCTTGTACAGGGAATTTGTTGAAATACAGTAAAACTTCACTTAACACAATGTTCAAGTCCATTTTACATACAACATAATTATCTTCTGATTTGATATATAATTATTCTCACCTGAGTAATGTGGTCTTCACGTTCCGCTTCCTCGACATCTTGAATGTTCTAGAGAAGTCATCACGTCAACAATATCTGAAATTCACAAAAAGAGTACATGAAAACGAGCGTCATTGTCATGTACATTGAATGACTAAAACACACAAACATGTGGAAAGCAAGTTAGTACATGTACATGCACCATTAAAGCAAAAATACAGCATTGTTGAATCATTTGTTCTTATTCCATGTACACATTGTCAACCACATTTATATTGTGTTCTATCTTACTTTGAATGTGTTCAATCTCAATATAATAAGGTATTTTGTCATTCACACATGTCAGCAGGAGATTGTCACCAGTTCTTTCCCTTTATAAATTACATACAGTAACACCACACCTTAAGACCATCTTAATAATAAGTCCACCTCAAAATTAAGAACACACTTTTCAAATCCATTTTCATTGTGTTGTTACTAAGTCAATGTCAATATTAAGACCTCTTCTATATGAAGACCAGTGTTCAAGGGTTCCAAACATTACAAAGGTGTTACTGTATATTACAGAAGGGATAAAGGGAGAGAACTCGTGACAATCTCATGTGCACATGTATGTGACCTTATGAGTAATGAGTTACTCGTACACACGAGCCTTTTAAAATCTGCTTGTACAGAGAATTTGATGAAATGCAGTAAAACCTCACTTTACACACTTTCAAGTACATTTTACTCTACATTCAATATTAAGACCACCTCAAAATAAGACCGGTTTTAAAGGGTACCAACGGTGTTCATATTATTGAGGTGTTATCATGTACCTATTGCTCAAAACAGTATGTCCGGATCATGACATGGGCGGCCATGTTGACGTTTGGTGAACGATAGGCATACGTCTCTTTTTTATTAAGTATTGCAAATAAATAAACTTATTCTTACCGTCTGTTTTATGTATACTCCTGCCAACTTTCGTCATCATCTCCAAACATGAAATATGTAACACGTACATTGGTGTCGTAATGAAATATCAACTGAAAAAATAAAAACATACATATTATTTCACGTTTATTCGCGATATATTTCATTGCAAATATTGGGTATTTTCATATAAAATAAGTTTCGAAATGGAATGATATGACGCCTTACAAACATTACGCGGTCTCAATCTGTGCGTTTTTTATTGTACTGAGTATAATATGTCACATTTATTTGCATCTTTTTCATACACAGCATTTTCTCGTCGAATGTAACCAAAATTGGGAACATGACCCACAGAAAGTGCCTTCGACGGTATGTTAGACGGTCTATGTTAAACTGATTCTGAAAACTACATCATGAATCATTCAACCCTGTACCCACTGAATGTGGTTCCCTCTATGAACAAGATAAGTTTGTAAAACATTATGCCCCCTGCGACCTTGACCTTTGACCCTGTGACCCCAAAATCAAAAGGGTTCCTCTGCTACACAAGATGAATATATGGACCAAGTTTGAGGATGATAGGTCAAGGGGTTCTTGAGTTATTGATCAGAAACTAAAATATTACGAACCGACGGACGGACATACAGACCGACCAACATGTGGAAACCAATATGCCCTCTCTTCTTCGAGGGGGGGGGGGGGCATAAGCATATGGCACGGCAAAACTTGAGCAAACACTTTTTTATTGTGAAAATGATGTTTCTGGAAAGACAATAGGAAACCATCGCCTGTAACTACAAGACTGCAGATTCTTGTAACGTAAGCGCGCGCAAACAACAGATATCGAATGTCACTGATTTCCAGAAAGCAGAGATTTTATCAGCAAACATCCTGGTCCATTTCGTTAATTAAAATGTATTGAATTCAATATTACGGAACGATTCCCACTCGATATTCTATTGGCGATGCTTGATGATGGTAATTTTGATATAAGTGGCGATGAAATTGGAGCTTTGTTTAAATATTGATAGCAGGCAAAGAAATATCAAGTGTTTCAGATTTTTTATTTACACGGTTGACGCTTCTTGGTTATTTTATTGCGTAGATACAATGACACCATCCTAATATATTGTTGTCAGTCTCCCAGCATGCCTTGCGAAGCAGAGATCTGCGTGTTCGAAGCATTTGAAATTAGACAACAAACTTAGCTAAGTTTCCAAGAACATTGGCAGGATTAAAATGATGGAGAAATTAAAATGTTTACATCTGATGTTAATCATTATTACGATATTAATGATACAAAGTGCTGTGTCTGAAAATGTATTTTATTCGAACTATTTTCATCGTTCTGCTGACGTCACTATTCTTGGACAGTTTCGCAGTGAAGGGAATGCAGCGTCATTAGTGGATTGCGTCAGCAGGTGCGCGGATTGCTCCACAGTAAAGTTTGATGTAAATACAAAACAATGTTACAGTTATGCCGACGTCAACTACACGGTAATACCATCCACTGGGGGTGATGTTTGGTTCAATAACCATAATAAAGGTGAGCCAATTTGTTCATACTTTCAACAAGAACGTTTTATCATAATCTTATAACTCCAAAATCCATCAAAATGAAGCCAAGTAGATGTACATGCAAAATTTAAAAAAAAATGAAAACGAATATATCTCATATAATAGAATTACTTAATATTTACTCCATGGAGCCATTGAATGAAAAAAGGTGAAGCAAAGTTGTAGTCTATATAAACAATGGAAAATAAGAAAAAAGTCTTCTTGCGGCGTATTAATTCGTACGTCACATTGTGAAACGATGCCAAAAAATCTATTTGTAACCACTGAGCTTTTTTCCAAGCCATTTTGATTCCTTTTGATTGCCGGCGGCGTCCCAAGTCTCGAATTGGGTTGTACGCAGTGAAGACAGTTCTAAACACATTGCATCTGTCATTTACCAGAGACCCTAACCTCCTCGAGTTAGTTCTGAATAGAGCAACTGACTAGACACCTTTTTAATAATTCCAGGTTTGAGAACAAACCATTATATATATTGTCCCAATGTTTAAGTCTATTCTTAAATTGTGTTCACAAGTGGTTTTGCAACGACAAAAAATTAACCAGACTTTGGTCAAATAATATCCCATAGATTCCCGGTTATCTTTAACGCTTTTTAGCAAGGAGTTCGTCAGAACCAATTGCTATAGTAGGCGAAATCTGTGGACACTCATCGGATGAGTCATCCAAAGCCTGTAGATCTGAACCGCTAAATTCTGCTACATACACCCGAAGAAAGAAGTCCTTGTTTAAACAAAGTATACTGTCCCTATTTTAATTCTTCTTTGTCAAATTAATATACAACGTATTTAATTGCTTATTTAAGTGTTCATTGCGCAGAGATCAGACAACAGTATGATGACGAACGCCGAAGCATCATCACTCTGTGAGCAAGTTCATGGGCGACTTTCATCAACCCTAGAACTCTACACTGCTTGGTCGAAAGGTTACCATATGTGCAGGTAAATTCTAACAATTTTTTTTAGAAAAGGAGAAATAATGTTATTTCAAATTAAAGTCCCTGCTAATGAATTTATGTAATCATAACCGATAAATTATTAAGTATATTTCCAGAATGGCGCCCGGTCCCTACTGTGATACTGTCAACTGAGAGGTATAATTCACTGTCTGTAGAACATCGAAGCCATCGTCCACGGAAAAGTACGGTATTTACGGGAATTAATGCAGATATTTGGAAAGCAAAACGATGGAATAATAAATGTGACAGAAGGATTAAATGCCGTACTGTTCCGTAGATGGGGACCAGGATGAAAACGTTAAAACAATTTCGCCATCGATAGTGTTGCTAGTATGCCTAAACCTACATTACAAACTAACCATCTTGTTGGGCTGTTTATTCTACAACTCAAAGAATAACATATCGAAATCTGATATATTTTGTGAAATATACCAGTGTAGCGACATCAGACAACTCCCGTTTCAAGTTTATCCCCGGTGACATAAAATCGAGTTTCAGATTACTGGGGGTTAACTTGAATAGGGGAGTAGCTTGAACTCTTTACATTGGTTCTATCCGAACAATGGTAAACTCTTCACAACATTCCTGTGATAAAACACACAAAGTTTGTTCCGAAAATTAGATTTGCATAAACTTGTTTTTCAGATTTGTGTATTTTCATTTAATTTTATCGCTTTGTTTTGGCCTTAAGCAATCGGGGGCATAAGTGTATGTTGTACATATGTGCTGAAAACAAACACAAGTGAGTATATGAATCAGGGTTCGTACAGTCTTGAAAAGTCCTTGAATTTGATGCCTACTCCTTGAAAAGTCCTTGAATTTGATGCCTACTCCTTGAAAAAAGTCCTTGAATTTGATGCCTACTCATTGAATACTAATTGAACATGTAAAAGCAAAAAACTCCTTGAAAAGTACTTGAATGTTCATCGAGGAGTTCTGTATGAACCATGTTAATTCAATGCGTTACTCTGATTTTTTATTTTATTTTAGGTGTGGCTGGTTAGTGGATACAACAGTGAGATTCACATTAACATATGATGATCCTTTGTGTGACCTACCAAGGACAACACAGAACTCGATGATTGCGTGCAAGGATGCGTTAGGACAGTATCCGAGTTTGGTGCCATACGCGTACTGTACTAGAAACTAGATGATGACGTCATGGTATACAATATGTAATGGTGGGAGACAGTTCAAACGACGAACGTGTCGAAGAAATAAGGCCAAGGCTATGATATATACAGGCAACAGTGATGTTATCCATATGACTAACAATCCATGTATTAAAATTATATTAAATGTGTTCTACGTTTATGCGTTTGGTTTTCATTTTGTTTGAATCAATATCTTGACATGAACATGATAAGGCTTGTAAACGGTGCAAAAGAAATTTTAAATGACACAAAAAGACGTGAGATTGATATTGTCTTAATAAATCGCCAGTTTGTTATTTGTATACACAATATGCAACCCAAGGCTGACTGTCGTATGTAAAAATCGCCATGATTATAAATTTAACTGACAGGCTGTGATTTCAAAACCGGACAAGAAAAATGCAACACATCAAAGAACAGAATGTTTAGTGTATTCAGCACTCGATTGGCGTTTTTCCATCGAGCAAGAGGTGAACGTAAGGAATGGCCCGTGAGAATCAAATTAGTGTAACATGACACAAACATAAATACATATCAGTCAATTTTCGTTGCCAACAGCAATTACGTCAAGACTAAAACTTGCCTGACAGCAATTCCATAACCCCGTATGTAACTATTATCTACATGAGGGTAAAACTTTAAAGTTGTTTTTTTACAAAAAGACGAACAAAAGTTATGGGGTTCCGGTAAAAATGCGATGTTTAACAACAGACAACATTTGCATTCTGCCAAATGGTGTTACACGTGCGTATTCCAATTATATACGGAGATCAGTTGACCTAACCAGTATTCCTGGAATACGAACCAGTACTACGTAACCAATTCTTCCACAACCAACAGACAGACGAATGACATTGGGTAAACACTGTACATGTATCATCTTCAGTCAAATTGTCACGGAGAGCATACGCCTCGCGCAGGTTCCGGAAGTACAACCGCAAGACTGGTAGTCCAGTGCACAACTGACTAGGCTAACCTGGTTCTAGAATGTATTCATGTATGTTGAAAAACTTTATTTTACAAAAGAAAAAAGTCTACACCTGTCGTTAGAAGCGTGTCTAAAAATCGTGACCGGGCACTTTCTAAGTCGGGCATATTTTTTACATACGGGGCTGATGTAATAAAACATTATAGACTGTGTCACAACATCATGACTACAAGCAAGTTAATGATGATGAAAATGGTAACACAGTCTGAATCATTTATATATACGACCAAGATCAGACCATATGTTGCCTCATAATTGTAGCAGTTAAATAAAAAAAGGTTGCACACATGCGCGGTTTTCCGCAAATTAAAGTAACTGCACAGTAGATTGATTGTTAAATATGGAATGCAATGCACATATAAAGCTATTAATTTTGAAAATAACAAAATATTCGAATACCAACTTTTCCATTGATTGATATACAAAATTAAAGACAGCCACGTGGCATCTCTGATTGTCAAACTGATAAAATATGGAATACAATGCACATGTAAAGCTAGTAATTTTGAAAATAACAAAATATTCGAATACCAAATTTTCCATTGGTAACAGGTTGATACACAAAAATAAAGACAGTCACGTGGCACCTCCGATTGTCAAAATGATAAATTAGTAAGGTTTCAGTTGAAGTTGTTCAATCTTGTTCTAACTAAAATTGTATCGCGTTCCCAAACGGATTGACAAATACCCTGAACTCTTTGTTCATAACGCATTCATGTTTTGATTATATTCCTTTATAAATCATAATTTCGTATTTTGCAAGCCATCATGCCATCAGTGAAGATGTGGTTTTCTCTGTATAAAATGACATGAATCTGTATCACAGACTCTTTAAGGTCAATAAACGAGCATGCTCCATTGTGTAACATTAACACGCATTGGTCGATGGCCGTCTAACATCTAAAGCAGACGACACTGTTACCTTTCACGCCATGTTTTCATGTACAACAAACATTTCCAAAAGATGTAAGGAAACGTGTTATCACCTGTTAAAGAACAATTAATCATCATTTCTCGTGTCCGTCTGCAAAAACTCATCACTTGGTTATATAAGAAGCGGACGCCGTCAGTTTTGATCAGAAGAGAATATTTCGCACTCCCATCTTCTCGAACGTGATTATACTGGTGGACGTAGAAAGGTAAGGACGCTTTGTATTAGAATTTCATACATTTATTTCTCTAAGTTATTCGATTAGGCTTAATAACGTTTGGTACTTTATTAACATCGGTTTAGTTAATTAAGCAAAAATTGTATATTTACTTATATTATTTGTTTAAATAACGTTTACTATCAAAATAGCATAATCTTTACAGAAACTTTAACATCGCTTTAAAAAATAGCATTTAATAAAATGGCATTCCTCCTCAACGTTAATTTTGTAGCAGATTTGTCTAAAATAAGATACACGATACAACCGTAGATATTTCGTTGTTAGTGATTATATTTGCTTTACGTTACCAGTGCTGTAAATTTTACAATATATCAAAGATTTTAAAAATACCATTAAAGACGTCACTGTTTAATTTTCATATTAATAACGGTATTTATGTATTTCCAAATCCAATGTAGCATGTATGTTTGTCACTAACGTATTGACGTTGTCATACAATTTATGTACGAATGATTGTAATAGCTTTGTAAAATTTCGAACTCGATTGCTATCATTGGTCGCGATTAGAAAAAAGAATGCGTATGGATATTTTCAAATTACGATTCGAATAATGTTCGACCATGCTGAATCACAATGCATTGCATGTTCTTTTAGAAATGTATCGATTGATTTTCTCGATTAAATAAACCGCACTGCCCAATGATAAGAACAGTTTCGTTGCCATCCTTTTACGAATGAAAAGCAAATTGTGTTCGTGTCATATTCAAGCAGGATAAACACATTATAGCAAAGTCTTAATAAACACATTTGAAACATGTTAAGCTATCTATATTACAACTGATAACGTAATGTTGTAGTTAATACAAATATTACGACAAAAATGTTCTATCCGAATACTTGGTATCATCCGAAATAAAGATGAGATCCCGATGTATCTTCTTAGGCACGTCGAATTGAAATTGGCTATTAGAAACTATGTTTTATTCGGGACAAAAATTCGGACCAGATGAATTCGAATGAACGAGTGAAACTACTAAAATGGTCATTTTACGAATCTTGGTACATAATAGTTTTGGTCGATTGGTTTATTGGGTTGAACGTCCGAAAAGAATTATCCGAATTACAGAAAATATCGTTTTAAATGCATGCACGTTTTCAAAATTTGTGAATAATTTTAAAGGCGCACGTTGAGACAATCCAATGCACAAGCCATAACATATACGTGCAGTAAAGACAACTCCAATATTAATACCATCTCAAAATTAAGAACATACTTTTCAGGTCCATTTTCACTGTTTTTCTCTTTATTCAACCTCAATATAAAGACCACATCAATAACAAGACCAGTTAACGAGGCTCACAAGGGTGGTCTTACTACTGAGGTTTTACTGTACATATGTTCAGACCAGTTCTCAAGGCTCCAGAGGGTGGTCTTATTACTGAGGTGTTACTGTATATATGTTCAATCATTTAAATGTTAAAGGTGTGTTTGTTCGTTGGCTCAGTCTCTTCAATAGTCGTGTTTTAGTATTGTGCGTAAACATTTATATCCTAAGAATTAGTTACCGCCATCAGGCATAGTCAATTTATGTTTTTAAATAACATTACAATGCCAAAGGTATATTTGTTGGATAAAAAAAGAACAATTCACCAAGTGAGTTTTTTGGGACATAAATTACGCAATTAGTCGTATAGAACAACTATTTCACAGCAGGACTAAGAGATAGTATAATTGTACAGTCGGATCTCGTTCATTTGAATTCATCGGGTCCCAAATTTGTTAATGCCCCAAAAACTAGGGTAGGTAGGTCGGAAATATGTTTTTGGAGATTTTTTCAAACGAAGCAAATTTAACATAGATTTAAATGAATATATGTTAAAAGATAAATCCCAATTCCCTTTTAACATGGATAATGTTTAATCGAGGTATATATATAGCTGGAATACTCGTAAAGCGTCTAATAACTGGGCAGAAATATGAGTCTAAAGAAAACTTCGCGCAAAGAAATTTTACCAAAAAGAATAAAAAGTTAACACGCGAAAAAATGTTATAGGGTTGGGGCAAAAAAACATTTTTACGCCTAATTCATGGTTTCGAATAGCCCATTTCAATACGACGTTCATAAGAATACATGGGGACCAGATATTTATTTCGGATAACACCAAGTATTTGGATAGAAGTTTGTCGAATAAACGAGGTCCGATTGAATTTATAAAACATGAGTATTTATGTTCTTCTGAAGGACAGCCGACTGAACTCTCGCAATTGTTGCGATTACAAACACATTACATAACATCTTACGAACCCCACGTGACTAGGGTCACAACCTCGCATAGATATTTACATGCACAAGACAATTATTTACTTGTACATACACAGAATCGGTTCTTTGATGTCTGTTCCTCATGTTAAGGTTCGAAAAGTTTTTCTTTGATCTTAGAATGTTTTTTCCAAACTGAACATAAAATCGTGATAATATTGTGCTTGTCTGTTCTGTTTGTAAGCTGTGACAAATCAGGGGCGTAACCAGAGGTTGTATAATGTGTACGCAAATAATCTGGAGGTGTCTAGATGCATGATACCCCTGACGACACCGTTTTCTAGAACGTTAGTGGTGCAATTGGATGAAATTTTCATAAGCAATAGAGTTATTTTTTAATCGTTTTATATTCAGAAAATGTATATCCCAAAGTGCATACAAATGCTAAACTGTAATTTTTTTTTAGTATTTTCGTGTTTTTATTTTTTCTGTTTGTGACAACCATGTACGCAACGGCGTATTTTGCGTACAGATAGCTAAGCGCCTGGTGTGACTCAATGCCCAACAACGGAAGAATTAATGTGATTTAACGCAGTACCAAGCAAAATATGAGTGTCAATTGATCAATTAATCAATCGATCAAGCAATAAATCAATATGATCATTTAGCAAATCAAAGCAAACAAGTGAACATTGCATAAGCGCTTAAAATTTATCACGAAATCGTTCATTTCCTCGACATGCCAGTTAATCAATCAATCAATAAAATATCAATCAATCAATCAATCAATCAACAAATCAATCAATCATTAAACCATTCAATCAATCAATCATTAAACCATTCAATCAATCAATCAAACAAAACAATCACACACAAAACACGCATGCAAGTTTATCAATAAATCACTCAACCAAAATCACTCATTCAGTTAATCAATTATCAATACCAGAATTTTAAATCTGTTTCAGATTGATTCATGAAATTCCATTCTTTTCTTTCAGACATTCACAATGATTTCCCAACTTTTCTGGTTTTCCCTCGCGGTCTGCATTTCCATAGCGACCTCTGCTGGTGGAAAAGGTGAGTGTTTATATTCTACTAATGTTCAGTTATATACATTTTTGTTCGTACAGCAACATTTAGAGTTGTCTTGTCAATAAGATAGTTGATATCAAATGTGAACAGGTTGAAGTGTCGTGTTGTTTATTTCATTGCGCATGCGCACCAGTTAATAATTAGCAATGTTCAACGGCAACCATAAAAATAATAAAAAATATTAAAACTATAAGTTCATCCGATATTTGATGAACAGTTTTTGGCCGAGGTGTTCCGAATAAAAACGTTTGTTTAAACAGATTCCAATGGTCATCAATCTGACCCAGATATCTGTGCGTAACAATTAAAATTAAAAATCAAATATACAAATTGTTTTTCTTTTAGCTGCAATGAAGATGATGCGAGAAGAGGACAGAAATAACATGATGAGAAATGGCGGCGGTGGTGGCGCCGGTGGCATGATGATGAATATGATGAAAAACATGATGGGTGGAGCTGGTGGAGCTGGTGGTGCTGGTGGTGCCGGAAATGGTAACTCAATGATGATGAAGATGATGCCAGCCGGACCCGATTGCCCACCAGGTCAAATGCCAGGTGGACAACCAATGACCATGGGTATGGCGATGCCAATGGGTGGGAAAATGATGGGTGGAAACGGTAACGCCGGTATGATGCCAATGGGAATGGGAGGAAGCGGAAACGGTGGTATGATGCCAATGGGAATGGGAGGAAGCGGAAACGGTGGTATGATGGGTGGAATGAAGCCATCTGCTATGAATATGATGGTGGAAATGATGCCAATGGGTAATAAAGGTCCAATGATGCCTGCTATGCCAATGCCAATGGGAGGAAATGGTAATGGTATGATGCCAATGGGACCAGACTGTCCACCAGGAATGGAAATGGGAGGCGGTATGTCTGGAGGAAACGGTATGCCAATGATGCCAATGGGAAAGATGGGTGGCGGTGGAAACGGTGGTATGATGCCAATGGGAGGTAGTGGAAACGGTGGAATGATGATGCCCATGGGCGGTAAAGGTGGCGCTGGTATGATGCCAATGGGTGGAAGTGGAAACGCCGGTATGATGCCAATGGAAATGTCAATGGAAATGCCAATGGGCGGCAAGGGTGGCGCTGGAATGATGCCAATGGGAGGTAGTGGAAACGGTGGAATGATGATGCCCATGGGCGGCAATGGCGGCGCTGGTATGATGCCAATGGAAATGTCAATGGAAATGCCAATGGGCGGCAAAGGTGGCGCTGGAATGGGCGGTAGTGGAAACGCTGGTATGATGCCAATGGAAATGTCAATGGAAATGCCAATGGGCGGTAAAGGTGGCGCTGGAATGATGCCAATGGGCGGTAGTGGAAACGGCGGTATGATGTCAATGGGTGGCAACGGAGGCGCTGGTATGATGCCAATGGAAATGTCAATGGAAAGGAAAATGGGTGGCAGTGGAAATGGCGGTATGATGCCAATGGGTGGCAACGGAGGCGCTGGTATGATGCCAATGGAAATGTCAATGGAAAGGAAAATGGGTGGCAGTGGAAATGGTGGTATGATGTCAATGGGCGGCAAAGGTGGTGCTGGTATGATGCCAATGGGCGGTAGTGGAAACGCTGGCATGATGCCAATGGAAATGTCAATGGAAATGCCAATGGGCGGCAAAGGTGGCGCTGGAATGATGCCAATGGGCGGTAGTGGAAACGGCGGAATGATGTCAATGGGCGGCAACGGAGGTGCTGGTATGATGCCAATGGAAATGTCAATGGAAAGGCAAATGGGTGGCAGTGGAAATGGTGGAATGATGTCAATGGGCGGCAAAGGTGGCGCTGGTATGATGCCAATGGGCGGTAGTGGAAACGGTGGAATGATGTCAATGGGTGGTAAGGGAGGCGCTGGCATGATGGGTGGTAATGGTGGAATGGGCATGAATGCAGGAAAAGGACCATACTGAACAGATTCAGGTCCGCTTTGTAACAGCCAGGCTTAGATAGCCAAACATGTTCATGAACTTTTCATTGAAAGTGTTATGTCTTTCATATTGTTAATACTAGTATAGTAAATTGTGTTCAGTTAAAGAAACCTCTGTCTTTGTTGGTATTTAACAGACAAATCGGTATTCATGAATACTGTACTTAATTACACAAATTATACAGTACAATAATGCAGCCACTACGTGCGAGAAACGATATGAAAACCGTTACCACAATATGACATTGTGAATTTTGTAATTTCACGGGACCGTCACTGTGGGTCACTTGTGTGTTATTAAATGTTGAGAGTTAGCCCGACCATTGTCCGGAGTATCTGTCTCTGGACAATAAGTGAAACATGCATGAAACAGTCATATGAAAGTTACAGTTCTTGCAAAATTATTCATTGGTTCCGAAATGTTCAAACAAATAACTTAATTAAGCAATAAACTGGAATTGCGGTCACAAGATGGTAAACTAAACTAAATGTGTATAAAATCAAACAAAGCACAACAGTAGAACCGGCGAATATTCAAAGAACATGTTCTGGATTTCGATTTATCTTTAAAACACTCACCTAAATATAATCTAAATCTAAGAGCACAAAAACCCGAAATATAAGCCACACAAGGGAGGTAACCAACTTTATATGAAGTAGGAATTGGTCTTGTTAAATGCTCAAAAAATTATACGAATACTACTCTAAATCTGGTCATCCTAAATAAATCGTTATTGTGGTACTCCGACGGACCAATCAATCAACCAATCGATAAATCCACTCACAAGTACATTGAATTATTAAGAAGTAAATACGGGACTTCGACAAGCGTCCGGTTTTATGAGGATTCCGGTTTTCAGAGAGTTTATTGTAATATTGTCTTTCGGGTTAGCAAAGAAACAATTTGTTGGGATGGCATGATTATTCGTACCATTACGCGTAGGACGAGACAATACTCGAACTTAAATGGGACATTATTCTCAATAAAACATGAGTTATGGTTCTTTGATGAATAAGTAATATTCAAAGCGGTTTAAAAGTAATTCCATGGTCAGAATATGTTTTAAATGGATATCTTTCAATCTTTAATGACACCAATGATAATGAGATATACATACTCAGATTCATTCATGTTGAGTACTACACTTAAAATCTCAGTCGTGTATTGTTTTCTCACGACAAACAGCAATGAATCAACTGATGAAACTCATACTTAAATTTTTAGTATATTTCAGAATTTTGAGAAATTCTGAACTGTTGAAGTCATACTTAAATTTTTAGTTCTACACTGAATCTCAGTGCTACATTGTTCTCTCACGACAAACATAAATTAGTCATCTTTTCAAATTTAGGAGTACACTTACGGGTAGATAGAACAAGGCGAACGGACGGACGGAGTAGGTGGAACACCTATAAGCACTAAAATGTGTTCACTAGAAGAAAAAAAATTAAAACTACTCGAGATTTCAAAATGCACAAATGCAATTAAGGCAAAACATTATGATTATCATTATCAAATTAATTAGATTTGAAATTATAGAACATTATGGACGAGTTCAGCATTAATACTGATGTAGAAAGAATGTCAACTAACAAGACAAGTACCCCACCCACTGCTGGTTTCAATAAATAGCCATATCATGGTGTTTACAGATTTGTGAACATTTTAGTTTCAGGAACTCACAATATATTTGGAACAATTCAGTTGTCCATGAAAAACACCGACTAGAAAAAACACACACTCTTCACCTAACTCTACGAATGTCTTCCAAAGCATTTTACACAACAAATGTGGCTTGCGTGTCGCCCACACTTTATTCTTCTAAACTCTTCAAATTAAAAGAACTAACCTTCTACATTTCACGAATCGCAGACGACCATTTCGTCCTTGCTGGCCAATTTTTGAGCTTCAACACAACATTTCTCTTCAAACTTTCCACTTACTCTTGTGTTCGGCCATGTTTTTCAGCTCCATTTTGAAATATATAATCCTTCTCGATCGGCCGAAATCCGGTTTCGTTCCAATTCATTGACTATGTCGTGTAAAGTTTTTTTTGCACGAAAATTTGGCTTTTTTTACGCGGTAGAATGAAAAGTTTGACCTAGAACCAATGATCCCCGGTAGCGTAGAGGTAAAAGTGTCGTCTTTTGTAACCAATAAGTCAGTGGTTCGAATCCTCGAAAAAGGGCCATTATGCCAAACTATTTTAAAAGTGAATTTTCAATACATGTAGTAATTTGATACGTTAAGTTGTAAGGAGATTTCTTTTCGACATTGTTTGAATTTTAAAGACATTTTTGTTTTCTGTTTTATAAAAGAGCCAATTACATATATGTATCAATGCTATTGTTCACATAGTTAAAGGTTATATACTCCAACGCAAAATATAGTGTTCACTGGAGGTTTTAATGAACCTGAGTACATGCATATAGTAGATCGAACCGTAAATATTGTATTAGCTAGGCGATCTTTTAGTGTTTTGCAATCCAATTTCAATACATCTGTCAGCTACAGCGCCAACTTCTCTCGAAAATTAAAAGAACAAAACCATTGACAGCCAGGTTATGAGAATTATTTCAAATGGGCAGCGGTAGTGGAGAAGGCGTAGGCTGCTTAATCTAGGCCGGAGTTCGAACCCACACGGGTCACGACCGTAAGATTTATAATATTTGTCACCTCTACTAGACTAGAGTATTTTTACGAAATCAGTTCGTTTAGAATTATACAACATAAACAATTATTAAAGAATGATTGTGTTAGTGGTAGAGGGATAGAGGGCCTGACTCCTGATCCGAATGTATTGAGTTCGAATCCCGCCAAAGGCGAGGGTGAACTGCGTAACTTCACACTGCGCGAGAATTGGTTAGTATTACCGGAAGCAGTCATCCAGTGTGATTCATATATGTCGTTTACTTGTTTCCCAATCCATGTAAAATAAATAAAACATATACTAACGAATGATCAAAACAAAGACAAGTATAAAAATACAGTGAACGAATATATTAATTGACATTATAAAGTACAGTAATACCTCATTTAAAGATCACCTCAGTATTGAGACCATCTCAAAATTAAGAACACAATTTTCAAGTTCATTTTCATTGTTCTGCTCTGTATGCAACCTCAATATTAAGACCACCTCAATAAGAAGACCAGTGTTCAAGGGTCCCAAGAGTGGTCTTATTATTGAGAGGGTTTGCTGTATACATAATTTTGTAACGCGGGTACCGATAAAACATGGGATGAAGATGTTAAATAAACAGCAAAATAACACCAACATTATCTTCATTATGAACAACATCATCATCACCAACATTATAAACAACAAAATAATTATCATCATGAAAACAAACAAGAACACATAAAATTATACTATGAATCAAAATGTCAACCAATTTCCTTGAAGTCTACAATGTTATCTTTGGAAATGTCTGCTTTCGTTCCGACGGTTGTGAATATTCGGCCGATGGGTTTTAAAATTATATTCAACATTGATTTAGTATCGTTCTGTATAATTACTTGTCGTTTTACCGTTGTTGACCTCGCTTCACTTAGGGCGGGGGGAGACAATTCACTTCCGGTAAAGATCGACGCTGAAGAGCTCAACGCCAAAGGCACTTCCGGTGTGAACGTTTGGTTAGAATTTAAAATCAAATTCTGTCTCGTCAAATTGTTTGAAGTTTCGGCAAGATTGCCAATGTCAAAAATGTTGTTGTTGTTCATGTCGCTATGGTTAGCATTAAAATCAGCAGAAATATTGTTAATGTCAGCCATATTGGATTGAGAAATATCTTCTCTTGTTTGAGGTAGTTCCGATATCACGTCACCGACAAACTGTAAAACCGTTTCATTGCTTTTATCATCCACAAGCACATTCGTTTCGTTGCCAAGGAACAGTATTCCTCCATGGTCATTGGCATGGTTTAAAGACTCGATTCGCAAAACCGACAGTACTTTGTCCGCCGGATTCGGTGATGGGTCTTTGTGCAATTTCACAAACCCAATTCGTTCAATTACAACCCTTTCTCTTGTAACAAGTCGAACTTCCCCATTTCCATGTACCTTAAACTTCTCACCAGAAAGCACATCATTATTTCCAACTTCTTGCAATAACTCTTTATTCGTCTGCGATGACCCATTTAATTTGACCTCCATCACAAACTGTCGTTTGCGACCCCGTTTAAGGTCACCTACGATCTGAATGTTGTATTCTGGTTCAGCCAATGTAAGATTCATGTCCCCAACAAATTGTAGCACGTGATCGGCAGGATCTAGCTCAATATGGCCAACTTTCTGCAAAATAAAATCTAATGTACTTTGCTCATGCGCAGTTGTGGCTTCCATAACGTCATTTCCGCCAAAATTATTCGATCCACCAATACCAAGTGTGTTATGGCTCGTCCACGGAACTGTGCTTTGATTACGAGCCTGAGGTTCCATTTCTCTAAAATTGATACTATCAATGACAGTGCTTGGCTGCATCGATGAAATGCTCGCTTGAGGGGTATTGCTAAACATTGACGTTAATTCGGGATTAGTCGTCAAGTCACCAATCAAAGAATTGGCATTCTCATGTATCCTGTCCGTTTGTATAGAAGAAGTTGTACTGTTAAATCCAATGGCTGTGCGCATATTAACAGATGTAGTTAACATATCTCCTGTCGTCTGATCGTTTTGGTGGGAAACAGAACTTACAGGCACACCTTGTGGCAGGAATAAGTCGGGAAAGCTCGTTACGCTCGGTCTCTGGGTTATGCGTTCATGTACACTTGACATCCTGTGGAGTTTTGTATTCGTAGCAACCATAGTTCTATTTATAGTAACAACTGGTTGCATATTCCCCCGCGTATTGTCATTCAGATTCATTGCACCTTCGTTTCTAGCAAAATTTTGAACTCTTGCTTGATCTGGACCTTCTTTTTGGACCTTCTCTTAAAAAGCCACGCCTCTTTTCTAGGGGCGGTGCTGAAAATCGACCGCCCACTTTTCTCCGTTCTTGCAGAAAAACAGGTTCAATGGTTGAATTTTCAGACGAAATTCCAACGTTTGCATTAAGAACAACTCTTGTTCTAGGTTGCGCTTCAAACGTAGGCTCCGCGACACTATTCCTCACGATAGTGGCTCTTGTGTTGCCTTGTCTCCTCCTGGTCAGCCCAAACGTTCTAGCATTGGCATTTCTTTGAACACCAGCCTCAGTACTTCCGACATTCATGTTGGCAAGACCAGGGTCTAATATTACATTGCGACCAATAACAATTGAATTGCCAACATTTGTTGAGTCACTTCCAGTACTTGCTAAATTAACTATAGTATCCCCACGGACTTGATTGGTATTTCTAGACGGATTTAATGTTGGCCACGCTGGACTTCTGTTTGGCGAGCCATCACGTATCGGAATATTGGCATTGTCAATATTAAAGCCAACATTTACATTTCGAGCATTGTCATTTCTCACCCCGATTCCTCTAGATCTATCTACCATTAAAAACTCCTGTCTTCGATTTGGTAGACCATTAAGGAGTGGTACATTACCAGCATCACGGTCGAAACCAAGGTTCACATTTGGAGAGTTTCTATTCATTCCTTCAACCATTGGAGCTGTGTTTGATATTGACAAATCAGGCATTTGGTTTTGCAAATCATTTACAATAAGAACACTAGGACGATCGCCGTTGAACGCATTGTTCCTTGTTTGACTGTTAGCATTTCTTTGCCCATCATGATTTGGTAACCTAAAATTATCTTGGATGCTAGGGATACCTTCCCTTATGCCGAGGTTGTTAACCGGAAGTCCTTGGTCTGTCAAGCTATCAAGTATTGGAACATTAGCACTTTCTCTGTTTAAACCAGCGTTCACATTTTGAGCATTAGTATTCAGTCCACTATTCTCACTTGGTATTATACTATTGCCCTGATTTTCCGTTCTGAAAACATCGTTTCCAAAGAAACTACTAATGTCTCTTCCAAAAGAGTCCCGACCTTGGACACTGCCGATGTTGTTTGGCAAATTCCCGCCTGTTGCTATGTCTACTTCTCTTGAATCGACCACCTCCACACTAGTCGGAACTATAGATCTATTTTGAAAACGGTTAGTTATTTGACGATTTAAAACCCGCCTAGGTAAATTACTTACAGGAATATTGCTGCTTGATTCGAACATTCTGTTATTGTTTCTAATATTATTCTCTGCGTTACTATTACTTCCGCCGGAAGTGAGGTCAGCGTTCCTGTTTTGAATTTGCGTTTCTGTCGGTTGATGGTTGGACATGCCATTACTTCCTACAGCCAGAGAGTTAGGGAGAAAGCCACGCGCGACTGCAAGATTATGCAGAAGACTAAAAAGCCCGGTTCTTTGTCGTGGGTTTGGTCTGCTGAAGGCTTGAAAGAAATTGTGAAGTAAATTCGATGGTGTGTCAACGGTCTGACGCATCTCGCCCAGACGAACTATCGCGTCTGAGTCACCCTGACGTATTCTGTTTAAGAAGAAGCTGTCCGCAAGATTTATCCCCCTATTTTCATTTGGCTGATCGACGAGTGGACCTTGCCCAGTCGCTTGGCCCCGTGCGGGGAAGATGTGCGCTTGTGAATTTCTAACACTATCGTGAAATGAGCGAGATGGCGGCAATCCGAGACTTTGTCCGTCTGTTTGAGGTAGATGTATCAATACAACTATTACTGTGACAACAACAACAGCTATATTTGGTACCCGGCACACACATTTTCTTATTGTTTTCTTTCCAGGCATAATCTGAAAGTACATTATTTCTTTATTTCCATTTCATTATTGTGAACAACAATACATAATCACAAAGAAACATTTACATTGTTATACAATATCATTCATATTTGAATTATAAGATACTATGTAACACAATTAAACATACATGAACATTAACACAACGCATTAAAACAATACTACATAGTTAAATGTACAAACAGTTTAATATGATGAAATATGTAAAAGTATTCACCATTAAAAACCCTGTGAGAATAATAGTCACGTATTTAAAAGAAATAGTCTGTGTTGAAGTATATCATATGCATGTACGTTTGCGAGTAAGAAACTTCACACATTTCCAACGCACGTTATCAAAGTAAAAACAAAATTGGATGCATATTGTGTCAAGTGTTATCTGTTCTGATTCTCGCAATCAATATAAGACTCGAACAAACGATGATAAGTTACTTAAAATTCAATATTAAAAGTAGACAATTTGGAAAATCTACACATGTTTTGCTATATGAGATTCATGATACTAATAATAATTCTTTATTTAAATATGGAGGCTCGATAAGCCTATAAGGCTTATCTCACTCGAGGCCATATATCAAACAACATAAACATCAATACTAACACTCATTATATATCTATAGACTCCGGATTTAACAAAAACATGATTTTTTCATTTCACATTTCCGCTTTCAGGAACATATGGTTCAACGGTTCGCAAAAATATTTCCCTAACACATAAGTAGTTTTATCACTCTGAAAAATGTACAAAATACATAGCTCGTATACTTACGAAATCGGTATATGATCCAATCTCAGGTCTATTTTATGCTGATTTTTTTCCCAAATTAATTTATGATGAATGTAACACTGTGTGGTGATTATAAGTACAATTCGAATGTAACATCGTAAAATAAACACATATAAGAACACAAAGTACAATTTATTTAATAACTTCTCCGTTAAGAAACTTGTCGATTTTTTATTTCTCGCCAACAAATGTGTACATTTTGTTTTACATGTTACGTACATGTTCGTTATTAAAATTGATGCTGGTTATTGTCTGTTTGATAGAATTCGTACCACACAAATAAAGATCCGAAAATTACACCGAACGAGCGTGTCTTGAGCTGTCAGTTACACGCATTAACCGTATGTTTGCACACGTACTGAGGTATATACAGTAAAACCTCACCTAAAGAACGCCTCAATAATAAGACCACAAGTTTCAAGTCCATTTTCACTGTTTTCCTCTTTATTCAACCTCGATATTAAGACCACCTCAATAAGCAGACCAGGTTATAAAGGTCCCAATGGTGGTGACCCAACAACAGAAATATTTGTTTCAAGTGATTTAAATTATTAATATTACCAATGTTAGCATTTAGTAACAAAGAATAACTAAAATGCGCGGTTTTCTCCCCAAGACCTGTGTAGAAGGATCACAGCATCTTTTGTAACCGATGTGAATTAACTCCCCAAAGCGTTTGTCTCCAATCGCGGTACTGTGCGAAGGGTTGTATTAAAAAACGGGTTTTACCACATAAATATGACTTCGACATTTATATGTACAGTAAAACCTCACCTAAAGAGCACCTCAATAATAAGACCATTTTCACTGTTTTGCTATTTATTCAACCTCATTATTAAGACCACCATTGGGACCCTTGATGGCTGGTCTTCTTATTGAGGTTTTTCTGTATACAATATATGAGAAATATATAATCCTAAATAAACTGTATGTTGTCATTAAAAAACAACAGTCACGAAACATGCGTAACAGGAAATAGGGTTTTCAATATTCGGAAGTCAACATAATAAAATACAGAGGACAATTGTAGTTAAGCATCTTGTTTAACAAGCTGAAATTTTTACACGACATAAATATCAAACACACTTTAATGGATGTCTCCAGTGTTTAACAATAGATATCGACTTTGTTCTTACTCTCTATTTATGAAGATTGACAATCCAGTCTTAACGTCATCAGTTTTCGCGATGTTATTTCGGCAATAAAATAGAAAGGACGGAAAAGCTATTGTTAACAGTGTCTTTGGGCATACGTTATGTAAGCATTACAGATTATTTTACAGAATATAAAATGAACGATTCGGAAAAAAGCCAATGACAATAGACTTGAACAGAATCAACCATTTGTTTTGAGCGCGATGTTAATGGAAGGACACCTGGCGGATATCGATTTGAAATCTTGTTCCTCCGTGCAAAGGTTCGACCAGGTATGAAACTTTAATCAAGGAATGAAATAAATCGAACCACTGTATAAATAAAGAGAAAGACAGGCGTGTTGCTCTTTCATCCCCCCATATATTGCATTTATCAATGTTTGTCCCAAGGGGGGGGGGGGGGCGTCGTAGATACACAGGCCATTAGATAGAAGAAGATTCCAGACAGGATGAATTTGTCAAGCCGAAAATTCCGGGTTCCGGGAAATAGACTTTGACTGTTTTCAATAGATCCCGAAAGTAGCCTAGGGAATTAGCATTCTCAGCGAGGGGATTTAGACAATCTTGACTATAGGGTAGGGAATTAAACCCCAAAAAAACGACAAATAGTCTAATTCCTCAAATATTGATAGGTGCATACACAGTAAGTCACTCTACGGTTGCCCACGTGTTCATCCGATGATTCAGTTGACAACAAAGGATCGGCAACGTTGTATGCCTTTGTCTTAAATGTGATATACATGTTTTTATATGGCGAGGGGTGAAAACGAAAAAAGTCTGTTAACATAACAAGAAAGAAACCACTCGATGTGAGAAATGTTTTGTTTGGACAAAGAAAAACTGACAAGCAAGGAACGTAGAAACTGAATGTTTTATTTGATTGTGGTACAAGTAAAGCCCTATTTTATCACATTTTTCAGCCAACTATAATGTGAGACACGCTTGGAGTTCCACCTGGAATTTGATACGATTTGAGTCATTTACAGATTTGTTTCAGCTAATCAGAAAAATCTTCGTAAGTAATGGTTTAACTACAGGCTCGTGTTGAAACAGTCACGTCTCAGATAAATGATTGTCATTAATGCAATGTAATAATTATCAGTTTCAGTTGATTCTGTACTTCAAATCGTAAATACTTGTATCATTGTATAGTACGTAAAATCTTATTGGAACGCCATTTCATCGAGCAAATTCCGGAAACTAACGGAAAATTCCGAAGTTATGCAATTGAATAATTTCGGAAAACTTCGGAATGTAACGAAGTTATGTGAAAGAATAAGACGAATAATTATATTTGTCATACCTGCAGGTGAGTTTAAATGTATCTGCAAGTGCTGTCCGCCATCTTTAAGCGTGAACGTTTCGGATTTCAAGACTTGTCCATTATGTTTGACTTTCAGCGAATACTCTCCCTTGAACCCTCTCACGTGGTATTGCTGGTTTCCGGTCAGGCTGTGAGTTACGTGTGTCCTCCATGTGTTGTGGAACAAATTTTCGTATGCTCTCCCCGCTGCATTTGCCTAAATTGTAACCGTGCAGAAATACACACGAGTATTGTTAATAAAATCATAAAACAAACGTCACGTGAAAATTATTGACAACACAACTGCCAACGTGAATTGTGTTCTGTTAGACTTTTAGATGCTCGAGAAACCATTCAATGACATTAAAGCAAATAGAGCACCAAAAAATGATCTTTCCGATTCATTTTGTGGAGTAAAAGTAAGAAAACATATATTAATTGATATGAAAAAAGATAAATGCCGTACCGTTACGTTTGAGCCAGAGTAAATATACGCATCCGGTTCCCAAATATGACCGTCCCAGAATCCCCACAAGATGACTCCCATAACTGAAGGGTGACTAAAGAACAGGGTCAAAGAGTTGGTAAGCAATGCTGCCTTCTTATGCTCATCTTTCTCGTTCACAGCAAACTCTACAATATATTGAAATTCAATCAATTCAGTAAAGATACAGAACACATTGATCTCAATACGAGTTTCCGAAATGTTGGAAGTTAGCCTACTCTTGCAAATGCATCGGATTTGAATTGCCTGCTAATTTAGATATCCAGTTTCAACTTCACTTTTGTTGTTATCGCAGCCATTTGTATTGTGAAAAACGCCATGTAGATTCTGCTATAAAAATCGTTAAAAATCCTCGATATTTCTTGTCATCGTTCGCACAGACGTCTTGAAATGATCGGACAACGATTTGCAGTCTGCCAAAATGACATGACAGACTTCAGTTTGCAAACTGGTATTTATAATACCAACAATAAGCCATACTTCCATAAGGAATGATACATGCGCTCTTTTTAATCATTTTAAATGTGAAGAGACAAATGACATCACCGGCAATACCTGTGATCATTATGGGAAGTCCCGCCTCCGCCAAAATATCTAATCTTGCCTGGAAATGATTAAAAAGAACATATTTTAGCGAAATCAAAAAAGAGTGGAGTAATATAATGTGCATCTTAAATACAGTAAAACATCACCTAAAGACCACATCAATAATACGACCACCTCACAATTATCCGAATGGGGGGCATAAAGGGGCATAACAATGTTTGTTTGGCATGATCCTAACCAACAAATTTAGGTGGATAAGAATCTACGTAGCAAGGTAATTAATTGTTTATATATCATTAAAGTTTCAACAATTCATTCATTTAACAGCCGAAAAATACCCCACTCATACATCTCAATATGTTCAAGTCCATTTTCTCTTTTCTGTTCTTTATTCGACCTTAATATTAGGACTATCTCGATAAGACAACCACTTTTCTTGTGTCCTTAGGGTGGTCTTATTATTGAGGGTTAACTGTATTTTGTTTAGATTTATTGACCTTTCATACGCACTCATGTTCATGTCAAGACTCCGTCATTCAGAAAAATAAATACATGACGGTAACAATTTCAACATAAATCAAAGGACTGAAGGTCCTCCGAGGCGCTTCCAAGGCAAGACTGCACGTTTTCCGTAGTATCGTATAAGAAATTAATACGCGATTATTCGTGTAGACTCATTGTCCAAAAATGACACAAAAAATCAAGAAAAACCATTTATACCAAAACTCCCGCAATTGATATATCCCTGACAAATCAGTCATTTTACTCATCAAATCTATAATAAAATCAGTGGACTGTGCATGTACTATTTTCTAGATACGATGAATATGGCAGTACTTCGAGTAGACCATCCGGTTGACGATAATATCAATGAGACGCTAAAGCGCCTCAACAGTACATTGATAATTTAAAATGTTGTATTTACCTTCATCGTCATAATGTCAACGTCGTGCATATGACCTTGAACTCCTATGCCACCAAGGGGAACTCCCGCTTTCAGATATTTCTTGGCGGTGTCTTTCATTTCCTGCGCCATTAAAATGTAACAGTTGTTTTGATTGGAAAACGTAACATAATCCACATAAATTTAAGCACCCTCGACCAATCAAATAAGCGTTGACACTATCATAGAGGCAGGCTTATGACAGCTGTGAGCGTTACTATAGTGGTTATAGGAACCTTAGTCCTAACATCGTCTTGGTCCATTGTTAACACTGGGATCGACCAGAAATATTTGAGCGGGTCTAGGCCCTTAATAGATTTCTGCAAGCGTTTAAGGTACATGGCAAAATATTCCAAAATTTATGCAATTAGTTTACTTCTTAACTTTTTAAAATAAAACACCAATGAGGTATTTGTCCACTTTTCACCGAAGAAGTACATACTGGTTTCCCGCCAATTATCAGCATGATGTATGTTTAAGGCATTCAATATACAAATGTCTGTTATTATTTCAATTATAATAGAAATAAACATAATACATAATTACTGCATAGTAAAAGCGCCTCATTAAGACAGACTGAAAAAAGTCAATCAGACTGACGTACCACAGCGCTGTCACTGTTGGATAAAACTCCAAAGTCATTTAAGAACAGCAAAGGTTTCTGATCCGCGGCATGTATCTGTTGGAACATATCTTGTCCAATGTTAGGATTTCCTGTGTGTCTCTCATAAAAGTCCCAATGAAACATTTCGTTCAACACATCCCACTGTTGACATCTATAAAATATGCAGTTTCAATCATGTACATTGAATATACAATTTAGATCTAGATTTAGTGCATTTTCGCTTGCTTTGACTGATCTAGCTGTGTTTGTTGGGAAATACTGTTTTCATTGACAGAGTGACTAAATTCCATGCAGCGTACGTAGTGACCCGGTAAAACTTCGGGGTAAGGTTAAGCAAAACCGACGTGACCTTTTTAGTTAATTTTAAAGCTTATATATCTAAGTTTTATATTTTGGTAATAGGGATATATTTATATTCACATAAACAGTCGGGAATATGTAGCGACAAGTTTAGGGTGCTTGAAGGAAACCCATAGTCCTGGGTAGAACCACCGACCCTCGGAATGGTAAGGATATACACTGGGTGCTTTAACCAGTAGGACACTGTGGCATCTTCTTACAAAGCGATTATATTGCCAACAATTCCCAAATTCACACACATAATGACTTATTTGGCAAATCTTGACACACCGAACAAATAATACATGGTATAGCTAGTTCAATCAAAGGGAGGTAACTACAAAATGAACAATGACATTTTTGTAAACAGTCTGTAAGAGTTGTGTCCCTTACCGTGCAAAAGAAACTGATTTTAAAATAAATTTAACGTCGATTGAACATTAGAATACCGTTACTGTGTACACGATGACTATTGGACATTATTTTGCAAAACACGACTTCATTGGTTAAGAAATACAGACAATACATTTAACTGTGGTTATACTTACCTCCCTTTGGTGTGACTTATGACATCATGTATACGTTTATTCACGGCATTTATCAGCGTACTGTGATTCAGCGCTTTTACCCAATCCTGAACATATTTTTCATCGTCCCAAAACGCGCAATGACACCTCATCTTTATTCTGAAATATTTTAAAGACTTCAACCTCCTAACTGAAAGCAGCTACATATCTGAGAACAATTAAATGTAGTACAGCAAAAGCTCACTTAAATATTAAGGCCACTTCAAATTAAGAACCCAATTTTCAAGTCCATTTTCACTGTTTTGCTCTTCATACAACCTCTATATTAAGACCACCTCAATATCAAATCAAAAGCAGTTTCGAAGGGTCCCAAAGATGGTCTTATTATTGAGGTTTTACTCTATTGGTAAGTGATTATTTCAAATACATCATCACTTTCAATTATTCGAATATTGTACACCTTTAGAATCAAATTAACCTGACCAAGTAGGCTACATATTCACAAAAATCGTATACTCAGTATTCCCTCAAGCTCGAATCAGTTTTCCACTTTACATGTACACATGGACCACTTTTTTCAGTCCCTTGTGTGGTCGCTTAAAAGTGGTTTGAGTGTATTTAGTTTGCAATTTTATTATTTATTATTTCAAATGTTTAAGTGCAAATGCAACATAATGCGCTGAGATTTACCTTAAGGTTTCCTTTCGTAAATAGTATTTGAAAGAAATTATATATTACGAGTACTTGAGATGTATCGGGCTTGGAACAACCGATGGTCTCTTCCTTGTACATAACAGGACAGTTCACTGCAATTGAATGAAATGGTTTATGTAAATAATCATCATCCACTTACCCATGTGCTTCCATAGCGTTCATTGCATTCAGACTTCTGTCATAGTCAATATGTCCCTGTTGATAAGAGGAATTGGTAAAACACATTAAATTGAAAAGCTGTGTTCATGTATCAGTAATTGTACCATAAATGTAAAAAAATCGTCTGTAATAGTATCCATAGTAACACAGGCAGCACAAAGTATGTGTAGTGGCTATGCGATCGCCATGTCACCAATTTATTAAAGGGAGACAACCAGATACAGATTATCTCCCATTGGCAAAATGGCGGGAAGATGTGCGTCGAAATATTTGAACACTTTTTTCACGTGGTTCCTTAAAAGCCAATTTTGATTATTTAGCACACATACACACCAGACGGGACATGTCACCGTGCGTCTAATACTCCATATACATTTAGTTCTACCACTGGCATCGTTACATTAATCCTATTATTCGTTTAAAAATATTTTTGATTATATAGATTCTGCCTCCAGGGTAGGCCAATAAATGTACTTGTAGGCCTACAGAGTGGTTTTGTAATAAAAATGTAGGTAGATCCACACTTCGGTGTTTGGTGGAAGACGCGTTCGCGCTTAGACGGTTTTAAAAGCAATCGACGAAACAATTTACAACGCTATTTTCTAACCTGTCTATGTTCCATGGCGCTCCATTTGAGGGCGTTACCGAGAACGCCCCATTCGAAATTATTGTAGAATGTGTTTATATATTTCTGTTTGGTTGAATCACTGAACGACCGGGCCTCCATGGCAGAACCAACGGCGAACTCCATTTTCGTCTGAAACAACTGAAATAAAATGTGTTTTATATGTATATATATAGCTTCCATTAATAAATAAACTAGAGGCGCTCTAGTAAACGCTCTATAAATAAGTCATATGTGTATCGTTCCATCCTTAAACAAATCAGAGGTGCATTGGTATGTTATTAGATAACTCGAGACACAGCAAGCGTGTCCATCAATTTGTTTTAGCAACAGCTAGTACACCAGTATATAGATGTCAACTAGTGAGCACTATGAAATATGAAAGCACTGAAGATAGCATTGTTGCAAATATTTAAGTTAGTCAAAACAGTCAGACACTCTTACCTCGATATCAACTGTACTTGAATGTGTCCCAGACAAACTGTAATCAAGTAAATAGTTTGTGTAGTGAACAAGGCATGTCATAGTCAACCACATATATACGTTATTGGTCCCTTCTAATCATTCTCGCCCGTCAAGGCCCTACACCGTACCTAGACCAACTGGTGGTCGGGGCTCAGGTCAGAAATATTATCCGCTTCGCATATTCCTATATGTACACTTTGAATAGGGAATATCAATTTGGAGCATACTAATCGAATGGTAAATGCATCCAATAGCGAATGTTAGCAAATATAAAATAGCTATGAAGACTATATAAGCAGTTTCATATTGATAAATCATTATGTCGATTGCGTGCTAAATTAAATTTCGCATACAATATGAACACTTACTTATTTATATTATTATAGCACGTGTCGCGCGGGGAACCCAACATTGAACCACGTGGAGTTTTGGGTCCCGGTCTGCTTAGTAGAATGCCAATACACAATATTTCTCCTTTACAACGGGGTTCTTAGCATCAGGAACATGTACACAGAATATGAAAACAAAGTATAAGGGACACGTAACGTGAATCTACTCACTTTACCCAAATATCGGCTTTTCTGATTTGTTCGATCCGTTGGTTCGCCTTGGTCTTCCACTCATTGTCGTACGGTAGGCGTGTCAACTGGGCGGAGTCAACGAGGAAGTCAGTAAACGCCTCAGTGGCCACGAATATGTTGCAGTTATGGCTTCCTGTGAAAAATTACCCAAACATATAATATTGCATGAAAGGTATAATGGTACCAATGCTGACCATCACAGCCAACTGAATACAATCTTCGTATATTCGTATTAATTTCACAAAACCCTTGCTATCCGCAAAAGTATATTTTTTGTAAACCATAGATACCATTTTACCAAAACGCCTGTGGGAATGCTCGTCGCCGGCCCATTTCCAAGGTAGGTGAAATATCTCTATTACATTAGTCAACGTTGTTATTTACGATACAGTTAGATAATAAAGAACTTAGAATCTGGAATATACTTATTTTTTTAACTCAAAATGAACATGATGAAGCATTAATATTAGTCGCAAACGATTTATTCTAATAGAAATTATACCACTGGCTGCTCTTGTCACGCCCCCAATTTCGTACCAATCACCAGGTGAAACACGTGACGTCTTTCCAAAGCTTTTATAGCTGTTCTTGCCTAGAAAAAATACTAATAAATTAAATAAAGCGTACAAAATTGCTAATCACATGATGATTTTTCGATACAGGAAATGGGCACTAAATGAAAATCATACGCTTCGTTTCATATTTGATGAGACTTGCATATTCAGGGGCTGAAAAGAATCTAAATCAAAGTGGAACGCTCGTCACAAACGAATTTTGAGACGAGTCATCAGTTGTGGTAGAAGAAAGTTGAATGAGCGGATGGCGTGGATGACTTTGGCGATTGTATCGTATTTATGTGGAATAGACCGATATCGAACGTTGACTTTCTGCACTCGCACAAAATCCAATGTAAGTTTTACAATAGAATATAGAGGGGCCAATTTAGTTTAATAATATAATTTACCATGTCCGTCAATACACTTCAGTGTAAACCCCACATTCTGGTACGGTTTACTGTGAGTGGTGTTCAGTAGTTTGACGTAGGCTGTACCCTTGTATCTTGCCTCACTAATGATAGTTACCTTCTGTGCAACACTTTGATATGACTGGTGTCTGGAAATTTAATTACTGCATATTTACAATGTTGCGTATGAGATATTAGTTTCATAGCACCTACTTATGTAACGTTTTCAAGTATCATTTGGCGTCTTAATGTTGTGTTGTTCAGTCAGATGCTGCTACTAATGTCTGATAAATGGAGAAAAATTCACGACTGAAAGTGGCATTCCATATCGTAACTGGTAACATCTAGATAATTCTTATCAGCGTTTAGGCAAGTACGGTGCAATGCTAACACAGCTGCTTACCGCGTCCCTAGATTTCCAACCAGGACTATGTAACATAATACGGCTTCTCCCTCCGAAGCAAAGATGAAGGACAAATGCCAGATTTCATCATTCAAATCAAGGCCTCGTTATGGGATCGAGGTTCATATATTTTGAATAATCAGTCCTATGCTCTCCCGAGTGGTTTGGTAAATTGTCGAATTTGTTGGCTTAATTACTGGTTAAAGTGGAGATATAATCAGTTTATATGGTGGGATATCGTCGAGACAAAAATCAAGACAATTTAATCGGATGGCAAACACGACACACGTATAATCAAGCCAGTCTTGAATAGGTAGAGGAAATAGAAGCACAAACATACACGACTAAACACATCTTCGAATAACACTCAGAAAGCAAGGGGGAATGTTAACATCAAAATCGCTACATGAGTAGCAAAATAATTCACGCAAAATCGCCATTCTGCAGAAATATGATAAGAATTCGACAGAAGTTGGCTGCCAATACAGCCCCGGAAATATCAGCGTATCATATACACGGAGTGATTTACTATCTAATATAAACACAGCTTACTCACCGGTTTGAAACATGTACGCTGTGATGTCCAGTGTGTGCGTCGTTACTTTTTGCGATATTACAACCATTACCATACCAATTTCCGGCAAAACTCGTCGTTTCAAAGTCACCATTATGGAGAATGTTCGTGTTTCCATATATAAAACCTAATATAAATACGAGCGTCTTAAGCAGAAACATTCTTAAATACCATACACGTTCACTATAAGTATAAATCCAATTGTAAGAATGTGTACGTTTCTTATACACATGAATTATATATATATCACAAAAGGGCAAGAAATCGCTCTTATCTTTGGGCTAACACATCAAAATTAGACACCGAACGTATTCATGACCTTATGTCAACATTGCGGAGCATCAAGTTCATAAATGAACCGAAACCACGTGCGTGTATTAAATTCAACCCAATGTTCTGTTATTAGAAGCAGTTATCGATGCAATATAGCCGTTGCTAAACTGTTGCAAGTTTCTCTTACATGACCCCTGAATTTGTAGGAATCCAAGATCGGACGACTCTTCAAATGGTTTCACCGATTATCTTAAATCCGATTTTGAAACAGCCCCCCCCCCCCCCCCCTGCATCTGCTGTGGAATGAAAAATGCTGGGCTTTATTGAAAACTTACATTTGTTATTTTGTATAAGTTGTCGAGCAAGTTTATGTATCTTGAAGGTGTCAAGTGAGTTTGTTATCATATATTGCGGTTGCCAAGTTGGTGATCATATCTTGCAGTTGCCAAGTTGGTGATCATATCTTGCAGTTGCCAAGTTGGTGATCATATCTTGTGGTTGCCAATTTGTTTATCATATCTTGTGGGCGATGAAAAAGATGGTTAAAATATCATGTGGGTGTAAAGTAAGTTTGATGTAATGTCTTGTGGTCGACATGTTAAAGTAATTACAGGGATGAGAATGGCCAAGGGAGAAATAAGCTGAAAGGCATGGGGTCTTAATACTTTCAACAGAATACGCCTTCTTAAACATCCAAATTTGTAAAAATCTGGCAAATTTGTGTCTTGGAAATGTGGTCATCACGTGGTTATCCCCCTTCCACCGAAAATGGCGCCAGGTGTCAAACATGGGGAACTCCCAAATTCCCATCCTAGTATATATAAATTGGGTTATTGTATCTGTTGGATGAGAAGCAAATCTGTCCCCTTCTTTTGTGTCTCAGGTGATGCAAGACATAGATGCCAAGGTTTGTGTTGTATTCTGCGGGAAGTCGACACGATTTTGTCATAATACAAAAACAAGACAATGTTCTTCAGAAATTAATATTTTTTTCATATTAAGCTGAAATCTCTCGTACAAAAAAATGACAATGGAAAAGCAAGGAATGAAAATGGCACTGTCTCACTCCTTACTTTCATCCGCCCAATTTCGAACATGCACGAAATTCGAATGGAATCCTATCGTAGCAAAAACAAAACCTAGTTTTAATACAAGTCCAATAAATAATGTTCATTTCATTTTTAAATATATACTAAAATTTAGAGTTATGTTAAATGATTAATGTGCTAGAACAAGAAGATGGACCAAGATTTCTAGGACATTTAAGGTAACAATCGCAAGATTGCCAAGTTTTGACACATTTTAAGGCATAAAAATGTAATAAAAGAGTATTTTGGCAAGCAAAAAAAGTTAAACTTCATTTTAACAACAAAATCAATTCAAATGAGAATATTTAAATGAGGAATACTTACAAATAAAAGACAAGCAACTAAATTAGATATAATTTGAGTAATGTGTCCTGAATCATTGAAATAAATAGATTGCTAGAAGAATATATAGTGGTCACAGAACTAGCCATAAAATCATGTCAGACAAATTGACTCAAACAAAAGTTGTGTTTCTATCATCATCCTCGACACAGACCAGGTTGGGTTGATTTCTTCAAAGACACTTGACAAATACCACCAAATATTTAGCAGAAATATTGCCGACTCAACAAAACATTTTGCTGACTCAAGACTCAACAAAAACGAGAGTGATTGACTCATAAGTCTGATCAAGCAGTCTGGCAGCAAGAAACACAACACTTGTTTGGCCTCAACAATCATCTTGACATAGATTTTTAACTTCACAAACATCGTAAGAATCATACAGCACAAGTTTTGAGCACAATAAATGAAGAACCAACAGTAGAAAATAAAGTCAACAATAAACAAAATCCACGGAATTATTGCATGAAAGTTTCCCCCGAAAATATAAATGTCATAACAATGTCGTCTATGATACAACACAGAGTATGCTCACAGTAGATGAATGTCCGAAGTCCAGTTTGTAGATAGTACATCCATAATGTCGATGCTAATCTATACAGATCAGTCAAAAAATAAAAGCACTTTATGGGAAAAATATATGTATATTTTATCACTTTTTTTGTGGGTTCATATATGTATAATTATCACTTCATCAAACAGATAATACCATCACAGATATCAAAAGAAAGCACTGTCACATTTTGCCTAGTCACTTAATAATATAGAGGGGGTTGTAAGTATACACAGCACCGCCACTATCAAGAATGGAACTTTTTTTCATATTTTGATTGTCACATATCAACTGTATTGAAAGCAACTATGTCACGAATTTTGGCCAACAGTATAAATCCTTCAAAATGCATAACAAATTTGTCTGTGTCAATCACTACTGACATTAATTCATATGAATTCATGTTGTTTTCAGATCTATGTGATTAAACTCCTCAAGAACAATTTTGACTAAACTCATATGAATGTTCGTAACTTTTGCAAGCCCGCAAGTTATTTATTCTTGACCCAAAAATTCTGTAACATAGCAATCAACAGCTGAATGCTTCATTTCTATGATATTGTCACATTATAATATTTGTAATTCAAATTCCACTTCCTCAGTGACAATCAACTTGCGTGTTCAATTGGTATATTTCTGTAGTAATTTATTCCGCTACTGGTGTTAAGATATTTCTTGAAGTTTGCTTGGTGCTTATCATCGTTGTATCAACTTAATCACGTCACACAAGTCACGTCCGTCACAGTTAATATTTTATATTACGTCGAGTGTATATTTTCTCTCTCTCACACTCTCTCCCCAAATTCTCTCTCTCGTCAATTTTCGAGTCTTTCTCACAAAACGGTTGTCATCCCCTTGCTAAGAGCAGTATAAGTCTTTCACAGACGAAGACAACTAGTTTTAAGTTGGCTCAACTATTTCGGTTGGTGTGAAAAAATCCCATCACTTTATTCTACGGATGCAAATCAACTCTGAAAAGAAATACAATGAAATTCATTTTAGATCAACCCGATAGAAAATAAATAATTATGGGTACATGAATCAGGGGTTCCATTTGACCCTGGATTTAACCCGTGGATTTCTGAAAAAACACATTTTGACTGCAAAGATTCTGACCGAGGGGTCAATTTCACTCTAAATCATAGGTAATTTGGCTATAAAATTGTAAAATCCAGTCAGAAATTATATATATATTAAACAGTTGTGGTCAGAAGGTAGGTTTTTTTCAGGATAAGAAGAATAGAAAATGTTCTTCACTATTTTGTACATTATCAAATAAAAGGTGTACTTAAACGCGCCTCGACACGTATTCAACTTTAACAAATCAAATTTTAAGGGTTCGGAGCACAAGTATTGATACTATGTCTTTCCAAAGAATGAGCGAGCAACAACAATTTAAAGTTGAATTGTAGTCAGAAATAAAATCCCCACTGCGTGATATCGGAGTATACTTACCATGACTGCACATTTTTCAATTTTCGAATCTCTTTCGTTGCCCAGGTGGCCAGCGTTTTACACTTATTTACTTTAGATCTTCGACCCTTCGCGAGTAATCCTGTAATCGGCTCTTTATCAACCAATAGTAACATACTGGCTCCAAATGTTGTACACAAATCTCTGTGAAAGGCAAGAATATGTGAAGAATATGCTAGAAATATGTACACAAATCTCTGTGAAAGGCAAGAAAATGTGAAGAATATGCTAGAAATATGTATTTGCTTTCTATCTCACTCCATTAAATTGTTTATTTACTTGCCTCAGCTTATTTATTTTACATCGATTGTGAAACAAGTTGTTACATCTTGTGATAATTTTTAGCTTCTTAAATGTCTCGCAGACAGACATGCCACAGAATACTGTGGGTTCGAACCCCTTTGGGTTCACTAATAAATTTCCAAAAGTTGTTACAACTTATACTTATCACTCTCGATGACAACTTCCTGGTTACCAACCAGTACCAAATTAATGTATTGTGAAGTTCGCCACCAAACCCCGCTCATTGCGGGTCTTGAACTCACCACCCCTCGACCTCTGCGCCTCAGTTTTTTTATATTCTGTAAAATTCGGTAACAAACACTTTTTATTTGGGACATTTGTGAGTGAATGGACAAACATCTGCCACATTGTGTTTCATAGCAGCCTTCGGTCATCACTAAGAACATTGTTAGAAATGATTGATTGAATTACTGTGTAGCAAAAATGGGACATTTGGAACACATTTCAAAGCCGACTTTGAAACCTATTAAAAAATACAGGAATCACATAAAAACTAAAAGAGAGAACAAGTTTCTACAGGGAACGCCATATACATAAGACAATGCCTCTCCTCACAGACCTCCAGGAAAACAAGTCCATAAAAAAAAAAATTCACCTTTTTGTGTGGCAACAGTGTATCGTCAAGAATTTTACCACAAACAGAAATTGAAGCATTATAAATGATTTACCCTATAAGTCCACAACAAGCAGTGATATTACTGTCACTGTGATCTTCATCTAGAGCAATGTGTTCTATAAATGATATCATGTGACCAACATGAGACTGTAGATGGGCTACATCAGCTGTAAAAAAGAAATAGTAAAACATTATTGCATGTACAGTAAAACCTCAATAATAAGACCACCTTTTGGACCCTGGTCTTATTATTGAGGTGGAATAAAGAGCAAAACAGTGAAAATGGGCTTGATAATTGTGTTCTTAATTTTGAAGTGGTCTGAATATTGAGGTGGTCTTTAAGCAAGGTTTTACTGTTATAACAAAATCTCTTGTTGGCAATGGTAAAACTAGAGTGTCTTCATCTATAATCAGTGATGCATCAATACAACTGAAATATTTCTTTTTCTAGTTCAACAACATTTTCCAACATTTTTTATGTTATAGATGTGGTGGTCAATTGATCTAACCAGTTTTCCTGGTATTAATTAACAACAAGTACTAACTTGCCCTTCCACAAGCAACTGATAACTTCCCCGCATGAATCAGAGGTGGAGGACAAATGACCGTAGCCAAATGTCTTGGAAGGACATAAACAGACCAGTCTTGAGAATTAAAACCCAGATATCTCGGAATTAGTAGTAAAATATGGCCAAATGTCACGAAATGACATGAACTGCCCAGCCCGGGACTCGAACCAGAATCTCTCCAGTCACAGCCTTACTCTCCAACCAGAGCTAACCGGATGTGCTCATAAATTTTTTACACAAGTTTATGAAATATTATTCTAACAATTGTTTTAAACAGCTATCAAAGTAGAGAGCAAGTAAATCAGTAGGGCCTACTCGACAGCCTGTATATTATAATGTACAATATGACAAGCAAGTCACATACCATTTGGTTGTTCAGCGTCCCCTTTCAAGCCCTGCACCATTCCAGTGTATGCTTCTAAACACCCTTCTCTTAATTCATTCAAATAATCTATCATGTCATAGTCAGTCTACAAATATAAGAACATGCAGATTTTAGTAAAACGTGAACAATCAAAATCAGAAACTGTGGCCACCAGAATTTCCAAAAAGCCACATTTTGACAATCAGGATTCTGGCCGATGGGTCAATTATATAAATGCCCCTCGAGAATCAGCCCTTAATGGAACCCCTACACCATAAGAGAAATATGTGGAAAGGAGAAGACTATCATTCCTATTACCTTATCAACTTGAGCTTGCGTTGCCTGTTGTAGCGTGGTCAATACAACTTCCAGGTAGTTCTTGAAGAATGGACCAACAGCAAGGGCTATATCACCAAATATTGAGAGTATCTGGGGTTTTACAGATCTATGAACACCTTCATTCTGAAAATATATAATGCATACTTTCATTACCACAACGACACATCCCTCTCAAATTTCTGAGCTAGTTTTCCTTATAATAGAGGTTTCTCACTAGACTCATGTTCACGCTTTTTGGACTTCCTCCATTTTTTCCCAGGGACTCCTGTTTCTGGCAACATGTCTTTGTAATTACATTAAAGGACTGCAACTTTCTCTAAAAAGATGGTTTTGGACTCCTGTTTCCAAATCCTAGTGAGAATCCTGTGGTCATTGGAAAATGGATGAACTTTTAACCCGATTTGATCCTAACTAAAAGAAATGAATGGATCAATGTTAAAAATAAAACAATTAAAGTATTTCTTTATATAAAAGACTTTGACCAATAATGTCACATTCCTGGATTAAACTAAATATTCGAGCCATAAACTTCAATACTAAAAGCTATATATTACATACACCAAGATTTTGAAGTAAAAGCATCATGATCTCGTCACAGAATGGCAACACTTTCTGACCCAGAGCACGACTTAAATCCCCTACAAGGCCAACAGCAGCTATACACACCTGAAAACATAAATGTTATCATACTCATACAATTTCTTTGACAACCGGAACTGGGGTTCTATATATCCGAGTTTGCAGACCATTTTTGAAACACAGGTCTCCGATTGGTAGATTCTGAGCAGTCTCAAAATGGACCAATGATAATGTCGTATTCTGATTCTAGAGTCAAAAATAAATAAATTCAGCGTTCCCCCCCCCACAAAAATCTTGCTAAAAATTCACAATTCAGGCCATTTAATATTTTCAGGTTTTTGGTTTCCGATTTGTAATTGTTTAAGGATTATTTTAACAAGGAAAATTGTACTGTGCATGATCTCAAGCATTCTATATACAGAAAAAATTAAAATAAGGGACTACCAACACAATTTTAATTGGTTTTTATCCCCCTACCAAGTTAATTTTAACTAGTCGTCAGTCCAATCCCCCCCCCCCCAAGATATTTTCCTCGAATAGTCCTTACTCAAAAGCATTTCTAAGAAATTATTCAAATGTCTTTTAACTTAATGAAAGCACATGTCTAATCAGTCTTCAGATATAATTCAGATGCCATTTCAAGCTTTAAGCATTTTAGTCGTATAACTTTACAATTCATCGTGGCAAGTTAGCAAAAGGTAAAGAAGTCAACGTACTTGATACTCCGCATGGTTCTTCAATGCCAGGAGAAGGAATGGTTTGAATGCATCCATATACTTCAAGAAAGTCTCACCCAACACTGGAATAAAAAGACAATAAACCATCAATACATGACAGTCTAGTTAGTAAGCAACCTGTTAAAATATTCAATCGACTTGTGTACTACAGGGGTTCCATTTGACCCTAGAATTTCCTAAAGGCACATGTAAAACCTGATAAAAAAATATCAAAATGAACCTCGAGATTCAGCAACTAGTGAAACTCCAGGTACAGGCTTACTCCACATGGTAAACTTTGAAATCACTTGTCCAAATGGACAATTCCGGTTTTCTGAAATATATATTTTTACATGGTCTGGACGTTAGACAAGAAGTTTAAGTCAAAGACAATTCAGCAAGTTTTGTTTGGAATTCTGCAGTTCTCAAAAAGGTGTCATACTAATAAGGGCTGTTTGAGCTTTGAAAACTCACTGGTTGTTTGTATACTACTTGACCCGAATTTGGTATTTGCCAAACAATGACAACACATGTTCCTCAACCTGTCTGGTCTTTAATCAGGCATGAGAATGCAGAATTTCAAAATCAGCTGAAAATTCGGCAAGGTGTCCAGGGGGCCGCTGAAGCTCCGGACTTTTTAAGCATCTAAGGTGACTTAAATTCTCTCAAAAACGGCCCTTGCAAACGGTTTTAAGCATCAAAGGTGGCTTAAATTCTCAAAAACGGCACTTGCAAACGTCAAATCTGCGGATTTCTGTGAAAAATTCTCATGCCTGTTTAATACATTACATCAGTTCACTAAATGACAGTTACCTTCTGTGAGCGTTGATACAGCCAGTAAAGCATCTTCCTGCACACCTCCAGACTTCCCTGTAGATGATTGGAACATACACAACAATGTACTCATAACCTGGTCTGAGATCTGTACAGCATCCTCTGGGGTGATTCTCCGTAATACACTCTGTAAGACAAAAACAAATTGACTATATCATGATCACACATCTGGGGTGAAAATAACAGAATTTCTTAAGTAATTAATACATGTACGAAAATGTGTTGCATCAAAGAGGAAAGTTGCGGCCATAAAAGTCACTGGAATTCCTTCACTCCTATTTCTTTCATGAAATATACACAAGGTCAAACTTAAAAAAATTGTTTGTTTGCAGTTACGCGACCTGGAATTTTAAGTGCGTAGGTAGGTCGTTTTTTTTTTAAGTTTAGTACTGTAATGGCTAAAAGATGATTTTTTTTTTTAAATTGTGGCATTTTTCATGAGTCTGTCGTGTAACTGCAAACAAACAATTTTTGAGGATGGCTTAAGTGAGAGAGTAGCACAAACTAACTAACCTGTAATGTAGCACACAGTAAGGATGTTAGGTCCAGGAACTGTGATCTATCTGACGATACCTGGATCATACTCTGAAAGCAACAACAGAAATTATTAGGTAATACATTCATTTTGTTGCCATCTCACAACGCAGAGATTTTTTTGTACTGAAATCACCAATAAATCTTAAAGAGAAATGCTTCTGTAATGTCATTGTAGATAATAAAACATTGCATATTTAAATTTATCCATGAGAAGAAATTTCGCAAGTCTTGTTTGTAAAAGCATATAAATATAATTTAGACTGCAAGCTGCATTGGCAAGCTGCCTAAATTTTCCAAGTGATAAGTTTGTTAACAGTTCCCATTAGACATTGACAGCATTTTTTATGTTACAAGTTGGGAACTTGAGTCAGTAAACTAAAAGAAAACGTCTTCAGCAAGATCTTGGCACAAAAGATAGATAAAACAATGTTACAGTGTCGTGTATAAATCACTCAAGCCAGAAATGGAAAGAAATTGAAGATAAATCTTACCTCCATCTTTAGAACTTTATCCAATTTATCTAAGACTAGCACCAACGTACGTAGTACAATTGCGTAACAATCCTGAAAAGACATGGAAATGTAAGTTTCAAAACGAGAGAATAAATTATAAAACAAGAAACATACATCCAATTAGGTTACAACTTTAGTCCTTATTCAAGCAAGAAATTCTCCGACATATACAATGCAACCTCTACAAATCAGCTCTCTGTTGAGCAAAAACCTCTCTTTCAAAACATTAAACACTAAAGAATTAAAATAAGTAGGAAATATTCTTGCGGTCAATACAGGCGTCTATTTAGTGAACTCTGGCAATATGAGAAGTGAATAGATTTGGAACAATTAATAAACGAGACATGACTGGTGACAATGTACATACCTTCGTACTGTTCTTCATCATTTCCATGATCGCCTCGTAGGCAGCGTTTCGTAAATTATTCTGATTGCCATCCCCTCTGAAATATCAAATATATCCATCATATTACAGTAATCAATTATGCCGACTTGTTACTGAGATACTGTACTTGAAAGTTCATTCCTATGCTACCAGGCATGAGAATGCAAAATTTCAAAATCAGCTGTAAATTCGGCGAGGGGTTCAGAACAAAGAGAGAACAAGAATTGAAAACAGAAAAAGAAAATACACATATAACACATACAAGTATATTTGCCAGATTGCCTGTGGCCCCAGGAAGTTTGTTTCCCCACAGTGACAAAGTTTCAGCAAGTATATTTGCCCATAAGCCAATACCTTTAACAAGCAATAAACAAAAACTAGTCAGGACACAGATGCCCCACAATAGGGTTTCCAGTAGAATGCAAATACTTTGCAAGTGAAGGCCAAATAATTTAAGCGTAAAAAGGGCCATAATTCCTCCAAAAATTGGACGATTGTAACCAATATCAAACTTAACCTGTATTTTATTATCATACGCTTATGTGCCCAATATGCCGGAATCCAACCATTCTTTTTTTCCCAAACCAATTTTTGCACAGACGGATGAAAAGACAGACAGGGGTAACGCTGTATGCTCCTTCACCATTCTTCGAATGGCGGGGACATAAAAAACCAAATATGAAAGCGAATGGTGAACATAAATTTAACCAAAGCTGGAATACAACTTCATCAGATTACTTGCCTGTCTGCTGTCTGTATAAGTTTTTGTACAATTTGTTCGAAATAACTAGAGAGACAATTAGTAGCAGGTTCTGAGCCATCCTCTGGCTGTTCAGCATTCTCGTAAGCTGCTTCAGCAAGACTAGAAAATGCCTGAAATAAAGAAAAAAACATACAATGCTACTCTTAGGATGCAGATTAATTAAAGTATGGTAGGGGCATTTACAACATACTTCAACAATTTTTTTGTAATGAGGCTTAGTCACATAACAGTCAGATTTAAATAGTGACTATTCCAGCAATTAGGGTGGAGGAACCACCAACCTTCCTTAAAACCAGATGGATGATAAGTTTACTCATTCATAAATTCTACAAACTGGTTAAGATTAGAACCCACAACGACAAGGAGTGATTTGAAGTCGGCGACCACAACCACTTGGCTACAAAGGTCCGTCATTTACGATATCAGGCACAAGAATGCAAAATTTCAAAATCAGCTAAAAATTTGGCAAGGGGTCCAGAAGGCCGCTGAAGCTCCTGGCTTCATAAGCATCCAAGACGGCTTAATTTGTCTCCAAACTGACCCTTGCAAGTGTCAAGAATTCGCGGAAAATTTTCTTGCCTGTCATATACTTCACAATGTTAAAAACAAATCAGGAACTATAGTACTTACCCAGCATACATTACTAGCCACTCTCGGTTCAGTATCTAAACCCTCCACAAGAGCGTGTAACAATGGATTTAAATATTGTTCGTTGATCACAGCTTCGGGTAGAATCTCACAAACTCGTCCAATTGTCCAAGCACCAGTGTCTCTAACTATCACGCTAGGATCCTTTAAACTGTCTATCAGCATGGGCAAGGCTTGATCTACTAGTTGTTTAAGGGTACCAGGATCTGGTCCCTCTAAAATTGATCCTGCATAACAAATAACACAAATATTACTTAAAGTTCATTCACTCAATTGTCAAGATTTCATTAAGACACATTCTTCTATTACTACTGAAGGCCGTTTTTTTAAAAATAATGATGTCGTCCTTAGGTTTATTTTTTTCAAAACATGGTCATGTGATATTACAATACTTGTACACTTCTTGCCATAAAACACCCTCAGACTATCAGACATTCAAACAATCCAATTAAGGATCCTGAACAGCTAGTACGTAAGTGAAGACAATCCAATTAAGGATCCTGAACAGCAAGTATGTAAGTGGAAACAATCCAATTAAGGATCCTGAACAGCTAGTATGTAAGTGAAGGAGGATATAGGTCTTTCAAAAGAATCTCACAAGAACCCAATTTAACTTCTTAAATCTAGATCCCAAAACGCAATAGACTATATTGTAAGGCAATCAACCAAATCCGAAGCTTCCTGGTGATATGAGCAAATCCAAAGCATATGTGGACACTTACCAAATGCCATGACCGACGCATCTCTAAATCGCCAATTTTCATGACGTATATTGTCCTTGACAAATGGCAATACATGACTTATGATATCGTCTTCACAGCACGACGCCATCAACATCAAACACACTCCAGCCGCCTTGCATGGATTCCATTCATCATCGTCATCAAATTCTTCCTGTAAGATAAGAAACACATAACAGACTACACGACCTTTAGTTGGCAACATACCAAGTTCATCATCATTACAAGTTATGATCAGTACATTTCCTCTATTGACCAGTATCTCAATAAATCTACTTCAGATTACTATGAATATTATTAATGTTTATTTTATGAATATAGGGTTAACCTCTAATCCTGCATAAAAAGCAACTATAATTGCAATGAAAATATAATGTTCAAATGTCACTGATTATTAGGGGTGTCATTGATACAGTCGAAAACGATATATCAACTCTTTTTTTCTATCGATATTTGATACACACTTGCAAATATCAATATAATGGCATACAGAAGAATGGGTATGGTCTAAATATGTGCTAAAATAGCCCAACGTCCCTGTTGTTAAACAATGCTCTAGTGGTCAGTGCTTTCTAAATGTCGGCAATATAATATAATACTGAGAAGTTAAAAATATGGATTAATTACTTGAATATCTTGTCATCTTTAAAAATACAAGTTGAACATTTATGTAGGGCATACACACATAAACACAGAGAATACAAGTTAATAATCTGTAAAGGATATTTGGGGGCGTCATTATTATTTTTTTAAAGCTAGATGCCAATGTCAATCCTCAATAGCATACAACTTGCTCTGCACACCAAGATACTAAGTGAATATTGACTTGGCTTTTGATAGGTATTAGCTCCGCCTACTGCCTGTCGAGACTACTGTGGTAGCTGTCAAAAGTGATTATCAGATTTGTGCATTCGATACAGAAGTGACTTCCTAAGAATTTTATTGCTTGCATGGAAAAATGTTCTGAGGAATTATTGATCGGCATTTTCATATGTCATCTTAAAAAAACCCAATAAGTGTCTAAATTCATTTAATTGCGGGTTTCCAAGAACCCTAATGACTAACTGCTAAAAAAGTTTCATTCACAACAATAAACAACTAGCAACGTTCCTCAGCCAAAACAAAACTAACTTCACTGACCTGTTTTGTAAGGCAATTAAGCAATATTGGTACAAGGTATTGTAATGCTCCTTTAGCATAAAATCTGCTTGTTCTTTCTGGTGGTTTACCAGCTTCACTTGCCTGAAAAAACAGAATGAAAGTATACAATGATGCGGTCTTCAGGTTTTCCGAAATTGCCTGAAAGGTATACATCCTCAAATCTCTTAAATAATGACTCTGTCCTTGTGGAGAAATTTTGTGAATTCTCACTCTTGTCCCTGGCTTAGTGCAAGTGGATTATTTTAAAGACTGATATGCATATAAGATCAGCTATATTCAACGCTAATTTGAAATTCTCATCAATATCAAGTTCAAGGCAGAGATAGAAACAGCTATGTCCTAAAATACAAACACTCTTGCATGACAAACAAAAGAATTGCAGTATAACTGAAAAATAAAATCAGTTGTTTCATAAAATGAAGTGCTGTCAAATTAAAAATGACATACAGCAGTTAGTTCAACTCATTTCAGACTTATCACCAAAGCAGCATTGTATCGGTCTTGAACTTACTTCTGACAGTTCAATAGCCAAATCCACTTCTTCATCACAAACGGTGGACCAGAACTCAATTCCTTGCAGTGCAATCTCGTCTACTTCTGATTTCATGGCTTCCACAGTGATCTGTAAGAGAAAAACCACACTAAATGTTAGACACTGATTGATAGACAGGAGAAATAGGGATTTGACATTTATTTACATGAAGATGGAAGAATGTTAATTGTAAATGCTAAATGACTCAGTCCAAATAAATTTGCAATTACCCTGATCAGAGAAAAATTGTCAAATAAGTCGAATATTAAACATGTATGGCGAAATTTCCTCTGGTTCAGTAAACAATTGGACATTTTATGATACACAAAGACAATTTAATGTTCTTGTGGTTAATGCCTGATGAACTTGACAAACTCTGAAAGAAAGGTAAAACCTCTGGATACTATTCTTAATTCCTCCAATTCTCATCTCCCCTATTAAAGGTTTATGACACTTTTCACATGTGACTATTAACAATAAGGCATCAGTGATTGAAACCTGCATACAAAGATACAATACAAAGTTGAAAATCATTACATTTCATCAAAGGTTGCTCACGGCTTTCGGGGATGTAGGGACATGGGTTACACCCTCGACAACAAACTTGTGAGGCAATAGCCGTGGTTGAATCTCGTCTCATGTCAACCCTCCCTAAAGCATAATTGACAGGTCTGACCTCGAGTGTTTTCTCCATGTTTCCAAAGGCGTGTGCTTAATGCCAAATCAATTACCATATAATACTTCACAATGTACTTACTGCGAACAGAGCAGGACCCATGTAATGTTCCATGTAGATATAATATAAGGACATAATTTTGACCAGACACTGTAAAGCTGCCACTCTGACTCGAGTATCCTCCGACTGGGTAGCCTCGCAGACAACTTGCATGATGAAGTGTCGTTCTGTCTGAAATTTATATTAAAACGTATTTACTTTTCACTTAAAATGTGAAACAAGTCACCAGAACTCCCACCACATTCAGGGATTGTTACATAGATGATCAATCCCCTCTCTATAGAGGGCTCGAAATCGTGATCAGAAATCTGCACTCTACCCTTCAGGCACAAAGTAAAGACTTGGGCAAATAACTTAATCACGACAACAGCTGAAAACTTGATAAAAGGATGTTTAAACTTTAAATTGATTAGCTCAACTCGACCTACTTACAAGTAAAAGGATGATAAAGAATACCAATAATCTTCGTGTTGTTTAAAATTCTAGATCACATTAGTGAATATATATTTTAAGAAAAAAAACCAATGATAACAACACAGTATGAAACTAAACGCACAAAATAAGATTTCATGCATTTTTTTATTTTCAATTTCGTTGTGTGAATATTTTATCAATTCAATGACACATTTACACAATATTTGTTCGATCCTAACATACAGACAAGTTGTTAGTTTAATTTTTCAAATGATAAGGCATTTGGGGATTATATATCTGCAGTTGGGTATGGATAAATGCCTTAAGATTGCTAACCGAGTTTACTGTAAAGGGGTAGAAACCGAGAATTTTCCTTCAATGACTAGCAGTATGTGTTCGTACAATTGTTTAATGATAAACCCTTAATTAAAACATGTACCAGCATTCAACTTTCTGCAGCAAACATAACATGAATTCCAAGCTAAATATACATCTCCAACCACACAAAAAGATGACCATCTTGCCAAAATCAAGGAACTAAAAACCCTTGTTTGGAAGTGGTCAACAGCAAAACTTAAAAAACAAGAAAACATTGTTCGTAAATATGATGTAAACAAAGCACTTTTAAAAACACTTACTTCTTTGTCGAAGTTGGCTTTGGTAAATTCCAGTGAATTCAGTAAAGCATTTGTGGCTGCATTCCTGACATTATTACTGAAAGAAAGAGTAAGCACTATGAGAAACACTTTTGAAACCACAGTGGCAAGGACTAGGTGATTGAAAGGCCTTAACTATACAAGATGTTCATTTTATTTATATACAAGAGTGGCAAACTGTCACAAAAAATACGCCCATCCTAGGTCAGAGCTCAAGAGTTGAAACAAGGCATATTTTAGGCAATTTATATAATTAAAGGGTGATCAATCCGGAGTGACTCGAGCGATATGGCTGGTTAAAGTTATTGACCGGACAACTTACTGGACGCCGCTGGCGAAACTATAATATGTCCTGTTCTATGAAAGGGCGTATAAAAAGTACATTAGTATTCATATTGTTTAATTCAGACCCTTGATTTCCTTACAAATATGCTTCTAAAGAAAATGGGGTCACCTAAAGATGGGGGGATAATTGATTAAGAAACATGGATTGGAAGTGACATTTACCTAGTTTCTTCTTTTTTCATACCATGAACAATAGCTGTAAGTATCTCATTCGACTGGGTAAGTAGAATTTCTGGGTCCTGAAATATAGTGGAAGCGAAACATTTTGAAAATCAATTCTTCTCATATTTTAGACAGTCACTGCAGACATAATTGCATTGATATTCAGTTTTAATATCAATTTGAGAGGCTATTAGATATAAAATGCATAGATTTGCTAGTTTAGAAATATGTCGATATTTAGTAAGTTGCTTACAAGCAATTCCCCAGGTACCATTATGGTTACATCAACATAAATAAAGGCAACACAAAAACACTCAAAATTAAGCTGTCAATATGTATAAATTGAAAAAAAGCCATTTAGGACAGCTCCCAGGGTTTATTTTCAGCTGCTTTTATGGCTGTTATTCAGCTATATTCCCAATGCCAAAAAGTATATATTTTTCCCAATTTGAATGTAAAAATTTACAAAGTTACAGGCTTTTCTCTAAAAGACAGTTTATATAAATAGCAAATGTTGATGAAATAATCACTACATCCCTTACTTTTATTTGTATGATTTTGCTGTAATTTGTAGACCATCCCAATTTTTTTAGTTTAACATGCACAAATTCCCAATTTCAAGGGAATGGTTCATCTTCCCAAAAGTTAAAATAAACCCTGCCCCTTTAGTTCCACATTTTCAATATTTACCTCCCTTGTTCTAAATTTTTTTTGGAAATTTCCCTTAAGTTTATACAGCATATAACAAACTATGATGAAATAAAATCAGACACATAAAAATAACATATTCATTATACTCATGTTGGCACATGGCCCAGAAAGTTGAAGAAAAAGTGGTTGTCACATGCGAATTCTCTTGGCATTTTCTCAATTATCACATACTTGGGCATTACTCCTATAAGTACAGTTTTGCCTATCAAAATGGCTGATGATTAAGAACAAGAGAGATAAATAGTGTATATGCATGTTATTTCTTCCCTATTGTGGTGAACCTATTACAAGTACGTACAATATCCTGACAAATATATCCGACTGCTTCGAGACACGATTCTTTCATCATTTCTGTACTACCAGGATTTGTGACATTCTGACACAACTTGGAAATAAGATCTGGCCAAAGACCTTGCGGTAACTCAGTACATGCTATATTAGCCACACACTGCGCTGCAGAGCTTGGTCTCACTGTTTCTGTACCCATACTGTTCAAGACCTAAAAATACAAGTACCGTATTTACTAGAGCATTCATATAAATATATATATCAAATTACATGAAGATAGTTAGGTGTAAAAAGGACAATTCCTACACTTGGAATGGTGCCAGGGTCTTCTCAAAGAAATTTAGTGTCATTTTCAAGGGAAAGCAAAATTTCAAATCTTTATCCAAGTACTTGATGTTATATTGCAATACTTGCTACAGAAACATGGCTGTCAAGTTTCACTCACAGAGCATTTTCTAGACGCATGCATTTTGTGTTCAACTGCACAAAAAATACATTTTATGTCATAATTATTATAAAATAACTACTGTTTTCTACAGCACTACGTGTATTACATACTCTTGTGATGTATATTTATTCAAAGATTTTGTATCCCTAAATCAATCTACTTAAAATTCTATGTACCATCTCCCGGGATCTGAGGGGAAGAATACTGGAAAATAGTAAATTCGAGGACAGTTACAGGACCAAATGTCAGTGACTCAGTCACAAAAATGGCAAAAAGAGGACCATGGTCAAGCACAGGCACTTACCATCTTAGCAAGACAATAGTTCACATTATAAAACATGAAAACTTGATGCATTAATAATATCGGACAGAACAGAAGTTCTAAGCAAAATTGTAGTCAAGGGACGTTGTGACCGCTAATAATGAAATTGTATTTCTCATACGTTCAACTTCACAAACATCCGAACATCTTCTGGAAACTGGAGCCATCTCTGCTGATATTCCATTTTCAAATTGGCATCTTTGGAGTACAATGCATTCTTGAGCTGTAGACCAGCTTGCATACGTGCCACAGGACTGTTGGTGCCATTTGTCAACACTTCGGACAAACTCTTCAATAACTCGGGCTAAAAATATATACAAACTTCACTTTTATCCAAGAATAAAACTTAATATTTGGAAGAGAAAGTTTCGATCAATAAAAAACAGTACAATTTCTGACAAACCATTGAAAAGTAGGTGTGTTTTAGAGACTAGAGTTAGACAAGACCCTGTGGTAGCCGTGTTGGCAGAGCATCAGGCTATAATAAGAAGGTCAGAGACCCACACTGGAAGCCAAAGTTTCTCAGAAAGTTGTGTTGATCACACATTGATAACCTTGTTAAATAAATATATATATAAAATGCCAGGCATTTTTCGGAAATGGTGAAAACCTGCGAGAGGCAATCGACAGTGGTACCTAGTAGAGGCCAGAGTGATGAGCACTTCAACAGATCTACCACATTATTGAGGACAATCGATATGACTCATCAACACAAGTATTCGGTTCATTAAACTGAACTACCTGTCAAACCCATGCAACCATCAACAACATTCACTGTAGTCTGTACTGGCATGACATACAGATATTGCATGCACACAAAATTGCACCATTTTTGGTAGCGACTAACATTTTGGAACAAAAAGGTAAGCAGAAGTCTCGCATGCAGTTTGTATATTATGCAGAGCAGAATTTGAAGCTGATCGATATATTCATGGTGTGATTCATCAGACTATATGATCACATTTCAAAAGACTACTTCGGTAATTATTGCAACTTCCGCCATTTTGATTTTCTGACTTGTCAAATTTTTACAACATAATACGAGTCTCACACTCACCAAATTTTGTTGAGCAGCCTGCTCCAAAAATTTCTGTGCATATTCCAACTCAGACTGATCTGAAAATAGAACAAAATGTGTCAAAATTCAGCGTAAAAACCTGAACGATCAAGTCGAAAAAGAAACAACGACAAATCGACACGAAAAACATGATTTAGAAGAAAGTTACCAGAAGACGTTGTCTTCTCTAATATCGTAATTAAATCCATGGTTCATTGAATGTTTGGGCCGCTAAATGACACCGATATTTAACACCTTCAGAACTTTTAATCGTGTTTTTTCTTTTTCTTTCCAAGCAAGGTGAACTCCATGTGGGAATGCGCAGTAATTCTCCGAAAAGCCAACCGGTACATTCGCCTAATGAAAAATAAAACGAGTGATTTCATTAGTTCGTATTACGGTAGTATCGTATTTAGGTTGAATTTTGACCAATCAAAACGACTCTATAAAAATGAGTACTACTTCTTCAATATGATCAACATCGTGACAATTTGTGGCAATTTGATAATGATTATGCATAATTTACATTTGAAATTGTAACATGAGTATTAATTATCATATTTTGTTAATAAGTAATCAACAAAAATCAATATTTTACGCATACAAGAGAACTACTTTTCTGCAAGTCAAATGGTTATTAAATCGCGCAATTTTCCCGCGCTTTATATCGCAATGACTGTTTGGTCAGTCGCCCCCTTAAATTCCCAAATCTTATTTGTATGTCGGAGTATAAATGATTCTACGAACAGTTCTATATACAGAGATCTTTAATTATAACATTTTCAAATAAGCGATTTTGATTAATTGTAGCACGGACATATTAACAAGGTCTTAAGACTACAGTATATACGTCCTGTACGTGTAGATCTGCCCCTGAAAGTTCTCTTATGTGATAATTTGTCAGTTCTTTAAACAGACTGGATATCCGATATAGATATGTGCTAGAGCAGCTTTTTAATGATACACAATTGTCTTATCATGAAACTGTTCTAACTTCACTTTTCAGTCCTGCATTACGGAATTAAACAGGCATTAATTAGAGCTAATTCCCTGATAGAATCAAGATCTTTATTGACTCGTCAGGAGAAGACAATTTGTTTGTAACGCTTAAAAAGGACAGTCACTGCACCACATTTGGAGGGCAGAGCAATTTCCACAGTTCTTATATATAAACGCAAATATTTTAGGAGCTTTTCAATTGAATTAGAGCTCACTCCAATTGAACTAGAAACCTCTCCAATTCAATACACCAATTAACAGTTTCAAAAAGGCACTACACTCCCCCCATTTTTATATATTCAAATCAATGTTCTATTGTGCTGTTTCAAAATTTAGCTGAATTAACGCTCTAAACAATTAAATTAAAGAGCTCATTAATAGAATTAGGGCTATCTTCAACTCAATTACGGATGTATTAGAATTGGAGATATCTATAGCTACAAATCATGTGCAACCTTATTAATTGAATTATATATAGCTCTTTTCAATTCATTTGAAGAGGTCTCTCATTATTTGAAGAGCTCTTCAAATATTTTAGTTTATATACTTATATCATTACAAATAATAGGGTATGGACATGTTTTAGAATGAAAATACAGTCGGACCTCATTCATCAGGTCCAAACTTTTATTTAGAATGATACACGGAACCTTTCGAATAGCCCATTTCAATTTGTCTTGCCTGAAGAAGATACATCGGAACCGGATATTTATTTCGGATGACATATCTGAAGAAGTGTTCATGTATTAGAAACAAATTTAGTCATACAGGAATAAAATGTACATAATGCCAAATTTATTGCAATAGATCAATTGTGTTCTACTGGCAATTCCTTTACCAACATATCTTGAGACACCCGCTAGGATGACCCGCCACATGTATCCCTTTGCCTACATACCTATTCACACAACATCAAATTACTTCAAATATTCGTTTTTCCCAAGCAAAGTGGTGTTATGGAACAACCTTCCTTTGACAACAGTGACAAAACCAAATCTTGAGGGATTCAAGCAATCGTTGTGCTACCCCCCAAACCCTTGAACAAGTTTACTTTTAAAGTTTCACTCTTGTTAACACTATCATATTTTTATCCTATCTACTATCTCACTGTTTTCTTTGCACTGACGCGCACCTGTCATCAATACCCGTAAGGGAAGTCAAGACAGTATGAATAGATAGATCATAGTACGTATAGATGAATCATAACACCCTTATTAATCATACTACTCTTTGGGGGGATGGAATTGTAGATGCTGAGGTGGTGGGTGGGGGAGGGTTATTATAGCTACCATTTTATAAATTTCTAAAACCAAAGTTTAAATTTTATTAAGTAAATTCTGTCGAATTGTCAAAATTGGTATAAATGTGACCCGAAATTTATTATCTTAACCATTTTGATAACGTTAAGTACACTCGTACCCGGAACAGTCAGTTTGTACACACTAGATGGGCAGAAAAAAAAAGTTGCACTAATAAAGATATTTTCTTTTTATTTCAGACAGCATAGAAAATGAAGACAATGCAAGAAATATAAACAAAAACACAAAAGTGAAAAACTTAATCAAATACTGGATATAAAACAGTTTGTTCTAGTAGTCTGGACGACTTAGACAATAAAATACAAAGAGGTATATCAAATATAATATTAAATAACACAATTCACAAAAAACAGCAAATAAGTGAACTTTCCAGTATATTACTAGCTATAAGTCAATAGAGAATGTCGAAACTTGCCCCTATTTATGGGTGTTATTATAAAATGTTTACCATACCCGACCATTTTGATGCAGATTTGAGGCAAAAAACGTGAGGATTGATTAGTTTCAAGAGCACATCATTGTATGAGCCGTTGAATTTCATAAGCAAAAATATTTCACATAGACCAATATTACACATTATTTTTATGTAAATGCATTTTAAAATATGCTCTCTAAACATGTTACACTTTAAGACCAACGACAATGCATGCAAAGGAGATTAACATGTTGACCAAATAATAAGGAAGCCCACCCTTAACTTATGGAAGGAGTTGAGTTTAACTCAAAAATCTTAAGACAAAACATTGACATATGACTGGTAATATACGGATAAAGTAAAACCTCACCTAAAGACCACCTCAATAATAAGACCACCTCAATAATAAGACCACCTCAATAATAAGACCACCTCAATAATAAGACCACCTCAAAATTAAGAACATAATTCACATGTCAACTTTCACTGTTTTGCTCTTTATTCAATCTCTATATCAAGACTACCTCAATATTAAGACAAATGTTTAAGGGCCCCAAGGATGATCTTATTAGCGAGGTTTTATTGTACATTAATTCACCCACTCAGACCCTCGCACGTAATGCAGTTATCAAACATGTGAGCGATATGAACATTTTATCATATTGGTCCACTGATTTTAACGAGATATGTCTGATGATCTAGACATTGAAATGCATTCTTACACAAAAAATATCGTACCAGTTACGATTTGGCCCCCGTCCCCAAACAAATCATCAGATTTACATTGATCTAGAAGTGACCCAAGAGCCTCTAAATCCGGATTTCCGGATTAATCCGGAACTTAAGAACCTTATACATGTATAACTTTGTCAGGGATATTTGATTCTCATACACATATGTACATATTTGATTATCGTATTTTATTGCAAAAAAATATTAACAATAAGTAAAATGACTTGAACATAAAAATAATTTAAGATTAATTCCGAACATGACTTTACTTAAAATCAATATTACATAACATAAACCATACTTCATTGAAAAATAAACAGTATTTAAATTTTTAAGAATTCAGCTGCTAATCTAGCGAGTTCATTGAAATCTGATTCTATAAAACAGACAAATAGAAATTATTGAAAGAATGTCAGCATACTTAAGCTATCAAATCGACCTACTTATCTGTATGTTTGAATTCAACAAAAACCTTGTTTATTTTGAGACAGTCAATCTGTTAAATACTGATAAAAATACATAAAAAAGAAAGAAAATCGCTTTTCAAATACTGCAAAAAACCTGAAACTAAATGCATAAAATCATGCAAATAGCTTTTAAAGCGATCAACTTTCGAGGAACTTTAAACTGATAAAATATTATCATTTGATTTCCAGAAATTGCACAAAGAAATACAGAAAAGACATGTTTCAATTAAACAGATAAGGCCATCCTTAAAAATGTTAATTTACAGAACTCATACACAAAGTTATAGGTACAAAAATAATGAGACCAATTTATGTGGGACAATGTTTATGCATGGCCTTAACAGTGTACCATAAAATCAGAAATTTTCATGATGGCCTTATCTTCACAAGATCGTTAAGTTCATTAAAATAAATACTTGGTAAATATTGTTGTATGTATTTTATGACAAAACTGAAATTAGAAACTAGCCAATATTTAACCATGCGAAACAAACTGAGAAAATTTGCGAAATATTGGCATCGAGAAAAGACCTGATTTTACAGCATTTTACTTTACAAGTAAATTGAGCAGATAATATTGCATATACTGGTAAATAGAGCAAACCCGCTACATGTATTATGTATTTTGAAAATATTCAATACATTATGATAAACAGTTATCTGAAACGATGATAGAGCTTCAACGATTCAACTGTCAACCGATTCAATTGGATTCAATTTTTTTCCTTCGATTTCGATTTATTTGATTTTTTATATGTGATGAAACAACTTAGTATTTATAACAGCTGAAGCCATTTTACTAAACTTTACTTCCGGTAAATAACGTAGCAATAGGGGAAGCGATTACGACGTGACTAAGCGTGGCTAAAACCCGTGATTACTGTACCAAATAACAGTTTGGTGAACTGGAACTAAAAAGAGCGAATCGAATCGAAAATACCAGGGTATGAATCGTGAATCGAATCTCAGTAGTCGAATACTGATGCATCGCATCGAATCGTTGAAGCTCTAAACGATGAACATAAATTTAACGAACTTACGTCGCCTTTCTATCAATAGTTAAATTCATATGATAAAAGTCAACAGAAAATGTGTCCAGTAGATATTTAGAAAGTGTGAAATAGAATGGGCAGGTAAGCACTTCTGACCAGTATAAAATTTATCAAAGAGTTGTCTCCCCTCCATTAACAGTAAATTGTCAGCTGAAATATCAGTACATAAAAAGGCATATCAGAATATTATGCAGGTATAAAAACATATAAAGACACATTTTGCATAAAATACATTATATAATCATCAACTAGATGCGTCCATAGGACACGGATGCCCCGCTATGGGTTTTCAGTATAATTCAAAATTTAATTTTGTAAGTAGAAAAAGGGCCGTAACTCCTCAAAAATTGGTGGATTGTAACCGAAATCAAACTTGAACTGTGTCTTATTATCCTTTGACTGTGTGCCCAATATGAGCTGAATCCATCCATCCTTTCAAGAGTTATTGATCGAAACCAATTTTGTGCACAGACACACCGACGTACACACACACGGACAGACAGGGGCAACACTTTATGCCCCTTCACCATTCTTCAAATAGTGGGGGCGTAACAAGTAATAAATTAAATTACAAAGAAAATATCTGATAATGTCTATCATCAGTACAAAATATAATTATATATACAATTGACTATCACAGGCTTATAAACATATTTTGATAATACACATGATAATGAATACATTTCGATTGTAAAAAGAAAAGAAATAAGATCATAAAATATAAACATTAAACATAAGAATCTGGACACTTCCAACCTTCAAATCTTTTTGCCAAATTATGACATATGTTTCTAAGCTTTCATAAAATTCGTAACAAGATTTTCAATATTGTTTTATCACAAATGGAGTTGTAACATTCTCACTAAAACCACGGACATACAAACCATGGATTGGAAACTGGCTGATATTGGTGAAACGATAACAAGAAATAATTTACCCACAATTCTTAGTGATTGCTCGGTAAGTATTGTGATTTTCCAACCACTTTATAGATCGCCAATAATCGGCAATATCCGAATTTCTATACAACACAATTTGAGATTAAAGAAGTGCAATCATTATTAACTCTAAACTATTATAATTTTATTATTATTAATTATAATATACAGCTGTTGTAAATATGACGATTACAGCGGACGAACATGTCAACTTTTCTACAGTAAAACAGTCATATCAAAGCATCTTGCTTTTAGAAATTACAACATATGAGCTCTTTTAAGTAGACGATAATCTTTTACTGGAATGTGTAATTTTAACAAGAGTAATAGCAGCATAAACTTCTACATTGATTGTGCCACAAAATACCACACGTGAATAAGAAATATAGTACATTTAATTCCTTAAACAAAATCAGACAAAAACCTGCACCGAGAAAAAGTCAACCAAAGATTTTTTGAGAGATCAGGCATAGAACTATCATCTTCCCCAGGATTCATGAAGCATCGTCGAGAAGATTAATCCACAAAACATTCAAGCTTCAAGAACAGGGTGGCCAAACAGCAAACTTCTTTAAAACAGTCACTTGAAAGCATTGTTTTCATTAATGTATGAAATGTTCAATTTTTTCTTTTAATTCAAGTAGCTGAAATTTAGCCTTCAAAATATACATCCTATCGGCAAATATCCGCTTCCTTCTTCCGAGTAATCACATGATGGCATTAGTTCATAAGATGAGCATTTTGTCTGATGTTCGCTTTTCATGACCTAATGTAAACCTTCATAGTATGCATTGTACCAAATTTCTCCCGAGTTCTCTAACGACCTGGAAAAAAGACAAAACATTCCATATAACAGCAATATTATAAACTTATACCAAAGATTATTTTCGAATTGTGAGTATCTTATTGGCCGAAATTAACCTTTTCAATTATTTTGCAAAATCTTTAATATGTACTCCAACTTAACACCTATAGTTTTGGATGTAGCTCAATTAGTCAGTATTATGATGACATATTGAACTACATACACACAAGAAATTTGGATTCAATTTGACAATAATGTGTAAAAATTAGCAAAATATAAAACAGTCACAAATTCTTCATTCAAGTTACGTCTTTTGTGTTTGAATTTTAGTTCACTATTAGGCCAAAATTAAACAAGAGTGTTAAACTGTCACAAAATAGGCTCGTCCTAAATCAGAGTTCAGAGTTATAATGAGCAGTAATGAAAGTGACCAACAGTCACAAGATCCATCTGTTTCAATTATGAATCAATGTCAACTGAATACCATCTTTGACAGAAAAAATTGGGATGGTAATCATATCAATCATATTAGAAACCCTGGCTGGTTATCAAACTTGGCCGAGATACATGTACTATGCCAAGAATGACTTGGACAATCCGGCTGGTTATCAAACTTGGCCGAGATACATGTACTATGCCAAGAATGACTTGGACAATCCGGCTGGTTATTGAACTTGGCCGCTATATTATGCCAATAAGCATTACAGAAAAATTTGGTCAATATTGGATAAAAACTTTGTAGGTTAGAGAGTGTTCAAACGTTTTAATCGGCCCATAGTAAGAAAGTGCTAATCAAGAGAAATACAATTAAAAAACAAACAAAAAGTGTTGTTTTTAAAAAACTACAATAAAAACAAAAAGGTTTGGGAGATAGCAGACACAGACAGTTTTTAATGTGGTCTTACCTGACTACATCACCAAAAGCTGTCCACAGCGGTTTACATCTGTAGTTAACACCATGTTTCTGTGCGAGTGATTTGACAAGTGGCGCAATCTTGCCGAAATTATGTCTTGGCATGGTTGGAAATAAACTGAAATGGATAAAGTCATATTCTAAATATTAAAAACTCACAACAGCTGTCCAGTCTATACATAAGACTATCAACTTAGACAACACTGTTTGATACATTGAATCAGATACATTCATTTCAAACCGCTTTATTATAAAGTGAAGATCCATGAAGCTCGATGTCAATACATGTATTCAGTTATTTTTCAAATCGGTTAACCGTTTAATTTTTCGATTTCATACTTTCCAGTGTATTTTTTTACTATGACACCGGTAAACTAAACCTATATTCTGACGTTAGTACTATTTCGGATAGTGTTTTTTTTTATTTATACTGAACATAAACCATAAAAATAAATATCAAGAATTTCAATTATTTATAAGATAACATCATTTTTTTATTTCTAACATTTGAGTTACAGGGTTCTGGAATTAAGGCGACGCTTTGTCTATGGTCAATTTCTAAAAATTATTACGGACCAAAAGATTTTAACCAAATTTGCCACACACATGGCAACTGCTATTTTTAAACACTATCTTTCCTACCTGGGTTTCTAACCAGTACTGATTCTGGACAAATGGATTGTGAAGACGGCATAAAGCATCACGCCTATAGCAGGATTCAAACCCACAACATCTGAGTCCGGAGTGCTGGGCCCTATAATTACACCACCATGCATTAATATACTTGCAAGGTAACTTACTGATGCTCGATTTGGTAATTCAAATGTCCTGAGAACCAATCATTAAGCAAGCTAGGATCAACGTTGCATGTAGAGTCCAGCTGTAGCTGGAACCATTTCTTTGAGTTGTCGAAATCCACCTCGTTAGGTATATGTGACATCTGTGTACACCAGACAAACCAATGGCTTTCAAGCATTCTGAAAATTTGACATATAAAAAGATAATAATCATAATTATTGTCCTATACTTATTATAGTATAATAATTGTACTTATTGCCCTGCATTCAGGAACCATGCTATAATACTTGTAATTATTGCCCTGTATTCGGGTACCAATGTATAATACTTGTAATTATTGCCCTGTATTCGGGTACCAATGTATAATACTTGTAATTATTGCCCTGTATTCGGGTACCAATGTATAATACTTGTAATCATTGCCCTGTACTGGGGTACCATTGTATAATACTTGTAATTATTGCCCTGTACCGGGGTACCATTGTATAATACTTGTAATTAATGCCCTGTACTGGGGTACCATTGTATAATACTTGTAATTAATGCCCTGTACTGGGGTGGGGTACCATTGTATAATACTTGTAATTAATGCCCTGTACTGGGGTACCATTGTATAATACTTGTAATTAATGCCCTGTACTGGGGTACCATTGTATAATACTTGTAACTATTGCCCTGTATTTGGGTACCATTGTATAAAACTTGTAATTATTGCCCTGCATTTGGGTACCATTGTATAAAACTTGTAATTATTGCCCTGTTTTTGGGTACCATTGTATAAAACTTGTAATTATTGCCCTGTATTTGGGTACCATTGTATAAAACTTGTAATGATTGCCCTGTTTTACAGCACCATGGTATAACAATTGTAATTATTGCCCTGTTTTACAGCACCATGGTATAACAATTGTAATTATTGCCCTGTATTCAGCTACCATGGTATAATATTTGTAGTTATTGCCCTGTTTTATGGTACTATTGTATAAAAATTGTAATTATTGCCCTGTATTCAGCTACCATGGTATAATATTTGTACTTACTGCCCTGCTTTATGGTACCATGGTATAACTTATGTAATTATTGCCTCGTAATAAGGTGACATTATAAACAAAATTAAGGTAATAGGGTATATTGTTTTCATTTATATTTTGTTGTGAATTTACAGTAAAACCTCACTTAAAGACCACCTCAATAATAAGACCACCAAAATATTACAAACACAATTATCAAGTCCATTTTCACTGTTTTGCTCAATTAAATCCCAATATTAAGACCACCTCAATAATAAGACCACCAAAATATATCAAACACAATTATCAAGTCCATTTTCACTGTTTTGCTCAATTAAATCCCAATATTAAGACCACCTCAATAAAAAGACCAGTCTTCAAGAGTTCCAAGGGTGGTCTTATTATTGAGGTTTTATTGTATAAACAAAGAAGTTAGGGATGACCGGTAGGCAACAGAATTTCAACAATCCTCAATTGGCATAAGTGAGCCAAAGAGGCACAAGCAAGCAAGTCAAAATTTGTTTTTCGGCACAGCCGTACTAACATGGTTTGCTATTTGCATATCAGTGTTGTGTAAACCAATCAAATCTTACATTAACCACGAATGTCTCTTCAACCGAACAACGTTTGACGCGGACTGGTTAACCTTTCGATAAAGGGTATGTTACCTTACTGAAATCCAGTAACCAGCAATCGTAACATCTCAGCATTTTTTATGTTGCACAACAAATCTTAACCTTCAAATTGCGCCCCGACCATCTTTTTCCAAGATATGTCTTGTTTCAGACCAGTTTTGTTATAATTTGTATAACTATAGTAATTAAAATGGCGTTGATATTCACATAAAAATCAAGACCATTGCTCACTCCTAGCATTTACAAACACCATCACCCACTAAGATTATATGACTTAAAATATCTTGCCATTAGTAACTTATTAGCAGCCACAATGCACACTGAACTGTTGTAAGATTCACATCAGGTTCACAGCAGCCATTGTAATTATCGCCATATTTCACACCCTCAGTGAACTAACCCAAGTAACGTTATTAGTGAAAAATATTTGACGTTATAGTGACTTATGATTCAAAATTAATATTTTATCTTTTAAGAAGTACAGTAAAACTTCAATAAGAATACCACCTTGAGAACCTTGAAAATGTGTCTTCTTATTAAGGTGGTCTTAATATTGAGGTTGAATAAAGAGCAAAACAGTGAAAATGGACTTGAAACTTGTGTTCTTAATATTGAGGTGGTCTGAACTTTTATAGTAAAACCTCAATAAGACCACCTTTAGGACCTTTGAAAACTGGTCTTCTTATTGAGATGGTCTAAATATTGAGGTTGAATAAAGAGCAAAACAGTGAAAATGAACTTGAAAAATGTTTTCTTAATTTTGAGATAAGCGAACAAAATCTTTTCCATCAATATTTTGAAGCCTACAACTTCTGTGTACTTTCGTTACTTATGAACTTTCAAAAATACTGACTAATACATGTACCTCATTTATTAATTAACAGACCTCATTACCATATAAGGTTTTATGGCTATTAAACCTTTCTGGAAAACTTGTATGGCAAAGCTACAATCAGCAATTTTCACGTTACCTACGTGCAAATGATATGATTTTTACCAGTTTTCTACCGCATACTATAACAAACTGTCGAAATTTCAAATCACAATCCATGACGGACTGTATGACGAACTATGGAATATTTCCGCTCTCTCTATGACGTGCTTCGACAGCAGTTTAATTAGCACAAAAGAAATGGGCAATGCCCCCAAACCAGGTTTAGTACGTAGTTATTTGTAACCAAGGCTCAATTTGTATAATGAATACATGATGATCATCAATGCTGCAAAAGTGCCATAGGTGATACATGCATTTACACACTCACACTTAGATATATTATATATATTTGCAACAACTATACACCAAGTTTGATGTCAATACACCCGCGCATAGCGAAGATATTAAGTGGAAACTGATTTTTAAATTTTAAGTGACCTTGACCTTGGACGGAACAAACCCAAAAGCATCCCAAGCGAGCTCTCCACATGTTTTTTACTATACACCAAGTTTGATGTCAATACGATGAACAGAACTGAAGTTATTCGCCGGAAACCACCAGTTTGACGCCCGCCTGCGCAACGACATACGCTATTCTAATAACCTGTTTTTTGTTGAAAACCTGGTTAATAACCTCTGAACTTTCACGCTTATTTAGATAGAAAGGGTATCACGATATATTCACACAAAAAACAAAAGTAATCTGCCTCCTACTGTTTTTCAATTAGTGAACATCTCTGCAAAACCAACATTAATGTCTCCTGCAGAGAACAGAAACATTTCCAATCCTTACATTGTGGCATTACATTGCCATCAAGGCATTTTCTTCGTTCAAGATGTATCCGTATTCACAGCTGATTTTAAGACATGTTCTGTTTGGTGTTCAAGAGATCTGTTAAACTTTAGAATGACTCCAACAAAATTTTATTTGAATTTAAGGAAGATCAAGGAAGGCTTGGAAAATTTGCTAACAGAAAGTTCATCAGACAAAGCTTGAAATATCATCTATGACTTAATCTCTGAAGTAAAACACAGGAACAAATTTATTCAAGTAGCAGATAACTCCCCCAGGGGCTGGCTGACTGTAAAAAGTAGGGATGTCAACGAATATTCATTCATAACTTCGAATATTCGAATCCTATTTTAATATTCAGAAAAATATGCTTATTAAAACTTGATGAAAAATAAAAATTGTTGTTTGTTTCTTTATTTGCCAACCTCGATTTGTGAAAGAGAGAAATAAAAATTGTTGTTGCTGCTGTTGTTGTTGTTGAAATATACGCGCTTGTAAAAGTGTCATTGTATATATTGAGGGGTGCTAATATAATTGTATATCGTATGGGTGATGACGGTTGGTCTCTTTCGGTAATCAGTGAATTACTATCCGTTTGTAACAGTTTGATAGTCCATAGTGTCAAATAGAAGAAAATAGGTGTCTAATCGTCAGTAATTTTGTTGTTGACGAAAAGGTGTAAAAAGTAGGCAGTTCAAACCACCGACAGGGACTTGAGTTAATGACTCGCTTTTTAATTAAGGAAGATCAAAGCTGGGATTGAGAAAAGAAACATGCCGAAAAAATGGGGTGACGGGAAACAAAATAATTTGCATACCAATTGTTCACGTAGATCATATCATACAATCAAAATGACCGTTTAAAAACATTTCACTCAAAGTACAACGAGTAGATGCATTTTGTTTGGTTCGATTTTTAATTAAGTAGTCAATATTCAAAAATAGTGTACTTAAACAAGATATTTACACTGATTTTATAATAAAAGTTACTTCATGCTAAATTACATGTATCTATTGTCAAAATGCTGTCTGCCGCCTAGAAGTATTTCACCCGATCCTTGGATAAGAAGTCTGCTTCTTGTAATTTGTGTGGAGTGATCCTAACCTATCAAGAGACCACAACCAATCTCCTTAATCATGTGAAAAATTAATATCTGTCTTCAGTGACTGGTAGTGACAGTGGTGATTCTAAGAAGCAAGCGCCAGTAACCTGAGAAACGCTTCTATATTCAGTTAGGAACCGGAGCAAAATTTATATTTTTATAGTATTCAGTTTCATTTAATAACTTTAAAGTTTAAATGCCAATCTATGACTTTGTTTGCTCACATTCAAGTACTTATTTATTAAGTAAAGCGGAATGCATGTGTAAGTAAGTAAGTAAGTAAATAGTTTATTATAGTGACATGTGCATTTACATTTATATACATACATTACAAATAACAGATAGATAAGCACCCGGCCCATTGGGCCTATAGGTCACCTTAACATATTGAAGTAATAGAGAATTTCCGATATATATAATTAATTTAACATCATAATTATACATCTGAGGCAACATAATACAAGTATATAGAGACACACTTTTACAATTCATTACATGCAACATAATGCAAATTCATACAGACACACTTATACAAGTCAAACAAGTAATATAATACAGATACATTCACACTTATACAAGTCAAACAAGTAATATAATACAGATACATTCACACTTATACAAGTCAAACAAGTAATATAGTACAGATACATTCACACTTATACAAGTAATATAATACAGATACATTCAGACACGCTTAAACAACACAATGCAGATACATTCAGACACACATCATACAGATCATTCGGGCAGAACAGTACAAATAAATAGAAATTAAACATAGTCAGATCTATGCAAGCACACAATATAAGTACATACAGGAAATATATGCAAATTTAAAATAAACATAATTTTATACAGGTTTATCAATTATGGAACAGTATGTCTCTTCTTTTTAACCAAGCACAGACAAGAAATTTAGCTAGTTTTCGTGGGTTAGATGACATTATACACGAAAGTCTCTGATTTGCTTGTAAATCGGCACTATTTAAAAATAGATCACTGAAACAGTTGTCACGAAGATCATTATAAAGTTCACAATTGAAAAGAAAATGTGTTTCGTCCTCCACTTGGTTTAGGTTACAGAGTCTACAGAGTCTCTCGTTTGGTTGTTCCCCAGTATATCTCCCAGTTTCAATTCTTAGGGGTAATATCCCACATCTAAATTGACAAAGTATAGACCGTTCGTTTTTATTTAAATTCAGTTTTACATATTCTTCACATTTAAAGTTATTTTTGTAGAGTCGGTATGTTCTGAGTTTTGAAATAGTTTGAACGTTTTCAATCCAGTTGTTTGAGTAATAGTTCACTAATAAATCATGTGCCTGAGGTAAATTTATAACAGTTCTGTTGTTGAAACTATCGATTAGTCCCAGTGCTGTCATAACATTTTTGATGTCACGTGACCAGTTGTTGTTGTTATTGTTCTGAAGGTAATCAAAGTTGTATATTTGTTTTGTTAAACGTGTGTCGTCCATCTTGATGAGTCGGTTCCACATGCGTAGCATGTTTTCCCATCGTCGGTAAACGCTAGGTAGCCACCCTGTGTCGCCAACCATTGCCAAAATGGGAGTAAAACGATGGACGCCAAGAAAGTAGCGCATGGCTCTGTTTTGCACGTTGTCTATTTGTTGGTATCTTTTAAACCCCCATACTGAAGAGCAATAGTCTAGAATTGGTATCACACATGCTGTAAATAGTTTTTCGTATGATCTAAATCCGAATTCCTTTAAGTCGTGAATTTTGTTGATGATGGCACCAAGTGCTCGACCGGCTGCTTTACCAAGAGACTCACAGTTGTTAGAACGATCATTCTTTTCTTCAAAGATCACACCTAGATATTTGTATTGTTTCACAGTTTCCAATGTATCATTACCTATCTTAAATTCGAATTCACTGCATGGGTTATTGTTTCTTCGGAAATGCATGCATTTTGATTTATTTACATTAATCAGCACCCTCCAACGTTTACACCACTTGTGAACAGTGTCAAACATTGCCTGTAATTTTTCTTCATTATCCGCCATGAGGACTATGTCGTCTGCATACATAAGCATGGAAAGTTTGATGTCGCCAACAGCAATTCCAAGGTCAAGGTCGTTAATTTCACTGACCAAATCATTAGCAAATATTGAAAAGAGTGTCGGTGATAAATTGCAACCTTGTTTCACACCAGTATAACAGTTAAACCAATCAGTATTCTTATTGTTTATTCGTACACATGACATTGAGCTTGCGTAGATATTCTTGATGGAGTGGTATAATTTACCGTCAATATTGTTAATCAGCAGTTTATACAGTAGCATGTCTCTATCTATGTAGTCAAAACAACGTTTTAAGTCTATAAAAGCCGTGAACACTGATTTGTTGTTCCGAATGACACTACTTAACGTAAACACGTGATCTTCACATGATCGCTGTTTCCGGAATCCGTTTTGTTCGTCTGCAAGTATAGTGTTGTTTTCTAGGTAGTTGGTAAGTCGTTTGTTGAGGAAAGATGTGTACAGTTTGCTGATACAAGATAAAAGACTGATACCGCGGTAATGCATCGGGACACGTTTGTCCGAGTTCGAGTCTTTCAATATGGGACAAATGATAGCCTTTCGCCACACTGATGGTATAATACTGCTGTCAAATATAAGCTGGAACATGTGTTGCAGCGTCAATGTAATCTGTTGATTCTTTAAAACGTCATATGGTATCTCATCAATGCCACACGCCGACCCTTTTTTCGCTTTGCTGAGAACGTAGTTGATTTCATTTAACGATATATTACCGTTAAGATCACTGTTTGGTTCATATAATGGATCATTCATATTATTCTCCAGTAACGTTTTATGTGTTTTTGCTTGTTCATAGTGTATTTCGTCAAAATCATTATTTTCATCACAATTATATAGGTCGTGGAAATCCATCTTCCATCGTTCAAAAACTAAGCGTTCTTCATTCACTATGTTTCCATTACCATCCAAAACCTCAATTGGGATACTTTTGTCTTTGCGCGGACCAAGTTGTTGTATTTTCTGCCAGAACTCATTTGGGTTTCTTGTTGAAAGATTCTCTATGTCTACCGCTTTTGACCGTCTGTATATGCGTTCCTTTTGCTTTAATTCTCTGTCGAATACGTTTCGCGCATTAATGTAGTCCATACGGAGGTGGAACTTGGTATGGTTTCTGTCTCTACATTTCAAAAATGCCTTTTCTTTCTTTCTCATAGAATTCCACAATGACTGTAGGTTATCGTCCCAGAATGGTTTTCTGTGTTTAAAACGTTTATTCGTATTTTTAGAATGACCACATTTAGGTATATTTGTTTCCAGGGTTGGTATTAACCTTCAAATTGCGCCGACCATCTTTTTCCAAGATATTTCTTGTTTCAGACCAGTTTTGTTATAATTTGTATAACTATAGTATTTAAAATGGCGTTGATATTCACATAAAAATCAAGACCATTGCTCACTCCTAGCATTTACAAACACCATCACCCACTAAGATTATATGACTTAAAATATCTTGCCATTAGTAACTTATTAGCAGCCACAATGCACACTGAACTGTTATAAGATTCACATCAGGTTCACAGCAGCCATTGTAATTATCCTGATATTTCACACCACCAGTGACCTAACCAAAGTAACATTATTGGTGAAAAACATTTGACATTCTAGTGACTTATGATTCAAAATTAATATTTTTCGGCACAGCCGTACTAACATGGTTTAGCTATTTGCATATCAGTGTTGTGTAAACCAATTAAATCTTACATTAACCACCAAGGCAATTTCTCTTCAACCGAACAACATTTGTAACCTTGACGCGGATTGGTTAACCTTTCGATAAGGGGTACGTTACCTTGCCGAAATCCAATGATTTTCAGTGAACTTACCGAAATCCATTTTGGATCTGGAGTGACCAGCAAGTGTAACATCTCGGCATTGTTTATGTTGCGCAACAAATCTTAACCTTCATTTCTTATGTTAAGAAGTACATACAGTAAAACTTCAATAAGAAGGTTGAATAAATAGAGAATAATAGGTTAGTGACGTGGAATGAAAAAGTTTATCAGGCAAGGCGGAGGAATTTATCGGGTAAGCCGCAGGCGAACCCGATAACTACCGGAGCCGAGCCTGATAAACTTTTTCATTCCACGTCACTAACCTATTATTCTATTTATCCTGTCACTTCTTGTGTTAAGTAAGGGGGAAATACCTTTAATTTTAAATAATACCGAGTTACATCCCCTAAATTGTGACGTAATTAATTTGTGACGTATTGAATCTCTAATGACGTATTGAATATAAGTGTGGTTAGCACCTTACGCCGAGAGAAATAGTTCCCATGAGTCTGACATATTTTCAGTGGCAATATGAATTTATTTGCGTTTGCGAGCATCTGATGAATATAAATCAATAACAAATCTAAGAATTTGCAACAATTTCGTAATAGTCAAGATTAGACATTACAATATTAGTTATTACGCAATTTCCCACGGTTTGTTTACAAATGATGAGAAATGTCAAGTGCCACAGAACGCGTGAAAAGAAGTGATATTTACATTTATTTCATGAATATTTGGACATTTAAAACTGCACAAGAAAACAAGGAAAAAATGCGGATTCAGTTTATCAGTGTCATTTACGATTGCAAAGGAATTTTCGGCATAAATGGATGAAACCGGACTTGGATTCTAAAATTGAGATGGGTGGGGTACGTACTGCTATTGCTACTGATCAATACGTTATTTTATTGAGAACCTCGACCGTATGGTCATCCCTGATGGAATTCAAACGCAGACGAACTCAAATTTCCGACATGATTTTGTTCCAATGGTGTAAACATCCGACAATTTGTTTGACTACGTTGTTTACTACGTGTTCCACTTTCAGTAAGCACTTAAATTCGGGTCAAAATGCAGATCGAGTAACGGATAAGATTAAGCAATGTTTGAATGAAAACAGAACCATTTTGGGGAAATGAACATTTTATGGTACGCATAATACAAAAAATATGAAATTTGCGATATAATTTAATTGAAAAATCCATTGTTTTAATAAGTCCGGAAAAAAGATAACGTCGCGATACTTTCCCAAAAATAGTCCGGCTAGTCACGTGGTCATGTGACGTGAGATAAAAGTCATGTGACCAAGTGACCTGATAAAGCAAAAAATATCAGGCACCCTGTTATCGGGTCGAAATTATGGAAAGTGACAGGATAAAGAGACCACCTTTGGGACCTTTGAAATGAGTATGAAAAGTGGCTAAAACAAGTTGAAGAAAATGTCGTTAGAAAGCTCATTCAAACTGTATTTTAAGTACACATGTACTTGGTTATTTAAAAGTTCTTAATACCCTTTCTTTTTCAGTTGATAAACGTACTGCCTGGTATAGGCCACATCTATTTTCAGTTGTTGTTGTTTTTCTGTTTATACCGTTTGTACATGGATAGTAAGTAAAAAGGTCATTAAATAAATATTTTATGTTGGGCTGAACATGTGAAAGAAAACATCAATTTATTTAGTTGTGTTTGGTATGGTACGTTTTCTGATTATTACCACATTTGGTAACGTTCAGTGGAGCTGAAATAGGTGGCCAGTATAGGCATGTTTCTTTTTTCGGCATTCAATTATCAGAGAGAAAGTGCGTTAGAACGACTGTGGAGACAATGTGTGTGGTTGGTTTCATGTACTTTTCGCAATTTATTTGCAACCAAGAACTATTATTGTAAGTGAAGAATGCCACCCAAAGTGGTACTCGAAGTATGATGGAAATATCAATAACTAAGTGATATTTAAATGTGGCTTTGTACATTGCATTGCATATGGCACGTCGCCTTTATTTGTCGAACACATTTACATATTTATTTTAAAATCCCTTAGTACATGACAAAGTTACAGCCCGGACACGAAAAATCAGGACGGATGGACAGATGAATGGATGGTGCAATTTTAATATTACCAACAAAAAATATTTTTTTCATGTATAAGTATATGGTCACACAGTTTCTCAATCAGCGGTTATATTATTTGATATACGTATATATCATGAAACCATACTGTGTTTGTGTTTTCGCGTTATGAGTGATATTTTGCACTGATAAATGTACTGCCTGGTCAAGGCCAGATCTATTCAGTTGTTGTTGTTGTTGTTTATACTGTTTGTACAAAGGTCATTTTATAAACAATTTCTGTTTGGCTCAGCATGTGATCGAAAACATAAACAAAAAAACACTTACCTGACAATCATAAACATCCAAAACACCCCCCAACCACCAAGAAGAGGGGACAAGCCGGCATACATTCGATAGAAAAATGTCATGGTGAAAAATAAATCCTGGAAAAAGAAAGAAATATAAATAATGCAAAATTATGATGCTGTAAGTTGCCATGTTCACCATTTAATACTGCTACCAGGTACATAGTATCGGAATAAGCAATATCATCTATTTGAAGAGCGGATATATAAAACTTTGAATTGGTGATATTTTCAATTTGAATAGGTATTGGTTATACAGTGGAGCCCCTCCACACCGAACACCTTCCGGACCAAAGAAAAAGTTCGGTTGAAAGGGGTTGTCAGTTTAGAGGATTTTTTGTCAGTTGGAAGTCTAGTTTGAAAGAAATATGCAGAAAATGAAGAAAATAATGAAAATGTCACTGCATTTTATTCTTCAGAAATTAACAAGATTTTATATCATTTATTTTATTCATTTAGCATCAAAACACCCTGAATGGAAACTCTGTATGCCCCCAAACCGCTGTGTTATCAAGATGGCAGACTAATTCTAGTAACCGTGACTCTGGACAGAATGGGCCCAAAAGCAATCCCAAGCGAGCTCTTCATAATATACTTTGCCAAGTTTGGAGTCAGTATGCATAAGCAAAGTACAGATATTGAGTAGAAACAGATTTTCTATTTTTAGTAATGGTGACCTTGACATTGGCTGAAACGGCCCCGTTAGTAATCTAAAGCGAGCTTTTCACATATACTTACTATACACCAAGTATGACTACAATATGCATAAGCAAAGTGGAGATATCAAACAGAAACAGATCTATTTTTAGTTAAGAAGCAATAAGATTATACAATGTACCTCAGTGTCTTTTGAGTTTTTACTCAAGCACACTGCTTTGCTTTGAAAAAACTTTTTCTCCAAAAAAGGTCTAGCATTACAAATAATTATTGTTAATCAGTAATAGTTAATCAGTAATAGTTAATCAGTAATTATGATTCAGACTGGCTTTCAAGAACATTTTTCATTTGTAGTTCTGTTAAGAGCAAACAAAAGAAATTACTGATTTGTAACATTTTTCGTGAAACTAGGGTCTGTTACATTTCAAATATCATATACAGTCTGCCCTCATTCATTTGAATTCATCCGGTCCGATATTTTATTTCGAATAGTACATGGTTTCGAATAGTCCATTTCAATTCAACATGCCTTAGAAGATACATCGGGACCTGATATTTATTTCGGATGATACTAAGTATTCGGATAGAAGGTTGTCGAATAAACGAGGTCCAACTGTACAATAGTAGTACTTACCCAATAATCTCTTCTCTTGATGACAAAATACATATTTTCCCAAACAAAGTATGTAGGCAGCAGTAGAGGTGTCACTGTAAAAACAACGAAGCAAACAAATTATACTGTATTCATTAGAGGTATTATGATAATGTCGGTATATTGCAGTATCATACATGCAAACCTTTTCCGAAGGCAAATCGGGAGATTGCACCCCAAAAAAATGGGAGATTTTACTATGGCTGACATAAAGTCAATATGTCCATAACCGTATCATAATAAAGCTGTTAATAATGATATACCACGAATTAACTCGTGTTCTGGGTGTCATCCCTTAGTAACAAGTAACAATTTTATTGCCAATTGTTATGTCTGAATACAATAGAAACATATGAAGCTTTAATTCACAACATGACAACTGAGGGACGTGTCGTATTTTGATCAGTGTCATCAAGTGCTTAAGTCCAAGGTAGAGAGTGGCTATATAACCCCAAAAAACGAAGAATCCTGAATAAAAATCTACAGCATATCAGAAATATCAAATAAAACAACTTCGATATCGGTTGAACGGATGAATGCTCCGTTAAGATTAGCAATCTGTTTCCGTGTGTGGCGGATTATACATGGTTCAGCAAAAAACATACAACTGTCGGTCGTTCCAAGAGCTGAATGGACATTTAGTGCCCAAACTTACTTATACTAACACAAAATCTCGTGCAAACACATGAGAGACACCTACTGGAAAATTCTTATCAAGGGTAATAAATTTTCGTCTAATTCGTAACTTCAAACGAAGAAAATTACATCTATGTGAAATAATACTTTTGACCAGTAAATCACCGTCTACTCTGACGTAACAATTAACTAATACTTACACAAAAAGAAATAAATATGTTGAAAGTTATATGGCATAAATCCTCTCTTCTTTGAACCAAAAAGTTTCGGAAGTGTTTCTCCGAGCAGGAATATGTTTGCTACTTCAACATCGGGGTCTATCTTTATTATGTTCGGTTTGGCGTGATGGAGAAAGTGACGGAAGTTCCACCAATGAGACGATGCTCCCTAAAGCATAACAAATATGTATATAAAATGACAAAAAAAGATATCACTGATAAGCCCTAAAAAATATGTTTGTTTCAGGTTTCATGCCGCTAAAAAAATAAGAGTAGGTAGGAAATCTTTTTTTTGGAGATTTTTTTATTTTCAAATGAAGCAACTTAAACATATATTAAAAAGAATATGTTAAAAGACAAATCCCCTTTCCCCTTTAACATGGATATAACATGGTTTAATCAATGTGAATATAACACTCTATAGCAGAAATACTAGTAAAGCGTCTAATAACTGGACAGAAATATGAACCTTAAGAAAAATTTACACAAAAAATTTACCAAAACGAAGAAATTTTATCAAAAAGAAAAAAAATGTTCTAGGGTCGGGGCTGAAAAATAGGGTCACGAAAGCATGGTTCATATCACACAGAACAAAGACAAAATTCAAGGACTTTTCAAGTGCTATATTCAAGTTTCCAAGATCTGTTCTTATTGCCTATTCCCTTAAAAGGTAATAGTTTGAAAAACAGATATGCGCATATAATGACGTTTAAATTCCTGCTTTGTAAAATTATTTAATGTAGACATACTTCAATCGATTAGTGGCTAGGTATCAATTACTACAAACATATTTTCTCTTTACCTGTACTTCTATTATTTTATTCTCCCACAAAGCGACAGTGCGACATGATAATATCATTGTCCACATCATAATTAGCACCATCACCAACTTATTATCATCCATTCTGAGTCTAGAAACAACACGAGTACATTCATATGCCACCCCCCAAGAGAGGGCAGAACAAACTAGATGCTTTTCAGAAGAATGCAAATTCTTTATTCGTAAAAAATGTTTTTAAAGCAATATGAATTAAACCCATCCATCCTTTCATGAGTTATTGATCGGAAAACAATATTTCAAGTCAAACTAGGTGTGTCCATAGGACACGGATGCCCCCGCTTTGGTCTTTTCTGTAGGATGCATATACTTTGTTTGTAAAGGCCAAATAATTTTGCTCAATATTAATTGAAAACCAATTTTTTAGATAAAAAAGGAAATTTTTTTTGCACGGATTGACAGAGGGAAAGACAGAGGAACATCAGGGTTAACACTTTTTATGCCCTTTCACCATTCTGGTGGGGCCATAACAAGGACCAGCACGCCTCCAAAATGTGGCAGATTGGATCTTGGTATCAAACTTGGTCTGTATTTTATTATGTTATACTTAACTGCGCAACATCAATTGAATCAAACCATTCATATAAGAGTTATTGCTCGGAAACCATTTTAAGTTGAAAAAGGGCCAATACTCCTCCAAAAATTGGTGAATTGTAACCAATATCAAACTTGTTTTTTATTATCCTAAATATATGTGCCCAATATGAATTGAATCTACCCATCCTTCCAAGAAACCAATATTTGCATGCATGGACTATCGTTAGGATAGACAAGGGCAACACTATAAAAATCTGTATGTACAATTACATAAACTTACCTTTAAGTGGCCAATGATAAGGTGATGTGCAATGTGGTTTAATTTGCTACTGTTGAACACGGACAAATGACCGAAATCATGCTGAAGCCAGCCTGCCTGAGCCTAGAATAAAAACCAATCAAATATATATATATATACACAGGGTTTTCCCTAGGATTTTTCAGCTAGGGGTCCTTGGACCCTTGTGCTTGACAAATTGGGGGGTCCTTAGTTAATTTGTAGGGTCCCAGATATGCAGTTTATACTTCAATTGACAAAAGTTTGTTTCAGGGGTCACAGGGATGCACATTAAGTTGAAAATGGGAGTCCCTAGAAAGAAAAAGGGATTTCTGCGTCAGGGAAATCTATGAATAGATATAAACAGTCTACCGTCTACAGTGGCATAGAGGTGACATGTTTGAAATTATTTTTATCTTGACAACTTACTAACTCGTTGCCACGACATACTAACTCGTTGCCACGACATACTAACTCGTTGCCACGACATACTATCTCGTTCCAATGACTTAGTATCTCGAGGACAAGACTTAACTATATCGTTCCCACGTCATAGTTATCTCGTGGGAAAGAGATAAACATAATTTCACACATGTCACCTCTATGCCACCGTACCCGTCACATACTGTAATTTACAAATTTTGATTTAATTTGTCATCTACAAAAACACTCCATACACAATTCTAAGAAATGAGGCAAGGGTTGGCAATTTTTGCAACATTTAAATTAGAAAGAGGAATTATTTGTTGGTAAAAATTCTCAATTTTGAAGTTTGTGTTCTTCAATTTCATAATTTCCTATTTATGATATAAAATGAAGAAAAAGTCACAGATAGTATTTCAAAGGAAGCAGATACTTATACATATAATCAAATCAGTCAAGAGGGTAAAAATTTGTTTGATAAGTTGTTCAAGTATTTTGTCTGTATCCACAATGATCATAACATCATAACCTTAGTCAATAGACAGGGGTTATCTTTTCCTAACTACAATAATTTTCATAAATTTGTATGGGGAGACAGACTGTTACATTTGAATTCAACACTTTTAGCTGCGAAGAATTAATGTTCGGAAAAGAATATGGTATATCGGGTTACAGGAAAACATATCATTTTAAGGCCTAATTACAGTAAAATCTCACTTAAAGACCACCTCAATAATAAGACCACCTCAAAATTAAGAATTCATTTTTTAATTCCATGTTCACAGTTTTGCTCTTTATTAAACCTCAATAGTAAGACCATCTCAATTTTAAGACCAGTTTTCAAGGGTCCAAAGGGTGGTCTTATTATTGAGGTTTTATGGTAATATTAATAAACAATTAAACATATCTCACCTGTGAAACAACAAAGCACATGACTGCCAGCAAATACGGAACCCATGTGGTCCCTAATCGAGATAGAATAAGATAACCAGCCACTTCTAACGCAAGTATAGACACCAGATGCCAAATATAAAACATGGGGTCCACTTTGAGTAAATTGTTGCTCTCGACATGTTGTCTCAGCTTGCGGAAATCCGCTTCAAGCTCCGTCTGAAATGAAAATTAAATATACTTGGTACATTCACAGATATATAAACCATAGATTCGAAACAGGCTGGTATATGTTTTTAGACTTCTTTGAACTCTCGCAAGCTTTGAGATTTTCTTCCGAGATCAAATGATCGGAACTACGCGTACAATTCTACGAAAATGATCTATAATAATAACCGAGGTGTTCCGATTAGCAGGAGCACAACTTCATATGCTGGTTAACATTCCTGTTAGGTTTTATGACTCGGGCTCATAAACTTTTGGAGATATACACAACACAAAGAAATCATTTAAAGACCACCAGGACCCATTAACAACACAACCAGACAAAGAAATGATCGGACAGCATATGAAACCAGGGGGCCATAATAGCATCAATAGGTTCATCCGAGTTTGATAGCTCAAATACTATAAACATATAGAGAAGGCTTCAAGGACACTAGTTTTCAGAAGATGATAGCCAGACATGATAAATAAGTAGTTAATTTTGATAAATTCAAGCAATGTTAGTATAAATTGGCACCAACTAGCACTAGCCCAAGAAAGTAGCAAGCTCCCGGGTGGCCAGGTTTTTTTAAAGGCTCAGAATAATCTGAACAATCCTGGTGAAGGACCACCCAAGGAATACTTGTGCGAAAGCCACCTTATAAAATCAATACTTTAGTACTCAGACTTCCTTCCAATTGAGTTATCAACTTCACAAGTACTCGGAACACCATTGTAATGTGAACAATTAATTAAGACTATAAAATACCTGCATTGTGTGAGTCACACTCATTTTCGGACGGAAACAAGCTCACATGCTTAGTTCTCAAAGACACAAAATATCAAAGGAAACATGGATATTCATAAATTAATATAAATAATGGAAAAACACAACAAAACTTTTTAAAAACATTTAATCAAAACTGACGTTTTTCACGTGATGTTTCAGACGGAAAGCCATTCAATCTTAACGTAAATGCTGACTTAAATGCTGTTAAGATTTATTTCGTAACAAAGTAAGTACATGTAGCTGGCAAAACAAGCTTAGAAACTTGACGTGCACAAATTAGCATGAGAAAACTCGCCTAAAAGAATAGTGCAACTTTCTAATAATTTGAAATAAATGCTATTTACCGTCAAGAACAATTCTATAACACTATAATGACCAATTCAGTCAATATGTGACTTTTAATTTCTGTGTAGTGTAATATTTATATAATTGGCTTGATTTCAATGAATTGGCTGTATTTTGCCCGGAAATTGAGTCGACGTATTATAGACATATTGAATTTTCTGTGTGTAAAATTTCTATTTGATATATTCATGTGTACTTACAGTATACTTAATATATTAGAGAAGTACTTGTGTTAAGTGTATGTATTGCATGCTAAACTTATACTGTGTAATAGGTTAGATGAACATAAAATCAACTTTAATATTTAACAACTGTAATGTTATTCACACGAAGAAAAAATGGTCTAAGTTTTCACACTTATGTCATGACTTAACAGTTAGTGTATATAAGATTATATGATCAAGGCTATACTCGTTCAAGATATTTATACAATATATGTCTTTTTATCTTTTAAGACTTAGTATCATGCAAGTCTATACAAAGACCTCAAACATTTACAAGTCAGTTAAGCTGATACAAACAAAACTTTTATCATCAATAATAATAACAATAATTCAATTCAGTTTATTATGCTTAATCTTTACAGATCATTGCCCTCTGTTGGGTGGAAATTTTAAACAGAGAAGAACATGAACATATATACAATTAAACAATACATATACATAGAGAGAGAGATAAGACAACAGATTCCATAGGCAGTACTATAGTTGTTGTTTAACGTAATACAAATTATGAATATTTTATCTTTTTATATATATAATGAAGGTTAACATACAGAGAGAATACAAGTACATGGAGATAAGACAACATATAAATAATATAATCAGAACTGAGAACTAAGCATGTGAGTGTGATTCAGGTCGAAAATGCAATGCAGGTATTTTATAGTATTTTAAAATCAATTGTTCACATTACAATGGTGGTCAGAGTACTTGAAAATTGGAAGGGAGTCTAAGTACTAATTAAAGTATTGATTTTGTATGATGATTACAGTCAACACTTGTTTATGTTATTAGCAAGGTCAGCAACACGCATCCTGGGTTGTCTTTTACGTAAGGTTTTTAACTTCATCTGCCCAGTCGTGTGATACATGTGCAATGTGTGTGACTTGACAGCTCTATCAAGAACTCCTGTTTGCCAGAATTACTGTAATGCACTCACCTCTTGTGAATTTAAGACTTCACCAATATATAAAGGTTTCAAGTACTTCCCAACCAACTCTTTGTCATTGTGCATAGCTGTCCAAACATCCTGAAAGATTGATAATCAAAATTAGCAAATTTAGAAATGTGTTATAATGACGGAATATATAACAATAATTATGGACATAAAATACAAGTTGAACATTAAATTATGAAGGCACACACACATTAACATACAGAAATATAGAATAGTCTATTAAAAGAATTTAAAAACATAATTGATATTATATAAATATTGACTGCCTTGAGGGTGACAGTGCATCTTGTCAACCCGAGGCAACACTGTCGACCGAGGCTTTAGCAATATTTATTTTATTATACCGAACAAAATAAAAATAAAGCTAATAGCCATTTTGTTTGCAGTTTTTTAAACGATGTCAACAGCGGGCGACATTGCAGGGTGACAGTTAAAAATGTCGCCCGCTGAGGTTTATATGCAATGTATAGGGAAAACAGTCACGTGAGGTATAATGAATCAATATATCGTCAATATATGTCTTGTGATATATCAATATTGTCAATATGCGCAAATTTGAATCAATGACAGTTCTACTCAAATGGAACCTAGAAAATAGAGGACGACCAGTCGTAACATGGAGAAGAACTGTGGACACTGAGCTGAGAACCATCTCCAAATCATGGAGCAAACCAAAGGCGATAGCACAGGATCAAACGAGATGGTGGGAGCCCTATGTCCCTCCTAGGGGAGATGAGGACTATATCAGGGGTGTGACTTATTTCTTAATTAGCAGGGAAATCATCAAAAGTAGGCGCTGGACTGGGGGGTACTGCCCTTAATTATGATCATTCATACAAGAAAAGTAGCTGGGTGATGATGCTTAAGTTACCAGGTAATTTTACTGGTTCCCGGCTCTTATTGAGACCACGGCTCTGCATTCAGTAAAGGTGTTTGCAGCCAACATTTAATAAAGTTTGCAATTTGGTTCCTCGTGTGCAGTGAATGGGATACGCCATACAGTGGGTCAGGGATACAAAACAAAATAGTTATGTAACGTTCGCGACTGTTAGCCGTAACTGAACGCAAGGTCACTAAGTAAGTAAGTAAAAGATTATCATTGTATTAATCGATATAAAACATTAAATCTTACAGTAGCATCTTGTCCACCATACGTGGAAAGTACTCGCGCTCCACCGGGATGCTTTTTCATGAAATTCGTCACGTTGTAAACTTTTCCATCCAGGACGATCCAACTATCAGTTCTTTTGTCATGTTTTTCAATTTCGTCCCACGTAAATCCTTTCACAGATTCGTCTTTCATTCCATTAGAAACTAAACCTTTTCCACCCTTCCCCATTTTTTGAATTTGAAATGAAAACAAGAAATGAACGGTCACTTCGCGTTTAGTTCCTGCACGCCAGCAAAACACGACGATCAGTGTCAAACCAAGCGCTTATTGGTAAAATCGAGCCACTCAAAACGCCCGAATGATCCAGACGGGATTAATGTCAAGGTTGCATACTAAATGTTTACACGTATCCAAGTAACGACAAATCGGACGGTTATGAAACCCACAAAATCATAATTTACATAAGTTTCAGATATTGTCCGGCCTGTCGACGGCTAAACAAGACCATTTATAACATTAGCTTAAACCGAAATTAGCATTGAAATTAAACATAAGAACGTTCTAAATGGGGAAATAAGTTGTGCAATCGAATTGTGATATTTTTAAGCGCGATTCGTCAGCAAACTAAATATAGTTATACCTAATTATTTGTCTAAGACTTGATATATTATCATGAGCCAATTCTTCTCTGGACCCTGGAATAGTGACAAATTAAAATGCCAATTTGAAGGTTAATATTTGTTAATATGCTACATTTAAAAAATGCCGAGCTTTTACGATTTCCTTAACTCGTTAAAGTTTATAATTACTGTAAACAATGATAAAATAATCGGATATAGATCTATAAAAGTAACTTATTCATACATGCATGCTTATGTGGGCAGATGGCTCAGAAGGTTGAGGAAAGAGTGGTTGTCACATGCACATTCTTTTGGTATTTTCTCAATTATCACATACTTAGGAATTACTCCCATCTGGGACCAATATATATTAGTCCCAGCTCCCAGGTGGTATTTGACCCATGGAACATATATATATATATATATACCCTCCGTGTGTGTCATCAACAGCATCGTGTAGGCCTGTTACATAAATTTACTGGCATTAAATATATATACCCTCCGTGTGTGTTATCAACACCATCGTGTAGGCCTGTTACATAAATTTACTGGCATTAAATATATATACCCTCCCTGTGTGTCATCAACACCATCGTGTAGGCCTGTTACATATTTACTGGCATTAACATTGCACTTGTTCAACGTAACTCGTGTTAATATATATACACTCAATCAATGACACACAAAAGTTTAAGTCTCCTTAATTGTCATTTATGGTCGGCCAGGTCAGTCCTTGCACCCCTGTTCCCTTGTGTATTTACCCTTGCACCTAGCTCTTTAATGCCTGATGTTTTAAGGACTGTTGTTTTTCCGGAGGTCTGTGTGGGGAGACAAGTATGTGGCGTTCCCTGTAGCAACTTATTCTCTCTTTCATGACATGTTTTTAACAAAACACGATATAGACTTACCATGTAGTTTCTTATTTTTGCGATATAACTATTTGTGTAATACTGTGTAGAATAACCATATAGCATCTATTTTAAACTTTGTATCAAGAATTCCAAACTTCATTTTCGCACCACTGTTCTTTCTGTTTCTCAACCATAATGAACCTGTTTTTGCTTCTACGTTTATCAGAGTAATACCACGGTAGTTGGTAGGACACCTTACATCACCTGTCTTAAAATTTGGAACTCACATCACATGATGTATCTGTGTATATATATGTAAATGACGATGAGCTGTAATTGCTTTTAAATAAAAGTCAAAAATAAACTTTCAATGAGTGTCCGTATTGTGCCGATATAGGCGATGAATTACATTTCATACTTGTTTGCCCAAATTGTACATTTTTTAGAACTAAATATATCAAACAATATTATTATACTCGACCTAATACCATGAAATTAATTGAACTTTTCAAAACTGACAGTAAAACAGATTTGGCTAATATTTCAATAGTCTGTCATACAATAATGAACCATTTTAAATTATTAAACAATAACTGACTATTTTTCTTCAATACTACACATATATAATTATAATATGTTCGTTTCAATTCTAGACATTAATGATTGTTTTTGTCCTTCATCATTAAATGTGTACAGTTTTAAATGAAAAAACAACACTGTAATATATTTATATGTGAAATGTTATATATTATATTATCTTATGTGAATATGTCTTGTTTAATTCTGTTGATGTGATTGTACTGTTGCTACTCCGTATATGAATGTACATGTATATATTATATATAGTCGTTTCCTTTTTGTCATGTGACACCCTGTATTCAATGAATGTAAAATGTATTGTTACTTGTATGATTGTGCTGTTTATGTTGTTTGATAGATGGCCTCGAGTGAGATAAGCTTATAGGTTTATCGAGCGTACATCTTAGAATTATTATTATTTTTATTAAGACAAATATAGACGATTGCCTCTCCAAGAGATTTCGGTAAGGTAACGTACCGCTCAATAAGGTCTATATATGTGTTTACCAAACCTAAAAACATTAACTTGATTATTGTTATGTATTTTGTCTTCCGAAGCAAATTACTGAAAACTATTATACCAATGGTGTTAGGTTTGCAAAGAAAATATACAACACAGTCATGTTTATAATAATTAGAATAACGCCTCTATCATGATCAAAATATTTTCTTTGCAATTCATAACAAGTGTTTATTACTTTGCTTCGGAAGACAAAATACATAACAATAAACAACATTTGGTATGTTTACACAACACCGATATGCAAATAGCAAAGCCATGCTAGTACGAATGCGCCGAAAAAGTTGTAAACAGCTTTTGAATATAAATACAATGTATAAAAGATCAAAAAACGCCTACAAGCAACAGACATTTGTAGGTGTTCGAAATTTCGAAAAATATCCACAAGTGACTTAAGATATTGTACCCTAGTCATTTATCTTTTATTTCCGGTTCAATATTGTCAGAGCTCTAGATTTTTTTCAAAGACACTTGTTCCGGACTAACGGAAATGTAAAATTTGACTTGTCCGACATAGGAAGCTAGTTGTAAGAGCATATCGGTCAATTTAGCAACAAATAAACATACACAATGATAGCTCCACAATCTAAACTTAATAATTACATGTATGTGTATGTGGGATTCTAAGGTTTGACTCGCAACTGAACAATTGCTGATGTTGGTTAGCTTTAAAAACAGACATGTCCGGGACCAACTTCAACTCACCTGTTGGTAGCCCCGTTCAGCATTAGACTAGTCCGGGAATCAGACAAGTGGATATCTAGAGCACTGGTTGTAAGTTGCTTGCGGATGACCAGGTAAGTAACCTAGAAATACTGGTAATGCCAACTGATCGATGTATGTAATTGAAATACTGGCGAAACGAGAAATATCTTGAAAAAAGATGGTCGGCGCAATTTGAAGGTTAAGATTTGTTATGCAACATAAAAAAATGCCGAGATGTTACGATTGCTAGTCACTCCAGATCCAAAATGGATTTCGGTAAATTCACCGAAATTCAGTGGATTTCGGTAAATTAACGTACCCTTTATCTGAAGGTCAATCAATCCGCGTCAAGGTTACAAAAGTTGTTCGGTTGAAGAGAAATTGCTTTGGTGGTTAACGTAAGATTTGATTAGTGTACACAACACTGATATATATGCAAATAGCAAAGCTATGTTAGTACGGCTGCGCCGAAAAACGACGTGAAACTTTCTATATTTACCAGGCAATCGGGGTATGATAGAGTGACACTTGCTAACAATTTTTAATACGTAGCTCTACTGTAGATCTGCACATGGTTGAAAACCGCCAGAGGATTCCATTAGTTTCGTACGGGGACGCGCGGGTTCATTCGTTAATCATTTCATATTGTTCCATGCACTTAATTGAACGATCAGTGACTTGGTGACGCGGAGGACTGCGTAGAATCCGAGATATACGTCATCAATCAATACGCACGTCCACATGACGTACATTACCAATTTTAATATTGGTGATAATGTCTGATTGCATGACACTCGTATGTTCTTGTCATGACGTTAGTGAACTGATATTATGACTAACTATTTTAGAGCGTTCCTGACGCAAAGCTGTTAGAACCAGCATGATGACTATGAAAACCGGAATTATCTTGAACAAAGATGGTGGCCGCAATTTGAAGGTTAAAAGGTGTTGTACAGCATAAGAAAAATGCCGAGATGTTTTGATTGCTGGTCATTCGAGATCCCAAATTGATTTCGGTAAATTTACCGAAATTCAGTGGAATTCGGTACGGTAACGTACCCTTATCGAAAGTTTAACTAATCTTCTACTGTTTTAATGGTCATTGTTTGTATGTGTGTATGTTTGAATATGTAAGTTTGGTCATTGCTTGTATGCGTGTATGTACAAAAGCCTCGTTTTTATTGTTTTTAGAAGACTCTTTTAATAAACTCAATAAATAATGACCACCAATGTAAGATCCTCTATTTGTGCTATGTTTGTGAATAAACACAAATATTCGGTAGATCTCTTATATTTTATTAAAACAACGAAGTACTATGTTGCTATACAAAATACAAAATAATAAAATGACAAATATATTGATATAAAGATAAAAATATTTACATAATTTTATGAAGTACTTAATAATTAACAAATGGATCTTATTACAATTTAATAACATTAGGAAATGTAAGCAGGAATACAATAATAGTACACCATAATTTCTGTAATATACAAAATCATTTTGCAATGCTTTCAAAAGGATGTCACGTGACAATGTTATTTTTATTTTTGCGCTTTTAAAGAAAGAAATTAGACTTATAAAAATGTTAAAAAATACTGTCAATACTTATTACCAATAATGCAATCTTGTTCTTGAAACAAAACATAAAAAAATTCACCACTTATGTACATTTGTTTGTTTGGCTATATAAAATCGCGGTTCTGAGCGATCCAATGAGATCGCGGCTTTCAAATCGCTGCCATTTTGTCGAATTTGCTGATAGCTCTTCACAAAGGAGATTTTCTTCTTTATTGTTATTGTCCATTTCATTGGTCGAGAAATGCTAATGAATATTCATGTATTACGAAGTTTCGTTAGCCAAATTGCCCAGGGTATCGAACATGCTATGAATAGCCTGGGTACCGAGGATGATGGGGATGGGGATGATAATGTATTGTTCAAGCTTGTTGAAGTTCTTCAAATTCAATGCTTACATATCTGGAACCACATGAAAATGCTTGCAAAGTTTAAAATCATGTAATTCAACAAGAAATGGAAGATACAGTTCCTATTTCTTTCAAATCACTCGACACAGAATCTGCTGTTGGCTAAACGTCCACGCTTTCCTTTGAGTTCATTTGTCCGTACCACTGCAAGAACAAAATTGTTAATATTCATTATATTATAATACTAATGCACACACACCTATGTTTATGTTTCCAAAGAACCGATGTTTAACATTGATTATGTCATCATTTCCAAATATCAAGCAATTTTATGCACTGTATAATTAAATTTATTATTTAAGCTTCTGATTTAGCCAATATTTCCAAACAGTGACCGTTTATTACCATGGACTTCTTAATTCTAAACGAAAAGAACTTCCTGAACGTTATAAGCACACGAAAAGCTTGAGAAACACCGATATTTAGCGATCTAAAATTTAAGCAGTAATTTATTCACTGACTCATTTTCGTATTTTCTAAGGATTTTGAATTAGATCTACTTTTCGAAGATTTTCATCAGCTATTTGTTTAGCAACATTAGCAAACGATTCTTACTTTGGAAATATGCAGGATGCAACGATGCAAGGCTTTAAAAGGTGAAAATGTATAGAGCTTGTGCAATTTTCAATAAAAATACTCACATGTCGTATCCATGCCAACGTGAATACATTTGTCGAATCTACATGCCTGGCATCTGTTTCTTCGTGACTTGTTGATGGTGCAGTTCTTGCCCGATTGACAAACATACTTTGATTTTTTCTGAACAGATCTCTATAATAATTAGAAAAAGACATATATGAGTGTTAAAAATCTATGGTGTACAAGAAGCGACAAAACCACCAAAGAAACAGTGAGTATACAAGTTATCCCCCGATGATTTTATTCGTCCAGCCCGTTGTCTCAGTCGGTTGGAAATCACAGAGTAGCCTGGTTTTAGTCGCTAATATAAATTTGCTTTGCCATTGAGCGTGTTTCCATACTTGGTGACTTGGTGACATTTAAGCATATCAATTTTCCTGCGACGTTGTTTTGGCGACAGAACATATCATTGCAAGAAAGATATGGAAAAGTAAATCGAGAACTTGAACCAATGATAATATGCGAGATGCTTGTTCTCCATGCTTACAGAAGTTAGTGCAAGTCGAAAACTCAAGCACTCCGGTCAGGTGAACAGATCAACATATACAAATATCCATGTATCTAAGTTATTTTTGTGACACTCGGCGTTTAAACCAATGCATAACACTCACACGTTCCAAAGACGGGACTCCTTTCTCCCCTCCCCCACCATTCTTGTTTGTGTCCCTTTGGTATTGCTTACGTGTATGTGGCCTTTTCATGCCTCTTCATGTGTGCTTTATGAATGACTGTGCTGTTTGTATGTGACATTTGCTGCTCGGCATTTTCATTCATTTGCTTTACTCGTCTAATGTATCCTTACCTTAAAGAAGCTTTTGCAGCCCTCGCAAGTATAGACCCCATAATGTTGGTAAAAAGCCTCATCGTCACACACGAGACAGTGTTTGGGACAGCTAAGTGATTCCTTGGTCCTAAACATTAATGTAAGAAAAAATCATGAGTTAAGTTCAGAACACAATTCATCATAACTTCGTGTATCAATATATTAATAAATACATACGTTATAAGCTCAAAACAATCTTAACATCCATTGCATATATAGCACAGTGCAACCCCTCGACAACAGTCATCTCCTGACCATCAGCCTGTCTTTAACAACATTATAATTATTCCTTTAGTAAGAATTTACCGTCCATTTAATATCTCTAGAGCAACATCTTTACAACAGTAAAAATGTGCGTCACACAAAGAATGTTGCTATGGAGAGTTTGGGCCGTAGTCATAACTGAATTTGCAACAGCAAGTAAAAATATCCTAAAACGCCTAGAAAGTCTTCCAAAGATCTATTATGGTTAAAACTCACTTAAGATAGGAGTAATACGTCGTTTTCCGACCGTATGTCAATGTACAGCAATCAGTAGACATATGTTCCTGGGTTACCAACCAGTACTTATCTGCTCTTCCTCAAGCACTGTTATCACATGTCCTTATAGTTGCAGGGCAAATGGCTTTCAATGCATTACCTTCGGTCAAATTATCACTGAATAAATTAGCAAAGCATCATCATAAATCCATTGCAAGACAGAGATCGTATATTGTCTTTATTACTTGTGGACATGTATATAAAGGTATTATAACAGTCGGACCTCGTTATTCGAATTCGTTGGGTCCTAAATTTTATTTCGAATAGTGCATGGTTTCGAATTCTGAACCATAATATAGCTTCAAGATGGCAACACATATAATTGAGTTTACATGTATAATAATAAGGCTCTCACCTAGATATTCGTAAATCCACGGAGTCCATCGCACTTGTCCGTCTATGCAGGCTGCTTTCAAAAGACATTATCGGCTCAGACTTTACAAGATCATCATTATATTGGCTGTATGCAGGCTCTCGTTTGACAATGGGCTCATGCACGTCCATTTGTTGCCCAGTAACATTGTCACTAAATGAATCGACTGCACCAAGAAAACACGCCTTCTTTGCCCGAGACACCGTAGGTCCCGATAAGTATGAAGATAACGATGTCAGTTGTTGAAAATTTGGATGACTTACTGACGTATTTGTATGAGGTATTTCAGCGTGTACACCGTCCGCCATATTTGGGTGTCTATCGGCGAGGTAACTATGGCGCTGACGGGTATTTTGGAGGTAATCGACATTTGCCATTCTGTGGCTGCTGTTGTGAAATTTATTGTGACCTTCAACATTCAGATAATGCGTTAAGTCACAGAAGTCATTTAGACCGTCCATGAAGAAATTTCGCCCACACCACGCAACGGAATTTGCGATGGTACTATCATGTGACCGGAAGTCGTTTGTCTTCGTTGTGTGGCCGGATAAATGTGACGTATTAGAGCTTTCGCCTTTATCGTTGCTAATATAAGGTAAAGAAGGTGAATGTTGTGGGAAACTTCTGTAAGTCGTCTGCTGGGAGTTTGGCGAATCATTAACGTTATGTCCGAACCAGTTATGGTTGTACATAGCGGAACTCACGCTACTTCCTGCATTTGATTGGCTGATAGTGTTCATTGTCTGAAATTTGAATATTTATCATATTAATCATATACATGTACTTTATATTTATGTAAGTAACTTATTTACTTTGTAAAAATATTAATATCTTGGTAAATTAAAAGTCAGTGCCATAATTTCGTTGATGTTTTTTTTTCATTTTCTTACACAATGTTTGCTGCATTTCAGTGTATCAATGGTACGTAAAATTCCTTGCAAATTCCTGCCACTTCTACTGTGTCAAACGACAGTAACAAGAAAGACAAAATTTCAAAGCCGTGTTTTTTTACAATATTCAATCATAAAATAGTGGTCTATGTGTCAAAAGATGTTTGAACACACACGTGTATTGAAATTTAAAGATGTATCTGGCTCATATGAACCTAATGTTTTTAATGGGCTTCATCCAGTATTGTTGTTAAATAGTCTAATACATCATTAATAAGAATCATTGCCATGTATAACCGTTTGAAACAATCTTGTTTAATCATATTTCTAACAGACAAATCTAGTAAAAAACACCAGGTTGTTACAAAACTGGATTTTTTTTTAATTTTATGATATACAAAAGGCGGTTAATTTTTTGTTAATTTGTTTACCTAAATAAACATGAAAAATATATTCCCTATAGTTAAAACATCAATAAACATACATTAACAAAGACTGAACTCATAGTGCATTGATCTATTTTTGTTGCAGAAAGATATTTGTACATCATAAAATTAAAAAAACACATTCCACATGATCAATTTATTTCATATACACGAGTTAAAACAACAATAGAAATGCATTATCAAAGAATACACTGAAGATGTGTTCCACTGTATTTGTCAAAAACGATGTTTGTAATTTCAACAAATAAAAATATTTTTTTTAGCAAACTAGTTTATTTAAGTTTGAGTCCGTGCGTAACATGATAACAAGTTAAACACATTGTTTTCGAATTGGTTATACATTGCAATTGATCACACTAAAGATGTCTTAGCTCATATAGCAAGAACACTGGATGAAACCCGTTCAAATATTTGTTATACTCAGATGGTTCAAATACATCTTTACGTGATTAAAATTACGACAGATAATCGAAAACGTCTACATTCGATGTTTAACCCGGCGCAACCCGAACAACAGGGTCCATGCTACGACATAAAAATCTGGAAAAACTTGGCCCTGAGTATTATGCTACTACTTGTAAATATCGTTATATAAAAGACTCGGAATAATGCTTGAAAATCTTATTGTCCGAACCGGTTTCTTGTAAATAAAATTGAACAAAAATGAATGATGAAGTCGAAATATGAGTTAAGTTGTCTGTGCATTGTGGGAGGGAGACACAACCCTGCGCATCCCTTTCCAGACAGGGGCCATAGCCCTGTACAAATTTCGAAAAATATATGAATCTTAGAATCGAGATATTTTTTCTCTCCAATGATCGGCTAGAAAACACAACAACAAAGTTTGGTGCATATAACGTACCTGCAATGATTGTGGATCCCAAGAAGAAGAAAATGGAATCCTACTGTCCGTATCCTTTTCCCTTTCAGCTGTTTGGTATGAAATGCTCATTTTCGGTTTCAAGTTATCAATGCCTTGTTCACGCAACTATTGTTATTTCAGTTCTATACCAATGCTTGGAAGGTTCCTACTTTATATATCGTCACATCGGTTCTAAAATTAGAATATTTAAATGAATACAAAATGAACATGGTATTCAAATTAAGTGGTGAACGCGTCATTTTCGCGATGACTCCTACAATGTACTTGCGTATATTACTGAGAACTTCTAAATAAGAGCATAAGACGTAGCAGCCATAACTGTTAGGACATAGAAACTGCTAACATGCGTAACTTGGACCAACGGACACGACATTGTGACGTATAGTTTGATATTAAATCAAAAGTTTATAAACAACATTTTATAAATGTTATGAATTGGAAATTGATGTTATGATTCAGAAGTCGAAAATAAATAAATGCCATTGACTTAAAACACGAGCATGTTGCACCAATGTCAAACAAAGTCATGCGTTCTTATGCCTACCAAAAGAAAACAAGAAATATCTGTATAGGAGTTCATTTGTATAAGGTATTATGGTGATCTACACATAGCTCCGCGGTTGCCAGCCATTTTTCACAAAACAAGAAATATCTTTACCTTCAGATTGCAACTAATTTGCTTGGTTCAGATTGCGCCGATCATCGTTTTTCAAGATATTACTTTAGATGTCAACGTCCCCTTTCTCCATGTGAAATTCTTTCACTTGATATAGTGTTCATGTTATTTCTTCCCCTTTTGGCCTATTGTTGCTAGCTCCGTGATATATTCCATCCATTAACCCCCCCCCCTGTTTGTCCTCCTTACTTCCCCTTAGTAGTCCTTTATGGCCAGGCCATTCCTTGTGCCCCTGTTCTCTTGCGTGTTTACCCTTGCACCTCCTCAACGACTGATGTTTTTTGAAAAAAAAATGTCCCAGAGGTCAGTGTAGGGAAGCATGTATGTGGCGTTCCCAATAGCAACTTATTCTCTCTTTCATTGACGTGCTTTAAGAAAGCAAGATATAGACTTACCCACACCATAGACAGTGTCTTGTGTATGTGGCCTTCCCTATAGCAACTTATTCTCTCTTTCATTGACGTCCTTTAAGAAAGCAAGATATAGACTTACCCACACCATAGACAGTGTCTTGTGTATGTGGCCTTCCCTATAGCAACTTATTCTCTCTTTCATTGACGTCCTTTAAGAAAGCAAGATATAGACTTACCCACACCATAGACAGTGTCTTGTGTATGTGGCGTTCCCAATAGCAACTTATTCTCTCTTTCATTGACGTGCTTTAAGAAAGCAAGATATAGACTTACCCACACCATAGACAGTGTCTTGTGTATGTGGCCTTCCCTATAGCAACTTATTCTCTCTTTTAACAGTGATCATGAATCACGTGGCCATTATAATGATAATAATAACAACAACAACTGCATTTATAGTCCAGTCATTCTACTTCAAAAATGGCAAAACCTTCAAATGATTGCAACATAAATGTAAATCAATAGTTGGGAGGTGACGTATAGGGCTGACATTGCTACAATCGATATCGATTTATCAACGAGTTTTTTGTCGATCGATTTTCGATACACACGTACAAATATCGATATTATGGCGGGGAAATACAGAAGAATGGGGGCAGTATAAATGTGCCAAAATAGCGTAACTTTGCTCTGTAGTCAGCCGCGAGTTAAACGGTGTTCTAGTGAATTCCAAATGTCGGCATTAAAATATGGAATAATTACTGAAATGGTATCTTTTTATCATAAAAATACAAATTTAACATTTCAACATACAGAAAAGTAGGAAGTAATTCTTATGGAAGGAATTTAATAGTATAATCGATATATCATTGATATTTGTCTTTCGATATAATCAATATCGTCGATATACAAAAATTGAATCAATGACTGCTGGGACTTAATTGGCAATTGCTTATTTCTCTCATCGGTTCAATCCCATTCACATGTGGTCATACCATTAGTATCACTTAACTCTCTCGCACTTGAAAATACATACAGTCGGACCTCGTTCATTCGAATTCATCGGGTCCGAACATTTATTTCGAATAATACATGGTTTCGAATAGCCCATTTCAATTCGACGTGCATAAGAATATATATCGGGACCCGCTATTTATTTCGGATGATAACAAGTATTCGGATATAAGGTTGTCGAATAATATAGGTCCAACTGTATAGGCATACTGTGATAACGACATGCTGCACTTGCTGGTGGTAAAGTATAGTATTGAACTAAAGTTGAGTTCGTTAAGACTTTGGTTGCGCTCCACACAGCGTAAGGGGAAGTAAGCGTTGCGGGGAGTTTGCAAGTGATTAAGTAATCTCCTCGGTTGTCTCCCTTCACAATGTACAACGACCGCTAGGGGAGATAAGTGATGTGATGTGTTTGTGAGATCGGATGAGAGAATTGTTTCCCTTTAAACAGGGTTCCATTCTTGAAAGGTTGATAGGTTGTTAGCGAGCGCTGAAAAGGTGGGAGAGAATTTATTTGAGCGATGTTACAAATATCAGAATGCTCTGCTTTTTAACCACAGAAAAACTACATCCCTCAAAACATAATACTAGTATACGAGGCATTTCTCCGTTATGTTTACATGTTCTAAAACTTTACGAAATAATTCAGATTCAAACAAAACAAATACATGTACATGACCAACAATATTGCAGTAGAACCACGTCTTACGACTACCCCGAATTGGCCTCATTAAAACGACTACGACAAAATCGATAATTAGCAGACACTACGCGCGTAGTGTCAAAAACGTGTTTACAACCTGTATATTACCTGGGACCAATATATATCCCAGATATTACCTAACAGAACCCATTATACAAGGTCGGTAATTGTTCCTGACCATTAGGCAATATTAGGCCGATAGCAGTTAATCCACCAGCAACATCTTTATGCATTGATTTTTGTAAAATCATTAATTATCGCCGTGTAATGATCGCGTTCGATTCTTTTTGTCAACCGAAATGGGGTATAAACCAGCATTTTCTAGGTTAGTCAAATATTGTAATATAATAATAATTATTGGCAATTTAATTTATTAATAGTCACTGAAAGACGTCTTGAAACAAATGTCGATAAAAATACAACAAATAGTACAGTTTGACGAACTGTTATGAATTGTATTACCGAAATTTGAATGTTATTCGGATAGACATCCATTCGGGTACATTCATAATTTGCAAGTAACATCACTTTCCCTCAAAACAGAAGTAGAGGCTTTTCTTTTGTCACTTGGAAATATAAATAACTACGAATAAATCGCGTTAAAGCATATTGCTTTGTTGTCATAAAATAAATTTAAAATTGTCCTTACTGTTTAAGCAATGTAAGCATCAATTTCGGCTAGTTTTGTTTCGGATTTTTTTTCCATTTTCACTTGGCCAGTTATTTATAATAGTGATGATGTGCATCATTATTATTTCCTTATGTTGATATGATGATTATAATTATGGTGAAGAAAAAATGTTCGGATAGAAGGTTGTCGAATAAACGAGATCCGAGTGTCTTGTTCGACTAATTTTGTGTATTTAGGTTGTCTGAATAGGGCAATATTTTGTTTTCCATACCTGATAGTAACTTAAGTTGTTCGCTTCGGCAAACTTTTGAAGGGTGAAATTTTCACGGTAATGACTAGAAATCTGATCGAGACGATATTTGTTTTTTGCACCTGTACTTTGGGACCCTACCTGTAAATAAAATGTAATATATTCGGGGTGATAATGTTTTATGTCTGGATTAGAATGATACATCAACTGAGAATCTGGCTGGTGTGATATTGCATTGACTAATCCGGTTGATATTGCGTTCTCCGAGAGTATCACTGGGATGTATGTTCTGATATCGGAGGATTGTATATATAACTCCGGGATGCATATTCTGATATCGGAGGATTGTATATATAACTCCGGGATGCATATTCTGATATCGGGGGATTGTATATATAACTCCGGGATGCATATTCTGATATCGGAGGACTGTATATATAACTCCGGGATGCATATTCTGATATCGGAGGATTGTATATATAACTCCGGGATGCATATTCTGATATCGGAGGACTGTATATATAACTCCGGGATGCATATTCTGATATCGGAGGATTGTATATATAACTCCGGGATGCATATTCTGATATCGGAGGACTGTATATATAACTCCGGGATGCATATTCTGATATCGGAGGACTGTATACATAACTCCGGGATGCATATTCTGATATCTGAGGATTGTATATATAACTCCGGGATGCATATTCTGATATCTGAGGATTGTATATATAACTCCGGGGTGTATGTTCTGATATCGGGAGTATCGTAACCACAAACAAAGTATTTATACGAGTATTTTATTCTCATTGTGCACAAAGCAATGGATATGATCACATTTATAAGTTTAAATTTATTTAGGCCTTTTAACAAGGAAGTGTAAGTACATAGGATATATATATATATATATATATATTTCTATAATTAATCCAACTTACATTACAACTATTCTTGCACCAACCTTAGTAATATTTAGAACTCCTGAATTATATTGAACATCTGAGCATTTCACTGTTGCCATGGCAACAGCATATTTTTACAATCGACTACCTCGGTTAAGTGCATTTTTAGTTTAAATTTTCATTATATTTTAGTTATTTTCTTATCCTTTTATATCGATTTGTTAAAAGTAGAAAAATGAGGGAACATTTTAGTCCATTTTAACCTGATGCTATAAAGTGCAGAATTATACGGCCATTAATCGAAACAATCGTCGTAAAAACAAATACACTTATTATTATCTTGACAAAATAGGCAATGTGAAATGTTTATATGTTTCTCAGTAATGAGAGACATTTTTTTCTGGAATTGATGAAATAAAAAGGTAAACAAAATATTCTATCACCATGGCAACAACGAAGCTCATAATGTACACACTACTAAAAACTTTAAGTCTTATATATTTGACTAAATAAATACTAACTGGTTAATAAATCTTTGGAATATATTATTCGGATTACCTCGGACAATATTTACGCATATTACACGACATTGACCGAGTTTTCCGAATGATGACGAACAATTCTACTGAGATTCAACAAATGACGAGTTCATATAAAAATGAATTCGTTGAAGACATTAATTTTTAACAAGGGCTGATAAACTTAACAAATTGAGCGCTGCTATGGGATTTGCATTCTCTTCTGTAAGTGACGTCATTTCAAGAAAACGCAACATGTAATGTCACTATTTGCAAGCAAGAAACAATATTTACTCCATATGGTCACGTCGTTTACATATTGCCATATGTGGTCACATGTGACGTTTTCTGGAAATGACGTCACTTAAAGAAGAGGTTTGAAATCGTACAGCGGCGCTCAAATAATGATGACATTTAATGGAATGCAAACGATTTAAGCAATGAGAAATGACGAAGACTTTTAAGTCACATGAAAATGATGCACATAAATAACAGAAAGAAATGTACAATAAAATCATATTATTAAAACGAAAAAAAATTCAGAAAAGAAATGGAACGACTAGTACACATATTTAATAATGTTATGATACACACGTGTATAAAAAACATAGTCACAACATTATAATATTCTCAAAAAATAAATTATATTCAATAATTTGTAAACATGATACAACAAAAAAAACAATAATAAAACAACATCATGAAAAACGGAAATTAAAATTATTAAAACAAAATTTACATGTAACGCAAGAAAATGCAAGACTGCGTTTTTTAATATGACTAGCAAAGTTGACTAGCGGGTCAGAATTTCCTACTAAAATGTTTTCTAAAATTCGAGTTTAACGTTGTTCTAAAATTGATACACAAAAAATGTATGTTTTAAGTTACGCGACCGACTAATGAAAAATTTCGCGATTCAATTAATTCTATCTCATGTTCATCGAGGAAACGTTGTTTTCGGTCTTTTAGCCATTACCGTACTAAACTAAACAACCTACCTACCTACCCACTGTTATAATTTCGGACAGCATAACCGCAAACAAACAATTTCTAAGGATGGCCTTACTTTTTTGCTCTTAATTTTTACAAGGGTACATATAAATGTCATATTAAAATATATGTGAAGACACGGATTGTTAACAAGTAAATTTATGCGAATTGTTTACCAAATTTTACTAAATTACCGAACAGATCCACTAAGCGCTGATTACAATTTTTTTAAGCTAATGAGCTTTATTTTATCCACGTCGTAGTCATGAGTAGTATTTTAAAAGATTTTTTTTTTTTAAATATTAAAAATAATGTTATTTTGTTTTTACTGGAATTAAGTATGTTAGAATCACACATTTTTATTGTATGAACAAAATTCTCTTAAATTAAACAAAAAATAGCCGAGACATCTATCTGTCAACATATATGAGCTGAACGCAAGGACATTTACGTTAACTTAGAGCATTGCATTACTTTGATGTCATTTGAGAAAGACAAACTGCTTCTAATTGCAGATTATCAAATCGTTCAAAAATAATGTTTAAACTATTTAATACGGAAACCTTATTACCAATACTTGTATATTCCATTGCGATTGTTGCCAAAACACTATGATAATAAAAATCACGTTTACTATATGGACCAGTTTCTTATGTCCAGCTCTTTCATTTAAATTTGAAAATCAAACACAAAAAGTTACTTGAAAGAACCGTATAATTCCTTTAAGCCTTGAACATCAAATGAAATCACACTGTGAACAAATGTATTGAAATCATAATTTTTCAAACTTTCTTTTTGAATAAAATGTCGCCACTTTATTCTTTTTATCGTAATGGCCGAACTATGTACAATGTATTATCTTTCTACTGTCATACATTTTCGCGACAATATTATTTTTAGCATAAAGTATTTTGCTGCTAAGAAAACATAACAACATACAAAACATTAGAATAAAGGCGGACTAGTAGTTATATAAATAATTATTCAATATAACCACATGCATTTAATGAAACTTATATATTATGACGCATGGAAAAAAAAGGTTGGTATATTAAGTTACATTAATAAAATAAAATAATTATAGAGATCAAAAGTCACATTAAATACAAAATGTAAAGCCTCATATTTCAATCACAACATTATTTATCAAAAATATGCTTCAATGAAAAATAAATGGGTGGGGTAATTATGATAATTATTGTTATTATTAGACAATATATTATAGAGACAATTTCATTCGAAACATCTCGGACATTTTAGGCAAGTGCTGGGAAACAGTGACCAAGGGATTTCGAATTTATGCAACACATTATAGAGCAATTTCATCCGAAACACCTTGGATCTTATCCGTAGTAAGTACTTGAGAAACAGTGCCCGAGGGGATCCGAATTTACACAATATATTATACAGACAGTTTCATTTCCACCTCGGACATATTCAAAGGCATAGCAGGTACTCGTGAAGCACACATCCGAGGGGTTCCGAATATACATACATTTAGACAGGTGATAAGTTTCTGTTGCGCTCGAGCGAATTCGAATAACTCCAAAAATAGCACCAAAAACGCCGGTTAATTTTGTATTAGCAAAGAAATACAACAGTAATACTCGGTTACACTAAAGTAAACGAAAGTATTTCACAACCGGTTTGGATGATTTGATAGTCAGAAAGATCGTTTGATTGATACTGATGTTTTTGTATGGTACAAATATGCAGCTACTTTTCAAACTAATGTCTTAAAGTGCACGAGAACTGTACCATAAACGTTGACAACACATCTGGAAAAACGTGGAACCAGTCACGCAGAAAACGATAATTACAATGTCTTTAGTGCTGTAAGTTTCTAGGCAACCAGACGAAGACACTAGTGCAGAAAGGTAAACACACAACCGGAAACTGATTCGCGTAGAATTCCTCTGTAGGGGGAGTTAGGAATGTGTTCAAAGGGCGGGAACTACAGTTAGCGAGTCCCTCACTCTTTCGAATTTAAGAAGTCACTATGGCGTTCATTGTAACATCAAAACGGAAGTTGACTAGAGTGAAATAGCATCTCAATCACAGGAGGAGTTGGGTAAATTCCTTCAAGTTTGAAATACGTCAGACGCTCCAAACCTTCACGACTTAAAGTTCTGAAATGAGAAATAATAAAATACATTAAAAATTAAATTAATAAAATTATGATTTTTTTTATATTTAAAATCTGTATGCCACAGAATTGGGCATTGTACCCTAAGTCTATACAGCAAATACAACTAAAACAAAAATTGTAAAAAATAAAGGAAGAACACTCAACCATGTTTCTAACGCATTTATAATTGCAATAATAATGAAAAACATTTTTTTTCTCGTAAAAATGCGTAATTAAATTGAATTTGACGATTCAAAAACGTGTGCTATTTCAACACCGCTTACGTCGATTTTCATAAAACCGCTCTTATGATTGGCTTTTACAATCTTGAAATTAATATTTCTCTTGATATTCTGTTTATTAATAAAATATCAAATATTTTTTTAGTTTTCTGAGGGTTTGGATAAACTTTCGAAAACCATGTCGCAAGAATTTTGTCTTCATTACATTTATTTAAAAAAAAATTGTTTACCTCAACTCAGCAATTTTTCCCAGAATCAAGGAGAAAAAATTTGGTTTTCTCTGAGCTTCGCAATTATATGTACAGTGATCTCGTAGACAGTCGATAATTTTCATTTGTAATTCTTCCATTTTCTGTACATCTTTTAGACCATGCCGTACTGAAAACAGAAACAGTCAATTTGTCATATTTGTTTAGAAAGTATGTGTCTTAAAAATATTCATAAACTAAGGACAATGTCTATGTTAAAATTTGCCGAATAACAACATATCATTAAATAATATTATCCATTCACCACGTAATTAATTGATAATTATTCTTACAAAACTCAATTTATTAATATCTATTTTGATAATTAATATTCTTACAACAAACAACTAATTGATAATTATTCATTCAATTTCCAATTAATTGATAACTATTTTTAAAACACAAAATTAATTGATGATAATCATACTAAATATACACGTAATTAATTCGTGAATATTTAGTATGATTATCATAATTGATGATTATTCTAACAATACGCAATTACTATGATTCATGAATATTCTTAAAACACACAATTAATCGATAATTATTCTAACAGCACACAATTTATTAAGGAATGTTCTTAAAACACACAATTAATCGATAATTATTCTAACAGCACACAATTTATTAAGGAATGTTCTTAAAACACACAGTTAAATGATGATTATTCTAACATGCAGCGCGCAATTAATTCAGGAATATTCTTAAAACCAACAATTAATTGATAAATCTGCTTACATGTGACCATAACAAGTGCTGCCATGCATGCTAGTGAAGAGATGTCCAATGTCATACGATGCATGGATACACCAAAATCTACGATAGAATTGATCCATTCACCAAACATCTGATAACATTGATGTTTATGTAAAACCAAACCATTATCAAAAACGATTTTTTCGTCTTCGTCGTTGGCTTGTATTCTGAAATAAAAATGAAATTATTAAAATCTCGTTGAAATATCCCAAAAAGGGTTGTAAAAATCCACTCGAGCTCAATATTTCGGCCACACTAGGCCTTTATCAAGAGCAAAGAACACAATATTACACATTATCAATATACCTATATAATATATAATATACATATTGTGTATACAGGGGGTTTAATCGAAATAAATGTAGATATATTACTCCGCACTTACCGGTAGGCCATTCTGAGAACAAATAGTTCCATCGTTGCTGACTGAAAAAGTAGGTCCTGATCTTCTTTACAGAGATCAGAAAATGCGGGTATTTTTTCTGCCCATGTTCGTAAAACATCGATGGATTGAATCAGGAGATCGTAGAACGTTCGGATACACTCAGTATCCGTCTGAGGGCTATCTTCTGGCCTAGGCACTTTGTACTGTAACGACAAAGAAGTTCCGGTTATTAACGAGAATTAACACGCATGCGCAAACATGGCGGACTTTTTTGCATAATCATATCTAAGAAGGAGTCTGGGACGAATGTATGATTCCAACAGCAAGATTCCATGAGATTAGGACAGACATACATAAACAAAGGATACACTATGTATAAATGTGTATTAAATGATAAACTTTTATTTACAATTCCGCCATCTACATGATGTATGTTTAACAACACACAAAACAGTACAAACATGACGTATTATCGCCTGTTTGACCACAATTCTTGATACACATCGCTTATGTAACGAGAATCATATTCAGATCTATAACTGGCTTTATAATGAAAATTGAGAGTAAATACGGGACTTCGGAAATCGTCCAATTTTCTGAGGATTCCGGTTTTCAGAGAGTCCGGGTTTCAGGGAGTTTACTGTATATATTGATAAGGGTTGGGAAATATTGGTTTAATATATTACTTTGCTGTAATCCAACGTGGGTATATCGGGACATGTATCAACATGGGCTCGAACCAGGGCGGTGATTAGGCTCACTGGTGGCGATGGTGGTCCTTCCTGTGGACTTTTAGGCTTCGATGGTAATCGTCCACGCCTTCCTTTCAGACTGTCCGTCCGTACGACTGAAAATGAACATCAATAATATAGTAATTTTTAAAATGACATGATTGGTTGGCTGATTAGTGCAGCTCTTCTCGAATATAGCAGAATTTACAATTTAAACTCTCTTCATTCAAATGAAATCGGCATAGATCTACATCAGTTTGAACTGTCGACATAGAGTCAAAATTAAGGTTAAAAGGTTTTTGGGGGAGTTTAATTACTAGTACTATTAAACTATAGTGAACTGACTTCGTTTTGAAGGTCTCGGGGCGATTTACGTTTTTTTTCTAAGTCACAGGTGTACAAGATGAGAACGTGTGCGACGTGACCGAAGTCTGTAATGTCACAACCAATTAAAATTGCGTTAACATTTAATTAAGTGCTTGTCCAGCGTAAACTGACGGGATCGTACGAACTACTTCGTAATAATTTTTACGAGCCCTATATGCGTTCGATTTCATTGTAACCAAACAAATATAATGTATGTACCTTCTTTGACCATGCCAACAGCCAGGCATTTCTGAAATCTACAAAACTGACATCTATTTCTTCGTCGCTTATCTACGGGACAGTTTTTCTCTGCCAAACACACATACTTAGCGCCTTTCTGCACCGTCCTCTATAAGACAAAGAACGAATAAATAAAATATCGATTTTATAACATATCACATATCATTAGTTTTATAGTGCTAAAATAAAATTAAAATATACCTGAGTTACGCATCGTTACTTAAGTTATTCCTACAAGAAACAGGCTTTTCTTGAACTACAGTAAGAGATGAATTGTTTCCATAACGTTTTAAGAAGTGTTTACACCACACAAATGGTTTCAACCAAGTTTGCATGGAGAGCATACTCCACGCAATTGGCTACAACCAAGTTTTCATGGAGAGCATACTCCACGCAAATGGCTACAACCAAGTTTTCATGGAGAGCATACACCACACAAATGGTTTCAACCAAGTTTGCATGGAGAGCATACACCACACAAATGGCTACAACCAAGTTTTCATGGAGAGCATACACCACACAAATGGTTTCAACCAAGTTTTCATGGAGAGCATACACCACACAAATGGTTTCAACCAAGTTTTCATGGAGAGCATACACCACACAAATGGTTTCAACCAAGTTTTCATGGAGAGCATACTCCACGCAAATGGCTACAACCAAGTTTTCATGGAGAGCATACTCCAAGCAAATGGCTTCAACCAAGTTTTCATGGAGAGCATACTCCACGCAATTGGCTACAACCAAGTTTTCATGGAGAGCATACTCCACGCAATTGGCTACAACCAAGTTTTCATGGAGAGCATACTCCAAGCAAATGGCTTCAACCAAGTTTTCATGGAGAGCATACTCCAAGCAAATGGCTTCAACCAAGTTTTCATGGAGAGCATACTCCACGCAAATGGCTTCAACCAAGTTTTCATGGAGAGCATACTCCACGTAAATGGCTTCAACCAAGTTTTCATGGAGAGCAAACTCCACGCTGGGACTTTGGTTTGATCGACTTGTATTCCGTGGTTTCAGGGGAGAAATATAGAACATACCTTGAAGAAACCCTTGCATCCCTCACATGTCCGTACACCATAATGTTGACATGCCGCATTGTCGCCACATACCGCACACAGCAAGCTCTCTTTCTGCATACCCTCACGCCCGGGGGACGAGCGAGTAGAGCTGGGTGTGGTCGGCGTCTTTGGGGACTGTATTGTGTATTTCTGCAACTCGATGCTAAAATGACATAAGGAGACACTTTAATTATAAATATATTAATTAATTCAGTTTTACACCCTAACCCATGTATGTCGCTTTACGTAGAGGGGATTAATAAAAAAAAATAAAAAAATACACTACATCTGTTGGTAAGTAGCCATCTTAAACATATTTCCATTGGCTGACCAGGTCATAATTTGTTTACAGCCGCTCTCATGTAAATTAAAAGGGCTACATTTATGAATAATAATAACAATGTTAACAATAATCAAAAATAAAAATAAAATAATAAAAATTATATATTCATATACATGCAAATATATACAGGGGTTCCATATGACCCTGGAGTTGACCCTTTGACCCTAACTGAGAAACTATTAGGTAATTTATCATATATATTGTAATTTTCATGATTTCGAAATAGGATTCTACTTTGCAAATTTTTAGTGTAAAATTCTTCGGCAATGAGCCTTAAAACGCTACTTGCGATATGTAGTATTATAACTCAAGCAACCACATGTCGTGACTACCGATTGCAGTTGTCAAGAAATTTTTCGGAAACGGTTTTGACTTATTTTAGGAAACAAGACCCACTTTATTCATAGGCATATAAACAAGCAATTTTACTAACAGTATAACAATAATTTCCAGTTTATTTTTTTAATTACCTTTCAGGTGTATGTGGAGGCATTGGAATAGTAAGTGATGGTCTCCTGCCGTAGTGTCTCCCTGCTGGGGACCAGCGATCCATAACCGGATATCCGGTATCCATTGATTGTAATCCTTGACAACTAGTTCCTTGAAGTGCAGAGGCACTGCCGTATATTGGTTGATTATAACTGCCGTACGGGTACCGTGACGCAGTTTGACGGGATTCAGACCGTCTCAAAATGGCTGCCTCCTCGAGTTGGTGCGCATGCGCTTGAGGAAGTTGTTGGGACTGGTAAATATTTACATTGATATTTAATTTATTGTCCACTGAAGGGTCGCCGTATGTTTGTTGCATGGGTTGGGGTTGGAACATCCCGTGGGTAAGGGGATCCGTCGTAGATGGGAAAGCACCACTAGGGGTTGAACTGGTATCTCTCTGATACAATTTGTCTGATGATTGGCTGTGCGCATGCGCGTGAGGGTGAACATGAGAAGAATCATGCGCGTGAGGGTGAACATGAGAAGAATCGCCGTAGGGGTTACTTGAATATATGCACTGCTCACTAGTTGAAGGAAATCCTCGGAAAGCCATTTCCGCGAATGATGATGCCGTATCTGTGTATTTTTGAGTATTACTTGCTTGTGACGTCATTACTGACGCAGAGTCCGGAAAAAGCATTTTCCCAACATCCTTTTCCAGTGTAAAATTTACAGTCCCTTCATAAACAACTGGTTCCGCGAATGTAGATGTGTGTGACTGTCCCTGAAACGTTGAAGCGGATGTGGTTCCCGGATCTGGTGTGGAGAAATCAAATCTGAAAGAATCGTCTTCAACGAAACTTCCTGTATCGACTTGAAGTTCCTGGAAAAAGGTAAAAAACGAACGTTATACAGAAATACAAACTATTGTTTACGATTTTTCTATTTCCAAGAAGATTAAATTTCAAATATAGCAATTATTTATATCTTGCGGTCATATATTTCCAAGAAAATTGAGAAGACAATCTTGCAAGCGTCCTGCAAAACGATTACATTTCTATCTTCATTTTATTAACATGATTTCAAACAAAATTTGGAAGACCCTTCGAAATGTTTCCGTAGAAAATTCTGTAAGTAATTTAATCGTCTCCTTTGTTATGGGTAGTGAGATAGTTCTCATCTCGCTTACCACTAGCTGTCAGCCCATTGTATTTTTTTTAAAGTGAATATAAGATTAAGATTTTAAAAAAGTTGATGTATATTCGGTGAGAAGATTTCGACTGTACAAGATCATTCGTAATATGCCGAAATTTCACGTTTCGGTTGAAGCTAAGGATAAAACCACGGGCATTTTTCTATATTTGTGGGTTGAATACTAAGGCACAATAGTGGAAAATTTAACACATAAAAAAACAAGTATACAAAATGCATTTAAAGTTTTCCTCTCGATATTTCGATAACAATTTTCTTGTCATATACTTTCTACAAACAACAACAACAACAACAACAAAAGAACCGAGAAAACCATACCTTTCTACAAAACATTAATTGACAGGTGATTTAACAGTACATATATAGCACTTTGAATAGCATCCAGTTCTTACAACGTAATACTTGCAGATGTGATACTTCTATTCCTAGCAGACGATAAGGATTGTTTGAAATAACCAATAATTTGTATTTAACTGTGCTTTTATACAGGTAAATGTGCATTTTTGCTCATCAGAGGACTTCGCTGACCGCCTGACTCGCAGACCGCCTGACTCGCAGACCGCCTGACTCGCAGACCGCCTGACTCGCAGACCGCCTGACTCGCATATGAATGAACAAGACTCGGACCTTCAGTGAGTATTTAGTAAATAATGTGTCGAGAGAAAGTATGCGCTAATGAACGACTGAGACATTAATGGCTGATGTTGAAGGACAAATGTTTACCTGCAAAGCCATTCCAAAGCTTGTGTTCGGAAATATGCCAATATCTGCACTCCCTATAGAAGGGATGGTTCCCCCCGGGGTCGGGGGATTCTGGTACGATTCAGTCGCCGTGGTAGGGCCAGTATAAGTCGGCTGCAAAAGAGAAGAAATGAATATAAATTTTAAAAAAGACCATCTCAATAATAAGACCACCTCAAATTAAGAACACAATTTTCAAGTCCATTGTCACTGTTTTACTCTTTATTCAACCTCAATATTAAGACCACCTCAATATTAAGACCACCTCAATATTAAGACCAGTTGTCAAGGGTCCCAAGGGTGGTATTAGTATTGAGGCATTACTGTATAAGTATTTTTGTTATAACATTCTCGAGCAGTTTTAGGAAATGGATGAACAATAACTACATGACCGAGGCTGATTATGCGACTTAAAAGCATATACAACACAATCGTTTCAGGAATATATTGCCATAAAAGTCCATGTTTTATTCTGCTCTGTTATAGTAAAACCATTGGCAGACCTTGTTACGCTTCGCTCGTATTCCGATACTTCTTATCACCATGATACTGTAGTCGGACCTCGTTCATTCGAATTCATCGGGTCCGTAACTTTATTTCGAATAAAACATGGTTTCGAATAACCCATTTTAATTCGATGTGCATAAGAAGATATTTCGGATGATACCTGGTTTTCGGATAAAAGGTTGTCGAATATTCGTGGTTCGACTGTATCTCAATAGATTGGATTTCGATTTACGAAATATGATAATTGTAAAATGCAATCTGCTACATATTATATGGATATAAAATACACAGCGTGTTATTTGATTGTTAATTGTTCCCACTGTAAGAACATTAGAAAAAACATTTAGATTTAAGAGAAACTGATCAAAATAACTCCAGCAGTTAAATTATTGTCAAAATATGCTAACCAATCATTTAAAAAATGCATACAGTCGTGCTCTTAAACATTGCATTACAACTTTTTATCAAGTTTCTAGTAATTACAAAACATCTGTATGAAGACATTTACAAACGATTATCTTATATTTACCACCAAACATATATTTGCCAAAAAATCAAGACTATATCTACCTTTGACTATAAAAAACGTACGAACGAACGAACGTACGAACGAACGAACGAACGAACGAACGTACGAACGAACGAACGAACGAACGAACGAACGAACGAACGAACGAACGAACGAACGAACGAACGAACGAACAATCGAACGAACAATCGAAACGGACGAACAAACGAATAGATAAATACATACACAAATAAACTAAGTCCATTATTCCGCCAGTCATCCGCTTTCTCATGCACACCGACCAATGTGACATTGACGGGTAAGTTTGTGTTAAATACAGGAGAAAGTGAAACGTGCAAAACTTTAGCATTAGTAATCAGTCACGTATACGAACATCTCTGACGTATCGAAGAGTGCGAAAATTAAATAAAATTATAGTTTTGTCCGTCCTTAGCAATATTAACACGTTGTGATGTCATCGATATTAATATCAGCGTATGCGTCATTAGACTTCTACGTTAGTCACACACGACGTAATATCGAATACTGTTCGGTTCAAACGCTGACTAAAATACGATAATTGTAACCTTTCAACATGTAGAGCGAAATTTTTATCACAAATGATTTTTGTCTAAAGTGTTAAATGATATCATGAATCATTTGTATTATCATATGCAAAACAGCAAACAGTACTATATAAAATAATGATATATTATTATATGTTGATATATTTGTAGTCCTACTATATCAATATGTTATCATACTATATTAATATGATATTCAAATATTTAAAAAGTCGTATTCATACGCAGCTTTCCGTGCCCTTTAGCTGGCTTATCGCAGTGGATTGTCTCCCTTGAAAATGACCCGAAAATCGATATCGAGTTTCCAGTTCTACCAGGTTTGATCAATAGATTATAGAGGGAAATTATTTTCCTACGTAAATTTAAACATTTAATCTTAATACTAGAATAGTTTAGCAGTTATGACAATATTCCTCAATTCCCTGTATTTCATTTAGTGTAAAGAAAATATTTATTCTAACTAAAGTTACAAGTCTACATTCATTCTATAACTGTATATCCTAATAATACCTATATATAAAACATTTAAAAACATTATGCTATTAAATCAAACTGGTAAAATGCAGATGTAGGCCTACATAAAATGAAATATCCCACAGGTTTTCTGCTTATATCACAAATAGCAATATTATATACATTATGGCAATATGTATATTAAGTATCGTGTGAAAATACGACATAATAAGATGAAAGTACTGTTTGCCTTATCAAACATGAAACATATATTTCATATAGATAAAACAATGCATTTAATATTATATAAACGAAAAAGAAGTTAAATTAAAACAAAACATTCGGTCATTTAACAAGTTTTGTCCGTGCGTAAAATGATAAAACCATATATTTTATATATGATAAGGTTTAACGCCGTTTTTCAGCAATGTTTCTGCTATATACGGCTGTAAGTTGACCCAACCAGTTTTCCTGGAATTAATCAACAACCACTATTAACTTGCCCTTCCCCACATGAATCAGAGGGGGAGGACAAATGACCGCGCCCAACACATTCACAGATAAAAATAATAAAGGGAAATATTAGTAATTAAAGAAAAAACATTAGCGCAGAATACGTATCAAAATCAACCGACGGTCGTGGTGATTTTTGTTACAAAAATATAATAGTTATATTGTGCCAGCGCGTGCTGCTTACAGCCTGTCTGTTTATTCCGAAAAGAAATCAGTCAAAGAAGTTTAGTTATCAATGACAATCTTGTTGAATCATTCTAACGTTGGAAAAAGACACATGAAAAAAAGAGAAAATGAGCGGATTTTATCTGTTTCGGTCCATAAAATTAATAAAAACCATTGAAAAATCGGAGCGTAACAAATTGAAATAATTTTTTATTTTTTTTAAATCAACAAATAAATCATTCTGAGAAAATCTAGCGCTTAACTTGTCATGAAGCATTTTGTCAAAACATATGGCGATTATTTTTATTACCGAGTATTTTAACCAAGATACAACTTTCAAACGCTCTCGATTGCCAGAAACACGTGCGCGTGCGGTGATTGGGTCCGTACGACAGAACGCGCGCGTGCAGTTGACGAAAAGCGGTCTGTCATCCATTGTCGTAAAAATGTAAGCACATGATTTAATTCAATTTTCTTCGGGAAGTGGTTACCCAGACAATATAAGACTGGTTATTAGTGGAAAACGATCTCAATTTTCAAATAATCGCTGGTTTGTGAGCTTTCGTAAATTAATATTGCTGCGAGTTAATCGTCCGTATTAATTTGGTAAAGTGACCGCCGCGTCTAAAAATGGCAACATAATCCCCACCGAGTTGTCTTGTAGAATCTGTTGTTTGAATCCAACGCGTACGATTTGATGCAGTTACACAGGATTGATGTTCATTTCAGCTTTTGAAAAGTTGAATTTGAACTGTTGACAATTTTTGTGGATTTCGACTTACGGAGGATATATTTGCTATTAAAAATAAACATGCTTTTCCTAAATATTTCATGACAAACAAATTGTATGGAATTAATATCTTCTTATTCTTTAAAAATATGATAACATAACTTACCGGATGATGTAAGAGCAACATGGAGTAATCGGCGCACGTGCTTATCAATGGCCGATTTGATGACGTCACTGGCGCGTGCTCTGGGCTCGTGGTCGGGTTACTCGTCAGGGTGGCTGTTGAAGACAACGGAGTTTCAGCGGAGAGATCTAGAATAAATAAAAAAACTTGGTCTTAATAGTCATACGATTATGTAGAAAGTTGATACATATATTTCACTGTGGTTATTTTTATACAGTCTTACCTCGTTCATTCGAATTCATCGAGTATTTCGAATCATACATGGTTTCGAATAACCCATTTCAATTTAACATTCCTAAGAAGATAGATCGGGATCTGATATTTATTTCGGATGATACGAAATATTCGGATAGAAAAGTATACACAATACAGACTTTCACATTCTAAGCACGTACTTAAAACGGAGAAATTAAAATATTTCTGTCAATTTATTTGATAAATTAGAATTTTTAGAGTTGACAGATCATTAGTTTTATATTATTTTGAATAGCTGCATGGATATACGTATTTTAAATATCGTTTTTTTATCAATTTCTATTCGTAGAGTATGGAATCAGAATAGGTTAAAAAAACTTATATTTGAGTTCTATTTTTAGAGTACAACAAATGTCGTGTATAGCGTAAGGCTTGAACGTTGACAGATGTATGCACTAAATGTCGAAATTTTAAGAATCTGCATTTTTGATAAATATTCGAAATAGAGTCGTGTTTTGTCAGAGAATCAGATAGTTTATGAGTAGTTGTTTGAGCCAAATATATAATCAAATATCAATAATTCTAACACAAAGCAAAACAATACCATGACAACAAACATCGCGAAAACGGGTGACAAATCAGATTTTGCGGGTACTTTTCTTTTTTTCTACCATGCGCATGCAAAACACTCACGGGGTATTTTTATTACCGATTTTATCTGTATAAGAAATCGACACATCGGTCAACATCCATTCTAAAATCTTTGATACCCGAATTTCTTTCGTATCAATCAATCTTTGCGCGACACTCATTTTTGCTACAATTTATGATGCGACGGAAGAATTTTTCTGTTGGAAGTTCGGTTAAGTTGTGAAACAATTCTACAGCAATACTGAAGTATGTCGTCTTTTTCTCGACCATCAAACAGAAGAGCAAAAGGACCTGTAAGCATAATTAGCATATATTTGTTTGTCAATATGAGAAAGCCGCGTTCAGTGGTCCACTTGCGGCCGTGGTTGGCAATTCATGCTAGGTTTGTTACTATGCTCAGCTTTACATCCGTTTCGCAATGTGCTTAGATTTACGAGCAAGGAGCGCAGAAGTTTGGCAACAAAGGAATGTTTCTCCGGTCCGCAGTTAGTAATTGTGCTGGTTTCCGGCTCAACGACTCTAAATGCCGACTTGGTCCAGAGCGCCATATTGCAGCATGTTTACTTGATTATTTCAATGTTGCGCACATTTTTGTTCGTTTCGGTTCCTTTGGTGACAGGTGTGATGTTTTATAATATATAGTTCAAACCGTTTTGAAGTACACAATATAATATGAAGTAATATACAAAGTGCAGGCAGACAGTCGGACCTCATTAATTCGAATTCATCTGGTCTGAAATTTTATTGCGAATAATACAGGGTTTCGAATAGCTCATTTCAGTTCGTCGTGCATAAAAAGAAACATCGGGACCCGATATTTATTTCGGATTACACCATGTATTCGGATATAAGGCTGTCGAATAAACGGTGTTCGACTGTATATTCTCTGAATATTTATTAAGCACTGTGGCTCCGATTTCACTAAAAAATCTCAATTATAACTGGTCAGCCTCAAACTAAGATATTCAAGAACTTATATCTAGAATTATATATAATATAGTAAACAATTTGCGGTGACTGCATGGCGTATTCAACACCTGACACGATAACTATCGTAATTTGAGGCGAAACTGTTAACAAAAGTTAGGTACATTAGCAACGGTATCAACCGTGAAACTGTTTGGTGTACGCCGAGTATACACGTCATTCAACAAATATGAAAACATTTGAACTGAGAAGTATCGAAATTTGAGGAGAAACCCGGAACCAGCAGATTAGTTCTTGAATAATCAGATTTGTTGAATCCCCATCTTCAATATTACACCATTTTATCATGGTGACTATGAGGCAATGACTTTTCTTGAGCAAACTGACCGGTGGCAGATACAACTTTGATCAGGCTGAATAAGTTGCTTACAAGATTTATGTAGAGGCGTTTTGAGTCCTTTAGCAAGACTGAGCTAATATTATACATGTAAGTACATGTAATGTGGTTAAACGGAAATAAAAAATAGACAAAGTGTAATAACAAACATTTTAACGATCCATTATGCGTGTGATTAAAGAACTATTTCGTTTGCCTACATCTAAAAATTCACTTACATACCGAAAGTAGTGTGTGTTCCAATGGACAAAATATCTTACACAAATAGTTATTCTGGTTGTTATAAAATAATGACAATTCCACACATCTGATATAAATGTATATACATGAGAGTATAGTTTATACACATACAGTTTGATACGACAAGTGTCCATTATAAAGTGTTTGAAACCAAAACCAAAAAAATAGAAAGGAAAAAAGTAGAATTAAGGAAAAAAGTAAGTCTGCGATAAAAACAGAACAGAAAAGAACAGAATATTTCTATTTATTTGTGTATGAAAACGATTAGAACGCAATGAAACAGAAAATGCTTACTTTATTACGAATATCATGAAAATAACATAACAGACCGGAACAGAACGGAACGGAATGGAACGGAACGGAAAGGAACGGAACAGAACAGAACGGAACGGGACGGAAACTATGTACATTTATGCTTAAAAGGGTGTTTAAAGGAATGCGATAAATGACAACAACAACAACATATGTGAAATAAACACAAGAACAAAATATAAAATAATAAACAACAATGTTTATTTCCCTATTAATAGAACAGAACAGAATATTTATTAACTTGCACATCTTTTTATCTGTGAATAACATATATTTTCATGGCTACGTATTATGCTGTCAAATATTTATGTGATAGTTTCAATTAATTGTCTAAGTGTAAGCAATATGCGTGCATTTGTCAAAGAAAAAATATGAATTACTTGTACAATGGATGAATTATATGAAACACAACTGAATCCATTTTGCACCCAATTTCTTTTTTAAAAGTAGTACAACAGTGTGAATCATTTCTAATATATTGATTTATCCAAATAAACAAAACAGTAAAAAATTATTGCTATTTTTTTTTGGACAGTGCACTACCAAGCCCCACAAGTGTCAACAATACCATATTGTTACACTGTATTTACAGAACAGATTGATTTATTGATATTTTATAATAATAATAATGCTGTTTTCTATATTTATTCATGTTGCATCACTGTCGCTTGTCATGTATATTGTAATATTTCGTTTGACTATGTTGTATGTATAAATGTACATGTACTTACTCTCATAGAGTATATCAATATTATTATTTTGTAAATTGTATTCATTGGATGATAAGTATTCTACTTCAATCCAAATATTATTAAATCATTCTGTTATGTTCTATCTACATACATGTATTTGCCTTTTACTTATTTTATTATGAACTCGCTAAGATAACATAATCAGTTTAAAAAATAAAAATAAACAGATGGTTTCATGTTACACCATTTGAGAAATTGCATTTGGTACATATAGATACAACAACATACTACAACAGTTTGAGGTTTCCAAGACGTGGTTCTATTTATGTACAAGCGTAAATATATAAATATATATAAGTATAAATATAGATTTCCTGTAATCAATACTTATTTTTATCTCATTTGTAGTCCTTATTATTATAGGTCAATATCTGCTCAGTCCATTTAAATATGCACGGTTTTAGACGTGCGAAGAACCATTACTACGCGTAACGGACTAAAATCTTATTTTATCATATTACTAACAGACAGAACTTGTAAAAAACGCTTGTTAGAAACATCTTGAAGTTTTTTTTAAAAAAAGGATGATACAAATTTATTTTCGACAAATACGGATGAATGCATCATGTGTTTATTCTTGTTAATGCATATTAATAGAAGTTTAAACAATTATGAAATATAATTTTCATGTCTGTGTAGGCAAATAAATGAGCAAAAATGAGCAGAAAAAATAAAAATCAAAATCAAAGGCAACTAGAATAAAAAATTTTAAACACAACCTGTAATAGCATAAAACGCACATTTACAATATAATATTTGCGTACTACGCAATGACTGTAAAATAAGTTTGAAGAAATACTGATTAATAATAAAAAAGAGAGACTATGATGAGTACAGATTCGATGATTGTGTTATTGTAGATACAATATAAAGAATTATAAGTGTGTATGTACTAATGTTATTTCTGAATGAAATGGTGAATGTTTTGTATGTACAGGGTGTCAAAAAAGTTTGTTCACAAAGTTTGAATTTAGATAAAAAGAAAATAATGTTTGTGTACACTGGCTATATTTCACATCATGAAAGATACAATTTATTTAATGAATTTGTGTTTTATTTAGAGATCTCAAATAGAAGTAAACTTTTGGTCCATAGCGACATAGATGGAAAGAGCATTTAAAAAATATAAAAAATCAAACTTTGAAAACGAACTTTTTTAACACCCCGTAAATTCATAAATAAAAATACAATTATCCTTGTTTTCAGTATTATTTAGCGTTTTATTAAATTTATTTATTCGTGGATAGTTGTTAATAACTTTTAAAATAAACCATTGACTTTGGAAGCCTGTCCGACAACTATATATATTATTTACAACTTGGGACACGTTCAAGTCCTTTATTTATAATGTCTTATTTCGGGACCATGAGTAGGCCTATATAGAAAAAATGGAATTCATATGAACATATGAACATCTAAACATATATAATCATGAAATCGAACTGGTAAATACAAGTCATAAGCATGTATCATGCATGAAACTGTGAGTTCACAGCATACATTTATCATAATATATAATTCTGCAATTTTGCAAAGGTATGATTTTTGAGATTATGTGGAATATCAATTAATATAATATAGTTTATTGTTTTGTTTCTTGCTGTGTATGCTCACGTAAGTTGTGATAATTTCCCGTAAAAGTACACGGTTCTCCGTTAAATATCGTCTCGGCTATCCAGTAGGCGAAAGAACTTAACAAAATCGAAGAAAACTAATAAGATTATTTCCTATGCTTTGCGAAATATCGCACGTGTATATTAGCGAAGTTCAAAGAAAATGGCGACGTTGACACTAATAGATATAGGGTTCATTACGTAGTGGACTATTTCGCCGTAAGAAATCTAAATCTCAACATATATTTCGCTTCAGCAACAAATATAGACACAAAATATTGTGTACAGCGACCGTACTTATGTCAAGGAGGAACTAAATGTGTGGTCCACTCAGTTGATCATAATACCTTCCACCCGGAGTAAAGGACTTACCCTTGGGTACACTTTCTCCAGGGTACAACAATTCTTGATGATACACGGATTTCGAGTTGTTATACTGTCCGTGTCTCGTTCTCCAAAATCTACACGGATGCATTGTATTGTCTAAATCACATTTCATGATTATTGAACAGAAACGTCCTAATTAACACGCACCTGTTCTCACTTCTTAGCAAATAATCTCAGTATATACCAGATGTAAGTAAAATCTAGGTCCTAATTCTCCATCATTGACGACAATATTTGAGTAAAACACACCTTTAAATGGAAAAAACCGTTTAACCTCGTAGAGTCTTCAACAATTGTCACTGAACTTGATATTCTTTATCACTATAAATATTCGCGCACAGCTAGTAGGTGGAACGTACAAGCGAATATATCCAGTTGATATTATGTTCCTTAAATGTAAATGTTAGATGTTAAGCGCTCACATTTACGTGAGACATAAATCGAAATCGATTGAATGACTAGATTCAATCCGTTTAAATGGATTAATCCAATAGAATAGATGGTGTCGGAAATTTCAAATAACGCTGGCAAATTTCTTGACAATTCGACGTAGCGTGCGGACACCGTATTGGGCGATTCCAGCGAGCAAGTGGGCGTTTGTTCTTATTATGAGGATTTTTGACGACTAAATGGCCAATCAATTATATTTGAATTTAGCTCACTTAAACTGAGAAATAAATTGTCATGAAATCATTTTAAGCTTTTTTCTCAAACATTGCGCTCGTGTTTTTTTTGTGGCTGTCCAGAAAACCGCATACCAGAAATTGATGACTGCACAACAATACATGTAGTTAAAGATCAGGTCCCGGTTCTTCAAAACTTTTCAAATTACCTTTCCACCCACCTACGTTTGGTGGTTTGAGCTAAGCTAAACAAATTAACTTTTTAAGAATGACCCCGGATTGTAAAACTGTAAAACAACAAACAATTGTTGCTTCTGTCACGCAGGAACGCGATGGTTGTTTTAGAAGGGTTCTCTTAGAGGAGGGCCCTAGATAATGTTGTTAAAACTTTTGGCCCAACCCTTTTGTATGTATGTACAAGTTTCTTGTATGTTTGTGCAAATATGATAGTTATATGTATAAATACAATAAAATGTGATTAAACCAAGTAGTGTTCTCGACACCATTGCAATAAAAGGAAATACTAATGTGTGTATGTAACCATACAGCAATCAAAGCGTTTGTTGTTTCATATACTCCTTAAATCTAGAAAAAACAAGTTATATATACATTTTAGCAAGTTTTTATCAAGTTATTTGATATATGCGGTGTTTGTACATGTTACCAATTCATTCTAATTTTGGTAAATGATAAATGCAGTTTTGATAAGTGTACCGGTCTAATTATGTACTAAATGATTCGAAAGTGTTCTTTTTCGGCACAGCCGTACTGACATGGTTTTGCTATTTGCATATCAGTGTCGTGTAAACCAACTGAATCTTACATTAACCACCAAGAAGATTTCTCTTCAATCGAACAACGTCTGTAATCTTGACGCGGAATGGTTAACCTTTCGGTGAGTTTACAAAAATCCTTTTTGGGATCTGGAGTGACCAGCAATCGTAATATCTCAGCATTTTTTTATGTTGCAAAACAAATCTTATCCTTCAAATTGCGCCGACCATCTTTTTTTAAAGATATTTCTTGTTTCATTTGTGATGAAATTTGGAAAAGCACGATTTCTACAATATAAATGCATCAACTACGATTATCATTTTTATAGAAATTAAACGCGCTGTTGTGTACAACGAGACATACAATTTCTAGAATAACTTTTGAAATATCAAACAGTTGTGAATAATGTACAAAGAGACATGGCAATTCCTAGGATACAAGTTGACCTATTCATTCACTTGGAAAGTCGACTTTGACTGTGACATGCCTCAGTATATAAATTGTTTGTACAAACTATTTGTTTCTTTTTGTGGTATTTCAATGAACATTTTTTCGGTGAGAAGAATTTTCATCATGAATTTAGTGTATTCAACTAACTGCTTTATCGAAACTATGCTTAACATTGGTTGGTTGAAATACACACGAAAAACATGGGTGCTAATAAATGATAGAAAAACAACATAACACCGTGTACTAAACGCAAGCCAGACTTTGTTTTCCATCGAGGCCATCCTTAAATAACTGTTTGTTTGACAAAACCCTGAAAATGCCCTGTACTGATATTGAGGTGACCGAGTAGGAAAATGTTAGTGGGCTGTGTATTGATAGCTGGAACGTAAATTACCTTAAAAAGTAATAAAATATACCTACATATATGACCCTTGAGTTGACCCTTTGACCCCTGGATTTTCCAAAATGCCAAATTTTGATCCTTAGGAACATTTTTTTCTCTGTAAATTATGAGTATTTTTTTACTATAAAATGGTAAAATCTGGACAAAAATGATCAAAGTGATTTTTGAGCTTCAGCACCTAGTGGAACCCCTGCCAACCCACCTACATTTTGCTGGTCGGGAAGCCCCGCATACGTGTCTCTGTACTCCGACTTTTACACGCGTCTTCGTAATAGTTGTACAGCGACAATACAGGATGTGACGTCCGTGGCTGGACTACTGGTCGGGTTACGTACGCTGAACAAACATTTTTTAAGGCATGTCCTAATCTAACTTGTTCTCACTATTCTTCCCAATCTCTCTCTCTCGCCGCAGCATATGTTTGTACATGCGCTGACATTTAGAAGAGTGCCACAAAAGCAGTCAAATATAATGTCCTATAATGATAATAGTCCATATTATTTTCATTACTGCCAATTTCCATATAAAGTTTTCATAAATGTCAAACTCCCATAGTTCTAGGATCATAGGCAATTTGCTAATTGCATAATATGTTTGAGGACTTATGGGATAGTGATTAGGCTAGCAACCAATCTCCTTTGTCAAAAATATTGCTTTTACGCAAAATGAATTCATTTTTTCGTTGTTGTTTTCCGTCTATGAGGCGTGTTGATTAAACGGTACAGAAAACAGTTAGAGGGACGGATTGTTCCCGACTTAAAACAAAACCAAATTATTTCAATATTTGCCACAATAGATCCATTCCGCCCATTTCGCCCATTTTCCAATTCCCAAATGATGTAACTTTCTACATATCACTGATTTTATGCTTATCGTTTGTAAAAAGTCAAAATTTGATCTACATTAGGTATTGTACTTGTTTGGGTATTTTTCAAATTGAGTTTTTGGGGACATATGGGTGAAACTTTAAGTTCAAAAAGTGTGTGGGGACTTTTTTTAATTATTTCACCAAGCAATTCACACATTTTTGTACCATTATTAATTTAGCCTGTTTTATGACTTTGGATTGTTGGTCGTGATATTTAACATTGCAACAATATTCAGTATTTTGTACCAAAAAAGACGACAGTTTCCGAATGATACACATTGCAATAACTAGCAATTATGTTGTATGTATGAACATGTGTAGATATGCAGATATTTTTAATGTCGACGTCTTACACCTTTATTGTTTGAAGACCATATTGTAAAAAAGTTACACCTGTAGCGTATTGTGATATCTTCATGAAATTAAGATGTTATATTATTTGTATATTAATAAAGAATAAGATAAACATGTGTCTCATTCATCTCTCGTTTTTCTAAATTATTACAATTCGTTCATTTCGCCTCTTTGGCTCTAACTTATATATTTAATGATAATTTCAATATGGACATTTTTTAACGTTTGTCGTTTCACTTCTACCTGTTCGTTTTCATCTTTATGTTCCATTTATGCCGAACTATAGCAAAATTTAACAAAACTTTCAATAAACTCCATCCTCCAATCAACAAGTATCTTCAAGTTGCCACGGCAACACATTAATTAATGACATGTCTATTATGAAAAAGCGCTTATAAATGAAATGTTAAATAAATAAACTTTTACTTCAAACAGGACTCCGGATTTCGGAGAAATTACCTATTCCGCTAATTTTCCTTACCTTGAACAATTCAAATATTCCGCTCGTGCCATCTGACCCGTGCCCGTTATTAAACATTCCGGAAGTGGAAAAAACACACCTAAGTCGTAATCCAAGACGTCTATTTTCAGTTGGAAGAGTTTTACAACAAAATTGATCCATTGTTTTATTAATTAGCTCAGATAATTAACTATAAAGCAGCGAACATCGATCTATCTTTATTAGCGTCTTTGAAAACATAAAGTCAATTATTTAGTATTGCTACAACCAAAACTTATACAGACACCCATAACGATAATTGATAGTAATTTAAAACAAAAAAATGCCCTACAATTTTAATGCCACGTTCATGATATGTAATCATAGATATTTCCCGATTATGATCACAATGTAAATTACTTTAAGATAAACAAAAGACAAAGCGATTTGTATTTATGGCATATGTGCTTAGTACAGATGAGAAAAAAAATCCACACATTTCTCCAGAAGTCCACAGACACATTCGCTCATAATATGAGTTCTATTTTCTTTTGCTGCCACGGAGGATACCAGTAGGGGTTTATATATTAGGGTTTAGGAAGGCTAACATTTACTGACATTTTCGTATCTTTACATTAAATGTCTGGAGTAGCTTATATGACCAAACGTAAAGATCATAGCAATTTCGGGCCTTTTCTAAAATGCCGAAGTGACCTTTGCCTGTCTATGCCGAATGCTAACGAACAAGAACGCAAGATATACCTCGTATGCCTATCGAGTCATATGTATTTGAATAAATGTCAGCGATATAATGTATACATCTGAGATCATTGCTGCACTTTAATGAGAACACAAAAGCAGTTTATTACTGTATTTTACGATTACATAACACCGGTTGATAAATGCATTTACTGTGCGCATGCGCTTTAAAACGCCACGTGCCTGTTCTAGTCAGTGGTGGCACCGCATCGCAAGTGCAAGGGGTATTTGGTTACATGACAAAAAGCCTTATTCCCAAGATAATTTTAGTTAGGTGTAAGGCACACCGATTGCGTGATGTCTGAATTCACGCCTTTAAATGCATTACATACACGCCATAGACATTTAAAATTAAAACAAACCGTCTCGAATACCGGGTTCAATTCTTGATGCGAATGTAATAACTGGCAATTACTGTTCAGAATCACGGCAGTGCATATATGTTATGACACATATGCGCTGTATATTACATATAATATTGGTGTCTACTTTTTGAACCTATTGGCGTTGAATCAAGAATTCCGACTTAATTCAGGTCGACTTTTTTCTACCTAGTACATCTTTTGTTGTTATTTATTTAATTTCACCATCCTTAAAAACAGTTTGTGGCACCCCTACTCGATTTTTAGATTTTTCTAAGAAATTTAGAAATTTACATTTCAGCACCAAAGAGAAAAGAAATAAGCAGGAGTAGATTTCATTCGGTCGGGCGGACTGCTGCAAGTTGGGGGCCAACATCGGTTTGGATACCACAAGTCGGTCATAACATAGATATGTAAGTTGAATATTGATGACAATTTGGCAGAGAAAAACAGTTACAACGTATTAACTTAACCGTTTTTATTATGTTTATTGCGCGCAATATAATAAAAATAAACTTTCAGCAAATCGTGGGAAAGCATACTTAAGTAAATGTTATCAACGCGCTGTGACATTTATAAAATAAAAACAAATTATTAATTACCAGAGCAAGTTGACTGTCACACGTAACTAAAAAATTCGTATGTAACTATCTATCATAAGGAACTTCCGCGAAGTGTTCCGATTGGCTACTTCGGTGTACCTCAGGTGTTGGTAAAGGTTTTGACCGTTTTTGTGTATTTTTTAATTCTTAAGACAAGATTTGCAATCAGTGTCTATTAACTTTTTACGCGATTAAACAATACGTCTTAAGCGGCCGTTGCACAATGGGACCATTTAAGTTATCAAATGTTGGCCCGGTCTGTTTTGCCGGTACGGAATACCGGTTTTTTGCCCAACCTTTAAAATTGACAAGCAAATTGATATTGAATCAAGAGAGACTTCTGTAATTACATAGTGTTTCAATGAGTATTGTCCGTGAGGATTTAATGGCATTTTAAGTACATGGATCATCCCTGTAGTGAAATAACTTTTGACACTGATCGGGTCATCAGGGGCGATATCGCGGATCATTGGTCAATCAGAGTGTCACGTGGTCAATTGTCAAGTCACGTGCCACGGTGAAATATTCTATCCGATTTAATTTTGTTGTAAGTTGGACACTAAGCATGCGGCGTGTAATTATAATTGAAATAGCAGACGACATCCCGAATTGACCAACTTCCTGGGGTTCTAAAACCTTTATTCCGTGTAATCTACCACGTTGACACGCGTCGATCGACACAAATGAGCCTAAATTTGTTACATTTGATCTTCCCTCTGTAACCGAAATTGCATCTCAGCGGACGATATTTATTCGCGAATTTAATGGACCGCGAGTTGTCGTGATATTTTATCGTTAAATAATTAATTATTGCCTCTGCGTGCATATGTTGTTAATTTTACAGGAACCAAATTACAAGCTTTATTTGCACTGTGATAGTTTTCCTAATACTATTGATGTTATGATAAGTATTATTATCTATACATGTACATGTAATTAGAATTATTATTATACTTCGGATAAATACTCACCGTAAATTTTCCATAATTCGAAAGCTTATTATTTTTATTTTGAATTACGAATTTAAATAACACGGATGTGTGATATTTTTAATATTACCCTACCGGATGTTATTCAAAACCTTTTCACCCGGTCGGGAGATATTTAAACAGCAAACTACAGCTCAATGTTGTTAACAAGCTTTCAGAAAATTGTATCAGGCGACGGACTAGATTTTAACTGAATGCATGACATAATGGACATTTATTTTCGACCAATTTATACACGAAAGTATTATACATACATTTTATAATAACATATATACACTCGGACCTCGCTCATTCGATTTTTTCGGGTCCGACATTTTATTTCGAATAAAACATGGTTTCGAATAGCCCATTTTAATTCAACGTGCCTGAGTATTCGGATAGAAAACCAAGTATTCGGATAGAAAACCAAGTATTCGGATAGAAAACCAAGTATTCGGATAGAAAACCAAGTATTCGGATAGAAAACCAAGTATTTGGATAGAAAACCAAGTATTCAGATAAAAAACCAAGTATTCGGAAAGAAAACAAAGTATTCGGATAGAATGTTGTCGAATAAACGAGGTCCGACTGTAATAAGCATTGATTCCCGCGTCGGATTGTCTCAGGTTAATAGTATCTTATATCACCCTAACAACCATGTATTATCTATATAGAATCATTTAAAGTCTATGAATATTGAAATAACAAATAAGAATTATATCATTAAATCATAGTTTGACGCATCATGGATTTAACTATTTCAGGTTATTTCGTAACACAATCAGTTAGTCTCTAAAATACATGAAAAGAACCTAATGAATTCATAAGTGCATTACTCAATAATGTTTGGTGTATTCTCCAGAGCGATAACCACTCATCGACAACAATAATGATATAACGGGCTTTTTTCGCCGCTATATGCGTGTATTGCTCGCGTGTCTACGGCGATCGACTTATTGAAGGGTGTTATTACAGGATTTTCCTGGAATAAATATATTCCACAAATCAGGCTGCATACAAATATTTTATTTTGATGATCCAAGCACACGATACCAAAGATACGAATGTCTATAAAAGTATATTAATACAAACTGATATCATTGACTGCAAATTTGCATTATAATAATATGTTACTCATTTGAAAACCGGTTTAAAATACTTACCGAGAAATCAAACACAGAAATATTCATTGCAAGAGAAGTTAGTTACAATCCAACACAATTTTGGTAAGTTTTAAGTAAAAGTACGAACGTATAAACGCCATGAGTAACACTAGTTATCGTGACTTGGCATCATGTCATTGCGTCCCATCAAGTTTTCCCACAAAAATATGGACAGCTGACAATAATTGTATGTTTTAAACAAAACAAAATTTAAAAAAAAAGATTCGCTTACAATAATAGATTTGACTGTGAAAAGTTCTTGTCAACAGCACCCCCCAGTACGGTTCAGTTCGGTGCGGCGCGTTATGGCACCTGCAAGAGGCCAACACGCGAGTGCACCACCGACGCATGTACTTTACCTTAACCTGTGATGCTATTTATAGAAGAGTCTGGCTCGAAAGTAGTCTTTGTGTACGGTACTTTCACGTTAAAGGCAAATAAGTACTTTCTCGTTTTTATGTCTGCTTAAGTGACAGTGATTAATCAAGTACTGTTTAATTAATGAGTCTTAAACACACAATGCACCCTAATGCGCTAATTACCGCGATTTTTTGATAACTTTTTGTTTATTAATAGTGCTCAGATATTGTTCTACTCATAATAGGCAAGATATTTTTTATATTTTAAGTGAAAAATGTACTCAGTTGAATTTGGTTACTTTTGTTACAACAGAAAATCTTAATGTAACGAATTAGAAGGCCTTAGAAGTCGTTTGTGTTAATAAATAACACAATCATTGTTAACAATCGGAAAGGGGACTTTCAGGTATCGAAGACAAAAATATCGATGTCCAATAATACTGCAGTAGCAGACGACTATGTACGTAGCGCGGGAAAATCTTGGTAGAGTGGGAATAACTCTGATGACGCTGGTTGAAAAGTTTTCAATAATGCTCACAGACTTACCTCCCTTTAGTCATTTTGCTCGCAGACGTAAAAAACCGCCTCAGAGCGACCGTCTCTAGAACAACAACCCCTTTTCAACAACATTATCTTTTATAATTAAGAATTTACCATCAATTTAACCTCTCTAGAGCAACAAACTCTTTCCAACAACAGTATCCTTCTTTATTTAAGAATTTACCATCAATTTAACCTCTCTAGAGCAACAAACTCTTTCCAACAACATTATCCTTCTTTATTTAAGAATTTCCCATCAATTTAACCTCTCTAGAGCAACAACCTCTTTTCAACAACAGTATCTTTTTTAATTAAGAATTTCCCATTAATTTAATCTCTCTAGAGCAACAACCTCTTTTCAACAACAGTATCTTTTTTAATTAAGAATTAACCATCAATTTAACCTCTCTAGAGCAACAAACTCTTTTCAACAACAGTATCTTTTTTAATTAAGAATTAACCATCAATTTAACCTCTCTAGAGCAACAACCTCTTTTCAACAACAGTATCTTTTTTAATTAAGAATTAACCATCAATTTAACCTCTCTAGAGCAACAAACTCACAACAACAGCCATTATGGGCGTCTTCCAAAGGGTGTTCCTCTCGAGAGGTTGCACTGTATTAAAATTACCAAAGTTTGACGACAAATGTGTATCTTTACACCCGATACAACAACAAAAACAACGCTTTTTTTAGAGCCGTGACAGCCGTGTGTGGGATTTTCATGTTTATCAATTATTTTTGTCTGAAACGGAGAGCGGTTGATAAATAAATCAATTTATTTAAACATCGTTCTCTTAATTGGCCCGTCAAACCTCCATTGTTTGACAGCGAAAAACAAACAAAGCTTGTCTCACCGGGCTAATACGTAATATATTTATCATAACAATTTATAGACGGGTTGCCAAAATTTATTAACCGATTAGCATCATCGCCAATCAAAACAGTCTGTCGGCCGATCAGGAAGTCTCTAGAAACAGGCGGCGTTCCATAGTTCTATTGTTTACTATTGCTCGCTTATTGTTTGTTTTTTGTTGTGTTTTCAATATTTGACTTGACGGTGAACAAGTACATTTGTCATTCACCTGTCAGTAAATAAAACAACATTTGGTTGTGCTGATACAATTTTAATACGAAAACATCGTCTAGTTTCAATGTTTTCATGTTTGAGTCCATAGTTCTCTGATATGTGTTCTGGTTTTGAGACATGCATTTTAATTTCCAACGTTAGACGGATCCACTCATTGATATATGTACGCGTAGTGCTTTATAAATTGGCGGCTAAATATTTGTTTAATACTAGCACATGTACTAAAGGACAATCTCATCCCGAAAATTCAGAATTGTTCCATCCATAGCCACTCAAACCATGCTATGAGAGATGTTTAATGCCCTACTCTTAAAAGTAAACAGACGATATTACAAATATTGGTTTCATAGTTTGTACGCAACGAATATATATTTATTTATTAAAGTCTCATCTTTGTACAAAACATAGATATACATATAGTAAAAGCTATAAAAACATAAAACATTGCACAAAGCCATTCAAATAAGAATTATAAGAGACTATAATTATAAGCATACACCTCATACATAAAATTATACAAAATGAATACGATATATAATAAGACTATCGTATAGCCGAACTGTTAACATAAATATTTAATTTTAAACTATAATCGTGCGACTTAAAAGGAAACATTTACATAAAAACATATTTGTTTAACATTAAAATAAACGCACACATTATTTAACCATTTAAATAATGACATAATTCTTAAAAACGTAATAATATGTCATACAACATATAAATATATATTGCACGTACCTACTATCTACATCTCGTATATAAAACCAAGGAGCAGTCGTTTATCTTTATTGTAAATATGTTTTCCTCATGAGCTGCAAGGCTTATTGGATTTTGAAAATAAAGCATATCATCATATCTTTATTGTAAAAACGAATTAAACGCAGATAATAAAAACAAAACAAAACTGAATTTCAAAACAGGTATTAATGCACTTAAGATATCATTTATTATCCCGGTCAGACCGCAGATGAACTGATTAACAACTGCTCCTTGTATAAATATAAAACTTATCACACATTAACTATAAAAAATAATTTGGACATTATTTACATAGGTAAATTTTTCTACTATTTAAAATATCGTGACAGGTTTTGGCACAAATTCTAATGACTGTTTGATTGGTAAATACAAATTTAAGTTTTTCTTCATCAGGAAGATTATTAAAATGTGGATTAAGCGATGAAGCCTTCTGTAAAAGGGGCGTACGTATACTACTATATAAGTTGCAATGAAACAAAACATGAATTTCTGTCTCAATTTCACCACAGAAAGGACATTTACGATCAGATATACTTAAATTTTCATATCTGCCAGTTTCAATTCTAATTGGCGGAACACCACATCTAAATTTACTAAAAGCCGACCTATGCCTTGGTGGAAGAATTAGCTTACAATAGGGTTCGGCTTCAAAAACTGTTTTGTATGTACAATAGTTTCTTAACTTATTGCGACCTCTTCCGGATTTGCTGCCAACCCTAGAGATCGATACATTCCATTCATTGATGTAAACGGACATTAAATTATCAACAATATTATCACAAATTATATTTTTTGGCACATGTTTATCTAAATAAATAAAATTCAAAAGATTACAATTGCACAATTGTCTTTTTACTAAGAACATCCAATTTTTACAGCTATTGCTTGATTTGTCGTTTGCCCAGATTGCTGCACGCTTATTGATTCTTGACTCTGTAGTATTACAAATTCTTGCCCAGAAACTTGCCACAGATTTCCATTGACGGATGGAAGGGGGCACCCACGCCAACTCCCCAGCCAGCGCTGCATTTGGCGTGTACTTTCCTACCCCCAAGAAAAATCTCATAGCACGATTTTGAACATTATTAATGCGCGAGAACGATCGAACTCCCCAAATTGCTGTACCATAATTAATGACGGGCCAAACTAAAGAATCATACAATTTTGTAAAAACGTTATATGGCATACCACCAACTACTTTACATTTAGCAATTAAAAGGCCTAAAGCGCGGCTAGCACTCTGAGCAACGGCATTTACTGTAACATTATAATCTAGATGTTGATCAAGAACAAGACCTAAGTATGTATAGTTACTAACAATTGACAAAGTACTATTACCACAAGTAAAACTATATTCAGTACAGTGTACAGAAGATGGGCGAAAATGCATTATATTACTTTTTGAACCATTAACTGTCATGTCATTATGAAAACACCAATCATTTAAAGCATTCAACAATAATTGTAAATCATGAGCATTTTCAGCTAATAAAACAATATCATCAGCGTATAGTAAAATTGAAATTTTTTCATTTGCTAACTCAATTCCAACATTCAAGCTTTTAATATATATTGCTAAGTCATTAATGTACAAATTAAACAACAGTGGTGATAAAATACATCCTTGTCTTAAACCGGAATTAACGTCAAACCAATCCGTCCTAAACGAATTCACTTTTACGCAAGAACTTACAGACGAGTATAGTGATTTGATTGCATTTAACATATTACCAGCTATTCCCGATTTTAGTAGCCTCTCCCATAGTTTATCTCTATTGATAAAATCGTAAGCTTTCTTGAAATCAATAAATGCAACAAAAGTGGACTGTTTCAGTTTTTTTCTTGTATCAATTACATTAGTAAGTGTTGAAATCTGATCAATTGTACTACGTTTTTTCCTGAACCCACCCTGCTCATCTTCCAATTTATTATTACTTTCGGCCCATTTGCTCAATCTATCATTCAGAATTGTACAATATAGTTTATAAACCGCAGAAGCAAGTGATATACCTCTATAAGTTAGTGGGTCTCTAGGATCTAAAGACGAGGATTTAGGAATAGGATTTATAATGCATTTGGACCAGATAGAAGGCACTGTTCCACTACTGAAACACACATTAAACAACGAATGATATAAAACATCGGTTTTCTGAAATGCAGCTGAAAATCATTGACAGCAGACGACAATCGCCATTCACAACGTTCCGCATTCATTTCTGTCCTACTTTTCTCTCACAAATCGAACTAATGAACATGAAACACTTTCTCTACCTCATCAACACCCACAAATGTCCAATACATACCTAGAGCAAGTCTGTATTGAACATAGGAATTCACGTTTTACGCGCATATCAGCAACGTCATAGCGTCAATACTTTAGTTTCTAAAAATAGACAATCTCCTACTTTTTATTTGGCACCACCGAAGCGAGATAACGTATGCACAATGTGTGTTTTTCGCATTTAAACATATTATTACGCCATCACTTCCAAAAACATCACGTGATACTAACCGATAATCTATAAATAACTAAGCACCTTGAAAACGCAGTCAAAGAAATTCCGGCTGACGTCAGAGAGTTACTATATTTAGTAACGGATAATTAAAACTGGATTTTCATAGCCGAGAACCTCACAGCCTACGTCATAGCCGAAGATACTATCGCACATCATTCTAGCAGACGAATCGATCAATACGAAAGGCTTGCTCGGCATCTGATTGCGACGGGGGGAGAAGTATTTACTACTATGTATGTGTGTATTTTTTTCGTGGGAGTGTATGTTATTTAAGTAATATTGTTATTAAAAACACCAGTTTACGTGTCATTATGAATCATGTCGCGATATATTATTGTCAATAACTCATCATCAGCCATTGTGTGTGTCGTCTGAACGTGATTCAATGCTTCCAGGAAAAATTGCTTTGAAACTTGTGTAGACTTCCATTAGTTTCGTTTACACCTTTAGTATCAAGCTTTCGTTTTTGACCTAAATCTTTTTTTTTGTAAAACTGAAGAAAATGACCAGTTCAAGGACAATTTGCTCCCAAAACTGATTTTCGTAATTTATTTTGAATTCACAAATGTATTATTATGTTTTAGAAATCACTTATGACTTTTGTCTAGAGCTACTTGTCTTTAAATCTTGACCGAACCAGTTTCTGAATAAATTAAAATATCTAGGTTTATATAATTTATTGTCATTTGATAATTATTGTCGATAATTTATACATGTCTTTTGGAGACTAGCGCGAACTAATTTTACGAGTCAAAATACATATTCTTATTTGTTTAAACAAAACGTCTCGTGTTTATTTTTGATCTCAAATATATTGAATATTAAATTAATCTCAGTTTTAATTGAATGTATTAACATGGAATGTATTACCCAACAATGGGTTAAATGAATTGATTTTTTATGGTCACATATACACACATATATTGAACATGTAATACTGTTCTGTCCTAAAGAATGTTGACACTAATTAGATCATGGTACAAATCTGTTAATTAATAAAGCGTGTTCGAGTATATTTTTAATTGAACATTAGTCAATTAAGTAAGAACATGCCGTTATTAGCCATAATTGTGATAATAATGCTGTTCTAACAGTTCAGAAAATCGTCATATATGTACATGTGTTAGGCACATACATGTATAGTCTGATCTTTTCACATACACGGTACATGCTTTTGGAATAGTTATGTACTAATGTAACCAAAAGATCTGTATTGATTTTATACATACTTGAACTGATTCATTTAAACGAATGTTTTAGAAACAACGTCGAGAAAATTATACATAGGCGTCTGTGTCAAACGATTGCTATGTCAATAAATATAACACTGATTGATAAAATAACACCCCAGTGCCTAATGTAACATACATACTTATCGTTTGAAAGATTTTTTATTTTACTGTGATGCATTTAAAGATATTGACCAAACAAGCGAACCAAGCACCATATATTTAAAACGTGAATGTTCTGTTCTATTCTGTTACCCTAAGAAAAATATTAACCTATACAGATATGTGATGAAAAGCAAAATCATATTCATAGTGCAATATCATATTTATCACCCTTCATGTACTTCGAAATGTTACCTCATAAATGTCCCTTACGAATTTATTATCTAAGTATTGGTGGTACCATTTAATGGGGTAAGGTTATAAGTATATAGTTAGTCGGTGCCACAGGGGTCTGTCTCATGCATATAGTCAGTCGGTGTCATCGGGGTCTGTCTCATGAATATAGTTAGTGGGTGCCACAGGGGTCTGTCTCTTGTATACAGTTAGTCGGTGCCACAGGGGTCTGTCTCTTGCATATAGTTAGTCGGTGCCAAAGGGGTCTGTCTTATGCATATAGTCAGTCGGTGTCACCGGGGTCTGTCTCATGTATATAGTTAGTGGGTGCCACAGGGGTCTGTCTCATGTATATAGTTAGTGGGTGCCACAGGGGTCTGTCTTTGTATAGTTAGTCGATGTCACAGGGGTCTGTCTCATGTATATAGTTAGTGGGTGCCACAGGGGTCTGTCTTTGTATAGTTAGTCGATGTCACAGGGGTCTGTCTCATGTATATAGTTAGTGGGTGCCACAGGGGTCTGTCTCATGTATATAGTTAGTGGGTGCCACGGGATGAACTATACATACATTTGTCAAACGGGTAAGGAACGACATTTATAATGCTACAAATATCAAATAATCAATCCGCCATATTTAACACATTTATATCGCCGTTTCTGAAATTATATTATGTGACAATAATTAAGAACTTATTTGGAATAGGATGTAATATGACAAACAATGCTAAAGGACAAGGTTGGAATAACACAACAGTTTATATAGACAATACAACTTCACTATAATAATATAACACATATATTTTGTACATAGATATAGAAACCACTACTTCCTATATGATGCTAATGTCAAAACCATTGAAATTTACAAGATATAAACTAGTATTGCCTACTGATATACATGTATTTAAGATTATATCGATTTGAAATATATATACGAAAATGATATTAACTTATAGAATTGTACCCTTTTTATCGAACCCACTGTTCCGATATGCACGTGTTTAACGACATATGTATTGTTGTCTAATTCAATATCACATGTTTTGCAATTTATGACATTTGTTTAAATACGGAAAATACATTTATTGTGAGGACTCATTCGACACTTCGGTACTTTTCATGTCATTTTTTCGTCTGCTGTCAGGTCTAGCCACATATTTGGAATAATGGTTTGTCAATTTAGGGCTTGTTTAAAATTTTGAAATGTGTGGATACTGACAGACAACCTAGTGACACAATGAATTAATCAGAACTAAAAATTATTGTCCAACCCAACACCTTGATTTCAAAACAAACTTTTCACTCAGTTGAAAAAAATGTTTCTACTGTTAAAATAGAAATTAAAATGGTTCCTTTTATTACCAGGCCTTTAATACGAATTTCCATCTGTTGTAATCGTTTTCTTGAATTGTTTTTCAATTAATTGTCATATTTTCCTGTTTTATGACAACGCTGCCTTGCTTTTTCAAAATGAATCAATATCTGTTTTAAGAAACATTTGATCCTAATTTAATAATCTCGTGAGAAAACATCATTATATCTATGTATCATTTCATCACTGTAGACACATTTACTACTGACAGAAGACACGTGTTTTACGTGCAACGCGTGCCTAGAAAAAAAAACAAGAGTAGAATAAGTATAATTTCTTTGTAATAAAAATGTTAAAATAACTATTTACCTTGTTCAAACACGTCTCCTATATTATATTGAACGTCACTTGTCACAGTATGGGGTAAATCCAAAGGGTTCTGCCGCTCCAGAATTGATGAATTCTAGAACGATAGTTGAACAGATCCAACGAGTTAATATTATCTAAATCATTGGACAAGAATAACCAACAAAGTTCCACAACTGTTTGTTGTTTCTGATGAAACAAAACTTGTAATTTAAATAAATATTCCACGACAAATTACGTATATATAACGCAAATTCAACACTATGTTTATTTAAATGTACATATATACATGTATAATAAATACATGATTTCGATAGAAGAGATATATATTCCTTTTCCATGTAATATGAATTTATTTAAATGTGAAATGTTCACCAATATTCTCAACTCTAGAACGTTTCGCTTTCAAAAATCTTACAAGACTGATTTTCATTCACTAAACTAGTGAGTATATATAATACTATGTATAGTACAAACTCGTATCGGGAAACACCGTCATCACTGTGCAATTACGTCACGCCGCGTGCTATCTCTCTGCAACAGATGTAACGGACATTCTCATTGGATGACGATGTTGTTTCTAATAATAACCGATGGAGAGTGTTGAACTGAACAGAAGACAGAAGCCAAGTGCAAACGACTGTGAATTACGCTTGTGAATCGGTTTGACGTAGCAAGAATGGCAAATCGGATCTATAAATAGACTCAGAAGAGAATAGAGAAGAAATCTGGGTCACTTTAGATCGGATATTGTTGGGGGTGGTCGAAAGGATTTAGATAGGATCGTTATTGTCAAGTCTGATAGAAGATGTAAACTCAATGTGTTTTATGAATAGGATTTCCATGTAATTTTATCGATAAAACTGAAAATAGCACCGCGTATTGTTAAATTTATCCGAAGGATTAACTACACGCTGTAAAAAGATTACGATGAAACTACTACAGTTTATTGCTGCAGTTTGTTGCCGTTTTCGGATCACGGATCTTACGATGGAGCGCTTGTGTATACGTGTAGAGCAGTCATGTTTTGTTAATATAATTTGTGTTTGTATGTAAATATATTATAATGTGTTGTCAACTCAATTTGTCTCCTTTTTATGAATGAAATAGCTCTATGTGTCGTGCGGCTAACCGCAAATATGGCTACCGGCCGTTCATTTCACTATAAACCATAGTCCTTCATCAAGCTTGACCTATATATCTATACACATGTATCTCCTTGTTTTATTTCGTATTTCATTGATCAGCTGTTATTATTCGACTTCTAAAATTCAGCCATTTTATTTTTTGGTGAAGTATAGGCTTTAGTGAGTCCTTTTGATAGAGGAAATTCGCATCATTCAATCAGAGTCGCCAAATTTGGGTATTTATACTGCTAAACTTTTAAATAATTTTACAGGAGGGAAATTTTCTTTTCTAAGTAGGGGAAATATAAACTATTTTCGTTTAGGAATGGGGCCCTTTATCGGCCCCAAAATTGCCATAAAAAGGGTTATAAATTGATTGTTACTTGGCGTTCAATATATCTTATAGCCTTTTCCAATTTTAGATGTGCGATATGAGTTTTAAATAACGGATTATAAAGTTTCATCCGCCAATAAGTTTCTTATAAAGTGAAAAAAAAACATAAAAAATAATGCGACGCGATCTTCGGTTCTGATTTAAGTTTCACCATAAAAAAAGCTGAAGCGGCCTTAAGAAAAACGTTTGATATATTTTGTTTTGGTGAAGTCATACGATTGCATCAAAGAAGTTAACATATTTGCGAATTTAATTTACAGCAAATCTCAATAATAAGACCAACTTTGGGACCCTTTGAAAACTGGTCTTCTTATTGAGAAGGTCTTCTTATTGAGGTGGTCATCTTATTGAGGTTACATAAGAGCAAATCAGTGAAATCGACTTGAACATTGTGTTCTTAATTTGAGGTGGTCTTTAAATGTTCATGTTCTGACAGAACCTCGCCCTTGTCTTTTTTTAAATTTAATGTTTACTTATTTACTGACTTGAGTTTCTTTTTATAGAAACCGTAACCAAAATTGTTTTTATTGTTAACGAATGTCATAGTATTCCTTTGTTTTTGTCAAGAGAATAATTATTATTAAGTACCCATATATGATAGATATAGATAATTTATTGCAAATTCAGTAAGCCAAAGGCCCATGTGAACATAAATACATGTACATACAATTTCATATTACAGACGTAACAAGTGTACATGAACGTCGATATTGTTGCATATTGCATACGACATTTCTAAGGTTGTGTGTGCAACTATTGTTTCTCCTTTGCACTCAAGAAGCATTTACAACAGTATTGTTCGAAGCACTTGGTTTATTCTATACAATATTGTCTGACTGGCGCAGCAGGAGACGAAACACACCCTGAAGTATACACGTAATGATCATACGTACGCACGCGCCATCTGTTAGATATTGGCAAGAACCAATTAACTCATTCAGTATACCTGCCTGCGTAAGAATAGAGAAAAATATCGGCCTATCTTTCGTAGCCTAGCCGCCGTGGACGAAACGAACAACTTTTCTCTTAATCTGGATCAATAGTATTCAGTTCCGAATGCGGTATGTCAGTGTATTGCCCCGTTAACTGAATGCACGCATACCATTTTGTCGCGTGTTTCTAAAACGAGAACTCCAAAATCTATTAAGAACACAAGTGAATTGATTTGTGGCAGGCTGAGTAATGGAGTACATATATGGTCAATAGTTATATTTCTTTGGATTGGTAGACTATCCTAGAAAATTTCAAAGCTACTGTGGGACCGTTTAAATAGTTACTCGTACTGCATTTTAATTTATAGGGATTTCCCCTTTTATATATATATCTAAAATAGAATATTAGAGTATTTTGACGCTAGGGAAGGGATATAAATACCGTTTTAATAGTTACACATGCTGAGTTAAAATTGATAGGGACTTTCCTTATTTGTTTTGCTTCTAAAATGGTGTTTTTGTCCGAAGATAGGTTCTTTGGTGCTTACTTAATATTTATAAATCAACAAAAGAAATGTAAACATGTTAAGTGACATATATATATATGTATATATATTAATACAATCTATTTAACCAGCTAAATTGATTTTGAATGTTTTTGTTATAATTAATTTGTTGATAATTAGAGGTTTACTTTTAATATTTTTTGTCAATTTAAATATATCTTATTCTGAAGATTTGATCTGAGCAGCTAAATATTTACGTTTGGGTACCAAGTTTTGGTCTTTCTTTTAAAAAAACTTATTAATGTTTTAAAACAGTAAAAGAGAATTCGCATTGACCTAGCTATAGGTTAGTGTTGATTATTATTATTTTATTTATCTGATTGCTGGTGTGAAAAATAGCAAATGGTAAACTTTCGGTATCGCGGCTATTATTTTACGGATAACCGAATACAATTATATTTTTTATATTGAATACAATATTTTCTTACGAAAATTTCTTTATACATTTTCATAATCAGATTTTTTTTTCAGAATTTGTTTTTGCTAAATTTACTAGTGTTGTTTTAGGCTGAACTTTCTCATTGTTGTTGTTAAGTTGTCTTATTAGCATCACCGTTCTTGTAATTAACACAATATTCTATTTTTGTAGATACATGTATTTGATTATGAAATGGTCATGTATTTTCCAGAATAAACTTAACAGCTATTTGATCATGAAATTGTTATGTATTTTCCAGAATAAACTTTACAGCTATTTGATTATGACATTGTCATGTATTTTCCAGAATAAACTTTACAGCTATTTGATTATGAAATTGTCATGTATTTTCCAGAATAAACTTTACAGCTATTTGATTATGAAATTGTCATGTATTTTCCAGAATAAACTTTACAGCTATTTGATTATGAAATTGTCATGTATTTTCCAGAATAAACTTTACAGCTATTTGATTATGAAATTGTCATGTATTTTCCAGAATAAACTTTACAGCTATTTGATTATCTGTGCGGTATTTGTTATTAAACTTTTATTAATACACAACACATGCATTTCGCATTTTTTAAAAATAAGTATAATTTACAGAGACGATTGTCACACATACAATGTATTAACAGAGAGAGAACAAGTTGCTACAGGTAACACCACACACAAAAGACAGTGCCTCTCCATACAGACCTCCGGGAAAACATAAAATATATTTACACGTATATATATATATATATATATATATATATATATATATATATATTAATTGCCCCTCCCGCTACTCCCTACCAACAAAATGTGCCCACACTCCCAAATATTTTATCTCAAACATATAAGCAAATTTATATTATGTTTTAGGAAATGTGGTCCCACGACTGAAATAATCCTTTTTACTGCAGTTCAAAATCAAACAGTTACTGGTAATACAGTTTACAAATATATTCAAGACTTTAACCCCCCCCCCCCTATTTGTCCGCTTCGATTCTCCTAGGTATCCCTTATGGTCGGCCTTTCCTTGCGCTCTTGTTCCCTTACGTATGTACCCTTGAGCCTCCTCAAATGCCTTATGTTTAATGGATTGTTGTTTTCCTGGAGGTCTGTATGTGGAGGCACTGTCTTATGTATGTGGCGTTCCCTGTATCAATTTATTTTTAAAATGGTGTTAATATACACGTATATAGAACTACGCAACGAATAAAAACTGATTTTATGACACACATGTTTATTTAGCATGTTTATCATGGTATGATGTCAAAAACAAATTTCCCTACCCACCAACATAACCTTTCAATGCACGTGTGAAGAGTACGGTTGGTCTTAGAGACGTAATGTTTTTTGACACTTTAACAGTTTGCTTCTGATTGAACATAAGTACGTAGACATCACTACTGTCCAAAGTACGGTGACGTACGAAATAGGTGCGCGCGTCTTGTGCAAGTTAAATATCATTTACTCGTACCTCCAGTGGAAAATTCTGAATGTAAGAAATGGCTAAAGCAGACCATATATGAACAATAAGCACACTCTCCGTGACTCCTTCTACAAAAACACAGCCGCATGACCACTGACTATGAATACTGGCCGACACCACAATAAAGCAAAACCCGTATAATTATACGTGAATTATAAACTGTATGAGAGTAAAATATGAATGTAAAGTAAATAAAACCAACAACTGATAAACGGACTCCTAACAAAGATGAGTATGGTGGCGTCACCAAACAGCTCATTTTGGCGCTCCCAATATTGCACAAGATACTTGCTCCTAAAATATATTTAAAAACCATAGTTCATACATTTACCACAGCTCGATTCCCAGGTCATGTGGTTGTTCCCAGATTTATATACGTTAGTCGTCTCATGTTCATATCAGGATACTTTGAGCCGGTTTGGAAGACCATGCTAGTACTAGTCGCAAATCCATCGAGTATGCTTTGCTCATGTTTCCGCCAGTTCAAAATGGAATACGGTTCAAAAACGATGTTAACCCATGCCCCCGCAAAAACATCGATAATTAAAACTGTACCAGACATACAAAGCCTTTATTAATAACATGAGTCGCTAATGAATCTCTATAATTAGTCTGAGATATTTTAAAGCTTCATTTAAAGCAAACATGTTGGCTTGTCAGCCGCCATCATAATTGTCATTTGTATGTCAGATAAGTTGATGGGGGCAATGAAACATTTCACTTTAATTAGACTGATATGCTTCAATTTACAAAAACGGCGCCATCATTGTTTAATTAATCCCCCTTGATACTCGTTACGCCACAAAATGTACGTGGTCGTGTTAAAACATTGAAAATGATGTGTATCAGCATTGACAGAAAAGAACAGGTTGTCAAACAATCCCAAGCAATTGAATGTTGTTTTGATGTGAATATTGTCATGTCTCCTTGTGCTCTGAGGATGGCTGTGTCCTTCTAAATTCCTACATGACGTTCCGGAGCTTTACGCCCTTAAAATTAGTCGCATTATTCGCAAGGTTTGTTGACCTGACCAGTGGTCGATGGTTACAAATTTACCAACCTGAACTAACCTGTTCTTTCGCAACCTTCTCGCATGAAATAAGTTAATCGAAGGAATGTCAGTTTTGATAACAAGAATATTAACAACAACAGCAACACTCCTTATGACAATTTCAGGGCACATAAAGCATCACAAAATGCGGACACAACCTAGCAAAGGAATAACGTAGATATAAATAATACACCCAATAAACCTAATAGGTATTGTAACATGTATATGTAAATATGTGAAAATCAATTACACAATCACATTACAACATGTACTAAAATATTCATTCTTCTTGAAATGAGGCTTTTAAGCAGAAATATCAAATTACATTAAAACGCTTTATAACCCGATTCCCTGAAGAACTATTTTTAACTTCTAATTGCCATTATAATACAGTCGGACCACGTTATTATTATCATCGACAACCCTTTATCCGAATACTCGGTATCATCCGAAATAAATATCAGGTCCCGATGTAACTTTTTTTATGTACGTCGAACTGAAAAGGGATATTCGAAACCATGTATTATTTGAAATAAAATTTCATGAATTCGAATGAACGAGTCCCGACTGTAAATTCAATATGAATGTTGCATCTTTCTGTTTTTTTATCACAATTAAAGGTAATCGGGACAAATACGCAAATTGGGACAAAAATGAGAAACAAGTCAAATTTCTACATGTCTCATGCCCTTTTGTTAAAATGGTTGCCTTTATTTTTGTACTCTACGTTCAGAAGTTTACTGTGACCTCCGTCGCTGTAATACGAGACCAGTGAGGCTATTTTACTCTCAGTTTGCTTGGTGGAACAAACCATTGTCTCCAAGTATAGAGACATGCAATATTTCTATGAACAATTAAAATCACACTTTCAGATTCTTTTGCAATAATATTCTTTACTTTGTTTATTTCAACGACGAACACATTTTCTAGAATTTCTCTCAATAATTGTCTTCTTTAATGACCACGTGGGCGGCCTGAATTACCGGTTGCCATTGATAATTCAATGACAAGATTCTCAGCTGATACAAATACCATTAAAGTAATAAATTGCGGGGGTCTATCTTGCAGACTATTTCATGTCGGAATTGTTCTTCCATTCTCTAAATAGCGCATGACTTCCTTATTATGGAATGGCTATTCTTGAAATTCTTCTGCTTGTAAATATCTTTATTTCTCATTCATAGTTATAATTGACATCTTTATGAATGAATTGTTGTATCCGATCATTTGTTGCTTTTTAATACAAGTATGTCAGGTTCATGCAGTGAAGACTCTTTGCTTTCGTGTCGTCTCTTTTAAACGTGGTAAGCGCTCATAACAAGAAAGGACCAAGTTGTTACAGGGAACACCATGTTCACAAGGCAATGCCTCCCCGCATAGATCCCATAGAACGCCACATTCACAAGGCAATGCCTCCCCATACAGATCCCATAGAAAGCCATATACACAAGGCAATGCCTCCTCACACAGATCCCATAGAAAGCCACATACACAAGGCAATGACTCCCCATACAGATCCCATAGAAAGCCACATTCACAAGGCAATGACTCCCCATACAGATCCCATAGAAAGCCACATACACAAGGCAATGACTCCCCATACAGATCCCATAGAAAGCCACATACACAAGGCAATGACTCCCCATACAGATCCCATAGAAAGCCACATACACAAGGCAATGACTCCCCATACAGATCCCATAGAAAGCCATATACACAAGGCAATGACTCCCCATACAGATCCCATAGAAAGCCACATACACAAGGCAATGACTCCCCATACAGATCCCATAGAAAGCCACATTCACAAGGCAATGCCTCCCCATACAGATCCCATAGAAAGCCATATACACAAGGCAATGCCTCCTCACACAGATCCCATAGAAAGCCACATACACAAGGCAATGACTCCCCACACAGATCACAGGGAAAGCTACATTCACAAGGCAATGTCTCCCACACAGATCCCATGGAAAGCCACATTCACAAGACAATGCCTCTCCACACAGATCCAATGGAAATCCACATTCACAAGACAATGCCTCCCCACACAGATCCCAGGGAACGTCACATTCACAAAGGCAATGCCTCTCCACACAGATTCCATGGAAAGCCACACCATCCACAAAACAATGCCTCTCCACACAGATCCTAGGAGTCATCATTATACTAAACATTAGGAGTCGAGGTGTAAGGGCAAATATCTATGAGAATGGGGAAGTAATGAATTGTCTGACTGATTATCAAAACAACCATGGAGAATTAAAAGGGACAACAAGGGGTGATGAAGAAGTGATAGAGTAGAGGGAATACATCACAGGAAAAGCCAAGATAGCATGTTGGCCACGGACAGAAAAGGGAAGGAACACGAATATTATATAATGCAAGGAATTGTTCATGGAGGATATGGGTTCTTAATATTTCAGAAACATTTTAAGATAGCTATAGTCAGTTTATTTCTAAGTACTTGTTATAAAAGAAAAAAATCAATCATCAAAAAATGTTGCAGCAACATAAAAAATCTACATATATTTTTTCACCGACCTTAGAACGATAGGAGGTCACACCCAATTTTAAGTGAATAACCATGGGATTTCCAGCTCAGAAGATCGTTTTGTTCATAAAAAATGCGTACATCTTCGTTGCATGCATTTCATTTAATTTGATTCGGTTGTAAATCTGTCTTGTTTGACGTGCTATAAATGTTAAAATTCAAGGGTTAATGTAGAAATAAGTGTCATGTATGGGAATTTAATGTTTTTTGCCCTTCACTCAGGGATTTTTTTTCCAAATATTAAATGAACGACAGTATTTTGATAGATTTGCCCCGTAATAATCGGTGTATTTGTTTGTAAAAACAGAACTGACATCTGTTGATCAATTACACGATGTCACGTTTTTTAATGAAAAGTGTGCTTATTGCTTAATGAGATGAATCAAGTAAGGAGTTTTATTTTTTATTTCATCCCAATTCCAAATGCCATTTCTTACTTAAGGCTGCCGTTTGTCTTCTATGATTCTCCTAGTTATTCCTTATGGTCGGCCAGGTCATTCCTTGCGCCTATGTTCCCTTACATGTGTACCCTCAAGTACCTTATGTTTTATGGATTGTTATTTCCCGGAGGTCTGTGTAGAGAGGCACTGTCTTATGTACGTGGCGTTCCCTGTAGCAACTTATTCTCTCTCTTTTCTTATACCATTTTAAAAAGTTGTTTTTATATCCCTCACATTCTTGAAAGTTCCAGTGTTGTAGGCTTTTGTATTACCTTCATACATGTTTTGTGTCCTCTTCCTTCACTTGCCTCCTCCTCGTCTGAATCTGTTGACTGCACTTTTGATTCGTGAATGTAGCCTACCAACTCTGCATATGTACACTCTATTTTGTTCCATAAAGAAGGTAAATCCTATTTTGGCAGCATCCACTACAATGACGCCAACGAGTGTATGAACAACAACAGCAACAACATAAGCAACAATATGAACTTGAGCCATTTGAAAAAAACGTGGTATCCTCAAATATTTGATGAATGTCTGTTATTTTTGCACAGAAACAATAAGAAGAAATACATGCGGTCACATATGTTGACAATATAACCTTGGGAAAATGTAACCAAATGAGACACGCAATGTAAGCTGTGTACAAGTCGTTTCCTAATCATTTTAAGTCTTACATACTTCGTTTTAAATTCTTAATTTTTCCAAGTATTTGTTCTAACAACTGAAGCAAAACATCACTGACCAGGCTTTTTTCTGTCCATTCTGGGAAAAAGACCCCAGATAAATTGAGAAAATTTGCATCGTAAAATTTGCCAATTTTGCGAAACTTTAATTGCTTCAACTCCAATTTTGGGAATTTTCATAGTTAAAAGAACAGGCTCTTCATATCTAAATTTTATATAAACAAGCATTCTAATCTACATTTCTTATATCATCTGTCAAAAAGACACAAACATTGATGCCACAAGGGACAATAACAGTTATTCAAAGATCTTCACGTCTTAATTAAGATATACCAGGTCGCTCCAGTGGACGATTTTTTGTAGGTGCTTTAGGGAAAACTAATTGATTTGGCTTTGGGAAAAGGTGGGAACCATAGAAAAATACCTGCTGATCCATTTAGTTATTTTCTAGAATTAAATTTGTGGGCATACGAGTCTTATAATTTAACGATATATCCAGATAATTGAGCTCTGCTATGGGATTTACAACCTCTTCTGTAAGTGATGTTATTTCAAGAAAACGCAACATGTGATGTCACTATTTGCAAGAAGGAAACAATATTTACTCCATATGGTCACTTTGTTTTCATATTGCCAAATGGTGCAAATATTGCTAACAGTCAGTACATGGTTTTCTGGAAGTGATGTCACTTAAAGAAGAGGTTGGAAATCGTACAGTGGCGCCGACATGGACAATCAAAATCACTGATAAGTTATGTTTTATGATACAATATAAAAGCTACCGCCTGATTAGTACACTGGTACTTATATCAATGTATTGTTTACGTAGCGTTTTTTTGTAAACGTCTCTTAAAATAACCAAGGTACTTATTTTTCCAGGGAGTGTTCTGTCAAGATATAAGATCACAACATTGAAATGAACAAAGAAATGTTACAGAAATGCCGTGGGTAGCTAAGAACTTGCTTTGCAAAACCACGCTACCAGTTTTTATACAGATAATCCCTTTATAAATTGCTTTATAATCTGGTCATTGCCATCCACTAAGCTGACACGAATTAAATCTCGTTTATTTCACCTTTACTACGAGCACCACTCCTCAAAACCAGCGTTGACAATAAAATCCAATATAGCACATACAACAGCCAATGAAAATGTCGCTTACATTCACCTATGAAAAGCATCGATTCAAAAGAAAACTCCAATAATCTATTTTTGTCCTCGCAGAAGTAAAACACGGGTGACAATAAGCTGTTGTGACGTAGTCACCTCATTTCGTCTCACGGATAAAGTGGTGTTCACGCGGGAGTGTCGCGATGATGTTGTCTACGTTAGTGCTTTAATGTAAACATGATATAATGTTATAAAACGTCTGCGAGTTTCTGAGTTCAGTCTTAAAATTTACCAATGGACAAAAAGCTTGTGTTTAATCTGATTTTATATCGCACCATGCACACCTCACACGATCACCCTAATACACAAGAAGGCTAACAATTTGTTTCAGGTCGGACCTCGTTCATTTGAATTCATCGGGTCCAAAATTTTATATCGAATAATACATGGTTTCGAATAGCCCATTTCTATTTTACGTGCATAAGAAGATACATCAGGACCTGATATTTATTTCGAATGATACCAAGTTTTTGGATAGAAGGTTGTCGAATAAACGAGGTCTGATTGTACAAGTAAATTATCACAAAAGCAAAAAGGACACAAAACATACACATAAATGATCGATATAATATGGAGTACTGTCTAGGGGATTAAACTTGGTTTAAGGGAGTTCCCAACGTCCTTCTAATCCTACTATCACTCAAATATACGAACAGAAATAAAACAAAACTCTTCTGGATATAAGGAAATTGAAAGCGCCTGGCTGATGTAGAGTGAAAAGCATACGATACTACTAGACGGTCACAAGGCCAAGGGGCACAACAGGGGCCGACTTTTATTACACTTGCTTCCGCAAACTGGTAGTATACAAGAGGAAATCGACCATAAATCGATGTATAGCATTTAAAGTACTCAAATAATAGAAATCTTAAGACCTAATCAGTGGAGATGGTTTTATTTTAGGAATACAAAAAGTCACTCCACAGCCGACTAGGGGCAGGGCCTCCTTACCCCCTCCCCTCTAACATAAGAAACGGTGAAGTAAAGCTTAAGTTCTTATAGTGTATATCGACCGAAATAGCATATTTAGGACCAGAACACAACATAAAATAGGCCTACGTCATTTTAACCACACGTGACTTATCAATTGTATGGTTTGTTCGTTTATATTCACAAGCTTAATATATGTAGAATATATCTACAATTTAATGATACTTGGCTGATTATTGAAACAAGGGAAGCTGATATAAAGAAGGCGCATTACATTACGCCTATATATTTTCACAACACCAGTACGAGTGGGCGTTGCAAAATCGCGACACATTTCGATCATATGTTGTAATGTTATACATTTTAGAATACAAACTACGCTTTTAATCTAGGTAGACATATACAGTGATGCGTAGCTATCTATATCAGGTCGTGTTCCAGAATGAAACAATAAGACAAAAAGAAACGATGCTAGATCTATGTTAATAGCGCCTGTATTGGGAAACGACAGTAGTTTTTCCGCTGATCGATAAGTCGTCTGCGATTGTTTCTAATAAGCGTACACTCTAAACACACCCTTGTCACCCCGTATGAGAGATCACAGTTTCTCCTGCTTTTTCTCCAAGCTTATAAGGCACATGACGTAAAACTGACTCGATAATACGTCAATGCACCGTGACGTCATCGCAGTATTCTCTCTCACGCTGATCAATATTTTCTTTGAATGGAAACTGAGAAATCGGGAGGTTTCTACGCTTAGAATGTCCATATAAAGGTTTGTCGGATGTACAAAATTGGTGGGAGTGAAGAAGAAAAACTGTCGTCTGTGGCGATACACTCGGAACAACGCGCAATGGGTAAATAAGAATGGGTGTTCTAAAAATAGATTACCGTGATATCTGTTCTACTTTAGTCATACTGCAACACTTGGTGACAGAGTACGCGAGATGATGTTTACTGCAGATAAAAGTGTCGTGCGGAGGTGTGTGTTAAGGAATATGAGACCTTTGATGAATAAATAGATAACATTGAACGTTATGAATCCATTCTTGTAAATGCAGCAGACGTATGCATATTAAGCACGCGCGAGAGGTATTCATTTACTTACATGATAACAATGATAAAGGCTTGGTGTATGTCGACCACAAACTAAATTTAAATACTTTCGATCAAGTTAGGGATACTATTAATCCATACCGTTTTTTTTAACTTCCATTACTTTCATCCAAAACAATCTGGCGCCAAATGGGCTTGACGCGGCTTTTTCCAGATATACATAGCGGTCAGGTGACCTAACCAGTTGTCACGGAAATAAGTATCAACCAATACTAACTTGCCATGCTAGCATAGCTAACAACTTCACCTGAAACAGAGGATGGGGACAAAGCCAAACGTCACGGACAAAGGGCATGACATGTCAGCCCGGGAATCGAACCTGGTCTTCCCGTGTCATGTCAGCCAGGAAATCGAACCTGGTCTTCCCGTGAGATGTCAGCCAGGAAATCGAACCTGGTCTTCCCGTGACATGTCAGCCAGGAAATCGAACCTGGTCTTCCCGTGACATGTCAGCCAGGAAATCGAACCTGGTCTTCCCGTGACATATCAGCCCGGGAATCGAACCTGGTCTTCCCGACAGACAGCCGAGCGCTTTTCGGTTAATTTAAAAAACATTATAATTTCTTTATTCGTCTTTTGAAATGAATGAAGAAGTTGAGCATACAATGCCACATTCAAATGTCAAACAGACATGAAAATACATATTATAAAACCCCACCTAAAGACCACCTCGATAATAAGACTACCTCAATATTAAGAACGCAGTTTTCGAATGAGAGGGAATAAGTTACTGTGTACAGGGAACGCCACCTACATCAGACAGTGCCTCCCCACACAAACCTCCGGGAAAACAACAATCCATAAAACACAATAATAATAATAATAAATTCTTTATTTTGAGAAGGTTACATAGTTAAGGTTAACAATAAATTGTACATCTTTTTTTCAATATGGCCTTCTATTAACAATATAAACACGCACAAACAAACAAGAAGGCACTTGATGAGTTTAAAGTGTACAAGCGTTAGGTAACAGATGCGCAATGAATGGCCTGACAGACTATAAGGAATAACTAGAATCAAAAAGGACAAACAGTGAGGGTGGGGGGGGGTTAAATGATGGAAAGGATCACTGGACAAGTCAAGACAGCTGGCAACAATAGGCCGAAACTGGGCAGAAAATAACCTGAACACTATATAAAGTGAACGAATTGCACAGGGGAAAGGGAAATATAGCATACATTAAAAATAAAAAGTCAAGACCATTTTTCTCTCTTTTGCTTTATATTCAACCCAAATATTTAGACCACCTCGATAACAAGACTACTTTTCACGAGTCCTAAGTGTAGCCTTATTAGTGATGTTTTACTGTTTGCATCTATACACAAGTAAACGTGAATCCATGATAGTATGACCCCGAGTATGACCCCGAGTATGACCCCGAGTATGACCCCGAGTATGACCCCCGAGTATGACCCCCCGAGTGTGACCCCGAGTATGACCCCGAGTATGACCCCGAGTAAACACTCTACGCTTTAAGTAACTAGAGCCGAACATCCTCGTTGTTACAAAAGCTCTTAGACTGGTTATCAATTTGAAACATATTAATATTACAACAAAAGTCAAGGCATTTAATATCTTTCACAAATTAAATTCTGATATTTTGCAATGTTATAAGTAGACAATCGACTGTTATATAAGACATTATGTTTCACCCCCGCTAAAACTTTGAACTTTTACTTTTATTCCTCCAGTATTGAAGATCAAAACATATATACATGTCGAAATGTAGGTTGTTTCCGAGAATCTAATGAAAATGTCAGTGCGTTACATCAACAAGAAAGAAGTCAACCACACAAACTTTTTAATACTTCCGTTTATTCCATACTCTAGATTTAATCCAATCGAGAATATTGCGAGGGCTACTAATTTAATATATATTTCCCAATGACAAAATACAATATTTCAATAGTGATCTTAGATCATTAAGCGCGTTGATGGCGAATACGACGACAGAAATAGGCTTGGTCCTAAGAGCAAAGTTAAAAAAACGTCAACAAATTTTGTCGGAAGTAAATTGATAAAACTAAATAGTTAGAAATGTTTTTTAGATATTCCCATTGAAATAAATACATGTAAATCCAAGGAATGTGCGCTTTAAGAACCTTTGTGGTCTCAGAGGTATTTATGTAAACTAATAGAGGATGTTGTGTAAGTTCAAGGACGCACAAAAACGTACATTTGTTTGTATACGAACTGTGAATATTAAGACAGAACTACCACAGGAGCTGAAAAGTTTTTAAGAACATGAAATAACAGACCTCTAGTCTTTAGCAGGCGTATGAGGCTAATACAATTTCAGTTCTTCGGCGTTGGTCTAGCAAATGCCAAAACGTCGCGTAATATTATTAACCAACTGCTGTGCCGTTGTTCCATTTAGGTGATTCACAATGTAGATTTAGATCGTGGGGCTGCGGAGTGGATTAAAACTTAGTTTTAAAAAAGTCTTAAAAACTATGTACATTTTAAGAAAAAATATCATTCTTTTCGAAGCGGTATATATTTTAAATATATTCCATCGTGAGCGTTACCAGAATGTTCAGAAACACTGCGTACCTGCATTTAGACCGAAAGAATTAACAGAATTAAAATAAATCCATTCGAATGAGTTAATTTTGATGTACATGTATATGTGTTTAACTACGAACGCTTTTGTATTGTGTATAACTGTTTAATGACATGTAGAAACATTGAACATTAAATGAAAGTACCATTTTCTTACATTCATATATAAAGTTAATATCGGACACGGATATATTATTACCAAAGGTGTTTACATTTCATTTGAAGTGGTGGGATAATAACCGTATTATTTAGCGTTTGTCTATTTTTTTGCATTTTTAAACTAAACTAACAGTTATATTTACAATTAGATTTTGGTCACATACAACCACATATTTCATTTGAGCACCGCTGTACGATATCCAACCTCTTCTTTAAAATACGTAATTTCCAATGTGACGTCAACATACGTGACGTCGCCTGGAGAAAAGGGGCCAAATGCGGCAAACGTCATTTTCGAGAAATCGCGTCGTTTTAACTCCCACCCAGACTGGCACTTTACGGTCTGGAAATGCAGGTTAGTGTTCATCCAATTATCAAGCAATGGACATAGATCCACTGTAAGTTTGTTGGCACCACGTAGTCAGGTGTGTACCTGGACGATTTTGAAGTGTACACCAAGGTGTGAAACAAGCAGCAACGCTGCGAGTGGTGGGTAGGTGTGGGAGGGGTCCCCCTCCCGCCGGTTATAAAACATTTGTATTGTATGATCTTCCTGTCAGTTAATAAACGATCAATATTACACGTTCATGGACAGGCAATCCTGGAATAATGTTATCATCAATTTTAAACAGACTTCATAACCATGTCCATGCGTAACATGATAAATTAACATTTTCAGAATCGGTATTACATTGTAATTGTTCATGTTACCAATGTAGCAACAGCACTGAATGAAACCCGTTGAAATAGCTTACGTATAGACTGGCAAGACACATATCTAAGCAATAAAGAATTTATATATACATCATTTATCTCTGCTGTACACAACAACTCTGCAATGTACACTTATAAACAATGCATTTTTCGTGAAATGTACTTATAATAACGAATATACCTTCCAAATGATAGTACTCAAATACGGAACTGAAGTATTGTAATAAACTTGAGTACTTGCCTTAAGACGGGGCCAGTTCTCTATGTATGAAAATTGAGCTTTGAAGTAGACAAACACGAACATAATCGCAAAACACGCAATTCATTGTCAGTCGTATAGACGCACGCGCGAACGCACAAAGACGTGATACATTTTCTTGCAAATCACTGAAATACTGTTGAAAAACTCCGAAACAATTAAAAGGAACAGTAATAATGAACTTTTATGAAGATGTCTATTAATTTGTAAATTCAAGGAAAATAAAATCCTTTTAGATCAAGAAGGCTTTGTTGGTGGTGGCAGTGGTTACTTTTGAATGTCAGGGGAAGTAACTGCTACGAGGAATTCGCTAGACCTACTTCAGTTTTCAGTTTGTGACAAAATAGAAATGACAAAGATATAAACAATTTGAAGTATAAAACTTTGATACAAACCTTTTGTATTGTATTATCTTCCAGTGAGTTGATAAACGATCAATAGTTTACATTCTTAGACAGGAAATCCTGGAATAACGTAATACTTTTCAACAGATTTCTAAATCATGTCCATGCGCCATAAGATAAAACAAAACTTTTTAAATCGGTATTACATTGCAAAGACATCTTAGCCGATGTAGCAACAACACTAGATGAAGGCCGTTCAAATATGTTACGTAACTATAGACTTGCCAGACACATACATGTATTTAAGCAATAGAGAATTTATATCACCATCATCTATCTCTGCTGTGCACAACAACAATTTACATTCAAAATGATAAAATTTAATAATCAAATTACCGAACTCCATTTTTTTTAATAACTTAAGTACTTGCCTGAAATCGTGTCCAGTTCCCCATAAATGAAAATTGACCGCTGAAGTACGCAAACACGAACTGGCGAAATCACTTTAAGCCGGACATTTTCCCTGGTTCCAAGTTTATCAGGTTCAAAGGGGGTCCGGTTTGTTCGTTGATAGCTTTACTATAAAGTCACGTGACATACGACAAATAACTTTATTGTAATTTATTTTGTCAACATACTTTCATGAGATTGATATATGAGTATATATCCTCATGCTTAGTAAATACTCTGTCCCAACAGTACGTTACTCATATTCAGAAGAACCTGAACTGTTATTTGTATGTTCAAACCAAGTTCCGTATACATGCTGTGTAAGCATATTTATGTTATATCCGTATATCGTTATATGATGTACCTTTGAACTTATATTTTGACATTTTTTAAATATTTTATATAGATACATCTTTAGATCATCTAATTACGTTATGTGCATCCTATATTATATTATATTTATATTGTTGTGTGTCCTAATCTTCAAACATATCACAGATGTACACAAATATCTAAATCTTCAAACATATCATCATCTTCAAACATAGCATAATCTTCAAACATAGTACAGATATAGCATAATCTTCAAACATAGAATAATCTTCAAACATAGCATAATCTTCAAACATAGCACGGATGTAAACAAATGTCTTAATATAAATCACCTATACTATAAGTATAGTAGTATAGTATAGTATAGTATAGTATAGTAATATAAATCACCAACTGAAAGTTATGTTGTTAAATCATGCAAAAGTGAAATCTCTAATATTCAAACAATATATATAATAACTATATATTCAGTACATATGTGGACTTACATAAAGAAACTAGAAAATAACTATACATTATATCACTTCATGTTTATTTCAAACATATACGATATATTCCATTGCAAATATTAGGTATTATCATATAAACTAAGTTTCAAAATGCAATAAAATAACGTTTTACAAATAGTTCGCAGGTCTCAAACTGTACGTTGTAAATGTACTGAGTATATATACAATGAAATACATGTTATCAATTTTAAAATAACACAAACTGCAGTTACTGTAAGCCGTTATACCAAAATTGCATTAAAATTGCTAAACTTGCGCTGAAAACATATACATTTATTATACATAAATTGTAACTGCAATTTAGGTTTATCTGTCAAAATATGTGTACTCACGTGTCTGTTGACTGTATGACAATATCAATCTGTCTGACCATTAGCACCAATGAAATCACATAATTCAAAATAAATAATTACAGTCACAATGTTTACCAAATTTCACTCGAAAACTGTCCAAATATTCAAACAATGCACGTACTTACACAAAAGTCCTAAACTACTAACAGTACACACATGTACACAAATGTCCTAATATTCAAACAGAATTCCTCTCCTCCTCCTCAGAAACTTGCTCTCGTTCTTCAACTGGCCATGTATGTAGGCGCAGTAGGTTTGATCCTCAAATTATCTGTGTAAATGTATATATATATATAAAGCGTTAGATCCACATAGAACGTCCATGTTAGTCCGCACAGTACAAATATTTCCCCAATATGCTCACACTTATTTACATAATATGTGACACGATTCATATAATTACAGAGCTCATAGAATTACGTTTACTGGTTCAACGTGTATTGCATTGAACTGAAATTAACCGCTTACTACACAGTGCACGTGATCCTCGTGCCAAAAGTTGAAAATCGTACTCACCGTCACGCGTGGTCAACCATGACGATAAATGGGTATTTTCTTTGTGAACGTCGATAGTGTATTATATATAATATTAAAATGCCAAATTTTAAGTCTGCATATAAAACCTTTTTCTTAAATTTGTATTTTATTACATGGACGTTTAGAAAATTTGTTCAGTGTATGTACAAGAATATGACTATTGTTTGTAGGACTTCCAGTTAAATTCCTAACTATGAATTGTTAATCTGTACCATATTCAATGCTCGAACAACTAGCCTCCTATGTCGGACCAGTCGAATTTAACATGTACACTCGTCCGGGACAACTGTGTTTAAAGAAAAGTTCTAGAGCCCTGAGCGGCCGCAACCCAAACATCACATCGCACCTACGTAGATTTGCCTGGCTTGTTAGTTTATGTACAAGTCAACACCTTATGTGTCATGTTTTGATTTGTCTAGATATTTACAATATTACGTAAAGAATTAGATCTACATACTTAATGATTTCTGATAATTATAACTGATGCTAGACATTACGTGACTGATTCAAATAATTGTCTTATTCAAATCCACCAGAGTCACATTACGTGACAAATCTGTCGTTTCGCAAGCATTAATTACTAGGAGAAAACGTTATACTCATAATAACCAGTTGTAAAAGCTGCATTTAATTCAGGGCTATATATAAGATGGTGCTTATTCTGAAAATGTCTCACTGGGACTTAAAATACTACGATCGTGATGTCGGATCCATTCTATTTCACACTGATGCTAAAAATAAATGGGCTTCTGTATGCACGTGTAACACTATATGATAATGCTGGCGGCAACATATAGTATTGTTTTTAATATAACAAAGCATTTAGCAACTGGATGCGATATGTTGTCATACACACTAACCTCAGTATTGCGTTGTGTTGTAGTACAGTTTAACGTGTCGTAGTGTAGTTAACTGTGCCGTGCCGTGCCGTGCCGCGCCGCGCCGCGCCGCGCCGCGCCGTGCCGTGCCGTGCCGTGCCAATGTTTTAAATTGCGATTATAGTCGAAATAAAAAGCGAAATAGCATGTCCGGTTTACCAACGAACTCCACTGTATGAATAAATGAATACTTCATCGATTGATTGATAAATTTATTGATTAATCGATTAGGTAAGATTGAATGAATAAGTGAATGCTTGATTAATTGGTTGATTGATTCATTCATAAGATGAGTGAGTGAATGGTAGAGAAATGGATTGGTTGATTGATTGATTGATTGATTGATTGATTGATTGATTGTGCTAGCATTGGAAGGAGTGAATGGATGTCCCAAACAGGCTTCCGTAATGTGCGGATAGACTTACCTCTCTCGGGATAGAAAGTCGCTTGTTTGATGTACTTGTATTATTTCGTAATAACATAATCAATTGCGTTAATCAACGTCCTATATATAAATCTAATTAATTGCCAATCAAGCTTGACTAATACTCACGTAGTATTGAAATTAATACAATTGTATGACATCTATTTATGTTTGAGGTCAGAATATTTTTCCGTTCGGTACGGCATGTCCGTATTTTTATACAATCCGGCGATTTATAATGTCAACAAGACAAGCAGGAGAAAAAATACTTCGAGTAAAATATTGATGTCTCTATTCAATACAAATATTGCTATTTTAAGGTACTAGGCTCTAAATAGCATAACTACCTACATAATTGATGTTTTATATAGTAACTCACGTTTCTATTCAACAGATTATTTCCTTGCACGAAATGCCTTGAGACAGACTAAATGTTTTCCGTTTTTACTATTCATCAATATTTCTCGTGGAATGAAGAATGTCCGCTATGATTGACCGTCTGCTTTGAAGTATATGTATTGTTAATTATATTTGTTAGGAATAAAGAATATAAAATGATGTGTTTAAATTTAAAATGCCATTGTTTATGCTCGACTTTAACACAAAAACACCTTGGTAACAACCCGTGGGTTGTAGGTTTTAGCCACGCAAGGGTCACGCCCATGCCTCCTCGCATGGTCCTAAGTTTCTCGCAGGAATACTCTCATCGAAATGGAACTCTTACATACGCTTATACAGTCCAAACTAGTTTATTCAACTTCTATCCGAATTCTTGGTATCATACGAAATAAATATTATGTCCCGATGTATCTTCTCATGCAGGTCGAATTGAAACAAAGTTTTATTCGAAACAAAATAATAGAACCGATGAATTCGAATGAACGAGGTCCGACTGCATATACACTAAACAACTTGTAGCAGACATTTTTATTAAGTTGTGAAGTATAGGACTACTATCAGTCATGAAAGAAACAAGACTAATTTTGATGCAAAGCATCAAAACGGCGGCACAAGTTTTAGGAAGCATGATATTGAAGATTTATTATTTTGTTTATCAATAAATAAGAAAGTATGATCATCACCAAGCCATAATTCTGGTAAGAATCATCCATACACGAAACGTAGATAGAACGAAACGGATCTAAAAATATACATGATTATAACTTCTAGTTTTACAGATCTAAAAGAACTATTGGGATATCAAAAGGGAAAAATATCCACTAAAAATGTCAAAACAACGTAATTAAAAGTTCAGTTCAACCATCAGCATTTGATCTCGAATGTACTGAATCCGTTTTACTGCCAATGCGTTATTTGAACAACAAATGCTATGACGTTTTCAACGACAATTTTCATTGGCTGAATTTTGTTTACATATTACCATCAGTACATAACTTATATGGGTCAAGTTAAGGCAATGTATATTGCATAGTTTGGTCACTGTATTTATATTTGTACATTATAAACTGCATTCATGAACTTATTAATATGGATTAACATTTTTTGTTTAACAATTTGCTTTTTTATAAGTACAATTTCAATTTGCGTGCACAGCATTAGGAACCATTTCCTGAACTTTGATGATGAATTGAGCGTAGTTGTGAAACGAAGCTATGTAATACACGATGCCTAACCGTTTTCGTGACTAGCTGTTGTAAATTCTTATAAGCATACGTAAAACATTTTTTAAAGCTTTTTATTAACGGTAAAAATACATTTTAAATATTTTGACATTTTTTTATTATCAATTAGTACACTTTTTTTATCTGTATAATTAGAATCACGTTTTGTAAGAACAATTTAAAAAAGCATAATACCAATGGCTTCTCCCATTTCGATTATGCAACTCCATGTACCTAGATTAAAAATTATTCAAATAGACGACGGCCTGAAGGCCGCCGTCAATAATACTCACGTTGCATACGTGCTATAAAACGTGTATCTAGTTCCCGAGAAACTTCTATAGACTGCGTCAACGATAATGAAATATAATATCTAAATAACGGTTTCGTATCAGATGCAAACCGTAATACAGCTTTAGCTGTAATACGTTCTATTAATATTGGACAAATACAGAACGCGGTCACGTTGTGTCGCTTTCAAAATTGCCAATTCGCGCCGATTAATAACGTAATCAAGCGCGCGCATTTTATTTCAGAATCTCGTGTGACACGAAATTTTAACGCGTCCATGTATTTTCGCAACACTTTGTTCCTATTTCGGGCAAGAATTGGTCAGCTGAAGCACATGTCATTCAGAGCGACAATATCTACGTCTATTGATAGATCACGTCATCAATTTCAACATCAACCGAGTTCATAAATAATTAGATTTCAGGATACCATAAGGGTTAAGTTCAACAATGGTTTCTTTTATACCTTTGAACAAATATTATACCAAGCTAAATAGTATTTTCTCAATTATCAGATATGAGGGAATTACTCCATAATCTATTAATACGCTGGCATACGATGGGACCTCTTTCATGGGTAGATAGAATTATGCCAGACGATCTTTTTTTTAAATTTTGGTTTTATTTTGCGTTAAGTTGGTTACCAGCCTGCGCTGCTACCCATTTGTGAGTGTGACCACCGGTTAGGTACTTTGCTTCACACTTTCAGGGCTAAAAAAGCATACCGAGATAAAAACAACCTCATTGTGTCAATTTGATACTGAGCGATTAATTCGGATTGTTGACAAACATAGCGCCGAGATGGTGATGACGTCATATTAACAAATACGGTGTTAGTATGGACTTAACGGTGACATATTCGGTACACGTAGCGCAATAGGGGATGCGCGATGACCTTTATACAGAATCCTTTCGATTTTCAAGACACTTAAGCTTACAAATTAGTACATTGTATTATTATTTTGAGGACAATACAAGACAATGGCTTTTATCATACGTGTTTACAGCGTAAATAGCGTGGGTAAAATATTTAATTCTGGGCTATTTTCGACTTGTTGTTTTGGAAATTTTAAAGTACAGCGTCTGTATATAAAACAACATATGTTTTCAACCACCAGATAAAATTGTAAACATGTTTTCTAGGTTTGTAAAGAGGTAAATCGGATTATTGAGATGACTAATTGTCTGACAAGTTGAAAATAATAACAAACACGCCCAATCGTTTGAGATGATATCATGGGAGCAACGAAACAACATCAATAGATGCCTAGCAGACGACATAGTTAAAAAGTTACTTATTTTTAAAATGTCAAATATATTATTTTTGTTTTCGGTAAGTACCATTTGCTTAAAGATGTATTATGCTCATATTTGTTCAATTTTTTACCGAAACAAACATGAAAAATATATTTCCTATAGATAGAACATCAATAAACATGCATTAACAAAGAATGAACTCATAATGTATTGATCCGTATTTGGTGAAAAAAGATGTTTGTACATCATAAAAATTTAAAAAAATGCCAGTTTTTTAAATAATTAGGCTATTTTACAAGATTTATCAGTTAGTAATATTGTAAAAAAATATATTTTCAATCGGTTATACATTGCAATGGTTCTTATTATATATGTTTTAGCCAATACAACAACAATACTTGATGAAGCCCATTCAAAAATTGTATGTTCACTTGAGCCAGATACATCTTTGAGTACTACACTTGATGTCAGGTTCTATTTACAACTGAATATTTGTTAGGGAGACAAATACTTTTTTTGAAATTAAGATTTGGCATTTCTAAAAATTTAAAAAGGACTACGAACAAGGATGGTCGTTTAGTTGATATTTCAAAATGTAATTTATATCTTGTACGTAAATTCATGAAATATTACCCTCGTCAAACACACCAGATGTTACATATATCAATATTATTATTTTATTATCAATATGATTATTGCTATGTTTCATGCCCCCACTCTGAAGGAGAGGGGGGGGGGAGGGGGGCATATATAGTGAGTGAGCGAGCGAGTTATAGTGAAACCTCAATTAAAAGACAATCGTTGGTTTCGAAGAAAGTAGGTCATTATTGTGGGGTGGTCGGTTTATCGAGTTATAGTGTACGGTGTAGAAGTAAAAAAACACGCTTCATGAAAATGCTGTCTTGTGAACGAGGTGGTCTTAATTTTGAGGTGGTCACTGTAGATTCCCACTGTATTGTGCATTATACTCGTATTATGCTGCACAACATCATTTTAAAGTAATGTTATACATTTATACAGAAAATTACCCCGCCCAACAGGCATATAAGTCAAAGGCAAATATATATATATTTACTGTACATAATGTAACGTTTGCTGAGCGGATAAATTCTGTTATAGAAACATGGCTGTATTTATGTAAATAACCCCGAAAATGCAAATCACAAAAAGAAGGGCAATCAGATACCTTTGTCAACAGAAAAACTCGATGCCTAACCTAACTCACGTATTAATGTGTTGTTGCAAGTTTCTAACACTGGGAGTGTCCGCATGAAATGCGACATTAAAGAGCCGAAGTTATTTTGACACGGAAATGTTTCTCAATTTTGAATTTCAAGGAAAATAAGGAGTGCCAACGGCTTACATTAGCGCCAAAGTTTGGTTACCATGACTGAAAACAGGAAACGAACACATTTAGTTCACAACGCTGTAAACAATGACACTTACAAAAATGCTTAGTATTTTAGTAATTATCATGCACAGCGAAATAATCCGTCGCAGAAAAGGGTACTGGACATAATATCAACAGAAATATCCACGTCAATACAGTTCATACCTGTTTGTCTACCAGGGACGACATTATAGTTCATGTGCTCCACTGTTTGTCTACCAGGTACGTCATTATAGTTCATGTGCTTTACCGTCTTATCTACGTTTCACGTCATTATAGTTCATGTGCTCTACCGTCTTATCTACGTTGCACGTCATTATAGTTCATGTGCTCTACTGTTTGTCTACCAGGTACGTCATTATAGTTCATGTGCTCTACTGTTTGTCTACCAGGTACGTCATTATAGTTCATGTGCTCTACTGTTTGTCTACCAGGTACGTCATTATAGTTCATGTGCTCTACTGTTTTTCTACCAGGGACGTCATTATAGTAAATGTGCTCTACTGTTTGTCTACCAGGTACGTCATTATAGTTCATGTGCTCTACTGTTTGTCTACCAGGGACGTCATCATAGTTCATGTGCTCTACCGTCTTATCTACGTTGCACGTCATCATAGTTCAGGTGCTCTACTGTATTATCTACGTTGCACGTCATTATAGATCAGAAGCTCTACTGTATTATCTACGTTTCACGTCATCATAGTTCAGGTGCTCGACTGTATTATCTACGTTTCACGTCATCATAGTTCAGGTGCTCTACTGTATTATCTACGTTGCACGTCATCATAGTTCAGGTGCTCTACTGTATTATCTACGTTGCACGTCATTATAGTTCGGGTGCTCTAGGATTTTAACGATGATGAAATTAATGGATTACTCAATACATTATTTCATTAAAATTTCAGGTTTTTATCGATTGCGAAATAAATCGATTCAGAAATTTTAAGAAAATCACGATTTCAAAATTTACAATATTACGATTTTATCGATTTTGAAATAAATCGATTCTTTAATTCATGATTTTATTAACTTCACGATTTCAACGTTAAAGATTACACGATTTTATTTATTGTGAAATTAATCGAGCCCACTTCTCATGATTACACGTTTTAGGATAACCAAGTCGTTTAATCGTGACTATGAAGTCGTGAAGTCAAGAATTTTATATTTGACGAGTTCGCGTTTTCTGCCGATACAAAGTGATGAAGAAAGAAGTCACAACCGGTCTACCGTATTGTTCGGTTAAATTGCATAATGACATTTTATAAGAACTTTGAATCATGAGAAAATTGAAAATGTCGTCTGTGATTGAGACATTCGGTACTCCCCCGCGTTTTCCGCTTTCCGAGAATTCTCGAGCGCTACCGCAGATCTATTTTTTATCGTGTCATGTTACGAAGGATCGTTGTTCGTATTCATGCGCCGCCTCGACATAAACAGGTTTTACCAAGTATTGATGTTTGAAGTATAAACAAGATTTTATTTGAATCGAACATAAATGATTTATTTACTGAATCTATGACGTCACATTTCTAGCTGCGTTTACAATGCATATTCCTCGGAGATATATAGCTGTTGTTTTCGAGTGCATGACGCAATTTCAACACAATATTTTTTGAAGTTATTTGTCTGTTTATTTTAATTTGACTTGTTGAAATTTAATCAGATTTTAATGCCACACAAAGAGATATAAGATACGTTGTTTTTGGTTTGTCGTGGATATGTCAGCATAGTTCATACTCTACGTATGTTACCACACTGTGGAGCAGTATGTCTGGCTAGGATGTTTTGAACTTTATTCCGGTTCATGTTGCTTAAGTCCACAAATTGTGGGTGGTGTTGCTGCCATGTGATGTTTTGAGTATCGCAGACACGCCTTGTTTATGTTTGTCATTCTGAGTATTTAAGGCAACACTTAATAGACTATATGTTTCCGTACCCCTCCTCCCCGTACCGCCGAATCAGTTCCAATTCATATTTGACTTTCTTATGTGGAATATTAAGCGTCATTTCCCGCGTGCTTAACAGATGTTTGCTGGGAAAAAAACAGAATTCAAAACATCGGCCCTCCCAAAATTATGGGCGGAGTACAATTAATTGTTTATAGATGACCTGATGAAGGGAAAATAAAATTTAACATCCAAGAGTGTTCAGTCTTTTGTCTGTCTATGATATTTTGATCGTTTAAGCAATTCTCTGATTTATAGTGCTCCGTGACAAGACTGTAACAGTTGTCGACGCAATATTTTGTGTTCGTACGGCTGTCATCTCAAATACGTCTTAGTCATTGACTAATGTGACCCACTTAAACTTTTGGTGTAACACAAATTCTGTCACAGTCATGACGGATGATCCATCACAATCTTAAAACAGATATCATTAAAATTCATTAATACGAAAATATTCAAACGCCCCGAGGCTGATTTAAAATGAAATCGACAGTCTGAATCTAAAAATAGCCGCATAGAGCCTCGTTTTCAATTTACACACACCGTTGATTGGCTACGGGACTGGTGACGTCATGTGTAAGTTAAAGAATCCCGTCTGTGATTGGCTCTTGGAGATGAGTAAGAGATAGTCGCTTCAGTTGTGGCAGTTTGAGTTTTTATTAGTAACAATTAATGTCGTTGTGAGTAACTGAAATTTACTTTGTAAAGACAGGTTAATTAGAATAAACATAAATGACTGTGGTTTTTTGTCAAGTGACAAAACGACAAGTGTGTATGTCCGTTTTTGTCAATATCTTATCTTCGAGTTCGTCTGCTAATGCGGTGATAAATATAATTGTTCGAAAAAATATTCTCGAATGACTAATAAACTTTAATAAGAATGTCGAGTTTTAAGATTGGACCATACGTTATAAAAACAGACAGACACAAAAACATCGGTATATTTGATAGAACAATTGTCTAACTAGATTTTTACACGAATGTTTTTGGGCAATTTCATTAGATTACACTACTTAAACATAACAGATTCCCACAATTTATCACTTATCAAAACACAGGCTTTTATGTATGGAAAAGCTAGAAAAAGCGAAAATGATGGATTAAAATGAACAAATGAAATGAGTTCAAATTTACGCAAGCTTTATGTAAAGGTCCATCGAGGACAGTTTATATAAAATACAAGTTTTGTTTGTATTATGAATTGGGCGTTTACAACTTCCGTGTATGTGACAAGCAGTTTGAAGTTATACTTTATCATCTTTTCCAAAAAATTAGTGACCCTTTAGAATTGAAAAAGTGACCCCACAATCAGGAACGTAAAAAGGGCCCAAAACAAAATAGTTTTAGTGATGTGAGGTATATAAATGTATCAATGCCTGTCAAAGTTAATTGCATTCTATCAGTGCGAAATGACTAACATCGAATGTTCCTTTCTTTAACATCGCGTTAGTTTCGTAGCTATGTGAGATTTGCAAAACATTTTTATAACATTGTACGTTTGCATTGGACATTTTTATACAATAAAACCTCACTGAAAGACCACCTCAATAATAAGACCACCTCAATATCAAGAACACAATTTTCAAGTCCATTTTCACTGTTTTGCTTTTTATTCAACCTCGATATTAAGACCACCTCAATAAGAAGACCAGATTTCAAGGGTACCAAGGGTGGTCGTATTATAGAGGTTGTACTGTATTTGGGTTTTGTACCAATATTCAATGAGTCTGTATTGCAGTCGAGAACAGCGGACAGTTGACCCAACCAGTTTCCACGGTTGCCAACCAGTACTTATCTGATATTCCGCAAGAAGCTTACTTACTCCCCACACGAATCAAAGGCGGGAAGCAATTTGCTGTGGATATGTCTTCTTCAGTCAAATCGTCATGGAAACTTTGGTGTCATCCGAGAATCGAACGTACAACCTATAGCTTGGCTGGCGATTGCGTTACTGATTAAGTTAACCGGGCGGGCTATGCATCAGGTGATGTAATCTGAACAGGGTTCTCACTAGGTTTAGAAAACAGGAGTCAAAAACCATGCTTTTGGAAGAAGTTGGAGTCCTTCGATGTAATTTCGAAGAAATGTTGAAAGAAACAGGGGTCCCAGATAAAACAATAGGAGTCCAAAAAGCCTAATTAGGAGTCTAGGCAGGACCCTGCTGAATATATGCTACATAAAAATAGCACACTTCTTAAGTACATATATTACATCGGCAGTATAATATATCATGTAGTTTAGGCATCAGTCAATACGTGTACATATTTTAAGCAGCGTGATGTTCTCCATATTGCCCAAGTCATAAATCAATATACAATGTATCAAACTATCGCTGAATTTGTAATTCATTATTTTTTTATATACTCTCTATGTTGAACAATATGTTGTACTTTGCATAATATCATGAGCGACATCTATGACCACGTGATAAATATTTTTTGAATCAAACAGCTGTCGAACGACACATTGTTTTGACTATCATATCGACTGGTCAATTCACGTCAGCTTGTCATAAACCGCATCCGCAGCTTTGTAAACAATCTAAAATGATAGTGTAATCTATCGACTCAACATAAATACATTAACCAAACCATAACAGTTAGTTATTTTAGCATTTAAATTCAACACATAGTTTTAAAATAATATTATGCTCATTTTTGTTCATTTGTTCAAAAAATATATATCCTATAGTTAAAACACCAATAAACATGCATCAAACAAGGAATGAACTCATAATGCATTGAACCATATTTGTTGAAGAAAGATGTTTGTACATCATCAAATTAAAAAACAGGCTATTTTACAATTTGTATATGTTAGTAATAAGGTAAACAAAGATATTTCAATCGGTTATACATTGTAATGGTTCTTTTTAGTGATGTTTTAGCCAATGTAACAACAATACTGGATGAAGCCCAGTCAAACATTTTATGTTTAGATGAGTTACATACGTCTTTAAGCATTAACATTATGGCGAGGGCGAGTACATGCCGGACCTGCGTCCTTCTACACACCGGAAAGAATATACCTTAGCTCGTATTTGGTGTAGCAAGCCGAAATCGTGTATAATTCTGCTCGCTGGGATTACACAAACATAATATTTGTGACGTCCGAGGCGTGTAGCCTCCAAATTTATCTCAAGTGAACACAACGCAAAAGTATCGACCTCTTGCACCATATACCAAACTCAAACCCGAGCCCGCTCCACTTTATGTGCTTCAAAAGTGCTGAAGTCAATACTGACGCCATGTGACTCCCTTGAAATATATTTATGTGGTTTTATTTACAAATACAGTTTGAGCGTTCTGCTTCATTTAAAGCCTAATATGTTCGCGCGTAAACAAATTACGTTTATGACGTCATTAATATCATGATTGATATCTTTATTTAAATCTTAGGTGTAGTAATGAGCATTAATTAAACATAATTAAGTAATATTTGCTCCAGATATGATAATTTTTTCTGACTCACAGATGTTTTCGTGTTCAGCAATACATACGCGTTCGATGACATCGCAATAAGTAATGCTGGTCGCTGATTGGTTAAGGCGAGCACTCGACCTGTCAGTTATGTTTTGTTTAACAATTAGCATTGACATGCCTGTTAATAGGTTTAACATGACATTAATGAATATATAAGTGTGTGCATGAAAACTATGAATGAATGAGTCAGAATTTGAAAGGGGTTCAAAAAGGGATGTTTTTAAATCGTTAACAATTATTACATTTCACAGGTAATAAATTAAAGCTATGCACACTTTTTTCATATATATATTGATCATTTTTAATCCAAATGGGATTATTCAGCTAAGTTTGTTAATGTTTTACGATTTTGCTTATGTCGTCTGATCAGGTTTGATGAAAATGTTCACACAATTGACAAAGGTGCCTCGCATAGATAGGAGTCTCTCTGTCCTAATTTTAGCATCAAATTTTAACTGGTTAATGGGACAATTAAATTCGGTAATTAATTTTGTAACAACAATTTTGATTGGTTGTCGAATTAGTCATCGAAGTCACGTGACTCTATTGCCGAGCGCTTATTTAATTTACATAGACCTTGTCACGCACAATTGATATTTATGTTAATTGTTCGTTATAGAAATAATAAATAACTGATACCTATTTAAGCGGCTGTGTACCATAAATACTTATGTGTTTTTTTTTCAATTATTACTCATTAGTCTGCAAGTTCTTTGACACGTGATACTCAAAGAGTCAGGCTAAATTAACAAGTGAACATATATACTCAGTACAATTTAAATTACACAGTTTTAGACCTGCAAAATGTTTCTAAATGATTTATTCCTACGTAAAAGTTCTAAAAAAGGACATGTACGTAAAATGAACTCGTGTTGCTCTCCAAAGCCTTGCAAACCGTTACCAACCCTGTATTTTGCATAGATTTATATATATTTTTCTAACAAAATGACACTAGGCGGGCAAATATAGTTCGAGGAATTATTTAATAGTCGACACGTGGTTGACTTGTCCATGACATTACCGCTGCATGAACGCCACTGTCGCCACAACATTGGCAATGGTAAGCCAAAGGACCAATCGTATTCGTAGGTAATTCCACCATTTTGATTGAATACCATACACTTCTCCACACATTTCGTATCATTTGATCTGATCGTTATTATGCTAGTCTTGATAGAAACTGATAATGTATTAACTATATCATATACATCCTTAAGGTCAGAAACTTGAACACATACTGTTAATCAATATATTTATCACCATAACTGTTTGTTTATATACATGTAATGAAATGTTAAATATTTGTATATGGACTGTATAACATCATGTGCTCCTGCAAAACCATGTCTTTTTTATTATGTACATTATGTTGCTATGAAACATGTTATGTTTTAATGCAATAAACTATTTTAGTGTATTGTTTAGCCTATTTAAAGCAAAATTTCAGTATTGAACAATGAGTTAAATGCAATCATTCATAAAATCGCTTATATAAATAAATAAATAAATAAAGCTATTATTATGATGAATATTTATTTTTTTCCATTCCAATGAATGTCGAATTCATACAAAACAGCGGAACTATTTTTATGTTTAGATTACAACACCTGCTTGCAGATCCATTTTCCATTTGATTTGTCAATTTTTCGAAGAAACGCGAATAAATGTCCATTCACAATTGAAAACAGGCAGGTGTCTTTATGTGTCAGTAATAACTGGAAATAAGTTTGAAATACATGTAATATGAACTCGCATATACAAAAATATATCCATCTGCACGAATATATATCATTTTTATAGCTTTTGTGTTCGTTTAGTAGCACAATGACATTGTCATCTTTTATCGTTATCGTAGATTTGGATGGCAAATTTGTCTGCTAAGTTGACGTCATTCTCCACATTCCAGGCTAGGTATATAACCCATGCAGTTGTCTGTCCGGCGTTGACCATTTGATAGAAATTGTCTTTACGGTATGGACGGTTAGAATGGATGTCTCTGATTGGTCGAATTCGTGTGGGTGTGGTCTTACAAGAGTAAACAGTCAATACGGGAGTTACCGTCCCTGATTGAAAAAAGTTGACACCGGCGATGTCCGTCCTGTCTAAAATGTGTGCCTATAATTGACTAAAAAATTATATCGACAAAGCTCGCTTCCACCTTCACAGTTATAAAGTATCACTAAGATGTTAATTTTTTTATAAAACATGATAACTATTCCCCTTATTGTCTGTAACTTAATACTGTAAACAAGCCACACACAATGTATTTTTAACAGTTCCAAAGTAGGAAATAATGATGGAGATAAAACATTTATCACTGAATGAAGTCATCACTGTCCTTGGATATGTGAGAGACGAAATGAACGAAAACTTGTTATTTGTCACGAACTTGCGAAAATTCGCGAAAACAGATTAAATTTCGTTTATGATGACGCTAGTAAACTGTTGTGCATGGGTCTTAGGTGAGTATTGGCACGTCTGAGCTTCCCAGTATGTACCGCTAGGTGGGTTCTCTTTTTCCGGTAAATAATCACGTCAATCTTTGAAGTTGAGATTTTTAAGTTAGAAATACGGTTATTTACGGTGTAATTTCATCATTGTATTGAAATAATGATAATTAATAAATAAATGGTAAATTGTATTAGTAAATACGTTGACTGAATAAAGGGAAGTAACTCAGACCAAATCTGACAGTTTAAGTCTTACCAGAGTTAGCTTTCATTATTAGTGTTTAAATTTCTGTTAATAAAACAAACAGCAACATAGTAACGTGAGGAAGTATACATGTTCTATGAAAATGAAATTTTGTAACAGAAGTTATAAATCTTTCACACGTTATTGTTCAAAGACAAACGACGAGTTCAACCGCTTATAATTATGTCTGTCATTTCTGGTTTTTGTGGGTTTTTGTTCACCCATAAAATAATAGTAGACTAATCGACACAATTATTCACTAAAATTAAATATGTCCGTTGCTGTCCATCTTATTTTATAAAAAATAGCAGTTAATAAAACAACTTATTTACAATATCATGTATTTGAAGCGATTCACAAAGAAATTTCCGGTTAAAGGGAGGCAGTTCAAAAACTAACTCCAGAATATTCACCGGAATTGTCCCCCTTGTTGTAAATAAAATACACGTCCTTATTACAGTATGCTAACATTTCAATATACCTTACCTGTTAATAAGATTTTGGCTGTCATTGCTTTACGCTATATTGGAGCTTGTTTGTACTTTGCCTCGTTCAGATAAGCCGTATCTGCAAACAAAATCAATTCAAACATATATGAGCGATGCTATAGGCTTTACAGCCTCTTCTGTAAGTGACGTCATTTCAAGACAAAGCAACATGTGATGTCACTTTTTGAAAGCAGGAAACAATATTTACTCCATTATTATGGTCACTTCGGTTTCATATTGCCATTTCTGACTTATAAGACACTTAATTTCTGAGCACATTTACTTCCCGATTCCTATCCTTTAATGCCAGACATCAGGCAGGTAGGTACACGGTAACCATTATCTAACTAGCTGGCGGCTCATCAACCGGCTTATCAGAACGGACCTCTAACGGGATTCGAACATTCGACCATCCGCTCCCAAGGTGGATGCCCGAACCACTCGGCCACGGGAGGATGTATATACTTAACGGCTTTTCTAACTCCACATTTGTTTTTTTGCTAATAACTCTGCTAAATATTCAAATATGTCAATGAAGTTTTTACACAATGTTAAATGATCAATTTATTCAACGAAAACATAGCAGTAACAGCGATTTGGCGCAATAGCAATTTTCCACACAAGTAACAATGGGACAACCGGTTAAGTCAAAAGTCACAAATTGATCCCCTCAATAGCGAGTATGTCTGCCCTGCGCTCTGATGACTGTTGTACACCTGGAACGCATTGACGTAATGTAATGCCTGATGTACACCTGAGGAATAGCATTTCATGTGCGAACCAAAGCTTTTTCTAGCTGCTGCAGAGTTCGGGGTTGCTGGCGAAGCTGTCTTATCCGGCGACCGAGTTTATCCCATAAGTGTTCCAATGGGTTAAGATCGGGACTCTTTGAACACCATGGCAACACGCGGATGTTGTTCCTGGTCAGGAGACGCATGGTGCTGGCCGCTGTATGGCAGGGAGCGCCGTCCTGCATGAACTACATGCCCCTCTGCTGCTGAATGTGAGGTATAGCAACCGGTGTGAGAATGTCATTTTGATAGCACTGTGCGTTCAACCTACCTCGGACAACAACCGCGCGAGTTTGCGTATGAAGTGAGACTGCTGCCCATATCATTACAGAGTCTCCCTGAAACTGATCACGTTCATTCACGTTTGCATCAACAAATATATCACCGCGTTGCCGATAACATCTCTTTCGACCATCATTACCTTGGAGTGTAAACCTGCACTCATCACTGAATAACACATTGACCCAGTCTGCTCTGGGTAACGAAGGTTACGTCGTGCCCATTACAATCTGGCCTGTCGGTGACGTGTCGTCAATATGAGACCCCTATAAGGCCGCCTGCACCGTAACTCTCGTTCCCGTAAGCGATTACGTACAGTATGAGATGATATAGGACGGTTATGAATCTGTAACTGATGCGGGCTGGAAACGTTGGGCTCTGTGGATACGTATAGAATAGCACCGTCCTGTCGTCTAGATGCTATTCGTCTACGGGGGAGTCTCGGTAGAGCGGCAATACCACCCGTCTGCGCAAACTTGGCCATGAGGTTGGTGATGGTTTTGACGTCTCTACCAAAGAACCGGGCCACCTGGAAATAATAGTTCAACAATACTAACCTGTGTATTGGTACTAGCGGTGCATGGCTATCAAGTACGAGGCATTTTACGAATTTTAAATCACTTGAATTAGAATAACGAACACTTACCTCTCTATTAGAAACACCACTTTGAACCATTCCAACAGCACGCCCTCTTTCATCTAAAGTCATTCGCCGCATGTTTTAATAAACTGTCAAGATTTTAGCAATTTTCTGTTTTTCCGACGTGTAAATCACAATACAAAATATTTGTGTCGAATTTTTGGGTGTATCACTTTTATATGAGTGACACAAGACAAAAAAACACGAAATGCACGTGCATCTCGAAACAGATAGTTAGACTGGTTTACGGTCAACTTTATTGCTATTGTTACGCTTAAAACGTTACGTACTTTTTCTGTCAATAACAGACGTCTGTAACAATGTGATGTTGGATAACTGTCAACCCTTTTTTTATTTGACTCATGCTAACGCCTTTGGTTTGTGTTGGGTCCACCCAGTTAGATTGGTCACTCGAACACCCGACCGCCAGCCTTAAGTCCGTGGGTCCGAATCCCGGGGGAGGCGTTTGTTCTTTGTTTTGACTGAAGATATTACATCCGAAGTCATTTGTCATCCACATCTTATTCGTCTGCAGAAGTTTTCAGTTGCTGTCGGTTGTCAAAAGTGAATGAATGAACAAAATACACGTACAGATAAAAAGATAAGGCAAAAGAAAGTGTTTTCCAATATTTTTATTGATATATTTTTTTTCATATGAATTCCAACCAAAACAGCTGAAACTTTATTTTAGTTAAAACATGTATTTCAAAACGTCTGATATTTCGTCGGCTGAAAACCGTGAATTAAAATTATGAAATAGTATAGTCCCTACAACTTAAAATTGCAACAAAATCACTTCATTAAAACATTGAATATGGTCATAATTTATATAACGTAATGGGCAGACGATCCTGTATACGAACTTAAATACAGTAAATAGTGTTATCAGCAACACGAAAATAACTCAATCATTTAGTAACAAATGTGATAAAGGAAAATATAACAAATGAGTCTTACATATTTCCTTTTGCGTTCAAAAACAAGCCGGCATACGTTTATATACTTAATGATATGTTGATATAATGTTTCAAATAAAGCAACAACAAAAAAGAAATAAGTAAAATAAATTAAAATTACACACAAAATAAATTCACAAAGTGATACACATTATATATATTGAGTAAAATTAATTGAAAAATAATCAACAGTAAGATAATAAACCCATTTACGCAGCTTAGTTTTGTGAATAATAGCAGCTATATAAGGGGGGAAGCAAAAGATCACCTTAATGAAAAGCGGAATAATAGGATGGTGTTTCGTATTCTCGAGGCATTAAGACATTATTGGATATTTGATGATGCAAGTCAAAGGAAGATTGGAAATTTAAGTAGGTTTTAGTTTGTTTGACATGTATTGTCTAACTTGCATCCATTAATACCTTAAAACACAGCAAGTTTCGAAGTGTCAACCGACTTCATTTTGATTTTCATGATCAAGGGAGTGTACTCCATTCTTCATCTACTCATAATTATAGGAGGCGCAAAAGGTGCTCATGCGTTGTAACCACGTGACCGTTTGGGTTTCATTCGTAAAAGTAGGTCAAACGATTTTAAATGAAAGTCAAAATAAACTTATCATAGACAAAACTTAGTCAAAACAAAATGACGGGTAACCACGGTAACCAGGAGCTGAGTAGTATCCACCATTTTGGTTCCCGGCTGGATAAACTATCATTTTGTACTTTTAAAATTTAAGAAAACTTCATTTACGTCTCGATGGAGTAAACACGTAGCGACTTCAACATTGGTCACCTTGTTTGGATTAATCGAACTGGGCCGGAAATGCATCATACAGTAAAACCTCATCTAAAGACCACCTCAATAATGAGACCATCTCAAAATTGAGAACACACCATAGTCATGTCCATTTTCATTGTTTTGCTTTCTATTCAACCTCGATATTAAGAACATCTCAATATTAAGACCATTTTTCATAGGTCCCAAGGGAGGCTTCATTATAGAGGTTTTAAAGTACCTAAAAATTCGGAACCATTGAGAATACGAACACACACATTACAGTAAATACTTTTCATTTGTCTCATAGACAGAAGTACCGCAAAGCTTATTACACCGGCCAACGATAGAGGTGTTAACTACGAGTGACATGGATCTATGCAAAAGGGCTCTGAATGTTGTTGCTGAAGTCTTTATACTAATTATAGACAAAGGATTCCACTCGCGAACTGACACGTTCACCCTAAATTTACATTTCCTGTCGTAAATTAAACGATATTTATGCAAATCTAAACAGTTCTTTTATACCAGAATGACTCACGAACTCTAAAACATAACACAAGAAACCACAGTATATACCACAAATTCGTCAACTGCCACATAAACATTTAATGTCATCAACATTTGTTCACTGGGACATAATCTCGTAGGGGACTGACAAATGAAATTCAATCCTTTTAGCATGTCATAATCAAAGAAGAACGAACAAATCATACACAAAAAAAACATAAATTCCTTTAATTCTTAAATATTTGTTTGAATACTAGTATGTTGATTGAAGCAAAAAGGTTGGCCATGATGGACCATGGACCGAGGGCGATCACAGTAACCCAGGTCTTCTAGCACCTTGTGCTCAGAGGAGCCAACATATGATCTTATACAAAAAAGTAACCAACTTCAAATGCCTCGACTATGCCCAAGAAAAAACACCATTTTGAAAGAACAATTGAACGCTGCTATGGGATTTATAACCTCTTCTGTAAGTGTATGATCACTTCGTTTTTATATTGTCATATGGGGCAAATACTGCTTACTGTCAGTACATTGTGACGTCATATGTGAAGTTATCTGGAAATGATGTCAATTAAAGAAGAGGTTGGCAATCGTACAGCGGCGCTCAATTGGAAAGCATGGAGCAGAATGTATAAATAAGAAGAAAACACGTCCATCCAAACTTAATGACTCATTGTTTTGCTTCAATGAGTCTCACGAAAATGAGCCAAAGCGATTTACAGTGTCTGTAATAGGAATGTTTAAATATTGAAAACACTCGTAAGTCAACGTTTGTATCCAAGTTTTCTATAGTAATCAAACATCAGCTGGCATCCTGCGGATCACTGTCTATTTCCACTTGAGAGTTCAGTATAGCATCCAGATAAATGGTCGAGATCTTTCTTAGTTCTGTCAAAACTTCAACAGCTTTAGCGAATGTGATTGTTCCATCTCCGTGACTGAGGATAAGTTGACATTTCAGGGCTAGACATAAGTCTGTCTCCATACTTTCAAGGGCGACGTTATGAGCAAGACCCTCGCGATCTGAAATGAAAAGTTAAACAGAAATTGTGTAAGTTTTTCAACAATTTTTCGGCGCAGCCGTACTAACATTTGCACATCAGTGTTGTGTAAACCAATCAAATCTTACGTTAACCACCAAGGCAATTACTCTTCAACCGAACAACGTTTGTAACCTTGGTTAACCTTTCGATAAAGGGTACGTTACCTTACCGCAATCCACTGAATTTCGGTGAATTACCGAAATCCATTTGGATCTATATTTTTTTTTTATGTTGCACAGCAAATCATAACCTTCAAATTGCGCCGACTACCTTTTTTTCAAGATATTTCTTGTTTAGTCATATACATGCACGATAATCAGTTTTCCTGGATTAATTATCATTCCGTACTTACTTCCACTTTGCAATATTTTTTGACAGATTATGAAAGTGTTAATTAAGTTAACTAATCAATTATGATTTTTATTGTGCTAATACTCCTTCCGTAGCGAGGTTCGTGCAGTATAATATCATAGGTGTTCAAATTGAAATCTATATTTTTTTTAAAGAATTAAGAGAAAAAACTTAGGAAATTACAAAAACGAGGCGTGACGCACTAGGAGACATGAACATATAAAGCAATCAAAGGTAAAACTACGGAGTCCATAAAGTGACAGTAAATGTTCGTTTTAAAAGTCGCTCGAAAAAAAAGAATATGGAATGTCACTTTAGGGGCTCCGTACAAAACAGACAAAGGACACAAACATAAATGAAAGTAAATAATATTCTTACCTGGACAAAACAAGATGGTAGCTGACAGTAGTGACAGCTCTACGTCTGTCATGTTCAATTTCTTCAATTTTGTCACCACGTTGCACAAGTCCATATACATGCCACCTAAGAGTCCAATTTCACTTAATCGACTTCTCTGAATAACTATATTCAGTTTATTATTTACCACCGAGTCACAATCTAGCAACATATATGAACACTCGTTTATGGCGGCAATTTCTAGCAGACCGCTTTTTATTAACAGTCTCTGGTCATGTTCCGTTAACGATTTGAACAATGGAATTTCTTTAGCAAATGCGGTGATGAATCGAACAGTTCCCGGTAAGTAACGGAGATACAGATGTTTAGCGTCTTCCTTGTCTTGTATTAATACCTGCAAGTTTACAAATAGACAATACATTTAAGAGTGATGTCCTTTAAAAATGTGGTTTTACTCTTTGAATGAAAGTAGATCTTGCTAAATATCGCGAAATGGAGTAATATGTGGAAATTGACGAACTGAGACGTAATTGACGAACTGGGGCGTAAAAGACCCACTGGGACATAATGGAACATACATTAGGACATTGGGATTCTCTCTAGCAACATCATTAAATTGATGAGTCTAAGATTTCTCCTTAAAGCACGTTTTAAACGACGTGTAGAAGCAAATATCAACGCTATTCTAACTAACCTTATAATTTACTGAACTGTTCTGTTTTCGATATTATTCCAATCATTTTTATGAATTTATAAAATGAGGAAGACGACGACGATGATGAAGACGATGATGTTGGCGACGACGGTGATTATGATGACGATAGTGATATAATGAGATAATTTCAATACACATGTATATCAATTATCTCACAATTATATTTAATACATAGCCCAACTTACTGTCTTGTCTGAAAACAGAGCAGCAAAGTCATCAAAGTCCTCGCAGGCTTTACGATAAGCACCATGCACGGTAAGTACCATTTGTTCTGTACGCACTTGACGGTCAAGGTCAATCGTGGAGTCACGTGGCATGTACATAAAACTGGTCTTTGCTGGACGATCCTTCTTCGGACACCTCCCTAATCTGACAGCTAAAAAGGTATGATTTAAAAATAAATAACAAAATATCTAAGACAGGAAAGTACGAAGTTCATTAAAATATTTGTTTTGACGTCATCATAGATATCAAAAGCATTCAATGCAATTTCAAATTGCAGATTTACTGCTGAAAAAATATTAAATGTACTTATTATGGTCATTCAAGTTTCAATTATTTTTTTAAGCGCAGCCCATAGAAGAGTTTACCACTCAGAAACCTCAAAACATTTTTGAAAAGGGGCCATTGTCAGAAGTAGACGAGAAGATGATGACGATGATGGTGAAAAACTCCTCAATGACTTAATAACACTTAAACGTCGGCATCATCATCATCCTACTTCAAGAAGAACAACTATTTATGGATGGCATAAATATTATTTTCCTAACTTACCCTCATGAGACATTCCAACAGCGATACATTTTTGTAGTCTACAATATTGGCATCGGTTTCTGCTGATTCGCATTATTAAACATCCCTTTGGATTCTCACAAGCTTTGTATTCCATTTTTTGACGAACAGTCCGTCGGAAGAACCCCTGAAAAAGTAACCAAATGTTGTTAGGTTTCATGTTTATCTAGACAAGGATTATGATCGATAAGTTAAGACCGATTCTGGAAAATCGATCCCGATTTGATCTATGTCAAATTCAATGATAAGTGTAATTTATATCAACATAAAGTTAAAGTTTAAGAGTTTCACAATGTTAATTTGAAGATTTAAGGACTTTTTGTGTTGGTTTATGAAAAGTACTTTATAAAGTTTTTAATTGCTTTCAGAAAATGGCAGATATGTTTCATGATCAAATTGATCCAGATCAGTTGATCCTTTGTGAACACAGTGCCAGGCGCTTAACCGTTCGGCCAACATGTTCCCTTGCAGTATAACATCCCTAAGCAATTTGCGCATAATACAATGAGGAAACATAAAACAAACGACCATTGCGCTCTCAAAGTTCATTGTTTCGTAACATAAAAAAGTACACGTCCTAGTCTTTTCTGTCTTATTTCCTATAGATTTCCATTAAATTTCTTTATTAAGGTAATTCATTCACTTCCGCATGTTACGCAATGTAAGTAATATTACATAGTATAACACAACACTTGAGTCGCCCTCCTTTCATCGCACAGACCGTGTCATGTTTTACCCAATTTGAGTTACTTCCCTTTCGAGAGCATAACATTTTTGAATTGTTTCCCTTTACTTAGAACGCTGCGAAATTAACTCGAAGCCATTATTCAAGATATATTGATAAACTTTTTTGCATTAGGAATATCTGCAGTTTTATATAGTTGGGTATAGTTCTCATACAAGCACAATGTTTTAAGTTTATCTTTATTTTTTTAAGGATATGTTCCTTTAACAACTACACACATCTGGTTTGGATTATGTAACACGTGATTTTTATATTTCCCATAATTTAAACACGCCATGGTAACCACACACAAAGCGGTTTCAATTTTCGTCTAATGCGCATGAATAATGTCACGTGTTGGTGACATGTTCAGTCTCGATTTCCTGTTCTTGCATAACAAGGTGTCGTATTGCAGTAATGTCATACCTTACATATTGAAGTTTATGTAAGGTACATGAGCACTTGCAATGTTCACTAAGCTTGGAGACACATATTGTGTGTCCCCAATGTAATAACCGATGGTTTCTGTTCAAGCGATGATAACATGCATTAGTTGAGTTCATTTGAATTTCCCCATTTGTTTGTTTGTTTGCTTGCTTGCTTTTGGGTTTAACGCTGTTTCTCAACAGTAGTTCGGTTATACATGGCGGTCAGTAGACCTAGCCAGTGTTTCTGGGTCACCAACTAGCTCAGAAATCAGAGATGAGGACAAATGACTTGGGATGCATTACCTTCAGTTAAATTGTCACGGAAGAACAATTGCACCGCTCGGGGTACGACCCACGACCTTTAGATTAGCAGTCGAGTTTTCTGTCGACTGAGCTAACAGGATTTCTTGACTACTCGTAGGACGGAACAGATTGCAATGCCAAAATCAGTGAGTACCAAATTGAAAACCAAATCTAAGTCATATAAGCCCAATCCATTCCGTTCAAATGCAGTTAACGTTTTATATACAGTAAAACTTCAATAATAAGACCATTGAAGTTGAATAACGAGCAAAACAGTGTCAATGGACTTGAAAATTGTGCTCTTAATTTTGAGGTGTTCTCCTTATTGAGCTGGGGGTTGAGTGAGGTTTTACTGTTGTCAATGGTGGCTATTGAATGATGTTCAGGACTGCATGCATAATTAACATTAAAGCGCTATATCATTTATTTACTCTTCGCTGATGGCTATATGGTAGTTTCAAAACACCACAGACACATTTCATTTCATTTCATTTCATTTAATAGCATATGCCAAAGGTTCTTTAATGACAGTTAATTGTCTTCGAAGACAGTTCAGAGTTAACTTTTTAGGGTCGTTTTTCTTGCAAAAATAAGTCCAAATTCAGCAAAATAAAAAGAAATGTCGTCGGCCAGGATGCCATCCTTAACAACTATGTAACGGTTTAAAAAATACATAACAGTGACATGCTGCTTTAAACCCAATTCATTAATACGTATTGATGAATTCAAAATTGGTAAGGTATACCGCGATTGTGTATAGGTTGTCTATTGGTCAATGTTTTTCAATTCGTGATTTCATTGGCTGAATACTTCACGATTTGTTTACAACAGGTAAATAATCAAAGCACTGAAAAGAGCTGAATGCAGCAGACATTGTGGTTCCAGAAAACATGTGAGCGTTTGCTAAGGTTAAAGGTGCATTCTGGTTCCCCCTCCGTGTCCTTGAAATCTGCCGAGATGGTGACTAAAAACGAACTAGACGTCAATAGTTTGTATATGTGAAAGTTGTCCTCTTGGTAAGCATTCAAATCCAAACGATACACATTGAATTCTATTTTGTACAAGGATAAAACATATAAGCAGAGAAAATAATGACCATGTCGTAAAAACTGCATGAAAAACTTTACTTTATCATTGATGCCGTTTGATGTCTTTATAGCATTAGGTTATAAATGTTAGGTACAATTCGCTAATCGGTTGAATTATATATTGCGCGAATCGTATGCACTTATAACTATGCAAAAGCTTATTGATGTCTGCAGGGTGAAATCTATAAAGTGCAGACGATAATTTGAGCTGAAGGACGAAAACCTCGCATTACATTCTGAACTTCAACTAGAACATTTGATACTGCTCATTAAATTCATTGGCGTGTGTAGAAGAGTTCATATATCACTTTCTTAACTTTGACAATTGGTCTGGAAGCTTAGTATGATCTCCAGACGATAAATGAACAGAAACTCTTCATTTCTTGAAGTTCACGTTTTGTGTTCATACAGTAACACTACACTTAAAGACCTCAAACTGAAGACCACCTCATTATTAAGACCGTATTTTCATGGACCTGTTTTCCATATTTTGCCACATTTTATCGCTAAACAGACCACCTCATTATTAAGACCGTATTTTCATGGACCTGTTTACCAAAGACCTAAATACCAAAGATGAGCAACTAATATGGACCAATGAACGAAGCCTCTCTTAGTCTCGCGACAGGCGATAAACGAAACCGATGCGCGAGATTTGGAAAAAAATGGTAGATGGCGCCATTTTGTGGTATTTAGGTCTTTGAAAGTATGTTGCAGAAGCAGATCGAGGAAAATGCTGCATCATAAGCAACTCCAGGGTTTATTTTGGCTATTTTGGGAAGATGACGCATACCCTTCAAATTGGGATTTTTTGCTAGTTAAATTAGAAATTGGGAAAATAAGTCTAGAGATTACTGCCAAGTTTTAGGTATACTTGAAAGGATGCAGGGATCAATCAACAATTGCTGCCTGTGAGAGAAAAGCCTTTAATTTTGTCAATTTTGGCTAAATTGATCCAAAACCTTTTTCTTCTGATTTATTAGGAATATTTGCATTCAAATTAGGAAAATTATATACTTTGAGCCGTTGGGAATATAGCCGAATAACGGCTATAAACAGCTAAATAAACCATGAACACTGACTACAATCTATTTTCAGATTCGTGATTTGACAAAACATCATGCCGGAGCATGTACTTTACTAGATGCAAACCACAATGACAATTAGGTGAGCCTAAAAGTGCATAATACAGTCAATTCTCGATAATAAGATCACCATTGGGACCCTTGGAAACTGGTCTTTACATTGAGCTGGTCTTAATATGGAGTTGAATAAAGAGCAAAACAGTAAAAATTGGACTTTAAATTGTGAGTTTAGTGGTGTGAAGTATAAATAGTAAAACCTCAATAATAAGACAACCATTGTGACCATTGAAAACTTGTATAAATATTGAGGTGGTCTTAATATTGAGGTTAAATAGTCAGCAAAACAGCGAACATAGGCTTGAAAATTGTGTTTTTAAATTTGAGGTGGTCTTTAAGCGAAGTTTTACTGTATTATACAACATTTAGTCATGAGAAGTGTTATACCATGTTCAAGGTTATAACTGTTAATTATTCGATACACGAATTCTGATGTCTATGCTCTGTGCACGTCATTAGATTGAAATACTTAATTGAGGAAAAATACAAGAAAAATGATACTGTTGTTGAAGAGAGGTTGTTGCTGTAGAGAGGTGACATTGATATAATAAATTATTGATATAAGAAAGATGATACTGTTGTTGAAGAGAGGTTGTTGTTGTAGAGAGGTGACATTGATATAATAAATTATTGATATAAGAAAGGTGATACTGTTGTTGAAGAGAGGTTGTTGCTGTAGAGAGGTGACATTGATATAATAAATTATTGATACAAGTAAGATGATACTGTTGTTGAAGAGAGGTTATTGCTGTAGAGAGGTGACATTGATATAATAAATTATTTCTATAAGAAAGATGATACTGTTGTTGAAGAGAGGTTATTGCTGTAGAGAGGTGACATTGATATAGTAAAATGTTGATACAAGAACAGTAATGCTGTTGTTGAAGAGAGGTTGTAGTTGTTGTTGAGAGGTGAAATTGATATAATACGTTATTGCTTACATATATTGGACAATGGTGCGCTTGTCATGATCAATTGATCATTTATACTACAGTATAATGTTATAGTATATTTTTGTACAAGGTATAAATGTATGTGTTGCAATGTGTAAACTATTGTAAATGTGTAAATATTTGTAAGTAATGTATATTGTACTTGTATTGACAAAACAAACTACTCCAACATAAGTGAAACCTTGCCAGCAGCAAATAAGTGTTTGTACATGAGTTAGTCAAGATCGATAAATAGTATCCCGGCAGTTAAGTGTCATTGTGACTAATATCGAGATATATAGCCCGACAGCAAATTCCCATTTTATTCAAAATTCTTAGGTGTCCAAAATCCCGGCTAAATTTATTCAAATCTGACACACAAGTATTGCACGGGATAAATAATAAAAATATCAAGGTCGATACATAACAAGAAAATAATCAAAAACACTATATATATGAGAAATATGCGTGTGAAAATTTGAAAATAAATATTGACTAGTCCCCAGTCCTTTGGAAATACTCGACACTCCCCGGTTAGGTTGACTGCTTTTACATGGTAAATGTAACATTTCTTTCTCAGACATGAAGTTATAGCTATTTGCGTCACATTGATACAGCTGTTTTCTAAATTTGCAGCTATACTATTTTTACTGGCCTTCTGATCCATGATATAACCAAAAGATAAACGTATGGGTTTCCCTATATGTAAATATTTAACTACAGTCGGATCTCGTTCATTCGAATTCATCGGGTCCGAAATTTTATTTCGAATAATACATGGTTTCGAATAGCCCATTTAAATCGCCGTGTACAAGAAAATATATCGGGACGTGTATATTTATTTTGGATGATACCGAGTACTCGGATGGATAGAACGAGATCTTACTGTATATGTGCTTTGGAACAGATATACATTTTCTGCCGGAGCAACTGGCGTGACATCATTACATATATTATGTAAGTGGTGAGCTTGAAACTTTCTCCGTTTACTGTATTGCCAAGTATTTTGAATTTGCTGGAAACTTTGTTGCATATTTGATGGTTTGATTTAGGACAAAGCACTCCTCCATTATGTTATCGCTATTTCACGTCACCTTGACTACAATACGTACTATATAAACATTTCTTTAAGTGAACAACATAACGTAAATATATACATGTATAGAGAAGCCCTTGGTGGTTGTATATAAACAAACATCAACCGTTTCACTGAGTTCATGTTTGTCGATAAGAGGCTCATTTGTACATGTTTACAATAATAAAAGTATTGTCCTATTCTTGATTTGAACGAATTTGAAAAAGGGAACAAGACATTTGACAACTAGCTCTATACGTTTCAACCATTAACTATTTATCACGTGATTTGATTGAATGGTGATCTAAAAGAGGTTACTTTTATCAGCTGTTCTTCATGATATAACTTTGTATGACCATGCAAATTGAATTCCATTTAATATGAAGCAAGGAAATGGATTCAATTTGTGTTAACGTGTGTTTATTTAAGCATATTGGTAATTGCCTAATCAAACATTACACTATTATATATTTATATCTTACCATATGTATCAAGTGTATATTTGTGGAAACCCTTTTAAGTTAGAACACCACAAATGGCTTCCTGCCAACACAAATGAAACATCGGGCATTTTCGGTAAATTCCATGATTATTTCGTTTAAGATCGGTCGTTTCCGAATATTTTCGGACATTACCGGAAACGACCGATCTCAACTGACTGGTCACGAAATTTAACGATATCGGCCGATGTTTCAAGTTTCGGCGGGAATTAATGAGGGATGTTCTACGTTAAAGTTGTACTGTAAATATAATAAAATATCCAGAACAAATGTGCTTGGTTGTTCATAAATCGTTTGCCTGCAGTGAATTATTACATTAATATCAGATATCAGGAACACATGTGGAACCCGGAAGGGATTAAGGGTCAATGTCAGGGAACAATAATAAACTCCTGCTAAGGTGCTAATTCCATGAACAGTTACTTTCTTGCTGGTCAGAGAGAGGAAAGTGGTAGTAAGTCGTAGTCGTTTAGTCATTGGAAAACAGTGGTTCCCGTAATTTAAGCGCCAATTTATGTTGGGTTAACCTAAGGGAAGTAACTTACCTTGCAACCTTCGCACGAGAACACGCCATAATGAAATCCTGACGATTTGTCGCCACAAACTCGGCAAAGAATATGTTCATTATTCCCTGAACCATATTTTTCTGAAAAATATCATAATTAAAATTAAATTCGAATTTGCGATGTACAGCCGGACCTATTCTATTCAACAACCTTCTATCCGAGTACTTGGTATCATACGAGTCCCTGTGTATCTTCTTAGATACGTCGAATTGAAATGAGCTATTCGAAACTATGCATTATTCGAAATGACATTTCGGACCCATTGACTTCGAATGAACAGGTCCGACTGTACTTTCCAAATTATTGAAACTCGCTCTGTTAGTAGAGCGATAGACAAGGAGAATTCCGTTAACAATGTTTTCGATAAATTCGATCACAAATTGACACTAATGAACAATAAAATGAGCATACAGAATACGATTGACTGTCTAGAGCAAGTAGTGTACATGTATGTGCAAAACTAGCAATTCTGCTATGGCATTGCGACAAGCCTAGGCCAATAACTTATTTCTATTAATCTTGTTTTGTGTCGAAGCGTCAATAACAATCTGACTATAGGAATGTTTTCATAACTGAACATGCAATATAGGCTTAGAAGACAGTGAACTGAATGCTATAAATACAAATGAATGCAGGCAGACAGCATTTTGCATAATATATCGGGTTAACAACCTCCAGCGCTGTGTACTTTAAGCAACGATTCATATAATGAATACCAGAAGTCAGACACACTAAGAGCTTTGCTGAAAAACGAGTTCTTGCAAATTCACTACAAGCGTAGGTGTACTAAGATCAATTGAGTACTTTTCCGGTTCAGTTTTTTATTGTTTTCAAAAGAAATAGGATTTGCACATTGTTGTAGCCATAATCAATTTATATAGAGGGGGAAGAGAGGGGAAGAGAAGGTGAGGGGAGCGAAAATGTTCAGAGGGGAGAGGGGATGAGGAGAGAGAGATAGGGGATGTGAGGGGAGCGAGGAGGTACAGATGGGGGATGAGGAGAGAGAGAGGAATTGAGGGTGAAGGGAGCGAAAAGGTACAGAGGGGAGATGGGATGAGGAGAGAGAGGAAGTGAGGGTGAGGGGAGCGTTGAGGTACAGAGGGGGATGAGGAGAGAGAGAGGAAGTGATGGTGAGGGGAGCTAGAATGTACAGAGGGGGGATGTGGAGAGAGAGGGGAAGTGAGGGTGAGGGGAGCTAGGAGGTACAGAGGGGGATGTGGAGAGAGAGGAAGGAAGTGAGGGTGAGGGGAGCTAGGAAGTACAGAGGGGGGATGTGGAGAGAGAGGAAGGAAGTGAGGGTGAGGGGATAAAAGAGAAACAAAAGCGGGTAGAGACGAGAGAGGAGAATAGATGGAAATGATAGGAAAGAGAGGGCATATTTAACAGGAGGAGATAGAGGGACAGAGAGGGAGGTGACCAGAGACATGTATCATGGTACAAAAACAAATTAATGTGGATTCATCCAAACATAATTTGTACATCATTTCAAACCTTCAACCATAAACGCATTTCAAAGCCTTCCCATTCTTACCTATAAATGTTTCTTGTTACATATTTACTCGTATATTATCTTATATTATCGGGCGATCCCTATCAATTATTGAAACATACAACCCACACAGGTTTGCGGTGAGTAGATCTTGGCAAATTGTGTTGGCTATATAGTGTCAGCTCTTGTGTTACGCGTGTATCCGCATTCGGAATGTTTTAAGTATGTTTTACACTCAGCCTTGAATCTTAAATACGATTTTACTTGATAATACACAGATGCGGCTTTTTGTAGACTTATATCAACATTTTATTTTTCATTATGAACCATGATATGATCATATTTGAAATACAACAAATGTAATACATTCTACGTTTACACCGTCACACAGACCTCATTCATCATACGTATGTTTGTCTTACTTTCATAAAAAAATCAATCGGAACACGTCGTTCAATTCTAGGAATCGTGTTCCGTAAGAATGGCCAAGGAGTTCCGATTGAATAAATATATTACTTTATTACCTCCACAATAGGAGAGCATCGTAACGACAATATTATATAACACACAGAACTATATAGCTACACTAGTACACACATTTACAATACATTTATTTGCATTGGAAAGAAAATAACTGCAATTGAAAACATCACATACAATAACACCTCAATAGTAAGACCACCTTTGGGACCCTCGAAAACTGGTCTTCTTACGCAGGTGGTCTTAGTATTGAGGTTGAATAAAGAGCAAAACCTTGAAAATGGACTTGAAAACTGTGTTCTTAATTTTGAGGTGGTCATATTATTGAGGTGGTCTTTAGGTGAGATTGTACAGTACATGTATAGAAGCTAGCTTGATTCAGATAATATGATAAGTAAATGGGGCGTATTATACAAACCAGGATGGTACAACCGTATCACCATCGATATTGGTTACGAATTCAGAACAAGGAGGACAAAATATACGGCTAAGTAATAAGAATATTGGAATTTTTTCTCCGAACGGAACCCAGCCGGTTGACATCTTGAGACTAATATTGGAAGTCGATCACGCAATGTCGCCTGATGTCAAGTAATACGGCTTCATCCGAATTCATAACATAAACTTCATTTGTTCTGAGTGATAACTAGCGTTCTATATTTATGTTACAAATTGTATCAGACAAAATGGCCTCCAAGTAATTATTGCTGACGACCACACACGCTAATGTTGCGGACTAGTGTAATTATGAGCCATTATTTATAAGCCGATTCACAAGATAATTAAGCCAAAAAAACTAGCCAGCTTTTGTTTTTGTCTACTTCATTTCAATGTTAATCGAGACTGAAAAAGAAGTGGCTGTGTTTTGGTCGTTTTAAGTTGCAATTAAAGTAAAGAAAAGGAACAAATGAACACTACTGCGTAACTTATCCAGGTTAAGATTCAAGATTATGTTCATACATACATATGATACCTACAGTAAAACATGAAATTTGAAATATATTCAACCAACAAGTTTTTGTTCCTTTCGGCTAATTGCTAACGGCATTGACAATAACAGGACAAAAACTCCTCTGCATTTTTAGTTGGTATCAAACAAAATCCCTATCTCATTACCGACCCTCCTGTCGAGACGGGTTGAAATAAATATTTACAAGCAAACTACGAAATGTCACATGATCAACAGGCTAACTACGTAATGTCACATGACCGACAGGCTAACTACGTAATGTCACATGACCGACAGGCTAACTACGTAATGTCACATGATCGACAGGCTAACTACGTAATGTCACATGACCGACAGGCTAACTACGTAATGTCACATGACCGACAGGCTAACTACGTAATGTCATATGGTCGACAGGCTAACTACGTAATGTCACATGATCGACAGGCTAACTACGTAATGTCACATGACCGACAGGCTAACTACGTAATGTCACATGACCGACAGGCTAACTACGTAATGTCATATGGTCGACAGGCTAACTACGCATTTTAACATTCCAATTGCGTAATTAAAGAATTACACATGTATATACAAATGTAGTTTAATTATTTTTTTCAAGAAAATTGCGTTTAAGTTACAAAAACTACATGCTCTAGATTATGCGCTAAGTGCAGGGTAACGATAAAACAAGGCCGTCCGGAATAGTGTAAACAAGCAACTGTATCGCTTTATTTTGATTAATTTAATTACCTTTTTTCTTCACCTTCCCCGACATCGGTGTACGAATATCTAACACAAGACCAACCACCATGATTGTATCGGCTTTTACATCTGAAATATAAAATGGTCACGTTATTTATACCAGACAGCAGACAGTCTTACCGATCTAAGTTCAATATCCGTAGTTCGTGCTTATATAAATACAGTAAAACCTCAATAATAAGACCACCCTTGGGACCCTTGAAAACTGGTCTTAATATTGAGGCGGTTTTGATATCGTGTTGAATAAAAAGCAAAACAGTGTAAAATGGATTTGAACATTGTGTTATTAATTTTGAGGTAGTCTTGTTATTGAGGTGGTCTTAATATTGGGGTTGAATAAAAAGCAAAACAGTGAAAAATGGGCTTGAAAATTGTGTTATTAAGTTTGAGTTGGTCTTTAAGTGAGGGTTTACTGTACATAGTTAACTCTTTACAGCAAAACACTTAGAGAGAAGCAAATTTCGACTGTTGTTGAGAGGTTGTTGTTCTAAATAGGTCTAATGTACTGAACAATCTCTCCAGAGCCACTTCCTGTGTGAGACGCTAGCATGTGACATCATCATCCATTTTCTACATCCGAATTTCCACCATCAGATTAGAAAATATACATTTATTTGAAATTTGAGTGCAAGTATCCGTTATAATCACGGGAGCTGATTTGCATAATGTAATAGGAAAGGGGCCCGGAGAGGGGGCTGGATAATATAGTGAAAACGTTTTGCATAATGTAATAGGAAAGGGGCCCGGAGAGGGGGCTGGATAATATTGTGAAAAGTTTTGCATAACCCTTTGCGGGGATATATTAGTTTAGTATTTGTATACTAGTGTAAATATGATGAATTTGTGTGTGCATATGCAATAAACTATTATTAATCTAAACAGAAGAAGGAGACTGGTCGATAATGTCTTAATGTAGATTGAAAGATTGTCTATTGGATGAAGCCTGTCCAAATATTTAATATCAAATGAGTCAGACATAGTTTTAACTCCTTAACAATGTCGCACATAGGCCATCCATAAACAATTATTTGTTCGTGGTTACCCGACCCGGAATCTTAACAGTTGGAAGGTAGGTAGGGTTTTGTGTGGTTTAGTTCTGTAATATCTAAAAGACCGAAACAAAAGTCCATCGATGAACCTGAATAAATTATTGAGTCGCGGCATTTTTCATAAGTCGATCGGGTAACTGCAAACAAACACTTGTTTTAAGGATGTCCTTACATTGTGCTTTTAATGGTTCGTGAATATAACCAGAAGTGTGCGAAACGAGTGCATATTTGTACAAGCCATTTATAAGCGTAATGTTGGAAAATTGTAAGCGTAATTCGGTTATGAGGCCATCGATTTTGCGAGAAAAAAACCCATTTTGTTTCTATTCTCGTTTTATTAGCCTACCGAATAAGGTTCGGAGATACATTAAGGTTTCAGTGAACCACCTTTTTATTGCATATGTGACCCACATTATAACTCGAACCGGAGTTCTATTTATCAGAGAGGTTGCGCTGATTTTTCTTGCATATCGAAATAGCAAGCAGTAAAACTGTGATCCAATAAAACCCAATGAACTGCAAATGTCCATCATATACATTTGCTTGTAGTTCTACCTTTCAGATATGAAGTACTTTGGGATATATTTTTTCATTCTAAAAGTTTTCCATTCTATTCCCTATGCTTAACTGCACAGACTGTTAGTTTTAAAAAGCATGGAAAAGCCAGTCTGGTTAACTTGGTCGATAGAGGGCTCCACTTGCAACGTGTTAGTCGTAGGTTCGAATCCAGGGGGAGGCATATGTTCACTGTGGCAATTAAACTGACGATAATATATCGTGCTTCATGTAGAAGGTATTTGAGGCAAGTACGGAATCCTGTTAATGCCATCGCAATCTCGACCCTCGCCTTTTTAACTGACCAAGAAAAAACCGCGAGATTTGTTTGTTACATTATCTCATCTTTGTAGTACTTGTATACAAAAAACTTTTGTGTTTTCATTTGAAATTCGATAAAAAAAATGCGTGGATTGAGATTTAATTCGCGATGGCCTTAACAGGATTCCGTAGGCATGACAGATTACAACTAGTTTGTAACCCAGGAAAACTGGTTAGGTCAACTGACGGTGAGAATGCGGTTGTCTGTCGGTATATTATGACTAATTATATGTATACAACAGTCAGTCTAACATGGACATATGAAATACGAAAATATCTTTATTTGCATAAATGCTAAAACCTGGAGTGGTATTTATAGCAAATATGAGCAAAAATAGACTCATACATGAACAAAATGGATTAAATAAGGAGTTATGTTAATAAACGTATAATGCGACATTTCCTCCTCTAAATCGCGATAAACTACCAATCATTTCAACACTTAACACTGGAAATAACATTTTAACATTTAATGTGTCGCATATGTTCATATGTGTTGTTTTTCCTACTTTAGTATTAACTTCAAATATGGTAGATAAAATGTACAGTAGTATCTATAAGAATGATGTATTCCAGTAATTTAAACATGTATACATGATTTGTTTAAAGAAATATTGTAAATATGACTTGTACATCTTATTTCATGATTTAACAAAATGTATGTATTTATATAACTTGTAATTATGAATCATTGTCATAATGCCTTAATTTCTAAATAAAGTATCTATATATGTATCTTTAATGAAGACATAAAACTCATTATAATTAACAAACACGCTGTTGAAATGATAACGCTTGGGTGAATATAGGTTAATCGATACTTATTATTGATGTATACATATTCAGTGCGGGTAGGTTGTTTTTACAGTGCGACACATCATTCATTTCTAAGCGCGAAAAGGTCGTAATTAAACGTTGACGTACACAGAATTATCACCTGTGAACTAAGTGCTAAAGGCCTTATAAAGTATAAACACTAAAGATATTTAAAGCGAATAGTATTTGAAATACGATTCGTGAAAATCGCAAAATTGACATAATTGAAATACGATTCGTGAAAGAAATTCCCATAGATGGAGTAGTTTGGCTTTGTCAGGTTCCTCAATATTTGTAAACAAATCAGCCGACAGTAATAACATGTATAGTCGTCTGACCAAGGACCATATAGATAAAGAAGGGTTACCGATGCGTGAAGCATAAACACACAACCGAATAACATACTGAATATTTCGTGCCCATGTAAACACTGAAAGATCAGTGAATTAGTTCAATATCGAACGATCCGTATATACTTCGAAACAAGTTATTCTGAGTTTTTTCTTTAGCAGGAATCTAAATAAGGAATTTAGTCTCAATTTACGGTTAAAATATTAACGCTGATTTTGTTGAGATGCTAAAATTAAAACGATTAACAACTTGTCCCCGTGTAACATGATATGAATAATCACAGCATCATGATTGACCATAATTGTCAAGTCCTTTTTCACTTTTTGCTCTTTATTCAACCTCAATATTAGGACCAACTCAATAATATGACCAGTTTTCACGGGTCCTAATGAGTGGTCTTATTACTGAGGTGTTACTGTACATACCAATGCAAAGACAGTAAAACATGTTATTCTAAATGCCAAACACTCCATCCTTCAATGTCTATTTTGATGCGGAAGTTTTTTTTCTTTGTTTTACTTGCCGATTTTTTTAATGGTCTTTACCTGACTTCGAAATTAGATTTAACTTTAAGAAGTAAATCTAAAGACTGCAATCAACCTAAATGTATTGAATAACGTTAAATTTACACTGATATGAATTTGTATAAACTTTGCCCTAATTTCTATCACTGTTCACCCGCCATCATAATAATGACTTGTTTCTATATTTAGCAAATTCACCTGCTTCATCCGGTCACAGTTCATATTTTGTTACTAAATTTACCAATTCAGCACAATTTATGATTCGCCCTACTTTTAACCCGCCAGGTGAGCTTTTGTTATGTATTATCTATAGATTACTACGCCTTACTATTGCGATGACCCGGTCATCCTATACTAAAGTCAGGTCAATGACCGGCCACATTAACCGGTCCATGACGTTGGTGGTACATTGGTACTAATTCGTGGACTAACTCCACACGCGGTTACATGATATTGATTATTCAATCTCATACTCAGTGATGTCCTTTTACAGAGTTATCAATGTACCGCTAGGCAAGGTAATCGCAGAAAGGGGCACGCTGAATCATTAGTCGGCGAGTATTGAGTAATATATATATATATATGCACATAGATCTGTAAAATCATTCACAATTTTTAAACAACCCGGCAATAAAGTCACGTTCGCCCTTGTCATCAACACATCGTACACAGCTGCAGCCTAGCGTTCATTAAGGATGTTGTGACTTATGTTTGACATTTGGTTCCGTGTACAGTAAATGCGATACGGTGGGTCAGGGATACAGCCCAGCCTTCATTAAGGATGTTGTGACTTATGTTTGACATTTGGTTCCGTGTACAGTAAATGCGATACGGTGGGTCAGGGATACAGCCCAGCGTTCATTAAGGATGTTGTGACTTATGTTTGACATTTGGTTCCCTGTGAACAGTAAATGCGATACGGTGGGTCAGGGATACAGCCCAGCGTTCATTAAGGATGTTGTGACTTATGTTTGACATTTGGTTCCCTGTGAACAGTAAATGCGATACGGTGGGTCAGGGATACAGCCCAGCGTTCATTAAGGATGTTGTGACTTATGTTTGACATTTGGTTCCCTGTGAACAGTAAATGCGATACGGTGGGTCAGGGATACAGCCCAGCGTTCATTAAGGATGTTGTGACTTATGTTTGACATTTGGGTCCCTGTGTACAGTGAATGCGATACGGTGGGTCAGAGATACAAAACAAAACAGTTTCGTAACGTGAGCAACTGTTAGCCGTCACTGAAGGCAAAGCTGCAGATTCACCCAGTTAGTCCGACCTTTTGGCATAGATTTTGAATTGTTATCCGAAAATGAAGTCATATCAAGTTCATTAGCCTAGAACACAGAATTTGTGTTATTCGTCCTTGGTAATGTTTTGGTAATATCATTCGAAAGGTTATAAGTTATCTAGCATTCAACAGTTATTCCCCTAACAGTTCGGTGATAACTGAATTAATTGCGATGTGATATTGTAACAGTCGTGTAATATGAAATATTGTTAATAATTGTAATAATAAAATTATTGTGTATAACTATTCTTCGATTCCAAATTTTTTAGAAGCGCAAATCCGGATAAGTATTACAAAAATTGAGCAGCAAAGGCGAGATAGGACAATCTCTCAAGAGCGGCCCTCTATTGAGCAACAATATCATTTATTTTTTTATTAGAATAGTAAAACCTTAAAATTAAGACCAATTTCGGGACCCTTGAAAACTGGTCTTCTTAATGAGGAGGTCTTAATATTGAGGTCGAATAAAGAGCAAAACAATGAAAATGGACTTTAAAGTTGTATTCTTAATTTTGAGGTGGTCTTTCAGTGATGTTGAACCTAAATTCAAATGTTAGCTACACGCACGTGTTTCTTAGCGAACGTTGAACGAGTTATTGGACCAGAAGTGACGCGCATATGTGGGAATTGTGCCAAGCATTATGTGTGAAGGTAACGTTCCTTACACTATAACCTTGTACATCACAGCTTCATACTACGCTACCTCATACCCCATTAATCATGCTCTGACTTTAAGATGTTATATGAAACGTATCAACAATGGCGTAATGATTTATGATTCGTTATAAACCGAGGGGTTAGTTTCGTGCTTGAGATACATGCTTGTGCTGTTAAGATTCTATACCCACATTTCCTTATCTACGAGATAGGAAAACTAATGTTCCTAATTCAGGGAAATATAAAGAATGAATAAGTGTATCTCCAGTACATCGCACTACATATCAATTTAAAACAAATCCAATATTGAAATCCGTATTAAATACCATTTAGGTAACTCAAACGAATTGGCACACCATGGACAAATGACAGTGGACACGTTAAGTGTGATGCCCAGGGGCCTTAACTCAGCAGTTCTAGGACCGGCCGCATGGTCGATCATGGAAGAGATTCGTACACAACGCCCAAACCCCTTCAAACCCCTTTTCCGAGAGCGTAATGTTCAATATTTCACAATAAAGTAAAACTTCACTTAAAGACCATCTCAATAATAGGACCACCTCAAATAAAGAACACAATTTTCAAGTCCATTTTCACTAGTTTGCTCTTTATTCAACCTCACTATTAAGACCACCTCAATAAGAAGACCAGTTTTCAATAGTCCCAATGGTAGTCTTACTATTGAGGGAGAAAGCGCCGTGAAATATCTAGATGATAAGAGTTTGTTATTATTGCCATCACAAAACAGAACAGACATTGTGTAACACTTACACACCGAAGATCATCGTGACATTATCCAAATGAAGTTAAGAAATGTACGTCTCGCTTCGTATCAATACGATTGACAGAATCACGAAATGCCTGACCATTTCTATACAACATTGCGAGTCTTCTCATCAAAATAACTTAAGCAGCCGCTTTCGATCGATGATGGAAAATACAGTCTGGCGTAGTCTCTCAGTCGAAAGTACTTTACAAGCGTTCATTGACCTGTTTTCGCGTTTATCGCATTTCATTGGTGACCTTTCAAGCAGAGCCACTCAGCAGAATGATGGATGAGAATAAATGACGTACTGTACCGTACTTTTACGTATTCGACATATCGAGGTGTTGGTGCCAGAATCTACCATCTCCATCTCAATGTATTAGGGAGATGGTAGATTCTGGCGTTAACCCCTCGAATTATGCTGATTAAAATATTAATGCAACTTAATTCAGTAAAATGTGTGGTTGACAATTAAAACCTTCTTAAGCAATGTTGATGTTCGGCTCATATGACGGCAAAAGTAAGTCAATATCAAGGATATACAGTCGGACCTCGTTCATTCGAATTCATCGGGTCCGAAATTTTATTTCGAATAATACATGGTTTCCATTTCAAATCGACGTGCCTACGAAGGCAATGTACGCGTAGATAGTAAAACAGTTATCTCTCAATAACGAGACCACCATTCGAACCCTTTGAAAACTGGTCTTCTTATTGAGGCGATCCTAATATTGAGGTTGAAAAACGGGCAAAACCTTGAAAATTGACTTTAAATGGGTGGTCTTAATTTTGAGGTGGTCTCAATATTGAGATGGTCTTTAGTTGATGTTTTACTGTAGTAGTTATTAAAGCAATAGAACTATTAAGGAACACGCAGTATTAAATATAAGCGAACGAAGGTTGACTTTTGGTTCAGAAATGTCAAGCATAATCAAACAGAATTTCAAATATTCATGAAAAGCTTCAGATTCGTTAGAATGACTTAGAGTGAACAGTAAAATCTCACATAAAGACCACCTTAATAATGAGACCATCTCAAAACTAAGAACTCCATTTTAAGGTCCAATTTCACCGATTTTACTCTTTATATAACCTAAATATTAAGACCATCTCAATATTAATACCAGTTGCCAATGGTCCCAATGGTGGTCTTATTATTGAGGTTTTACAGTAATCGTTATGTAACATTCAATGTCTCGCTCGGTCAACATTCAGGTATGATAGAACGGAACGTTTCAGCCCAGACACACAACCTTGTAAACACATTGACCTATATCGATATACAGAACGAAGGTTAATGTGACCTATACACACGCTAGTTCAACGTCCTCTTCGAACAAAACAGAATTAGCTTTACAGCGATGTTATTACGGAGTATATCATTGTAACCGTCAGCGGTATTTCACGGTCATCCACGAAGCAAAACATACCAGTGATATGATACTAAATCAAACAGTTGTCAACGAACAGTCGATTTGTTATTGCTTGATATTACCATACATAATTATCCGAGAATAGTTCGTCCATTGTTTTAATGATGACATATATACAGCTATAGCCCGTTTTGACTGCGAGCGCAGAAATGCGTATGACTTATATCAAAATTTATAATCAGCAGAACGATAGGGTGACCAGTTGGCAAAAGTGTTTCAATGTACAATAAAACCTCACTTAAAGGCCACCTCAATAATGAGACCTCCTCAAAATGAAGAACAAAATGTTCAGTCCATTTTCCTTATTTTGCTATTAATTCAACCTCAACATTAACACTAGTTTTCAAGGGTCCCATGGATGTTCGTATTATCGAGTTTTGACAGTACCGTTACAAAGTATGATTCCATATGTTCAACCTTCATTTGGCGTGGCCTACAGTTAAACTAGCAGAACTAATTAAACAATGTGACAAAAGTTTAAATGTGACCTGTGAACAAATGTGACCTGTGAACAAATGATACCTGTGAATAAATGATACATGTGAACAAATTCCCCCTGTGAACACAATTTAATGCTACCTGTGAACAAATGATACCTGTGAACAAATGATACCTGTGAACATGTTAGACTGTACATTCAATATAATTATATAGAATTAGAATATTTAATACGCTTGCATAATTCGATTTTTTTTATTCCTTAAAAACAATGCTTAAGTGATTGATACGATTTTAAGCAGCAAGTATAATAAATTGCACGATTACAAACTTAACGTCTGATTGCGCATAAGTACACCGAAGCGCGATGTATTGGTCGAAGTTTTTGTTCATATGACAGATTCGCAAATCAGTTCAAATAGTGCCTTGTACTTTAGCAACCACAATCGAATGACATCGTACTTTACCAGCATTTAGCTTTATCTCTACCACAATGTAGACTGAAAATGCCACAGGACATGAAGAGGCCTCTCACGGGGACCAGCCTCAAGACTCGCCACAGGATATGAAGAGGCCTCTCACGGGGACCAGCCTCAAGACTCGCCACAGAATATGAAGAGGCCTCTCACGGGGACCAGCCTCAAGACTCGCCACAGAATATGAAGAGGCCTCTCACGGGGACCAGCCTCAAGACTCGCCACAGGATATGAAGAGGCCTCTCACGGGGACCAGCCTCATGACTCAACTGCTGCTTTTCTTATGTATACAGTAAAACTTCACTTAAAGGTCACCTAAATAGTAAGACCACGTCGAAATAAAGAACACAATTTTTCAAATTCATTTTTGCTGCTTTGCTCTTTAAACAATCTCAATATTAAGACCACCTCAATAAGAAGACCACCCTTCCCAAATGAAAAAGTTTTTTTTCTGGGTTTTTGGATAACAATGTGGGTTTTAAGCGAGTCTCTTTGGAAATAAGTGAGTTAAAATTAGGTTTTAAAACCCACTTAAAGCAACTTATCAGTAAGTGGGTTTTAAGCGGATTTTTTATGCCTAAAACTCGCTTTTGCTCACTTTAAGCCAACAAAAAACCAACTTCTGGAGAAATGTGTTAAAAAATCCACTAAGTTGGTTAAAACTGTTTTTTTTGTAGGTTTAATTTCCTCTGGAAAACCCCACATTTTGCCTAAAAACCCACCTTTAACTGGTGCCAATACCACCGTGTTTAACTCGGTTTAAACCCAATTTAAGACCGGATTTGCTCACTTATTTGGGAAGGGCAGTTTTCAAGAGTCCCAAGCGTGGTCTTATCATTGAGGTTCTACTGTACATGTAATTATTTATAAATGTATAGTCTGGGAGCTCATATGTGTAATTCACTAATCTATCATCTGACCAAATTTCACCAATATCGATCCAGTAACAAGGATTTCTGAGCCCCTTTTCGGGTATTTTTTTAACACCCCATGTAATTATGATACTGTAATAAAAAATGTAGCATGTTACATCCATTATGCAATGCTCTGTAGAAAAAGTTTATTTGAACAGTTATGAGATGCATTTTCACATGCTGTTACATTCTATTGAAATTGTTATTCATGCATTATATAACCTCCATATGACATTGTTTAGCTGCACTCATGTACATGTTTATTTGATGTATGTTGTATATTGATGTTATGGGCTGGTGGCCTGAGTCATGTAAAATAAAATAATAAATACTGAAAGTGGGAAAAAATAACACAGGGTCCCCTATCAAGGCATGACTTTGATAACTACAGTCGAACCTCGTTCATTCGAATTCATCGGGCCCGAAATATTATTTCGAATAATACACGGTTAAAAAGATACATCGTGACCTTCTTTTTATATAGGATGATAGCAAGTACTCGGATAGAGGGTTATCGAATAAACGAGGTCCGACTGTATATTTAGTTATTACGGGCAAGACTGTTTGCCACATGCATTCCATTATTCAAAATACAGTGCTACCTCTCCAGAGTACCACCCTTTGGGAGTCGCCCATGCTGGCAGATGCCGAGAGGTTGTTGCTCAAGAGAGGTTTAATTGATAGTGAATTCTTACTACAGGAAAAGTTGATACTGTTGTTAAAGGGAGGTAATTGCACAAGAGAGATAACTCTGATGATGACACGTTGTATGCAACGAGATAAATTTAAGTTTCCTGGTTCCTACAGGTGTTTGAACCGTTGTAATTGTAGTCCATTGTGGCAATTTATGTAGAGGCTGTTGAAAATAGCTCAAATATTCTTCATTCTGGAATTGTCCATTTAGATAGATTTGGCTATAGTACAGTAAAACCTCACTTAAATACCACCTAAATAATAAGACCACCTCAAATTTTGAACACAATTTTCAAGTCCCATTTTCACTATTTCGCTCTATATTCAATCTCAATATTAAGACCACCTCAATATTAATACCAGTTTCAAAGGTCCCAAGGGTGGTCCTATTATCGAGGTTTTACTGTATATACAGTTTCATAGATTACATCTGGCCCAAACAGACTAATGGAGAAATGATCCAGACACAGCAGACAGCTCATAGTAAGTTAAAGAACGCTGAAGTGGCGTTATCACTGAAGCCACTCATTTAAAACAGAGCGCATATCGTCACGAAATTTTAACAGAGTTATGTGCGAGTTGCTAAGACAGACGAGGGAATGTATAGTTCAAGGATAGTGGTAATTAAAGTCAATAAATCATATTTTTTTCTTCCCCAGTGTTATGCATATCAATTGATGTGAATGCCTGCAGTACGGTGCATACCACACGTTTTATGAAACGCACTTTTGGCTGGGTGTTTTGCTCTTTATTCAACCTCAAAATTAAGACCACCTCAATTTTAAGACCAGTTTTCAAGAGTCCTAAGGGTGGTCGCATTATTGAGGGTTTACTGTACCATCAAATCCCATAGAAAATGGACAAAAAAGGAATATTCAGCACTAATTTAATACAGTCATGCATTTCCACACTTAAATTTACAATATCAGACCAAATCAGAAAAGTACACAGCCACAAAACCAGCACTTTAAAGCCGAAAAATCGATTCTGAGAGAATATGACATTCATTTTAGATTTCCAGATGCATTATTTGTATATTTGTGAAATTACATTCGATATATGATTTCCCTATACAGTCCCTAAACAAGAACATAACCGTGTTTAAAGGTTTTATAAGCAACATGGTGCATCAAGAACGGCTATCATTGTGTATGAACTTATCCATGTTGCTCACAACAACAACTACTACTGTCACAACAATAACAACGACAACAACAACAACGACAACAATAACCACGATAACGACAACGACAACAACAACAACGACAACAATAACCACGATAACGACAATAACAACAGCAACGATTACGACAACAACATCCACGCGAACAACAGCAACAATGACAACAACAACCACGATTACGACAACAACAATGACAACAGCGACGACGACAACAACAACCACGATTACGACAACAACAACAACAATGACAACAGCGACAACAACCACGAGAACAATAATAACGATTACGACAACAATGGTTACAGCGACGACGACAAAGACAACAACAACAACGATAACAACAACAACCACGACAACAACAACAACAACTAAAACGGAGACACTATTTGTACATTACTTAGTTCACCGATGTCACTGAACTTCCTACTGGTTAATTTACATAAACATGTTTATTGCCCAACTTAATCAAGCGAGAAATACAAAATTTTGCCCCATAACTTTCTATCGGGCAATGCAGTCACGATTTCAAATTAGTGATTTCACAATTTCAATTTCAAGAATGAACGATTTCAGTACATAATATTATTTGAAATCTTGAAATCGTGCCTTTCCTATGAGAGAAATAATGAAGTATGCATGTCCCCATTGGTCCTTCGTACATTACTTGAGATTAGCACGTTAGTTAAAATACTGTTTCATATTGTTATTGATGTCATTGTAGTTAGTAATTTACGTTGGAGTTTGATTCAAAATTAGCACAAAGGCTGACTATGATACGGATGCTGCACAGGGGAGACGACAACACATTCCCCACCCACCAGGCACGAGCATGTTCCAGTTTATGGACTAAAATCTCTTCACACGTTTTATTACCACGTGTTTTGTAATATATACAATTTATGCATTTAATAGTGATGAAGGGTAGTCTTAAGGAGTGTGGTGTCTACGCTTCACAAATAGTCTGTCTATAATATGACTGTAAACTACATTGTGCAGGAAATGTATTGACTTAGAGCGTCGCGGAGTACACATTCGGTGTTGCATGTGTTCGGTTTGGTTGGATTGGCTCTTATTTCAATAAGATGGGTTGTACTAACCAGCCCTTCCTCGTGAATAAGGCGTGGCTCGATCGATCGATGTCACATGACATACCCTGCCCAGCCCGGGAATAGAGCCCGACCCTCTATCAACGCACTCAGCTAGCCACGCGGGATAAAGCTACACTGCCATCCAAAAGTTTCGTTACACTTTAATATTTTGAATTTCGTTACTTTTTCTTACATAATTGCAAATAAAACATGTATGACGATGAAGTAAAATTCTTCTTCTGTGATGGATAGTTAAGAATTAACAATTTTCAGGATCAATCGGCCTACATCCGAAACCAATGGATGTGTGTAACTGATTTATCATACACAGAAAATAAGATAATGTGTTTCAGTACAAATGTATAAATACTTCTACAGAAAATTATTGCTGTTTTAAAAAGCATTTTCGATTTATTGCATGTGAAACAAATATGAAAATACATTAATTGCAATGGGAAATTGTCAAAGTGTGAAGGAACTTTTGGAGGGAAACGCATGAGTAGATCATCAGTAGCCAAGAAATGACTATAACTAGTATAAAATACTTAAATTATGAATATAAAACAAAAATAACGCTGTCAAACAATGAAATAAGCTTAGCCTCGTAGTGGAGGTACGCTGTCCGTATCTGAATGAAATAACGAGTTCACGGATTTTGAGATACGGTATCATGTTTGACTTCAACTACCATTAATTTTCAGGTCTTTACAACTCAAGGCAGGCGTATTCTAGTATGTACATTACAAATCATATGCAACAAATATCGATCGAAGTTGAGTGAAATCTGCACATAGGCCTACTCCAATGTTAACGTACAGTGTACAGTCCTATCCATCACATGAAGGTAAACAAATGAATAAATTACAGTTTCAAACACATTTTCGTTGTAATAGTTTAATTCGCATTTAATGTCCATTTCGTAATTGAATGTCAATTTTGTATTTAATACCCATTTCGCATTTAATGTCAATTTCGTAATTAAATGTCAATTTTGTATTTAATATCCATTTCACATTAAATGTCAATTTCGTAATTAAATGTCAATTTTGTATTTAATATCCACTTCGCATTTAATGTCAATTTCGCAATTTTACATAAAGATCCAATTCAATGACAATTTATTATTTTATAGCCATTTCGTATCAAACGTCCATTTCGCACACAATGTCCAAAATCACGTCATTTTTTATACCAACCATCTCAAGCCATTTACTAGTAATTGTGTGAAATTTTTTGTTCAAAAACGTAATTAAACTAAAGACCAATTATTTTTCATCTCATCCTTGAACAATTCTAGGAAATTACGTTTGAAAAATAAGGTATGATTTTTTTCTTTGAATATCACTTTTTCTATGTGCATAATTATTAGATGCGTTTTTAAAGCCATTAAGTATAGTTACCTCTAGATCAATACCCATATTGTTACGTTATGATAATATCTCTATGCTATTACATATTCTCACATTTGTTATTAATTAGTATCTGGTCTAATAATGACATTAATGATGGAATATTAGATTGTGTGTTTCTGTCTTGTTTAGTCGAGTTCCGCTTATTGTGTTTTCACTACGTTCAAGGAAAAAGAAAACTTTCTGACGAAAAATAGTCACTTTGCGTACCGGAACATACGATATTTTTTTCATGAAACAGAATAGTTGAGCTTTCGTCTCATATGATGATATCACATGTAACAGGAGATGCCACCAGTAATTAATAAATGTTCCCGGACTGGAGCAACCCTCTCTGTGACCTTGACCTAGGACGCCACACGTTTTCTCATAATGCAACATATTGATAGTTTCATTGAAATCGCTTGAATCAGCTGAGACAAAGAGCGACACACAAAGAAGTACCGGACCGAACGAACTAATCGATCGCTATAATTTACATTTACGTCCGTGCGTATAAAATTTGTTGTTTCGTGATAAAAATCCACAAAATATGTAATGAAGTTCAAGAAATTGACAGGATGTTAACCATTTTTCCTACCAAGAATATCATAAACAGCGACAGTTCATGATAAAAGATGGCCTGAGTACCCAGACAGTCAAGAGAATTCACAAGGATTTTCTATTAAAATACCACTTGATCTACTTTTTACCACTCAAAGACCAGTATCGAACTTGACTAAGATGTTATTGAGGCTAACATTATGAGCAAGTTTCATCAGGATTGGGTCAAATATTGTGACCTCTGGAGTCAGACGGACGCCTGGATGACGGACATCCAGCGATCGTGGACACTCACCGCTACCAAATCGTCCTCGGGTCAGCTAAAATCAAGTCACGAAAAGTAATACTTTGAGTGAACTTAGACGAAGTGGTCGGTCAAAATGTCATGACCGATGGACAAAATGATCTCTGGACATAGTAAGTAAGTAAACATGTTTATGTACCTTGGCTGTGGTCATTCACATTATGAACCGGTCAAGGTTGTAAACTCTCAAACACACATCAAAATGGCGGCCGGAATATTTTTTTCAGGAAATTGGTCATTTGCGGTTACACAATCTTTTACAATCGGAACAGTCCCCCCCCCCCCCCTAAAAGCGGACACGAAGCAGTTCAAATATGCATCAATCCTTTCTTAGTAAATTGTTTAATTAACTTAAGCCATCCTTAAAAATTTTTTGTTTGACTTAACCTTATCCAGCAGAATTTAGGTAAGTAGGTAAGGTAATTGATATGTATTTATGGTCACACTACACTCAAACACATTCTGATCGCTCATACCACATTTCTGCATTTTATTATATTAATAGAAATCTTTACAGGTCGACTTTTTTGTACAATCATGGGTGAATGTTGGATTTCAAAGGATTATTGCATGTTAAATGATGTTAAACAAAATTAGTCATTTTTAAATTTCTCAGTATTTATTTTGAAAAGTCTGATAATATAATAAGTGACCAATTTTAATAGAAAAGCAGTTGAGTGTATTGTTAATATGTATTATTAATTAATCATTCCGTTCTGTTCTGTCCTGTTAACTGTTAATACTCTGCTCAAATGAAGTCCAACTCATATCCCTCATGTTTTAGTATTGACCATTTTAATGGGTATATACCAGACAAGCATTTTCAATTAAGCCTTATAAATAATAAAATATGTTTTTAGTTCTACATTAAACTTGCTCAGTCATGGCGTAATTTTAACACTGTGTTAAAATGGTACATCGTGTTTTTTCTTAGTTCATATACATGCACACATCACAATAAAAACTACACCTGGTCCACTCAGATAGCGTTTATTTTTAAAATCATGTAATAATTAATAATAGTAACCGACAAGTATAGATGTATAACATTTAAAAATTCTCGGACCAGAAGTTCGAAGAGTCTTAGCTAAATTTCATGGAATATGCTCGTTTCCTTTGTAGTTCGGTAAAATGCGCGATCCCATGACGATACGGAACTAGTTAAGCCATGGTCAATGCATTTTTGTCGCCAGTTTAATTATACTTAGTACATTTAAAAACGCACATTTTTGTACCTGTTATATGTCTTTAAAATGTCATTTTAAGTGTATTGTAAACCTCATTTTGATATGAAAATATCCGATGAGTGAAAGAAAATTTAGCGTTCACCATTGCATAAAATGAAATAACATCATGTTAAGTTCTTATCTTGTACCCCTAGGAAAGTTCATGGAATTTGAGAAATCTTACATTTTTCGTTTTTAATTGCACTAAGTATGTTTTTCATTTATTTGTAAATTTGCTATTTTAGTACAAAAATAAGTTCAATGTTCCTTTAATTGTGTTATGCTGCATATCAAGGTGAATGGATCGTCATGTAGAAGTTTTTGGAAAACAAATGTTTCACCAAATTCTACATGTTTATTCTATTCTCGTTTTATTTAGAGATTATTCGATTTTCTTATTTTCTGCGTGTAATTCTTATACATGTGTAACGATTGGGAAAATAACTGTTCTTTTATATTATCGTTTAGAGACACGGATTTTGTTTTAAAAAATCGTCTACGTTTAAATGCTGTAGAAAATTACAAAACTTAAATTGTAGTTAGATATTATCTCTTATGTTCTGTTCTTTTCTCTCTTATTCCTATAAAAACGATTCGGAAATTAAACACATTTACAAATTTTAGTTTAGAGATTATTTCTCACTTTCCGCGTTTAATTTAATAGAACTTAGTGGAAATTAAAATTAACCAAACTTTTAAACGTATTAAATAAAAGAATATTCTTCAGTGTCTTAGTGGTATGGGTCTTTTTAACAAACTTAGCATTTTAGTTAAGAGATTATTTCTTACTTATTTTGTACTTCTTTTACAATTCACAAAACGCTGGAATAATTACATGCGTTATATGCGTATTTTTTCTTATAAATACATTAGTATTAGTAAATTTAAACTTTTATGATGATAGTTGAATAATTTTATCAATTCCGTACAACGGCATTAGTTCATTTTTCCAAACAATTCCGTTTGTTCGCAAAATTTACTGTCATGTAGTAATATTTCACACATTTAAAAAAAACAATAAGAAATTAAAAAAATACTTTAATAAAATAATAGTCAGAATCTTTATCGATTTTTATTTTTGAAATAAATGAATAAAGTGGAAAGTTTATGTTTATGATAACTGTACATGACGCAGAGATATAAATGAACATAAATTTGTACAAAATATTTATGTATCAATCACTTCCAACAAATCGTAGATCAAAAACATGGAGTGAACGTACTCCAAAAAATATAAATGTTAACGATTTTGTGAAAATCAGTAATATTTTTCTTTATCATAATAGAATAAATGAATATATTCATCAATGTAATAATAATAACTAGTATTGTTATTATTCTCGTTATTTTCATTATTTTATCATAATTTCTTATCATTTAATTATGATAATTATTAATATTTTATTATTAACCTTATTATTTATTTATGTACCGTGATTTTATTTTTTAAGAAATAATATCTATTTTTACTATATTTTAATATGTCTAAATTATAGTATTCATTATATTTGTAATAATAATATTATAATAATAATTATTATCATTTTTATTATTAAAATGTAATAATTATCTCTATTACAAACAATATTATTTGTAAAATAAGCATTACTATTATTATTGTTATCACTGTATCATAATAATTACAATTATAATAATGATAATAATCATTATATGATAATCATTGTAACAACAACAATAATATTGACAATAATAAAAATAATAATAATATGATAATACCAATAATAACAGTTATTATTATTTGTATCATTATTATTATCATTCAAATTATTATTAATGCAGTTGCAGCATCGTCATCGAAGGTACGTTCATAGAATTCCTGCTCTTCCTTGCTTCAGTTCAGGTCTTCCAGAAATGCCTGTTGCACTAATTCAATGCTGTTTATTTATAAACTTATTCTAAGAGTACACGTGAAACACTGCACAGAAAACTGGTTTCATGCAAACAAAGACAAAGCGAAATGATTTTATTTTGAAAACAATAATTACAGTGAGAATAATCTAATAAAATTTGGCCAAGAAAACTCACCCGAGACGATTTATATGCATGGTCAATTAGACAGAGAACATAGGCATTTACTAGTAATTAAAATGTCGCGAGAAATCAGAAAAAATAAGCAGTCCTATAACAGGGTTTATTCCATTTATTGCCGTTATTAGGCTATATTCCTAAAGCAAAAGTTATTTTTCCCAATTTGAATTTAAAAATTACCAATCAATCTGAAAATTTTTTTTTGGAAAAGTTAGAGGCTTTTCTCTCATAGACAGTTTAAATAAATAGCAATTGTTGATTAATTAATCACTTCATCCTTTACTTTTATTACTAATATGTTGCTGTATATTGCGAGTCTTTTTCCCAATGTCTAAGTTAAACACGCAAACATTCCCAATTTGACGGGTATGAGTCGTCTTTTAAAAATAGCCAAAAATAAACCCTGTATTCTGTATTTACGGAAGTCGGATCGACCATTTTAATGTCTCGCCATGATAAAATACATAGCTATATGCATTTCCCGGATGAACACATTGTCTACATTCGCAATATGTATGATTTAAAAGTATTTTTAATAAGGATGCGATTCTAACATCCCGTCTGTTTCAAATATTTCATAATCAACATGTTGCATTTTCCGAGGCGTAAACATGACGGTCCGTTATACATATTAATACGTCCTATGCGAGATACATAAATATATATTAATATTATATACATTTACCTCACAAAGCGGCAATATCGGCCGGTGGAAATGTCCGAAATATGTAACTCCGTCCGAAGAACTCGTTCAGTTATATATATGTGTGATTTTAATTACGATATTATTTCAAGTAAACAAATCGTGAACTATTATCCACAGGCAAGTTAATATTGTGAACAATATACGTTAAGTACGAGATATCAATATATTCCTATTTCCGCCTTTGTCCACAATAAACAGTCACTTTTGAATGCGTCTATTATGTAGAAAATACATACATTGTAAAATAAAAGTACTCTCTGGTTCCCGGCGTGTTCATATCGGCGCATACATAATATGAATACAGCCTAGGTCGACGCGAACTGGGTCGACTTATGTCAATGCAACCTCTATGGCGGTCGTTAACCGCCTTTTCCCGATGAGGCAACAGCGCATGCGCAAGCGATCGTACTGACGAATACAAAATCGTCTGCTCGCAAGTTTAAGTACAATGTGACACGGCCGACATATCGTTCAACTACAGGTTATTGACTTTAGTTTACGTTACTTCTAGGAACTGAGTCGGTTTTGGGTCAGGTTTATAGAGCAAACCAGTGTATTGAATGGTATTGAATGTTTAGACAATGTTATGAAATATTGAATGTTTAGACAATGTTATGAAAAAGAATCATGATACTGTCGGCTCTAAATATATTCAAGATAGTGGATTAATTCAAACCTGGTGACCATTCGAATAACGTTTGCGCGTGTGTTGTATTATCTAATGCTTTGTTATAGATATTTAGGTCTAGACGAAAGTTGATATTCAGAACAGAATTAGATGTACATGTTGCAAAACCATTCTATATATACAATGCGCCGATCACTATTTTGCTTCACAGGGTGGGGTGGGGGGGGGGGTCTGTCACTAATGGATGCTCCCATTTAAAGTTGGTTTAATTCCGTGAAAGGAGTTCTGTAGAAGATATCGCTCGGAGAAAATCTAGACGGACGAACGGTTGGACGGACAGATGAGCTGATATGACACAGTGTAAGAGTTACATATGTGTTGATATTTAAAGCTCGTTTGTGACGCAATTATATTCTAGATGTTTGTTTTATCAACGTATATCGACGCAAGATTGCTACTTTTGGTATACGTGCAAATAAGTAGAGGGTATGATACGATAAAACCTCAATAATAAGACCAATATTGGGGCCCTTGACAACGGGCATTAAGATTGCGGTGGTCTTAATATCGAGCCTGAATAAAGAGCAAAACAGTAAAATGGACTTGAAAATTGTGTTCGTAAATTTAAAGTGGTCTTAATATTGAGGGGGTCTTAAAGTGAGTTTTATTGTATATAAGTCGGTGAAGTCACATTTCGGCAAGACTTCGACATGTACAATATAAATAGAACATTTTACTATCGCAAGCAAAGGCACTAAAAAAGTTTTTCTGTGTATTTCAAACTTGCATTTTAATGGTTTTAAGTCTATACATTATGCATAAGTAGCTCTACACATGTTTTCTGAATTCACAAGGATCAGTAGTGAACTTAATTGTTATGTTTAGTGAATATTACATTTAAAGTCGATTGTAAAAACCGATTATTACAATTTATTGTAACTACTCTCGGTGACTGCGTTCTCAGTTACAAACCAGTACTCTCGCACCTAATTCAGAGAGTGAGAAAATCGTGACTGCGTTCTCAGTTACAAACCAGTACTCTCGCACCTAATTCAGAGAGTGAGAAAATCGCGGACGAATTCTCGTCCGTGGCGAGATTTGGAACCCACAAGACTCTGATAAGATATACGATCTCTACGCCTTGACCACCTCACGTTCTTCCAATCAACTCAATAAATAGTTTTGGGTTTTAGGCCGTTTCTCAACAGTATTTCAGTTATATACGGTGATCAGTTGACCTAACCATTGCTCCTATGTTGCCAACGACTAATAACCTGCTCCACTGAAAACAATACAAACATTTCCCACTTAAAGCAGAGTTTAGAAATGGAGGGTAAACAACTTTCGATTCTTTATTTCCATTCAGATTGTCACACGCATCGCCCATGTTTCGCATCCACGACAGCTGGGTCAGCAATGGAGCACTCTACCAACGGACACAACTGGGCGGGCTTATTGTAAATGCGCATGTTTTTGAGTAAAACCTCAAGAATAAGAGGTCGAATAAATAGCATAGCAGTGGAAAAGGAATTTGAAAATTGTGTTCTCAATTTTGAGGGGGGGGGGGGTCTTATTATTGAGGTGGGTGAGGTTTTACTAAAAGTAGCTTTTTAAACCAAAGAAATTCACGCTTGAGTTTGCAGTGTGTAGCGAGTTTACAGACGTAATCACAAACCATGTTGGAAAGAGAGACATTTAAGCATGTTTTCCGGCAGTAATGAGAAATTCAAAAATCTGCCAAGTTCGAATGTTGTTGAGAGGTTGTTTATTTAGAGATATTTCGAGGGTTAAGTGCAAGACTATACTAACTCTATATAAATACATAGGAGTAAGTATAGTCTTGCACTGAACCCTCGGTTTATTCGGTAGCATTTTCCCCACAGGAAAATGACAATGTTGTTGACGAGGGTCGCTCTTGTGAGGTTACACTATATTAATCGCAGGTAATCGCAGGTAAACTAAAACCGTGTCGTTAAAATGGCCTGGTATTGAGACGAACATTTGCACAAGTACAAACAAAACTCATTAACTGACATCACAAGCCCATATCTGAGCTGCTATGCAAAGTAGTGCATTCTTACATGATAGTAAATCGTCCTATGAATGTACTTGTACATTTCCTTACTCGACTAACAGTCACGTGGTTCAGACAAGGTAAACATAGCTCAACTACCGTAAATGCGCGATGAGCAATAGACAAACTGAGCAACTGATAAGCCTAGATATGTACACCTTTATCAAAATTTAGGTACAAACAAATTTTATTTTTTAGATCTACTGAAGTTCAATCCAGTGTTTAATTTGTCGCCGGCTATATATAGCCTTTTTCCGAGAAGTAGAGTCCAAGGTCGCGCCAGAAGTACACATTTCCGTCGAGCACGCATGGGACGTAATGAAATTCACACTTTCGTTATCAAAGGCATACATAAACTGACAAACATACCGGATTTCGTATAAACATGCATCTAAGAGGGTATTGTTCACTCGTCTCGATACGTATGGCGTTATGTATGGCGTACGATTAGGGTCTTTAATGCACGACCCAGCATCATGCTAAAACTTTCAGCATCATGCTAAAAACTTTCAGCATCATGCTGAAAGTTTTCAGCATCATGCTGAAAGTTTTCAGCATGATGCTGAAAGTTTCAGCATGATACTGAAAGTTTTCAGCATGATGCTGAAAGTTTCAGCATCATGCTGAAAGTTTTTAGCATGATGCTGAAAGTTTTAGCATGATGCAGGGTCGTGCAAAATCATTTTTCAGCATCATGCTAAATGTTTCAGCATCATGCTAAAAACTGAGTTTAGACCCTTCCGTACGTAGATGATCATTCAGCATCATGCTGAAACTTTTAGCATCATGCTGAAACTTTCAGCATCATGCTGAAAGTTTCAGCATCATGCTAAAAACTTTCAGCATCATGCTTAAAACTTTCAGCATCATGCTAAAACTTTCAGCATCATGCTTAAAACTTTCAGCATCATGCTAAAAACTTTCAGCATCATGCTGAAACTTTCAGCATCATGCTGAAACTTTCAGCATCATGCTGAAACTTTCAGCATCATGCTGAAACTTTCAGCATCATGCTAAAAACTTTCAGAGGTTGTAGCTAAAAAGCAGATCACCCCAGAGAGGTTGTAGCTAAATAGCAGACCACTCCAGAGAGGTTGTTGCTAAATAGCAGACCACTCCAGAGAGGTTGTTGCTAAATAGAGATCTCCTCCAGAGAGGATGTATCTAAATAGAGATCTCCTCCAGAGAGGTTATAGCTAAATAGAGGTCTCCTCCAGAGAGGTTGTATCTAAATAGAGGGCTTCTCCAGAGAGGTTATAGCTAAATAGAGGTCTCCTCCAGAGAGGTTGTATCTAAATAGAGGGCTCCTCCAGAGAGGTTGTATCTAAATAGAGATCTCCTCCAGAGAAGTTATATCTAATTAGAGGACCACTCCAGAGGTATAAGCTGAATAGCACACCACTAAAGAGAGGCTGTTGCTCAATAGAGGTCTCCTCCAGAGAGGTTGTATCTAAATAGAGATCCCTCCAGAGAGGATGTATCTAAACAGAGGGCTTCTCCAGAGAGGTTGTATCTAAATAGAGGGCTCCTCCAGAGAGGTTGTATCTAAATAGAGATCTCCTCCAGAGAGGATGTATCTAAACAGAGGGCTTCTCCAGAGAGGCTGTAACTAAATAGAGGGCTCCTCCAGAGAGGTTGTATCTAAATAGAGATCTCCTCCAGAGAGGATGTATCTAAACAGAGGGCTTCTCCAGAGAGGATGTATCTAAATAGAGATCTCCTCCAGAGAGGATGTATCTAAATAGAGGGCTCCTCCAGAGAGGATGTATCTAAATAGAGATCTCCTCCAGAGAGGTTGTATCTAAATAGAGGGCTTCTCCAGAGAGGATGTATCTAAACAGAGGGCTTCTCCAGAGAGGATGTATCTAAATAGAGATCTCCTCCAGAGAGGTTGTATCTAAATAGAGGGCTCCTCCAGAGAGGATGTATCTAAACAGAGGGCTTCTCCAGAGAGGATGTATCTAAATAGAGATCTCCTCCAGAGAGGTTATAGCTAAATAGAGGTCTCCTCCAGAGAGGTTGTATCTAAATAGAGGGCTTCTCCAGAGAGGTTATAGCTAAATAGAGGTCTCCTCCAGAGAGGTTGTATCTAAATAGAGGGCTCCTCCAGAGAGGTTGTATCTAAATAGAGGACCACTCCAGAGAAGTTATATCTAATTAGAGGACCACTCCATAGGTATAAGCTGAATAGCACACCACTAAAGAGAGGATGTTGCTCAATAGAGGGCTCCTCCAGAGAGGTTGTATCTAAATAGAGATCTCCTCCAGAGAGGATGTATCTAAACAGAGGGCTTCTCCAGAGAGGATGTATCTAAATAGAGATCTCCTCCAGAGAGGATGTATCTAAATAGAGGGCTTCTCCAGAGAGGATGTATCTAAATAGAGGGCTCCTCCAGAGAGGATGTATCTAAATAGAGATCTCCTCCAGAGAGGATGTATCTAAACAGAGGGCTTCTCCAGAGAGGCTGTAACTAAATAGAGGGCTCCTCCAGAGCTAACAAAACTTTCAGCATCATGCTTAAAACTTTCAGCATCATGCTGAAACTTTCAGCATCATGCTAAAACTTTCAGCATCATGCTAAAAAACTTTCAGCATCATGCTAAAACTTTCAGCATCATGCTAAAAACTTTCAGCATCATGCTGAAACTTTCAGCATCATGCTAAAAACTTTCAGCATCATGCTGAAACTTTCAGCATCATGCTGAAACTTTCAGCATCATGCTAAAAAAACATTCAGCATCATGCGAAAAAACTTTCAGCATCATGCTGAAACTTTCAGCATCATGCTAAAACTTTCAGCATCATGCTAAATAAACTTTCAGCATCATGCTGAAACTTTCAGCATCATGCTAAAAAACTTTCAGCATCATGCTGAAACTTTCAGCATCATGCTAAAAAACTTTCAGCATCATGCTGAAAACTTTCAGCATCATGCTGAAACTTTCAGCATCATGCTGAAACTTTCAGCATCATGCTAAAAAAACATTCAGCATCATGCGAAAAAACTTTCAGCATCATGCTGAAACTTTCAGCATCATGCTAAAAAACTTTCAGCATCATGCTAAAACTTTCAGCATCATGCTAAAAACTTTCAGCATCATGCTGAAACTTTCAGCATCATGCTAAAAACTTTCAGCATCATGCTGAAACTTTCAGCATCATGCTGAAACTTTCAGCATCATGCTAAAAAAACATTCAGCATCATGCGAAAAAACTTTCAGCATCATGCTGAAACTTTCAGCATCATGCTAAAACTTTCAGCATCATGCTAAATAAACTTTCAGCATCATGCTGAAACTTTCAGCATCATGCTAAAAAACTTTCAGCATCATGCTGAAACTTTCAGCATCATGCTAAAAAACTTTCAGCATCATGCTGAAAACTTTCAGCATCATGCTGAAACTTTCAGCATCATGCTGAAACTTTCAGCATCATGCTAAAAAAACATTCAGCATCATGCGAAAAAACTTTCAGCATCATGCTGAAACTTTCAGCATCATGCTAAAACTTTCAGCATCATGCTAAATAAACTTTCAGCATCATGCTGAAACTTTCAGCATCATGCTAAAAAACTTTCAGCATCATGCTGAAACTTTCAGCATCATGCTAAAAAACTTTCAGCATCATGCTGAAAACTTTCAGCATCATGCTGAAACTTTCAGCATCATGCTGAAACTTTCAGCATCATGCTAAAAAAACATTCAGCATCATGCGAAAAAACTTTCAGCATCATGCTGAAACTTTCAGCATCATGCTAAAACTTTCAGCATCATGCTAAATAAACTTTCAGCATCATGCTGAAACTTTCAGCATCATGCTAAAAAACTTTCAGCATCATGCTGAAACTTTCAGCATCATGCTAAAAAACTTTCAGCATCATGCTGAAAACTTTCAGCATCATGCTGAAACTTTCAGCATCATGCTAAAACTTTCAGCATCATGCTAAAAAAACTTTCAGCATCATGCTGAAACTTTCAGCATCATGCTAAAAAACTTTCAGCATCATGCTGAAACTTTCAGCATCATGCTAAAAAACTTTCAGCATCATGCTAAAAAACTTTCAGCATCATGCTGAAACTTTCAGCATCATGCTAAAACATGCATGATGCTGAAAGTTTTTTTAGCATGATGCTGAAAGTTTCAGCATGATGCTGAAAGTTTTTTAGCATGATGCTGAAAGTTTTTTTAGCATGATGCTGAAAGTTTCAGCATGATGCTGAAAGTTTTTTAGCATGATGCTGAAAGTTTCAGCATGATGCTGAAAGTTTTTTAGCATGATGCTGAAAGTTTCAGCATGATGCTGAAAGTTTTTTAGCATGATGCTGAAAGTTTCAGCATGATGCTGAAAGTTTTTTAGCATGATGCTGAAAGTTTCAGCATGATGCTGAAAGTTTCAGCATGATGCTGAAAGTTTCAGCATGATGCTGAAAATTTTGGCATGATGCTGAAAGTTTTGTTAGCTCTGGAGGAGCCCTCTATTTAGTTACACCCTCTCTGGAGTGGTCTGCTATTTAGCTACAACCTCTGGAGTGGTCCTCTAATTAGATACAACTTCTCTGGAGTGGTCCTCTATTTAGATACAACTTCTCTGGAGGAGATCTCTATTTAGATACAACCTCTCTGGAGGAGACCTCTATTTAGCAACAGCCTCTCTTTAGTGGAGTGATATTTAGTTACAACCTCTGGAGTGGTCCTTTTATTAGATACTACCTCTCTGGAGTGGTCCTCTATTTAGATATAACTTATCTGGAGTGGTCCTCTATTTAGATACAACCTCTCTGGAGGAGCCCTCTATTTAGATACAACCTCTCTGGAGTGGTCCTCTATTTAGATATAACTTCTCTGGAGTGGTCCTCTATTTAGATACAACCTCTCTGGAGGAGACCTCTATTTAGATATAACCTCTCTGGAGGAGATCTCTATTTAGATACATCCTCTGGAGTGGTCCTCTATTTAGATATAACTTCTCTGGAGTGGTCCTCTATTTAGATACAACCTCTCTGGAGGAGCCCTCTATTTAGATACAACCTCTCTGGAGGAGACCTCTATTTAGCTATAACCTCTCTGGAGGAGACCTCTATTTAGATACAACCTCTCTGGAGGAGACCTCTATTTAGCTATAACCTCTCTGGAGGAGACCTCTATTTAGCTATAACCTCTCTGGAGGAGCCCTCTATTTAGATACAACCTCTGGAGTGGTCTTCTACTTAGCAACTATCTCTCTGGAGAAGCCCTCTGTTTAGATACAACCTCTCTGGAGGAGATCTCTATTTAGATACAACCTCTCTGGAGGAGCCCTCTATTGAGCAACAGCCTCTCTTTAGTGGTGTGCTATTCAGCTTATACCTCTGGAGTGGTCCTCTAATTAGATATAACTTCTCTGGAGTGGTCCTCTATTTAGATACAACCTCTCTGGAGGAGCCCTCTATTTAGATACAACCTCTTTGGAGGAGACCTCTATTTAGCTATAACCTCTCTGGAGGAGACCTCTATTTAGCTATAACCTCTCTGGAGGAGATCTCTATTTAGCTACAACCTCTGGAAGGGTCCTCTAATTAGATACAACCTCTCTGGAGTGGTCTGCTTTTTAGCTACAACCTCTGAAAGTTTTTAGCATGATGCTGAAAGTTTTTAGCATGATGCTGAAAGTTTCAGCATGATGCTGAAAGTTTTTAGCATGATGCTGAAAGTTTCAGCATGATGCTGAAAGTTTTTAGCATGATGCTGAAAGTTTTTAGCATGATGCTGAAAGTTTTAAGCATGATGCTGAAAGTTTCAGCATGATGCTGAAAGTTTTTAGCATGATGCTGAAAGTTTTTAGCATGATGCTGAAAGTTTCAGCATGATGCTGAAAGTTTCAGCATGATGCTGAATGATCATCTACGTACGGAAGGGTCTAAACTCAGTTTTTAGCATGATGCTGAAACATTTAGCATGATGCTGAAAAATGATTTTGCACGACCCTGCATCATGCTAAAACTTTCAGCATCTTGCTAAAAACTTTCAGCATCATGCTGAAACTTTCAGCATCATGCTAAAAACTTTCAGCATGATGCTGAAACTTTCAGCATGATGCTGAAAAATGATTTTGCACGACCCTGCATCATGCTAAACTTTCAGCATGATGCTGAAAGTTTTTAGCATGATGCTGAAAGTTTTAGCATGATGCTGGGTCGTGCCTTAAAGACCCTAATCGTACGCCATAGTTATGTGACACTGAAGGGAATGATCGCGAATATGCGATGTCTATAACCAGAGCCAAAGTCTTCAAACTAAGATTAGACTCAAATGCTAGTCTGGTACCCAGCGTACTCAGGTGTGCTTTAACTAGAATAATTTTCTAATGTTGAACGTAGTTTTATCTTAATAATATTTATGTGTACTGTATTTTTTATCAAAGGCTGCTTATGATATTTTTTCCAAAGAAAAAGAATGATTTTGCCCATTGTTGTTATTTGCATCAACAATGTATACGTGCATTTCTTAAACAACAATATTGCGTGTTCAATATTTGCAACATTCAATTTTATTTTTTCTACGTATTCCCTTCAACTATTTCACAATAATTATTTTGCTAAACATTTTCGCGGGATTAGACTGTAGAGGAAAATACCAACATTTATACAAATTCAGAGAACATTTGTATATCTATTAGCACTATAGTAAATAATATATGCATGTACTTTCAACAAGATGTTTACCACATCTAAAGTGTACCTTCAAATTGCGCCGACCATCTTTTTTCAAGATATTTCTTGTTCAAAGGTGTGTTAGGTAAGAACAGACCATAAACTTTTAATTTAGGTCACACGGATGAATCCATGGAGTGATCTCTTTTCCCAGTGCATTTAAGTAACTGTGACTTATGACTAACGTAGGTCTAAACTGACACTAAAACTTAGATAAATAAAGCCTATAAAACGATTGGTGTGTATATACATGTCTATGTAAATACATACAACGACATAACAAATTATATCTGTGGGCTATCAATGTACATGTGTGACTTTAGCTTGTTATGATACGATTGATATTACATACCTATGCTCTATGATGATACACCTGTTTGTTATAGTATATGGCTGACACACTTACTGTCAGTGAATGCACAGTGACAATTGGCATCAGATGCAATGAACTCTTATAGTGATGTATGAAAGCAAGAGATTGACACTACTTAGACTGAAATGGTCAGGTTTACATTTACAACGGGGAAAATTAAAACATGGGCCGGAGGTCGTAGGGGTTCTCGAACGTCCCAATGGGGTCCTGAGACTGAGAATCGCCCTTATGAACCACCCTGAATGGCGTGTTAAATAAAATACAACAAATACGGTTTCATGTTGTTTTGAATCCAGAAGATGTCCACGCATTCTGTTGAATAAGTTTGAGAAAGAATAGAAGCAAAATTCCATTTTGAAACAAAGATTTGAGAATTCATGTACGTGATTAGTATGAATGCGCACCAATATGTACCGACAAGGTCGTCTGTTGCTGTAAATTGTTTAACAATATCTGTAAAACTGTGTACGAAGCTATCAGAGCGGAACATTTACTGAGTTGTTGTAATGAAGCATCATATAGTATGTTAAAACACAATAACAGGAATGTTAGTAGCTTAGTACAGATGTCAACGTAGTAAGGGCGCTAAGGTTAGATTTTAAGTGCAGGTAAGTACTTTCACGTGTGACCTGTTTTTTGTTTTTTTAAAACAGTGTCAATACCAAGTACATCGCCTGAGTAGGAATGCTTTGTAAGTAAACATTTACGGGAGAGAGAGAGAGATAATAAGTTGCTACAGGGAACGCAACATACATAAGACAATACCACTCCACACAGACCATCTGGAGGTATATATTAATGGAGTGACAGATGTGAGTGGGGAGGGAAAAGTATTATGATTATAGACGTCACATGATAACATTCACGGTCATGTTGGGATTAATCGAGCTATTGAGGTGTAGGACGACCCACAGGGGGACGACACTCGGGTAGAATGATCAATCATCGACCTTCCGTAAGCAGCTGGATGACTTCCTCTCTTACCAATTTTACATCATGGTTGAATTTGAACACACAGCGGTGAGGGGCAAAATTGATAGAGATGGTTAGTGGATAGAGATGGTTAGAGGAAGGAGATGGGTAACAATGGTAGGTTAGTGGATAGAGATGGTTAGAGGAAGGAGATGGGTAACAATGGTAGGTTAGTGGATAGCGATGGTTAGAGGAAGGAGATGGGTAACAATGGTAGGTTAGTGGATAGCGATGGTTAGAGGATGGAGATGGGTAACAATGGTAGGTTAGTGGATAGAGATGGTTAGAGGATGGAGATGGGTAACAATGGAAGGTTAGTGGATAGAGATGGTTAGAGGATGGAGATGGGTAACAATGGTAGGTTAGTGGATAGAGATGGTTAGAGGAAGGAGATGGGTAACAATGGTAGGTTAGTGGATAGAGATGGTTAGAGGATGTAGATGGGTAACAATGGTAGGTTAGTGGATAAAGATGGTTAGAGGATGGAGATGGGTAACAATGGTAGGTTAGTGGATAGAGATGGTTAGTGGATAGAGATGGTTAGAGGGTGGGGATGGGTAACAATGGTAGGTTAGTGGATAGAGATGGGTAACAATGGTAGGTTAGTGGATAGAGATGGGTAACAATGGTAGGTTAGTGGATAGAGATGGATGACAATGGTAGTTTAGTGGATAGAGATGGGTAACAATGGTAGGTTAGTGGATAGAGATGGGTAACAATGGTAGGTTAGTGGAAAGAGATGGATGACAATGGTAGGTTAGTGGATAGAGATGGGTAGAAATGGTAGGTTAGTGGATAGAGATGGGTAGCAATGGTAGGTTAGTGGATAGAGATGGGTAGCAATGGTAGGTTAGTGGATAGAGATGGGTAACAATGGTAGGTTAGTGGATAGCGATGGGTAGCAATGGTAGGTTAGTGGATATAGATGGGTAGCAAATTGCCAATGGTAGGTTAGTGGATAGAGATGGGTAGCAATGGTAGGTTAGTGGATATAGATGGGTAGCAAATTGCCAATGGTAGGTTAGTGGATATAGATGGGTAACAATGGTAGGTTAGTGGATAGAGATGGGCAACAATGGTAGGTTAGTGGATAGAGATGGGTAACAATGGTAGGTTAGTGGATAGAGATGGGCAACAATGGTAGGTTAGTTGATAGAGATGGGTAACAATGGTAGGTTAGTGGATAGAGATGGGTAACAATGGTAGGTTAGTGGATAGAGATGGGTAGCAATGGTAGGTTAGTGGATAGAGATGGGTAACAATGGTAGGTTAGTGGATAGAGATGGGTATCAATGGTAGGTTAGTGGATAGAGATGGGTAACAATGGTAGATTAGTTGATAGAGATGGGTAACACTGGTAGATTAGTGGATAGAGATGCGTAACAATGGTATAGGTTAGTGGATAGAGATGGGTAACAATGGTAGGTTAGTGGATAGAGATGGGTAACAATGGTAGGTTAGTGGATAGAGATGGGTAACAATGGTAGGTTAGTGGATAGAGATGGGTAACAATGGTAGGTTAGTGGATAGAGATGGGTAACAATGGTAGGTTAGTGGATAGAGATGGGTAGCAATGGTAGGTTAGTGGATATAGATGGGTAGCAAATTGCCAATGGAAGGTTAGTGGATAGAGATGGGTAGCAAATTGCCAATGGTAGGTTAGTGGATAGAGTAGGGTAACAATGGTAGGTTAGTGGATAGAGATGAGTAACAATGGTAGGTTAGTGGATAGAGATGGGTAGCAATGGTAGGTTAGTGGATAGAGATGGGTAACAATGGTAGATTAGTGGATAGAGATGGGTGACAGCGGTAGGTTAGTGGATAGAGATGGGTGACAGTGGTAGGTCAGTGTTCTGAGTTTGGTGACAATGAGACTGTGGTAGAACTGAACAAGATTCCGACGGAAAGGAAGGCTGAAAGTACATGAGAATAATGTGGCTGCTGAAGGCGGATGCTGTAGATTGGACAATTAGATACTAGTATAAGTAAAAATAATGAAATGACTGCGGAATATGTTATGACAGCAAATATAGTTAAATAGGGATAGTAGGACGGCAATAGTATGGGAGAATATGATACAATAAAGTGATAATGATACTGTAGTTGAATGATGATAGAATAGAGTATTAACCAGATCATTTATCACAAACATCCTTCTGTCATCTACTGTAAAATCTCACTTAAAGATCATCTTAATAATAAGACAACCGAAATAACAAGACCACCTCGAAGAGCATTAAGAACACAATTTTCAAGTCCATTTTCACTGTTTCGCTTTTTATTCAACAAACAGGGAGACAACCTCAATATGGAGACCAATTTTCAAGGATCCCAATGGTGGTCTTATTCTTGAGGTTTTACCTGTATGATCAAGGCTTTGAGCTCTTTTTTGAACTCAGGTGGAAATGTATCCCCTATGCTACATTAAAGCGGACTTGTCTAGGGCATTAAATCGGTTAAGACTGGGGCATTAAATCGGTTAAGACTGGGGCATTAAATAGGACACTTAAGCGAAGAAGTTCGATTTAAGAAATACTAAATATCGTCTTACAATAACCTTGTTACCTCACATAAGTATGCGCATTGACACAGCAACTGTTTATTTATTTACGTGAATATATAACATAAACGATGAATAAGATTGCTCGACATATTTTTGTATAATTATCATTTTACAGGTTAACTAAAACTGCTGTTTGAAACGACAAACTGGGTCAATGTTACAGAAACATCTTGTCAAGTAAAATCTTATCCTTAAATACATTTTTCTTGACTGGTTTATTTAACATACAGGTCAAATTAAGAGAGATAAATGAATAGAGTTGATATGTTGTTGTCATTATCATTGCCATAAATAACCTAACGTATCGAATGCAGGGCCTAGTGTTTTGAGAATATAGTGTGTCATGACCTTAACATTATTTTATTCAATGCAAAACGTGCGTCTACACAAAAATGTGTATGACCTGCAGAGTTTGTGTAAATCTTCATACTACAATGGGACGGGTACAATAAACTAAACTGTCTCAGATATAAGCGGGCGGGAATCGTGTTTAGATACATGTATATGGATTTATACATAAAATGCCATTATTCGTTTATGCATACTAAAGTTTAATAACACACGTTTGAAGCCTTTGTTTTTAAATGCCAATAATAAATGCACATGTACCAGTGCATTGAATTTCGATCGTCAATCTATTATGAAGTGTTTTGTTTTTGTCAAACGGGGATTTTCTTATTAAATCGTTAGTTTTATTGGGATGGTTGTAACATAACGAGGCTAAGTTTATCCTTTAGCCAGGGTCCGGGATTATAACGGATACTTGCACTCAACACTTAAATTATAAATGTTACTCTTATTGATCTGATATTGAAGAAATTTAGTATGGAAATGCATGAAAATGTCAATTGAGTGCTGAATTTTCGATCTGGTCCATTTTCTTTGGGATTCTATGGTAATTATAAGAGATAAGAGAAAGTATCGGGTTTCAGTGCCACACACAGACTTGATAATTACTCCTAATTCTCATTTTACACTCACATCCATGACAAAATGGGCCACAAAGAATATTCAGCACTCATTTTACACTCAAATCCGTAACAAAATGGGCCACAAAGAGTATTCAGCACTCATTTTACACTCAAATCCGTGACAAAATGGGCCACAAAGAGTATTCAGCACTCATTTTACACTCAAATCCATGACAAAATGGGCCACAAAGAGTATTCAGCACTCATTTTACACTCAAATCCATGACAAAATGGGCCACATAGAGTATTCAGCACTCATTTTACACTCAAATCCGTAACAAAATGGGCAACAAAGAATATTCAGCACTCATTTTACACTCAAATCCGTGACAAAATGGGCCACAAAGAATATTCAGCACTCATTTTACACTCAAATCCGTGACAAAATGGGCCACAAAGAGTATTCAGCACTCATTTTACACTCAAATCCGTAACAAAATGGGCCACAAAGAGTATTCAGCACTCATTTTACACTCAAATCCGTGACAAAATGGGCCACAAAGAGTATTCAGCACTCATTTTACACTCAAATCCGTGACAAAATGGGCCACAAAGAATATTCAGCACTCATGTTACACTCACATCCGTGACAAAATGGGCCACAAAGAATATTCAGCTCTCATTTTACACTCAAATCCGTGACAAAATGGGCCACAAAGATTATTCAGCACTCATTTTACACTCAAATCCGTGACAAAATGGGCCACAAAGAATATTCAGCTCTCATTTTACACTCAAATCCGTGACAAAATGGGCCACAAAGATTATTCAGCACTCATTTTACACTCAAATCCGTGACAAAATGGGCCACAAAGAATATTCAGCTCTCATTTTACACTCAAATCCGTGACAAAATGGGCCACAAAGAATATTCAGCTCTCATTTTACACTCAAATCCGTGACAAAATGGGCCACAAAGATTATTCAGCACTCATTTTACACTCAAATCCGTGACAAAATGGGCCACAAAGAATATTCAGCTCTCATTTTACACTCAAATCCGTGACAAAATGGGCCACAAAGAATATTCAGCACTCATTTTACACTCAAATCCGTAACAAAATGGATCACAAAGAATATTCAGCACTCATTTTACACTCAAATCCGTGACAAAATGGGCCACAAAGAATATTCAGCTCTCATTTTACACTCAAATCCGTGACAAAATGGGCCACAAAGAATATTCAGCACTCATTTTACACTCAAATCCGTGACAAAATGGGCCACAAAGAGTATTCAGCACTCATTTTACACTCAAATCCGTGACAAAATGGGCCACAAAGAATATTCAGCACTCATTTTACACTCAAATCCGTGACAAAATGGGCCACAAAGAGTATTCAGCACTCATTTTACACTCAAATCCGTGACAAAATGGGCCACAAAGAGTATTCAGCACTCATTTTACACTCAAATCCGTAACAAAATGTGTCACAAAGAGTATTCAGCACTCATTTTACACTCAAATCCGTAACAAAATGGGCCACAAAGAGTATTCAGCACTCATTTTACACTCAAAACCGTAACACAATAGGCCACAAAGAGTATTCAGCACTCATTTTACACTCAAATCCATGACAAAATGGGCCACAAAGAGTATTCAGCACTCATTTTACACTCAAATCCGTAACAAAATGGGCCACAAAGAGTATTCAGCACTCATTTTACACTCAAATCCGTAACACAATAGGCCACAAAGAGTATTCAGCACTCATTTTACACTCAAAACCGTAACACAATAGGCCACAAAGAGTATTCAGCACTCATTTTACACTCAAATCCGTGACAAAATGGGCCACAAAGAGTATTCAGCACTCATTTTACACTCAAAACCGTAACACAATAGGCCACAAAGAGTATTCAGCACTCATTTTACACTCAAATCCGTAACACAATAGGCCACAAAGAGTATTCAGCACTCATTTTACACTCAAATCCGTAACACAATAGGCCACAAAGAGTATTCAGCACTCATTTTACACTCAAATCCGTAACACAATAGGCCACAAAGAGTATTCAGCACTCATTTTACACTCAAAACCGTAACACAATAGGCCACAAAGAGTATTCAGCACTCATTTTACACTCAAATCCGTAACACAATAGGCCACAAAGAGTATTCAGCACTCATTTTACACTCAAATCCGTGACAAAATGGGCCACAAAGAGTATTCAGCACTCATTTTACACTCAAATCCGTAACACAATAGGCCACAAAGAGTATTCAGCACTCATTTTACACTCAAATCCGTAACACAATAGGCCACAAAGAGTATTCAGCACTCATTTTACATTATGATACATTTTCAAACTCATTATGAGTCACTATATCAGTATGCATAGGAGTAGTTTTTTTGTGATTTGAGTGCTGAGTGTCGAGTGAAAGTATCCCAGGTTTATAACCCACGTGGTATTTCCCCACTTATTAAGTGTATCTATGTATCGTATCACTTTTGCCTTATTTTGTTTACTTGAAGGTACAGTCCGACATCGTTCATTCGGATTCATCGGGTTCGAATTTTTATTTCGAATAATACATAGTTTCAAATAGTAGGCTGTATTTTACAATATACAATTATTAAATGTCGTAAATCGAAATCCTATTTATTGAGATACAGTCTTGGTAGTGAGAAGTACCGGAATATGACCAAAGCGTACCCGGATTATAACTACAGTCGGACCTCGTTCATTCGGATTCATCGGGTCCGAACTTTTATTTCGAATAATAAATAGTTTCAAATAGCCCATTTCAAATCGATATGTATAAGAAGATAAATCAGGACCTGATGTTTATTTCGGATGATACCAAGTATTCGGATAGAAGGTTGTCCAATAAACGAGGTTCGACTGTACATATTGTTATGTCGCCTTGTGTTTTCGTGGTGCATGTGTACTACGTATGTATATCCTGTTCGACTTCTTCATTCAAAGGAATACACGCAGAGCATTGAAAAAAACATATTAGAAATCGAATATAAAGTACAGAAAACCCTAAATTATAAGACAACCTTTGGGACCCTTGAAAACTGATATGCTTATTAAGGTAATATCAATATTGAAGTCGAATAAAGAGCTTAACAGTGAAAATGGACTTGACAATTGTGTTCTTAACTTTGAGGTGGTCTTATTATTGAGGTGGTCGTTAGGTGAGGTTTGACTGTAGATATAATAATTGTCGATATTGAGGTTTGTTAATTATTATAAAGTATTTTTGGAAATAAACGACGGACCAGACGAATACGAATGAACAAGGTCCGACTGTATAGAAAGTTCATTTAATGGACATTGGTGCACATTTATCGTAAATTTACTTGTGATTTCTAAATTCGTACAATGAAGATGTATGTAATGTGTAAAGCAGGTCATGCGTAAATGTACTCTAAGGAAAGTAAGATGCAATTAGACGAAAGTAAGACGAAATGCAGGTTAATGCGCTGAATAAGGCTTCTGTATTAGATTAAATACAGAAATAGATCTAGGTGCACTGTATTGACTAGCTAGTGTCACAGAATACAATCCTACGCCTTCAGAGAAACACACTTTGGGAGAACAAAAAGGATGTTGTTGAGATTGTTGCTCTAAAGAGGTTAAATTGTTAAGTACATTTTTACTACACTCAAAATTGATACTGTTAGTTGTAGAGAGGTTGTTGCTCTAGAGAGGTTAAATTGTTAAGTACATTCTTACTACACTCAAAATTGATACTGTTAGTTGTAGAGAGGTTGTTGCTCTAGAGAGGTTAAATTGTTAAGTACATTCTTACAACAGGAAAAATTAATAATGTTAGTTGTAGAGAGATTGTTGCTCTAGAGAGGTTGTTGTAGAGAGGTTGTAGCTCTAGAGAGGTTGTTGTAGAGAGGTTGTTGCTCTAGAGATGTTGTTGTAGAGAGGTTGTTGCTCTAGAGAGGTTGTTGTAGAAAGGTTGTTGCTCTAGAGACGTTGTTGTAGAGAGGTTGTTGCTCTGGAGAGGTTGTTGATGTAGAGAGGTTGTGGTAGAGAGGGTGTTGCTCTAGAGAGGGCCACTCTAGAGAGGTTGTTGTAGAGAGGTTGTTGCTCTAGAGAGGGCCACTCTAGAGAGGATGTTGTAGAGAGGTTGTTGCTCTAGAGAGGGCCACTCTGGAGAGATTGTATTAGGAAGGAGAAATACAGCAGTCAGAGCAAAATGTTAAAATATGAGATATCAAATAAAATTTCTCAATGTGCAATGTTCAAACTTCAAATATTTGAACACAGCGTCCACGTCTCAGGGGGGAACGAAGCAAGTGATTGTAATCATGCTTTTGTCAACCAAAAATGTAGCACAAATTTCTTATATTGATAGATTTGTAAGGAGGAATCGGAACTATTTTTTTGAATTTTTTTGTGAAAAGTACCAGTAAGCTGGACCGATTGTTAAATTCGGTTATGACGCTGAAACGGTTGCTATATAGCAACCATTCCAATAACTGCATACAATGAGATTTGTCAAATAACTCCTTCCTTGTATAATGACAGCAAGTCAAAAATCTGTCTCGCCATTACTAGCTAAATCTAGTGCAAATTCTAGCTCGTATTTTGATAGGCCGTTTTCGACAACTAAATCTATATGTTCTATGTTTCTGAAGAGTAGACGTTGAGACGCAAAGCTCGACCGAGCGTACGGGAATTTCCGGCGGCGAGAATGAACAAACGCAACCATTCGACCTTGAGACGGATCTTAATTGATATAATATTTGAATTGGTCAAAGTTTACTGTGGAAACCACTTTCCATTTGTCAATTTGATATAGTATGATAGAAAATTCATCGCTCAGCGGACATGAAATTAGTCATAAAATATGTCCGTGGTGTGAAGAGGGTGTTGTAAAAGAAGGAGGTTTCCAACAAATTTCCAATAGTTTAGCCGTATTCTAAGTGGAACTAAGGGACACATTTTCTAAAACAAGACTCCAAATAATCCATTTAGTAACAGAGTTCATTGCGTCTTTCCACCTTCCATACATAATTATATCTCAAATTTGAGCAGATAATTTTATTTCAGATGCGTTGACGCGTAAACTCGGAGACGCGACGGTTACCGCCGCTTATTCGCGTCTGGGTGAAGTTTGAGAGTTTGTTAGAATTGCAATTATATTTATGTTACATTGTTATAAGTAATAACATAATCTTCTCCGCATATGTTTACATATGATTGTATATATTAGTAAATATGTTGTCCTCATGGGCTGCAAGGCTTATTGGATTTTGAAAAAAAAAAAAAAAAAAAAGCATACTATAAAAAATGTAGTAACAGAAGTGAGTGGGAAGGGAAAAGTATTATGCCGAATATATAAGTGCTATTCCATGATGGATGATATGATTACAGCATTTAATGCAAGTGCGTTTTTTTTTTAGTTCGTCAGTTGGCAGTTCCAGAGTGTGAACATTTCTCTTAAAACGTGATACATTGTTACCATAAGTTTGAGGTACATAAATTGATTTTACGACATCATGGTACAGGAAGTATCAAATTTTATTATTAATAAATCTCAAGCAATCACTTCGTGGTGCAACGTATCATTAATGTACCGTGTAGATGATACTTAGGCTAGTCAAAACTTAAATATTTCAGACATGGACGTTTTGCGAACAGAAATGTTAGTGAATCACCGAAAAGTATATAAAATATAACCTTTTTGACTAGTAGAATTACGCTGACCGATAGTTTCGTTACTTTCTTGTGTAGTATGACTTAACAGTACCTCGAATTCATTTTGTCTTCGATAAAACCCTCCAACTTAGTCTAGCCGCGGCCGTGGTCCAGTGGTTAGTGCGCTGGACTTGTAACCCCTTCCATGAAAATTTGACAAAATGTCGATTTTCCTCCACATGTGGAGAAGTTGCCGGCTCCTTGTGGAAGGGTAAGTTAGTACTGGTTAGTATTCAGTCCAGGAAAAACTGGTTAGGTGAACCGGCCGCCGTATATAACTGAAATATCGTTGAGAAACGGCGTTAAACCCGATGAAACAAACAAACATCCAACTTAGTCTACACTTGACCCGTATTACTTCTCAGATGATTTATTCAGTAACAATCATAGGGGGTATGTTTGCACGTACAGTTGTATACGATCTAGTCCCAGGACAGACAGAAATTTAATCCAAATGACTGCATATATCAATATTTCTGAGCAGAACTTCTATCGAAACGATATTACACGCAATGTTGCGTACACTCTGCGTGTCTGCACTATAGGGTGTTCACAAATACGCCGCAGTCAAGTTTTCAACATTGGGGTAATGTGTACTTTAATACAAACTCCTACAATGGATATCTCATTTTTATACAAGAAGAAGAGAATGTAAAGCGTCAATGTAGCCGGATAAAGTGTAGCAAAAAATAATTGAGATATATTTGAAAGGAGGGTCGTTCTAGAGAAGTTGCACTGTACGAATATGCCGGGGGCAGTGAAATACGCTGAGCATGCGAATTCCACCGCTCTTTATATTAACAGACGGTATGAGACAAACGAAAGAGAAAGAATACGTTGCTACAGGGAACGCCACATACATAAGACAGTGCCTCCCCACACAGACCTCCGGGAAAACAACAATCCATAAAACATTAGGCACTTGATGAGGTTAGAGGGTACATACGTTAGAGAAGAGAAGCGCAAGTGATGGCCTGGCAGACCATAAAGAATAACTAGGAGAATCAAAGAGGACAAACAGTGGAAGAAAGGGGGGATTAATGGATGGAAAAGTATACGGTACAGATCAAGACAGCTGGCAACAATAGGCCGAAACTGGGTAGAACATAACATGAGCTCTATATAAAGAGAAAGCATTTCACAGGAGAAAGGGAAATATATCATACATTCAAAACAAAAAAAGAGATAATAACCATACAGCGAATTACAGCCTTGGCCCACCCGGTAAACTCAATGGTTAGAGCTCTAGGCCGTCACCCGGGAGGTCCGGTTTCCGGACAGGACAGGACAGGTCATGTCCCTGCGTATCATTTGGCTACGTTCATTTGTCCTCCACCTCTGATTCATGTGGAGAAGTTGTCGGCTGCTTGGGGAAGGGCATGTTAGTATTGATTGTTAATTAATTTCAGGAAAACTGGTCAATTCCAAGAAAAACCCAATATAACTATTATCTATGAATGGGGCGGGGCCTAAGTCCAGGAAATCTGGTTAGGCCAGCTGACGCCCATGTATATAAATGTATTACCGAAAATTGTTGAAAACAGCTTTAAACCCGATATAAAATATGTCCCACTATATTCACATTAATTGATTGATACATTACTGTTTTCTTTGATACACTGCGTGTTCGGTACAGCGTTTATACTTATATAGGTTTATTTGATGTTATTATTCTACATGTATGTAAATTTAACGCTATTTTGATTTGTATCAACATTTTGTATTTACATGTTACTAAAACTGTTACAACTATATAAATATATTATCGTGTTAATGTGGCCATTGATCATATACCGTGAATGATCAACTAGTGTACACACATTGTATTTATATTGTATGCTCATAGACTGTAACCTCTAAAGTATTAAGAAATAAACACTTTATTTATATTCTAAACGCACAATCTCGACAAAGGATCATGTTCGTGTGATGCACCCATAAATTCAAGGAAAAAAAATCGACTATGTTCACCATTTCAAGGCACATTAAATTGTATTATGTGTATATCGATTTAATTTCCCAGTAGCTCACTCGTTTATTAGACATTTAGATAAGTATTCTCGTCTTATGTCTACAAGGTTATTACCAAAGCCCCCGCCGTCTGAATATTGCTGTATGTAATTAGTCATAAGTCCAGAATATTTCCCACATCGATCTGATTGCAATCTGCATAATATCTAAATATAGAACTACATACTTATTGTACCCTGATGCTGTGACAGATGACACCACAAATACATTGCAATTTTTCGTATTAAAGGTACAGTAAGGCCTCAATAATAAGACCCTTGGGACCTATGAAAATTGGTCTTAGTATCGAGATGGTCCTAATATTGAAGTTGAATAAAGAGCGGAACAGTAAAAATGAACTTGAAAATAGTGTTCTTAATGTTGAGGTGGTCTTAATGTTGAGGTGGTCTTGCAGTGAGGTTTTACTGTACTTTACCTAAACCAGTAACATCACTGGACAAAGCCCTTTCAGATATTTACGTTCAGGCGAGACAGATACATCTTAAAGTGAGGTTTTTAAAGTACATTTTAATCTTGAAAATCGAATATTTTTGCACGTGCTCGGGACTTTAAAAGATTATGATTAAACTTATTAAATGCCAGTAGCAATTTGATATAAAGTCATTATGTGCACAGATGTAATTCTCGCATTTTTCTCGTTCCAGTATCCTACCACCATGAGACTTGTACATACATGTACATACATGTATGTTATGTAAATGTGTAAAACAGATAAACCTCAATTCGTACTTTACGAGCACCGGTGGATGTCAAGGTGACCTACAACAGGAAGTCAATGAGCATAAGATATAAATAGAAAGAGAGTCACACGCGGATTCAGACGTTCGTCTTCTGTTTTACTTATTAACCGTTCGGGTAGCTATAATTAGGAATTGATCTTCAAGTAAATGTAATCATCAACATTTTAAGATTCATAACAATGCCAATATAAATATACTTGTTACTTGGTTAGTATGCTTCCTTTCATACCTTCATTAATCCACCGACTGTTTTCACACACTAGATAGCAGTCAGGGTACTAGCTCCTACGAGCATGGACATACATGTACGGTTGGGGAATTATAGGGGGGGGGGGGAGGGTGCGCATCGGGTGCGCATCGGGTGCGCATCGGGTGCGCGACGGGTGCGCCCCCCCCCCCTGAATCCGCTAGTGGAAACGGGTAATAACTATTTTGGAATCTTTGAATTCTTATCTATTTATAGTACAGACGGTTTCATTTGCCTTTGGAGGTGTGTCCCTTTGAACTACTATGACTACTTCTTCATGAAATGAGCTAATACATGTGAAATAAATAAATAAAAGAATGCACTCAAAGAAAACAGAAATGAAAACCATTTTGATTTGTTGATGAATTTCCGGGTAAGCCTTGTTTTTACCAGAATCAAAAAAAGTCAAGTGATGGCTATTATTTGGTACAATTTCGAAAAAAAGATCAACAAGCAACCATCCAGTCGTCTGCTTGCGATATTTCGAAACATCGGTCGTTTCCATTTCTAGACGTTTCTTGTTGACATCCATTTTAATGCATAACATAAGCAAAACTCGCTGAAACGCGACAATGTGTCCGAAAACCAGTTCCGTTTATTCCCCAGCCTCCAAAGTAGTTCTTTAACCCTTGTTTACATCCAATGAAATGTCATGGAGCTTACTCATGGGACTAACAAATCAGACGTCGCTCATTGCGTCTACCTTTATGGTCGAAAAATAAAAGTTTCTATTCAAGCATCCACTCATGATCTTTCGCCTTGATCTAAATTTATAGTTTGCAGTCTAAACAGTAAGCTAGTGCAGTAGTACTCGCAATATGGTTCAGACTGATCTAAATATATAGTTCGCGGTCTAAACAATAAGCTAGTGCAGTAGTACTCTCAATATGGTTCAGACTGGTTACTGGTGTGATTCAGCATACTCTAAAATGTACAGTTAAGCCTCAATAATAAGACCACACTTGGGATCCTTGAAAACTGGTTTTAATAATGAAGTGGTCTTAATATTGAGGTTGAATAAAGCACAAACAATGGGAAACAATGGTCTTGAAAGTTGTATTCTTCACTATGAGGCGGTCTTATTATTGAGGTGGTCTTAAAGTGTGGTTTTACTGTACTAGATGAATTTCGAACTGTGCTTCGGGGACATGCGGCAAAATTATATTCAAACTATAACATGGTTGAGTATTCAAAGCAAATCATAAATCATTAGTTCAAGCATAGATCATTAGTTCAATTAAAAAAAATATTTATATGATTTATGCCCCGCCCCATTCTAACTTGCCCTTCTGCAAGCGGCTGACACGAGTCATAGGTGGAGAACAAACGACGGTAGCCAAATGTCACGAAAGGATATGACCCGTCCCGACCGGGAATGGAAACCGGACCTCCCGGGTGAATACATTGGGTTCTCGCGGCTGTGATCGAGTGGGCTTCAGAATAACTTGTACTTATTTGAACATCCGTTAGCAGCTGAATACTACCCCATATGAATCGTGGTGGATGACACATGACCGTATCCAAATGTCACAGAAGGACATGACCTGCCAACCTGGGAATCCAACCTGCACCTCCCAGGTCACAGTTCATAGAACGGTGGGTGTAAAATCGAAAGTCAAAGAGTTAATATTGAGTATGACCCCCCCCCACCCTCGCGGCACCCACACCTTATTGACTTCCGGATCAAATTAAAGGGCCGAAGAATACTCACGTACCGGTGTTCCATCGCACAAGGCTTCACCACACTGCCTCCATGATAGCGGACATAATTGACGTTCAATTTATCCCAAATAAAGATGTGCCGCAGATCTCGGGAAGCACGTGCAGTGGGTGTCAGCCATTGACAAGATTCTCAACACAATGCGCATTACTTGCATAATTTTCGTGCAATCCAATAGATATTTTTAAACTTATACAATCTTAATCATGTACAATTGTTAATCCCGAGATTGCATACTCGAAACACACTAACTATGAACTACATGTACACCCGCCTCTCGAACAAAGGGACGTTACTCGTCTAAGAATGTGATTGAGTAATCACCGGTAAATCAGGCGGAGTAACATCCCTTGTATTTTTGTTGGAGGTCGCGTGTAGGCATAATAGTTTCTAATTCTGCAATGTCGTAAAAAAAATCAAACAACTATATTTACACTAAATCGATTTTGTGATAATATCTCTTCTTTATTACATGTATAATCCAAAATATAGAGTGTATAATTTCTCAGCGTCTACGCAAGAAACGCACGCCCTTGAAATCCAACATTTTAAAGAAGTCATTGTTATTCTTTGACAAGGTAGATAAGAAGCGTAGTGTGACATTTTGTGCTGCGTAAGAAGGTCAAAAACAAGTCCCATTAATGCGCAGAGGCATAAAACGTTGCTTGTTATGTCATTCGGTCAATATCTAGAACGCGCGCGTGTTGAGTACATCAGTACTCAAGATCTCGTGTACTTTATTATATACACGGGAGATAAGCAGTAACATGATCGTCGCAAAGTAAGAGACCATTTAAATGCTCAAATTACACATTTTACATAATAAATTAGGCCATACTGATTTGCATCCGTTCGTTTGGTGTTTAACCCGGCTAAAAATGGCCCATTCATATTGCCCTGAATCAAGGGGCATAACTCTAAAATAAATCCAATCGAAAAATGGTGCGCACTTTCATGAGATTACTAATATTCCTATTGAGTTTCATGACTCTAGATCCAATACTTTTTTCATTAGGAGCGACACAAAGTCGGATGGACGGACAGACATGGGTAAATCTAAGTGCCCCCCCCCCTAATTGGTGAGGACACAAAGGAATTATGAGTATTCATGAATTCAGTCATGAAAGAGTTTTCTCATATTTGTATGCTTTCATTTAGACAATAGATTCCTACACTTTTTCGAAAAATTGAAATTATAAAATGGCCAAAACTGCAGTAAGATATTTAATGTACATTGTGTATGTTTTCCATGTTACTGTGAGCATATTTACCAGAACGAAATATACACCAAAACGCATCTCTAACGATCTAACTTCACACTTTTTCCCGAGGGACCCATGCCCCCCGACCCCCTTAAACTAGGCCTACATATCAAGTACGATCCTGGCCCCATGTTCACAAAGGATCAACTGATCTGGTTGATCCTTAAAATATTTGCCATTTTCATAAAACCTTTTTTCCAGTACTTCTCATAAACATACACAAAAATACCTAAAATCTTCTAATTAACATCGTGAAAACATACAAAATTCACTGTTTTGTTGAGAAATTAATTTATTATACATATGACTGAAACTGATCTAGATCAAATCAAGATTATTAATTTCCATCTTTTTCTGAATAAGCATGGCAGATGAATTTAATGCCTCAAAGTTTTGCCCGATGTTCATATTTGTCACATTATGTAAATAAGAATGAGCTGTGCATAACATTTTTTACAAAGTTTGAAAGATCTTATATTTGATCTTGATCATGATCCTGAAATTGGATTCTTTGTGAACACGGGGCTTGAGCTTAATAAATATTTAGTGAATATATATGCCTGTAATTTGTATATTAGTTCATATTATATTGTGTACCTCAAAACGTTCTTAACTAATCATTTAAACATCGCAACGCTCACCAAAGGAATAGAAAAATCGAAAAGAATAAATGGCCAAAACTGCAATAAAATATTTAAGGTATATTTTTGATGTTAGGCCTACCGCGGAACGAAATATAGCTCACCCCTGTTCTTTGTATGTTTTAAAGGTCTCCGTAGGTATGAAGAAATTTTGTAGACACGAACGATAAATTAAATAGTACTCTTCCACATAGAGCTCCGCCTGACCATACACTAGAGGATGTTCGTAGAGTAACGAAGTGGTACGGAAATATACGAGAGCTGTTGAGAATGCCGATAACTATAAGGGGAGACCACTGCGTAGGAGATTGGCAAACGACATATCATCGGACTTTGGGTACACGACGAGAATTGCATTGTTTGGCGGCCTCTATTAGAATCCTCATAAGGTTTATCAACATGGTTTATAACCATTATATTTTGTATTCAAAACACGAACAACAGAAAATACCACTCCGTTACAGTACTGTAGTATTTAGATCTAGATCTATCCCGGCGTCTTTAGTTTTCGACGGTACAAGTATTTCAATTAAAATACCCACATGGCAAGATCAATCTATATATCGCTATGTAAACAAATATATTATAAAGAACATTCATTCAAATATAAGCGGAAAACAACCGCATCCAACTTCGAAATGTCAACAAATATACACTCACCCCGTTCCTGCTTCCGGATGATGACGTCATGGTTTTCGACGGTCTCAAGGTTAAGTACAGTACATGCCCAAAAGTTTATAACAAAAAAAACATTTAAGCACTGGCGAACTGGCACTTGAATGGGTCTCCTCTCCTTACTGGGGAACAAACTCTAAGATGTACCCACTTGTCACAAACATCACAACATGCCCACTTTATTAAAACAAGGTTGATTCAGCGTTTTAATTCGCTGAGATAACACTTCTCACACATGCAACAAACTTCTGTGTCACCACCATGACCAGACTCATCACTTGAAGATGAATCGTTACCTTTGTACGTCATGATAAAAAGAGCCTGATGTACTAGGTTTTGGGTTTGATGTTTTACAGTTTTTTCCTTTGATTTCTGTTTGCTAGATAGGCCTAGTGTTAGACTTGTTTATTTAGGTTGATTTTTGACATGTTCCTTGATGTTTTCAAACACTTCATCTTCTGTGAAGGGACCAAAGCAACTTACGTCCATTGGCTGCAGTAGATGGCTGCGATGAGGGGGGAGAACAAACAAAGTGATGCAATTTTCTCTCGCCCATTCAATCATTCCAAATGATACGTGACTTTTATGTCCTGCATAAAGCACAAGGACATGACTTTCACTATCACGAGCAGGCAGTAGTGGTGCAAGATGTTCAGACTCAGAAACAGTCCCTTTAGCACCTGGTGTTGCACCAAGCCTGGAAATATGAAATAAGGTTGAACTTGATGGCCCACAGCATTATCACCACCTGTAACAGATACTATTTTGGACCTACCAGCAGTAACTGCTTGCGCCTTGTAAAGAGCACCTGCAACACTCTTTGGTGGCTTGTGTTCAATATTAAGGCCCTTTTCATAAATATTGAATATGTTTGCTGGTTTGTCCTTCAAGTTATATTTGATAAAGATAGCCTCAAGTTCAGTGAAATATTTGTCAGTAGTTGAGCATGTTGCACGGGCTGTTTCCAAACTACTAGGCTTTTTAACTTTACGTTTTGAAACCATAAAACCAAGTCAAGCTTAATGGATTAGACCTGTCCCGCACACCAAGGTGAATAGCATAATCTGTGGCCAAGTTTATAGTTTCTAGCCGTGAATAGCCATAGCCAATTTCAGCCATTGTCAGCAAACGTTGGCTCAAGAAGGCTTCCTGCTCCTGAGAAAATTTGGTTGTGGGCCAGATCTGGTAGTGTCCAAACTTCTTAGCAACTATTTCAACTGGTAACTGCTGCTCAATGACCATTTTGTATGTCTCTGTCATATCATCAGGCTCGATATTTCCGCGGCTGTTAGTTTTAACCTGAAAGTAGATAAAGCAAAATTTAGACCCCAAAGCACAAGAAATACGAGTTTTTAAAATACTTTTGGTGACACCCTCTACATTTTTTGACATATCACGTGGCCATTTGTGACAATATTATTATAAAGCAGACGCACATTGTTTTTTACGATATTTTGGTATTCTATGCATTTTTATCGCGATTTTGTAAATAATTAATTCGGACATAATAAAAATGGAAGAATTTTGCATCATAAACATAGAAATATATATTTTACCTGTCTTATTTCCATTTTATTTCGTTTGACAGCGAAGTGCGTGTGTAGTCGATGTTTGTTTACGTCACAGGGAGGCGGAGCTTCGTAAAATCGCGCGATATATAGCGAGAATAAAGGGAAATAATGCAGACAGTCGAAACCATAACCGTCGAAAATAGAAGACGCCGGATAGATAGATCTAATTCTGTTAATATTCAGGTAGATTCAAATCCGCCTTGACTCTATCTTCTCTATCAAGTTTGACCATGAATAGTGTGGGCCTGGATCTATGGATTGATATTGTGTTCAAGCTGACTCTGTAAAGAATTAGATCTATCTAGAAATTCAAAACGTTTTCAAAAAGCAATCGGCATGGATGCATCTTATCAGTACCCGAGGGTTCCACCTGGATACCAACCAAGGAGTTCTAAATATATGGCCTTCATTGCATTAGCACCCTCATAAATTATGCATTGTGATTATTCAAGGCTACGCCCTCGTCACCTGCAACACGAGAAACAGTTACATGACGTCATTGACATCATGACGTCATATTACATTATCGTGAATGGCGCCGAAATGACATGTTGCATAATCTTGGTCGTTTTTCTGCTTACAGCAGAGTTTGGATGTAAGTAAATTGATCTTTATATTGAGAGTCTTTGTTTCGAAATAGTCGTAAATTAGATCTAGACTTGATAGAATATAGAGTCACAACCATTAAACGATTGATTCACGATTGGTAGGCACGAACTGTGACGAAGATGACTTTTAATACTATGAGACTGTATGAAACGCCAAATCTGCATTAACTCAAATATTTGAAGAGCTATTCAATTATTTGGAGAGCTCTCCAATTCAGTTAAGGAGAGCTCCAATTGAATTAATGATAGCATTAATTGAAATAAAACTCCAAATCATTTGGAGAGCCCTATAATTCAATTGAAGATATCTCCGAACAAACTCAATTGAAAAGCTCTTCAATTGAATTAGAGATCTCTCCAAATCAATGTTCTATTGTGTCAAAATTTAGCCAAATTAATGCTCAATAATTAATTGAATTAAAGAGCTCATTAATAGAATTAAAGCTATCTTCAAATCAATTACGGATAAGTACGGATTTTTTAGAATTGGAACTATCTACAAATCAGTTGTTGATCTCATTAATTGAATTAGAGCTCTCTTCAATTGATTTGAAGAGCTCTGTAATTCAGTTGGTAAGAGCAACAAATGAATTGTTGCCATCAATAATTATACAGTGATAGCAACAAATAATTAGAGACCTATTCAAATCAATTGAAGAGTTTTTCCTGGACTGAATTCTTACCAGTACTAACTTACCCTTCCACAAGGAGCCGGCAACTTCTCCACATGTGGAAGAAAATCGACATTTTTGTCAAATTTTCATGGAAGGGTATGACCTGCCGCGACCGGGAATCGAACCCGGATCGCCGGGTTACAAGTCCAGCGCACTAACCACTATAGCTCTACAGGGGCACAACTCAGATGAAAAAGATGTCTAGGCCTTGTTTAAGGGGGTCCGGGAAAATGTTTGTAGCTAGATCTTCAGAGATGCGTTTTGGTGTATATTTCGTACCAATAAATATACTTACAATAACATCAAAAACATACATTAAATATCTTAGATTTATACAGTTATGGCGACTTTATTTTTTTCGATTCTTAGGAATCTAAGACCCTGCTCTACATTTGTATATGTTTTTATTTTACGTGTTTTAGAAAATCTAGAATTAAGAATCTATATCTATATACTTGAGATTTGACTTATGTTGACAGTAGATCTAATATAATATCACTTTTTACTTTGAAATTTCAATACAAGACCACTGTTCTGAAGGGCGAAGTTTGAAGAAAAGAAATGCAGCATTATTAGACAAATTTCATTACAGAAGACATGGAATTATTCCAAATAGCAGACGACGGGGTGATAGCCATTTGCGACAAAAAGTCACAACCCATAATGGTGAACTAGTAAATGGCTTGGAAAGAAATGAACTTAACATTGAACATGCGGACCTACCCAATAGTTTCGACGAAAATAATACAAGATTTGTGTCTGATAAACAGAGTGGAAATTCCGACTTACATCATCGCAGACGACGATGGGAATATGACGACACATATGAATGGGAAAATGGTGGGAAAGATTACGATATTCCGGTCAGTAGAAACAACAGAAAACTTTGAAATTATGCGTTGCTTTTTCTACCTATTTGTGTTAGTTCTGACTTAATAGGGCCCAACGGCGTGGGACGACAAATATACCAGTCACTGGGGGTGTTTCGCCTCTGCCGATGGGTTCCAGTGCCCATCTGAGGGAAACTTTATTTAAAGTTCTATTTCTTAAAGATACAGAAGCTTCATTTAACTTCTCATATGATCAACAAGTAATATGAACTACAAAACATATTCCCCACTGCAGTCAGTTGTCTCCTAATTTTGCTTTCAGGGAGAAGAAAAGAAGGAGACCGCTTTTGAAAAGTTTGCAAAGAACTGGCAAAAACATGCATTGAAACTGATCTTTGTGTTTTGTGTTGCTTGTACCATTTGTATGTGTCTGATCCAATGTTGCAAGAAATGTTGTCTCAAACTTTGGGACGTGATGTGTTGGCATTGCAGGGATTGGCGGGACCATTGTCTGAATCGAGACCCGAGTAAGAATATTGGGGCTGTCATTGATACAATCAAAATATCAATGATTTTTTTCTGTTGATAGATATTCGATACCTACAAGTATCGATATTATGGCGGGGAAATACATGTGAATGGGTACAGTAAAAAGTGTCAAAATAGCGTAACGTCGCTTTGTAGTCGGCCGCTTGTTCAACAGTGTTCTAGTGGATAGGGCATTCCAAATGTCAGCAATATATAATATAATACTGTGATGTTAGAATATGGATTAATTACTTAAATGGTATCTTGTTATCATAAAAATATTGAACATTAAAATATGTAGGGCATACACACATTAACATACAGAAACATTGAAGTTAATAGTCTATTTAAGTATAAATTCAAAAATATAATTGATATATCATTGATATTTGTCTTTCGATATATCAAAATGCAAAAATTTGATCAATGACAGCCTTATTATAAAAGAATAATATGCATGTGCACATACTTAATTTTACATTTAAGACCAAAAAGTATTTGAGTACATGTAAAACATTTCTGACGCAACATCATTTTGTAGATTACTTATACATTTTGTTCCTAAAATTTGAATTGCTATATAAGAAAAAAAATGGACTTCCAATTTGAATATTTTTGGTGTTAATTGAAACTGGAAAAAGATATCTCTTAGAAAATGTTGAAACCTGAAAACGGATTTTTTTGTCACTGATGCAATTTTATCACGGCTCTAAAACATGTATTTATTTTTCCATTCCTTTTAAGCAGCTTTTAGAAAAGCCCGGAAGTTTGCAGACGATTACGGTATAGAGCTGGATTACGATCAATATAAGAAGATAAAGACGAATTATGAGGACGGTTTCCGTCGTCAAGGGGAAACGCAGTACACAAATTTGTCTGGAAGATAATGGAAGTCATACAGAACATTTCTTGAACGATGCTTTTTGCATTAAAACGGCAAAACATAATGCGACATGTTACGTTTTCTATTATGCACTTATTAATGTTTTCCAAGAAGAAATCTGCAAAAAATACGATTATCTCCCCTGAACAAAGAGGATATGGCTGTACAATGAGTGTTTTCTGTCGTATGTATGCGATACAAATGTGTTTTTGTAGAGACCGTCATCATCATCTTCAGTAAATGATTCCTCTAATAGAGTATTCTCGCAATGTGGTTAAAATACTGAGCACACACAGCAGTCAGATCAACTTTTTACATTTTAAAACATGAACATTTTTGTAGTCAAAGGGATATAACTCCATTGACTATAACTTGAACTATGGTCAAGGTGAAGTAACTCTAAATGTTTAGTCCAGAATTCTTTGCTATTTTCTTCACTATTTAAGTCCCAAACATTTTATTTCTTTCAGCTCTGTGGTTCTCTCATATCAAGACTGTGATGGCAATTATTTTGTTGGATCAATGTTTTAGCATGTTCCCATGAAGTCATTTTCTGCTATCTTTGAAGTTACCACAGCAATGTTTTGTCAACCTCTTGAAAATTCTCTTGTTCCAAGAACAGCATTAATATCAATGGCAATTTCCGTAACAGTCAAATTATAGCTGAGGTAATCTGATTGTTTTAATATTTAACTGGTAAGGGAGATTACCATTGGGAGTTTATAGTTCCTGCTTGAAGAAGTTATCCCTTCTTCAGCTGTTCATGGCTTGACACAAAGCTCACATATTTTTCAAGATAATGCAATTCACTGGGCTCACATCTGGTTTTATCGGCAAAGTTACATTTTGTGTAACTGTCAGATGTAGACACTTCATTTGAACACTTCAAGTGCTTAACTATTTGTCCAAGCACTGTAAATGGGCCATTAAACATCTGTTATGCCATTAATTTGAAATGCCAAGTTGAAAATGCACTTACAATGCTTTGATCATTCAGTGCTTGTCTGATACATGACCTAGCTCATTGTGCTGTTGCACCTGTCTCAATACATTAGCCAGCAGTTTGGGTCACAGGAAATTGTCAGGAGTTCTCTCCCTTAATCCCTTCTAGAGTTCTCTCCCTTTATAACTTCTATAGTAAAATTATTTATATATAGTACTCTCTCCTTCTAGAGTTCTCTCCCTTTATAGCTTCTATAGTAAAATTATTTATATATAGTACCCTCTCTCCCTTTATAACTTCTATAGTAAATGTATAACTCTATATATAGTACAAGTGTACTATCTATACTGATACTTATGAAAGTATAAAGGCAGAGAACTCTAGAAGAACTTGTGACAATCTCCTGTGGTTTGGGCTGTACCACTTGTATGATACAGTCTTCATCTGTACTACAGATACCACAGCCCAAGTCAACGATAAAGAGTTCAAACAACACTTGAAGCTGGTACTTTTTACAGTAATGAGTTCTGCTAGGATCATGTAGTGACTTTTCCAGCTACAGTAAAACACCTCAATAATAAGACCACCCCTGGGACCCCTGAAACTGGTCTTAATATTGAGGTTGAATAGAGCAAAATAGGTAAAATGGACTTGGGAATTGGGTTCCTTAGGTGAGGTTTAACTGTATGAGGGTGGAGGAAGACCTCGTGTGTTCTTTCTAGCATAGCATTATAATGGGCACAAACGGACACCTGTGTAGAGCCACCAGCTGGATAACTTCCTCACAAATTCAACATCCTAGCAGAGATAAGTCGGTGATCATAGCCCCTCTTCCATGGACGCCAATGCCATGTTTTCCAAACAAAACAAAGTTCAGAAAAGTTTCACGTCTTTATTACCAGGCTGATTTAGGTCATTATATCAATATATGTAAAGTTAAAAAGTATCTTCATTTATAATTGTTTGTGTACAGCAAGCTAACTTTGGTCAACACACAAATAAGAAAATATACAACATGATTACTACATACAAAAAAATGAGAAAAAATACTACAAACATTTCCCACAAGTGAATAACAGATGTTCAAATTGGATTCATAAAAGGTTTGAAATCGAATGAAAATTTATGTCAATAATTGTAAATGAAATATGAATCAAAGAACAGTACAACTGACATCTGGTCAGAGGTTAACAATTTTTAGTGGAGAAAAGTGAACTATTTTGGGGGGAGACTATTTAAATACTCGGCCTAAAACTATCCGACAAAGAAATATGAAGTAGTATAGAATGGAGAGAATGTCTGATGGCGAATGTTTAGTAGTTCAATTAAAAGAAATTCAACTATTTTAATATGCATTCACCATTTTTTACAACTAATTATTGCGTAACATAAGGATGATCTCTATACAAGCTATAAAAACGAAAATATGTCGCATTAAGCATGTATAATAGCTAATATAAAATAGCTGACTACCAAAAAAAAGCGAACTTCTGAAACCTTTCGATAAATATCTTTGGATAAAAATATAATTAATGGTACTAATACACGTATTAGCAATTAGAATACCCATTCGACTTATTTTGGAAGTGAAAATGATCAATCCTATAAAATGAGGAAATCTGCCCCCTCCCACCCCCACCCCCCATAAAATATTTTTATAATTGCACTTATTTATGTAACGACAGAACAGTTTCGTTTTCATCACTTGACTTGTACAGTTTAAATAAGTTTTAATGACAAAATAAAAGCTTTTATCTAAAAATATGAACATATTTGTTGCGGAGTGGAATTAAAAGATTTCGCTAACTAGAAGAAATTCTCTGAAACACAAAATAAAGTGTTGAATTCACAATGATGGACTTTATTTCAGAGCATAGAGGATAAACTCGCACAAGAAAATTTTGTAGTCACAATGACAAAACAGTGGTTTAGAAAAATAGCACTTCCAAAAGTAATTTCTGAATTCTTTGAATAATATGTTGTAGCAATATGTAAAACCTTAAATTATTCATAGGCCTAATTTCATTTAAATGAAAAATAGATATGGCACAAGTTTATAAAACTTAGTTCTAAGACCAGTCGCAAGAGTGCAGCCCTGCCATTGGTCAATTTTAAGACTATGCAAAAAATTAACCAATCAGAGGGCAGCATTTTGACACTCTGATTAATCACCTAACAACCTTAATGGTAAAACAAAATCAAAATTATGTGAAATAAACCTGTACATACAGTAAAAGTTACCTAAACGACTACAGGTATAACTAAATACTGTTTTCATAAAATTCTATTTTCTAATAATGTTTTTGCTAAAATTATTTTTCCTCAAATATTAATGAATAAGTTTATGCATAAAACATGCATAACATACTGAATCAATTTAAACAGCCATTAGCCAAATTAAAAATTAACCGTCAAAAAAAATAAAATTCTCACAAGCACTCCAGTGGAATTTTTGTTTATGGCAAATGACCACATATGCTCAAATTCTCAACAGTGAACATTTATTTTTCACGTTAAGCTCATAACTAGAAAAACAATATGTTCATTACTGTACAAATAAATTCAACAAGCATCCATATAAATTGATAATAATAATAGATCAAAAATGCAAAAACAAAAGCGCAAAATTTTTGTGTGCAGAAATTAATTATGCAATTGTTGTAAAACCAAAAATATATATAAAGAAACTAAAAAGCAAAAATATTTTGGTTATATAAGGCAGTAAGTTTTACCCAACACTTCTGGGTGTACAACATGGCCCGTTTGATATTTTTCCTTGAATCCAATGTTTCATTTCTTTAATAAAGGTAATTATGAAACAAATAGTCTTGCCATTGAAAGTAGTACCTGCTTGTCCAAATCTAAGTTACATATCAACCTTTGAGCTGTTGTGACATAACAGCTCTTATGATAGGCTATGGCATAACAGCTCTTTTCGTTGGCTAGGACTTAACAGCTCTACATTTGCTATGACGTAACAGCTCTTTTCATTGGTTATGACATAACGGCTCTTTTCATTGGTTATGACATAACAGCTCTTTTCATTGGTTATGACATAACAGCTCTTTTCATTGGTTATGACATAACAGCTCTTCATCAGCTATGAAATAAAGTCATGTTTGAGAAACACGAAAAATCGGTCAATGGCGCTACCGGGAAATATGAGTCAAAACTCGCATAATTATAAGGTCTTGAAGCTTTTGTTCGTGAAAAGATCTAAATTTGAGGGGTTTCATGAAGCTGGGTTCTGTCTACAAGACATGAATGAAGTATTGGGTCAATACCAACAGGGATGAGGACACATACAGAGCTATACACCATACATAGCACACAGTGAAATCATGAAAATGAGAAAGACATTTAATATTCAATAAATATATATGTATATTAAACCGATTAAGATGACGGCACAATATAGTAAAATATATAGATTAACATGTAAGTTAATAAAATGGGTCGGCCCCAGATTTGCGTCAAAACATCAAAATCTAAGACAATCAAAAAAGAGCTAACCTGCCATTTTGTTTCTGAGAAACGACACTTTTGACAAAGCGATGAATGTGATTTTGAATTCTGATCCGTCAACTTTTTTTTAGATAGTTCAATACATTTGAATCATAAATCTGATTGTTAATCTACAATTAAAATAGACAGAAGATGTATTCAGTTTTTTAAAAATCCGAGCCATCCCGTTGGCTAAAACTTTAAGGCATACATCTGATTAGTTAAAACTTTAAGGCATGTACATCTGATTGGTTAAAATATTCAGAGCATTCATCTGATTGGCTAAAACTCATGAATTATACTATAACGATATTTTCTATGCCCTTCAAAACTGCATTGATATTTTGATCAGGTTTGCTATACCAAGAACTCAACAAATGCTAGAAAGAGAACATTTTCTTACAAAACATCACAACTAATTTAAAAAATCAACCTTGACCCAATTCTGGAGGACGACCCCTTTTCATAATATCAATATAAAAAAGCAAAAACAAATATGACAACAGTAAAAAAAATTCTCCCAGGACAACAAATTAAAATACACGTATGTAATAACAGAGATGATAAAAATTAATTTGTTTGGCACAACGAGTCGAAACATGAGATACAGAAAGCACAACAACAACAACAACATTAACAAAAAATATTAACATAATAATTCATAAAAATACAAACACTAAAGATCAATGAAAAAACAAACTTTGCGTCGAGTTCTTATCAAGCATAATAAATGTCAATAAAGTATTCTGTTCAACAAATAAACACCACCCCCTCCAAAATTCAGAAGTTATGAACAATGGTCAGCTTACAAAATGACCGATGCTTTTAATTCAATATAAATTACTTCTCGTACAGGTTTACTGAAGCATAGAAAGTAATAAAATACCATTATAAAACAGTCAAAGCTAAGCTATATAAAATGACATGTCATTCCAATTACACAAAATACAGTCGGACCTCATTCATTCCAATTACACAAAGTACAGTCGGACCTCGTTCATTCCAATTACACAAAATACAGTCGGACCTTGTTCATTCCAATTACACAAAATACAGTCGGACCTTGTTCATTCCAATTACACAAAATACAGTCGGACCTCGTTCATTCCAATTACACAAAATACAGTCGGACCTCGTTCATTCCAATTACACAAAATACAGTCGGACCTTGTTCATTCAAATTACACAAAATACAGTCGGACCTTGTTCATTCATATTCATGCAGTTTGTCTAAGACTATGCAGTGAGACTCCCCCCCCCTACAGACTACAATGCTTGAAATGAAGATTTAGCTTATAAATAGCATTGTATTTTGATATTTTCAAAATCTAATCCATTAGCTAAATCTTCTTTTCAAGCATGGTAGTCTGATAATATCAAAATACAATGCTATTTTCAAATTGTACACAAATAAATACACTATATACAACACACAGAGACCAAACAAATAACAACAATATGTACAGACAATATACATGAAATAATACAAGATATATTAATGTGGCCCCTTATCCAAATTAATTTCATGAATATGTATCATCAATATAAATTATGTACAAAAAGTAGACCCTAATTTTTGATTATATACAACAAATTATTTGTTTGAACAAATATGTTCGAAAAACCCAACAAAATATGGACAAGAATATAAAGCCATTAATTACGTAATAATAATTAACTACATTAAACAAACTATTAGAATACAACACACATTCAACTTATTTCTTCACATACTTAACAACAGCAAACAAAAAAATAAACAACATAAAAATTCAGGGTTTATTTTCAACTGTTTTTATAGCCGTTATTCAGCTATTCTATTCATGTATTCCCAATGCCAAAAAGTATATATTTTTCCAAATTTGAATGTAAAAATTCCCAATAAATTTGAAGAAAAAGTTATGGTTCAATTAAGCCAAAAATTGACAAATTTAGAGGCTTTTCTCTCACAGGCAGTTTATATTTATAGCATTTGTTGATTAATTCATCACTCCATCCTTTAATTTTATTCCTTAAAGTTTTGTTGTCATTTCTAGACTTTTTCCCAATATCAAAGAATAATTAAAAAAAAAATCCCAATTTGAAGGGTAGAGGTAATTTTTCCAAAATAGCCAAAATAAAACCTGAAATTTGTTGTAGTTGCTTAATTCCACACATTGTGTTTCCATGTCAAGAAATGACACTATACAATTTGGTCACCCGTCTTCAATGACATACTAGTCCCTAAATACCATTTTCCAGTACAATCAATGTATACTTAAGACCATTAAAAATGCAACGTCAATTTTCTTACTAAGTAAGTGAATCAGGTAAATGCCATCTACTCATTGTAGACAGGGTATATACACTCCCATCCAAAAATTGTTTACACATGAATATTTTGAATTTCATTACTTTTTTAAGCAGAATTTCAAATAAGACATGTATGACCATGAAGTAAAATTATTCATCCCACTTCTGTGATGGATAGCTAAGAATCAACAATTTGCACATCTCAGCAGCAGCATCAATCAGCCATCATCCAAAACCAACATTTGTATGTGTAAATGATCGGACACCAAAATAAAAATAATTTCTTTTAGTACAAATATATAAATACTTCTACCGAAAATTATTGCGGTGTCAAAAATTGTCAAAGTGTGCAGAAACTTTTGGAGGGCAGTGTATATTTGTAAGTAGCACACTCGGTCAGCTATATTTTAAATAAATTTTGCAGCAAAAAAATGCCCTATTTGAGGAGAATTATAAAGAAAATACTAACTACCAGTACTTACACTAGATCTATTCATGTATACTATATGTAAATTAGTATATCATTAACGAACAGATAATTAAATAGGGGGAACAATCTATACACAAAAGGTACTTAAACTTGTACAAATCAACCAAATGTACAATTATATCTTTGTTTACACAACACTAAACCTAGATATGTATTGTTAATAATTATATAATTAACAAAATAATAATACAGCGTGTATTTCAATTATACCAACAATTTCAACATTGAAAATTCATCTTCCAAAAAAGGAATTTTTGAGACCGATATGATTTCTCTCAGCACAAAATTAAAATAACAGGGTATGAGAATAATTATATTCTCAACACTTTTGGTCGATAATTTTATTTATCTCAGATACAGATCTTTTGAAACGTCATTTTTTGTGCTCTCGTATACAAGATTTGTTGAAATTACAATTAAAATAAGACTTTATACTGGCTGGTTTTTACCAAGGCAAAAATATATCCCAGCTTTTTTATATTATCATAAAAAACAACTATTTTGAAAAATCTACTTGATATGATAATTTTCTAATCTTCCAGATACTCGACATAATACTGGGCTTCGTTCAAATACTGTTTGATACTTTTCGGAACGGGCAGAAGGTCAATGTGATCACGTCTAACCAACTGCAAAATCCTAAATCGACACATATGTTGAAGTGATCGCATCTGTATAAATCTGAAAAATGTATCAATCAAACCATTGAAGTATAGATAGATGAAATAAATGACGACTCAGAAAGTGATTTAAAAAAAGTTACTTTAATATGTTATGATACAAACTAGAAATGTGTCACAGACGTCCCCATTTCGTGATATGTGTCACCGAATGAATACGCAAGCAACTATTAACTTTGCCACACAAATCTGAGGTTGAGGACAAAATGATTTTAGCCATATGTCACAGAAGGACATAACCAGTCGAGCCCGTGTATTGAACACAAACCTCCTGGTTGGCAGCCTAGTGCTCTAGCCACTGAACCAACCAGGCAGGCTCATGTAGACGATATAAAAACAACACTGACACTTTACCAGATATTTTAACATAAGCTTTACAGTCCTCGTTGTAACCACTAGCCCGAAGCCCAGGACTAGAAATTTTGGTTTCGGGCTAGCCCAATTGGGCTAGTGCTTTTTTCGAACTATTTTTGAACGATTGAGGTGTCATATAGTGGTTAATATGACCTTTTGCATTCAGATTAGTGAAAAGGCTTTCGGGCTTGTTGTTTTGCTCAGTAGCCAGCCCAAATGGGCTAGTGCTCTGAAAAAATTAAGGCGAAAACTGAGCTTTATTAGTATCAAAGCATGAGAAAGTTAAAATTAGACAAATACCTGGATACTGGATGAAGTAATTGTATCGGCATTGGCGGGCTTCCGGGACCACTGGGTCGGATGAAGTACAGAAAGCGTCCATTTCTCGAGTTTTCAACACATTGCTCAATGAATTCCTTTATTGTGGATTTTCCATGACTGTCTGGTTGAGACCAGAAACTGAAATGTCCTGAAAAAATGGATTAAATAATAAAACATTGTCCTAGCTTCAGTACGTACACAGCACCTGAACATTTTACAAAATGAAATTTTCAGGAAACGTTTTTTTACGTGTTCTATAATATTTACATACAAAACAGGGGCTTCACTAATTTTTCAATTAGCGGGAAAATCATCAAAAGAAGGCGGGGTCTGGGGGTACTCCCCTTAATTATGATCACTCATACAAGAAAAGTAGCCGGGTGATGATGTAATTTTACCGGTTTCCTGCTCTTATTGACACCCCTGACCACAATGAAGGAAAAAAACTGTTTTGACAAAATCATAAGCTATGAAAATGTTATTCTAAAGAAATAGCCAGTGTCTAAAAGTCTAAAAGTGAATTATCAGTCTAAAGGAATTAAATGAAATGTTCACCCTAAATCAAATAATGATATTTAAAGTATTTTTCAAGAAAACTAAATATTACAATTCAGTTTTACCTTGTTTTATATCTAGTATTGAGTAATGGTTTTTATTAGGAATTGGCAAAAATGTAATTTCTGGACATCCATGGTTACCCACCAATATTACAGTTGGCTCTCGTTCATTCATATTCATCAGACCCGAAATTTTATTTTCAATAATACATGGTTTGGACATGGTTTCGAATAGCCCATTGTAACTCGAAGTGCATAAGAAAATACATCGGACAAACCTGAGATTTATTTTGGATGATACAACATGTACCACTTATTCGGATAAAAGGTTGTCAATAAACGAGGTCCTACCGTATATTGTTCTTTTGCAAGCAAGTGGCAACTTAAATGAATCAGAGATGGGATATGGCAACAGAATATTATTGAGAGAGAGAGCTTCAATATTGTCTGTAAATAAAACTTTGTTACCGGAAAATCGCTCGATATTTTACCTTTGTGATGTTCAATCCTAGTGTGATGTACACGGCCTTGATTCTTGAAAGACAAACTGAGTATGTAATGCTCATCAGAACTGTCACGCACAAGAAATGTTCCTTCAGGCTTTTTGGCAAGTTTAAGCTCCGCCTCCTCCCAGCTTAGTGGACCCCAGTACCATCCACACTGAAAATGCACCAATAAACACACTGGATTTCTATGCCTCAGAAATGGAAAATAGGTTGAATTCTTATTTTCATTTCCCAACATCCATTAAATGTTATTAGAATATAATTCCTTTACACACGAGGTACATCACAGGTACTCATCCCTCTGATTAATTGGTTCTGAGCACTATCTTACAGACAATTTCAGTAGTTTTTTTCCGCACATCCATATTTAACTCTTCACGATGTAGGTACTTGAGTAGTTTTCGGATGGATACTGATATGAAGTGTACGCGAGGCTTAAAATGTCAGTTTAATTAAGCTTTGCACTGTATGACTAAATGAATAATTGTGCAAATGATCTGAATACTATCATAATTATTTCAAGGACCCTGAAACTGCCATTTTCAAGTCAGCCTGTACTGGAATCTTGGAAAAGAGGATGTAGAGTTATGAAGTTGAATCAAATGGCTAAACAGATGGACTATAATGAAAGTTGTCCAATTCCTGCACCTAAGAAATACTGTAGAAAGCGTCTTAATATTGACCAATCACAAGGCTGTATTCTGAGACTGACATGGAAATTCAGTTTTATAACTCTGAGCCCAATCATCTAAGTGGCCTGCATAATGACCAACATATCCATAGTCTGACCAATATGAACAAAGCTCCAATCTTTAATTATTTTTTGTAAAATGACCAAACTTACATCTTTTAGCTGCCTCATGCTCTCCATAAAATCTTGTGAATAAGAAACTGAAATTATAGTAATAAAATTATTACTGTGAGATGTATACAAAATTATTTTACAACTAAGTCAGCAGGTAATAATCATGTATCGAAAATAATGCACTCCAGTCACTTTCCGTACATGCAGTTTTAAAAATGGTTGTATCGAAATAAAATATGATACTTTTACTTTTTAAAACACATTCAAAACACCTCAATGCAGATTTTGCAACACATTTGAATTAGAAATTTCCGACAGTTCGATACAATATACATAAACTAACACAATCTTGACAACTGATCAAGTGTAACATTCTTTAAAAAAATCTATCATTAAGCTACTACAAACAGCAAAAAAGTAAATACAAACCAGGTCTCTTTGAGGATCGAGCATTCTTTTCCTTAAGTGGCATTCGTGGTGGCACAACAGGTGGGGAGCCATCCTCCGAATGACTGCTCTCACATAATCTTAACAGCACTGCCTGTTCATCAGCGAGTATGTCAGTTGAGCTCCACCCTTCATGGCTGGAAAAGCTCACCTTACTATTTGATTGGCCAGTGTTGAATGATGGAGGCGGTTTTGGGGCTCTAGGGGGTGGAGTAACAGCTTCTGAGTCAATTGATGAATAATCATTAGGAATGTTATGCATAATAAATGCGTCAGGAAATGGAGCTGTAGATAATCCATGTCCACTACCATCAGATAATGACCGAGTGATACAATTAGACCTAACTCCCATGGCTTCTTGTAATGACATATGGGTAGGTTCATTGTCTTCATACAGACGTGGGTGCTCTTGTTCATAAATAAGGTGCATTACTTCTATCTGTTCATTTGAATCAATTCCTGCAATATTACCGTCAATCTGATCCTCACTGTTAAAGTCTATTGCACTATCAACAAACGTATAATTATCATTAGCATGAACACTACATTGAGCAACTTCAGGATAATCAGTTATGACTGCAACATCCACTATCTGGTCATTTTCACCTTCAATAACACAAACTCTACTTTCTAGAGTAGAATTTTTATCAGTCACATCTAACTTTTCAGTATTAAGACTGTTTTCAATGTCATCGCTGGATTTGTCCATATAAACTTCAACAGATCTTTCATGAAGCTCAGAACCACTTATATCTGCGACATTTTCCGCATTTCTCCATTGTTCACATTCATCGGACATCATCAAGGCTGAATCAAATTGCTGATCAGTCATTTTTGTATTGTCCATATTCCGCTGATTTGTTTGGTCTGCTAAACTATTACGAATAACATCAACAAGTTCCGTCTCAAAATTAAAGACTGGTTCTTCCTTTAATTCTATTTTCATGGCATTTTTGCTTTCTTCAGCATTTTCAGTCAAATATAAAATCCCAGGATCACTATTAGAGCTAGCATCTTTATTAATGTTTCTATCAGAACCATCATCTTCCACCATATTCTTGTTTTCAGTATCAACTTCCATCACCATGTCAAGTTCTTTCGGCTGAGTTGGACAAGCTTCTATATTAAGTCTTTCAGTCAGTTTGTCAATTCCAGCACTTTCTGAACCAATATCCAAGTTTGTGGAATTGTCACTGCTGCTATCAAAAGCACTGTCTAAGTCACTTTCATGTATTTCCAGTTTAGGCAAATCTTCAGTGTTAAATAAATCACTGTCTGAATCAATTGAAATAGTCTTCATTTTTACAGCTACACTAAGAAAATTACCGGTGTCTGTATTTCCAGAGGACATTGAGGATATGCTTGGTTGATATGTGTTAGAGGAGGTGATATCCATATTGACTAGTTTACCAGAATCACTTTTAGATATATCATCATTTCTGTTACAATCTAAGCCTACTTGAGATTTTAAATCATCTTTCTCCTTAGAAGTAGACCTTTCCATATTTTCTGATTTAACAACACAGTAACTGGTAACATCAACATTTTTCGATTTATCAAAAGAACAACTTCCTACCATCAAATTATCTTTCATTTCAACTCTTTCATTTGAGACAACCCTCTCTGAACTATCACAGTCAAGACAATTTTCACACATCCTCGATGCTTCATCTTCATCACTTATTCTGTTCTCCTCCTGTTGACTAACTTTCTTTTTTCCAATTTCTCTCTTTCTCTTAACTTCAATGGATTCCTGTTTTTCAAGAACAGTTAGCACAGTTTTTAATCCACTTTCACCTTCAACTGTGACATGTAGGACATCATCAATATGCGTTTCATCAGTCACTTCTTCACCAAGTTCTTTACAGCCTTCTATTTCCTCACAAGAAGTTTTCTCTTTATTCTCAGTATTATCCTTTGCTTCAACACCTTCACCAACATCAGACTTTAAAGCTTTGTGATCATTACCACAATGTCCAGGCTGTTCACATTTGTCATTTTCTCTTTCTAAGCCACACATCGAATTACCCATAATTTTATCAGTTTTCTCTGTATAGCACTGTACACATAAAGCATCATTTACACAATCTGATTCTCTGGAATCATTTCCAGAGGAATCTGATATAAGTCTTTGACTTGAGGTATTTGTTGCACTTGTCCTTTCACTGGATATAGTTCCATTTAAGTCTTTTCCACATTCAACACATTTCTTTGGTTCAATGTTAGAACTCTCAACTATACTGTCACTGGGGCAAGAAATGCTTGATTCCACACTATTCTCTATTGGATCACTTTTACAAGCAGTGTCTGGTTCCACTTTTTTTAAAGTTTCAATATCATTTATTTCAAAAGCATCATCTAGCACCGTATCATCAATTTTATCAACAGCAATATCATCAAGAACATCCTTAACTTCTTTGTCAGCTTCTTCGTTGTCTAAATACAAACTATAATTTCTCGCGGGTAATGGCGGCGCTTCTGGTGGTTTCTCTTTTTCCTTCGTTTTCTTATTTTTCTTATCTTTCTTCTTTTGTTTATTCTCCAAAGCTAAGCATGTCTCATGCTCTTTCATTAGATCTAAATCTCTTTCCGCTAACGACTTCTCTCCAGATTCTCCCTTGACCTCCTCTAACAACTTGGATCTTTTCCTGAACAGAATTTGAGGGTTTGCGTAAATTTCAGAACTATGATCTGAATGGTCTACAAGCCTTTCATAAGACAGAGATATTTTCTTTATTGCTCCAGTTTTTATGGCATCGGCACATTCAGCATAGCCTGGTTCTATAGCAAAATCTTCTGCCGATAAATCCAGACTGGTACAACTAGAGATCTTTGAACCACTTCCATCCGAGTAGATGGAGAATCCAGGTATGATACCTAAAAATAAGAAAAATTTGTCAAAAAATAAAGGCAAAACTGATAAGCACTAATAGGAGTAATTCCCAAATATGTGATAACTGAGAAAATACCAAGAGAATTTGCAACCCAATATTGGCCCCAAATTTAAATCTAAAAGTTTAAAACCACAATATCTCATTTTGATATTAAATAAAAATTTTATAAAGGGCTTAACATGGGAATACATGCCAATAATAAATAAATGTTACACCAAATACAGTCAGACCTCGTTTTTTCAACAACCGTTTATAGGAATACTCGGTATCATCCGAAATAAATATCAGGTCCCAATGTATCTTCTTACGCAAGTGGAATTGAAATGGGCTATTAGAAACCATGTATGATTCGAAATAAAATTTCCTGATGCATTCCAATGAACAAGATCCGACTGTATGTCAAAACAGTCAGCAAAACACAGCAACTGCACACGGAGAACATATCTGTCAATATTTCACGATAGTCTGAAGGAGGAGACCCTCATTGCAAACCTTAGATTGCTGCCTTGCACACTATCAGTAAACCCAACATACAGTCATACACAATGGGTCCTTTATAAAAACTTCAAGTTTCAATGGTCCTTTATTAACTTATAACATAGCAAAACACATAAACACTAAAGAACAGCAGCCTATAATTTCTCATGATTCATGTAAAAAAACAACATACAATACCAAAATATCTTTTACCTCATGAGCACGTTCTATGTGAACCCTCTGTTTGCTGACCTCCAAACTTACTTAAAACCCACGGGGTACACCATGGACCCTCCTTTATCAAATGTTGACCTTGTTACCTGATAGCACTGGCCAATAAGGTAACTTGTTTAAGAGTGAATAAGTTGCTACAGGGGGCGCTACATACACAAGACAATGCCTCCCCACACAGACCTCCGGGAAAACAACAGTCCACAAAACATCAAGCATTAAGGAGGTGCAAGGGATCAGGGGTACAAGGAATGGCTTGGCTGACCATAAAGGACAACTAAGGAGAATTAATGAGGACAAACATGGAGGGGGGAGACTTAATGAGGACAAACATGGAGGGGGGAGACTAAATGGATAGAATACATCAAGGAGCTAGCAACAATAGGCCGAAAGGGGGAAACAAATTAAATGTTTCTTTTGGGTTTACACCTTTTCTTAAAAGTATTTCAGTTCTGTACAGCAATCAGTTGACCTAAACAGTGCTCCTCCGCAAGCAACTGATTATCAGGGGTTCCATTTGACCCTGGAGTTGACCCTTTGACCCCAGGAAATTCCAAAAACCCATTTTGATCCTAAGGATTCTGGTTGAAGGGTAATTTGGCTATAAAATGGTAAAAATCGGCTCAAAATTATCAAAATGACTCTCGAGATTCAGCATATAGTAGAACCCCTGTGATACATTTAAATGTAAAATACCGCAAGAGTTACCAACCTTTTATCGCATCAGCACATTCCGCGTAGCCTGGATCCAACATGAGCTCCAAATCACTGTCGTAACCATCTCCGCTCGGCTCTAAACAACAGAAATATGAAGTATATTACAGCCTTATTAGTTTCATAATTTCAGTTAATATTAAGTCCTGTTCCAATCTAACTGCATTTGTAAGAGCACTCCGTTCTTTAATAAGTACTTGAATATTACTTCCTGATAAGTCATGATCTACTCAGCATTAAATCTCTAACTTATGTTATACTGTATATGTGTTAACATTCGCAAAGTGGAAATTTGCAAACATGCAAGCGAGCATAAATTTCAGCGCTCACGGAAATATATTTTTACATATTTGACTATTAAACATCACAATACTCTTTTCGGCCTTTCGAAAATATTTCCACTCTCAGACCATCTGAAATCACTAGCAAATATTTCGACTTGCAAACAAATCCACCGATACAGTACTTATTGTATTTGTACGGGTGAAAGTGAAACTGGTCTATCTACCAATTACGAAAGATTGTAGGTGACATTCAGACATCATTATTTCTCTCCTAGGAAAAGATTTCCATTTTGCAACTTCATGAATTCACAAATGTCAACTACATGATTTCACGATTCCAAGTTCATGAATTCACAAATTTCAACTTCACAAATTCATGATATTGAATTCATGAAATTGAAATTGTGAATTCGTGAAGTTGAAATAGTGAAATCACAAATTCAAGATAATGAACTATTCATGAAGTTGAAATCTTGAATTCATGGATTCCTAAAGGAGAGATGATGAAGTGAGAAAATCACCAACATTCGGAACCCTTTGCCAAAACTGTGTACCAAAGCTCAAGTGTTCCATAAATTAAACTAACACATAAAAATCCTGTTCCATTTGATCCTTGTTGGATTACCTAAGGGACCCATTTATCAACTGAGTTTGCATGAAAGTGTATCTTGTAAAAGATAAAAGAATTAAATGCAGGGACAAATTATATCTTCAAATCCCCATGGCAATAGCTAGACACATTTGTGATTCCATTGTTAGTGATGATTTCGCGACTACTTTACTTCACGGAACGACTATCCTAGCAAACTTTGCAAACTTAAAATGCATGAAATAATTTCAAGGTTTACAGTAATTGAAGTCATTGCACGGCGTGTCAAGATATACACATATACAATAATGACAAGTTGTATGAGAATAAGTGGTAACCTTTTGAACAATCCATTATTTTAGTCCTTGAAATTACGTCATTAATAGTCCTTGAAAATAACAATCAATTTATTAAGTTTATGTTTTACAAAACTCAACTCCCTCATATATATTATTCATTCCTATCGTGAATAATAACACAGTTTGTTATTCTTGATACAATATCATAAGGCCAAGCAAAATTTGTTTTTGAATTTTTATAGAGCAAAGGTTTCAGACCGTTGTTCAACAGCATTTCTGTGTGGTCATTAGTATATATGTTTTTCGGCACAGCCGTACTAACATGGTTTTGCTATTTGCATATCAGTGTTGTGTAAACCAATCAAATCTTACGTTAACCACCAAGCCAATTTCTCTTCAACCGAACAACGTGTGTAACCTTGACGCAGATTAGTTAACCTTTCGATAAATGGTACGTTACCTTTCCGCAATCCACTGAATTTCGGTAAATTTACCGAAATCCATTTTGGATCTGGAGTGACCAGCAATCGTAACATCTCGGCATATTTTATGTTGCACAACAAATCTTAACCTTCAAATTGCGCCGACCATCTTTTTTCAAGATATTTCTTGTTTACAGTAAAACTGAACTAGCATTTGTACTTCACCACTGGTTCATGCAGGGAAGTTGTGGTATTACGTTCAAGGTGGCATCTGCGCGAGCTTTTACAGTATCCATCGTTTTTTTGACCAACTGTTCATTAATTAATGTTATTGTAATAAGCAAAGAGTACCATCACTTGATTCAAGAACAAGTATAAATTTTCCATTGCCTATGTTGTTATCAGTATGTTAACAATTAATAAATGATAAGTGTATTGTGTAAATAGCACATGCCAATATTTTATTAGTCACCATAAAATATTTATTGATTCTGATGTCATGGACATATTAATCAGAAATGTACGTATTTTTTTAATCTAGATAAGATGGATTTTTGTCTTAATATCTGTCAAACTAAAGCATTTAAAATACGACTTCGTCAACTTTCCTACCTCTTCAGTGTTTTTTCAGGCCTATCTGGGGTCAAAGCTGGGCCCCTTTCCCCCTCTGAAAAGTTCCCTTTTCCCCCTATTCTGTAATGAATTTGCCCTCTCACAGCATTGTAGATATTTTCAGTCAGAAAATCAGGAAGTATTTAACAGTATAAATATCCAATATCTATTCTGTTCAGTAATTTACATGGTTGAACCACTAAGACCCATCCTCAGTACCCAGGCTATTCATAACATATATGATAGATTTTGGGGAAGTATGACGAGGCCTTTTTGAAAGGGGAAATTTGCGTCATAAATCGCCAAATTGGGAAATTTACGATACTTCATTTTACCAAATTTATTGTTTTGATGCAAGATAAATTAAGCAAAACTGGGTGATTTTCCTGTATTATAGATTGTTTTGAGTGGTTAAAACACAGCGCCAATATTTACATCTGGATGAAGAAAATACGACTACTGCAGGGAAATAACTGGCAAAAAATAATGTTACTGATGGGGAAATTTGGACAAACACTGGGGAAAATATATTCTTTACTCTTTGGGGAATGGGGCCGAATTTTGGCCCCAAATTTGCGGTAAAAAAGGGCTGTAGAGTTATGACACATTCATTAACATAGCAATAATGTATCAGCTGCCTGATACCCCAGTTCTCACCTGGCACTGTCTTGGATTCAACAGTATCTGTTCCAGCTGACGACAATGAGTTTGTTTGAGATTTATTCACAGTGCTGTACATAGTACTCGCATCATCCTTCTTCAGAGCTCTGACCTTGGAAGACTCTGAAATAATAATTAAAATATGAATTAAATAAATTGGAAAACATGTTTTTTGTTTGTTTTTACATCATTTTGTTCATTGCGTTTTTATGTTTAATACCCTTTCTAAACATAAAGTCACGCTATATTCCAGATGGGTGGGAGTTTGGATGTGGCACTGTTTTAAGCATATGGCCGCTATATAAAGATTGCCATATGTACAGGTTGGGCTGTATATGGAGTGTCTTGAGTAAAACTATGGCAACTGTTTCTTAACCAAAACTGACCCAAGAGAATTAGACATTTTGTCTTTTTTGGGGTCAAATTCCCCCATTCCAGAACCAAGTGTTTTGTCTGAAACTCCACAGTGGGAGATGATAATTCTCCATTTCCAGAATCTCTTAAAAATCCAGCCATAGTCTGTTTCCCGAGACCCAGAATTCATTCAATTGGTCAAATTCTGCGTGTCAAATTCCCACCTGTCAGGAATCGTCTTCTGTCTAAAGTACCTTGTATCACCAACCCCCCTCCCCTGGGACAAAACGTTGATAAGTGCATAAACTACCGCAACACCCAACTGACAAACTTTCAGTAACAATTCAACTTAGAGTTTGTCGCAATTATTTTAGGCTAAGTATTTGACAAATAATAACTTACTGATGTATATGAAATCAACAAAAAATCATAAAACGTATGACAAGGTCAATACAAGTATATGAACACTGATGTTTGGATGATATTATGTATGTGGTCTGTTGCTGTTTTGTGGACCTAGCCACAGACTGAACAGCTGTGGTTTATGCTAACCATGTTTTGTGGACCTAGCCACAGACTGAACAGCTGTGGTCTGTGCTGACCATGTTTTGTGAACCTAGCCACAGACTGAACAGCTGTGGTCTGTGCTGACCATGTTTTGTGAACCTAGTCACAGACTGAACAGCTGTGGTCTATGCTGACCATGTTTTGTGAACCCAGTCACAGACTGAACAGCTGTGGTCTATGCTGACCATGTTTTGTGGACCTAGTCACAGACTGAACAGCTGTGGTCTGCGCTGACCATGTTTTGTGAACCTAGTCACAGACTGAACAGCTGTGGTCTGTGCTGACCATGTTTTGTGGACCTAGCCACAGACTGAACAGCTGTGGTCTGTGCTGACCATGTTTTGTGGACCTAGCCACAGACTGAACAGCTGTGGTCTGTGCTGACCATGTTTTGTGGACCTAGCCACAGACTGAACAGCTGTGGTCTGTGCTGACCATGTTTTGTGGACCTAGCCACAGACTGAACAGCTTAGGTCCTGCCATTTCATCAAACTTCCGCAACAAAAAACCGCTAAAAAAGAACAGGTACTTAAGAATTAGAGCGTGTACTATTGCACTAACACAAACATCCATTAAAAATAATCCAACCTATGTTTTACTTCCTCCTTAAACAAACTGAAAAAAAACCTATAACCCTTGATTAATTCCTGTTATCTCACAGTAAAGAGAACCAACTATTCGAGAAGATTGCAGTAAAACTACTTTAAATGTACATCAACAAGTTTAAAATTCAGATTTTAAATCCCACGCTACAGTACATATTTATTAAATGATTTAATCCATCACCATAGTGCACAGCATTTTTGGCAAATCCCCCCCCTAAAAAAGTCAAACATTATTTACACCTTATGTTTCTACTTCAAACACTGCACAACATTTTGCTATCTTAATGCAATAATTTATTCATCATTCTTAGTCAATTTTTTGAAAATATACACATATAAGGCAGGGATTTCCCTGACGTAGAAATCTCAAGTCCCTGACTCCCTTTTCTTTCAAGGGACTCCCATTTTCCAGTTATTGTGCATACCTGGGACCCCTAAAATTTACAAAGGACCCCCAATTTGTCAAACACGAGGATCCAAGGACCCCTAGCTGAAATCCTACATACCGGTACATCCTTGGTATGCCCACAACGTTGTCAAAATGTACAAAATTATTGGTAGCAATTAAATCCGGATCCCTGTTACATTGTATTACAAACAAGATATATCAAGGGCAAATAACTCTGGATAACCAAACTGAGTTCTCCAATAATCCAACATATTGGAGATCTTAATGTCATAAAGATTCTCTAATTTTTGGATTTTTAAAAATCACCTCAAAAGTAAGACCACCTCAAATTTAAGAACACACTTTTCAAGTCCATATTCACTGTTTTGCGCTTTATTCAACCTCAATATTATGACCACCTCAATTAGAAGACCAGAGTTCAAGGGTTCCAAAGGTGGTCTTATTATTGAGGTTTTACTTCAGGAACTTTTTGTCATAAACAAATTCTCAGCAATATTGGGACAACCCCCATATAAATAAAAAACTGCACAAAACAGAAATGTACCATCAATGTTTTAATCATTTTCCTTTACGTAATCCTCTTCAAAAAGCGTGCATTCATTTCTGTGCTTGAAAAATTTGTAGGTCAACGAGATTCATACAGTATGCATTTATTTAAAGTTATGCTGTATGTGCATATTTTTTTTTGCATTTATACATGCATTGGAAAATACTCAAATTTCATTTCCTTTTCAAGTGTACATTCATATTTAATATTCTGATAACGGCACTTGAAATCACATACTGAATAATCATGCATTTTTTCTTTTAAAAGATAGGGGATTGTAGAATTTTTATGGGTTAGATTTATGATGTCAGCAGTATGATACATGGTCGAATTGTGGAATCCTTTTTATGGACTTTTTTAAAAAAAATTGCCAGGACGCATAAAAATAGGGGACAGGATGGGAAAATGATACCATTAATTTTGTTTGTCCTCTAAGTAGGTAATAATGTCTAGTTTTTTCTCCGTTATTTGTATAGCCATCATTGGCCCTATATTCCTAATACCAAAAAGTATACGTTTTTCCCAATTTGAATGCAAAAATTCCTAATAAATCTGAAGAAAAAGTTTTGGTTCAATTAAGGTTTCTCTCTCACAGGCAGTTTATACAAATATCAATTGTTGATTGATTAATTAATCACTGCATCCTGTATTCCTAATATGTTGCTGTAATTGCTAGTCTTTTGCCCAACTGCTAAGTTTTTCGCACAAAAATTCCCAATTTGAAGGGTATGGGTCATCTTCCCAAAATAGCCGGAAAAAACCTGTTTTATCAAAATCTTCATTCAGACATACTTTAAACACTGAAGGCAATTGTTACTAATTTTCTCCTATTCAAGCCTAAGCATCAAATTATGATGACAAATCTAGACTATCTACTTTTAAGGTAAAAATCAAGTTGTTCTACCTTTAAGGTAAGAATCCAGTCTTTCTACCTTTAAGGTAAGAATCCAGTCTATCTACCTTTAAGGTAAGAATCCAGTCTATCTACCTTTAAGGTAAGAATCCAGTCTATCTACCTTTAAGGTAAGAATCCAGTCTATCTACCTTTAAGATCATTTTATATGAAAACCTTATCAGTAATTGAACCCTCAATTCCAGGTAAATTTTAAGAATAAGTATCTACCAATGATAAGCTAGCACAAATACTGTACATACTACATGTACTTTATCTATCTATCAAGGGGTTGATGCAGAACGATTATATCTTAGTTTCGACCAAGACGATTATAATTATCTTAGTTTCGATCAAGAAACAGAAACAACAATTTAACACCTAAACCACACTACACAATTGAGGGATTGGACAAAGTCGTCTGCTGATAATTCTAAAAATAACTTATTTCACACAATTATGACAAGAGACGATTTCACCCACTTGGTAATATTCACACAGAGAAATAATCAATGAATATATTATGGTAAGAAATCAAGGATTGGTTACTTCAACACATACCTTTAAAGGTACACAACCAGTCACTGGACCAAATTTCAAAGTTTTAGATAATATCTTTTTCGGATTGAGGTAAACATAGCATAACTGCAAATGTAAAGAATATGGGCACAGTAGGCTCCAACTACTGTCTACTATGGCCGAGTGGTTAAGACATCCGCCTTGTCAAAAGTTCGAATCCTGGTAGGGGTCCGCTCTGATATGGCCGGTCAATGAGCCGCCAGCTAGTTCATGACACAGGAGATTGTCCCAAGTTCTTCCCTTTATCCAATCTAGAGTGCTCTCTCTTTGCCCCTTCTAATAGAATACGAAGGGAGAGAACTCTAGATGGGATAAAGGGAAAGAACTCTCCTGTGGTTCACAACTAGTACACTGTAGCTCTTTTGTACAGGTCCCCCGGCTTCTTATCGAGATTTACGATAATAAATTACGTTGATTTGGATACGCAGTACTTTAGACAGAAGATGATTGCAGACAGGCGGGAATTCAACATGCCGGATGATTCCAGGTCCCGGTAAATAGACTTTGGCTGGAATTTTAATAGAACCCAGAAGTACGGAATTAGCATAGATCTCTTAATGTGGAGATTTTGACAAAATGCAAGGCTCTAGGGTAAGGAAAGTGACCAAACATACATTGGGACCTGATAAATCTCAGATGATACCAAGTATTCAGACAGAAGGTTGCCGAATAAACGAGGTCTGATTGTATCTCAATATAATAAATCTCATAATAATGCGTGTTGAAGGTTTAATCAGAGCTGAATGATTGCATGAAATGAAGCAAATACTAACTTATTTCAGTGTCCACCTTTAATAAATATCAACATTAAATAAATGATAGGGTGAAGTTACACTGACATGTGCACAGACGTACAACTTCCCAACAAGATTACATGACTAACAATAGATAGACATCAAATTTTGCGGTTTTTACAACCATGTAGATAGTGTCAGCAAAATTTGCATTATAAACATAAATACAAAATCGAGGGTTCAGTGCAATACTATCGTAACTCCTATATAAATGCATAGGAGTTACGATAGTCTTGCGTTGAACCCTCGAAATGTAGTACACATTTGTAAGTGTTGACAAGATTGTGTGCAGAAACATGTTAAACTGAGACTGACTGTTTGTTTGTTTGTTTGTTTGTTTGTTTACAAATGTCAGGGCTGTCATTGATTTAAATTTTTGAATATCAATGATACAGATATATTTCGAAAGACAAATATAGATGAAATATTGAGAGGAGAAATAAGCTCCTGGAGAGACAATAGGGCAGGGCTCTAGAATGTTTTTTCAAAGACACTTGTGGGATTCAAAGGTTTGACTTACAACTGAACAATTGCTGATGTTCGTTAGCTTTTAAAAACAGACTTGTCCGGGACTAGCTTCAACTCAACTGTTGGTAGCCTGATTCAGCATTAGACTTGTACAGGACTAGGGCCCTGTACGAAATATATTCACAAAAAATACAGTTCAGTAGGTAACAAGAGATGTGCCCCCTGTGACCTTGACCTTTGACCCCAAAATATTGACTCAATAGGGTTCCTCTGCTACCCAAGATGAATGTGTGGACCAAGTTTGAAGATAATAGGTCAAGGGTTCTTGAGTTATTGATCGGAAACGAAAAGGTTACGGACCAACGGACATACCAACTGACTACTCAACTTCCTGAGATACAATGATCTAAAAGACCAATCATTATCATGAGATCTTTTAAGGTGAATAAACAGCAAAATATGGAAAATGAACTTGAAAATTGCATTATTGAGGTGAGGTTTTATTGTAGTCCCAAAACAATGTTAACAATAACTTAGTGAATAACAAAGATAAAAGCAAACAATCAAAAATAAACTATGACACGGACCAACAATGGAAAATATGATTAATAATCTAAAAATAGTAATCATGACATTATGAATAATCTATACATTACGGAAAAACAAATTAATAAGGCCAGTTGTAAAATTTACTTTGGTTCATTCAAAAAAGAGTTAAGATTGGCCCAAAAGCAGTGTTATGTATTTTCTTTACAATAAAGCACCTATACATGCGTATACATGCTATGATTTCCACCAAATATAAAGCAGACATTTTTATTCTCTAATTAGACAGTATTTAATAATTTTTTTGGCAACTTGAATTGTTAATAAGCTTCACTTTCAATACACCTGATTTTTTAAATTCCAGGGGTCAAAGGGTCAATTGGAACCCCTGTCATCCATCTTTATGTAGCAATTAACCAGGAACAAACACTGAAGTAGTTTACCATAATATATAAACCTAAATATGTTCATGAAGACTTTTGGGGGCAAGGCCGGAATGATAATCTAGAAATTAAATTATTATGGCCTAATAAAAATATTTAATTTACCAGCTGCCTAATTTAGGGAAGATTAATGACTGGTACAGATTAATTACCATGTTTCAGCTTCCTTGTTAATTGTTATATAACAAAACACGACATTTGGTTGGACACAAGTTAACTTCAGTTAAAGAAGCAAAGAATGGGCAACTAATATTGAAAATAATATACCAAAGTAACCAACATTTACAGCAGTATCAGTTTAACCAGCTTCCAACTTCATGCATTTAACAATTGTATTGCTCTGAAGCAACACTCAGGGATTTCACTAGGTGCTGAATCTCAAACGTCATTCTGATAATTTTTCAACAGATTTTATTTTATAGCCAAATTACCTATAATTTAGAGAACAATTTACACTTCAGTCAGAATCCTTGGGGTCAAAGGTGACTTTTTGAAAACTACAGGGGTCAAAGGATCACCTCCAGGGTCAAATAGACCCCTGAACAATATGTACTTAACAAAATCACTTGTCCCTCTATGCTGTGGGTTTAATGGCCAGACCATTGCTAGCGCCCCTATTCCCTTGCTTATTTACCCTTACACCTCCTCATTGCCTCATGTTTTGTGGACTATTGTTTCCCCTCCGCAGGTCTGTGTAGGGAGGTATTGTCTTATGTATGTGGCGTTCCCTGTAGCAACTCATTTTCTCTTTTAAAAACCCATTACAAAAAGTACTGAACCATAAGATGAACTAATGATTGAAGACTGCACAAACTACCTTTAAGGCTTTATACGAACAACTTAAATGACTGTGATAATTCAGATAGGCCTGATTAAAAATGCGTACATACATTATTGAGGTGGCTCGAAGCATTATTATTAATATTAACACAAGTTGTTTTATAATTTGCAAGTCATTTGCTTCCAAGCTATAAAGACTGTCAACATACAATGTGATCTTGCCTTTAGGATTCTCGGAAACGCATAAACGCACATTTTTAAGAGGTGGCATGAAAATGTCGATCAAGCCATTCAAGGAGTCTCGGGACACGCGTTTTTAAAAGTTTCACTTCAGTATCATACAAATACCACATTCCCCACCCTACCCCCCCCCCCCCCATTGCTGCAGGAATCGCTTGAAGTTGAAGTTACATGGGACTTTTTTTCAGCAAAGGCAGTCAGTCCCAGGACTCGTATTTTAAAATCCTACAGTAAATCCTGCGTAATGTAAGTAAACTGATCATGCATATACCTTGAAAATCAAGTAACATTTTTAAATATAGAATCATAGGTCACTGTAATTAAATTATCATTATACATGACACTTAATTCACATGCCAAGATTTAAGCTGAAAGTAGATTCAACAAAATGAACTGGTTAAGACTAAAGTAAAAAAATAAAAAATATGTGTGGATTTTCATAGTAACAACAAAAAATACATACCTTCCTGCTCAATATTCAGATTCTTCTCTTTGCTATCAAACCCGCTGTCTTTACTTCGCCCAGACTCAGTCAATGCTTGCGCAAACCCAGTCAAGCTTACAGCCATCTGAGTAAAGGCAAGTAGACCTTGACCTCCATCTGACCTTGCCATTGCTTCATCCCCGGATTTCGACCTTTTACGAGAAAGGTCAGACAAGCTTAAGCTGCCGATGTTGGAAACAGAACCAATAGCTGAGTCGTTCAATTCGTCCGTCTCCATTGTATCGGGAGAAGATTCGTGATCCTTCTGCACTATTTTGCCGTTACCAACCGCCTTTTTTACGTTTTGTTCTCCAATACGTTTCTTAACATCATTCAGTGATTCGTAACCAGGTTCATCTAATGACTCTATAGATTGATTCACATTGTACGTTTTTGGAGGTCGGATTGCATTACTTTGTTCCAGATTTTGAGTTTCTCTCTTCAAGTTGTTAATTGACTGGTAACCTGGTTCATGCTCTGAAGTGCCGTATGGAGAAATAAACCCAGATTTTCTTATTTTATCCTTCACTTCATCTACACTTTCATAATTAGGATCAAAGTCAACTCTGTCCTTGCTTTTACTGCCTTTAATCCTGCTTTTCACTTCTTCCACTGATTCATAATTTGGATCAAAATCTGGAGAAGAACAAGTATCTTCAAGACTTTTAGTGTGCCTAGAACCTTTTTCCGGCAATTTTTCATATCCCATATCATAGTTCAAATTATCTGGAACACTCGGTCTATTCACACCGTCAGACTCACAGTCAAGATCGATGGCACTGTCATCATGAAGGACACATTCATTAGTGACAGAGCTTTCACGCAGTTTACGAGATCTTCCATTTCCACTGTCTTTGGTATCATATGTTAATGGACTATATTCATTTGTAGATTTAGTCACCTTTCCCCGACTCCCTAAACTACTTCTCTGAAAGTCATTAAGGTCAGAATTTATACCCAGATTTTGAGGTCTAATAAAACTAGTCTCAGGGTTCGAAAATTTTCTTTCTTTCACTTTGATTCCAAGTGTTACTCTCTCCGACTGCCTTCCCGGAGCTTTTTTACTTAGATATGGAGACTGTTCCTCAGATGCTGGGTCCCGCAGTTTCCATGGGCACTCATCATCTGACACCTCACGGCTCTCACGTTTCCTGAAAGACACTGCTGATATGTTGTCACATTCACCTGTGTTCACATCTACATGATATTTCCCTTTCTTGAGTTTCAATTTTTTCTTCAGCTTCGAGAAAAATCCCTCATTTTCGTCTGTCTGCGAAACTCCATGCCGTAAACTAGACGGCAAGGTTGAAGACTTATGATTCTTAGCTGCCATGAAGTACACTCATTTGGACCCTTAATAAAAGCTGAAAAATACAAAAGCAATAGTCAGAAAATTTCTTCTTATTATTACAATTAATAAATGTTTATCCCTCAGGCCATACTTAAAAAATGTGTTTGTTTGTGGTAACGTGACCCGGAATTTTAACAATGGGTAGATAGGTAGGGTTCTTTGTTGTTGTTCTTTTGTTTAGTACTGTAATGGCTAAAAGACGGGGAAAAAATCATTGATGAACGTTAAAAAATAAATTGAGTCGAAGCATTTTTCATGAGTCGGTCCCATAACAGCAATTGCCAAACAAACTATTTGTTTAAGGATGGCCTCAATTAAGCTCTGCATCACTCAATACTTGGAACTGTAAACAGGCTCACCCCTTGAATTATGTGAAATATTACAGTGCTAATGAGACAAACAAAATTACATCAACACTGATGAATTTTTACCATATAAAAAAAAAGAAAAACAAAAGAAAAATACTTATAGGTTGGACTGAATTTATTCGAACGCTCTTGCCTTCCCTCCCAAATTACTATGGCATGATAAAATGCGTTTACAATGATACCAAGGCATGACTTTAAATACTTGATTAATGCAAGTATACAGGAGTTAACCTTTTACCCCATAGATAAGACGAATCACGTCAAAAAGATTACAGGCAGCGATTTTATGCTGCTCATGCGGAAGTGTAATTTCTTCACAGACTCGCAGTAAGGGCTAAATTAAAAGTAAGTTTGTTTGCCCTTTACCAACCAATGCGAGATTTGGCCGCCAACTCTAAAAAATTTATTGCAAAAATCGGATCAAGAATTTTTTATTTTGGTATCACGATCTGGTGTCTTTCCTGGGTTTCATATTTGCGCTAAATCATATAAAGACCAGTCAGGGAACAAGCTACTATGCGAAGTGTGTGAAGAAGTCACTGTCCATACGTTCATATCGCCAATTTTCAAAAATGTCCCTGTCTGTATGTTCATTTCCCAATTTTCCAAAATTCATGTCTTTTTCCAGTGTAAAACAGAACTTTTATTTAAAACAATTTTAAGTGAAACATCAGCATGTAAGGCTAGTTTCTCATAAGGTTATTGAAGGTAAACAGGTCATAATAATTATGTAAGATGATAAATGGAGTAAAGATTTATATTTTACTTTGAGTTTTCTAGCATATGGTTGATACATGGCTAAAAACGAAGGCTTATTGTATGCACACTATAATTTCTTCAGTGAGTGACTAGAAACATGCTTTCTTCTTATTGTGGAGATATGTAAATTTTAAAAACATAAACTGACAGGAAGCTATGCACTTTTTGTTAATTTGTATGTTTCACAACTATCAAACATTAGTAATTAAAAGATCCAGTGTCATGAAGAAAAAACAAAATCAATCATGCGCACACACAGCCTCCACTTCTCCCTAATTTCTCCCCATCTCAGGTGAAGGGAGAAGTGACTTCTCCCAAAAAATTGAGCCAAGTTGGTTCCTGTATAAATAGATCAATAGACTTCGATTCTGCCATACAAGTACGTGTTCTATTAAAATTTCCACAATAAAATAAAATATCTTTCCTACCTACCTACCCACCTATAAAATCTAGGGTCGGTAAAGGGCAAACAAAGACTTTTTTAATTTTGGCTTAAGTTTCCTATAAATTCTTGGATTTTCACAATGAATATCATATATTTAACTTACCCTAATCTAAAGAGCAATATTTTTAAATCACCAAAAAGTATGACAGTAATATCAAAAGTTGTTCCAAAAATGTCAATCAAGCAATCCCAGTTAAAGAATGTTTCAGAGCATTTGTATCATAACTACATGTATTTCTAAACAAGTGGGTTATCTTCCACTTCATTTACGTCAAAGTTTAAGTACTTATACACTTCCATGTCAATTGAATATTTTAAAAGGCTGCTGTTTAAACAATCTGGGTTTAATAATCTTAAAATGTGTAAAGATCGACTTAACAAAGGATGTACATCACTTCAGCATGTCATGTTAATATGTAGACAAGTCGGTTATTTTCCCCTTCACAAGCGTGTGAAAAATCAATAATAAGTAGGTCAAATTGAAATATTTATTGTCTTTGCAGCAAGGATTGTGACATCTATTTAGCAATCAAGAATTTACAATACAAAATGTTAGAAAACCATAGCTAAGTCTTTGAAGCAAATGTTATGGATGACAAACGGTTGCAGCCCCATTGTGTGAATTACAAATTGAGATCACATACTCATATACGACCTAATTAATGCAATTATCAAAGGGACAAATTTTGTCAAACAGGAAATAGCATAATAAAGATCTCCAGGGGTTTGAAGACTTTGTTATTTTTACATCTGGCACCAAGGGCAATTTGCAAATACAGCAGTGTCCAGTAGAACTAATAATCTGCTGACTGCATGGTTTATGAATGGCAAGACAATTGGCCTTACCAATCAAATTAATTAAACCACAAGGAAATTCATTAAATAATGTCAATTTTCAATTCATGTGAGAACACAGAAATTGATTAAACATTGATTTAAGTGTACTTATATAAACCCAATTTCGCTAAAACCTTTTTTGAGAAAAACACCTAGCATATGTATGTCAAATTATTATTCCTGTATCTTCTATAATTTAAACCCACAATAATAAAATTTACACCATCATACAGAACATTTGATTCCCTACAACTTTTATACTCATGAATGTAAAAATGATTAAACCAATACTTTACACGGTTATTTCATGATAAAATGTCAATCACCAAATGTGATTAAACCAAGATACAGTAGGTAAATGGGTTAGAGGTCTATGGAGTAAAGGGTTAATATGTATATATATTATGTAAGCTTATTCAAGTCACAACCATTTAAATTTTGTCAGCAGGCATTTAAAAAACACTTCAATATGCGAAAAATTTACCTTATACAGGAAATAAGACTAAAATGTAAATAAATACACCTGATTCGACACTGTACAATTACATTTCAAAAGAATATCGGGTGAAACAAAGAGTTACCTAACCTATAGTGCAAGTAAAGCCAATGGTGCTATGCTAACAATTTATATAGAAAATGCGGGTCACACAATTCACCGGAATACCACCGAAATACCGGAATACCACCGAAATACCGGAATATCCGTACATTTTACATAGAAAAACCAATATGTGAAGGACATAATAAACTTGTAAATTAATCCATTGTTGAAGTGTTGTATTATAGCATAGTATTCCGGTAAAATGTACGGGTATTCCAGTATTTTGGTAGTATTCTGGTTAGTCATGTGACCATAGAAAATGCTTTTCTTTTAACTGTCCATCTGATATAATTTCTGGTTCAACTGTCTAAAATTCCTCACACCAGCACATCTTCTACTGACACTCACAGCTTTTTCCCTAGGACAGTGGCATCTTAGAACAGTCAACTGGCAATCATAGCCGAGACCCCAGATCTGGTACACTTCAGACAGGGGCTTGCAACACTCAAATTCTAAATTAATTAGCCCATACTGTTAGTACGAGTACCAATGATTGCATGATTTGAACTATTTGATGCAACCACAAACATTGAATCAACTGTTAGGCCTGATCACATATCAGGAATTTTCGATACAAGTTATATGAAGAGATAAGCAGTCAGTTATATTTAATCACTAAACATCAATAAAAATTTGGGGAATGTAGGGTTCTATCTCAGTCTTTCAAAGCCAATCCCCTCTTCGCCTTCATCAAGATATATTCACATAAAACATTGACAAAACGAATAAACAAACCCAGTTATTTCATGATAACTTAAATATCATGACGTACAACAAATTGTTCACAAACAATCGTTTGACATTACCAACTTACAATATAGCATTAGTTAAAAATAAAATGACATATCGTATCCGAAAACTACTCTACTTTCGTTTAATATAGAGCAAACTTTACTGAGATAAGAAAACTAACTGATCCTTTACTGACATCTCAGAAAATATAAAAACTATCAAAGTAACCTGTAAGTTATCTTCTCCTTCGCCGCGTTATTGAAATTTATCATTAAAACTGCTTAATTAGAAATTCCCAGAAAGTTAATCAATGACAAATCTCGGTTTGCTCGAGAGATTGCGAGAGACAGTAACTTACAGGTTTATTCCCCGGCGCCTACCAAGATTTTTACTGAAAATAAGATTGAAAACACGGCGCCCCCTATTAACTTTTTTGTTTTTCATCAGATCTTGATGATTAAAGTATCGATTTAAAGGTATTATTCTATAGTTTTAGAATATATCCAAGCAATAAAATCCATTGGGTATTAATATATGTATACCTATTTAAAAATGGGCATTTTTTCTGATTTATTTTCGCAGATATTTTTGTGTTGGCGCCCCCTATTTACTTTTTTATTAATCATCAAATATATTCAAAATGTATATCAGTAGAAAGGTTATCCTATCTAGTTTTCATATATGCAAATGGTGCGAATATCGCGATTTAAATTGGACTAATGTTTGTAATATTTTATCGCGCGAGAGAATCTGCTCGGAAAACACGGCGCCCCCTATTTATTTTTTAATTAGAATTTAGATCTTTTAACAATATATATGTTGTCTAGTTTATGAATATGTAAACTATATCAAAATTGGTCCATTAAAACTTGCTTTATCGCGTTCTGAAGTTGACCCAGATAAAATTATGTTACAATAAATCAGAATCACTAGTTGGAAAATCTTATAGCTGTATTTTTATGTTAGGTGGGAAACACTGAAAAGTATTTCTGTTTTATCCGGCGAGACGAGGGATCGAACCCACGACCTTCAGATTTGTAGTCAGCGTTAACCACTGAGCCACAGGGCCACCCCACATGTACATTTCTAAATCATAACTACCTTTTATAGCGGTTCAACTGTAACTTGTTATGGAAAAACCTACAACAAAATATTACTATGGGCCTCATCAGTATTATTTCATTCTAATTGGCTCAATATAATCAAATATAATATTTATAAAGGCACTGTACTTCTTTTCAGTATAGATTCTCAAGGGCATTGTAATTTTCTTTAATTATAATATATACATAACTCATTTCTTCTTATATCTTAAGTTGCGCGGGAATTAAACATTCGGGTTATTTTTAGAATAACTTGTACATTTCATTGTCATCGATCTGTCAAGGACCTGTCTCTCACTGGTTAATTTCGTCCGGGTTCATCATTTCTACTGCACGCGCCAGCACTTTCTCAAAGAGGATCGAAGTGGGTTGGGTTGCATAATTGAATTATTGTAACTGCTATTGAAACAATAAAAACAACATCAGAAGTCAAAATGAAATTAATAATGAATATTTTACGCCATATTCATATGACACAAATACGGAAAAATAAAAAAACTTATTTAATTGTGTAATATTTATTGTATTTTCCCTTTTGGTCGCCCCAAGGAACGCTGAAGCTCGATTCTAACTTGTAGCAGCAGACGATATCGTTTCTACATGAGTCAGTTGGTGCTTGTAGTCGAACGGGGCAAGGCGCATCTTTTGTGAGGTGAGAATTTTTAAAAAAATGATTTTAATTTTGTGTTTTCTAACAAAATGAGTTACTTGTCGCAAAGTTTATGTTATTTAAAAGCATTTAATGCGGGCGTAAGACAAATAAAATAAGAGAAAAACGCATTATCTTTGTCATGAATTATATTGCATGGGAAATCATATCTGCTATGATTTATATGTCCGTGTTAAATAATTGTATTACAAGTATAGATGTCGCATTGAATAATTTGATTTTTTTATACGAAAACAAAATTCAACTGACGCACAGACGTCTGTGTAAAGAGTTCATTTGAAAGACATTTTTAATAGAAAAAAGCAATTGACTACAGAGTCGTACAGTACAGTCAACAAAATTACTCCCAATTACTGGTGCGTTTTATATTCTTATTGCCCAATATTAATATTATTTTCCAATTTCCGTAGGTTGGCGAGAGAAAACTGACCAGGAGTCTTGTTGCCATGATGGGCAGACGACAGCTTAGAACTGGACGACCTAGAGCTATTATTTGAATCGTCGGAATTAAAGTAAGATTTTCTTTCATTTAAGTGTGATTTAATCAGTTTATAATGCTCATCGAGTGGAAGCAAATAGTGACCACTTAATCTGTATGTGTCGCAGTTCGTCCGTCTGCTTTTTTGTTTTTGTGAAACTGTTAGTAATTTTATGAAACTTCACAAGAAGCTTCTTGACAACAAGGAATTATGTATCCCAACTTTGCTGCCCAGGTTAATTGTCTGTCCATCCGTCGGTCTGTCAGTCATAAATCGTGTTCGCTCCGTAACTTTCGAACCGCTTGAATGATTTTGAAATAACTAGCCACAAATGTTCACCATATTGAGACAATATGCAGAACACACATGTGTACTGGCTCAGTTGAGGGCCATGATCAGACTTAAGGTCAACGGTCAAATTAATTTTTGGTGTCCACTCCATATCTCTTGAACCCCTTGAAGGATTTTAAAATAACTTTGCACGAATGTTTATGATATGGAGATGGTGTGCGGGGCGCATGTTTCAACAGACTTGTTTCAAGGTAAAGGTCACTGTATCAGTATTACAACTACTCAGAAACTGCTATGGGGGAGATGTATGTTTTTGTTTCAAATAACCAACTAGCTAAGCATATTATTGCCTGGTTGCAGTTCAATATTTTATGGATCCACAGCCCTGTACATGTTTGATTTTGCATATATTCTTGTAAGCAATATCCCTTGGCAACCACTAATTGAAATTCAACAAATATTCATAGAATCTTGATTACCATAAGAAAATGTGAATGCTGACATGAGATTCCAGTTCAGTGACTTGACACTGAGTTGGGGCCCTTTGTTGGTTGAAACAACAAATTTGAATTCTGCCAAACCTTGAGTGAATATTTCTTACCATGAGGAGATGTGTATCAATTATATCTCAACAGTTCTGGCTCAATGATTTTTTAGAATTATACTTTTGTTGAATTTGCATATGAATTTTTGGGGTGCATAGAATCACCGGAAAGCACCGAAAAACTGGAAAGCAACGGAAAGGAGATGTGTATATAATAATGTCCTCAACAGTTCTGGCTCAATGATTTTTCAGAATAATACTTTTGTTGAATATGCATGTCAATTTTTGAGGTGCATAGAATTGCCGGAAAGCACCGAAAAACAGGAGAGCATCGGAAAGCACTTATATATCATATAATATTATAACAGTTTTTATCCACAGTTCTGGCTCAATGATTTTTCAGAATAATACTTTTGTTGAATTTGCACGTCAATTTTTGAGGTGCATAGAATTGCCGGAAAGCACCGAAAAACAGGAGAGCATCGGAAAGCACTTATATATTATATAATATTATAACAGTTTTTATCCACAGTTCTGGCTCAATGATTTTTCAGAATAATACTTTGTTGAATTTGCATTTGAATTTTTGATGTACATAGAATTGCCGGAAAGCACCGAAAAACAGGAGAGCATCGGAAAGCACTTACATTTTATATATAACAGTTTTTATATTCATTTTATGTTTTTTTAATTCTGCTAAAGTTTGAGTGAATATTTCTTACCATGAGGAGATGTGTATATTATAATGCCCTCACCAGATCAATGATTTTTCAGAATTTTACTTTCGTTGAATTTGCATGTGAATTTTTGTCTGCGCTATTTCTCAGCAGTCACTGTATGGAATTCAACAAAACTTCATGAGAACTGTAACTATAATGACAAGATGTGCATTTCATTATTTGTCACACTGTTTAAGAATGATGGCCCTTCGTTGTTTATACTGTAAAGAAAAATTGTTGGAGCTATTTTTTAGCAAATTCATTGAACAAGAGTGTGATTAGAGTATGCACATCTCGTCATGGGAAAATGCCCATGACATTTTGTTGAATTAAAATTACAGACAAACAAGTCCAGGCTAATTACTTGGAAAATATGCATTGGTTCTACCAATACTTTTTGTGCCCCACCAAGTGAGGGATGGGTGCAATCAGATTTAACCTTGTCTGTCCCTCAGTACTCCCGTACAAATTAAGCTAATGTCGATCGAATCTCACCAAGCAATTTACTGAGAGAAATTAAACATGTCCGAGTCCCTAATTGCCCTGCACGACTATGTCCGAGTCCTGGACTGCCCTGCACAACCATGTCCGAGTCCCTAATTGCCCTGCAGGACTATGTCCGAGTCCTGGATTGCCCTGCACAACCATGTCCGAGTCCCTGACTGCCCCGCACAACCATGTCAGAGTCCCTGACTATCCTGCAACCATGCCCGAGTCCCTGACTGCCCTGCAACCATGTCCGAGTCCCTGACTGATTACCCTGCCCAACCATGTCCGAGTCCCTAATTGCCCTGCACGACTATGTCCGAGTCCTGGACTGCCCTGCACAACCATGTCCGAGTCCCTGACTGCCCTGCACAACCATGTCAGAGTCCCTGACTATCCTGCAACCATGCCCGAGTCCCTGACTGCCCTGCAACCGTGTCCGAGTCCCTGACTGATTACCCTGCCCGACCATGCCCAAGTCCATGACTGTCCTGCACGACCATGTCTGAGTCCATAATATCCCTGCACGACTATGCCCAAGTCCCTAATTGCCCTGCACAACCATGTCCGAGTCCCTGACTGCCCTGCACAACCATGTCCGTGTCCCTGACAGCCCTGCATGACTATATCCGAGTCCTTTATTGCCCTGCACGACGATGCCCGAGTCCCTGACTGTCCTGCAACCATGTCCGAGTCCCTGACTGATTACCATGACTGCCCTACACATTATGTCAGAGATACTGATTGCCCTGCAAGACCATGCCAGAGTCCCTGACTGTCCTGCAAACATGTCCGAGTCCCTGACTGATTACCCTGCCCGACCATGCCTGAGTCCCTGACAACCCTGCCCGACCATGCCCGAGTCCCTGACTGCCCTGCAACCATGTCCGTGTCCCTGACTGATTACCCTGACTGCCTTGCACAACCATGTCCGAGTCCCTGACTGCCCTGCCTGACCATGCCCGAGTCCCTGACTGCCCTGCAACCATGTCCGTGTCCCTGACAGATTACCCTGACTGCCCTGCACAACCATGTCCGAGTCCCTGACTACCCTGCACAACCATGTCCGTGTCCCAGACTGCCCTGCAACCATGTCCGTGTCCCTGACAGCCCTGCACGACTATATCCGAGTCCTTTATTGCCCTGCATGACCATGCCCGAGCCCCTGACTGTCCTGCAACCATGCCTGAGTCCCTGACTGTCCTGCAACCATGTCCAAGTCCATGACTGCCCTGCACGACTATGCCCAAGTCCCTAATTGCCCTGCACAACCATGTCCGAGTCCCTAATTGTCCTGCACAACCATGTCCGAGTCCCTGACTGCCCTGCAACCATGTCTGAGTCCCTGACTGATTATCCTGCCTGACCATGCTCAAGTCCATGACTGCCCTGCACGACCATGTCCGAGTCCATAATTGCCCTGCACAACCATGTCTGAGTCCCTGACTGCCCTGCACAACCATGCCCAAGTCCCTAATTGCCCTGCACAACCATGTCCGAGTCCCTAACTACCCTGCACAAACATGTCCGTGTCCCTGACTGATTACCCTGACTGCCCTGCCCAACCATGTCCAAGGCCCTGACTGCCCTGCACGACCGTGTCCGTGTCCCAGACTGCCCTGAACAACCATGTCCGTGTCCCAGACTGCCCTGCACAAACATGTCCGAGTCCCTGACTGCCCTGCACAACCATGCCCAAGTCCCTGACTGCCCTGCAACCATGTCTGAGTCCCTAACTACCCTGCACAAACATGTCCGTGTCCCTGACTGATTACCCTGACTGCCCTGAACAACCATGTCCAAGTCCCTGACTGCCCTGCACAACCATGTCCGTGTCCCTGACTGACAGCCCTGCACAACCATGTCCGAGTCCCTGACTGCCCTGCACAACCATGTCCATGTCCCAGATTGCCCTGCACAACCATGTCCGTGTCCCTGACTGCCCTGCACAACCATGCCCAAGTCCCTGACTGACCTGCAACCATGTCTGAGTCCCTAACTACCATGCACAAACATGTCTGTGTCCCTAACTGATTACCCTGACTGCCCTGCACAACCATGTCTGTGTCCCTGACAGCCCTGCAACCATGCAACTATATCCGAGTCCTTTATTGCCCTGCACGACCATGCCTGAGTCCCTGACTGTCCTGCAACCATGCCAGAGTCCCTGACTGTCCTGCAACCATGTCTGAGTCCCTGACTGATTACCATGACTGCCCTAAACAACCATGTCAGAGACACTGATTGCCCTGCAAGACCATGCCAGAGTCCCTGACTCTCCTGCAAACATGTCCGAGTCCCTGACTGATTACCCTGCCCGACCAGGCCTGAGTCCCTGACTGCCCTGCACAACCATGTCCAAGTCCCTGACTGCCCTGCACAACCATGTCCGTGTCCCCTGACTGCCCTGCACAAACATGTCCGAGTCCCTGACTGCCCTGCACAACCATGCCCAAGTCCCTGACTGCCCTGCAACCATGTCTGTGTCCCTGACTGATTACCCTGCCAGACCATGCCCAAGTCCATGACTGCCCTGCACGACTATGCCCAAGTCCCTAATTGCCCTGCACAACCATGTCTGAGTCCCTGACTGCCCTGCACAACCATGTCCAAGTCCCTGACTGCCCTGCACAACCATGTCCGAGTCCCTGACTGCCCTACACAACCATGTCCGAGTCCCTGACTGCCCTGCTCAACCATGTCCGAGTCCATGACTGCCCTGCACAACCATGTCCGAGTCCCTGACTGCCCTGCACAACCATGTCAGAGTCCCTGACTGCCCTACACAACCATGTCCGTGTCCCTGACTGCCCTGCACAACTCTGTCCAAGTCCCTAATTGCCCTGCACGACCATGCCCGAGTCCCTGACTATCCTGCAACCATGTCTGAGTCCCTGACTGATTAACCTGGCTGCCCTGCACAACCATGTCCAAGTCCATCACTGCCCTGCACAACCATGCCCAAGTCCCTAATTGCCCTGCACAACCATGTCCGAGTCCCTGACTGCCCTGCACAACCATGTCCGTGTCCCTGACAGCCCTGCATGACTATATCCGAGTCCTTTATTGCCCTGCACGACCATGCCCGAGTCCCTGACTGTCCTGCAACCATGTCCGAGTCCCTGACTGATTACCATGACTGCCCTACACATTATGTCAGAGATACTGATTGCCCTGCAAGACCATGCCAGAGTCCCTGACTGTCCTGCAAACATGTCCGAGTCCCTGACTGATTACCCTGCCCGACCATGCCCGAGTCCCTGACTGCCCTGCAACCATGTCCGTGTCCCTGACTGATTACCCTGACTGCCTTGCACAACCATGTCCGAGTCCCTGACTGCCCTGCCTGACCATGCCCGAGTCCCTGACTGCCCTGCAACCATGTCCGTGTCCCTGACTGATTACCCTGACTGCCCTGCACAACCATGTCCGAGTCCCTGACTACCCTGCACAACCATGTCCGTGTCCCAGACTGCCCTGCAACCATGTCCGTGTCCCTGATAGCCCTGCACGACTATATCTGAGTCCTTTATTGCCCTGCATGACCATGCCCGAGTCCCTGACTGTCCTGCAACCATGCCTGAGTCCCTGACTGTCCTGCAACCATGTCCAAGTCCATGACTGCCCTGCACGACTATGCCCAAGTCCCTAATTGCCCTGCACAACCATGTCCGAGTCCCTAATTGTCCTGCACAACCATGTCCGAGTCCCTGACTGCCCTGCAACCATGTCTGAGTCCCTGACTGATTATCCTGCCTGACCATGCTCAAGTCCATGACTGCCCTGCACGACCATGTCCGAGTCCATAATTGCCCTGCACAACCATGTCTGAGTCCCTGACTGCCCTGCACAACCATGCCCAAGTCCCTAATTGCCCTGCACAACCATGTCCGAGTCCCTAACTACCCTGCACAAACATGTCCGTGTCCCTGACTGATTACCCTGACTGCCCTGCCCAACCATGTCCAAGGCCCTGACTGCCCTGCACAACCGTGTCCGTGTCCCAGACTGCCCTGAACAACCATGTCCGTGTCCCAGACTGCCCTGCACAAACATGTCCGAGTCCCTGACTGCCCTGCACAACCATGCCCAAGTCCCTGACTGCCCTGCAACCATGTCTGAGTCCCTAACTACCCTCCACAAACATGTCCGTGTCCCTGACTGATTACCCTGACTGCCCTGAACAACCATGTCCAAGTCCCTGACTGCCCTGCACAACCATGTCCGTGTCCCTGACTGACAGCCCTGCACAACCATGTCCGAGTCCCTGACTGCCCTGCACAACCATGTCCATGTCCCAGATTGCCCTGCACAACCATGTCCGTGTCCCTGACTGCCCTGCACAACCATGCCCAAGTCCCTGACTGACCTGCAACCATGTCTGAGTCCCTAACTACCCTGCACAAACATGTCTGTGTCCCTAACTGATTACCCTGACTGCCCTGCACAACCATGTCTGTGTCCCTGACAGCCCTGCAACCATGCAACTTTATCCGAGTCCTTTATTGCCCTGCACGACCATGCCCGAGTCCCTGACTGTCCTGCAACCATGCCAGAGTCCCTGACTGTCCTGCAACCATGTCTGAGTCCCTGACTGATTACCATGACTGCCCTACACAACCATGTCAGAGACACTGATTGCCCTGCAAGACCATGCCAGAGTCCCTGACTGCCCTGCACAACCATGTCCGAGTCCCTGACTGATTACCCTGCCCGACCAGGCCTGAGTCCCTGACTGCCCTGCACAACCATGTCCAAGTCCCTGACTGCCCTGCACAACCATGTCCGTGTCCCCTGACTGCCCTGCACAAACATGTCCGAGTCCCTGACTGCCCTGCACAACCATGCCCAAGTCCCTGACTGCCCTGCAACCATGTCTGTGTCCCTGACTGATTACCCTGCCAGACCATGCCCAAGTCCATGACTGCCCTGCACGACTATGCCCAAGTCCCTAATTGCCCTGCACAACCATGTCTGAGTCCCTGACTGCCCTGCACAACCATGTCCAAGTCCCTGACTGCCCTGCACAACCATGTCCGAGTCCCTGACTGCCCTACACAACCATGTCCGAGTCCCTGACTGCCCTGCTCAACCATGTCCGAGTCCATGACTGCCCTGCACAACCATGTCCGAGTCCCTGACTGCCCTGCACAACCATGTCAGAGTCCCTGACTGCCCTGCACAACCATGTCCGTGTCCCTGACTGCCCTGCACAACTCTGTCCAAGTCCCTAATTGCCCTGCACGACCATGCCCGAGTCCCTGACTATCCTGCAACCATGTCTGAGTCCCTGACTGATTAACCTGGCTGCCCTGCACAACCATGTCCAAGTCCATCACTGCCCTGCACAACCATGCCCGAGTCCCTGACTGCCCTGCAACTATGTCCGAGTCCCTGACTGATTACCCTGCAACCATGTCTGAGTCCCTGACTGATTACCCTGACTGCCCTGCACAACCATGTCCAAGTCCCTGACTGCCCTGCACAACCATGTCTGTGTCCCAGACTGCCCTGCACAACCATGTCCGTGTCCCAGACTGCCCTGCACAAACATGTCCGAGTCCCCGACTGCCCTGCACAACCATGCCCAAATCCCTGACTGCCCTGCAACCATGTCGAGTCCCTGACTGATTACCCTGCCAGACCATGCCCAAGTCCATGCCTGCCCTGCACGACTATGCCCAAGTCCCTAATTGCCCTGCACAACCATGTCTGAGTCCCTGACTGCCCTGCACAACCATGTCCGAGTCCCTGACTGCCCTGCACAACCATGTCAGAGTCCCTGACTGCCCTGCACAACCATGTCCGAGTCCCTGACTGCCCTACACAGCCATGTCCGAGTCCCTGACTGCCCTGCTCAACCATGTCCGAGTCCCTGACTGCCCTGCACAACCATGTCCGAGTCCCTGACTGCCCTGCACAACCATGTCCGAGTCCCTGACTGCCCTGCACAACCATGTCAGAGTCCCTGACTGCCCTACACAACCATGTCCGTGTCCCTGACTGCCCTGCACAACTCTGTCCAAGTCCCTAATTGCCCTGCACGACCATGCCCGAGTCCCTGACTATCCTGCAACCATGTCTGAGTCCCTGACTGATTACCCTGACTGCCCTGCACAACCATGTCCAAGTCCATCACTGCCCTGCACAACCATGTCCGTGTCCCAGACTGCCCTGCACAACCATGTCCAAGTCCCTGACTGCCCTGCACAACCATGTCCGAGTCCCTGACTGCCCTGCACAACCATGTCAGAGTCCCTGACTGCCCTGCTCAACCATGTCCGAGTCCCTGACTGCCCTGCACAACCATGTCCGAGTCCCTGACTGCCCTGCACAACCATGTCCGAGTCCCTGACTGCCCTGCACAACCATGTCAGAGTCCCTGACTGCCCTACACAACCATGTCAGAGTCCCTGACTGCCCTACACAACCATGTCCGTGTCCCTGACTGCCCTGCACAACTCTGTCCAAGTCCCTAATTGCCCTGCACGACCATGCCCGAGTCCCTGACTATCCTGCAACCATGTCTGAGTCCCTGACTGATTACCCTGACTGCCCTGCACAACCATGTCCAAGTCCATCACTGCCCTGCACAACCATGTCCGTGTCCCAGACTGCCCTGCACAACCATGTCCAAGTCCCTGACTGCCCTGCACAACCATGCTCGAGTCTCTGACTGCCCTGCAACCATGTCCGAGTCCCTGACTGATTACCCTGCCCGACCATGCCCAAGTCCATGACTGCCCTGCACGACCATGTCTGAGTCCATAATATCCCTGCCCGACTATGCCCAAGTCCCTAGTTGCCCTGCACAACCATGTCTGAGTCCCTGACTGCCCTGCACAACCGTGTCCGAGTCCCCGACTGCCCTGCACAACCATGCCCAAGTCCCTCATTGTCCTGCACAACCATGTCCGAGTCCCTAACTACCCTGCACAACCATGTCTGTGTCCCTGACTGATTACCCTGACTGCCCTGCGCAACCATGTCCTTGTCCCTGACTGCCCCTTGAGTCCCATGCCGAGAGGTCTGACTTCATAGCGGACACTTTCCATAGCGTACAGTACTGGTTTTACCCCAGGAATCATTGGTTAGTACTGGTAAGAAACCCAGGAAGCAAGGCTGCATGGGATCTTGCTGTCGAACAGTGATCATCCTGAAACCTGGGTCAGATCCGTGTAGGATCCCCAGGTAGACCGATAGGATCCGTGAACCAGCATGGGTGCCCGCCAACAATTTCCGAAGCACATCTGTAGTGTCTGTGCAATTTCTAGTCCCTGGAGTTCGAACCTCAGAATAGGACAGGGAGGAGAGTGGCGATTTGGGTCTCTTTCCCCTCAATACGCCACTTCCGCTACAGAACCAGTCTGGGATTAACTACGCTTGACGGCTCTCCAGATCCGGGCTAGAGTGCAGTCGTCACAGAGTACCATAGTGAACACATCACCCAAGCACCCGAGTTCAACTACAAGTTTATACAGACCTACAGAGTCTATTGTTGGTGAGTACTTTCATTGTACTGAATTGTATATTTGGACCAAGCATAGCCTCTACACAACTGACCATGCCCAAGTCCCCGACATGTCCGAGTCAATAATATCCCTGCATGACTATGGCCAAGTCGCTAATTGCCCTGCACGACTATATCCGAGTCCCTAATTGCTCTACACGACCATGTCCGAGTCCCTGACTGCCCTACACAACCATGTCCGAGTCCCTGACTGCCCTGTACGACTATATCCAAGTCCCTTATTGCCCTGCACGACCATGTGCGAGTCCCTGACTGATTACCCTGCCCGACCATGCCCGAGTCCCTGACTGCCCTGCAACCATGTCCGAGTCCATAATATCCCTGCACGACTATGCCCAAGTCCCTAATTGCCCTGCACAACCATGTCAGTGTCCCTGACTGCCCTGCACAACCATGCCCAAGTCCCTAATTGCCCTGCACAACTATGTCTGAGTCCCTAATTGCCCTGCACGACAATGTCGGAGTCCCTGACTGCCCTACACAGCCATGTCCGAGTCCCTGATTGCCCTGCACGACCATGCCAGAGTCCCTGACTGCCCTGCAACCATGTTCGTGTCCCTGACTGATTACCCTGACTGCCTTGCACAACCATGTCCAAGTCCCTGACTGCCCTGCACAACCATGTCCGAGTCCCTGACTGCCCTGCACAACTATGTCCAAGTCCCTTATTTCCCTGCACGACCATGCCCGAGTCCCTGACTGCCCTGCAACCATGTTCAAGTCCCTGACTGATTACCCTGACTGCCCAGTACAACCATGTCTGAGTCCCTGACTGCCCTACACAACCATGTCCGAGTCCCTGACTCCCCTGCACGACCATGTCACAGAGTCCCTGACTGATTACCCTGACTGCCCTGCACAACCATGTCCAAGTCCATAACTGCCGTGCACACCCGCACAACCATATCTGTGTCCCAGACTGCCCTGCACAACCATGTCCGTGTACAGGACACATTTCATGCAAACACTTGCACCATGCCCTTTCAATGGTGAGCAATGATGTTCTGGTAAAGGGATAACTTACCTTAATTGTGTATTGCCATGAATTTTGCTCTTATATTGTTTGGACAATACAGGTACTTCAAGGGATATGTCTTGTTAGTTCTTTTGTGAGGTCATGCATCATGCAGCACAGATATCCAACTACATTACAGTTTTGACTATGCCCAGCAATTGCTCTTCACTCATTATGCAAAACAGGTTGGGCCCCACTTTTTCAAGAAGCCAAGGAAGTGCCAGTGCTTTGGAATTTGGTATAAAGCATCAGGTACATTGCTAAATACATTATATCTATATATTATTAAGTAAGTATGGTATAGTAATAAATGTACATGACAACAGATTAGGCTAAAGCAGTTGCACTTTGAACAAAAGGTAATCTGAACATCTTACGTTGGACAATTGTCACAGGGTGATGGTGCAATAAATAACTATAAAAAATGTATAGAATATTATTCACCTTCACAATTTTTGATTAAATAATTTTGAAATGGTGATCAGTTTCAAAGTTTGGTTATATCTCTTACTGTGATGGCAGTTGAAACCTGATTGTTTAATTTGTTTTACTTTCTTAGTTTACATTAAACATGTAAATATATTTCATAGGGTCTCACATTTTCTACCTGGTGGATGAGCAGTATGCAAGTGTAGGAAAAAGAGCAAATAGTGTGATATCTGTGCTGCATCACCAATTTGTACACCATGGCTATGATGAGAAGCCAGTAACGTTACATATGAACAACTGCAGTGGGCAAAACAGGAACAACACAGTTACAGGGTGAATTTTATTTCTTCAGTCCTCATAAATATGGAAGCTTGCACAATATTTATGCTGCATTTACATTAGACAGCGCTAAACTGGATATTTTCATATAGCATTTCTGTAATAACTGGTAATCCAAATAGATTGATTTTAAAATTTACTTCAGATTTTTATTTACTTCATGAAATTACTTTCCATTAATTAATGTTTGCTAAACAATAATGTGTTGAATAAACATAGAGATGTGTTTTTCAGCCATGGAATGAGGCGTGTTACGTGCTGTATGCATGAAGAACTTGTGTTTAGTTTAATGGAGGTCTGTCACACCAAATTCAGTCCTGACTTATACATCGATTTATGGAAGGTAATATTGAGCAAATGTGAATTTCTTTAAATACTTTCTATACAGTTTACCCTAATTTATAAGCATCTAATAGCCCTAAATGAAACCACTACAATGTTGGGTATTACATAATTATTACATCTTTTTCTGTCATTTTGTAAAGGTGATGAATTTTTGTCGTGTGAACATTTAATTATCTCAATGACCTTAAAATCTATAGTATGGATTTAGTCATGTGATTGAACAGTAATCAGTACTTGCTACATAATGAAGTGGCTCTGTTCAAGTAGTTTATGATACTTTTATGATACATACAGGTTCGATGGAAGCATTGTAATGTTGAGAGCATGGGAGATATCGCCAATACTGTTGTAGTATCATCTCGTAAGGGTCACAAGATCCCACAGCTAGCAGATGATTCAGAGAAGCCAGTGGTGTTCTTTGATTGGTCTTCATTGAATACTTCAAACCATTGCAAAGTTTGAATAAATACCATAATTTCAGATTCGATTGAGTCATAATAATACCATTTATTGACAGATTATCAATTTTTCTTTTTGACATGTTTATTACTTTGAATTTGGCTGCCTTTCTCTTTTTTTCTTTTTAACAAGTTTGCGAGAATGAACACCGACTACAGATGCCTTCATAATGAAGAAATCAATTGCCAAATACACACTTGCAATTAACTTCTGTTTGTAGTTCGTCATTATTTGGTTATACATTAGGCGTTCGTTTATTTGGCGAAGCTGTACTAACATGGTTGTGCTATATGCATATTGATGTTGTGTTAACACCAATCAAATCTTACGTACCACCAAGGCAATTTCTCTTCAACCGAACAACATTTGTAACCTTGATGCGGATTGGTTAACATTTCAATAAAGGGTACATTTCCTTTGGTGAATTTACCGAAATCCAATTTGGAGTGACCAGCCATCGTAACATATCGGCATTATTTTGTTGCACAACAAATCTTAACCTTCAAATTGCGCCGACCATCTTTTTTCAAGATATTTCTTGTTATGTGTAGTTATATGTCTGTGTAATCCACGTACAGAACATATTATTATTCTTTAATCTTGGTTTAATTAATTTCAGATTGACGTCAACAAGACCAGGAATTGCGTATGTGAATGTTGATATAGCTGATCTCCCTGATAGACTAACAATATCTGGAATGGATGCTATGCAGCAGTGGTATTTGTTTCAGGAAATTGTGCCATTTTGCCACTATAGTGACTTTGCATGTCCTTATCAGAACAAAAACTTTAATGTTGTATAGACAGTTATCATTTGTAATATAAATTGGAAAAAGATACTACTGTATAGCGCTTTAAGTTTTTAAGAGTTCCGCATTCGCCATTTTCTAAATTAAGAAATGGGTCATGAAGGTTACATTAATTTTAGTTACACTTTTTGGCGGATAAAACCTTGACAGCCCATAGCACCAAATTGAAACCCCAACAATGTAACCTGCTATACAGTATTCTGAAATTTGACTATTAGTGCATGTTTTCACTTTTTTAGTTTTCTGTATGTTCCAATCTGCAGTGATTATTGAGATTTTGAAATGTCTTCATTCACACTATAAATGATATTGAGCTGAATTTTTCAGTTGTCTGGAATTGACCAGTGTTGATTTATTCCTGGAAAAGCTGCAAGGTATATGCATTTGAGGTGATTTTACTCTACAAAGTAAACTTTAGTCTATTAAATGTTTACTATTACTGAAAATTTGACCACTATTAACAGTGGTTTAGGTAATGGTTGTCATAGCAACCTTATAAACCTTTTTATGTGTACAGTTCTGGATGCTAAGGTACACCTTAATTGGTACAGTTGAAACAAAAAGAGACTCATATAAAACGATAAAACTTTTATTATGGCAAAAAGTAACAACATGTCACAACATAAATATGGACGAAATATGTCTGCCATAAGAAAACAGACCTAATTACAACATGTAAATATATCTACATCACAGACAACATATTAACATAATAAATACTAATAATAGATAAAGAATTCAATCAAGCATTTATTTATTAATCAATCCATAGGGAAACATTATTTATTATTATTTATAATAAAAATTAAAAAAATCACAACTATACAGAACCATCCCATGTCAACCTATTATAAACCATTTTAACTACAAAGTTTGAAACCTACATATCATATGCCACATACATGCACGCATACACACATATTCCACTGGTATTCCACTGACTTTTTTACTGGGGGGCCAAAGGATTGTATTGTTATTGGTCTTACTGTACAGTAAAACCTCAATACTAAGACCACAAGAGACCCTTGAAAGCTGGTTTTCTTATTGAGGTGATCTTAATATTGATGTTCAATAAACAGCAAAACAGTGAAGATGGACTTGAAAATTGCGAGTTTAATATTGATGTGGTCTTTGAATGAGGTTTTACTGTAGTATCCAGTAACGAGTTTCACAGGAGTTCTCAAATTGAGAATTTTTTTCCAGTATAATGTTTCAATTCTTTCATAACGAAAAACATGCAGCAAACAGTATCACCATTGAGCAAGTGTGTCTCAATCTACAGTCGGACCTTATTTACTCGAATTAATGGGGTCAGATAGTTTAGTTCCAATAATAAATACCCAGTTCAATTTGACCTGCCTAAGAAGATACATTGGGACCTGATATTTATTTCGGATGTTACGAAGATTTCAGATAGAAGGTTGTCAAATAACAAGGTCTGATTGTAGTTCACATAATATGCTTTTTTCATTTGCTAAAGCATTCTATGAATCAAAAAAATAATATAAAATCTTAACTAGAATGCGTCCATAGGACACAGATGCCCCCACTTGCAGCCTTTGTCACAAAAGCAAATGCTATTATTCTGCTCATAGTTTGTGAATGGATATCAAAATTACCAAGTGAACAACTGTACTGATTATGGTGATAAGTCAAGGGCCATAACTTTGCACTTACTGGACACAGGCAAACACGAAACCCCAAGTTTCGCTAAAGGAGCATATCAACTGGGTTGTGAATGATTCTTGGTAATATTCATTGAACGACATTGTACATATAGAGAGCATAATTATATTCATCGTCACAAGGTTTGAAACAAACATTCTCTATGATTTGCCCGAAACACCATTTTGTCAAATATGAGCTAGTCATATAAATAGTGTTTTCATAAAAGCCAAGCGCCAAAATTTACCAACGATGTGCTTAAACAACATGTCCACAGGATTTAGTGGTAAAATATTGAAATACAATTCACAAGAAGTCTGATATTTAATTAAATACATCTGTTAACTATATTTTGAAAATTAAGTTTTTTAATTGCTTAACAGTTAATAACTGATATTCTTTCTCAATATACTTTGGACGTATTTAGATTATTTGTGTTATGATCAAACAAAGACCCCATACCCCATCAATTTTCTCGTCCTTAATTAATCAGGTATCCAGCGTACTCTGCAAACTTAGAGTCATGAAATGGTAAGGGTAGGTAATCCAGGCTAATGGTACAGTCCGTGCGAGAGACCGTGTTGATCGGCGTTAATACATACCAATAATAAAACGTCATTTCCGGCTACGACACTTTAAGCGATTAGAAAGGAAGAAAAAATAATGGCTACGAATTCGTTCTTACCAGAAGCGGTGTTTAAGTTTGATCATTTGTAAGTATGCTTTAACAAACATTGTTGTGTCTTTTTCATTTTTGTCCAAATATAGGACTCGTCGATTTGGCGTTCATGCCTTTCGACATACTTTCTGTTTCTGTTGAAATATACCAGACCGTTCGAATGTCAAAATGACAGCACCCAACATCTGCCTTAATTTCGTTCAGTTAACATGTATTTAAATTCAATATATCATTCATATGCTGATGTAACGATATTTCATGTTTAATTGTGAGAGTACTTTTATGAAATATATACTCAAAAGATGACCTAAGAGCAGTTTAATAATAATATTTCATATTGGGTGTCAAATATGTAAAGCCTAAGGCCATGGAAATATATTGCATCATAAATTCTCGTTGAACATCAAGCCATGGTATTGTGTCATACTTTTAATCGGCCGAATTATCCCCACAGGCATTATAATTTTAATATCTCGGACAAGTTCGATTACCAGCCTTATCACTCTAGTCACTGACACTCGGAAGTCATCATCGTTTAATTATAGAAATTACCTAAAATTTGTCTTATATTATCCTTTTTACACTGATTTTTTTCACACTGCAGTCACATAACTGTAGAACAGGCATATTTTGCGATAGTTAACGTTCTTGTTAATATTATTATTGGTGTTGAGGTAAAGATATGACTATTGATGTGTTTCATGGTGCATATAAATTATAATGCTATATTCGATTTAAACTAAAGACACAAATCCCCAGATAAATGGGATGTAAATTAACTAAAATGATGTCCTGTGGGTATTTTCCTTTATATACATAGTTCTCACATCGACAATATTTACCTCTCTTTTTCAGAATTGTCGGCCATTTTAATAGGCAAATTTACTTAAAGTTTATTGGGAATATAATGTAAACGATGATAAACTAATTCGATTTATAAAAAGTAGCTTATTCAATATGCTCATGTAGGCATTTGGCTCAGTAAGTTGAAGAAAAAGTGGTTGTCACATGCAAATTCTTTTGGTATTTCTCAATTATCACATAAATTATTCATAAATTTGAACCGAAATCTTTATAGGCAGTTCTCACATTTACAATATTTACCTCCCTTGTTCTGAATTGTCGGCCATATTGAGAGGCAAATTTCCTTAAAGTTTATAGGGAAAATAATGTGAACAATGATAAACTATTTCCTTAAAGTTTATAGGGAATATAATGTAATCAATGATAAACTAATAGAGATAAAATAAAAATAACTTATTCATTATGGTTGCCACCTGAAAATTCTCTTGGTATTTTCTCAATTATCACATATTTGGAAATTACTCCTATAAGGATTAAGGGCTTATCAGTTTTGCCTATCAAAATGGCCGCCAGTTAAGAACAAGGGAGGTAAATATTGTAGATGTGGGAACTATGTATTATCTCATCTTTTTTTCATCTGTGTTTATAATCTCAGTTTCTGTTCCTGTTAGGTGAAAGTAGTGCTAACATCATGTATACATGTACTTTCTAGGGAGACGAGGGTGCAGAACCACTTGAAGAAAGTCTATGGCACTCTGTCTATCTCTATGTTGACTGCTGCTGCAGGTGCCTATGTGCATCTGTTTACTCAGCTTATGTCAGTAAGTATAAAATTACATGTATTGCTGATAAATCAATGAATCCAGAAAAATAGGTCAACATTTGTTAAAAGAGGAGAGATTTAATAGTAGATATAGTCTCATTGTCAGTAGGCAAATTGTGGCACATTAGGAATCTTGGATTTGTCTGTAAACACTGCATCAGACTCAGAGTTCACCAAAAACTTGTCTTTATCAGGCAAAAATAATTGCATTCTTTGTATTGAAAAAATCAGAATGTAATGTTACAAAAAGTACACCCCAAGTTCCCCCCTTCTAGCCTTATTTTAGGCATAGACATGCACTGGGGTAGAACCACTGGTCCTTTAGTTGACCCCTGTGTATAACTACTGACCATCTGTAAGCCAACTGGGTAACTTCCTCACATACAAATTCTACATCTCGGATTCAAACCAGTTGTAGTTAGGGGCAAGTAATTTGAAGCCAGCCATCAAGACCACACTGTCATAGAGTCTACACCCCCTCCATTGGCTAACTCTTGGCAACATGTTTTATTTCAGGCTGGTTTTCTGACAGCCATAGCTTCTATTGGTCTGTTATTATGGCTCGGTGCAACAAGACATTGCAAAGAGAATGAAATGAAGAGGTTGGGAATATTTGCAGGATTCACTTTCCTGTCTGGTATGTACAGTAAACTGTTGATGTAAAATCAATGCATGTTTCATATACTCTGTAGTTAATGTAGTTAAAATATGCCTTTGACAATATTTATTGCTGAGGTTATTACAAAATTAATTGCTAGAAAGGTACTGTCACAACTGTGTACTTTTCATTTACTGAAAATAGTGTTTGTCTCGGATGATCTGCATGGTTACTGTGCCTTGTTTATGAAAAACATAATATAAGAATGAATGGTAGCACTAGCAGAACTGCTAGGGTTTTTAAGCTGAACATTGACTTGTTAGTTGAAATCTTAGTTTGTATTTTCATAATTTTATTTTCTTATTCTTCAAATAAAGAATGAAAACAAGCTTAATTTGTTGTTTTTCATTCTGTTTCATGTGATCTTAATCTTTCAAATCTATTACTGTTTTGCTAGGATTTTGTAACAACTTGGAGTTAGCATTATTTTATGAACAACTGAAAATGTAGAATGATAAATTAGAGAAGTGTATATTGATAAGATCTCGATTTCATTGGTTATGTGATTTATCAATTGGAGTGAATATGTTTCTTAAACAACATATCATGTTTGTCTTCTGTATGTTTCAGGAATGTCCCTTGGCCCTCTATTGGATATGGTTATTAGAATTGATCCCAGGTAAGGTAGTTTTCATTCTCGTTTTTTTTATACAAGTGTCGCCCGGTTTAATTTTCATTATTTACTTATGAATTTTTCTCATCTGATATTGTTGATACGCATTTTGCCAAATCAATGACAGCTTTACACAAGACACAAACATAAATGTTGGATGAAGATTAAGAGTACTGTAGGAGAAATGTCAGTGGTAAACAGAACCCTATAGTTGTCATAAATTGATTCTCTGTTGTTTACCTTTCAGCATCATCTCGACCGCCTTGACAGGAACCTGTCTTATCTTCATTTGTTTCTCACTAGCAGCGTTGTACAACACCAACAGGACTTACCTTTTCATGGGAGGTAAGATACTATAGTGTGTTATACTGTATAAGTGGTAAAATTTGCGAGATGGAACAATTCGCGAATGCACAAATTATGCAAACATTGTCCACAGCATAACATTCATTCACTGAAGTATATTTTTATCTACACACTGTATAGTTGGTAGTTGGAATCAGGCTCACCATGGAGCACGCCCTGTCCTACAATTGATTATATAATAGCGATTATTACGATCAAAGTTATTTCGGCGATTCACAAACACTGCATCTATACTGCAATAACAACACTCAGTCTACTTTAGAAATGGAATACTGTGTGAAGTACTTCTGAGTCTATGTATAACTGTATTTTTTTATCTCATTTTTGTTGCTATGGTTACAGGTTTAATTTTTGTTGCTATGGTTACAGGTTTCCTGATGTCTGCTTTGTCCTGGATGTTGCTCCTTGGATTTATGAACATTTTCTTCCAATCGAAAATGATCTATGATGTAAGTATGTTTAAAATATTGAATCGTGATACTGATATTTTAAGAAGCGGGGTTTGAGTATCCACTTCCTACCTATTGTTTACACATGTATACAAAGGGCCCACTGTTTTTGAAGTATTCACAGTGAATTGATAACTGTTAATGAAAGCTATTACCAGTGTATACTATTTTCCAAAATTGGGATGAAAGCAGTTAATGCTGAACTGAATGGATGTTGCTTCTTTGGAAAAAAGTTAGTTGTGGTGTCTTACCTGATTGTGATCTTGATTAATGTCATATCCACTTAACTGATTTCATAAGCATCCTGCTTGCAAAGCAAGCTGGTACATTCTTATATAAGATGCCTGTTATTTTTGAACTTCTGAGAAAATTATTCTCCTCAAAAATTTCATTATTCACATCAATGCAGTATTAACTGTGTAGGTGAACTGGTCTGATCTTATCATATGTCATGTTTTAAATATCCTATATTTACAGTATACAGTAAAACCTCGATAATAAGACCACCCTTGGGACCCTTGAAAACAGGTCTTGATATTGAGGTGGTCTTAATATTGAGGTTGAATAAAGGGAAAAGCAGTGAAAATGGACTTGAATATTGTGTTCTTAATATTGATGTGGCCTTATTATTGAGGTGGTCTTTAAGTGATGTTATACTGTATTAAGCCCAAACAGGAATGGTTTCTTGTCTAAGTTTGACATTATCGTGATGTAACTTATTTTATTTTTCTTACAGTTGAACTTGTATGGAGGCCTCTTACTGTTCTGTGGTTTCATTATGTATGATACACAGCTTCTTATTGAGAAAGCCAGGAGTGGAGATGACGACTATATCTGGTAAGATTTCTCGAATATCTTCTAATCATTATTATTTTTACAGTCTTTAAGTGTTAAGTGCAACATGTAACTGTCCAGATAACTATTTCGATGTAAAAATGTGGTACCTATATTTGGGGATTTTTCTTACCAAAGAAATAGTTGAAAAAATTCAAAGGTAAACAGATTTAAATTTTGGCTCCAAAATCTTGCACTGAAGACAACAACACACAATCAGGGATGTGAATTTTACGCAGATTTCATCAGGACATTTTTTAGATCGACGTAAATCCGAAATACTCGCCCCCCTTGACTACTGGCAAAATTTTCCTCTTTTTTCACACTTCACTGTTGGCATCCCTGATATCAGTACAGAATCCACATGTTGATCAATTCTTCTATGTAGTTCTCTATTTATACAGTCATGCATATAATATGTTTTGGTCTTTTTCCTTTCCAGGCATAGTGTTGACCTGTTCATTGACTTCATCAACATTTTCCGTCGTCTGCTCATCATCTTGGCCAACAAGGTATTAAATACATGTGTTTCTGTCGCTATGGATAGTTTAGTTCTTAATTAATTCATATTGTTAAATATCTGTCAATATTTCTGAAAAAAATACCTACATACCTCTTTACATTTATCAGATAAAATTATTGAAGAACAATTTGATTTAGACTGTTTGCAAACAGTATTGTAACTCTTAAGTCGAATGTTTATTTACACATTTTTCCTAAGTGACATTACAGATTTGTTGTTTTTTGTAGTTTTGTTGTCTGAAATCCATTTTTGGCGTTTTATTCTTGAAATTTTCCATTATTATTTCAGGAAAGCAACAAGAAAAAGAGGAAAGATTAGGAAATGTGATTTGTTATGAAAAGTTGGTGAAGTTGGAGACATTGTATTGTTTCATTGCCTTCTGCATAAATAAAGTTATTAAAAGATAAAAAGAATGATATTTATTTATGTTGTATGAAGCCTATTTATGTAATCATATTGTGGAATTAAAATTGCCTATGGTTTTGCTTGTGTGTTAATTATATTCATTCAGCTTTAAAGGTGTTGGTCTGTCTTTCAGAAAAGATCATTTTAAAATCGACGGCAACTTGTGTAAATTGGACGCAAATACTCATTTCTTTTCCAAAAACTGTTTTTGAAATTAATTTAATCGATGGCCAGTTTTCGAAGTGATGTTTACCTTACTGGAAGATATTTGATGGCTTCAACATTGGAAATAAATAGGACTGGATAGTTCAAGTGATGTTTTAATGAAGATGGGATACATCTCTGATTAAATTTGCATGTTAAATTTATCGTCCCAACTTGGAACATTTTTTGAAAATTGAAATCATTGGAAGTGCAATTTTTTCAATATTATCTGAATTGCAATGGAACTTACTTTTTTCTCATTGTTTAAATAAAAATTGTTTTATATTGTCTTGTATTGTTTTAATTATTTGAGTAAAAAATTTAATATTGCTATTGTAACGTGAGTTGATTTCGTTAATGTGTGTGACGGATGGATCAGTTTTTTATCGTTGAAATTGTTCTCTTTATAATTTTTGTGCAGATTTATTGGAACTTGGTTAGGTTTCTATAACCTAGTATGTAAACTTTATAGTCTTTAACACCGAGTATATTCAAGATTGTAATGTTAAACAGTTACGTATAAATTTTGATATTACTGAACTTTTTTTTAAGAATTTAATCTTCCTTATGGATTCATTTTAATACAATATACAAAATTGCATATAGAATTTCTATTGTTTAAATACCTGGCAGGATAAATATTATTTTGGTAAAGTCACAATGCTCATGGAAATGTGATTTTTCAAATATTTGCTTTCTTATCAGTTATAGTAACAAATACAATGCAAGGACAGCCTAACCCATATACATACAATGCTTGTACACTTCTATTGTTGGAAATATAAGTAAACAACCCTTTTAAGCAAATTTCATTTCTGTTGAAAGTTTCGAACTTTCCTGATCATTGTATTTTATGCTTGTAAGACTTGACCTGGGTTGTGTTCTATGGGATGTTAAATGTTAGTAGGCATATATATGTCAATTAAACTTTTTGGAAACCCTGTTAAAAGGAAGTAGATGTATATTAATAGATTATTCATCCATTGGTTTTAATTTGTAATTCATTCAACATCGTGATTTTAATCAGGCTATATTTGTTGAAAGCAACGTGATTTCTCTTTTGCAGGTTGGCAGTGTTGCGTTGAATAATATACAAAAAATATATCGGTTAATTTACATTCGTGGTTGCCATTTTCTGTTTTATACTTAACACTTTCAATAACTCCCCATTTTTGGGATTATTTTTTTTCATGTTTGGTATATCGTGATGATTTTGATAATAAATTTGCATAATATTAATATCGATGGACAATCTGTATGAGCATTGCTCGTTTTCTTTTTAATAGCATTATCGTAACTATGGTTACTTGCAAATAGTCAATGTGTTAAACTTGTATTGCAGAAGATATTTGTGTGTCGGAGTTGTTACATTAATATAATTTACTCAAGAAATTTGGATAATTTTTGTTACAGATCTATTGCAGATTTTTTTTTTTTAAATCATTCATGTTGTTAATTGTGATTTTTTGCCTTTCAATAAAAGATATCTATTCCTAGTTATATGTCTGTGTATTCGTGTTTTAGGACTGGTATTACTCAGACAACCTAATTCTCCTAACTTACCTCTATAGATAGTTCCCATATCTTAAAAATTTACATTCCTTGTTCTGAATTGTCAGCCATTTTGATAGGCAAATTTCCTTAAAGTTTATGGGGAATATTGTGTTAATGATGATAAACTAATCCGATATATAAAAATAACTTATTTGTTATGCTCATGTTGGCATTCCGCTTGGTAAGTTGAATAAAAAGTGGTAGTCACATGCAATTCATCTTGGTGTTTTCTCAATTATCACATATTTGGAAATTACTCCTATAAGGGCTTGTCAGTTTTGCCTATCAAAATGGCCGACAGTTAAGAACAAGGAAAGAAAATATTGTAGATGTGGGAACTATGTATTTGCATAATTTCACAGACTGATGATCTAAATTTATCTTAGTCTCTAATCATATTAACTTTGGGTCTCATCGTGTTGATGGGAATACACAGAAATATTTAAACACTGCATAATAAGTTATGAAATAAATCTTATCAGGGTTTCGAACCCATGACTTGACAGGAGTTCTGGAACCAGTAGTCGTGCAATTGTATATAATGAAAGAAATCACAAATGCAATGATTTCCATAATTGCGACAAAAACATTCTCAAACATAATGTCCAAAACTTAATCAATAATCAGTTATGAATATTAGGGCCATAGTATGATGTCCGTTTGGTGAATTATTTACACATTTGTAAAAATAAATCGCGTTTAACACTCGAAACAAAATGAAGGCTAAGTGAAATGGCGTTAAGTATATATGCAGTTAATAAAACATCTATACTCCGTAGAAAACAAGGAAGAAGTTGTCAAGATTAAATGATATAATTTGGAAGAAATTGTTTCACAATCCGAGTACAATTATTGAGTTTTAGTCAGTGTACTAAAATGATACAAAAGCATGGAACGCAGTAGTAACATAAATATGTTTTATTTAACCCTTTACTCCATAGCTTGGCTGAATCACGCCTCTACTGGATCTCCATGTTAACGCTGATTCACGCCTCTGACTTTCTGTCGCAAATTTATTCATTTTTTCGTAAATATCTTGCATTTTAATTTATTCAAAAGAAAAGATCACTCTTTTATTAAGTTTAAGCATTTAAAAAAATATAAGGTTACTAATATAATTATTAAGTTTTAGTCAGTGAACTAAAATGATACAAAAGCAAGGAATGCAGTAGTAACATAAATACATTTTATTTAAACAGTTGTTAGGATGAGAGTACAATACATACATGACATAATAAAAAATACATTCTTTAACAAGGAACACCGCGTCGTTTTTATCTCGCCGCTATACGAGCAGTAATTTTCTATAAGTGATCAAAAAACGCTTTTAAAAAGAGCTCACATTATGAAGCAATTACAGAATCGTGCTGGCTTCTGTTTTTAAAAAATTCATAGAGTTGCATTCTAAATTTATGACTGGTTACATATTTTACAAAATAATGTATTCAATCAAAACATGCTATTTTGACATCTGTTGATTATAAATGTTCATATTTTGGTTACAGATTAAAATCAGGAACTGTAATATATAGTCATCCATGTAAGCATACCGCGTGAAGTTTGAATGCTTCCTTACTATGTATAAAGAAGTAGAAAATATAAAAGAAATAAAGTTATAGAAAGGTCAGTTTATTGAGTTCGGTTTACATGCATGGTTGATTCAAATTTAGTCGAAAATACCGTAACTTTGTACACTGACTATTGGTCAATATTTTCTGAAGCATTCCATTGGTTGACCACCTAGCAATTTGGTATAGTATAGATTCATTGAACTGTCGATATCTGCATATCTTCATGGTCAATGCACACAATACATTGGTAATCAGGCCACTGTCCATAAAGTCAAATTTATTGTGATCCTTGTCTATGAAGATATGCAAATTTTGACAGGTCAATAAAATCATACAATAATAAATATTCTCAACTCAATAAAAAAATACCATAGTCCTATAATTGAATAAATACAAATAATGCATGTATACATTTAAGCAGTTTACATATTTATATACAGTAAAACCTCACTTACAGAACACCTTAACAATAAGACCCTCTCGAAATTAAAAACACAAATTTCAAGTACATTTTTCACTGTTTTGCAACATTCAACCTCAATATTAAGACCACTTCATTATGAAGACTAAATTTCCAAGGGTGGTCTTATTATTGAGGTTTTACTGTATGTGACGATAGAAACATGGTAAATAAATATTGCTTTCATGATTTCAAGCTCCCATAATACATCGCTGAAGAAAATAAATAATAAAATCAATATAACTGCGAGTCCAATGATAGACGCATCTAGGTGACTACTGTTGACACCATCTGAAACCCCCCACCCACACAAAAGCTATTATATCTGGATAGCACTAATATACTACAATTCTACAACTAAGCTGGTGGATTAATAATAACACTGGGATATGGAAATAATATACTACAATCTTGAAACAATTTGAATTTAAAAAAATCAGCAGGAAAAAGTAAACTGGAAATTTAGCAAGCCAAGAAAACTCTCAGAAGACATTTTATATATGTTTCTGAATATCTAAGCAGCCGCTTTCAATCAGGACCATATACAGCCCTGATAAAACAGTTAAACCTCACTTAAAAACCACCTCAATATTAAGAGCATAATATTGAAGTCCATTTTCACTGTTTTGCTCTTTATCCAACCTCCATATTAAGACCACCTCAATAAAAAGGTCAGTTTTCAATGGTCCAGAAGGAGGTCTTATTGTCGAGGTTTTACTGTATACTGAAGCCGAACAAAAATCTTGCCATTTGATTACTAATTTTAATCAATCTATGAAATCAATATTTTCTGAAAGCTGAAAATGCTTATTTGAAGATGATTCCTCATACATGTGTAGTAATATAACTAAATAAAAAAAAGAAATACTGACAAAATTTTATGAATATTTTATTATGAACAGAAATTATTTTTAAAATCCATGATGCAATGCTAAATATATTATGATGTTAAGTCAAGAAAAAAGAAATGAAAATGCTGGCAGAGCTAGGTTGTGCTTGAACACATAGTTATGAATACAGATGTACAAACTTCGGTTTGTTAAAATAAAAGACTAAGTACATGTACAAAGGACGTTAACAAATAAACCACGTATGAGGGATGTTAAAAGATAAACCAAACTATTTCTACTTCCAGATTATTATTAACCTCATGATAACAAAACTTACATAGATGGAAACTCGATAATTTAATGAACTATTTCACTGTTACGCTAGTCAAATAACAAAACAATGACCTGAATAACTTCATTCAAACAATATTACCGTAAACAGATTGATTGGCACAATATCTTATAAAACTGTACAAAACCTTAGAAGCTGCTTGTAACTCAACACAAATATAATTCATCACAACAGATTGTAGTAACAAGTAAATTCAAGAAAAATAAAAATTTCACCAAAGCTAAAAATGAATTTGTGAGTACATTATTTTGCAAAATTGGACAGTTCTGTTGTAATTTTTCTGTGAAGTCTTTGTTTATAATGCAGCAATTGCAATTGTTTGATTTGACATCAAATCAAAAGGACAATAGATTCTTATCACAATGCAAAATGATTCTAGCCACACCAGAGTTTTATATAAAGAGTTGCCAATCAAACGGTTTACATCGCAGGAGAATGTAACAAGGTTATCTCCCTTCTAGATCCCTCCTCCCTGCGTTCAGTTATGACTAACAATTGCAAACATTACAAAACTATTTTGTTTTGTATCCCTCACTCACCGTATCACATTCACTGCACACGGGGAACCAAATTGCAAACGTTACAAAACGTTAGCCGCAAACTCCTTTACTGAACGCAAGTATGTAGTAGGAATATATAAGGGGAGATAATCTGACAACCTCCTGTGATTCACACCTGCATAGAGGGTATATATGATACTTCCATAAAGGTGATCACATAAAAACTGCAGATTGTTCATCAGTCATTCAGGACATTGAATTATTGTTTTCTAAACTTAGCTTACATTCATCTCCATCACTGTTACCAACACATGCATAGTTCGACACAGTGTAAGACTATATAATCCAATCTAGCATGAAATTTAAATCTGGAGAAAAATATATATAAAAACTGCAATACGTGCTTAAAATATGTTATGAAACAAGACATCAAATCATAGAACAACCACGCACCTTTCAATTATCTGCGATGTCCTTAGTCATACCATGTATCAACATCAAATGAATAGTGAAGGTCTATGATTAATAAACATAGGCAAGGTCAGTGGGATTTAACCCCGGCATCCCCTACCAAAAATATTATTTTCTAAAACAAATTTAACTTGTTATTCTCATGAACAATAATTCTTCATATGACTGAATTTCGGATTACAAATATTGATGGTAGTCCTATAAATATGACATTGTTTTCATGCTTGCATTTTTGTTATTTTCTGGCAAAGAGACGTTATGCTTGACAATGAATAATACAAAATAATAGTTAATAATTATAAACGGTGAAACGACAAACATTGAACGTCTAAATATTTGGAAATGGTTAGTGGGGTGAACACCCTCAAAACACGCATGTTGAACAGCCCCAATAATTCACAATTTAATGTGACCATAAAGGGCCATAACTCATGCCCCCCCAAACCCCCTAATCCACATCTTGTTTGTATGAATTCTGTAATCTATACCAGCAGTTGTTAAAACCTAACATAGTTTCATTAACAATTTTCAAATGTATGTTAAAATGACAAAGTATGCGAGTTAGATGAGAAACTAAGAAGCTTAAATGTTCGAATAATAATTCACTTTGAAACACAATCAACTTCCGCCCTAAAATCACAGCCCTTATAGACAGATTGCCCCACCTGTATAAATCCGACACATGATACAAAGTTTTAGCCAAGGTGTTCCAAATGAGCCTGTTGATGAAACAGTTTGATTTTGCCTGACTTTTTTCGTCATTACTATTTTTATTTCATTTCCATAATGATTCAAAGACAGCAAATTTTCCCCTTTATCACAATCCTAGACTTTTTTTGACATGTTTTTCCGCAATTTCTTGGAATTTGTCTCTCTCTTCACGCCACATCTTTGCCGCGTCCACATTTGCAGCACTTTCATCATTAGGCTCTGTAAAAAATACATTGAAGTACTGAATGACTGCACAAAAATATGTTTTAGAACCATTTGTTATATTATTTTAATCACATTCTGTTAAATTTCATTTGAAAAAATCTACCATTGATTAACCATGAAAAACTGACCCAAAATAAATATATACCTACAGTCGATCCTCGTTTATTCGACAACCTACTATCCGAATACTTGGTATCATCCGAAATAAATATCAGGTCCCGATGTATCTTATTATGCATGTCAAATTAAAATAACAGCTATTCGAAACCATGTATTATTCGAAATAAAATTTCAGACCTGTCGAATTCGAATGAACGAGTTCAGACTGAATTTACTGATGTGTCTGGTTCATCTGAACATAAAATATGTGAATGGAATTCATTTGGTATTGTTCTTTCATAGGGAACGAATCCTTGCAATGTATAACCAATTAAAGCAAGCTTATTTTATCACATTACTAACAGACAAAACTAGTAAAAATCAACTTGCTTAATGATAATACAGTAAAAACCTCAATAATATGACCACCATTGGGACCCTTGAAAACTGGTCTTCTTAGTGATGTGGTCTTACTATTGAGGTTGAAAAAGAGCAAAACAGTAGAAATTGACTTGAAAATTGTGTTCTTAATTTGAGGTGGTCTTTAAGTGAGGTTTTACTGTACTTACTTCTTTTTTGGACAAATACAGAGGAATATATTATTAGTTTATTATTTGATAATGCATATTCATTGACGACTTAATTATATAAAGTTTACTTTTCATGTTTGTTTTGGTAAACATATGAACCAAAAAAAGACCATCATAAAAGTTTAATATTTAAAAAACTCTGATATTAGCATAATTATCTTTGGAGCAATACCGCTATTCACACAGAAAACATGAAATTTGTCCAATTCGTAAACTCTATAAAGAAACTCACAGAAAAAAGAACTTTCAAGTATGAAACCTTAAGCAGACTTTAAGTAAATACATTACCTGCCAACATGCTAACTACAGATAGCAATATTTTTTCCACACTTTGCACAGGACTCCATCGTTCCGCACTGGTCTCATACCCCATGGGGTCATCCCCGGGGGCATGTAGGATGGAAATACACACTCTACCATCTGCATATACTGAATCATAGAATAATAACAAGAAATTATCGGTAGAACCGATGGATGCTTGTGAAGTATACAAGAGTATGGGGAGGGGCAGTGGTCCAGGGGTAGAGCGCCTGACATTGATTGCGAAACAAAACCGCTTGAATGAATCTGTGGTAAAACACCACTAAAATGAATCCTTGGTAAAACACCACTAAAATGAATCCTTGGTAAAACACCACTAAAATGAACTGATTGCAAAATGGAACCTCTGCAAGGCAACCACAAAATTAATCAACAATACATAATGGCACTTATTTATACTCAATATACAGGCGAGATCTATAATATTCAAAGCAAAGATAACTACCAGTGCACAGAAGGAACAAGCAAGGATACTATGTGTGTATGCAAAAGATTGTCTTATCCATTTCATACCACCATTATTGATAAACTTATCTGAGTTTTTATTGGATGCCACTTTTTTTCAGTTTTTTGGGAAGTATGGCGGGTCCTTATGATAGGGGAAGTTTGCATAATGAATCACCAAATTTGGGTATTTATAAGGCATAAATTTTAAATAATTTTACTGAAGGGGAATTTTCTTTCAAAGTATGGGGAAATATATTACTATTACATGTACTAACAACACACCCAGTTCCATTACTGTTGTCAGTGATCTTCTTTCCACAGAGGAAGAAAACAGCCAAATTAGTTTTAAACATTGTATGAGAATCAGGAAGTATATAAACACAATTTTGTATTCTTTGCAACACTGCAGACAGGAGAATACTCGTCTCTTGGGAAATTAGTAGAAGACTAATCAATTTCGAAATTAAGAAAAACGGTTACCATAGTTACCACCAATAAATGATGTGTAGAAAGCCATACTTACTGTTAGGATGGAATAAATCGCACATGAATTTCATTTTTGGAGGACCGAGTGGATAATCTGGGGGGAAGGCTAACCTCGCCGGGAATACTCCTCCTTCAAAGCATGTTCCCTCCGGTCCCCTGAATGTAAAATTATTTTCCTGAATAAACTGAACTAAATTATATACTACAGTTACTGTACAAGGTTTTTCTTGCTATTTTGAGAACATGACTTAAACCAATGAAAATGGGATTTTTTGTCAAAATTGGAAATAAAAAACGCTTAAATTAGCATTACAAAAAATTGTATATTTGATTAGGAACAACATTCGTGCTGGCAAAAGTACGTTTTATTTTGATGAATTCAACATAATTTGCAGGGCATAAGATATTTCACTCCTAACTTTTAACGCAGAAACTTTGCTGCCATTGAAGAAACGGTTTGAAACTACTGGTATCATATACAGCCATAGTGTTCTATATGGCGTATTTACTATAATAAGAATATTATAGTAAATAGGCCATATAGAACATTAAAATAGTTTGTTTCAAGTACCTGTGGTATCATAAAGCCTTCTGAGAAGAAAATAAAAATGTCATGCAAATTGAATACAAAACTATACACTTCATAAACAGAGAATTTTGAACACACTGCACACAGTTTGGTATCCTTTCCAGGTTTGGCAGCTGTGTATGAATGAAAAAGCTTCTGCTTTGCTAGTTATCTCAAAATAGCTTTGGGGGAATTCTGCCAACAATTTTGGAAAAAAAAAAATTTGCCCTAGAAAAAAATTACCAATTAATGGTTACAAGTATGGCTGAAAAAGCGTGGAAACTTCACAGTAAATACATTTTACTTTTGTGCAACACATGATAGTCATTACTCCATACAGCAGCATTCCAGTCATTCAATGTAACAAAGCTGGCAAGGACACAGGAGTTTGTCGCAAGTTCCTCCCTTTATCCCTTCTAGAGTTCTCTATATAGATGGGATAAAGGGAGAGGATTCTGGACCATCTCCTGTGGGCAAGGAGACCAAAAAATTACATAATCTTTGCTTAGGCCAATCAAATTGATCTGTAGTTCTTCGGATTTTTTAACAAAAAAGATGGGGCGAGCGAACGAAAAAAAATAATTATTTTATTTTTTACTTCTCAAAATTTCACAGGCGGCGAGTTTTTTTTTACAATTTTATTTTTCTTATATTTCTCAAAAATTTGCTGATGGCGCTGTTTCCAATTCTATTCTTTTAAACGGTAGCAAGTACAAAAACATTGAGCAATGCTGGTTGTAAACCTGAAACTAGACATCAGGCAACCACATAAGCTCACACTAAGCACCTTGTGCGTATGTGAGCTACCCACTTCAACTTGAATGTTACCATGAGATGCACAACTAGTTTCTGTTAATGAGTCATAAATTCTCCTTAAAAATGCCTTGGTGGATCTACACTTCTGATTACTTTGTTTGCCAAGTTATATTTCCTTGAAAACTGATTGAGTATTTCTTGCCTTAAACTAAATATTTAATATCTGGTACCCCGACTACTTTTGGTGATCCCTGCTTATTCAAAAATGAGTGACAGTCCTGATACTGCACAATAAGTGATACAGCTATCAGCATATCACCAAACATAACACTACCACATTCATCATGAGTAACACAGACTCATCGCTACGGTAACAATTTCAAAGCTTTATGAAGTCGGACAAAACTGATGGAGTGTGACTGTGTCATCAAGATAAAAATGCTTACATGATAAGTGCTTCCCATTCGAAGAAGTTCTCTTCATTAACAGGTCCAGCAATTATACCTTCCGGTGGATTTAATGTCATTTCTGAAAATTTAATATACAATCACAATAGCAAAAAAGACGTTTGGTACAAAATTGCTGTAAATCAGTTTTTGGAAAGAAAGAAGTTATTACAACAGCTTGGTACCTAACCTCTAAACCCAAAATATTGCAACTTCAAATGCCAGAAGGGGGATCAAGGAGTGTAGTGGTGTGGAGTTAGACAGCTGCCCGGTTAACTCTGTCTGTAGAGTGCCATACTAGTATTTCGCTGGACATGGGTTCGAGCCCCACATTGGGCAAACTTTATCACCTTGAATGAGTTCAATAACGAAATCATAAAAAAACAAAAGCGATTTCATTATTTATTGTACTAGACAGAACTCTGCAAGGAGTTCTAGCCCTGCCTTGGTCACTGACTTAATCATTTTGTCAGTAACTATGTTTGACAGTTCATTTTCAACAGTCAGACAGCTTAGACGTGTCACACAAAGTTTTAAAAACGGTTTTATCCATGGCAGATTGGCCATAGGTAAATACTATGCCACTGTGTCGGAGGAGGCGCTGTCATTCTGATCAATATTCATTATTCGAAAAGAAGAAGAAGACAATTGGCACAGAAAGGCTACAAAATGAATTACGTTTATACTCAGCCATGAGTCGTTTCAGAGCTGATCCAGCCATTGCCAAAGGAAATACACAAGCCTGTCAAAAATAATTCAAGTGCTTTCCATCTTGATACTCTCCTTCTGGAGATTGAGTTGGTGATGATACTAAATTCGCGGATGAAACATCTTCTCTGGTTAGTCAATTGCAAAAATTATCAACCAATCACAAGCCATGTATTAACTTCATATCCCGTTTAGTGTTCGCAGGCATTGTCCTAATAAATGTGAGAGACATTTTGTACGGCTACGATTTTGCTTTTGTTTTTCATAATGATTATTAAAATGGATTCTCCGTTAAGATTTATTTAAACATTCATAGTTTTTGGTGTTAGATTCCACGAGAATTGAGGATATTTATCGGGGTTTTGCCGGTGTAGACCAAAAATCATAATCAATTGGTTCATTGTCAAATATTGGTCTTTTATATTCGGATAAAATAGTGTCGGAAGATGGCTCAACAAGCTGTTGATTCGATGAAATCATCTGTAAGTTTCTAACCAGCATTATGGCCAATTACTGTGTAGACTAGCATATAATTTATGTTTTTTACATTGGGGTCATGACCTTTGTTGTGGGTCACGTGATTTAAATCGTCTCACTTTGATTGGCTGGTGGCATCGTATAGAACGACCCGCCAAATACAGAAGATGAATGAGGCTTTCTTCTGTAATTTTAAGTTGCTTTAAACTGGTTAGATCACATTCATATAGCAGACAAACTGTGGGCAAATTCTTACAAAGTGAATATAAAGTTGAGAACTTTATTGCTGTCAAAGAAATGTCATCTTCGGGTCCGCTCAAGGTGATTATTTGAAGTTATTTTGATAGAAATGTCATCAGATTTCGCGACTTCCTGTTCCATCATTTGAAATTTCTCGAAAACTGTATATCGATCCTTTTCCATGAAACGTTTTGTATGAACGCTGATGTTGTTTTTAGCAAATGAGTGTAAATTGCATGCAAGTCAGCAATGAAATCAAGCTCAAGTCATCCCCTACACATTACTCCAATACTCGTCATTATTATTATAGAGTCTTAGACAGATCTGACAGCTCTTGATTATATTGATTGACATTATTGGTGTATACTTAATTGTAGTCAAGAGCATAGAGCAGCCTTGTGGTCAGTTACGGCTGACAGTCTCAAACGTTTTGTATTGTATCCCTGGCCCACCGCATCACATTGACTGGATTCAGGGTCATCTCGGCCCACTTACAGTCTCGGCCCGGTCCGACTCGGCCCACTCTCGGTCCGGTCCGACTCGGTCCACTTTTGAAGTGCAAAGAATAGGCAAAGTTGTTCACATTATTGATGCGATATATATGAACATTCTAAGTGTTGATTTTTGATACATTGATCGTTAATATTTAAGTTAAATGTAAGTTGAAAACATTACTGAATATTCTCAGTGCATTGAAGATTTGCGGTACAGTGGAAATTTCCCCGTGATATGTATATTGGTATCTGTTATAATAAAGTAGACCATACGAAAAAGTTTAATATTTATTTCATAAATTTCACGGATACATCGCGAGAAATTCTCACAAATCACAAAATTCCGTAAACACTCACAGTAATATTACACAAGTAGAATAAATGTAACAAATAATAAGCACATACACAGTCAATAAATCACAGTATAATTCGAATATCTTCGCCTTTTCATTGCTATTAAAAAGACGAATTCTATCACATTCTTTAATATGCCGAATTGCACTTCAAAAGTGGGCCGAGTCGGACCGGAATGTGTGAACAACTTTGCCTATTCATTGCACTTCAAAAGTTGGCCGAGTTGGACCGGGCCGAGACTGTAAGTGGGCCGAGATGACCCTTTACCCATTGACTGCACACGGAACCAAATTGCAAAACGTTATGAAACGTACCTTTACTGAACGCAGGGCAGTCATGGAAATGAGCCCCAAATCATGCCAAATTGACATATTGTGGTGGTTGAGCCCCAAATGATGAACCCATACATCAGACTTGCATGCTATATTTGAGATAAGTAGTGTAAAGTTCTTTTAGTTATTTTTGCAAATTAGATGTTTTGATTAGCAATGACATTACTCTTCAACTGAGTGTCATAATTATTTTTCGAAAATAATTTTTTTATGATAGTTGCTGAAAAACCTTTAGGGTTCAAAGGAATCATCGATAACTGGTCAGTTGATAATGTAGTTAACATGTTTCTAATCTTCATTGGTAAATATTTGAAGATATTTGCTTGGCAATTTCAGGCTTTATTCGACAAGATGAATCACAGCGAAGAAATGGACACATTCCAAGGTGCTGCCAAGCCAAAGAAGAAGGGCGGTGCTAAAGAAAATATGGATGAATACTTTGTGCATGATGAGGGTGGTGGTGCAGCGGGAGGTGGTGGTAAAGCAAGTAAGAAACGTCTGTCTATTGAAAGGATCTACCAGAAGAAGACACAGTTGGAACACATTCTTTTACGTCCTGATACATACATCGGTTCCATCGAATCAGTAACACAGGTTTGTTCCAGTCTACCATTTTGTTTGATCAACTCAGTTTTTGTGAAAATGATTAATGTATACAAATACATCCAATAGGTAGATAATTTATATCTCATTAATGTTCATTTCTCATACTGTGAGCGACTTTCTGAGGGATCAATTATTAGGTTTAGAGCTTTTTGTCTATCAATATTTTTATGATGTGCAAGTGGTGAATATTCGAGATAACTTTGAAATGTTTAAAATGTACTACAGTAATACCTCAATAATGCGACCACCCTTGGGCCCCTTGAAAACTTTTAGGTAGTCTTAATACATTGTATTGAGATTGAATAAAGAGCAAAATAGGGAAAATGGACTTTTATATTGTGTTTCTTATACTTTAAGTGGACTTTCAGTGAGGGTTTACTGTACATAATTTACGCCATACATGAAATCCAATGTGGATAAATAAATCAGTACAGAGTTTGTCATATTAATATAGAATATGACAAGTCTATTTATCTTATTGGTAAATATGTCTTCATTGCAGGTTATAGCAAGCATTTTGCTAGATGTCTAATATTGGCAGTTTTCTTTATTTTCAGCCTATGTGGGTGTTGAATGATGATTTGAGTATGATGATTCAGAGGGACATCACATTCGTGCCAGGATTGTACAAAATCTTTGACGAAATATTAGGTACGTAATGTTTTTATCAAATTGAGATACAGACTGTCTTATAAACCAACTTGAAATGGTTCAGCGTAGGGCAGCTCACTTTGTCAAACACAACAACTCAAGGACTAGTAGTGTCAACCACATGTTGAAAGAGCTAGAGTGGGAAACCCTCCAGCGCCGCAGAAACACAGCCCAGGTGACCATGCTCTACAAAGTATTACATAACCATGTCGACACCAAACCGTCCCCCCACTTATACCATCAAGAAACTCCACAAGGGGTCACAACCAGCAATTTATCCCGCTTTCGGCAAGGAAATCCACCTGCTTACACAGCTTTTATCCAGCATCCATCGTTCTCTGGAATCTCTGTCACTAGAAGTAGTCAGCTAGCCCACTCTCTACGGGTTCCAGTCGGCCCTTGTTAGACTGGGAGGCATCTTATCATTTCACTGAGATTTGTTTTTAACCATTTTTTATTAAATGTGCACCCATGAATGTTTTTTATCTGTAAAAAGCTTTTCCGACTGCTGTGTGTGCTCAGTATTTTATTCATATTGCGATTACTGAACATGTTGATGATGTATTACATTTATAAGAAATACTACCAGAATTTCTTTTATAAAATAATGCTCTGCTTTTTATCTGAGTTGTATTCAAAAATATGTAAAAGTATCGTAAACTCTTCAATAACTGATTGTGCTATCAAAACTTAAACTTATCACTGGTGAGCATATACTGTCAAAAGAGGTTCTTGAATATGTCTCAGAAGTGGCTTTGTATTTTTGTGTGGACCAGTCAATTTTAAAAATAATTTTTATTTTATGACATTTAAATGAATCCATTAAGTTATTATTTGATTTAATTGTATTTGTCTTATACACAAGTAAGATGTGCATCTTTTAAGTTTTATGTTTAAACTGTACAACGTAGACTAGATTCCTGTATACTGGGACATGAGAAATCCACAAGCCCAACGTCTCAGACAAGTCTAATAGCCACTTCGGGCCACCAACGGTTAAGTTAGTCCAGGACAAGTCTGTTTTAAAGGTCTGGACATCAGTATTTATGTAATAGTTGTGAAATGTAGGGTAATTAACAAGTACACTTGTCCACATTTCCTGGACGAGTGTATTTGAAAAAATAATTATAGAGCCCCGACTATTTATGTGTCCATATTTGATTGTTTCAGTGAATGCTTCAGACAACAAACAAAGAGATCCAAAGATGAATTGTATCAAGATTGACATTGATCCGTGAGTCATTTTTCTAGTAAATGTACTTCAGTTCCTTTCTCTACCATAGCATTTATGTTTGATTTCGTTGTTGGTTGACACAGCCTATATAAATAGTTTTGACCAGATTTTTTTCGATGTGATATTAAACTTCTGCTTTAATATGTTGTCTCCATTTGTCAGCAATAATGAATACATTATGAATTGGATGTAGAAATTCATGAAAATGGTTCTCAACTTCTGTTCTAGTCTATGCCATGATTGACGCATAATGAAAAGTTCCATTTTACTTGTTACAAAGTTATGAAGTAGTTCCCCTCCACTTCCCAGAAACCTCTGCAGCAATTGATTTTGAAGTTTACTCCCACATTTAGTGCTGGATGCTTTCCCATTTAGTGTAATATCATTTTGTCACCAAAACAGTACTACACTGCAGAAATATGCAAGTTACCATAATTTCTTGACCAGGGGTACATTTAACCCTTGGGTTGACCCTTAGAACTTCCAGGAAGCCCCAAGATTCTGGTTGTAGGGTAAATTTTTCTCTAAATTATAGGTTATTTGGCTATTAAATGGGAAAATCCGGTGACGAATTATCAAAATGACCCATGGGATTCAGCGCCTAGTATTATAATTTTTTTATTTTGTTCTGTTGTAGGAGTGCTAACAAAATCAGAATCTGGAACAATGGACGGGGTGTACCAGTCGTTGAACACCAGGAACACAATATGTTTGTTCCTACGATGATCTTTGGACATCTTCTCACTTCCAGTAACTATGATGACACAGAGAAGAAAGTTACTGGTAAAATTATTGTCTTTCATTTTGAGTAAATCTTGAAACTTGCTAAATCTTACCTTGAGTTCAGGCCTTTTTCTATACTTCCCACTGGTCCGACTATCTGACCCATTCCCAAAGCCAAATATATGGGTTTTTTCCAAATAGTTTTTGAGAATATTAGGCAAACATAATTATTTATCAAAATTCCCTCTTTTGTGAAGATGATGCGAATCAAGGGTATAAGGTCATTTTTGCAAAATGCTGGAATAAATCTTTGAAGAAAGAAAATGGAGACCAAATAAAGAATTGAAGGATGTATGTGGTAATCAAGCAAATTTGTTATCACCAATAATTGAATAGTACAGTTGGACCTTGTTTATTCGACAACCTTCTATCTGAATACTCGGGATCATACGAAATAAATATCAGGTCCCGATGCAGCTCCTTATGCACGTCAAATTGAAATGGGCTGTCTGAAACCATGTATTATACAAAATTTCAGACCTGATGAATTTGAATGAACGAGGTCTGACTGTATTTCTTGTTCCAATTTAAACTTGCTGGTGATAAGATTGCTTTTTTCTGCTAGGTGGAAGGAACGGTTATGGTGCAAAGTTGTGTAATATCTTCAGCAAGAAGTTTGTGGTAGAGACATCATACAAAGAATACAAAAAATCATTTAGACAGGTAAGTAAATGTAGGGTTCTTTTTCAGCTGTCTTTTATAGTTGTTATTCAGTTATATTCCCAATGTCATAAATTATAATGTTTTTGCTTGGTCTGTCTGTCTGTCACAAAGCGTGTCCGCTGTATAACTTGAACCTGCTTGAAGCATTTTGAAATAACTTGCCATAAATGTTCACTATATTGAGATGATGAGCTGAACGCACATTTCTAGTGGTTCAGTAGAGGGCCATGGTCACAGTTAGATGTCTAAGGCCAAGTGACTATATTTCGTGTCTGCTCCATATCTCTTGAACCCCTTGAAGGATTTTGAAATAACTTTGCTCAAATGTTCATGATACTGAGACCGTGTGCAGAGACTTTTTAGTACTAATTCCTTATTTTTCCTACTTTTTGGTAACTTTTATTCCTACTTTTCCCCTACTTTTTGAAAGAAGTTCACTTGACAGCCTGCATCTAGTTTATTCTATTTATAGACATGGCAGGACAATATGATGAAGACGAAGGATCCTACTATTTCAGACAACAAGGAAGAAGACTTCACTGCTATCACATTCTATCCAGATTTAGATAAATTCAAAATGCAATCCTTAGATAAAGATACGGTGGACTTGTTTACACGTAGAGCTTACGATATTGCTGCTGCTACTAAAGATGTGAAAGTGATCTTAAATGGTAAAAGGGTGCCTGTAAGTGTGATATGTTTTTAAAAAAGTACTTTTATACAGGGCTCACTAATTCTTGAAGTAGCAGGAAAAACACAAAAAGTAGAAGGGGTCTGCGGGGTATACTCCAGTCCACTTAATTATAATCATTCATTGTCAGTGATGAGTCAAGAGATAGATAGGGACATATGAATGTATTACCTGATTACATCACTATCTCACTGAGACAAATATCACACATTCATAATTCTGTTGTCTGAATCTGTATTCTGTGATTATCATAATTTATACAGGGGTTTCATTGATTCTTGAAGAAGCAGGGAAATCCCTAAACGTAGACGGGGGTCTGGCTGGGGGGGAGGGGGTACTCCCCTTAATTATAATCATTCATATAAGAAAAGTAGCTGGATGATAATGCTTATGTTACAGGGTAATTTTACCGGCTCTTATCGACACCCCTGTTTATTATTTTACTGGAATTTACATAACATTACATTGTAAAAAAGTTCACAATTCTGTTCAATTTGTTACATCAAGGCTGATATTGTGTTTTTTTCTGATTCTGAACAAAATAGTTTCACTAAAAACAAGCACTTGTCCATTTTGTCTAGGGGTCAAACTGTGACCTTTTAGAAAATACTGGGTTACTAATTATTGTTTCTCTCCTCTAGGTGAAAAACTTCAAGGATTATGTAAACTTGTTTGTCAAAGACAAAGTTGATGAGGCAGGTGCACCATTGAAGGTCGTCCATGAGGTTGTGAACAACAGATGGGAAGTTGCTGTGACTATGAGTGACAAAGGATTTCAACAAGCTAGTTTTGTTAACAGTATTGCTACATCTAAGGTACTTTATTGCAGTAATGACACTGTCCTTTTGAACATGCATGAGAATTTTCCGTGGCTTCAGAATTGCAGATTTGACACTTGCAAGGGTTGTTTTTTAAGACAATTTAAGCCATCTTAGATGCTTATAAGTCAGGAGCTTCAGTGGACCCTATATTTCCTTGCTTTTTACCTGCTCCCTACTTTTACATGAAAATATCCTACTGACCCTGCTTTTTTGGACAAACAATATTAAGCACTGAGGCCTATAAATGAAGCATGTATAGTGACATGGAATTCTACAATTTTCTATATTCCAAAATTAGAAAAATGCACTATTAGCCCTACTTTTAGGCAGTAAACTGTGAAGTGTATAATAATTAGTACACTTACTACATTAGGCCAAAAAAAAAAGATTTGTTTACTGTATCGCTACCAATGTGCCAGAAATGCTGTGTTAAAAAAACTTGCAGCCTTTGGTTGGGAACATTTCCTAGTCTTGATCCCCTTTTAAGAGAACTATGGTTTGAATAACAGTAAGTTTATTTATAGGTCGTTTTGATTTTTAAAAAAATTAGGGCCTGCACATTCACATAGTACAGTTAGGAAATTAAGGTTTTTTAATGTCGCTTTATTAAAGTTTAACACTGTCTAGGTCTAAGGTTATGAAACGTGAGATCAGATCTTGTGCTCAAAAAATTTGGTTGAATGTATACATACATTGAATGTTTAACCATTGAGATCACTTCTGTCCCTTATAGTAATCTGTATGATAAATTTCTTCATTTTACAACAATGTTATTGTATTATACTCAGGGTGGACGTCATGTTGACCATGTAGCTGACCAAGTCATTAAGAAGTTGATAGAAGTTGTCTCAAAGAAAAATAAAGGTGGTATTCAAATCAAGCCTTTCCAGGTAAATATCATGTTGACAATTATCATCATTTTAACAGGTTCAGTTGGCCAATAAGTATATATTTTTCCCAATTTGAATGTAAAAATTCTCAATAAATCTGAAGAAAAAGATTTGGTTCAATTAGCCACAAATTGACAAAGTTAGAGGCTTTCCTCTCACAGGAAGTATATATATATCAACTGTTTAATCACTACATCCTTTATTTTTATTCCTAAAATGTTGTAATTTCTAGACTTTCCCTATTTCTAAATTTACCATGCAAAAATTTCCAATTTGAAGGGTACGAGTCTCCTTTCCGAAATAGCCAAACCGTGATACCTAACTAGTTCATAAAAATTGCTGTATAAGAGTTAAGGTTTGGAAAAATATTAGACTTGTACAGTATAACTTGTTCGAACAGTATATACACAAACTTTTTTTGGTTAAATTTACTGCCGAATATAGGTTGTTTCCCCTTATCAAAAAGTGTCTTATTTTCCCAATTGAAAAGGCACAGGCAGTAAAATAAAAACAAATTTAAATCGCTGACATGACAATAAAGTATGCTTATATTATGCTGATATGTTTGTTGTAGATGAAGAATCATCTTTGGTTGTTTGTCAACTGTCTCATTGAGAATCCATCGTTTGACTCCCAGACAAAAGAAAACATGACCCTGCAGGCAAAATCGTTTGGTTCCAAATGTCCATTACCAGAGAAATTTATCACTCTGGTAAGAACATCAGGCTTTATATTGCCAAATTGTACTTAAGAGAGCTCCTTACATTCATACAGGGTTGTATGACAGAAAAAAATCTAGTTTGACCCAAAGTGAAATCTAGTTAGGCCAGACTTAAACATATTTTTTCGGAATATACCTGAGTATGGTTACGCTTGATTTTTTACCATTTTAAAAGGTGTTTTTAATTGATTTTGGTCGTGCAATAAAAATAAACCTATTTTCTGGACTTTTTGTGCGCAAGGGGTCAACATAATTTCAATTGAGACGTTATATTTGTTATTGTAGGTCAGTAAATGTGGTATTGTTGAAAGTATTCAAAGTTGGATGAAGTTTAAGGCACAATCTCAGCTGAAGAAAGTCAGTGGTGCTAAACAGAACAAACTTAGAGGCATACCTAAGTTAGATGATGCCAACGATGCTGGAACAAAGCACTCCATGGAATGCACACTCATCTTAACAGAAGGAGACTCAGCCAAGACATTGGCTGTTGCTGGTAATTTGTTTCATTGTTGAAATCTTTGGAAGGCATGAAAAGTTGCCCCCTATTGTCTTGTATTGAACAATTTTATGAAATTTAGTCTCTGAAATCTTAATTGAAACTTAAAACTTACAGATGATCTCGATGCTTTCAGCGCAACCTTACTAACATGCTTTTGCTATTTGCATATCAGTGTTGTGTAAACCAATCAAATGTTACGTTAACCACCAAGGCAATTTCTCATCAACCGAGCAACATTTAGTACCTTGACGAGGATTGGTTAACCTTCGAGATATCCACTGAATTTTGATGAATTTACCAAAATCCATTTTGGATCTGGAGTATCCTGCAATCGTAACATCTCGGCATATTTTATGTTGCACAACAAATCTTAACCTTCAAATTGCGCCGACCGTTTTTTTCTTTCAAGATATTTTTGGTTTGTTTTGGTTAACAGAACTTCTCTAATTTTGTTGGAAAGTATTAAGTTGTATATTTTATGTTTGGTCTTTGGTGAATTAGCCGCTCATTTCTGTGCACGTAAAATGAAGCTAAGATATCCTTCTGTTGTATTTCCAGGTCTTGGCGTTGTAGGACGTGACAGATATGGTGTATTTCCTCTTAGGGGTAAAGTACTCAATGTGCGGGAAGCAACCCACAAACAGGTATGTTCTTGCACTGTATTAATATCGTCTATATGCAGAAATATGAACCAGTGACGTCCCTACCATCGATACAATCTTTGATACCACAAGCCGTTTTCTTTAGTTCCCACGGGTCCGTCCGACTATCCGACCCATTTCCCAATCAGAAAAAATCCCAATCAGAAGCACCCTACATAAAAATCGTCGACCGAAGCGACCTAGTATATAAGAGGGGAGCTGCGAAATATACATCCAAAAGTCTGTTCTTTTAACTATGAAAATTCCCAAAATTAGAGTGGAAGCGATTAAATTTCTTACCAAATCGGCAAATTTTACGACGCAAATTTTACAAATTTATCTAGGGTATTTTTTTTTAAAAATGGACAGAAAAGGCATGTACCATAGGTCAGTATCTTGAGTCACTTCTTGCTTATTTAACAGATTATGGACAATGCCGAGATAAGCAACGTTGTGAAGATTATGGGTTTTCAATTCAACAAGAAATACGACACAGAAGATCAGTTGAAGACGTTGAGATATGGTAAACTGATGATCATGACAGATCAGGATCAGGATGGTTCACATATCAAAGGATTACTCATTAACTTTATTCAACACTTCTGGCCAAACCTCTTGAGACATAATGTGGTGAATCAGTTCATTACGCCCATTGTGAAGGTAAGTGTCGCTATACTAGAAACCTAGAAATTTTTGCGAATACATATATCATGGTCCACCCGGTTTTCGTGGTACAATCGATATCAGTCCATATTTTGAATTATCAAAGCAAACAAAATCATTATTCTACTCGCTAAAGCCAGTTTTGATGTGAAGTTCTTCTTTTTCAAGTCGGTGATGCCTCTTATTTACAACTATGTAAGCGTTGCATATGTAAAAAATTACTTAAAAGTATTGTGGGGGTCGTTTCCAACGTATCGTCATGCAGTTTTAAGGGCATTTTGTGTTCATATTTCAAGATAATCGATTAATTTTGGAAATTGTCCCTCTTGTGATGTATGATTATAGCTCTGCCTATCTAAAGAACTGCTGAATCACTGCATGAAATCATGAAGGGATATTATCATAGAAAGTAAATTGTGGGAATTTTAGGAATGCCTTTTGTTATTTGTAGTAGAAATTTAGAAAAATTGCACATTTTAAACCTGTCAAGAGAACATTTCTTCAAATTGAACATGCTCATATATCCAAACTGTACTTATGAATGCATGCCACGATTTCTTGACATACCACGAAAACCCATTCAGTGACCAGACAATGTTTCAAGACTTTCATTACATTGATATTTTCGCAGCTATTATAATTCACGGAATTACATAAACCATATCGCATTACATAGTCGGTCCGTTTTTGCTGCTAGTCATTTTCACAGAAAGATAATCGTTATCAATATCATATCATTAGGTTACCAAGGGCAAAGAAGACCATGCATTCTACAGTTTACCAGAATTTGAGGAATGGAAAACTGCAACAAGTAACTGGAATACGTGGAAGATAAAGTACTACAAAGGTTTGCTCCTATTTTTTCATAAAATGATAGATTTTTGAAGAATTTTACGGGGTTTTGCCAATTTTTCCTACATTTTAGACCAATCAAATGCTGTATATGAAGCAATCAATTTGATTGGTTCATTTTTTAAGCGGAGAGGCACCAAATATAAATTAACCGAAACTAGATGAAATTCCTGTATTATAGAGTTTAAAACACGGCACCGCTATTTACATTGGAGCGTAGTCGATATGACTACTGCAAGGAAATAAATGGTAAAAATAATTTGACGGATGGGGAAATTTTGACAAACTTTTGGGGAAGGATACATGCTTTACTCTTTGGGGAATAGGGCCAAATATTGGCCCCAAACTTGCCATAAAAAAGGGCTGTAATCACATATTTGATATCAATAGGTTTGGGAACCAGCACGTCAAAAGAAGCGAAGGAATATTTCAGTGACATGCATCGTCATAAGATAGACTTCAAATACTCTGGTGCCGAGGATGATGCTTCCATTAATCTAGCGTTCAACAAGAAGAAAGTGGAAGAGAGAAAGGAATGGTTGTCTCATTGGATGGAAGAGAAGAAACGACGAGCTGAGATGGGATTGCCAGCAGTAAGTATATCATAGTTCATACCAAAAAGTATTTATTTTTCCTAATTTGAACGTTAAAATTCCGCAGTAAGTATAGCAGGCATGAGAATTTTCAGCGGATTTGACGCTTGCAATGGCCGATTTTTTAAGACAATTTAAGCCACCTTGGATGCTTAAAAGCCAGAAGCTTCAACAGCCCCCTGGACCCCTTGCCCAATTTTCAGCGGATTTTTGAAATTTTGCATTCTCATGCCTGTTATAATACCGTAAGCCTTAAATGAAACAGTCCACAGGATTTTTCCACAGTTTTTATAGCCGTTACTTGGTTATATTCCTAATGTCAAAAAGTATATACTATTCCCAATTAAAATTTGCAATAAATCTGAAGAAAAGAATTTGGTTCAATTAAGCCAAAAATGGACAAAGTTAGAGGCTTTTCTCTCACAGGCAGTTCATATAAATAGCAATTGTTGATTAATAAATCACTACATCCTTTACTTTTATTTCTCATATGTTGCTGTAATTTATATAAATGACGACTAAAATGAAAGTAGATATGATCAAAACATTATTTATAAAGAATAATCGTCATTATTGTCATTTGTTAGCCAAAACTCTGGTTGACATTTTGGTGTGGTCATCGGGTTGTCCCTCTTTCTATATGTACATCAACATCAAGCCCACTCCGCATATGACAGTTCAGAAGATGTTCTGGAAAGATTTTTACATCATTGTTTAACGTGCTTTTCAGCTTTATCTGTATGGAAAGAACACACGCTCTGTATCATTTAATGATTTCATCAACCGTGAACTTATTCTATTCTCCAACATGGATTTGGAACGATCGATTCCATCATTGATGGATGGGTTCAAGCCTGGTCAGAGGAAAGTCATGTACACCTGCTTCAAGAGAAATCTTGTCAACAAAGAAATAAAAGTAGCTCAGCTGGCTGGTTCCGTGGCAGAATTATCAGCGTACCATCACGGTGAGGTGAGTATATCGCTTTATAGCTCTTCATGGTAGTCAATATTCTCCAGCAAATGAAGATTGAAGGGCCATATAGGTGTTATATTATGGTTAATGGTCTATTGCAAAACATTCACAGAGGTTCCATTTGACCCTGGAGTTGATCCTTCGACCTCTGGAATTTCCAAAAAGCCACACTTTGACCCTAAGGATTCTTGCTAAAGGGTAAATTTTTCTCTAAATTATAGGTAATTTGGCAATAAAATGGTAAAATCCAGCACCTAAAGGAAACACTATTTCAGTTGGTTACCATTTCCACACATTTAAAGGGATTGCAATGAAACTGCATACACATCACCATGAAGTGTGGATGTTGGATGACTTAAATGGATGTTCCTGGCATTGCAAAGTGAAAGGCCCTGAATTCCTTCGACAAAAATGTATTGTTTATTTCTTCAATTAATGTTAAATATTTTTAACCTACTCTGCAATATAATCTTTACATTGATTCACATTAGAAGTATGCTTTCATTAACTGATTGTTTCAAAGTATGAAACTTGCCTATTGTCATCAATACTACAACAGCTGTGAGGAATAATGTTATTGGCAGTAGTGTCACTTATTTTTGAATTAGCAGGAAATTATCAAAAGTAGATAGGGGTTTGGGGGGGCGGGTACTCCCCTTAATTACGATCATTCATACTAAAAAAAGTAGCCGGATGATATGCTTAAGTTACCCGCTAATTCTACCGGCTCTTATTGACACCCCTGCATTAGTGTATTTGAGAGTCCTTATTGAGTTGATTTCTTCTTTGTAGATTTCACTTATGGGAACTATCATTAACTTGGCACAGACTTTTATTGGAAGTAACAACGTCAATCTTCTACTGCCCCTGGGTCAGTTTGGTACGAGATTACACGGTGGCAAGGACGCTTCCAGCCCCCGTTACATTTTCACAATGATGAGGTGAGGTTTGAACCTTGTTCTTTTTTCGATATGCTGTTATGTGACAACCCTCTATCCTAATACTCTGTATCATCCGAAATAAATATCAGGTTCAAATGTATCCTCATATGCACGTCGAATGGAAATGGGCTATTCGAAACAATGTATCATTGGAAATAAAATTTCGTACCCGATGAATTCGAAAGAACAAGGTCCAACTGTATTTCCCGTAGCAAATTGTATCTATCTCCAGTTTGAATGTTGAATTGCATGAAAGGCCACATCTGCTGACACTGCCTTGCGAAATTGGTAGATAGACATTTTTTCAAAGAAAATGACCCTTTTTTTAAGTACTTGTACAACAGTTATTAATTCCACATGACAGAAAATATCCTGCCGTAGGTCCATACAGATTTTTTAGAGCACAGCAAATAAACACCTATTTTTGGCACAAGCCATTCTGATAAAAACATTTTACCTGAAATGGCCAAAATATTTATTTTTTAGTCAGAGTCCATCTAAAATTTATACCATATTTTGTATCACAAGAAAACAATCTTGAAAATAAGCAGTTTTTAAAAAACAGAGCGTAACTACTAAGTGGCCTTTTGTTGTATTTTTTTTACAATTAACAGATGATTTTCGGAAATATGCCATTTTGAGTTGATTGACCACAAAAAAGTCCCCATTTTACGTAGGGCCCTTCTCTCAAAGCCCTTCTTATTAATCAAAGTATGTGACTGTCTAACCATTTAAAACAATATTTTTCAGTCCATTGACTAGAATGCTATATAACATTAATGATGAGCCACTACTCAACTACCTCTATGATGATAACTTGAAGATTGAACCCGAATGGTACTGTCCTATTCTGCCAATGGTACTTGTGAACGGCGCTGAGGGTATAGGGACTGGCTGGAGTACGAAGATACCGAACTTTGACACTCGTGAAATTGTTGCCAATCTTTTGCGCCTTCTCGAAGGAGAGGAACCCATACCAATGGTATAAATTTCTGCATCTTATTTTGATTTCCATGTTGCTTGTGTGTGGCCCTCGATCTTCCATTATAGGGGCCGAATATGGGCACCAATTTCTCACTAGAATAGTATCCATTTCACCCAGTCTATATGATCCAAAATATGATGTCCAGGAATTTTGGTTAAATCTTGAAAATTGTGGTGTTCAAGGCTTTTGTATTCTTTAAATGCCTCCGTACAGCATTGGTTGTTACATTTTATCATAAAACGTTTTTATTTCATTGAATGCAAGATCAAAAAAACCCAAAAAGAACCAGAACTGAAATGGAAAAAGCGTCTCAATTTTATAAAAATTGAAACAAGGACACGAAAAGTTTAAAGTCAAACCTCTCAAATTTCATGCTTAAACCTGTTCAGGTATTTGAATTATTAACATAATATCCCTTGGCACCAGAATAATGAACTACAAGCAAAGGGGAAGTGTTTTTAGAGATGTAACACATAATTATGTACAGCATATTTTGGATCATGTCATAGTTGTGTTTTTCCAGTTGCCTTCATACAAGAATTTCAAAGGTACAATTGCTCAGTTGGTCGACAATCGTTATGTAGTGAATGGTGAGATCTCAATCATTGATGATAATACCCTCGAGATTACTGAGTTACCAGTACGTAAATGGACGCAAGATTACAAGGAGGACGTGATAGAACCCATGTTGACGGCTTCAGAAAAATCTCCACAGCTTATTACGTAAGTCTATAAACAGGCATGAGAATTTTTCGCAGAAATCCACGGATGTGACGCTTGCGAGGGCTGTTTTAAAGACAGTTAGAGCCATCTTGGATGCTTAAAAGCCAGGAGCTTCACTGGACCCCATGCCGAATTTTCAGCTGATTTTGAAATTTTGCATTCTCGTGTCCGATTAATGAAATATGTTCATGTATAGGTAATTCACACAACATGTTCATTTCCCCATTCAAATTCAATTCCCCCCCTTAGAGCCAAAAAAGCAGGAAAATGATTTTCTGACAAGCAAAAGTTATATCTGATAGAATTTTGTGTTTTGTTTGTCAAAGTGTTGAATATTCTTTGGCACGGGTTTGGTGTGGTGACAGTCAACAGACTCCATTTTAATTCGGCCATATTGTCATTATTTTATTTCAGAGATTACAAAGAGTACCACACAGACACAACTGTTCGATTTGTTATCAAAATGACGCCAGAAAATCTGGCTAAGGCCGAGGAACAAGGTTTACACAAAGTTTTTAAGCTGCAAAATACGATTACAACAAACACAATGGTATGTGTTCTATAAGATATTTTTATTTATCACATTGTTTGCTGTTGCAATTTTTTCTACTGATTTTATTGCCATAATTTGGTAGATGCAAAAGGCAAGTTGAATGTAGAATTTTCCTAAACTCAGAAGAAAATCTGACAAACACTGACCATAAATTGTCAAAGTGATTTTTTCTTCATTCAAAGACCAAAGCTGAAACTGACTCTAATTACCTTTGCTTGAGAAGTGTGTCTTTGCATTGCATGTGAGGATAAAAAGTCTGTACTGAATGTTTTCATCAGGGTAGAGTAAGTTATCTGTCCACTTTAAGAATGGACAATTCAATTACATACAGGCAGACCTCGTTTATTTGACAACTTTCTATATGAATACTCTGAGCCGTGGTTAGTGCGCTGGACTTGTAACCCGGGTTCGATTCCCGGTTGCGGCAGGTCATACCCTTCCATGAAAATTTGACAAAAATGTCGATTTTCCTCCACATGTGGAGAAGTTGTCGGCTCCTTGTGGAAGGGTAAGTTAGTACTGGTTAGAATTCAGTCCAGGAAAAACTGGTTAGGTGAACCGGCCGCCGTATATAACTGAAATATCGTTGAGAAACGGCATTAAACCCGATGAAACAAACAAACATGAATACTCTGCATCATCCGAAATAACTATCCGGTCCCGATGGGCATATTCGAAACCATGTATTATTCGAAATAGACACAATTAATTCAAATGAATAAGGTCATACTGTTATAGGCACTAATCGCTCTTTTGTCAACTCTTACCCTTGTCACATGCATTTTAATCACCTTGTTTTACGATATCCAGGTATTATTCGACCACAGCGGTTGTATTAAGAGATATAGCTGTGTGGAAGACATATTGAAAGAATTCTTTGAAGTGCGAGTAGATATGTACAAGAAGAGAAAGGACTACTTGGAGGGCATGATGGCTGCTGAGTCTCTGAGATTGGATAACATTGCTCGATTTATTCTGGAAAAGATTGAGGGAACACTTACAATTGGTATGAATTATCAGTCAGTGAAGTTCAGGGTTTTCCCGAGGATTTTTCAGCTAGGGGTCCTTGGACCCTCGTGTTTGACAAATTCGGGGTCCTAAGTAAATTTGCAGGGTCCCAGATATGCAGTTTATACTTGACAAAGGTTTATTTTAGGGGTCCCAGGAATACACAGAAAATGGGAAATGGGTCCCTAGAAAGAAAAGGGAGTCAGGGACTCAAGATTTCTGTGTCAGGGAAATCCCTGGTAGTTGATAAGCATTGTTCATAGATATTTGCGCATTTTAATAATTATTTTCAGGGCTCTAGACATTTTGTTCAAAAACACTTGTCCCAGACTAATGAAAATGTAAAAATTTGTCTTGTCTGACATAGGAAGCTAGTGTTAAGTAACAAATAAACAAACACAATGATTGGACTAACAACTGAACAATTGCTGATGTTGGATAGCTTTAAAATCCGGGACTAACTTCAACTCAACTGTTAGAATAGTCCGGGATGTCGGGCTAGTGGATTTCTAGAGCCCTGAACTTGTTCATAGACATATGTGCATTTTAGCAATTTTTTTCTTGTACAAAAGCAGGTTGTAAAATATCCAAATTATGTGGAATTCCAAGCCTTTTTTTCTTCACTTCACATATTAAATTGTCTGCAAATCATTATCGTGCTGTAACACAAATTTGGGGGGGGGGGGTACTTAGATTTACCCTCGTCTGTCACACAAAACTTTTATACTGCTTGAGCTATTGGACCTTCAATGGTCTAACTTCATAGGAAGGTATATCAGCATGGAGTTTCTTGTACCTTTCCACCCAGGGGACAATACAGTTGTGGGCCTTGAAGAGGGAACATTTGCAGTTTTTAGTAAAAGAAGAGTTATGCCCCTTGATTGAGTAAAGTGGTGGCGTCTGTGATCTAAGGGCAAATTTCCATTTTTATTATTTCATTACTTTACAGAAAACAAGAAGAAAAAGGACCTGATTGAAATGTTGGTGAGACGGGGTTACGACAGCGACCCTGTGAAAGCCTGGAAAAATGCTCAAAATAAGGGAAAGGTTCGTAAAAACAGTTTTTGTGAAATTAAAAAATGCTGTATGTCCATTCATTACTTTCCCAGGCTGACCCAGCGAGAATGATGGAGACTCGAAAGATCTTAAACAAATGAACATTTCAACCTACCTCTTAAATTGTTGGCGTTTTTTTTTCCGTTTGCTAATCACAATAATTATTAAGATATTATGTACATTTGAGTAAAGCATTTCTGATGTGAGGTTACTATTTTTTAGTTTACTTTGTTAAATATTCCTGCCATGGGGCAAGACATGTTTATAGAGGAGTTCTGGCCAGTGGGTAGCAAGATGAGAAGCTGTCAGTTCTAGATTCCTACCTGTTACAATATGTTTATCTCACATAAATTTTATATCTTTTTGCTGCAGGATAAAATAGTAAGTACTGCATGATGAATTTTGTGATTAGAAAAAAGAAGCAATTTGCAAAATATGTGTTGCATTCTTTGTAGATATATTTGTAATCGTTTTATACGCCCGTTCATAGAACGGGATGTATTATAGTTTCACCTGCGTGGCTTGTTTCTCTGTTCTCTAAATATACATCCTCTCATGAAAAGTGACTTGTAATTGTCATAATTCTTTCATCACATTAATGTAAATGTTCTATCTTGGTTTTTGGACTGGATTCAAATAGTCAGCCAAAACTAGTATACACACTTTTTATCAGTGTCGGATATTTCAAATAGACAGCCAACACTATATATTTTATCATGTCATACATTTGTCTGGTTTTGGACGCAATTTGTTGCATGAAATGGGTGGATAATGACAATTTTATTATTTATTAAATTCTTAACTCGGGTCAGTTTGTTTAATCATTTTGGTAGTCTGATATCTGATGTACCTTGACTGATGTCAGGGCTCTAGATTATTTTCAAATACACTTGCTGTGGACTAGTGTACATGTTAAATTTGACTTGTCCGACATGGGAGGCTAGTTGTCTGAGAACAGAATGGGATATGGATTAACATTAATCTTGTTTAATTATTGAATATTAGAAAATTGGCCAAGTTCAAAGCCACAGTTATGTCACCATGATGTAACTGGACCAACACCCTGATGTGTTAGTTACCATACAGTTAACAACTACATGAATAATGTAATAACTGATAAGATTTGTTAATTCCATTTTTGGGTAATTTATGTAGTATTGAGTCTAGGCCGTTTATAACAGACTTGTCCAGGACTAACTTCAACTCAGCTGTTGGTAGCCCGAATCAACTTGTCCGGGACGACGGGCTTGTGGATTTCTAGAGCCCTGGATATAACTCTTTTATTCTTCCTATTCCTTTTTCACCCGACTTGATGTTTCAAGTATACGTAGGCTTTTCATGTCACATTGCCATTGTACCACATAATTATCTATTTTAACGATGTTCTTATTCATTTATGATAATCAGAAGGTAGTAAGTATGTTGTGTTAGATTAGCACAGTCAATGTATAGATGGCTCCCACTTTTACAATATTTACCTCCCTTGTTCTGAATGGTCCGCCATATTGATAGGCAATTTTCTTTTAAGTTTAAAGGGAATATAATATAAAAGATGATAAAATAAAATCAGATATATAAAAATTAATATTCATTATACTCATGTGCCATGTGGGCAGATGGCTCAGGAAGATGAAGAAAAAGTGGTTGTCACATGCAAATTCTCTTGGTACTTTCTCAATTATCACATATTTGGGAATTACTCCTATAAGTGCTTATTAGTTTTGACTATCAAAATGGCTGATGATTAAGAACAAGGAGGTAAATATTGTAAATGTGGGAACTTTCTATTTGTATAGTTGCTGTCATTTCACACATATGTTTATCTACACCAGTCTTCACATGAAAGATTTTGTATCAATTGCGTGAATGCCATACCTTCTTTTAATAGCAGTCCACTTTCTTATGATGGAATTTCAAGAATTTTTACAGATGATATGCATGATTTTTATGTGATTCGTAGTTTGATAAGTTTGAATATTGGCCGATATCGTTATGCAATGTACCATGAAATACAGGGGTTCCACTAGGTGCTGAATCTGCAGGGTCATTTTGATAATTTTTTACCGGGTTTTACCATTTTCTAGCCAAAATGCATGTACCTTTAATTTAGAGAAAAATTGAACCTTCTGCCAGAATTCTTAAAGTCAAAATGTGTCTTTGGAAATTACAGGGGTCAAAGGGTCAACTCAAGGGTCAAATGGAACCCCTGTGAAAACTAGTTGAACCGTAATAAAATGCAAATTGAAATAATGATTTGAATCAATTATCATTTCATCTCATTGCTTGATATATTGAGTGCTGATTGCTTATTGTACAGTTTGGCATGCACAGTAGAACCATTATTAAGCCAGTCTGAAAAACAATTATTTTGATCCCTGAAACGATAAAACAGTGTTTAGATTGGTTCTACTGTATTTTCGTCCAGTGATATCAGAAGTCTTGTATGCATGTTTATTATTTTATATTCCTATAAATACGTGGAATGTAGTTCCATTTTCTGTGTCGACAGATTTCTCATTTAGGATTCTGTTTTTGATTCAATGTTTCACTGAAACTTTTTTTATGGATTAAATTTACTGAAAAAAATAAATAAACTGAATTTTCAAATTCATATTGAAACAAATTTCATTGCGAATGTCAGCAAAATATGTTTAAAAAAGGTGTTATACTTACAGTGCAACAAGATAGTATTTACATTTTAATACTTTAAATGAATGATACATGTAGTATAGTGCTGTTAGATTGACTGCAAAACAGGTGCATGATCTGACAGGACCCATCCATGTCAGTTAAGGTAGGTATATGCTCTCGTACATAGAACTGTAGCAGGGGTACTCAGTGTCAGGCTGAATATTTCATGCAAACTTGGACTGGTACTCGGTGTCAAGCTGAATATTTCATGCGAACTTGGACTGGTACCCGGCATTTTCACTATTTTTATTGAAGTATTGTTATCATTGTAGATGATTGAAGAAGATCTGAACAACGACAAAGACGTAGAGGATGATTCAGGACCAGATTTCAATTACATTCTTGGAATGCCTTTGTGGAACTTGTCCAAGGAGAAGAAAGATGAACTTTTGGGCAAGAAAGAAGCAAAATGTAAGGAATTGTCAGAGTTAAGAAGAAAGACTCCAACTGGCTTATGGAAAGATGACCTGGAAGAGTTCTTGGCTGAATTAGATGTATGTACAATGTATATATATATACAGGGTTTATTTTGTGCATGGTTTATTTTATACAGGGTTTATTTTGTACAGGGTTTATTATGTACAGGGTTTATTTTGTACAGGGTTTATTTTGTACAGGGTTTATATGTATATAAACTGCCTGTGAGAAAAGAGCCTCTAACTTTGTCAAATTGGGAATAATACATACTTTTGGGCAGTGGAAATATAGCCGAATAACGGCTATAAAACAGCAGAAAAAAACCTGTTTATATTTTGTTTGTTTGTTTTTCCAGTGGGCTTGATTTAAATTATGCCTACGCCACCTTTGTTCAGTGTAACTTCTCAACTTGAGGTACAGTCAGACCTCATTCATTCAAAATCATTGGGTCCGAACTTTTATTTCAAATAATGCATGGTTTCGAAAAGCCCATGTCAGTTTGATGAGCATAAGAAGATACATTGGGACCTGATATTTATTTTGAATGATACCAAGTCTCGAATAATCGAGGTCCCACTGTATTTCACAAGTCAAGAAAGAGGAGTCTCTGATAGAGAGGAAATAACTGTCCATTATTGATGAAAGATTATTTTCCAAAATTAATTTGGTAGAAATGCTTACAGCAAGAATATGATCGAACGATCATCATGAATATGATAACCTTAAAATTAATTTTTCGCCAATATTTTGGCATTACGCTTTTATGAAGATATTATGTTAGTGTCTATGTAAACGGTTATCTCATTTATATCATTCAGAGAGTTGAACAACAAGAAAAAGAAGATGAAGTTATTGGCGCTGGTGCCGGAGCACTCAAGGGTAAACCAGGAAAATCAAAACGTCCCAAGAAAATGATTGAAGAAATCAAACCCTCTCCTCATGGAATACGTGTTGTTCCAAGATATGATTCCATTAAGAAGAAAGCTGAAGGGGCTAAAAAGACGAAGGTATACATTTGATATTATCTTGAAATGTCAAGATCAGAAGTCTTGGTATGCATTCTGTTTTACTGCATTATGTTGGTAGGGAAACTCAACTGCCAAAAATTTATTTTTCATGAGAATATATCAGGGGTTATAAAGTGCCAAATTTAGGGGTTTCTGTGTCACTTTTAGATCGATGTAAATCTGATGATTTGTTTGGGGGGTAGGGGCCGAATCGCGACTGGTACGAAACATCTTGTGTACGAATGCGTTTCAATAGTCTTGATCATCAGACGCCTGCATCTGATAATGCTGGATTTTGAAGTTTCGATCAGAGCAGCTGAGTGATTGAGATCATTTGACATGACTTCTGCTCAAACTATGAGTTTGTTTTGATGACATTCCGAGCCCACTACCATTTAGTTTAGGTTTGTACAGTAATTATCGTAGGCTTGTATGTTAATTGAGATGCAGCCCCGACCTCCTGGAAATCTTCAGGATTGAGAACATTCAGCTGTTAGAACCCCTGATATATGCATCAACTGCTGTCCAGTGATGTTTCAATCTAAGTCAGAAGTACGCTTTAAATTTGAAGACAATTATTTCAATGGTCTAATTTCAATGAAATACTTCGAAACCAAAGAAATGTCTCGTTGGTTGCTAGTCAACCCATGGTTGATATTGAATAAGTGAACATCGAGTCTAATGAATTTTGTTCAAAAAAATATGTTTATAGCCTATGTGAAGTAGTTTAATATCTTGTCACATTCAGGAACAAAGATATTAAACCGTTGTCCTGTCCTTTTGCTATTTTCTGGTTGATATCAGAATATCATATAACATGTTTTCACATACCAGGAGCGCAAAGATGCTAGAACCCTCGACTTCACCAAGATGGACGATGAAGATGAAATTACAAATGAGCCACTGTCCTTAGCTGATAGATTAAAATTGAAAGGAAGTCCTACTGTTGATGCAATTAAAGGAGAAAAAGCGGAAATAAAGAAGATTGCTGTTAAACGAGAGCCGAAAGGTATTTTATGATGTTGCTGAAATATTTATAATAATGTCTCCGAAAGAATATGGGGGAACATCGTGTCCTTCTGATACCTAGACTTCTCGAAATCATTGGTATGGACATGACTGGACATATTTTGACCAGGTCCGACGATTGTTTTAATGGAATCAGTCGACTGTCCGGTGATTTTTCGCAATAAAGGTTACTGTGTATCCGTATTTAAAGCTGTCAAGAGTAGCCGTTTTCATATGCTGAAATCTTCCAATAAACCCATCGCTATGCATTTTACAAACGGCCTCTGTTGATCATTGCGTCGTGAAAATATTATGAACAATTATCACCTCCGTTGTCAACTGATTAGTGCTGTATACTGATGACTTGCTTTACTTGTCTTAGGGCCATTTAAGGTCAAACACATACAGTGAATTAGCAGTTTTTGAGATGACAAGTTTTTTGCAACCATTTTTTAACTGATTGTGAGATTATTCAACAATGAGGCTTATCTGAAACTTAGACTAATTATTGTTTTGTTAATTGAATTGTATACCAGCTGAGAGTGATTGTAAACAGCAATATTCATTGTTAATGTTGAGTGTTGTAGCTTTTTTTAATGTAAATAGAAAATTGTGACATAAAAATGTGTTCCTATTTGTGAATCAAGTACACATGCACTTAAATGCATTTCTAATTGGTCACAGCTTATATTGTCTTCTTTTTTTCAAAATGAATTCCATGAAATAAAAGTTCACTAAATTTGATTTAATTCATTCCTTCCATCCAACTTTTTGAAACCCTAGATTTACACAGGGTTGTACAAAATATCGGCTATAGAGATATAGCAGAGTCATTAGGTATAAATATAATATAATTGTTTGAACACTATTTTAATTTTAATATTATCTGTTCTAAAAACAGAAGTTCTTCTTGCAGCTTCAAAACCAAAACAGATAAAGGATTCTGTATCCCCAAAACAGATAAAGGATTCTGTATCCCCAAAACAGACAAAGGGTTCAGTATCCCCAAAACCGAGAAAGGGTTCAGTATCCCCAAAGAAGAAAGTGGGCAGGAAAAGAAATCCGTGGTCCGACGATTCAGAAGTTGAAGATGAAGTTTTATCAGAATCGGACATGGATGGAAGTTTCCTTGGAACTGTTATTCCCAGAGATGGACCACGTAGAGCAGCTGGTGAGTGATGATAGTTATCGGTTTTGAATATTTTGCATTTCTATTACTTTTCCCCATATATATTACTTGTCCCTATTTATTTTACTTACCTCCATTTATTTTGTTTTCTTCCATTTATTTACTTACCTCCATTTATTTTGTTTTCTTCCATTTATTTACTTACCTCCATTTATTTACTTTTACTCATATTCATTTTTACATGCAGGAGTTACCTTTTCACATATATTTGACTTTCATTGTGTGTTTTACTTTTTTCCAATTACTTTTCCCCATATAGTTCACAATCACCTGTATAATTTACTTTGACTTGCATGTTTTTACTTTTCCTCATGTACATATATTTTACTTTTCACAATATGTGTAGAATTTTTTTTAATGGGTGCATTGTTAAAAATTCAAACATTCGCCATCATCTCCGATATTGTTGGTGGTAATACCCGATTTTTGGCCCAAAAAATACTTAACTTTCTGTAAATCTATTACAATTTATTTCATATGGGATTTACAACCTCTTCTGTAAGTGACGTCATTTCAAGAAAACGCAACATGTGATGTCACTATTTGTAAGCAGGAAACAATATTTACTTCATGTGGCGACTTCATTTTCATATTTCCATATGGGGCAATTATTGCTCACTGTCAGTACATGGTGACGTCACATGTGAGGTTTTCTGGAAATTTTGTCACTTGGAAATCGTAAATGGGTGCATTGTTTAAAATTCAAACATTCGCCATCATCTCAGCTATTGTAGTTGGTAATATTCTGATTTTTGGCCCTAAAATACCTAACTTTCTGTAATTCTATAACAATTTATTTCAAAGGAAAAATACATATTATTTGAGTTACTTTCAGGTTAAAAAGGTCTGTTTCCTAGAACCCCACTGACTAATAATTTGCCCCTGATGACGTTTTGTATGCCCAGTAATTCTGAAAGACGGAAGAAATGAAAAATTCTTCCTACCTACCCAATTTATTTCAGAATGTAACAAGGGACAGACTTATATGTTTTACGCCTTTCATTTATTTGACTACAATTGGGTGTTGAATTTGCATTTCTGTTGAAATTTTTAGCGAAGCAAATCAAATACAATTTTGAAGATGATGACGAAGTTGCGAGTGATGGTGAAGGCGAATTTCAAGCAAACACAGCGATTGATAATAACTTTGAACCACAACAGATCTCAGACATAAGTGATAGTGACGATGATGACGATTTTGGTGTCAAGAGAAAGCCTGCCGCTCAGTAAGTAATGATTGCTCCCCCATCAAACAAGTTTTAGGAACTCTTTTGAATTGCCATCAATCCTGATTATCATCTTAAGAATATCGTCTTACTAGGATATCACTAGGGGCTGAATCTCTCTGGGGTTCAACTAGGGGCTGAAGCTCAAGGGTCATTTTTGATAATATTTGATGGTACTTTACCGTTTTATAGCCAAAATACCTGTAATTTAGAGAAAATTTGACCTGTGGCTTTTTGGAAATTCCATGAGTCAAAGGGTCAATGGAACCCCTGATCACTGTTAAAGCACTTTCAAATATTTGCAACTGTAAATTTGTTAATAAAATCTAAAACCTAATACAATTGTATTTGTGTTTTAATGATTGACTCATTTTTTTGTACAGAAGTAAATCAGCACCGCCTGCTAAGAAACAAGCTGTGATAGAATCTGACTCTGAATTTGATGGCGGTGATGACGACCTTGCATCATCCAGTAAAGATGAAAAAGATGAAAAAGATGACGAATGGTTGAGAATTACTGGACAAGTCCCAGATAAACCATCCGAGATTGCTAAACCACCAGCTAAAACAAGTAAGTTTTCGTCAAACATTTTTTTTGAAAATTCCTGATCTTTTTGTGGATAACTTGCGGTGCTACAGGCAGCTTTGTCAGCAACTCACAACTACTTTGAAGTGAATTCCATAATTGTGAACCCCACAACTGTGTGGGGGCATTTAGGTTTGTCCGTCTCTCCATCCGTCTGTCTGTCTCGCAGAACTTGTGTCTTTTCGTACCTCAAAAACTATTCCTCTTAGAGTAACAAAACTTCATAGGAGTATAAGTCTAATTTAGTCTTCACATGGAAGTGTTCACTTATGTTTTTTTCAATTGCATTTATTTAATGAGAGCAGAGTTGTGCCACTTTGAGTGAAGTAAGGGCACCTATGTCCTGTGGACTCATTTCAGTTATTTTTTCATTGAAGATTGTTTATAATTAAGAATTCTGAGGGAGAGATTTTCAGTTGTACTAAAGCAATTTGACTAGATTTTCATGTTTTGTGAACTTTTTTGTTAGACTCGGAACCAATTATGTTTGATGACAGTGATGTGGAAGAATCGGCTCCCCCTAAAGAAGAACTTTTCAAACAAATGAAGCCCTTGAAAGCAGACAAGAAGCCGGCTACCAAGAAACCAGCCGGTGAGAAGAAACCGAGGGCTCCGAAGAAAAAGGCAGAGAAGAAAGGTATATATATTTTCCTGTTTCTTGGTTTATGAGACTGAAAAAAATTGAACACAACTAACTATTGACAGATAAGTACGGACTCTGCTTTGCTGGTGGTTTTTTTGGGTAAATTCGAGTGCGTTAGGATATAAATGGGTTATCTTTTCACAGATGTCTTATACTGTGATTGATTCTTTGTTCTTTATTTGTAAGCACTTTGAAAGTTGTTTTTGTGAATTGTACGAAATATGCTCTGGCACAATTTATTGATTGTTTGAATGTATGGGTATTATTTTGGTTTAATCTGTCGAATTGATCTCTTTTTGTTAAGAATTACACCAGATAAATAATGTTATCTGTGTGTGTTTGTGTGTGGCAAGTCTTGCTTGCAATAACTATCCATTTAAATTACAACATTACAGGGTGATTTGTTGTTTCTTGAATTTGTGTGGCAAAAATGGTAAATATCTTCGACATGTATGTGAGTTGCAAATCCTATGTATATGTATGGGTTATGAAGGGTACACACATACAAATGTTATTTAATCTATTGGCCTTGCACCAATATTCCCTCTAGATCCCAAGCAGCCAGGCATAACCTCCGCCTTTACAAAATCCACCGCCTCCAAACCCAAGAAAATTGTGATTTCCGATTCTGATGAAGAATTCAGTCCATCTCCTCAGAAAGGTATTCTAAAATACGATCAGGGGGTCTTAAACGACCCCTTTAACATAATATGTTGCTCTAAACATCATCTAATTGGCAACTGTAGATTGTTTAAATTACAGTTTCTGGTTTATTAACAATGTTAATTATGTGTTTTTGTTTCCGACAAATTTGTTCACAGTTCTTAGTAAAGTGCACTGCATGTTTTCTGGTTAGCAAGTTAGGAGAAACTTTTGATGGTATTGTACATTTACAACTTGAAAACTTAATTTAATTGATTTTGTGACAACTTTTGTTAATCAAGTTAAGGAATACATTCAAAGATAATAGCCAGGCTTCTCAACAAAATCTGCACAGTTATTTTAAACTGCAATTTTAGTAGACATTATTTGATTAGATACAATTTAGGAACAAAAACCGTGAAAAACTTAGTTCCAAAACTGTACAGATTATTAAATATTCATGGGCATGAAATATTATTGTGTTTATATGGCGGACATTATCGATTGTTGGCGTGTTAATTTACGGAGACATTTTGTGCATAAATGTTGAAATTAAGTTTTTAAAGTCAAAATACTTTTTCCATAGATAATTCTTCCACTTACCTTGGTTTAAACATTTATGTTTTCTATTTCAATGCCCTTTTTTTATTTAACTTTTTCATTAAAATACTGGTACATTTTTTATCAAACACATCTCGTTCCTGCTCCACGCTTACATTTTCAGCACATTTGTTGCATTGTTGTTGAATATTTTTATGAGGTTGTGTTGCACTATCAATGAATACCAGTAAAAATTATGGTATTGATTAAATTGAAGGGCACATAGTGGTGCTGGGGTAGGGAACATCTGACTGCTATAAATGATGGCTGTGAAAAGAGGCGACGATAAATAAACGCAAATACAAAAAAAAAGAAGAGAAGGAGCTTTTTATTATCATATTAAGTTTAAGGAAGACCTAGCTGCATTTAAATGCCCTGATGTTAAATATGTAATACTTAACTCACCTGCACTCCCCATGCAAAACGTAATGTGTAGTGTTTGCTGCTATTTTAATGTAACTTCCGGTTTCGTGGCATCTTGGTATTTTGATAACAAAACATGCATTAAAACAATTTGGCATACTCCGAAAAATACAGAAAAGAAATGATCTTAATATATACTGAGGTGGTGTTAATATTGAGAATTAAAGAAAGATCAAAACAGTGAAATTTGACATGAAAATTATGTTCTTAATTTTGAGGTGGTCTTATGATTGAGGTGGTGTTAATATTGAGGTAGAATAAAAAGCAAAACAGTGAAAATTGACATGAAAATTGTGTTCTTAATTTTTAGGTGGTCTTACTATTGAAGCGGTCCTTAAGTGAGGTTTTACTGTATTACATTGTTCAAATGCAGTGATTATCTTAATTAACATAACATTGTTTTAACATCGTTTGAATGGTAGATGTGAGTCAGTAATAATTGACTAAAATTATATATAAATTTCAGAGTCAAAGGACAAAAAGACAAAGAAAAAGAAGAACCCGTGGTCAGATGATGACAGTGAAGATGAGAAACCCAAGAAGAAGGCGGCAGCTAAGAAAAAACCTGCCAAAATTGACTCTGACTTATCAGACATATCGGACATATCGGACATTAGCGATATGGAAGTAGAAGAGGAGAAACCCAAGAAGAAGCCGGCAGCTAAGAAAAGACCAGCCAAAATTGACTCCGACTTATCAGACATTAGCGATACGGAAATAGCCCCGAAAAAATCTAAACCCTCCAAGGTAAGTAAATGCCTTATAAAATACATACTGGAGTTTTCTTTGTTCTTTTTTATTTGACATTAAGCATCCCTATCCAAATTTAAATTTTGTAATTTTTACATCTTCATATTACCAATAAAGTTTTAAGCGATGAATCACTTTGCAAATAATGAAGGCACTGATCGGGATCGCGAAACTGGCAACCATCTTGGTTTTAAAGGATTTTTCTGAAACTTCACACAAATATTCTACATGTAGTTATATGTGACTTACATTTAGATATAATTCACTTTGGTTTGAAGGTCAAAGTGGGTCCCCGACTTACAATTTTAACAACATCTTATGTTCTTCAAAAATAATCGTTCAATACATTTCATTTATTTTTTAGAAAATGAAAGCTGGCCTCGACGATGATTTCAGTGCCTCAGATATGGACGAAGACTTCGCGCCTGCACCGTCACGAGGGGGACGTTCGAGAGCTCCTGTTAAATATAAATTTGACGACTCCGATTCAGAAGACTTTGATTGAATCATAGACGGATAACAAATGAATTTGAATCTGAACAATGTTGACTAGTTATGTCAGTTGATGAATCTGGATGTAAATAAACGCGCAACTTTCATTGTGCATTGAAATACATGTATTGCCATTATTACTGTGGGCTGTGAACTGTATTAAACAAAGACAGTGTATTTGGCAGCTGGAGTTTATCTTAAATATACAGGGCAGTATGAACTATAAATGGTGTTTGAAAACATTTGACTGCTTTCATGTAATGAGCAAATAAATATACCATTCTGTGCTCCTTGCCGATAGTCACAGACCATAGAAGAGCATTTGTTGTCTTTTTGTTGGTTTTCTGTTGTGTCATTGAATAGAAACAGAGTTCGCACTGTCTCAAAAAGTGCTTTAATGTATTGCCTATTCTTGAAAATTTCCTTAAAATATCGAGACATCCCGTGGTATTCAGAGTTTCGTTAGCAAAAACACTGTTTTAAGGAGTGAAATCTCATATTTCATGTTAAAAATGATAAGCCCTTGATTATCCTGAAAATAAGTGCAATTGTGTTCTTTTTTTCGAATCTGTTAACCCGGAAACAGTTCTTGTTCCATTACATACATTCTTCTCCATAATCATTTTTTAATTGGCAATTTCATTTGGGGGGGGGGGGGTGTTGTATTAAAATCTGATGATTTGATCTGAACTGCAGTAGGATGATATATTTTTCGCCTTTCTGATTGGTTTTATCCCCCATTTGTGTAGATATATCACTCGTTAATATATTCACCATCGAACTGTAGAAGGTCATCAACTCCATTCCTCTATGAAATTATTCTATAAAACAGCATTGATGTTCATTTATTCAATTTTCAGTTACTCACAACAGTAGACAACAATTCGATATTGTTGCAGTTTTACATATTCATGTTTTTACTGAAATTTTACTGAACATTTTATGCCTCGTCTGTACAATATTTGTAAGATATGACTTTAAATATCTTTCTGTCATTTTGTTGATAGCTCGTCTGTCTATGTAGTTTTCATTTTCATAGTGTACATTGTTTATTATTTTGTAAATCTCCCTGAATCTATTGTCTGAGTTACTCTCTCAGTTTGTGTGTGTAATTCCATCTTATTTCAGCGATGTTGTACTGAAATGTCCTATCTTAATGTTTCCCAATTTCTCTTCATTCGTTGTACGTGAACATTAACATTTTTTTCTCATTTTGTGTTTTGCACTTGGGGTCTTATCTTGTTAAACATCACATTTACAGTCAATTTTGAGAGGAGCGTTCTCACGCATTTTTGGTTCCTCGGCCGGGTTCGCTTCCCCCAATATGATATCCACCCAGGCACCAGCAGAGGAACCTCTACCCCCTCAGTAAAAAATTACGGCGATTTAAAATTTCCATTCTCTTGCTCGATTGGTCAGGGTTCTCTCTAGGATTTCAAAGTCATTATCAGTTTACATACCGATTATATAATAGTCATTTTTCTATATTTACTCGTTTCCAAGGTTACGAATATGTGTGGTTCTGTATTTATGTGAAACTGTGTGATTTTTTTCAATATGTATGTATCATTGCAAAATCCTGTCATATTCATTATTTTCATGTGCACAACTCATCGGTTCATCCAAACAGTGCAAAAATTGTCAATTCATTTACACACAAATGTTGGGTTGATATGGTATTATAAAAACTATCACAAAAATTTGGTCATCTTCAAAATATCTTTTTTACATCATCACTGTTTAAAGATACATATGACAAGAATTGCATTAAAATGTCCACTGGACCAAAAAAAACATGTTTTTATTGTCTTTCCTGGGCCCTTTGGACCCCTGAACTATTCTATTCAAGGATTATTCCGCCGTTTGGTACATCACCAAATTAGAACGAAATAATTTTTATCAACTTGCAACTACTGTCTGATTATATATAAGGCTATATAACCCGAGTCTTCGAGACCAGTCTCAAAATACAGTCTATGGCATTGGTTGATCCAAGAATGTGCACAATATCAATATAGCATACTAGCAAGTGTCTACACTTCTTTCCAAATGTAGTGAAATCGAATATTCGTTTGTACGTTCGAATACTGATTCGGCATTCAATATTTGATAAAATATGTATTTCAATATAAAAGCTGAATGCCAGTGTATTAAATTTGTAGCGGATCCGTAGTCCATTGGTAATGCGCTGGACTTGTAATCCAGGGATCGCAGGTTCGATTCCCCGCTCCATCAGTGACGGTACTAACAGCCTTTCAGACGTGACTTTAAAAACCGATGTCCCGTGTATGATGCTTTACATCGAGCACGTAAAAGAACCAGGGGTGCTTCTTGAACTGGGGCATCTCCTGTATCATTCACTATCCTCCAAAAATCTAATATGACTAACATTCTTCTGGAGGCGGGTGGCGATGATAAATAGGTGTGGGCTTCCTCATTTGAGCAAGGATAATGGTTAATGAAATTATAGATCTATTTGCATTCAACTTTTTATAATTTCGTTAAGGGCTATTCCAGGAATATCACATGGGGTAGGATCGGCAGTTTGAAAATACAGGGACCACCAACAGAATTTTAATTCGTTTTCAACCCCCCTCCCCCCCCAGCACCAAGGTATCTTAATTGGTTGTTAAATGCACACCCTGCCCTGTAGTTTCCTAAAATAGCCCTTAGCAATAAATGAGCAAATGATTTAATATCCCTTCAACCAATCTCTGTTGCCAAGATCCCTACCTTGAAACATACAAATCTTAGCCAGTACATCTTTGGTTAAATAAACAATAAAAATAAGACTTTAACCTTTTATTTTATCACCATAGTAACATAAAGCACAAGTATAGCCTGCAGATGCTAACGCTCGTCTGATTTAAATACTGGACATGAACACAACACATGTACATAATGAGATTATATTCGTTAAAATGAAAGATATTTCGGTCATCTGTTAAATACAGTCGGACGTCTAGTGCATCATGTCTGAAATTAAATTTCAAATAAAACATAGGCACGTCAAATTGAAATGGGCAATAACCGCAGTATAAATTCATAATTATGTACACAATTTTAACCCAGATTTAACAAAAATCAAGTTTATTACCAAATAAATAATTTACATATAGATTGTATCAATAATTTAATATAATTAAATAAAACAAATGACCCGTCACCAATTGTCAATCAAGAATTCAGTTGACCAATAATAGAATTATATTTAAGTAGTACAGTAAAACCTCGATAATAAGACCAGCTGTTGGACCCTTGAAAACTGGTCTTAATATTTTGAAGAGGTCTTAATATTGAGGTTGAATAAAGCGTGAAAATGGACTTGAAAAATTGTGTTCTTAAGTGGTCTTGTTATTGAGGCGGTCTTTAAGTGAGGTTTTACTGTACCAAAAATGTAGATGCAATTAAATTATTGCACATGGTTGCATAATCCAATGTATTCACTTGGAAACCTTCGACAAACAACCTTTAAATGCAGAGAGATCTGAATAATTGTTGATACCCACTCTACACTTTTGCCAATTTTTATTCAAATCTATACTGTAATAATATTATAAGAGCCTAAGGTGGAGTTTCAGTCTTAAAATGTTTGCATGTAGGGCCCCGGGACTTTTAATGTCCGATAGTGAAACCTGACTTACCCATTTCACGTTGATATTTTTGACTAAGTTTGAACTCAAACAAAAACAGTAACAAAGTAGGATTTATGTTTAGAGGTTTTTGAATGTACATGTTACGATGTATGAAATATCATCACTCCCTTCCGTGATAATAATCAAAGCAAAATAGTCATGTAACAATGATAGTAAATTACTAGAAATTACTAGTGAAATTATTTTCAATCTCAATATATTATAGCGAAAATGGAACAAGTGTAAATAGGGAGTTAGGGGCACTTTCAAAAGTCTGGTTCCCCTTGGTTCCCTTTATAGGCTGGTACCATGTTTCATTGATAATTAATGAGAAATCAGCAAAACAAGGGAGCCAGCATAATCCCAGAATGTCTAAATCACAACAAGGAATGTTTTTTAAGCTGGTTCCACTTTCATACATTTCCATAAGTTAGGTACCAGCATCATCTATACAATCAGTAGACTGGTTCCTCTGTCTTCTTCATCCAAACCATGAGTTATCACTAGCTGGTTCCACTTTCATACATTTCCATAAGTTAGGTACCAGCATCCTCTATACCAGCAGTGGATTGGTTCCTCTGTCTTCTTCATCCAAACCATAAATTATCACTAGCTGGTTCCACTTTCATACATTTCCATAAGTTAGGTACCAGCATCCTCTATACCAGCAGTGGATTGGTTCCTCTGTCGACTCCATCCAAACCATGATTTATTACTGACTGGTTCCGCTTTCACGTCGGGTAATGAATTTGAACGAGACAATTTTTGAAGTTCCATTTCAGTAACTTTTTCTTTTCTTTTTTTTAAAAACCTGCCACTCATAAATCCTGTCAATAAAAGAAACAAATTTGTTTTAATCGTCTCCGTAATCTTCAGCTCTTTAATATAAAAACAATAAATTAAGCACATACCGGTACTAATTTCTGGACAAAACTTTGTAGAAAAATCGGATTTCGAGAAAAACAATAATTTTGTTCTGTGCCTTAAGTAAAACAAACGGTTGAAACTGGAATAAACTAGCCTTAATATCAAATAGAGTTCATATACTTCAAATAGCTATAAACCCACAAGTACTTTATGTAATAAAATTGGCTAATATTTACATTTTCAGCCATTTTAAGTATTGCCGCAGTATAAATTTCAGTAAAAATTTCTACTTACCTGCAGTACTACCCCCTACAATCCCTATTACAGTACCAATTTTGGCCCCTGCCACCAATCCGATGGGGCCACCAAAACAAGTACCCAGCACTGCTCCGGCTATTGGAAATATTGCAGCCTTGTAACCGACGGCCTATTTAAACAGAAAATAAAACCATTTCCATTGTGATTTGAAATGATTTTAAAAAAAAGAATTTTTCTTCCTTGTTTTAAACAAATTTTAGGATTTTTCCACTGGTACCTGAAGCAATATTTTTTCTGAGCGGACTATTACTATAATATTCTTATAGTCCATTTATAGAACATAAAACATTAAAATATTTTGTTTCAAGTACCTGTGGATTTTTCATGAAAAAAATCGGAAGCCACGACAACATCACTTTATAACGGAGATCGTGTAATAACTGTCGCAGTGTAAATTATAAAGTGTTCAAGCAATGCCAATGAGATCTAAGACAGACCTATCACTAGGGGATTGTCTCTATTGAACGCAAACTAAGACAGACCTATCACTAGGGGATTGTCTCTATTGAACGCAAACTAAGACAGACCTATCACTAGGGGGTTGTCTCTATTGAACGCAAACTAAGACAGACCTATCACTAGGGGATTGTCTCTATTGAACGCAAACTAACAGAATTCAAGTGTTAAACTTTAATTTTATATAGTTTTTGAGGTTTTTAGAAAATAGTCAAATAACACAACCACCAAATTATTATTTGAATCCGACATTACCTTTCCTAAATGTTTGGTCCCTTCTTGGACGTCTATATGAGCTTTCTCAATATTGTCTTCAATTTTATCAACTTGTTCTTGTTGTGTCTGAAAGTGTAAATTGCTAACCAGTCAGAGATCTAGGTCATAAAAAACCTGAGTTTGGGGACCAGTCTCAGAATGCTGCCACATGATTGGTCAATTTAAACCTGTACACAGAACCATCCAATCAGAGTTATAAGACTAGACTCAGTACTCAAATTATGTGAAAATCATCGAACCAGAACATGCCGACAATATGAGCATCTCCTCTTGGTAGTGAAGCTTTCCATTATGTTTCATTGAATTCTGGTCAGCGGTTGCTGAGAAATAGGACGGACAACAATGTGGGACAGATGCACGCACATACTATCACACAGACGGACAGATGAAGCGGCAGCCACATGCTTCTTTACGACTTGTGTAACAATGGTCCAAAACTGTACACTAAAACTACTTAAAGAGAAAACTGTCAGTTTGATTTAAAACTAATGAAACTTCTTCATTACAAAAATCGAGTGACAATAGTTCCGTACAATAGCCTCAAAATTGACTCATTTCATACAAATTGACAAATACAGTCGGACCTCTTTCATTCGAAATCATCGGGTCAAAAAATATTTTTCGAATAATACTAGCTTTCAACGTGCCTAAGAAGATGCATCAGGACCTGATATTTATTTCGGATGATACCAAGTATTCGAATAAAAGGTTATTGAATAAACGAGGTCCAACTAGTTTTTTATGTAATCATTTTTTCAAAATTCACCAAACTGAAATGTACAAAGCATTACTTACATTCACAGCAGTTCCAAATTGGTGAATTAAATCATTCAATTCTTCTAAATTCTACAAAGATAGATTTTAAGAGTAAAAGTATTTGAAGCATCACATAATATCAGGAATATAGGAATCGGTTGACGGCCTGTAATATTGAAGAAATGTCACAGTAACAAGTGAAGATGTTAAATCTGACTTGTCCGATATGGGGCGTTAGATGTCCGAGAAAATTTGTTGTCAGTTTGAATTGTCACCAATTTCAAGGCATTGGTAATGTACGACTTTCGTTCAATATCTGGAATATCCAGTGTTAATTAGCCTTTGAAACAGATTTGTCCTGGACTAACTTCAACTCATCTGTTGCTAACCCAAATCAGCAATTAGACTTGTCCGGGACGTCAGGCTAGTGGATTTCTAGAGCCCTGTTTTCAAAGTGACTTAAATTTCGAAGGGAAACTCAATATTTAACTATTTGACTTATAAGAAATGTGAATAATTACATCTTGCAATGTATCCCAAGATTCTGCAACTTTTGTATTCTGTGGTAACTCGTTAAGTTGTATTTGAGTTTGATGAAAGTCACTAGTTAAATGAGTTTCATCGTCCGGTGAGCTATCGTAGTAGGACCCCGTGGTTTCATCATCTGGAAAAATTTCAATAACATTAAACCTGTCACTCAACATCAAGGTAAACTTAATTACTTGATGCTCATTCCTACATGCCCCTGATTTTTTCTTAGAAATTTCATTTTTTTCTGTAAACAAACCAAGGACCCAACAGCAAAAATCCTCCAATGTCACACATCAAGGACATATGTTCCGCAGTTCAATAAATATTCCACAAGCTCTAACTGGGCGGGGCAGGAGGGGTGGGGTGACTCCTGATCCAAAACGCGCGGTTTGGAACCTTGACCTGGGCATGGTTGAACCACTAACAAAACAATCCCTGCATTTGGTGTACCAGGGGTTACGCTATTTTATAATTAGCAGGGGAATCATTAAAAGTAGGCGGGGGGGGTACTCCCCTTAATTATTATCACTCGTACAAGGAAAGTAGCAGGGCGATGATGCCGGGTAATTTTACTGGCTCCTGGCTCTTATTGACACCCCTGCAGTACTGGTAAGTAATCCAGGAACCAGTCATGGAGAGTGATTCATATGAGTTGTAATAAACTGTTTCACGATCTATCTAAAACCTCAATTATAAGACCACCTCAAAATTAAGAACACAATTTTTGAGTCCATTTTCACTGGTTTGCTCTTTATTCAACCTCAATTTTAAGACCACCTCAATAAGAAGACCTGTTTTAAAAAGTCCAAAGGGTGGTCTTATTATTGAGGTATTACTGTTTTTTAACAAGTTTTATACCAGATCCCCTTCCATGTATAAGATAGATCAAGTCTTCCACCGACTTTATTGCACTATGTTTCATTGTCACTATTTTACTGTCAAACTTTTCTCGATCTTCATCGCAAACTTGAAGCCGTGACTTTTCAATTTCGTGAATGTTTGCCTTGATTTGTTGTATAGTTCTAGTTGCATTAATCTGTTCATAGTTGAGACTATCCCAGTCTCGCAAACTGTTGTACTGAAATAGAAGAACACAGATCGGTGTACTAAACTTCTTACAAACGTTATTTTCGTAAATTAGTTCGTACAAACTTTAAAGTGAGTAAAAGAGCATTTCACTTACATCAATTTCATACAAATTTTCTACTTATTTTCATAAGAACTTTGTACAAAGACTTTCGTGGGACTACGAAGATTCTCTTCGTACCAAGTTTAGTGAAACGACCGCCAGATGTGTCAGAATAATTCATTTGATCTTGTATAAAGTTTAAAAATGTTAAAATAAACAAACAAGGAAATAGTTTTCCGCCTGGTAAGGATAAGCTGTCCTCAGCAAATTCTGGATGGGAGTAGCGAGATATTGGAGTGGTGAAGGTTGGATGTGCTTCTAGATTTTTTGTAAGAACAGCAACAATTTGATACAAAAGTTCAATACATTTTGGGGCAGTTTTAATAAGTAACAAGTGTTCTGAATTTGATTTTAATTGAAAAAATGCTTAAACAAGAGATCATCTAATCTAATACGGTATGCCAAAATTCTAGCGGCCATATTTGGGCCATTATTACAGCTTCAATTCCTTTGAAATATGTAACTCAATTGACCACTGAGAAAAACTTATGTGGTAACTGACTTAGCTATGCACATTCTCAAGATATCTCATACAAGTATGGTTCTACTTATATAATGTAGAATATAATAAATATGTTTCAACCTTTTCTACATTGAGTTTATGTCTATGTAGTCTAGCTAGATCAATTTGTATAACTTTAAGGAATTTCTGTATTGAGAGTTCCAAACGAGCAAGTGGATACTTCTTGTACTGGACGCTTTCTGTACTGGAGTGTCCGTCCGTCTCTCTTTCAAAGGTTGCCATGTCTGCAAGTAAATAGATGAAACAACGGCATTAATTGACACATATACATATTTTTCATTTAAATATTAAACCGTCCAACAATAATCTGACTAAATTTGGTATCAACTTATTTGTATAATGATAATATAACATATGATAGAATATAATAAACCCATGAACAAATTGAATATACAACACAGGTACTGAAATTAGCTAAGAAATTCCAATTTAACTTGATGAGTGATCTATTCAATGCAATCACATACAGTTTTAACACAACGTATGATCAAATAATTATCATAAACAGATAAAGTATAATTATGATTAAAGTGCATTGGACCAGATATAATGTACGATACATTTGCCTGATTAAAGTCGCAGTGAGGGAAAGTTAAAAATATCGATCACATCATAATTAACTTTGGTAGAAAACAGATGTGAAGGCGAGTTTCTATTTAAAAAAATGTGTAGTGACACCGTCACATAATTTGCGTTAACTCCTGACAATTTAAAACGCAATATACAAGATCGCGAAATTACGTGACTATTTCAATAATAACAAATTACACACGTATTTGCCCAAACAGTTGATACTTTTTCATAACTATGATTGCAAAAACATACCAACGTTGATGAGTGCGAACTTCAGCTAATTAGATAACACATTTTTAGTTTTAATTTGATTTTATCTGGGATAACCAGATTTAGTTAAGAAATTTTCTATTTTCGGTTTGATGGATTGAGATAAAAACCCGACTGGCGTTCTATGACGACATAAAGCGATCGGACATGTTGTACCTAGTAGTTTCTGTCTATATCTTCGAGTACTGAGCTTTAAACAGACAACTTTGATTGAAATTTTGACATATACCTACGTTCCAGGCACGAAAATGTGTTTTTTTATTACCTCTTTCTTTTGAATCCAGATACCAAGACGCTCAGTTCTGACATCGTGATAGCACTGGTAGCATAGGCCTACTTCAAAAGATAAGTCATTCCGATAAGACGAATAAGTAGGGCTATAGTGCGATTTTATTAACCGCGAACGTATGACCATTACCATGACCATTACATTTCAAAATAGGTGTATTGAAATGTTCGTGTTAGTCCGTGAGTTTGACGGAGAAAAAGCCGCAATTCTGTTTCGATAGAAAAGTAATCCGAACATCAGCCCTGCGTTCAGTTACGGCTATCAGTGGCGAACGTTTTGTATTTTATCCCTTGCCCACCATAGCACCTTGGCTGCACATGGGAACCAAATTGCAAAACGTTACGAAACGATAGGGCTCATAGTCGTAACTGAACGCAGGGCAGTATAGCTTTGTAGTGTAAAGTTATGTACTAGGTATTAGTACGCACGAGAGCATTTCCTTGCCTTACCATGGATCGGTCCTGAAAGTTCATACACCTGTCGCGGTCTATCTAACTGCAATATATACTTATCTCTGAAGTTCAGTTATCCGAAATAGCGCGTCCATAATTCGTGTTAAACGGAATATATAAAAGCAAAAAATCAATCATAAAATATAAACAAGAATACCTTGAAAAAAGATGGTCGGCGCAATTTGAAGCTTAAGATTTCTTGTGCAACATAAACAATGCCGAGATGTTACGATTGCTGGTCACTCCAGAGCCAAAATGGATTTCGGTAAATTCACCGAAATTCAGTGGATTTCGGTAAGGTAACGTACCCATTATCGAAGGCTAATCAATCCCCGTCCAGGTTACCGGTTGTTCGGTTGAAGAGAAATCGCCTTGGTAGTTAACTTAGGATTTGATTGGTTTACACAACATTGATATGCAAATAGCAAAGCCATCTTGGTACGGCTGCGCCGAAAAAAGATTGGACAGAAAACATTTTTTATGACAAATCTAAAAATAATATTTCAAATTCATTTATTTGCCTGTTATCATGATTTATTTATTTATCCTTCTTTACCAGGAAATCTGAGTCTTGTGTTGTATTAGTTATTTCGTTGTATATTTTGTCTGACGTCTGATAAATGACACACGCAGTAACTAGTTTATATAGTTTATTTTCCCACACATCGCAAATGTACAAATTATAATTACAAGAATATTGCGAGGGCTCAGTGCAAGACTATACTAACTCCTATGTGTTTATATAGGTGTTAGTATAGTCTTGCACTGAACCCTCGATTGAGTCACGACAAAACATTCTAGATATGTTTTCACACAGTAAAATCTATTAAATATACTTTTAAGACAAATGTATTTCTCTCATATGAGTACAACGCATTATGTTGTAAATTACGATGTTGATTAATTAGTTTTCAAGTGTGGCGTTTTGAAAATACACCGTACTTTGTGCATAGCTTGTCAGGTTTTATGGACGGTAACACCGCGACATACCCATACTTAATTGCAGGTATGTTTGAAATCATTTGACATGTTGAATGATTCATTGCGGAAAGATTTACTTGAGATTAATATTATGCACCTTATTCAGTGAAACTGTCAAAATATAAATCAAATTTAGAACAAAAATTTAAATATCTAATGCATTTTCTGCACGGTGTAATTTTGCTGCATTTACATATAGTGAATACACACAGAGTCAGTTTTATAATGATAATTTACATATACATGTAGATGACTTCAACTATCAACCAACATTGAACACCTCATGTAATTTGCATATCGCACTGCAATTCTTCCATGTATAAAAGGACCATGGTTGGTGCCTTACATTTAGATCTAGATAGAATTTCGAAGTTTATATAAAATGGTTTAGCTTAAATTTTCTTATGACTCGGCAAAGTCGAATAAAAGGATGCATTCAGCGAACATCCTCTAGCGAACTTACTCAAATTACTGAAAGAATGTCTTGCATACGGACAATCAATGGATGAATCCTCTCCAGCCCGGAATCTACTCTTATCCGAACTTTATAGTTTGTCCGAAGGGTGTTCGAATTAGGGTGTCTCAACTGTATTTAAAAATTGTAATTCTTCACTACTGAAATATTTGCTGTAATCAAGTTTGAAATATTACACTTTATATACAACACCCGGTAATCATTGTCACCACAACAGCCCCTTTTGGGTCCCATTCCCAAAAGAAAAAAGGATATATTTGTCCCCTACTTAGAAAGAAAATTCCCCTTTATTAATATTATTTAATGTTAGCCTTATGAATACCCATTTGGTGATTTAAGAAGCTAATTTCCCCTATGAAAAGGACCCGCCATACTTCCTTTGGCCAGTTGAGCTAAACATCAGGATATGTAAGGTTATTTGCAGCATTCACATTACGTCTAATCGTATTTAGGAAGACTGTTTCGGGCGTTTTCATCCATTGACACTCCTCACCCAGTACTGTGAATTCTTCCTCCCAGACAGATTGATTTATCAACAGTTTTGAATCATTTTGAAGTTTCTTCTGCGAACAAAATGTAACTACCTCACTGAGCACACGTCTAAAATAGTCCACTTCTTCATAGAAATCATCTGTCATTGATTTAAGTTCTTTTTCAAATACTTTAGTAAAATATTCGTATAGTGCAAAGTCGAGAAAGTTCGTCTCTCGCGCTTTTGCCTGTTCTTGCACGTTCAAGACAACATTTTTGTGTTTATTTGAGTTTATTTTCCAATATATAATATCGTGAAACGACCAAGACAAATATCTCTTCATCATAACTAAAGACTCATCAAATCTTTCCATTACTAGCACCAATTCGAACTCAGAATTCAGATGGTTGAGGTAAGACTCTATTTCTTCTTTGTCCGTCGATTTTATATTTCTTGAAAATCCAAAATCAAATCCCATTGCATTATGGGTTACCGATATTTTTCTTTCATCGTATTTCTCGGGATACTTGATTAGATTGTGAATAAAATCTGCTTGGGGAATCCTTTTCAGATATCGCTGATGAACGACATCTCGGTAATAGTATGCGGCACTAACGATTCTGTCCACAGGTTCACGCACAATGCCGATCTTTACTGATCCCGTCGGGATGATTTGGTCGAAAAGAGATTTGCTATATCGAGTATGACAAGCGAAGATATTATAGATACTTGGCGGTTTAATTGGTATTGCCTCTCTCATGCTGTGCAAATAATTTCCTTTTTTCGGGAACAGAATATTTAGATTATGTCTCAAACCAAATCTAAAAAATAAGTTTTGCATCGTAGATGATCCTGCCTTATGAACTTTCAGGAAAGCGACGTTCGTTACTCTTCCACTTGTCCTATTTCCTTGACCACCATATGTATCTCTTCCACTTGTTGCATTTCCTTGACCATCATATGTATCTCTTCCACTTGTTGCATTTCCTTGACCATCATATGTATCTCTTCCACTTGTTGCATTTCCTTGACCACCATATGTATATCTTCCACTTGTTGCATTTCCTTGAACATCAAATTTATCTCTTCCACTTGTTGCATTTCCTTGACCACCATATGTATCTCTTCCACTTGTTGCATTTCCTTGACCACCATATGTATCTCTTCCACTTGTTGCATTTCCTTGACCACCATATGTATCTCTTCCACTTGTTGCATTTCCTTGACCACCATATGTATTTCTTCCACTTGTTGCATTTCCTTGACCACCATATGTATCTCTTCCTCTTGTTCTATTTCCTTGACCACCATATGTATCTCTTCCTCTTGTTCTATTTCCTTGACCACCATATGTATAATACGTTACGTTTCGTACAGTCACTGGTGGTAATTCATATCGAGGTGTGTAACTAGTAAGCGACACATTATGTATGTTGATTGGTAGATGAAATCCAAATTTATCTGCAGATATTCTCAAGCCAAAAAGTAATATTCCGAGAAAACTGAATCTGCAAAAGGGAAAACACGGGATAATTTATACAAACCTTAAAACGAGTTCTTTGAAAATTTCTTGCAGCAAATGGTTACTGAATTATTTTTTACAAGACTGTAACGGAAAATTGTGACTGCAAACTCTTCGAAAAGGTTTCATGTTGGCGACCATTGGCTTTGAAGCTACTGTTACTTCCGACGAGGCTAACATTAAAGTAATGTCGATTCAAAAATCACTTGAGAATGCCGTTATTTGTACATTATAATTACTATATGGCTATAGGTCAATACTTTCTAAACATGTTTTCATTGGCTGACACTGACCGCAATTGTTTAACAACCGTTCTCAAGTAAATACAAACAGACAATGCAATAAAGATATACATCGGAAAAAACACAGAGTCAATGACAGAACTAAATGATGGAGACAATGGAAATACTAGGTGGAACGCCACATACACAAGACAATGTCACCCCACATAACATCAACCTTCGAAACATTAATGATTGAGAAGGTGTAAGGGCAAACATCTACGGATATGGGGAAGTAAGGAATTGTATGCCATCAAAACAACTATTATACATTTAATTGGACAAATAAGGGGGGACGGAATGACACGAGCTTAATAGGGGACGATCACAAGGACTAAAACGTATGTTACAGGGAACGCCGCTTCACAATACAATGTCACCCCCGGGAAAACATGTTTGTGAATATGAATGCAAGGAATGGTCTGGCCGACCATAAAACAACTATGGACAGTCCAGGGGGACAACAAGCAACAAGGGGGAAGTACAATTTGTTGATACATAGTTAACGTTTATGCTGCGGTTACATATCAAAACTTCATACACCAATCAAATTCATCACCAACTAAATGGTAACAAAAATCTTTTTGGCTAAATTTCAAGTTAGTGTCGATATACAGAAAAATTAAACCACAACCGATTATTTGGCCCGGAAATTAATTTCCGTGCTATAGAAATCGCATTACTCACCCGAACAAAATTCTGATGTCTCTCCGGGTCGTATTGCTTTGTATCATCTTGAGCATTCGGTTATTCCACTACCTGAAAATGGTATGAATAATAGGTTGCACAACAGCTATTTAAAAGATTAGTGTTCAAGTTCTTAAAAAACTGACCTGAGCATTGCCTTGAATTAATGTAAAAACTGTTTTAATGTGCACATATATATTGTTTTCATAATAATAACATCATAAAAACAAATAATACATTTAAGGTTATTGCAGTAAGCAATATACATACCGGTTGTTTTATTCCAAATACGTAACGACACAAGTATAAATAAAACGTGTATGTAACAAACGGTAACGGCGGAGGAGAGTTAACAACTGATGTAAACATAGTAACGGCGGAGGAGAGTTAACAACTGATGTAAACATAGTAACGGCGGAGGAGAGTTAACAACTGATGTAAACATAGATTGCTGGTCGTGTTCACATTCGTATACATACATGTATGTTCGTAATATGTCACCTTCGATACCCAGGCTATTTATAACATATATGATACCCTGGGCAAATTGGCTAGCGAAACTTCGTAATGCATGAATATTCATTTGTATGGTTTATATGTCCGTGGTCTTACAGTCCAATACTGGCACTTGAAGAGACGGAGGAGAGAGTGCATTTAATATTTAGTATTTCAAATTGTTCACTTTCACACTGAATGTTGACAGAGGCATCGAAAGACGTACGTGTATAGAGAAGGTAGTCTGACTGTTATATTTGTAATACTGAGACACAGCTGCTGTCGTGAAACCACGAATGTTTTGACGAATGTTTTGATAAAACGGAGTAAAGTAACTCCTCATTAATGTAGGTCAAACTGTATGATCTCCAAAAAATATGTTTAGTTGTAAGTCACTCCGACGGAGCTGCCTCAAATGTTTTGATTATTGTATTCATAATTGTCAACGGAGCAGAGTAACTCCGACGGAGCAATCATGTTATTTATGTGCAATGTATTTTTATTAAAGGCTGTTGGTGACATTTTTTTTCCAAAGAGAAAGATGATTTTGCCCTTTGTTATTACTAATTACATCGATAATGCATATATATTCAGTATGTGCATTTTTGCATATTCAATATTTGCAAAATTCTGTTTGTGTAATTACGTCACTTTTGTTTTATTCTACATATTCCCTTCAAATATTTCACAAAAATTATTTTGCTAAACATTTTCCAGGCGACTTTGATGCCTTGCATCACTTTCTCCTGTTGTTTCATGTTCCAAACAGTTTTCGTGGTACTATCGGCCGATATTCTGAATTATCAAAGCCAGACTGACATAAAAAGCATACACAATTGTCAAATTTAACTTTGCTCGCCCATATGGGTTATCCCGGTGGCGAGTATAAACAAATTCAACTCCACTCAAATTTAACATGCTCATGTGCAAACGGTGCTTATAAATGCATGCCACGATTTCTTGACATACCACGAAAACCCGTTAGGCGACCATACTATTTATATGGTATCTCGTTAAGACCGGAGGAGTCCGGCGACTGGATAAGACCGGGACCGGTATATAGTATAGTCCAAACCTGTACTTCCGGTGAGACACGCGCAGTTAGACTTATAAACCTCGTCGCACATGTTGAACTAAAATGCTCGTGTTATTCGAAACAGCGGCTGGTTACGCCGTTTTCAAGGTATGTCTCTCATTGCCTTTATCAATAATACATTGCATGTTTTATTTGTAAGTAAAATACGTCGATCTTTTTGACGATTTCTTGTCATTGTCTTATAAAACACGGTCTGAGTCGATACCACGTGGGTGCGCAATTCGTCAATAGATTTAAATGGCATTCACTCTGCAAAATTAGTTAACTCGCTCAATAGATAGGAACAGTTCACGCTATAATTGTTCCTGTTATTAGATTGATTTAATTTCAAGTGTTGGATTTAATTTTGGTAAATAAATATGGAGCACGTGGTCAGCTTGGAGATTCGCACATGGCACGCTTTACCAGATGCAGATTAATGGAGTTAGCATTGCAATTGATGACATTAATTAGGCAGTACACCGTTTATACCAGCTGCCTGTTACTGTGATGATTTAAATTGTGTAAGCAACAATTCTCTTTCTTTTACAGCTTCTTAAAGAAAAGAAATTACAGAATGTCGAGAACTTGTATCTCGACTTCGAGTCGCCAGAGACCGCCAGTGAGGTGTAAGTATAACAATTATTAGTTTTCAGCATTACATTAAAAAATTCAAGTGCATTTTATCGTTAAATTACAGTTAATGAGTTTGGTTGAACCGGCTCGAACAGAAATATTCGGCCATCTTCGTGGGAGTCGAATGCAACCTTTACAAATTCTTATTGACTACACTCAAATTAGTTCATCATTATATGATGGTTTCAATTTTGTTGCCGATTAATAGCTTCTGTCCGTTTTGTGTTGTACAGTTCGCTCAAACTTTTCTGTTCTGTATACTTTTAATTTGGAATGCCTGTTCCTTGCCATGAAGTAATAGTATTGAATCAGTTGTGATCTGTCTGACTGTTCAGTGATGATTGTTTGATGTTTTTGGATGAAAATCTATTTTGAATTGTGATGTCATTTTTCATCTTCAGAGTGAAGCTTAAAAGTTTCAAGAAATTCAAGGATACAACAGAAGCACTGGCAGGTAAGGCGTTTGACGGCTGTTCATTTAGCCATTTGAAATTAATGTTATGTTAAAATGAAAATTTCTATATCTTTGTAAATATTTCATCATCATACATGCTGCAGTCATTGTTCTTTGTCTAGAGGTACTTATAAATACTTCTCCGCCTCTTTGGCATTTATATCTTGCTAACAATTGTGTTGTTAATATTGTGAGCATATGTTATACTGTCCATATGGACAACTCGCATGTGTCGTACCTTAAAATGAGTGCCTACAGCTACTTGCTTGTCTGCATATGATCCTTGTGTGTTTTCAGCTGCTACAGCCCTTGTGGAAGGAAAGATGAGCAAAGCCTTGAAAGCGATGATGAAGAAACTGGTTGCTACTGACGCACAGGAAGAACTCGCTGTCGCTGATGCCAAACTAGGAAACATCATTAAGGTGTGAATTTAACCCCACAATCATGCTCGGTGATTTTATATAACTCAAAGTAACGATTGGTCAGATCTCTGTTTGTTATGAAGTCTGACTTTAATCTATGAGAGTGTGAATGTAAGGGTTAAGTGTTAAGTCCAGGTGAGATTTGAGAAAAGTTTTGCATGTTAATATTGTTGGTGTTTTGTTCTTGTCTGTGTAGAAATACATCGAGTACTTAAGATTAGCAAGATGGGATCATATGTATACATTCCACATATATTTTGACTGCCTTACTACCTTCTAAGTCTGTAGATGTGTTTCTGTCTGAAAAAAGGATCACGCGAGACGCATGTATTTGCTGATTGAAGTTGTAGAATGTCATAAATGACAAAATAATGTAAAGCAGTGCACATTTGAAAGCTTTATCATCGCCACCACATCCCTTGCTGCATATGTTTTGGTTTCCATAAGATGATAAGTTTGAATTATGTGTAGCTTTTTTTCATTTCACTCGAATAATAAATGTTTTATCGTGGGTTGAATACTCTTTGCTAATTTCTTCATTTTGAATTTTCAGGAGAAGTTCAACATTCAATGTGTTGCCAACTCCTCCATACAGGAATTGATGAGAGGAATTCGAGCACAGATGGACAGTCTTATCACTCTACCAGCTAAAGAGATGTCAGCTATGGCTCTAGGTCTTGCTCACAGGTGAGAATTTGACATTTTGAATTATCAACAGAAAAAAGTGCCATTCTTTCTTTGGTATTTGTATTTCCTCTTCTGTAGTTGTCCACTGAAACAAATTTAAATGAATATCTAAGCTACACATTATGAATGGATCAAATTAATTTTTGTATTTTATTTTTTTTAAATGGGTTATTGATTACTTATGCCTTCTGGTTTTTTTCTGGTTTATATTCAATAAGTATTGTTCCTCTGCAACATTTCCATCAAAATAATAATCTTCTATTTCAGTTTATCACGATACAAATTGAAGTTCAGTCCTGATAAAGTAGACACAATGATCGTGCAAGCAATATGTAAGTTATTTGTTATAATGTATGGTATTAGATTGAAAGTCATGTTGGTCTAGATTATTGGTTTTATACTATTACATACCCATGCAAGATGTTCGTCTGTCCACAAAGAGTAAGATTTGGCTGTCTTGGTCATGAATTTCACAAGACAACCTTGCTAGTAAATTCTAAATGCAGCAGTTTTGAATTTCTGAACATGTCTTGATAACTGCTTCCTTGGTTACTTACCAGAGGTCATGCTTGATCAGCGATTGTGAAGATCACAAAAGAATTTGGCCCATGGCAGGAATCAAACCCTGACCTGCCAATTAGTAGTTTGAAGCTGTATCAGCAGACCACGATGCCTCATAACTTGGTATCTGTAAAATGACTTGTTATCTTGCATTCTCACTTTGTATGTATTTCAGCATTACTTGATGATTTGGACAAAGAACTCAATAATTATGCTATGCGAGCCAGGGAGTGGTACGGATGGCATTTTCCTGAGCTGGGAAAGATTGTTGCGGATAACTTGGCTTATGCTAAAGTTGTGAAACACATGGGTAAGCTTCAGCTCGTTCTTGTTTGGACTTTGAGAAATCGAATGAAATAAATCTAGGTGTGCATCTGTGAAAAGAAAATTATATTTGTTTGCTATGATACAGTTTAATGCATTCATCTCTCAAATAATTAAAATAATCATTTGAACCCAAATAAGAATTTGTGGACTAAGCAGTAATTTTTGTATCCTTTAATTTAGTAGACATACTAATATTATATTGTATAGGAAATTCATTTGTGTCGATCCTAGTGGTAACTACAAAGGTCGCCAATGATGTATTCTTACCGTTGAACAGAATATTACACTGTTGAAAGGTATTGTTTCGTCACTACCTCTGAGGTGACCTGGTTACCATAGACACTATTCTTTCTGATTACATGTATAATGCTTTTAAATTAAATTGTCTTGGCATACTTGAACTATTTATTGTTTGTGCATTTGTTTTGGTTTATCTTGTTAATAGGACGTGTTGTAAATGAGGTGTACACATTTATTGTTTAACCTTAATATGCTGCCTTCTAAAATTAAAGAATTTATTATTATTATATTGTTTAAGAAGTTCATTTTTTTCATGTTGAAATATAACTATCAACATATATGTATTTGCTTTTATACGAGAGCAGTAGTGGTAACTACAAAGGTCGCCAATGATGTATTCTTACTGTTAACCGAATATTACACTGTTGAAAGGTATTGTTTCGTCACTACCTCTGAGGTGGCCTGGTTACCATAGAAACTATTCCTACTGATTCAATAATTACAAAATTGATTGGAACAGCATACACTTCAATGCTTGTCATATTTTTACAGGTTTCAGAACAAATGCCGTCAACTTAGATTTTTCCAAAATACTTCCTGAAGAAATTGAGCAAGAGGTCAAGGACGCTGCAGAAATCTCCATGGGAACAGAAATCTCTGATGAAGATAATCTGAATGTTACATATCTCTGTGATCAGGTACTAAATTTGGGCAAACCTTTAATTTGATTTTGTGATTGTTTTTAGCAGAAATCACCTGTTTGCATTTGTTGGAAGATGGTAGATAAAAAATGTCTTAATATTTTTGGAAGAATTTAAATGGGCGTGAGAATTCTCTGCTGAATTTTGCTTATTTAGGATGCACCAAAAAAATCCACCATCAAGCCTAAGATGGCCCCCTGCATCCCCTCCATTCAGTTTGCTTGATTTTAACAATTTCTGTTCTCGTGCCTTCTTATGACATCAAAGTTCTTTTGTTGTTCGTTGCTTTCAGTGACTTCTTTTTTGTCTCGATACACAAATTGATTTTTATCTTCCTCATATAACTTCTAAGATGTTTAATTTAAACTCTGTGTGTGTTCATGTTGTTGATCTGTGTATTTTAGGTTATAGAAATTACAGAATACAGAGCACAGTTGTATGATTATATTAAAAACAGAATGGTTGCCATAGCGCCCAATTTGACTGTTTTAGTTGGTGAACTTGTTGGTGCTAGATTGATTTCACATGCAGGTAAGTTTTTGTGAATTATGTTTGTTGTATATTAACCACTGACTTGATGATGTTACAATCATCAGAATAAAAAAATGCTTGTTTTTATTTTCCTTGAATTGTCTCTTTCTGATTGAACCCAGATCCAGGGGTGCTCTTTAAAAAGATCATCAATGCATTAAGCTTATTCAAGTCTTTTTTATTTTACTTTGTACTTGGCTTATAACGTGACGAATGCTGTGATAATTTTTGCATTTATTTCAGGATCATTGCTCAATTTGGCCAAACATCCCGCCAGTACTGTACAGATACTTGGTGCAGAGAAAGCTCTGTTCCGTGCGTTGAAGACCAAACATGACACTCCGAAATACGGTCTCATTTATCATGCGTCCTTAGTTGGTCAAGCTAACACAAAAATCAAGGGAAAGGTAAGAATTGTGATTCAATTATTTCTATTAAATCAATATTACTTTCGATATACACTTTTAGCTGCTCAAGTCAGTTCAGAAACATTTTTTCTATGATTATGCCACAGTGTGCAGCATGTGTTCATGTTATGTCTCGTTATCAATTGCTACCATAAGAATTTAAAGAATTGGCCAAAATATTTTCCAAATGTTGCTTCAAGAATAAAACTGCCTGTAAGTGTTTGGATAATAGTTATCTCCAGCATCTTTGTACGGCTCTATGTTACATCAGCCCTTTTATTATGGCAAATTTGGGCCCTATTGGATTCCCCAAAGAAATTTTAGCCTTATAAATACCCAAACTTGGTGATTCATGATGTGAATTTCCCCTATTAAAAGGACCCGCCATACTTTCCTAAAACTTAAAAAATGGCTGTCCATACCTTTTACTTGAAAACCCTGCTGTATGGTCCAAGAACTAGTGTTCACATCAAAATGTTTGCAGATGATGATCTATCTAGAGCCTTATATTATATGAAGTATAATGATCTTAGATGATAGGACTGATGCAAATTTGATATTTAGTGAAGCTTTCCATTAAGCACGACTTTAAATTATTATTATGCCTCGCAGACTTTGACTCAGTAGCATTTTGTTTTCCGAAAATCATTTATTTCTTGCTGGTCTTTTTATAATGCTTTACATGTATGGGAGTTGACAAATTGACGATCGGTATTTAATTGACCTACTTCTTAATCTGTTTTAACACTTGTAACATGTTGGACGTGAATTTAACCATTGACATATATAACGTTGGCAGCTTACACATGAGATATAATTCATATAAAAGATTTCCATTAAGGACATTGTCAGTACAGCTCTACCTGTTGGGCAGTTACTTTAAACTATTGGGGGTTAGTGTATGTTCAAGGTACACAGAAATGATGACGACAAAGGGACGTAATTCAGACTTTAACTGAAGACATCTTATACTTTATCTGATTCTGTGCACTATGTCAATACTGTTTGTAGATTTGTGCTTTTAACGAGTATATTTGTGTCGATTTATTTCCAACGTGTCTGTATTTCATGATGAGAATATTTGATGAACACCCGTTTGACACCTTGTCAACCAATGAGGACTAATTCTTACAAGTTGAATGTCGTTCATAGAATGATTTCATTGAGTCTGCTTGGTTCTCAATATCGGTAGACAGTAAAAGTAATTTATGTACTGTAGTATTTGTTTGTGTCAGGTTTGGCTTAAAATTTGTGTAAAGCAAAAGCTTTAGGACTAGAACTGTACTCAACGACTTGGATTTGTCATTGATGAGTCAAGAGATAGATAGGGACATATGAATATAATACCTGATTACATCACTATCTCACTGAGACAATGTCTAGTTGTATAGGAGTATTATTGCTGACCCATAGATGAATATTGATGAAATACTGTAACTGGTGTTATAAATTAACTGCTTGAATATCGTCCATCGGGAATGGGTTGAGTGAAATAATTTTGTTATGTCTACAAAACTAATCTGCGGGGGTGTGGTTTGTGAATTGCAAAACAAAAGACATCCACCAATCAAATTAATTAAAACGCAAGAAAATTCATTTATTAGTTTCCATTATCAATTCATATGAAAACAGAATTTGTTTAAACATTGAAACTAAATGGCCAGCCAGCTGCGAAAGACGTCTTAATTTAGGTCTTTTGTTTCTAGAAATAGTGTTCATCAAAATGTTTGCAGGTGATGATTTATCTAGAGCCTTATATTATATGAAGTATAATGATCTTTAAATGATAGGACTGATGCAAATATTTGATATTGAGTGTTGCTTTCAATAAAGCACGACATTCCATCTTGTCAATATGCCGCACAGATTGACTCAGTACTGTTTTCCAGAAGACAAGACAACATTGAATGTACACTTTTTATTCCTTTTATATGAAAATGAGAAGTGGATATGCCACAACATGGGAAGAAATAAACATACACATGATGCATGAATACATGTATGCACCAGTAGACTGTTGACAAATCCATTACAGTACTAAACTGAAAAATAAAATACCCACTGGGTCGTTACTGCAAACAAACAATAAATAAGGCTGCCCTAATCTATTTTAACACTTGTAACATGTTGAATGTGACTTTAACCATTGACACACATGTTGGCATCTTACACCCGAGACACAATTTATATAAAAGATTTCCATTAAGGACACTGTCAGTACAGCTCTACCTATTGGGCAGTTACTTTAAACTATTGGGAGTTAGTATATGTTCAAGGTACACAGAAATGATGAATACAAAGGGACGTAATTCAGACTTTAACTGATGACATCTTATACTTTATCTGATTCTGTGCACAATGTCAATACTGTTTGTAGATTTGTGCTTTTAACGAGTATACTTGTGTTGATTTATTTCCAACCTGTCGGTACTACATGATGAGAATATTTGATGAACACCCCTTTGACATCTTGTCAACCAATGAGGACTAATTCTTACAAGTTGAATGTCGTTCATAGAATGATTTCTTTGAATCTGGTTGGTTCTCACTATCGGTAGACAAAAAATCATGTAAAGAGGATATCATTAAAAAAAAAATCTGTTACCTGATTTCTTTACTGTAGTATTTGATTGTGTCAGGTTTGGCTTACAATTTGTGTAACTCAAAAGCTTTAGGACCAGATCTGTATAGAACAACTTGGATTTGTCTATGATGAGTCAAGAGATAGATAGGGACATATGAATAAATTACCTGATTACATCACTATCTCACTGAGACGACATCTAGTTGTATAGAAGTATTATTGCTGACCCATAAGATGAATATTGATGAAATACTGTAACTGGTGTTATATATTAACTGCTTGAATATCATCCCATCTGGAATGGGTTGAATGAAATTATTTTGTTACGTCTCCAAAACTAATTGCGTGGTTATATGAATTGCAAAACATAGGCATCCACCAATCAAATTAATTAAAAAGCAAGAAAATTAATTAATTAGTTTCAATTATCAATTCATATGAAAACAGAAATTGTTTAAACATTGAAACTAAATGACCAGCCAGCTGCAAAAGACGTCTAAATTTAGGTCTTTGGTTTCAAGAAATCACATCAAAATGTTTGCAGTTGATGATTTATCTAGAGCCTTATATTATATGAAGTATAATGATCTTTAAATGATAGGACTGATGCAAATATTTGATATTGAGTGAAGCTTTCCATTAAGCACGACATTACAGTACTATACTAAACAAAACTACCCACCAGGTCATTTAACCGCAAACACACAATAATTACAGATGACCTAATCTATTTTAACATGTTGGACGTGAATTTAAGCATTGGCACACATGTTGGCAGCTTACATGTGAGACATAATTTATATAAAAGATTTCCATTAAGGACATGGTCAGTAGAGCTCTACCTATTGGGCAGTTACTTTAAACTATTGATAGTTAGTTTATGTTCAAGGTATACAGAAATGATGAATACAAAGGGACGTAATTCAGACTTTAACTGAAGACATCTTATACTTTATCTGATTCTGTGCACAATGTCAATACTGTTTGTAGATTTGTGCTTTTAACCAGTATACTTGTGTTGATGAGCTAGTACATCTTGCCCTCGAGTCGGATCCACGCCTCCCAAGGTCTCTGGCCAGGGCAGAGACTTCGACGGCATTTGTTGTTTACTAGTGAAATCTTTTGATTGATTCCTGATTATCTGTCACTCCTGTTGAGTTTGCGAGGCCCTTTTTAATTTCTTTAGCAATAAAAATGATGGCGTGAAAACGGGGTATAGCAGACGACCATGTAGTGGCTATTGTATCATGGTCTAGGGATGCAAATTTGTTTGTAATTGTCAATGATGAGTCAAGAGATAGATAGGGACATATGAATAAATTACCTGATTACACAACTATCTCACTGAGACAATGTCTTGCATTCATAATTCTGTTGTCTTGATATGTATTCTGCGATTATCCTAATTTATTCAGGAGTTTCATTAATTCTTGAAGCAACAAGGAAAATCACCAATAGAGGCCTGTTTATACAAGTCAAAATGGTTCTGCATAAAAACAAATTATATCTTAAGTTTGAAAACTACATTAGACTGCAGTAAATAACTTAAATGTACGTCCACTTGTCTAAAAAGACTTTGATAAGAACTTGCATTTCCAAATATAAGTGGACACTTCATTTTGGAAGTGATTTTGTGCTCTTAATATATCTTGAAATCAGTACGTTATTTGTCAAGTTGTTACAGTTTTACGAGGATACTTTACTTTGCAGATGATGATTTATCTAGAGCCTTATATTGTATGAAGTATAATGATCTTTAATGATAGGACTGATGCAAAGAGTATTTCTTATAGTTAACATGTTTTGGATCCATTAATTACGTTGAGGGGTACAGCTCTTGGTGGGGTACCTTCTTGATCTAGGATTATATACGGACAACCCTATCTTAACAAAATTTGAAGGGGTTTGGTCTGCTGGTCCCTCTCTGGATCGGCACATTCTTTATGTAAATGCAAATTGAATTCACACCACCTATCAAAACAGATCTCACTGCAAAATGTTCCAGATTAAGTCAACTATCTACACACGATGTTTTGATAATTATTTCCAGGAAAACTGATTAGGTAACATGAATAATTGTTGAAAAACCCGATGAAAACCCCAAAAAAAAAATAGTTCTGGTGCCAAAACATTGAAGAACGACTTTGATTTGTCAATGATGAGTCAAGAGATAGATAGGGACATATGAATAAATTACCTGATTACATAACTATCTCACTGAGACAAAATCTAGTTGTATAGGACTATAGCTATGCCGTAGATGATTTTTGCTATATAATATTGTAACTTTTGTTGTAAATTACTGGGTATATACAGAATATGATGATACAAAGGGACGTAATTCTGATTTTAACTGAAGACATCTTATTTCATATCTGATTCTGTATATTTATTCATGTATCAAGAAATTTTTATCTTAAATGTTTGAACATGACATGTAACAATTCAAGTTATGTATTTGCTTAGAGATAAGATTAATTCATTTGAATGAAAGGAACAAAATCACATGATGGAAGTCGAGTGGTTTTAATAATGTATTACAAGAAGTCACTTTAACGTTCAATGGAAAAGTTATATCAAGTGTTTGGTGTGAAGTTGTTGAAACGCCTAATCTCCCAATATACTGATGTGTGTTACATGTATATGATGAACAAATGGGACGTAATTCAGACAATACGCTGAAGACAAAACTATTCTATTCTGATCATGTATTTTACGTATAAATGGATCATCCCATCATTCGAGTTTTTACTACCACTTTGCACGATTTTTTAATAGAAATAACCAACTTGTTTTGTTAATGTTACAAAAAGCTATATACAGTAAACCCATGTCAGCCTGCAAGTCGTTGTCTTCTTTATTCATGCATATGATGATCTATCTAGAGCCTTATATAATATGAAGTATAATGATCTTTAATGATAGGACTGATGCAAGTTACATTTTCTAGTATTTTATACCCGTGTAATTATGTGAAGTTAACTTGTTTCACCTATATTTGGGAAAATTATAAAAGCCTTCTAGCAAAAATGTTCAAGGTTTAAGATACACAATTTACACAGAATATGACGACTACAAAGGGACGTAATTCTGACTTTAACTGAAGACATCTTATTTCATATCTGATTCTGTATATTCTTCTAGTATGACATTTGTACCGTCATTAATGTTTGAACATTACTGTTACAAATCAATTTATATGGTTTGTTTAGAGAAACTTAACTTGATTGTAATTAACTCGACAAGACATTAGCATTACTTGATTGTGGCACGGGAATGTGATATCGAGCGCTTGGTGCGAAGTTGTTGAAACCCCGCTGATGTGCGTTGCATGTATATGATGAACAAAATGGGACGTAATTCAGACTAAATGCTGAAGACAAACTATTCTATTCTGATCATGTATTTGATATGTACATAGAATGATTACCATCTGAGTGTTTACTACAGTTTCGAGTCGTAAACTTTTTCGAGTGGATTTTATTTGTAAAAACATGCCGACTTTAAACCATATGTTGAGATTCCATGGAAAGATACGTTAACCTTCGTGACCCATCATAACAAAACTCGTTTTGCAAATGATGATTTTATCTAGAGCCTTATATTACCTGAAGTATAATGATCTTTAAATGATAGGACTGATGCAAAACATGCCTTCAATGCTGTGCATTATGGTACTTGCCTCGGATCGAAGGTTGACACAACTTATTGTTCCTGGTTCTGTTGCCACGACTCCTTGACTTGCTACCAATAGGATAAGCAAGTTACCAGTCAGCCTCGTGGTAATCTTTGCTCCCAGTAAAGCAGTTGGTGTGTAATCAAGAGCACATAATTCTTTTGGAAATGAGAACATCTATGAGAAGTGTGGTCCTAGATTCAAGTCCATTTTGTGTGCTCATATTTGTAGTGCTTATTTTATTGTGATGACAAGTTTATTCCTTTTAAATGTTCTATTCTGAGTTGAGGCGAAGTATGGAGGATGGCCACGAGTCAATACATTACACACGCGCGCATCTGTTAGTTGGCGCAGAAAATTATGATCAGTTGCAGATAACATGGCACTATATTGTCTTTGCATTATCTTTTCAGATGTCCAGAATGTTGGCAGCTAAGGCTTCTCTTGCCATCCGAGTTGACGCATTAGGTGAAGATACAAATGCTGAACTAGGTCTTGAACACAGAGCTAAATTAGAAAGAAGAGTTCGTGAATTGGAGGAAGGAAAGGTGAGTAGTTTTGTCGCCATTGACTACCATGTTTATGTCTGATTTTTTTTGTCTATGATGATTTAGAGATAGATAGGGACACATGAAATCTGTGATTAGAAAACTATCTCCCTGAGACAAATAAGAGTAAATTTATATGAATTTAGTTAAATCTGTTCCATGTTTCTGTGGGACGGTATTCTCTGGTAGACGTCTGCAATACATGCATATTGGTGATGTAAATTCATCAAAAAAGGCATGGATCAAGTTCCTGTAGCAAAAGATGGTAGTCCATACTCGGATAATGTTGCTGTTCATTTCTAAAAGAATGTTGTTCATTTCAAATGCTGTTGTTTAGTACAATGATATGATATTTGTAGTTTGAATGTATTTTATTATTTTCAGTCTCGCAGAATCAGTGGTAGCGGGAAAGCCGTGTCCAAGTGGGAAAAATACGAGAACAAAAGGTTAGTTGCGTTACTTAAAACACATTCGGTCTTGTATCTACATTGCAGTCGTCCCAATAATTCACTTGCCCAAAATGGGGGTCAGGTGATGTTGGTTCATTAAATTTGCTCTATAAGAATAAAATAGTTGGCAATAAGGTATAAGGGGATATTATATTCAGGCAAGTGTTTAAAGGGTCAAAAGTAATTGCAGGAGTGCAGACGTTGAACACCGCTGACTTCTGATTGGCCTATGTGTTAAGCATGCTTTAATCTTGTTTCAGTGACGCATATCCCTTGGAATTGTCTGAAGATGCTGAACATTCTGAGAAATGTACTTGTAGAAACCATCAAAGAGTTATATATAAAATGTCCGCCTTTATGAACACCTTGATATGTCTATGATGAGTTAAGAGATAGATAGGGACATATGAATAAATTACCTGATTACATCACTATCTCACTGAGACAATATCTCACATTCATAATTCTGTCATTTTAATCTGTATTCTCCGAGTATCATAATTTATACAGGGGTTTCATTAATTCTTGAAGTAACAGGAAAATCACCAGTAGTAGACGCCAGGCTGAGGTGGGATACTCCCCTTAATTATGAACATTCATACCAGAAAAGTGACCGGGTGATGATGATGCTTAAGTTACTGGGTAAATTTACGAACTCTTGACTTCCCTGTTTCTATAAGTCAAAATGGTTCTGAAATAAAATTTGAGAACTACAATTGATTGCAGTAAATGCCTTTAAATGTATGTCCATTATTCTAAAAACACTTTGATAAGAACCCACTTTTCCTAATAGAAGCAAGACTAGAAAAGAAGAGAAGTGATTTTGTGCTCTAATGTATCTTGAAATCCAAGTTATTGGTCTTGCAAGGATACTTTGCAGATGATGATCCATCTAGAGCCTTATATTATATGAAGTATAATGATCTTAAATGATAGGACTGATGCAAAGAGTATTTCTAATATTTTTTATGCATCTAGGGGCTTCAACTCCTGTAGGGGACTCCCGCTTGATCTAGGATTAGATAGACAACCCTATTTAGCCAACATCTTGGGGGGGATCCATACCCCTGCCTCCCCCATTTGATCCATACATGCTTCGTGTATATGCAAATTTAATTCATTGGGAAAATATTTAAAAAATCTTGCTGCAAAATGTTCCAGATAAAAAAAACAATCTAGACACAATGTGGTGATAATTTAATCCAGGAAAACTGATTAGGTAAACTGGCTGACAAAAATGACTGAAAAATTGTTGAAAACCCAATGAATACAAAAAAAACGATAGTTCTGGTGCCAAAAACATTAACGAAGGACTTGATTTGTCAATGATGAGTCAAGAGATAGATAGGGACATATGAATGTATTACCTGATTACATCACTATCTCACTGAGACAAATACCAGTCAACATTTTGCACAATCATATCATTCTATTCCGCACCCCACCCACTTCTCGCGCACAAGTTTGTCAGACTGGCTGACCAGGTTGTGTTACACTGTAATATTCGGGCAAGTCCATCTGTGTGATTTTGAATAATTTAAGACATTCCAACAAATAAAAATAATTATGGTGAAGGATTGATATTCCTTTAGTGCAAAATGCTTATTTCTTCCTCCAAAAAAATTCTCAATATTTTTTCACAAATAATAATTCGGTTTGTAACCTAGGAAACAGTCAGAGAGAATGATTAAGATGACTTGTATAGCTTGTTTCATTGTCCATGTAAAATAAATGTTTTAACTGTCGTAGTCATTGTTGTCATGGTAACAAGTTCGTTGTTGTTGTTTTCAGTCAAGTAAAGATGTACAATGATAACGCTGACAGTACCTTACCTGCTGTACCTAAGAAGAGAAAGTTTGACGATGACGACGACGAAGAAAAAGTAAAACCAAAAGTTATTAAAACAGAAGATGATGGTAAGATTTATTCTGTTCTCACGGTACTGAGTCTGTACAGGTGTTTCTGCGGATAGAGCATTGGACCATCATTAACACAAATGTTTGTTTCACATTACCCTACTTAAACGTGAAAATGGTCCCGACGTCTCAGTTTTCGTTATGGGTTACTTCATAGGAATAATAGTCGTCACCTTTTATTGTGCACCCGAGTTGTTTGAATTTTAAGTAACAGCAGAGTTGTGCCTCCTGATTGAGGCAAGTGGGATCACTTGCCCTATGGACACATTCTCGTTTGTTAACAAAAGGCCTTGCCCCTTAAACATCAGGATCATAGTTGTTAATATGAATGGTTTCGAGCCAAGATTCTGTTGCTTGGTTTTAGGTTGGAGACAGTTCACCGTAGTTTAGGCCATAAGCTTCAAATGTCTCTGTTCAATATCATAATACTGTTACCTGTAAGAGTATTGTTGTTCATGATTTGTTTGATTTGTATTTTACAGAACCTAAAATAAATGGCGATTCAGAAGAAACCGAATCACCAAAGAAAAAGAAGAAGAAAAAGAAGGACAGAGAAAGTATGAATACCACGATGGATACAACACAAGAAGATGTGGAACCAGCTGACAGTATGTACTGGGTTTATATACCTTGGGTCTTACAGTATTGTAAGCGTAGTGCGTTTCAATCTTGAGCTAAATGTGTTTGATCATTCAAAGTAAATTCAATAGGTCTTGTAATCTTCACAGGAAATTCTGTCCCATGTGCTTGTGTTGAAGTCTGCACAGAGTTTCACTGCCATAGTTTCGAATCCGGGGCAAGGGGTATGTTCTCCTTGGCAATTTCGCTGAAGATAATATTTGTTCACCTCTGATCCAGAAGAAAGGAATTGAAACTTCATACCGCTGAATAAAAAAGGACATTTAATGTTGATTGTTGGCAAGTTCTCATTCAATTACTGTCTGAACTCATCTTGTTAACTGTTCAGTCTGGAATTTTCATCCCTAAATGTTGAATCTTTAGATTTCTAGTAAGATATTTGATTGAGTAAAACTGGTAAATTTAACCATTCATTATCTCTTATGTTTTAGGCAATCTTACGAACTCAGAAAAGAAGAAAAAGAAAAAGAAGAAAGTAAAACAAGAAGCCGATGATTGATAGAAAAAAGGACAAACAATGGATGAACAATGAATAAATGTATCGCACAAATGGATTCCATATTTGTCGCTGTGCCGGGATATTATGTGTGAAATTCTCGAAATTTGATGCTAGAGAAATGGCACGTCTTGATGGCATTAATTAAACATAGTTGATACTGCAGACAAATATGCAGTGATTGTGCTGAACATGTTTGCATTGTTGGGAGCAAGTAAAGATTCCTGGACTTTCAAATATTGGTTGTTTTACATCTGCAAAAACTGTGTCGGCTTCATATTGTTTTAAATCCCTAAGGTCTGAATTTCTTGAGCATTGAAAATATTTGTCTTTTTAAGTTTTTTCTGGGGGCATTAGTGTTGTGTTATATAAATAATTGATGTATTTCTTTACTAAGAGTGTAACACCCCATTGCTGTTTAACATTACTGTACGTTTCTCTGAGAATGACGTACCATTATTAGAAGCAAGGTTATAAGATATATGTATTTTATAATACCAGTACTCGAGACGGGTTGCCTTCCACTTTTGTACAACTGGGGCTATATATGCCGATTAATGCATATTGTAACAAGAGTTGTGTCCCTTTGTAAGGAAGCTCTTTCTTCCAATAGAAACGTGGTTAAAATGTTCAAACAATTGCAGTTTCAGATTCAATTTAAACATGCTGCATGTGTACAGTGGATTTTATATTCCAATATATACAAGGGGCACAACTTTAGTTGCTATGGAAATATGTATACATGTCGAGACTAAATGTGTTCAGTATTTTATCATTCACATTCTTGTTTTCCATTTTGAACCATTTTATTGTGTTTTTATCATATTGTTTTTACATATATGTTCATGATGCATTTTACTTTTTGTTATGGCATTTTTTTCGAGTAATACGCTCGATTCAAATTACACATTTTCAGGATGTGTATCATGATGATAGATGAAACAGGTCTGATCAATATGCTTGTTTTGGACATGTAAATTTCTTTTTCATTTGGTCCATGATCTTATCATGTACATATTTGATAAAAAAACTTGAACCAATTAAATTTTAATTGGTATATACTTTCTTGCTTTCACTGTACTTTGTCATTAGACATACCTGTACTTCAAGGATGAAAAACTGCAACATTGACACCACTATAAAGCCTAGTATTTAGTGAGCTTATAATTTGTCTTTAGGGTAAGGGATGGTTTTTATATTGATTATACAGTTTGTAGGCATTGTGTAGAACGTGCAATGTTTCTTTGAGAAGCCATGGATATGTGCTATCCATTTATTTGATGAATACTTGTTAGACTGAAGAAGAGTTGACACAATCTTCACGATTCTGCTTGTGAAATTGTATTTTTGTCATTTCATATATATTGTTACATACATAAACAATGAAATTTTATGATCTTAATGAAAGTACATTTTGAATAAAAAATGTTCTGGAAATGATATCTTGTTCTTTTTCATTCATGTTGGTGACCGCATTTCATTTGACAGTAGGCAGATATTATTATACACTGTTGCATATGATATATTGTGACAGAAAGAAATCTAGGGTAATAATAGAAGAAAACAGTTTTTCAAGCAGGCCCTGAAACTGTACCAAAGAACAATTTGATGGCCAAATTTGCACGGAATGGTTACAACCACAACAACTAGCGAGTCCAATAATTGTAAAAGTATCACAAGAGTTATTGCCCATTGGATCAATAGTGGGAGTGGGAAATGCCACATACACGGTGTACCTTTATCGAGCAATCTTCGAGAAATTTTCACACTACATGTACATCCGAGCATGACGACTGGCAAGACTGCGCCGTTTACAACATAGTTATGCCCCTTGCATTAGTCAAATTGACTTGTTTGATATTGTAAACACATGCGTAACCACATTCATTAGTGATGCAAAACAAATACAAACATTCTTGGGTACTCTTAGTCGGTCATTATGTACAGAATATTCACGACACGATACGCCTAAAATTGAACTACTTGTAAATTGAGTAATTCACCGGAGATTGTCACAAGTTATCTCCCTTTATCCCTTCTATAGTTCTCTCCCTTTATCCCTTATATAGTTCTCTCCCTTTATCAATATATGTAGTATATGTGGGATTAAGGGAGAGAATAGGTGACAATCTCCTTATGGTAAAATTCGATTCTATGTTCACACACTGCTTTCATGTTGCATCAAAAAAGTTGTTAATTCAGATGTCAAACGTATGCAGGGGCGTAGCCAGAGCCGGCAGACTATGTACGCAAACAATCTAGAGGGGGTTCTAAGGGCATAAAACCCCGGAAATTACTCGTTTTCTAGAACGTTCGTGGTGCAATCTGATAACATTTTCACAAGCACTAATACGGTAACCTTTTAACGATATATATTTAAAAAATGTATGTCCCGAAATGCATACAAATGCTCAACTGTTATTGTACATTGTTCTATTTTTGATATTCATGTGTACGCAACGGCGTATTTTGCGTACAGGTAGCTACTAGCCTGTTATACATACACTATCATACTATTCAAACATGTAATGACAGTTCGATGTATAACATGCATCTAATGGATTGCAAGCAAAGGATTCATCATTCTGATTCAAACGCCTCCAAAGATTTACGACAGTAGTCGGGTTTGGAACTAAACACTGAACCAATTTTCTAAACGTCCATGTAATAAAATACAAATTAAACAAAAACTGTTTTACATACCGACTTAAAATTTGGCATTCCAGTATTATACATAGTACTCTAGCGACTTTCACAAAGAAAATACTTAATTATCGTCATGGTTCACCACGCGTGACGGTGAGTACGATTGTCAACTTTTGGCACGATGATCACGTGTACTATGTAGTAAGCAATGAAATTCATTTCAATGCAATCCACGTTGTTTGTCCAACACGAAAAACAGAAAAGATGCCGACAAAGACCACTGAAGAACGCGCCAGGGCCGTCAGTATGATTGATGCTGGTACTCTGGATAGACAGGTATGACTAACTTTATCAATTAATTAATCAATTCAAATACAATTTTGAAAATAGATATAAAGTATTAGTTTCTCTGTACAATAGGCGCAAATATGTACATTTGTTTCTGTTCTTATATATATTGACGAAATACCAAGTGAAAGTTTAGAAATTTTGTTAAATTCGCAAAGACGTGGCTTAGATGGTCTTATATGTTTACACATGAGATTGTCACGAGTTATCTCCCTCCATCCATTATATTGCATACATATATGGATATCTTTCACTATGTTATAGTGTGTTCCAGATAGAAGGGATAAAGGGAGTGAATTCTAAAAGGGATAAAGGGAGAGTACTATAGAGGGGATAAAGGGAGAGTACTCCAGAAGGGACAAAGGGAGAGAATTAGGAGATCAGAAACAGAGCGTATAACCAATGTATCGGCTTATACAATGTATAATGAAACAAGGTCTTGTAGAATTGGTAGAGTGAGAATAATCAACATTTCGTCATCTGTCGTTACACAAATACCAAAGTAGTCAGGTTTGCGACTTATTTGCATCATTTTCTTATAGATGTACCCAGAACGAGGCTGAATTTCTCGACTTTGTCCGTCAATATTGTCGTAGCTATATTTCCTCATTCCTCATTTACTTGTGACCACAGGATACTGTCACGAGTTATTTCCTTTTGTCTCACCTAGAGTTCTCACCCTTTGCCCCTTCTACAGAATATGAATTCAAGATGGGACATCTCTCCCTTTTTCCATTCTATAGTACTGTACATATAGGTATAATTATATATTATATAGTACAGTACATGTACTATAGAAGGGATAAAGGGAGAGAACTCTAGATGGAACACAGGGAATAACTCGTGAGAATCTCCTGTGCTTGTGACAAGGTATCATAAAATCAACGAATCGACAACCGAGGGTTATACCAGTCAATGTCGTTGTCTGCCGATGTTTTCTTTTATTTATCTAGATATATGGAACTCATCCATAAAGCCACGGACATATGTCCGTGATAAAGCCTGGCATAAATGCTGTCATTTATTTCTTAGCGAGAAAGATAGAGAGATCATAGACATTTATACGATTTCCATTTATATGAAAAGGGTTCCAGTTTTTATCCTTATTGTCGCAAAACTGCTGCGGTAAGCGCATTGCCGGAAAATGCATAATTTACCGGAAACCATTTGGCGGGAAATAGCTCTGAGTCTCTTCGTCTGGGACCCTCTAGCAATTTATCGGTTTTATTGTTTCCATAGTCGTATGCTCATGTCGTAAAACCTGTTGCTGCATAACAGATCTCCACTAATTGCTTCCAATAGCTTTATTTAGTGTAGCAACATATTTTTCTTAATACTCAAAATTCTGTCGGATACTGTGAAAAAATAATCATACTTTGCAAAGAAACTTATCGATTGTGAAAATCGCATCATGGCTTAGCATCGCACAGTATTCGGGTTTATATGTGCGTATGAATATCATTTTTTCTATAGATTCCAAATATGGATGTTTGGATTTCGGAATGTGGATATTATCAAATTTGACGTGAGTGAAACGGTAATGTCTACATATCGATTCTAGTCCAAACGTACTGGAATATATGTCTTGTTTGGAATAATGATCAAATTGTTAAAGGAATATACATATGTATGAATTTGTTTCCGACAAATTGGTAAGTTTTCGTCTCTCTGGTTAAGTCAATCTTTGTTATGCATGCTAAGCTTGCAAAGAGCGATATCTATCTCTTACTGATACTTTTAAATTAATTTACATTGTCGTAAAGCGCTTCAAGATTAGCGTATCCGTTTATGGCAAATTGTGACATACAGTAAAATCTCAATACATGTAATAAGACCACAATTGGGACCCTAGAAAAGAGGTCTTCTTATCCAGTTGGTCGAGTTTATATGAGCAGAACAGTGAAAATTGTGTCCTTAATTTTGAGGTGGTCTTAAATTGAGGTGTTACTGTAGTTCACATCTCATTAGGACACCTGACTGACGCATGGCTAATCAATGAACAAGTATCGAAATTCCATTAACATAATACGTTTGAATCATATAACTATAGAAGTAAACGTATACGTGAATCGCTTTCTGTTTTAATTGATTAACACAAATACGTTCTTAAATAACATCATAAGTTATATACAATTGCAGTTGGAACTCTTTATTCGAATACTTTGTATTATCCAAAATCAATTTTCAGACCCAATGAATTCGAATGAATGAGGTCCGACTGTACTTCTGGTATATTCTGTTTTCTGTGTTTCCCGCCATTTTTAAGTACGGGTCCATATGGTGTTAATTTTGTCCACACTAGATGTTTCTGGCCAATCAGTGACATCACTTACATTTTTAGACTGAAACTCAGACTTTAAAATATTTAAAATATCAAATTTTCATTTTGCTCCTACGTTGTTATTACAATACAGAATTTAATATAAATTGGCAAACGTGCACAGTGGGTTACAACAATTATTCAGACAAAATTTCAATGAAAACGGAGGGCTGGTTTCAGTCTTAAAATATTTGTTAATAAAGCCGCAGATCGTAAACTATTCGAAATGGCTTCATGTTGTTGCTACATTGGCTAAATCTTCTGTTGCAATTGCAATGTGCATGTATTACTGATTCAAACAATCTTGTTTTATCAAGTTACGCGCGGTCAAAGCTGTAAAAACCCATTTTTATTTCATTTAAACTTTAAAGACATACATACAGGCATACATTGTTAATATATTTTTTATAGTGTAAAATTATTGATGTTTGAGCTATATGAAAGATATTTTTTATGCTTGTTTAGACAAAAATGAACAAACAATTAGGATAATGTTATTATGATATTTTCGCGATGATTTTTAATTCAGGAGTCTCCGGATTCGCGAATTAACGCGAAAATTACGTTGTTGCGAACATAAAGTGATTTACAACTTTAAAGCTTTCATTTTGCGACTAGAATTGTTTACAGTAAACAATTCTAGTCGCAAAATGAAAGCTCTTGTATATAACAACTCTTACCTCACATGTCAGAACAAGCAGTTTAAGACAGATTATTAATAAATTCTGCTTATTCAACAAATATCATAGTTTCCAATAAGAACGTATTTCGGATCTGGATAGAAAAATCCCCTATGGGTTGCGAACAATTCCCGCTATTGTATGCATGGACGCCAGGACAATGCTGCGCACTAGATAATAGTTTATGCTGACCCGGCAATTTAGCATTTGTTGTGCTTTTCTTGCCAAGATCTTATCAAAAATATGAAAGGAGATACTATTTCCAAAACATTTAATGTAAATTAATCATCGACAGTTCCTGGATAAATCTCCGTATTTGGTCAGTGATGAAAAGGGAGATGTGTCTGATAACAAATTGGATTTGGAGACTCTGAGTCTAGAAATTGATGTAAAGAGTTTGGGAATTCGGTTTTCTCTCTTGAAAACACGAATATTTCTCTCTTTTTTATCATTACAGTTTGTAATACAGTCTGACCTCGTTCATTCGAATTCATCGGGTCAGATATCAGGGTTTTATTTCGAATAATACATTGTTTCGAATAACCCATTTCCATCAGTGTATAATAATATATATCGGGTACTGATATTTAATTCGAATGATACACGGTATTCGGTTAAAGGGTTGTCTAATAAACGAGATCCGACTGTAATTAGACTTGCATATTGTATCGATTCATTAAATGAAATGACAGGCGATATAGTAAAAAGCCATACTGTACAAATGCACAAAAACGCTGGGCATGATTGCGTATTATTATGACAGATAAGCTGTGCAACAGTTTAAACACAATTATCTCTCATTATTTTGTGACTCGCCGTTCCTATGTTTGCATACTGAATGGATAGACGGATAAACGCGCAACAAGTCTGTTTGCTTCTTGATTCGTATGTGTATTCATTATGCAGATCGGCTACTTTCGCATTCAATAATCTTTATGTTCATTGCTTTAAGAGAATTGAGTTTCTCTGGTTCTTTATCTATATGCAGATAAACTAACCAGTGTCGCTTTCATTCGTTGGATGTACATAAAGTCAAACCTCAATAATAAGACCACCATTGGGACCTTAGAAAACTGGTCTTCTTATCATGACGATCTTAATATTGAGGTTGAATAAAGAGCAAAATGGACTTAAGACTGTGTTCTTAATTTTGAGGTGGTCTTATATTTGAGGTGGTCTTATATTTGAGGTGGTCTTATATTTGAGGTGGTCTCATATTTGAGGTGGCCTTATATTTGAGGTGGCCTTATATTTGAGGTGGTCTTTAAGTGAGGTTTTACTGTATTTGAGTCTGATACAAATTTATGTTCATGTTCATTGGCTTACGATTTATTGTGTCATGAATACTAACTTGAGGATATTAAGTACAGATTTTTTCTAGCAGATCATTCGAAATGTGCATTATGCAACCTCTGAACTTTGCATATTTATCGTTTTGCTGATTCAGCATTTTTTTCCTTTTTGACATGTTATGTTTAATAGTCAGTACTTGGTTACTGTAAAATATGCCGGACATCGATAAAGCGATAGAGAGACGAAACGTCCATCCAGGCTTTGTATACGTTTTATTGTAAAACGTAAATATCTTGATAAAAGATGGTCGGCGCAATTTGAATGTTAAGATTTGTTGTGCAACATAAAAAGTTGCCGAGATGTTACGATTGCTCCAGATCCAAATGGATTTCGGTAAATTCATTGAAATGTACGACCTTTATCGTAAGGTTAACCAGTCCGCGACAAGATTACAAACTGAAAGAGTTAAAGAGAAGTTGGTTTAGTGGTAAACGTAAGATTTGATTGGTTTATACAACGCTGATATGCAAATAGCAAAGCCATGTTAGTACTGCTGCTCCGAAAAAGGAGCAAATAGACTGGTTTCACTTTCACTTGATAATCACTCATAATTATTTCACTGTCATATGGTTTGATGTATCGATATTACGAGTTCACTGTGTCCCTTGATGACCAACGGTGTTGTGTATATATTTCTGTGTCCTAACTAATGGACACTATGCTTGTACTAATCCGGACATTATTGACCATGTCGTTGTAATCTTAGGCAACAAGTATTAGTACACTCACGATGTCATTTAACAAAACGGAACCAACAATGTTTCCGGTTCACCACCAGGTCCCATAACTCCACAAAGCATGCGTCAAACAGTATAGTGTAATGTTGCAGAGCTGCTGTTTCTCTGAGAATTGATGGTAAATATTGCAGTTATCCAGATATTTTCTATTATTATGATTGTGAAGTTCACATTACTAAGCTATTTCAATGCATTTTAAAACACAAGCTGAGCTCTACAAAGCATGAACATATCTTATAACCAGCATCACAGTACTAGTAACTAAAATTTCGATATGTCGAACACATCGTTATCTCGAGTATGTGTCCCGAAGATTCCTCGTGATAGCGAAGTTTTGCTAAGTTAATATAAGACATGCGATATACGTTATTCAGCACGAAAATTATAATGATGTATACACATTTTATGCATCTAATTATGTTATACGCAATGTTTGATATAACTGCTGTATAAATAACCAAATTGTTCATTGATGTGTATTGATTTAGTGGAGAGAGAATATGCACACTTTATGTATTAATTTGTATCCCTGGGCGATCGCCAGTGGCTGAAAATATGAAAATATGATCTTCTAACTTGAACAGCTATTGACTACAGTATAAACAAGACTATTGATCTGGTCAATGCTAACAAGTTTTCTGATTATGCCTGGTTCCCATTTCCGTATATTTAAGGTTAAAGACTGGAACCAGTCCTGCCTAAACTACAGCCTACCCCCGCAGGAAGTGAATCTGGCCACCTGCTTCATCTCAGTTAAATATGCGGAATTAGTGGCCACACTATCATTGTTCCCAGACGTACTGTCAGATTTATGTCATAATGTGACATCTACTGAAACATACTGGTATATATACAGTAAAACCTCAATAATGCGACCACTGTTGGGACCCTTGAAAACTGGTCTTATTAATATTAAGGTTGAATAATGAAAATGTACTTGGAAATTGTGTTCTTACTTTTGAGGTGGTCTTATTATCGAGGTGGTCTTTAAGTGATTTTTTACTGTACTTAATATTAATCACCCTCGATGACTGCTTGTTTCGGGGTTTCTAATAAATACTTGCCCCTTGACCACCATGCCTACTTTGAAATTGAAGCTTAGTCTCAACTAAATGCCTTTTGAGATCACGATACATATATATCGAATTGTGACTATCATTCGGAACACTTCTTGATTCATCTACACGACGTTTATCAGATTACACATATTCCCACCTGGTTAGTTCATTAGGTGGAGCACTGGATTGTAAAATTTGTGGTTTAGGTTTCAATCCCGCCTATGGCGCATGTTCTCTATGAAGATAATACATCCCCCATCTCTCTTTCATGTGGAAATATCGCAAGTTTGCTTACGGAAGAACTGGTCAGTACTGGTCGGTAATCCAGGAACACTAGGTCAACTGACCACTGTATGTCACAGAAATACTGCTGACAAACAGTGTGAAACTCCAACAATATTATATTACCCAGGTCTTTAGTACACACATTTCCCTAAACACTGGTCCAAAATGTCATACCCTTATAATACACACACTCGTTCATTAAACCCGATATGTGTTTAGGGTCAATTACATGGCCTCATATGTATTAATATGATATTAGTTATATGAAATATAGCGAAACCCAGTTTGATTGACATTCATCGATCAAGCGAGAGAACGATCCTATTTCAGACAAGCAGCCAGAACATGACATACTTCGTGCGTGTTAATATCGTGTTTGAAACATACAACAAACGGTAATTACTGTAGAGTGATTACCACGCCATTATCGGAACGTTTTATGATCTGTCCCGGGTGACCGGAGTTTAGTAGTGACGCGATATAAAGTGGCGCTTTTCTGGTGATACAATGTCGACGGCAATCAAACTCTCGGACCTTCCTCAGATTTGTATCTTACATATTACACATGAGAACGAAAGAAGTGCGCGTTTAAACGCAAAGTGTACAGTCAATAAATCGTTTAATGTCACACTCGATTTGGAAAAGCTGAACTCGCAATATCTTGGTCAAATTTGTTGAAGTCTTAGTAGATCATGATTGTCTGCAACACTTCGGTCAACAATTAACACCAAACGCTGATTCGATGAATATGACGGAGGAGTTCCAAAAGGAAACTGTCGTTCGGAGTACTTCGGTCATTTATGCGTATATTTACAGAATACTACGAAAAAGGCCGATCGATGCGTTCCGATTGAGTTATATGTCGGAAGATGCGATTGGAAAAAAAGCTTGTCCGGTGACTGATTATAAGCCTTTCTGAGTTTTCTACATTTCGCAGAATTATTCCAAATTTTGTAATTTGAGTATCACATCTTTCTGACAGGTGATTTGTCAAACTGTATCAGTTTTTGTTGGCTCTTTCATTTGGTGTAGTGATTAAGAAAACGTGAACTGATTGTCTGCAAAAGCTACATTTACATGTATGAATATTCACTGAACATAATGTGTGCGTTCTTATAGATTTTATCAGGAATCATCAGGAATGTTTGCCTAAATATTGTTTTCGTAGACAGTTCCATAATTTCATATGTTAAGGCAAGCTATGTAGGAAGGGTACTAGATGTTTCGATTGTCATGTTGCTAACGAATGGCTGGCTTTCTATGGTTAAATCATTTACGTGTAAAGCCTGTAAATCCTTAGCGATACTATGGCGACTTTATTTCACTGTATATCATTTAGTTTTGCCTTTTTATTTGATATCCGTATTTATCATATTGACATGTTACTAGTATGCAAATGTGAGAATTGTTAATAAATGAAAACAAGTGCCTTATATCTAAAATGTTGGGTTGGGGTTAAACCCCCCCCCCCCTCTATTTACAGAATCCCTCAGAACCTAAAGGTTTGTATATGCCTATTGTCGATTAGGTCGTTTCCTCCATTGTCGATCTTTTGAAACAAACCAGGTAATAAAAATAGGGGAAACAAAATTCGACCAGTTACCCTACCAAGCTCTTCTGGCTTGAAACCATAACCAAACAATAAATATTTTAGACCTTTCTATTATTAAGAATACCCCTTCTCCATATGGAATCTATCAACTGTTTTATCTAGCCATATTTCACCAACTGTGTGTTACCAATGTAAGCATTCTTTTCAGAACTTAGCTGTAAACACTTCAAAGCTTCCAGTCCCCTATCATTTGCAATCGCCATATTTGTGTGAACCCCTCCTGTTTGTCCCCTTTAATTCTCCTTAGTTATCCCTTATGGCCGACCAGGCCATTGCTTTTGCCACAGTTGTTACCGTACGTATTTAACCTTGCACCTCCTCAAATGCCTGATGTTTTGTGGACTGTTGTTTTCCCGAGGTCTGTGTGGAGAGGCATTGTCTTATATATGTGGCATTCCCTGTCCCAACTTATTCTCTCTCTCTTTCTAGTCGAATTAGGCATCTCTTTTTCAAGTTCTCTCTTGATGGTTTGTGTTGTACATGTATATGGAAACCAGAGATGGTTCATTTGAATCAGCAATGCATTATTTTCCGCGCAAAAATCCATTGAATAGAATTGTACAAGTCCCGTTAATGACATACTTGAGATGGATATCATATTACGTCATTATTTTATGGATCAGTGTCAATAAAGCGCTTTGAAAAGAATGTTCTCTGAACTTGTATTATTTCCGCTCAAGAGCGTTTGTTGTTCTTGATTTATGACACGAAACAGAGAAGATTATTGACAATCTGATAAGCTTGCGTTGTCAGAACGCCAAACGTTGCGCTCTCTTGTAATCGTTGTCTAGTAGACGCTTGTCTATGTAATAAACAGGAAGTCTGTCCCTGTTGCTAAGACATTCGAAACCCCTTGTTCACTGCCCGCGCCGATATGTGTACAATCTTTCCATTGTCTAAGGTATTGCTGATATAGTCTTCTGCGATCAAATAACTTGACATGTTGCCAAGAATTGTGTAAAGAGGATTGCCCTTTACTAAATTGCTAAATATGGCCAATATTACAATAGTAATTTAACGTTATAGATAAAAGCTTTTCCAAATCGCGAACACAATGATATTCTCTAAATAAGACGGTTCGCACTTCACTGTTCCCAATGAGACTTTGCTTACATCACATGCTCATTGGAAATGATAATGACCATAGGATTATATTTCGAATTGCATCTCATTTTCGACCGATTCGTCCCGCATTTAGCCAATTCCTTTAAAACGTCCCATGAGCCTTTGCTCGGAATGCACCAATCAACGTTCCTGTTACATCTCATCACTTTTTTAACGCTCATTTCGAATACTAAACGATAAATATCACACAAAGACGTCATTTTCGCAGTTTGTGTTATTGTTACACCCACTCACGATCAGTTTAATGGAAATTCGCGTTTGGTTATCATTTTTTTGCAGTCGAATGAAATTCATTGATGCTCATATTGTCTGTAAGTGAAAATATCGCATTTCAACAAAATAAACACACTGGTATAAATCGATTCAGTCTGAATTATTATCATCTGATTTCTGTGCATTTGATCAAACCTAATTGTGTTTAGCGTTTAGTGCTATGGCGTTTAGACAAACAAATGCAAAAGCTAATTACGAGTAAACAGTTTGGTTTCAAATTAACGATTCATGAAGTCCTGCTTGGCATGAGAAGTTGGCGTCATGTCCAATTTCCGTTGTTACAATTTAGTCTTTTTGCCACATCTCATGATATTCCATATGATGTTAGAAGAAATTAGGAAGATACATTTCAACTAGTTTGAAGCAGTTGTTTGTTATTGTCCGTCTGATTATTCTCTGCCCTGACTTTCATGTATAAAAATAATTTTGATTTTTTTTCTTCAAGTATTAGTTTTGAAGACCAGATACAATACATTCGCTGTTTGAGACTGGTGCATTTTAAACGCAATCATAGAGACAAAATGAGAGAGGCATAACACCATTCCCTCATAGAACAAATGTGCTTTACCTAAGGGTCAAAATGTGGTATTTTGGAAAACCCGGGAGTCAAAGGGTCAAATCAAGTGTCAAATGGAACCCCTGTATCTACAATTCGATTTTGTGTTATCAGCAGTAATTAGTATGTGACTTGATATATAGGCCTACAATTAATTTGTTGTTGTCTTCCTCTCGACTTGGCGAATTGGTGATATCTGCACTTTCAGTAGGTGATATGATATATTCCAGTAATAGATATCCAAAACAAGTATTGAATAGTGAGACATCCAAATAAAACCTTCCATATTGTTTCCATGATCATATTTAATTTCCCGCATTCATAATCTCATTACAAGTTCTGTAAATATTTACTCCGGCGTTCGAGGTTATTAAAAGATCCGCGTTTTGTGTGACATATTAATATCGCCTTGCTGGAAATGTGTTTGCCTTTCCGAGCATTGCTGATAAATTGTCGATTAATGATGTTTTTGTCGCTTTGAATCCAGATAACTTTGATTCAACAAACATTGCTTTTGAATAATAATTTTATGTACGATTGTCATTGTTGTTGTTGTTTTGGTGTTGCTTAGCAACACCTCAACTGCGCGGATCATTTCATGTAATGTTCGTCACCTTTGGTAAGTTTATCCCAATACCTTTAACTTTTAATTCGCGGATAAACATGATGCAAATATATGTTTTTGTAGATTAATATAATTTTTTGTTGTTGTTTATTTTGGTTCAATGAACTCGAGTGACGGTATTGGTACGGCATTTAGCTCCATTCGAAAATTTCGCCATGAAAATTTCCCATGAGGCATTTCTCACAATACAACAGTCCATTTCGTTCCATTATTTGCCAACACATCACTGATCATTTTTGACAGATTAAGTTTGTAAAAGCATCCAGCCATTATACCCTACTTAGCATTTGTTATTACAAGCACATTGCTCAGTTTCAATGACCATTTCACAATTAAATATTGTTTTTGCGCGTTTCTAGCTCGTGTATGGATTTCCAAACATTTCGTCTGCTGCAGAAAAAACAACAACAAAGTTCAGACGAGGATTTTCCGAAGCTTGCTATTGTTATTTTTCGTTCATTCTAATTCACATATGTTTGATAGTGAATTAATTGATTTGATGCTTGTTTGAGTAACTTTGGGGTCTGCATTCCGGGATAGGACTGGTGCCTATGTTATACACTAGAGCAGACGTGATCAAGATTTCGTAGATGTTCGGCTCATTATAAAATATATATGTATCAAAGACATTTATACGGTATATAATTCCGTACACAAAATCTGCTATAAGTTGGTATTAACGCAAAAAAACAACGTAAAATAGTTTTATTTTTACTTTTTATGTATGTATCCCCTAGAACTACCTATTTGACCTTTGATCTCACCTTATGACCTTGACCTTTAACCGGAATGGGCGAAAATTGTTTTCTGCATTTCGTTCTATTATGGCACACATTTGTTTTCTTGAAATATTAACGAATAAGATAAATACAAAACGATAATGACCATGGACAGTATATGCAAATTTGGGGAGGGTACCCTACCATCAGTTCCGTTTTCATGACAGTAAATGTTTGTGTGCTTTCCTGTCCATTATTTCATCATTGTATGCGTCATAAATATCACATTTATTTAATTAATTTTGCAATTACTGCATCCTATTGTGGAAATATCACCCAGCATGCAGTATTCAGAATCGATCCTGCTCTACAAATTGTCTGATAATAAACGGAATTGAACGTAATTAAACACAATTTATATGTTGACAAAAACACAACAATCTCAGTTTTATTACTTATGGAATTATTAGCCACTCAGACATTAGGATATTAGTTTTCAGTTAGTCGAGCATTTTGCCAGAAGACGTAAAATGGTAATGGTCATTCCAACGGAAATTTCGCTTTAAGTGCACCTTAATTGCACCTTAATTGCACCGTAACAGGACCTTAAATAGTCATAGTAACTATACTTGGGGTTTTATGGTAGTTTTAGTTCATTTATACACGATGGTCAGTTGTCTTAATCTGAACATTGGGCTGTAGATTTGAGTTTAATGACCAGTCACAGATTGCAGCTCTACCATTGGTCAATTTTACAAAGGAGCGTAAAAGCAACCAATCAGACGCTTTAGGTTCGACTATGGTTTTCAGGTTCAGCTTACTTTGCAGTAATTCGTTTTAACAGTTGAGGAAATCGGGTTGATATTTCATTAGTACTCGGTTGTCCGGGAATAGACTCTTCCCGAATTATGCCCACAAGTAATAGTCACGTGATACTTATCATTAATTTTAACGCAATGTGATGCCCTCGAGAATTACGTATATGCCTCGTTTGGGTATATGATCATGCACCCTTAAGGAGGCCTCTTTGCGCCTTTCATTCACTGCTATTGCTGTTATGACTGTTTGCCTTCTTAATGACAACTGCTCCTGTTAAGACAATTGCTCCGTTTTGTTTATTTGTACGCTATAACAGAAAGGGCAAATATGTAACACTTCTTTTTATTGAACTACATACCTAATGGTGGTTGTGTAAATCAATCAGAATTGAGAATACATTTTGAAATTATGAAATACGATATATATTCGTAATTATATACTTATTACAGTATAATCTTTACCAGTTATCATTCATTACACATACTTATGGCTGAATATGGAAACTAAAACACACTCTGAACAAATTGCTTATTATGCTGATGTGTTGCCAATTTTTCTAATTGTCATAATTTGACAGAATATTCTCATAAAGAACAGAGCAATACAAAATCGATCAAGGCATGTTTTCTATGATATCGCTTTCCTATCAATCACGGTTTTTGGCAACAATGCGTTTGTATTAATGCTAATATTTCTGAATTATAAGTTTGTTGATCAGGGCTGTTCATCTTTGGTCTTTAAATCAATTGAAAATTAACTCGGTAGCTCAAACGATTGTTAATAAGAAAACATAGTCAGACCTCGTTTATTCGACAACCTTCTATCCAAATACTCGGTATCATCCAAAATAAATATCAGGTCCCGATTGAAATTCATACACTGATATAAATTGAATATGTATTTGATCTTGGAAGTTTCCCTGTATGCAATTTCCCAAGAGACATCGGCGTTAGACATTGTATGTTGTTTTTGTTGAGGGGGAGATTTCAATAATTCACCAAATATAATCAGTCTCTGATCATCTTTTGTGTGTTCCTGTAACATTGTTTTGGACTTGGCGAACAACAAACAATTCTAGACCTAGTCTCGCAAATGTTTTTATTTTGCATATTTTCTATGAAAACTGTATTGATCATATTTCAAAGAGTCTCCGAAACATTTCATCTTCTATGTTTCTTTGTAGCGTCCTTTCCGATATCGACTTCAATGTTTTGGAAATTTCTTTCCCTGGTACATATTTCTACATATACAGTAAAACCTCACCTAAAGACCACCTCAATATTAAGACCACCTCAATATTAAGAACACCATTTTCAAGTCTGTTTTGCTCTCTACTTTACATGTACAATGTACTATTTTTTTGAGACAATGAATTCGGCGGTACATCGAGTAGACCATCAGGTTGACGATGATAGCAACGAGACGCTAATGCGTCTCAAAAAAGGTTTTTTATTGACATTATGGGCTAAGTGTTGTTTGCAATAAGTGTATCAGGATGAAAGAGGCAATTTGAATAATTGTATTAGCATAATTTGCTGTAACAGCGTATATAACTGCAACTGCACCAATCGTTATAACATTGCCATTTCCTTAATGCAATATACTTTCATACACTTTTATAGACATTTACATGAAATATGTCTTGTATTCCATATATCTTCCCTCATATAACGTAAGCTGCCCTTACAAATGAAACATTGTGCACACAGCAAATATTGGTTCTTCTCCTTTCAATGAATTCTATAATAATAATTCAGAAATTTTATTGAGGTTATTTATTGCCATAATTCATAACATTACGTGCTTGTATCAGAACAAATTTCTCCTCATTTGTCAGTCACGTGATCTATACTACACTTTGACGAATTCGGAGGAATTATATAGCATATACATTATATATAATGTATAGACATTTTCAGTCAAAATTTGGAATTGTTAACATCCAGAGAACGATTGAATGAGTTGTTCAGACATGCATGGTATCAACGTCCCACGACCAATACAGCCCGATGGGTTTGCTAACTGGTTAGAGTGCCGGGCAACACGGGATGTCCGGGTTCGATTCCCCGACTGGAAAGATCATGTCTTTCCTTGACACTTTGCTATGGTTATTAGTCCCCCACCTCTGATTCATGTGAAGAAGCTGCCAGCTGCTTGTGGGTAGTTTGACTATAAAATGGTTAAATCCGGTCAAAAATGATCAAAATGATCCTTGACATTCAGCAACTAGTAGAACAACTGGGTATAATGGCGTTTGATGGATGTTAATAACACCCACGGTAGGTTAGACCGTAAAGACAAAAACGCAACAGATCGGCAATTAAATATGTTTGCCAGTTTTAGTTGCGACATTTGCTGGTTATAAATACTACTTATACCCGATCTATATGATTATTGCCTAACATACACATAATCCAACATTCATAATAGTTCCCTAGTTACCTAATTTTTACATAATGCATCGCCAAGCGTCTGATGCTTGGAATTGTGGTATAAGTAATTTATCCACCAATCAATAACTATCCCCTCCAAATGGCAATAATATTCGACAGTATAGCTCCCAAGACACCTTGGCGAATGTATGATATAATTATAATGGATATACATGGATGTATGCATTTTCATTATTTATTACTTATCCGATTTTTTTTGGCATCAAACAGTTTACGTTTTAGGCCAACTGAAGCCATAATGATAATCAAACATCAAAGCATCGAATAGAACCTCTACTCGTATTGCCAAAATCGCTTACATCATTGTGACACTTCGCATATATCATTTCCGAAAATCGCTTATCTCATTGCCGAAAATGGGATTATATTTTTGAATATAAGACATTTCACTGCCAAACATATTGGCGTACTTGCTCAAATGTTTCTGAAAGCGTTTAATCTTCTTTTTTGTAAGTCATATTATCATATTGCAATACATTTGTGGTTCGAAAGTATGCAATTCAATGCGCCACAAATGCTAATTCTACCAAAAACCATTTATTATAACAACGCATCTTAATGTTTCAAATGCATTTGCAACTTAAGTGCATTTTGTAGTGTGCCACTATGTAAATAAGAATCCGACGACTAGTATTAGAGAGACGTTGTGTTCTAGGGGTAAGCGCTGGACAGTGACCTGAAGGTCATTGATTTTAATCTCGCCATAAGCGAGATTTCTCCGTGATCTTCTCAGGCGCGAGCTGTGGTTAGTAACAACGTAACTAGTTGTAAGAACTTAACGATGCATGCATTTGCATTCTATTGGTATCCACTTTTACCCTGTGAACTGTCCTGATCAATATTTGAAAGTAAGTATTAAAATAAGAAAAGCAGAAAGCCATTTATTATTTAAATACTATGACATAAAATACTAAAATAGGCCATCGGTTAAAGATTCTCGGTTTTTGGTATATCTTACCGACCCATCATCTATATTTGCCTTTTCTTTTTTGGCTCAGGCATTCGCGCAGGAATTTTTCATTCCTAAAATTTAACAAATTTATAAAACAAACCCAAAAAGTCGATATTTCGACCCTCCAGATATATGTGACCGGGGTACAAGAAACAAATACTTGCTTAAAGAGGGCCCTACAAAAATTATTGCGCTATTTATTTTTATGTTTACGACTAAAGTTATGTAAATGGATAATTAAATATCACCACTTGAGTGCATGCATGTCAAATGTGGACTCTTCAATGCTGACTTTGTTGATCAATCATTGATGACTTGCATATACATGAATGCAACACAAATGACACAGTTAATAACCATGCAACCACCGTATCTCCGCTGGGGACTGTGTTTAACATTTGTTTTGAGAGAGAGCGTAATATTGAAACCTATTTTTACTTGCTTTTCTTCTGACAAGAACATTGAAAGTACTCTAAGACTCTACATCATTATATTTAAAACCGATTCCGACATTTCAGTCCTCACTTTATGGAGCATACAGCCATCTGGAATTGTCAGCACAATATTGTCGTTTTAAAATCGCAATAACGTAGATGTATACCACATACCAAGAAGCAATTACATTCAAATATTTCACTGAGTAGTTCGGGGTAGCGCAAAAAACAATTTGTTTAAAGAATAGCATTATTACTTTTTTCTTTCAGGTACTAGATGAATAATAGCTAAAGCAGAATGGCATTGGGAGATCCTTAAAATACATTAGGGACCTGCTCCCAATATGGTTAAGGTGCAAATGAACACTTTGTGGAGCGTATATCATGACAAGACATTATACATGTATTAGAATATGAACACTTTCCATCGAAAGTTTTATCGAACCACCTCAAATTTTGATGAACTCATGGCGTATACATGTATGTCCACAAGTAGAGGTCGGTCGGCGACTAATTTGTAAATGCCTGTGTTAAACAATGACTACATGTATCTTGAAAAAAGATGGACGGCGCAATTTGAAGGTTAAGACTTGTGAACACCATAAAACTATTGCTGGTCACTCCAGATCCGAAAAGGATTTCGATTAATTCACCGAAATTCAGTGAATTTGAGTAAGGTAACGTACCTCTTATCGAAAGGATCACCAATCCGCGTCAAGGTTACAAACGTTGCTCGGTTGAAGAGAGGTTGGTTTAGTTGTTAATGTAAGATTTGATTGGACTACACAACACTGAAATAGCAAAGCCATGTTAGTACGGCTACCCCGAAAAAGACCACCAGGACGCAGACAGTGACAAACAGATCCTGAAGAATAAATAATCCTTGAACATAAGATATTGCAAATAATCAGCAATTATACTGTCAAAATATGCAATTACTTGGTAGAACTTGGCTGCTTCAGTTGTCTTAAACAACTATCGAAAAAAAGCAATCACAATGTATTCCACTGTCGAACCACCCACTTATTCCCAGTGTGTTGTCAGAATGAAGCCTTATAAAGGTTCATCACTTGACGGTTATCAAACATTTACGGATATTAATGAAACAACTAATCTTAACATAGTCGGTGTATCAAGTAGCGATAGTGCCTTACATCGAGATTATGATATGCATTCCAAGACTGCACCACGAGTGCCGAAAGTATCCGGAAGTTTTACCGAAGGTCACCGGAATGACCCGATCGTCCGCCAGCCGCACGGTGTTAGAAGTACAGAACTTAGGCGGAAAAGCGAAGCTTCTTGCAACTTGTCTAAAGATAGTGAACGTGTTGGGTACACGAATGAGGAATTCAGACGTAAAAGTGAAGCTATTATTCGTAAGAGAAATTCGGCTATTTCAAAATGCAGGTCAATTCCAAAGGATACAGTAGTGCTAAGTCATCAACGCCGAAGCGTTGTTCACGTTTCCGGCGGAAGTAAAACCGTGTGTGCCGGAAGTCCATCGTCACGCCGAGAAAAAAGGCGTGTAATAACCAGTCAACCTTTGCCCGCCACGATACGTGGTCCGGGTGAAAATCCGGACTGGCCGGCTTTAACGGAAAGTGATTTTGAAAATAACGGAAATAACGGAAATAATGGTGAAATGGTGAAATTTGGTGAAGGGAATTATGGGATTAATTCTGTTACAGAGACTGTTAAAGGATTAGTGAAGTTTCTGCACGCTCCGTTCCAATGCTGCAAAAGAGAGGTAAGTGTTTATTCATCTCGTTGTTTGTCCTAATGGCCCCGTTTAGGGATCCCTAAAAATGTAGATTAGTGATTAGATCCTTTTTCCTACAAGTAAACAACTACTCTCCTTTAGCATCGGGCGCTTTTTCCGATACCTTCATAGCGGCAGTGGAATCAAAGCGCTGTGTGGGTCGTAGTAAACAACTTACGATAATTTTAATATTTGACTCTTTTATCACTAAAAATCATTGGTTGTTAAGAGTCAATCCCTTCTGCTAAGTATAATTTTCAGTCTCGTTTTTACAATATTGCAGACATGAACTTTAGTCTGACCATCACACCATGTTAGCTTAGGTTATTTAATACAAAGGTTCCATATTGGATTATCCTTATAACTATATGCAGTTCGTTTTTTGTAGATTCTTGACACGAAATAAACTTCCAGCACGAAAGAGCCAAAATAATACTTTTCAAGGACATCTTTGGATTAAGTGTTGTATTGTCGATTCAAAATTAGTTGTGAATACCGTGTACGCCGTATCCATTGGTCAATATTTTGCAATACATATTTTCATTGGCTGACATATCTATTGGTCAATATTTTGCAATACATGTTTTCATTGGCTGACATATCCATCGGTCAATATTTTGCAATACATGTTTTCATTGGCTGACATATCCATTGGTCAATATTTTGCAATACATGTTTTCATTGGCTGACATATCTATTGGTCAATATTTTGCAATACATGTTTTCATTGGCTGACAATCTCATGGTATGCTTACAATCCGTTCTCAAGAAATAAAAGGGGGCCAACTTTTATTGCACTTGCTTCCGCTATACTGGTAGTAAAGAGGATATTGATAATAAATTGATGTATTGTACTTAAAGTGCTAAAGAATAGCAACCTTGAGACATAATCTGGTCACTTCACAGCCGACTTGGGGTCAGGCCCCCCTTCGCCCTCATGGGACCGGGCCTGGGAAGGGCTTAAATTTTGTCCCACAGACCCGATTCATAGCGTAAAAACTTCTTAATAATTGCCTCAAATGGCTTATGTTTTACTGACTGTTGTTTTCCCGGATTACTGTGTGGGGAGGCATTGTCTTAAATGTATGTCTTTCCCTGTAGCAACTTATTCTCTCTATAATAACGCACTTAGTAAAGAGTAGTGAATGGGCAGAACATTGTTTTGAATAGCCTATTTTTAATTTCAATTGTGTGTGTTTATATGCTCACTTAGTCGCTTATGTCTAAGATAAGACTATTTCCTCTGGTATTTTTTGTTTCCTTTTGTTTCTTTGCCTTTATGTAAACTTTAGTAACAATTTGTGGAAAAAAACATGGGATAGTATCAGCTAGTGTCGTTACCTACATTTACACAAGAGTAATTGATGTAGTTTATATTTGGACATATTAAACTGTGTCAACATTCAGTATCTCTTCCATTTTTTATTCATTTTCTTGATCAACCACCTCCATTTATTATTCTACATATAATTGCGTTCACACGGAATATAAGCACAATCAGAGAAACATAAAAAATGCAAAATGGCGGCGTTGTTTTCTCGAAGCAATTTCCATAGACTGCTTCTTTATCAGTTTTATTTGAGTTGTTTATGTATGTAGATCTTCACAACAATTCGTCAGTTTTATTTGAGCATTTGCATTATTTTAGATTTACACCACATCCTTATCCTTTAAATATTTTTAAATATTCGCCATGTTCCGTAAACAGACGAACATTGCCGGGCGTTAACGATCTGACGCTCAATTTGTTACGTCATGACGTTGAAAATACGACGTCGTCGCGCAGCAACCGCTTCGTCATTACACAAGCGAGAATTACAAGCGTTACAAGCAACGAAATTTATTTATGATGTCAAGTAAAACAGATCAGGAAATGCTTCAAGTTGTTCCAAGTATATCACGAGGTATGTGATTTTCGTTTTACTTGACAAGAAATATGAAAACTTCTCAATGTTTGATTTTATATTTAAATGATTCCTGCTGATTGCGTTTAAAATTCTTTGGACATCGCAATCATTCACGGCTCGCATTGCATATCGAATTTTCGCTGAAAATAAATATTTTGGAATACGTATTTTTTTTGTTTTATGTTACAATGTATTTATTAAATTTCACTCAATATAATTATTGGACTTTTTTATAATTGTCTAAAAAGTTAATCATAGGACAAATACCGAATCATTTATTTAAATTCGCCTCATGTTACTATTATGATAGTGAAAACGCAGAGCGTTTAATATTTTGAAACAACTTTTGAATTTAAAGATTAACCATAAAAATAAAACCCTTTTAATATAAGACGAATTACATTCAAGTTGTTGCAAATGACTGAACTGCAAGAACACTTCTTTTTATGACTTTCAGATAACATATTGGTCAGTCCAGACGCGACTCGCATTAGTGGTCGAAATGAGGTCAAAGACAGTAACTCGTCTACACATAGTGACCGTGACCTTCCGGACCTTGATGTACTTGACCTTGAAAGAATGACTGACAAGTTTGAAACCCGATTCCAACACAAGACAAGAACATATATGGATGGTAAATTCAGTTAAAATGTTTCTTGACAATAAAAGCATACTACATGTACATGTAATAGTAAATATCATTTACACTAGAAAAGGCGAAACCAAGTATCGTAAGCTTTATGTTGTCAATGTATAGGCACCAGACTCCGGATTCGAAGTTTTAATTCCACCTTGGGCGATGTGGAACAGCGACCTTCAGAATCGGCCTTGATTAACTGCAGGTACTGGTTAGCAACCCAGGAAGCTGTCATCGCCAGTGATTAACGCAACTTGTATGAACTTGTTTTACAATATCTATAATTATAATAAATGAGTTTATGGTCTACCAGGCCAATCCTTGCGCCCCTGTTCCCTTGCTTATTTACTCTTGCACCTCATCAATGCCTGGTGTTTCGTGGACTGTTGTTTGCCCGGACGTCTGTGTGGGTAGGCTTGTAATGTGTATGTGGCGTTCCCTGTAGCAACTTATTGTCTCTTGTAAACTAAAAACTAACCAAACAACTAACAAAACTTAAGCCACGTAATTTAGTATGTATTTATTTCTTGTTCTACCATCAGTATCATTTCTTGCAGCAGGAAAGATGATGAACAGATCCCTGCAGAAGCAAGATGTTGAATACGATCAAATCAGACGCACAAATATATTGTTGCAGCGATCATATGATCTCTTATTCCATAGTAAGTTTTTGTATTAATCATGTACATGTACAGGTATACACTGAACACTTTGAATGTTTATGTCCAAGCTTTTATTGCTTGTATAACACTGTAGTTAGAATGTTCACGTTAATCCATTTGAATGATTTGATTAATTCTTATGAAAAGTGAAAAACCCGATGAGATGGTATCGTAGTTATTTTCCAATAAATAATTGATTACTACAAATCGTGAGTTCGAAACCCGCATCGGGCGAGGTTTAGCCGCGAACTTTACACTTCCAGAATTATGCGGGAACCAAAGAATCAGTCATTGAGAGTACACAGAACAAGTTGTAAACTTTTTCCACGATCGACGTAAATATATACAGTTTGTAATACTTTAAAAAAAATCCTATTTCAGGTGGTATAGAAAAATATCCAGTTCTTGTGAGAAGGACAGAGGCAATGATCACCCGCTTAGAGAGTCGACCACACCTTTACGGTCCCTTTGAGAGAGTAGAGACAACAGACGAACACGTGACCCGCTGGCTTAACAACCTCACCAACAACCCAACAGCTGAGCTTCATGGCTTCACATCTAGAGATCCATATGAGCTGAAGAGAGTCATATACACAGTGTCACCCCGAGTGTCCAACAGTGACACTAATATTGTATTAGGGAAGAGAAAGAGAGATGTTGATTCTGATGAAGATGGCGCACAAGTTCACAAGAGCAGCTCTGAAGCAAGACTTGTCTGCAATGAATGGTACCGCCCAGCCAAATTGAGAAGACGTTTCTAAACATTTTACTATTGTATTTATTAAAAAAAGGGAATCAAATCTCAGTGAAACTCATTCAGTCTTTCATTTTCTTTACATTTTTCAACGAAACATCGTTAAACATGATTTTATATTTGTCAATAGTCACAGAGTGTACTGCACGGGTCAGAGGTGCTAACTTGCGGGTACTTTTTATGCCACCACCATTCCAAGAATGGCCAAGGGACATAAGTGTGACCCCATCCGTCTGTCCGAGTGAAAAAATGCTATCACGTTCTGACAGACACACCTATAATAAAGTTAGCTTTACATTTAGCAACAACAGCCAATAGTGTCTTTTAGAATGAAAATATTGTTTTAAAGTAACGATGCTTTCCTTATATTTAGTAGAAATTTCTTATAGTTTGCATTTAAGGATGGAATGAGCCTGTATGACATTTTACACACTCTATATCATGATCAAATCAATTATTTACTAATTGCATATTATTAAATACAGAAACAACAACCAAATAATAGGATATAGATCTTAGTATATGACTTTCTCAGTTTACTATAAAATCCTTTTTTTTTGTAAACGGTGTCTTCCTGCAATACACGTGATCTTACTGTGGTGTCTAATCTCCGTTTTGCCTGAGAAATAATATACAATGGTGTTGTTGGAATTGACTAAACACTGTTAAAGCAAACGTAAATAGAATAAAAGCAATCATATAACGCCAACATTACACTGGATGGCATACTCAGATCAAGGGATGAGAGGATTTGGGTATAATTGGTATAAATCATTGTGATGATGTCGTCAAGTAAGCACAACAATAATCGCTTATAATACAGTGCTTATATATACAGAGAATTACGATATTTTATAGAAGTGTATGCTTAAAGTACATAACTGCATGAGTACATGATGTGACCTATTGTCTGTTAATACAAGCCACATCAGATCGTCAGGAGTTCTCTCTCTTTACCTTTTCTGTAGTATAGTCTATGTCCGAAAACTAGTACACTCCAGATAAACATCGCCGCTAACACGCGGTTACCTCCCGTGAATTGTGTCAGTTTATAAGCATGTTGGTGTATATATAATGTAAATATTTGATAACAATAAACTATTAATGCTTTTACTATTTATGTTTGTTATATATTCTTCGTCATTATTAAGTTGAGTAGTCAGTTCTGTGATGATGTTGTTGATCTGGTGTGCTATATTTAGCAGCTCTACTTCCAAGTACAGTACACGAATATTTTCATATCGTTGTGATCAGTGTGTTGGAAGTATAATCTCAACGTGTGAAATGTATCGTCGTTATAGCGTAATTATACAGTTTGTGACAGTTATAAAATAAGTGATAAAAAATAACAAACAATCACAGAGAGTTATAAGAAATTTAATTTGTTTTTCACATGTTATTAAATAATAATAGCAAAATAATAATATCATTAACGATCAATCATGATGAATGATGGTATCATTTTTACGCTGAATTAACACAATTCCAGTCACACTGTACAGTCACTTGTAATCATCACACAATAACAATCACTTTTAACAAAGTCCGGCTAACTGAAACCCCTTCACAACTAAATCTCGCCGATCTTCAAATTTCCCATGTGTAGTAATGATCCAATTGGCATGAATGGGTTTGAGCGTTGACATCTTCAGATCCACATTAGCCATGGTATCGTCATCTTCGTCAAATGCTGAGATAATCTTGGAAGTATACCAATCATGAAAGCAGTCCTTCAGACAATCCTTGTATTCCTTGTTGAGTGACAAATCTAAGGGCTGTAGACGATCCGTACAGCAAGCTGGAACGAACAATGGCGTAATCCCGTTTTCCTTCAACTTGGCGATAACTGTAGCACACTGATGAGCACGGAAGACATCGAAAATCGCCACGGCTTGCTGGTCACACTGCGACAGGGGTAAAGTGTCTCTGATCCCATTAACGTAAGGCACAATGATGTTATCGATGTATCTTAGCATACTGTCTTCATTACTCCAGTGGTTTTCAGTGCACGTGACATCCCACGATTCTGGAAATTCAACATTCTTCGGGAGGGATTTGTTCGTCTTTCCTGCGTATATCACTTGTGGGGGGAGAAGTTGTCCAGATTTGGTAACAGCTAACAATAAAGTGATCTGGCGTTTGTCATCTAACCCAGCAATGGTCACTTGCTGGGAACCACACTGGTCCATGGTCCACTGTCCACCTGGTACAAGCTGACATCCCGTCTGATCCCAGTTGATAACAAGCGAGTCAGGAATGTTGTGTCCACTTACAACGTTGCTCACTTTCTCCACAAACGCAGACTTAATCTCATCGAAGTCTAAGGGTAGGTTTTTGACGTTCTTGGTCCCCTTCCTCTTAACAAACCCCATCCTCCGAAGTACGGATCTGGCGTAGTACTTCGTAATTTCTACTGAGCCCCCGAACTTCGTTAATTTCTGGCGGGCGATTTTAGTCATTATTCCCTCCGCACCTGCTTGGACAACCCGTGCGTTAATTACCCCTCCGTGAATTCTTACTCTTCGAACCCAGGCCTGTACGTCTTCATCCACGATACCTAGCATTAATGGTGGACCCCTCGGTGAACGGGGTAACGTTGTGGTATCTTCCCCATTCTTCTTCTTTGCTTTCACATACTGGTCCCTCATACTTCTCACGGTGGTCTCGCTTACTTTTCGACAATACAAAGAGGAGAATTTCCTCGAGGCCTTAGCAACCCCATTATCAATTGCATATCTTGCAATTTTAGCCCTTGACTCGTCATCGTAGTGGCCGTAATCTCCCCGCTTTCTTTTTCTGGACTGCTTCTGACTTTCTGATTGTATATCTACGTAGTCGTTGGCTGCTTGAAATGTACGAGCCTCTCTTGGTGATGCAGCATCTTCTGGATTCGGTAACCCCGGAGTTGACGGTAACCGTGTAACGACGTTACCGGACTTTAGCCACGACATCAACATAATTCTATATTTAGCTTGTGTGTAGACGATAGTTTGGTTTCTCAAAAGCGAGTGATTTCGAAGATGATTTGCATTAACTTTTATTGACTGATTGTTAATTCGTTTAGCGCCAGATTAACTGGTGCTTAATTGACATATTTAAATGACATGTGATGTAAACAATAGGTAGATAATTCTCAATATAATGTGTTAATTGACACTTGCATAGTGTGGCTAACTAAGGGAACGGGGCCACACGATGTAACATCGATAACAATGAAAGGTGAGAAAATACCTGTATATCTTTCGGGTCCGTGTCACTGTTTTCTAATTGACATATATATTTTATTTGTTTTGGACTTATAGACTACTTTTTTAATTTATGCTTCAAAAATCAAAAAACCACGAATTCAAGTACCCCACGAAATGCCCATTTTGACAAAACCACGAAATTTGGTACCAACGAAAATTAATGAATCCACAGTATTATACTAGAAGAGATAAAAGGAGAGAACTCGTGGCAATCTCTACGAGGGGAAGGGAGAGAACTCGTGGCAATCTCTACGAGGGGAAGGGAGAGAACTCGTGACAATCTCCAGTGGTGATGCGCGTTGGTAGTGAATTTCAACTAACAAGTGCACACATTGACACGTACCCAAGTTAGCTAGTTTTAGTCAGATATAAGTACATATATATGTAGTATGCTGTGATGTCTGATGATACTAATACACTGGCGGAAACAGGCAGAGGCGCACCCGACGCCCCCCCCCCCCCTCCAAAAAACTTTGCAAGTATATATATGAGTATAAATACGAAACTATTTTAAAAAAGACTCATTGTATCCTTATATTCTGTTATGATGATGTTTATAAACAAAGAATACAACACATAATACCGTTTTAAAAGGCTTGAGCGAAACCAAAAAGATGACCAAAAGGTTACGCCCCAAAATCCTGGAAACGCCCCTGAAATACACGTAGCAAATATATCTAACAGAATAAAACTATACAGTGCAACATCTCTAGAGCCGCCCTCTATTGAATACCACCTCTCTTCAACAAGATTATCAATTACGTTGTGCTTACAAGTTCATTCAAAATTACGAGTGCATAAGCTACACAATCCTGGGAACGCTCACCGGAAGTTGAAAGCAGCGTTCCAGTGAAGCGAATTTTGCTCGTGCCACAATGTGCCAATAAGACAATCACAGACGATGAAATGCAGTTCTGAGGAATTAAGTATGAATTTATCGTGTAGAAAAGGTTTTTTATTAATCTACTTCCATTTTACTGTCGTGTTGCGTTTGGGTGAAAATGTTTCTGACTGCTCGACCAGCTCCACCCAGACGGCGCCTTTTATTTGATAAACTTATGATGTGTTTAGCATTTGTTGTTTAGAGAATCGTGTTAGTAGATTGTAATTTTTCAGTAGGCTATGTCTTTGCTTCATATTGGTTGAATCGTACGACATGATTGGTCCGGGTGGATGTGGGCAAGTTTGCCAAGGGACGCAACTACAACAGCGTGCAATTGCATTCTTTGCTGTAAGATTTGTCTCCCTTATATAAAAGGCAGCTGTAATTCACTCAGATTTCTACATTGTAAATCATTGCTTAAATTAGGTCGTTTTTATTTTTTCATCTCTGAACGTGACTTATTTACTAGATGTATTGTTGTCCTATTTTTTTCATCTCTGTACATTAAATATTGACTAGATGCATTATGTATACTAACATATTTTAAATGCGTGGGCTACATCATTGTCAAATGCCAAATAGACTATAAACAAAATCGCACATTTGACATCTTTAAAACTAGAGGACGATTTATAGCCAAAGCTTCATTCAAACTGTGGCAAAAATCCCAAATGATGAACATTAGTTGACCTGTGATGAACTTAAAACAAAATAATAGTCTTGAAACTGAGACGAGGATTTATAGCTCCATGCTGAAGTGTTTATTACTGTTTATAACTACCCAATTATTCTCCAATTTGTTTGATATTTTACAGATACAGTTTTCTAGTCAGGCATAATGTTATCACCATTATCTGACAGGCAGTCTGTTTTTCTCCTGATGCTTTTTTGTACCAGATAAATTTCGGACAAATAACATGGATGTGAATTCAACCTGGTTCTGATAAGATTTGAACTTTCCAACCACTGAGCAGAGTCATTCATTTCATCTCAGGAAATGAAGGGAAAATCATTGTTTACATTAAGATATGCAACATGCATGTGCACATTAAATGTCTTGAAAGATTCTTTGTTAGGAAGCTCATGTTGTAGACCAGTCTAAAAACTCGAGCATCTGATTGGTTGTTTCTGTGCACCATCTTAAAATTGACCAATGGTAAGGCTGCATTCTGAGACTGGTCTCCAAACTTTAAAAACTAATAAACTGAGACACAAAGACTTGTTGTAAGGGGGAAAAGTTGTGATATTAATGAAAGAAATATGGCACTAGAGTAAAAGGAAGACTGAAAAATGGTCAGCATAACCGTACCCTGCTATATATGCTTGACTGGAGTAGTCTTGTAGACATATTGGATTTAACCTGAACTAACTTTGCTAGGTCAGATAAATTAGAGAGAAGACTTCTGTATGTCTCTTGATGCACATCCTTGTGGATAGAATTTCAAATCTCTATCAAATTTCAATTCCTAAATTGACCATGAAATTAATGAAGTTACAGATAAAGAACTAAAAGCCACTGGTCTATAATCCCTTGGGGCTATTTGTTTACACAATGCTGATAAGACTGTGAAATTTTATCCATCCATAGTTAATTTCCTATCTTTGCTGGATGTTTGACCAGTGGTCAGTGATTTAATGGTGTAGTCAAATACTATGGTCTCTAGGCAAATACTTGGCTAGGTAGTTAAGAACCATCTGTTGGTTTTATTTTATGTATATGGTCAACTGTATGCTGTCTTGTTCCAGGACAAGATTTTGATTTATTTGGCAGATTTTCATGCGACTTGGTCAGCACAGGCCAGATTGATTCTAGCAGACTTGTGTTTTATAAATGTACTCAACTGTGTCAGTGAACCCAACATTTAAGTATGAATTTTGGTTGAAAACGATTTTTTAAATTTGGGCAGATTTTCATAGAACTTTGTTGCTAGTTTTTGTATTTCAGTCAATATCGCCACTTATATTTAGGAAGATGTATTAATTTTTCAACATTTGGTGACATTAAGTTATCATCAAAATTACAGTTAATCAATATGTAACATTACATGTAGTATTTTCAAATGACCCATACCCAAGGGGGTACCCCACCTAGTTGGCACAGTCTGTAGGATGCTAGACTGCTTTTGGGGCCATCTTCTCTGAGGAAATTTTGTGATCACTTTTCATCAATAGTCTTGTATGGCATCTGGTGTCCGTAGTTCGTATATCACCAGTTGTTTTAGAGAACATCTCTTGAACTTGCGGGCCAATCTTGCTCAAACTTCACATGAATGATACTGGCTTGGCCACACCATTATAACATTTCATGGATTCCAATGTCAGTAGCTAGGCCTTGTAAGATTACAAGGTAGTCCTGTTTATATGATGCAAAATATGTGTACAATGGATTCTTGTGTTTTTTTCGGACGAAGTTGATGACAAAAGTTTAGTCATTCAAGTGAATAATTCGTTTTTCAGTTTCACGAAAGTCTGTCAAAATGGGTTAAAGGGTTTGTTTTTGCTAAGTTTGTGTCAAAATGTACTTGTTTTTCAGATGTCTCTTCTCAGCCTGGATACTTTATAATGTAAAATCACTTCAGTTAATGCCTATGTTGATTTAGAAAGAAGATCTAGGATCCAGCTGCTGCCTTGCATAATGAGTCCATAGTCTTCCCTGATGTTTTTCATAGATATATATCATACATTTATACAATCTATGACATTTTTTGCAGGAAAATAGATTTATGTGTGATATAGTTACATAGTTTATACAACTTTCTGATGTAATGAATATGAGTATTTTTCACAAATTTTGTATCATGGTTGAAATTCGAACGCGCAGCAGTTCGGTGCAATTGATTTAAGTCTGCAACCATAACCACCCCTCCATGTAGGCCTCTCCTACCAGGGAATACCAAATGAAAAAGATCATCCCAGGAAAAGCCCACATTTACAATCCAGGTCCTCCCACACAGATTAATAGGCTACAGAATATTACCCAGAATGGAGAGTGGGTATAAAAAGGTCGCAATGGAAGAAAGATGGAACTGGGAATGGTATCACACTAAGTATGGAAGTATGGGGAAACATACTAAACATGGGGAGACATACAAAAAGGGGCCACCTTGGTTGAGTGGTATAAGGTTGCTGACTTCAAATCACTTGTCCCCACTGCTGTGGGTTTGAATCCCACTTCAGGTACAGAATTTGTGAGGAAGCCAGTGAGATGGCTTAAGGAAGGTCGATGGTTCTACCTAGGTGCCCACCTGAGGTCTTCCTCCACCAGAATTGTCGGAATAGTCACTACATGTCATTGGCTATTTGCCCCATGACACAAGAAGAGTCACAAAAAAGTTATAAAAAAAGGGGTGTATCATATTGAAGACAACAAAACAGAGATTACAAAGATATTTTGTCAAGGAAAGAGGCTTCAAGATGTATTGCTGATGATCTGTGGACACATGATTGATTAAGCAGTTTATGCCCGTAGTATGACCATGACATCACTAAAAAGGTCAAACTACTGGTAATGGAAACTTAATGTCCGAAAAGTGATCTATGGTTAAGTTTGTATAATAGTATTCCACCTTATGTCAAAATGTTTCATGGTAGCAATTTATCATTAACTTTGTGAAATATCTTAATATGCGAGGTGTCTTTATACAATAATAGTATGGTAAATAAAGAGAATAGATTTTGATGACAAAACTACCTTCATTTAAATTTCAAATGATGTGGTACATTTAGTAGAATTGTAAAGATTTTCTTTTAAACATTGTTTATGGTATACAGTCACATTCATAAATATTACGAAAATGTGTGCCCATAGAAAATACCAAAGTAACTTTAATGTAAATCTATCCTGTTTAGGGATCATGGCCGCAACATGAATAAGTAATTTACAAAGTAGCAAGGCTAGGTATACTTGTAAAATAGTAATATGCATTACAGTAAAACCTGACTTAAAGACCGCCTCAATAAAAAGACCACCTCAAAATTGAGACCACAATTTTAAAAGTCCATTTTCACTGTTTTATTCAACCTCAATAGTAAGACCAGTTTTCAATGGTCCGAAAGGTGGTCTTATTATAGAGGTGTAACTGGATTCAGTCTCTTTCGACACCCTATAATTCAACTTAACAACCCTTTGAAAGAATAAAGGTATAATTTTCCCTGTGAACTGTTCAAAGTTTACAGTAATGTAAACTGATAAAAGCAAGAGTATGTATAAAACTTAGATGGTCAATTGTAGCCTCATGGAAGACCCATAGATAAAGTTGTATACAAGTCAGTTTGTTTACCACTGAGTAAATGTCCAGCTGTCCAGGGCTTTGATGTGGAGCTTTAAGTTAACAACTTGCTCTTCAGTTTTCAACACTTAAATCAGGACTTACACTACATACTGAGGCACAGATTTGAATGGATTTTATTCATTGTTTCAAAGATTTCGATATTTCGGAGTAATTTTTGAGTTGAAGATGTGATGTGAAGAGTGATCTTTTTGAAAAATTTGTCTTGTGATGATGAGTTTTTATGATGTTAATTTCGCATTGAAGGAATTTATTTGGCTTCACTTACTATAAAGGAAGTTATTGCTACCTTTTTTCGAACATCATCAACTGTTTTAAGTCAGAGGAATAAATGCATTGAAGTATGAAGGAAAAATAATATATGTTAAAGGTGAACAAAGATTGAATGCTGCATTTTTCTGGACTTGTACTGAATTTTTTATGAATAATTTATTCAAATTTTGAAATTTGTGAAATTACTGTTAAAAATTGGAGGAATTTTGTTTATTCCGGAAATACTGTATTATTTAATGGAGATATAATTTACAGTTAAATTCATAAACCCTGGTTTATGATGTAAATGTAATTGTTATCATTTGGAATCCAGGATGTATGAAAATATCTGGCTTTCCTTTTCTGACTGGGATGTTGATGGTGACATTTTGTGAAAATTCAAGCTGAAAATTTCCTGGCATTACTGGAAGGTTGCTTATTGCAAATTGTTTAACCTAAGCTGTTGTTGTTTGTTGACTAAATAGTGTGAGCAAGGTCTTCTTTGACTGCATAGGCTACAAGGGTCAGGTTGCATAATTGGGATTTAATTGGCCTTTGATTCAGCAATCAGAGTTTTATAATGCTTGCAGCTGGGCACATTGATGCGAGATTTGTGACTTAGCACTAAGCTATTACTGAAATTCAAATAGTTTTTGAACATTTCTGGAATTTGTTGACATTTCTGGACATGATAAAGACTTGGAAGCAAGTTTAACCTGGACTCACTACATGTATTAACTAATTGATGACTGTTAATAAGTCATTAGTGTTTATTAAATGGAGGACATCAAATGCGCAGAGACTGAACATTTATTACTTATGAGTAAAGTTGAACTCTAGTATTAAGTGCAGACCCGGCCACTAAGGCTGAATATTTGCTTTTCATATTTGATTTTGACTCTGTAATTTATAAGCTATGTTAATGAACTAACTAATGGTGTGTAACAAACATCAACATTTGAAAGGACAAGAGGTCTCCTAAGTTATGATAAACTTTCCAATTTGACTCACTAAATTTGTTTTTCTTTCATTGGTCAACCAATATTCACTGCCATAATTTCACACTTGGACAAATATTTCATCTGAATCTATTTAATTTCTACTACATCTGCAGTCAACATAGTGTTCCATTTTATGAGTTTCATGGACAGGTGGAAGTTGTTATGGCCGACAAAATTAATATTTAGAATACCATGAAAAATTACTGTAATAAAAGCTAAGTTTTATTGCTTACTAATTTGTAGATCATAATTAATCTCTTGTTAAATGTAATGAAAAATGGTGTGTGACGGTTACAACAGTTGTGGTCAGTTGTGAAATTCCCGAATGATAAATTAAACAACTGTTTCTATGGAAACATATACAGCAAAAGTGGAGAGAAATAGGTGAAAAAACATCCTGGCATTTTTGGGGAGGACTTTTTCCCAGACTATAAACTGAGTTCATAAAAGTGTTTCAAAGCAGTTAACACATATATGTGCCAAAATTGAATTTATATCAGTGTAATTAAAATTTGAATTACTTTGAGCCAGTTGGATGCTATTTGGATCCTTTTACATTAATATGAGTTGTGCTAAAAAAAGTGCATCAGTTGGTAATGGACTAGCGCTGTTCATGTACATGTATTCTGTAAGTTCAGTTAATTGGATTATAATTGGTGGAGAAATGAAAACATAGGGTCTTATTAATGTTGGAGATAAATACTTGCAAAATAGTTGAAGCTCTTATGTGTTTGTGAATGATATATTTCTAGGAATTTTTCTGGATATGTGATATGGAAGTATACATTTGTGTTTATTTGCTCTTGGATTTACATTGAAGATTATGGGAAAACCTTTCTCCAAGTGCCTTGTATCAGTAAGTATTAGACATTTTTATGCATCTTTTAGGCCATTAGATATACAACATTTTAGGTAGGGACGGTGATTTGGTACCTGCTCAACATCAAGTGGCTTTTTATGCCAATTGACTGCAATTAGATTTCTTACATGTATTTTATGTATTTTTGGCTCTGATATATTGAGTAATTAGTTCTGATTAATTTCATATTAAGTGAAATGTTATGTAGATTTCATCAAAGACTTCTGTCTGAAAGTCTGTGACCTCTTCCACAGCATCATTTACCCCAACATCATTATATATATATATATATATACCAAATCATTGCCACAATTAAACCATTTCCATTTGAATAATTCTGTCATCTGGATCATTTTCATCATCATTACCATCAGCATTATAAACACTGTCATCATCATCATTATCATCATTATCATCATTATCTTCATCATTATCACTGTTATCATTACTGTCATCATCATCCCCTTCTTTAACCATCATCATCTTCATCATCATCATCATCATCATCATCATTATTATCACTGTTATCATTACTATCATCATCATCCATATAGTTGGCCATCATCATCAAAAGAATAAGTATTATATATGGCCTGTTGCACAGTAAATGTCCCAATTTTGTTAGCATCTAAGGCAAAAAATAAAGTTTCTCGTATTTTTATCATATTTACTTTTTTGGATACTATGATACATATAGAAACATGTCCCATTGATAAAAAGATAACTTTTTGTTTGGTATTTGTTATTTTTACCTTTAAATATAACTCTGACTGGGAGGGGACGGACATTACACGTTAATAAAAAGTCTGTCTCTAAAAGATGAAGAAACTTAAAGTAACAACTTAAAATGTATTTTTTTTACATAAGTATCTAAGAAATAGCATACTCTTATAGAATTTATACTTTTTAGCTAAAATTCTTGCTTAATTAATGTCATTCCAACCAATAATTTGAAATCGGTCAAGATTTTTTCTCTCCAAAATATCTATTTCTTGTCTTCTGGTTTTAATCAGTTGCAATTGATGTATAACATAGATATATGAAATCATCATTATGTCTGGATGCTGAGATAACATTATATTAGTTTTCTAAACTAAAATAATTGACTTATGTCAGCATTCAAGCAAGTATTTGTACATTTTCTTTGCTTAGGACGGACCTCACTTCATAAATTGGTAATGAAGGCTTATTTCATTTAACTAAAATGACCAGAATCACTTATAACATCAATAATTATTGAGATTAAAGACAATTAACTAAAACATATATAGCTATAGACATGTATGTAGAAAAAAAGAGAGTTAAATTTGGTAAATATTAGTGAAAAATTAAAATACAGGTGATATACCGGTATTGGTTTCTCACTGTTAAGTCTTTCTTTCAAAAGTGATTTATAAGAGTAAGAAAAGTTCTTATTTCTTCATAATTTCATTTGCAATGGGGTTTGACAATTTATGTAATTATAGAAATTTGAAATATACAATGTTTAAAATCCTAAATATCACACATATATGTTGATTTAATTTTTTAATAAATACACTTATTTTCTAACATTCAAGGCAAGTCTGATCAACTATTTTTTATAAATTGTCTTTTAGTTTAAGTCCATAAAAATAATTTACACTTTCTCAACTTTACTGTATATATGTGTCAGATGGTGACAGCAAGTACTGATTGATGTATATTGGACTCCCACTGGGCCAGACACTGTGAAATGCTGATTAGGGGTCTGGATAAGATTGATATCTAGATAGTGCACACAGGGGACAATATTGTTTATTGCATAACATTGTATAATGTGTCCAACCTAATACTGGCCTTGTTTCTGGCTCTGTTTCTGATTTTTATCATATTATCTTTAAGTATAATTTCTGGAATTCATAGCAATATGTGTAGCAGGATTTATTGAAGATTTGAGAAATTATCCTAATATTGTAATGTCCGTCCCTTTTTTGTAATGTCCGTCCCCACACTAAATTATTTGTTTTAAAGACTGTATTGTCAATTTTAAGAAACAATTTTTACTACATGGACTTTTAACATATATAGGCCCTTCATTATAAAATCTTTTTGATGATTATAATAGAAAAAATATCCTTTTATTGTCAAAAAGATGCCAATTTTGTGCATTTTTGTTGCAGAAGTATAAAATAGGTCCCTACCACTAAGATGCTTCACTATGAAGTAGATTTTTCTTTCTTTCTAGACAAAATAAAGGTTGTCTATGTACATAAACATATTTTTTTTCCTAAACTTGATGCCTAAAATGACTTTCATTCACACTAAATAACATTATACATAAGGGGACGGACATTACGGGGACGGACATTACAGATAACATTTCATTTTTTGCAAATAATTCCATTATAACCAAGAATAAACCGCAAATATGGACTGACATGGTATTATAATGATAAAATGTATTGAATAATATGTTTTATTAAAAAAAATGTGTACTTATTCTTAAAAATCACATGGGGGACGGACATTACACTTTTTTTGACACAACTTGCTAAGTAGAAAAATATTTGTAAAATAAAAAAATATTGTTGATATTCTTGGCATGTATATTACATCATCCTTTTATTTGACTTATTGTCTTTATAAATATGTAGAGATTGTGGATTTCTTTTATTTATATTGTCCTTATAATTAAAAAAGTAGAATATAGGGAAATACAAAAATGGAGACCATTACATCGGTACCTATTTTGGTTTTTCAAACATAAATTAACAAGTATTTATGCTACAGCATTATGCCTTATACCAAACTAACAAGCATGGAATTCTTCAAAGGAAAAGCAAATGTCTTATGCAAAAAATCTATTGGTTTTCTCACAATAGTGTGTAGAAAAAGTGGGAAAAAACTGATGCTAATTAACACATTACACATAAAAATGGACCATTTTTGGGTCTTCAAAGTTGTATAAATTTTAAACCGAAACAGATTTCTCCAAATAATTCACATGCACATTTAAAACTTGATGTATGTTTGTGTTTGCATTCATTTTTTTCTAAATTAAGTTTGTAGTTTTACAGAAATTAGCTTGTACAACTATTTTTAAAAAAATGGACAAAATACTGTGCAACAGGCCATATCATTTTCATAGTGACAATTTCAATTGTTTTACATTCATCGTCATCATGTACTTGAGCAGTCATGTCTTCTTCTTCTTCGACCACACTGAGGTGCAATAATTTAGCACCAATTTAAATACAAGAAAATTCTAGCAAAATAGTTTTTTCCGTATGTGTTGATGTTAAGTATGAATTGATGGATGTAAATTTCACTGAACATTGACAAAGGAAACTGTTGCTCAGTCCATCCATAAAATTGTTCCCAGTAACCTGATAAAACCATTGTAATTCGTCAGGGCTGTCCAGGATTATTATAACACGATGATGGCTCCAAAATATGTCAGAATTTTGAAGAATCTGACAGAACTCGACACTTAAATCTCTTTTCCATCTGTTCAGTAGATTTCTGGAATTCAACCTTTACCTTTTGTTCAAAGTGTTCTGCAATTTGTTTCTTGTTAATAGCTTGTATTTCATCTGGCCCTTGGGCGTTAAGGTGAGCTTTACTCCTATCGGACCCCAGACATGGCCTCTAAAAATGTGTACAGTAAAATAAACTGGTCTTCTTATCGAGGTTGTCTTAATATTGAGGTAGAAAAAAAGAGCAAAACAGTGAAAATGGACTTGAAAATTGTGTTCTTTATTTTGAGGTGGTCTTATTTTTGAGGTGGTCTTTAGATGAGGGTTTACTGTATATCTGTTTATTTCTTAGGGTTCCAATATTTTGTTTCTGTTTGTATCTATGTCTTGTTTTAGAGCAATGAACTTGACATTTGGTCTGAGGTGACCCTGATTGAAATAACATACAGTGTTCAGACCTGGAGACCAGAGCAATAGCTATAAAATTCTCTCAAGAAAAAATATATGTGATAATACAAAGGCTTGGTTGTTCATTTGATTTACTTAGATTGTATGCATCATGACTTAGAACCAAAGAATTTTTTATTCAGACTGAGATTCGGTCAGCTGGGCGTGATATACTGGAAACATGGGCTTATCAGTAAGCAATAAAATCCATCTATAAAGTGGTAATTGGAGTCTGATTTATGAAAAAGTAGAAATGGATGTTAAGATTTATTTGTGGAGAAGTGATTATATCGGCTTCTGACTGTTCAAGATTGTTTCCAGGCCTTGGGATAATGTTTTTTTTGTGTGTGTGAAATAAGGTAGAAAAATTAATGTGCAAATGGTTCTCAAGTATCTGAGTAAAATACCCCGATATACATGTACCTTCTTAGGCACGTCGAATTGAAATGGGCTATTCGAAACCATGTATTATTTCAAATGAAATCTCAGACCCGATGAATTCGAATGAATAAAAATTTGTTTGAGAATTAAAATATAATTATTTCTTTGTAATGTCATCATGTTGACGCAAACAATTTTTAGTTGCATTTTAAAAGGACTATATGTTAAAATCAATGTTACAAGACTTCACAATGTTCGTTGAAACTATAGAATTTATCAAAATTTAATTGAGATTCTTTGTGTATTCCATAAGACAAACCCAAACAAAAAAGGCGCACTTAATTAAGCACGCAGAGAGATTGCGATAGGAACATTTGCAATCTTAATTTAAGCGCGCGCGTGCTTGCGCAACCTTAAGCTTGCAGCATGGTATTTTTTGAGGTCCGACTGTATTTAAATTAGGCGTCGTTTTGTACCGAGTTTCTAATGCATGTGAAAGTTAGGTTTGTGTTAATTCTTGCTCATACTTAAATTAAACTGCCAACAAGTCACTCTGAATTTAATTTTTGACTAATCTTAAGTAATTATGTTTGTGCAATGATGGCGATCAGTATTTCTGTCAGATTCCCTTGATTATATTTATATTCTCATGATATTTATGTTGTAGATTATTTTGTACAATATGATTTCCAATTTAATGATATGGGTTAAATTAGTTGAGGATTCAAACAGTTGTCTACCTTTATTCGGTCTATTGGAATGTGAAAATTGTACGACCATGTGCTTGGCAACAGTATCTGGACCAACAAACATGTTTATCAACAAAAACTTGTATTTACATATATGCAATATTGCTTAACCATCAAATAAAGATTCGAAAATCAACAAGTACTCGAACCTTTGGTCAAATCTTTTATGTACATATAATAATTAGCCATAGATAAATATTGGATGGAGGCAATTAAAGAATATTGTACTGTAAATTGAAAAATAATTGATTTTCAAGGTCCCATATTATTTACAAATAAATGGAAGAGATTGGCTGCTAGGTCCTTTCTGATGCATTTTACATTTTCTATTGACCAGGGGCCTTATTTAGAAAACTAGACTGAAACTCAGGCTTAGACTTTAAATTTGCGAATTATATTAACCAGCCTTTGTTTTTATTAAATCTAATAGTCTTAAATTTTGTCTGAGTGATTATTGTTTAACATTTATATTGTTACATGTATAACAACGTAGGAGCAAAAAGACATTTTAGTTTTAGCCTTACAGTGTTTATGAATAAGGCCCCAGTATATGCCAGGCTGTTGCAGTGAGGTAGTGTCATATCATGTCTGTAGATTTGTATGTTTTAGAAAGCTGTTGACTTCTTGGTCAAACATTGGGTGCCAGTCTGCTTAGTAACTAGAGGATTTGACTGCCATATGCTGAGTCGTATGTTTGAATTCTGGTTGAGGCGTGACATTTTGACGGAAGATAATGCATTCAATTGATGAAATGACAACCATATTAACTGAAATACTGTTGAAAAAGGAATATAACTCTTTAATGCAATGTATAAAATATTGTCTTTAACACCTGAAGTAAAAGTTGTCTCCAGTACTTTGATTACAAGATGGGCCCAAGGAACTAAATGAATTTAATGTCTCCAAATTCATTTTCTATGAGGGTACTTACAGATTATAGTGGATAACAAGTCTTTCAAGTTTGTCTTCTTCTCTATCTGTATTACAATTTTGGAATGATAAAATTTTCAATTTTACAGATACGGTAAGCTGTATTGCTTGTGGGGTATATGATTCCTGTTGATAATACTGACTATTGTCTGATCTCAAAGCACATAAATTGTCATTGATATCTAATAACGTATTTTTCCTAATTAAAGCACCTGCCCTATTAGATGCACTTCGCATATTTTTGCAACATGCCCGGTGCATTGTTTAGGATAAATACGGTCAGAATTATAGCGCAGTAAATCTTCTGAATTTTCTGACTTACTGCGAGTTCACTTATTGGATATTAATCATAATATTGTTTATCCAGTATGTCAAAATGATTGTATTATAAACTTAAGTGTCAGATGTTTTTTGTTTTTTTTCATCATTTTGAAAACCCCTTTTTAATAAGCGGACTCCAGCTTCTTTAAATATAAAACTTGCAGTAAGTTAATAAGCTGTTTTAAGTTGCTTATTGTTTGCCGACTGCTACCTTTGTGTGGCTTTTATTTCATTTAAACGATTGGTTTACAGATAACAGCTTTATTGAATCATCTCCTTATATTCTTTAAGCATCAAAGCTGAAGTATGGTGTAATAGATTTACCAGTGCAAGTTGTTTAATGCAGATGTTTTTTTCTGTAAATCTTTCAACTGACTTTTCACCCATTTAATATGATCTTTGGTTAGATAACAAGTTTATTAAATTGCCCTCCTTTATCCTTTAAGCACAAAAAACATCCTTCAATTAATTCTAGGCAATTTATGGCAGATTATTTTGCTTTTACTTTTGACAGACTGTATTCCACAGACATAATACCAGCTTTATTGAATTACTTCCCTTTATCCATTAGGTGCTTGTTTCACTCTGAACGGCTTCTGATTAACGTATTTTGTCCCGATTGGAATTGAAACAAACATCATTAGTCAATCTGAAAACAGTTGAATATTTATTATACGATGTTCAGAATTTGTGAAATAATTGAAACGGCAAAATGAGCAAATTTTTGAAATAATGACAAGCAAATTCAAAGTGATCCACACTATTATTATAATCAGTTTGGTATATTAATAATATGCTTAACGCCATTAAAAACGCAACTATTTCACTTAGCCTACATATTGTTTCAAGTGTTAAACACATTTTATTGTTATAAATGTGTAAATAATTCATCAAAAAGATGTTAAAATCAATGTTACAAGACTTCACAATGTTCGTTGAAACTATAGAAGAATATATCAAAATTTAATTGAGATTCTTTGTGTATTCCATTAGATGAATATAATTGGTTTTGTCTCCAGCTGTTGAGGCGTACAGTGTTAATCCATGAGACAAGGACTGCTTATATTGTGTTTTAATGGAGTTTCCAGTCAAGTGTTCTTGAAAGTCACCACCATACTGTCAAGTGAAATGATTTTGACACATTATTCAAGTTTCAATTATTTAGGTCTTATACTAGACGAAGTGAACCTTCGTTGAAGGCACTGATTATCTTATCATGGAACATTGCGATGTGTGGTAGTAAGCAATTCTACGGAATGGACAATTCAAATATAACTGGCAGATAACTGCAATGTGTATACATGTAGGTCTAGCATAGACAATGCAACAAGATTGTCTATTAGACTTAAGGCTGCATGTACTTCATGGACGTTATATACGATGCAGATGCTGCTGATTGGATGGATTGCTGAGAGCGTGGTCTAAGGATTCCTTGTCACTTCATACTAAGTTATCTCCTAAACTTTGCTTTAGATTTGAGCTCAACATGTGTGCAGATTTCTATGCTTACAGTTGTTAAGAACCCTATTTTAAGAATGCGGAAATATTTTTTTGTATTTTGTATAACAATGAGTAAGTTTGAGAAATGTCAAATGTATGGTGCCTTATGTTGGGTGAGCGCAATAAATCAGAAATCGATGTATAATTGGTTAAAATAATAAATATTTGAATATTTTGAATGTCGGTGAAAAATAACACCAATTAGAGAAAAACTAATTGGTTTCTTTTTCTCTGTAATTGTTTCTGTAATGAATTTAATAAGAAAAGCGAAAGCTATGATGGGAAAGAATGAAGACAGTTGACAAATGGTTGACAATAATTTATTTTATACGGCTTACAAAGATAGGGAAAAACAATGGGAAAACACTTGACAGAGGTTACAGAAGTCAAACTAAACAGTCATGGTATGAAAGGTTTAATGGTAATGACCGATGGACAAAGCATGCTGAGAATTAATTAATTAAAATTGTTTTTGTTTGGCTTCTCATAAAAGCGTGTGGCTGAATAATAAGGAATGGGGGAATTGATTCTGACAAAGTTAAGGAATGGGAGAAAGAGGTGGGAGAGGTTTGTCTTGAATTCTCATACTGATGGCACTACAGTCGAACCTATTATCCAAATACTTGGTATCATCCGAAATAAATATCAGGTCCCGATGCTCCCCACCACACAGACATCGGGGCGGGGGACAACAGTCTACGAACCGTTAGGCACTGAGGAGATACAAGGGTAAAATGTATGGGAATAGGGGTGAAAGTAATGATCTATATACTATAAGACAGTATGGTGTAGGTTGTTTGTTGTGTGAATGGTGTAGGATTCTGCTTCTCCCAACACATATACTTGTTGTAAAAAACCTAAAGTTTACTTCTACAGCTAAAAGCTAAAGTGTAATACATTATAATGCATTATAACAAACAAGAATAGAAATGGAAAGTTTATAGATAAATATTGATGTGTAAAACATTGAAGTATACATTACTCCCAGTCATTATACTGTTATCCAGGTGTTATTCCTCAAAGCTCTGTTCAAGTACCCTCTAAGTATCCGTTAATACTAGTTACATCACAAATATATAGACTATGTTGTAAGTTATCTGATATCAGGGGAGATAATTATGACAGGTTACGTCACAGTTTATTTGTACAGGGCGGGTTATCAGCCCCTTATCTGATTAAGTGAAAACCTTTCAGTAAGCTGTGTGCACTTTGTTGTGTTAACGCTGCATAGGGTATAATATTTCATTTATCATCTGTTTCAGTTAATGAATAACTAGAAAACCTTATCGTAAGAAAGAATAGAAATATCGCTATGAACTCAGGGGAGTGAACTCTGGCATGTTGTGTTTACCACTCCAGCATTAAATCCCATTTCATGGGATATACAGGACTTTTAGACAGAAAACGATTCTCGACCGGTGGAAATTTGATGCATTGAAAGTGTCGAAATAGACTTTCGCCGGATTCCCTGAAGTGTGGAATTAGCTTAGAATTCCCACTGTGGGAATTTAGACCAAAAAATTAGCTCTAGGGTGGGGAATTAGACCCTCCCTCAAAAAGACAAATTCCCCTGGGTCCCCCCCCATTGGGCAAAATATTGATAGGTGCATTAGTAATGAAGAAGATGCAACAGTATTGTACCAGAGTGTCAGTTTGTTTGTTTGCCCACCATACAGAAACATCATATAGCTGACTATATCAATAAATAATCGTGGAACAGCTGGGGAATGACATGTTCCATGTATAACATATGTAGTTGTAATATTCTGTACATACTTGCTGCAGGTAATTTGTCTTGTTGATTTGTGATATATTGCTATACTGGTAATTTGTACTTTGTCATTTTTAGCTGTTTTTTATGGCTTATATAGTCTGGTTCCTGGCTTACGATAGACTGCTAAGCAACGTAACACTCTGAGTCAGGTAAATCAGACTGTGATTAAAGTAACATGGTTTCCGACTTACTGTAGACTATAAAACAATACAACAGCGACTGTCAATTTAAAAATACCATCATTTTTGAAGTCTTCTTCCTGACTTACTGTAGACTATAAAACAATACAACAGCGACTGTCAATTTAAAAATACCATCATTTTTGTAGTCTTCTTCCTGACTTACTGTAGACTATAAAACAATACAACAGCGACTGTCAATTTAAAAATACCATCATTTTTGTAGTCTTCTTCCTGACTTACTGTAGACTATAAAACAATACAACAGTGAATGTCAATTTAAAAATACCATCATTTTTGTAGTCTTCTTCCTGACTTACTGTAGACTATTAAACAAGCAATGTAACAGGGGCTTGTTATTTAAACTGTGATTTTAGTAGTCTGGCTCCTGGCTTTGGATATGAAACAATGTAACAGGGGCAGGTAATTCAGACTATTGTTAAGTGGATAACTTCCCGTATATAACATTGAACAGTGTGGCACAAAATGGCATAACCACATTAAGTTATATATTATGTAATTCAGCTTTTCACTTGTCATTGAAAAAGTATTCTCATATATGACTGTGGCATGTTTTTTAGAGGTGGGAAAATAGAACTCTACTTAGCACTATGTAGGTAAAAGTAGCAGTGCCATTTCTTTAACATAGGAAAAGTAGTCCCTATTTTCAGATAGGAAGTGTGATCTGAGGAAAAGTAGTCCCTATCTTAAGATAGGAAGTGTGATCTGACAGAGCTAGCTTTGTTAAACAAAATGGCGTCCATGCGGAACAATGTCGTCGGGTCTGATGGATGCCATTTTGCTGCTATCAAAGCGTTGATGCATTTTAAGACTCAACATTTTCTACAAGTTCACTAACTTTTCCTATTTTCTTCCCCTACCACAAAAAAATGTGCATCTGATCCCCGGTTACCAGTTTACAACACTTATGTTAGCTACTGTTTGTTATAGTTGTTAGGGCCATTGAAAAGTTACTCTCAGTTAGTTGGCTGTCTTGTATGCTCCCTCACAGTACTTTGATTACCTTGACTAAATGAACATACAGTCGGCATCTCGTTTATTCGACAACCTTCTATCCAAACACTTGGTATCATCCAACAAACAAGTTTTTAAGAATGGCCTTAGCTTTTATTTCTTGACAGCTTAGTATATTGTTGTCCTTAAGAAAAGAATATATCATGTGGTTTTTGTTTAGACTATCAGTCTACTAAAACACTTCTTTGAAATACAATGTACTTTTGATTAACTGTTGAGAAAATGTGTAAGTTGGACATTATTTGACCAATAGAAATAGCAGGGGTGTATTCAAAATGATAATTACATTTTAACGGGAGGGCTTTTTGATCACAGATTAGATTTTGGTGTGCTGACAGTTGGTAGACTCAAGTAACAAAAGATGGACAAATGGTCATTTAGCTGGACTCAATAGTCCAAGTTGTTAACATTAATGCTTAATTTGGCGCATACAAAACTGACCATTCAAACAAGGTGGGAAAGTTTCTGTGATCATTGACCAGACTTCTGTAGTTGATTGTCTTGTAGATACAATGGGATGAATGGTGGCCCCTCCTACATATTAAGGGGTCACTTAAAGTAGAGGATTTGCCATTTCTAAGGGATTTGACTCTTGGCCTTTTTTAGCCTTGGAGCTTATTCAGTTCAGACTAAAATTGTGAATTAACTTTTCAGAGTGACCTTTGCAATGTGTGAAAGGGTCAATTAGGCTTTATTGGATACCACTAAGCTCTTTTCTGTTCCATTATCAGAATTCACATGGTCCTTAAAAATTTAATTTAGTACATAATTAATACTGTCTGCCATTTTTGCGCTACCATATTGGACGTAAATGCCAAGGTCACCTTATCTTTGTCGTCATGACTACAACGTGGCACATATCAATGATTTCCACTTCATTTAAAGCTAATTTTTTGCTTTAGATACAATTTATAACAAGAAATATCATGAAAAAAGATGGTCAGCAATTTGAAGGTTAAGATTTGTTGTGCAACATAAAAAATGCCGAGATGTTACTTTTGCTGGTCGCTCCAGATCCAAAATGGATTTCGGTAAATTCAGTGGATTTCGGTAAGGTAATGTACCCTTTATCCAAAGGTTAACCAATCAGCGTCAAGGTTACAAACACTGTTCAGTTGAAGAGAAGTTGGTTTAGTGGTTAATGTAAGATTTGATTGGTTTACACAACACTGATAATTTCATCCTGTTTGCCAATATGGAAAACCTCAGTTCAGTAAGGAGCTTGATTGCGGGCACAGTTCTGGTACTTGTCATGGTGACATAGAATTATACATCAAATATCTTTCTCCTTGGGGATTGTCACAATCTGTTGTTTGTGTTTGCAAGTTATTAGTTAATTCTAGTGGAAATCAAGAAACATATGTTATGTTCAGTGTCGTATCTTGAATGTTTTGACTATAGCATACCAGAAATGCTCAGAGAAGGTGCAAACGAGGCATTATGACCCTGTGAATAGGGGTCGATGTTAGCTGTGACCCCTAAGAAAATGTTGAAATTTCTCAAGTAAATGATGAATATTTGGAATGTAATTTTTATTTTTATTTTTCTGACAAATAATACACATTTGGGTTTCTGTCTATGCCTTGATACGACTTGGTCATTATGCCATTGTTGTACAGTAAAACCTCAATAATAAATCTGTCCTTGGGACCCTGAAAATTTGTCTTCTTATCAAGGTGGTCTTAATATTGAGGTTGAATAAAGATCAAAATAGTGAAAATGGTTCTTAATTTCAAGGTGGTCTTTATATTGAGATAGTCTTTAGATGAGGTTTTACTGTATATACTTCAACTGAAGTACTGTCTGTGTTATTAGTCCCAGCTTCAAAACATGATAATCTCAATTAACACTAATTGCCATGAATGACACCACTGTGTATTGTTAATAATTAATTTTCAATTTTTTATTGAGTTATAATCCGTAATAACTGGTTTTATAACATCATTATTATCAGCTTATCATGTTATGAATGTGAACAATACTTGTAATTGGTACAGAAAGATGGGAGATGTATTGTTGTATCGCATGCTGGAAGACCATTTAATCTCCAATCATTGATCTGCGTGTGTTTTAATTGCCTTACCTTAAGTACAGACCAGCTGACATCTGCCTTGTTGTCAACATGATGACAGCGAATGTTGCTAACCAATTTATATGAATTAGTATCCTTGTTAATTAGTAACTGTTACGATGAGAACAAGTCTCTTCATTGAGCACTTGTTGTGAACTTAATTGTTTGGTCTGGTGTCGTTAATTAGGTAACATATTGCTTAGCTTTGTCGTTGTTGTATCATATTGCTGTTAGCTACTGTGACACATATACTCTATGGATTTTGCTGTGTGATACATGTATTAATATAAATGTATATAATTATGATTATTTTATTATTTCTAGTGTGAAATTTTAACTGGCAGTGTTAATTGTTGAATTAATTGAGGATTTTGTGATGTATCTTTGATATTAAACCATGAACAGTTACAATTTTTGTGTAACCGTATCGATATGCAAATTCTGGGAGTCATGTTCATTTATTTCTTTTGATATTTTGTTTGATTCAAAGTTAAATATTTATGGTTGTTTTGATTTTGTCAAATAAATTTGATAACAAAATTGGTTGGCTAATAATGGTCTAGGGATTTAAGAGCGTCAGACTGCTGATCGTGAGTCGTGGGTTCAAGTCCCGCCATGGGCAAGATTTTACTATGGTTTCAAAATCTCCAAATTGGATGCAAGTAGTGGTTAAAAATCCAGGCCTCGGTTTCCCAAACCATCTCAATCTGAGCTATTCGAGATGCTTTTGGAGATTCGGGGCCAGGATGCAGGCATTGAGAGTGATTTTTAGATTGAAGTTGTTATAATTTGCTGCTTCAAAATTCGAAGCGAATTAAATTAGTCAAAACAAACTCAAAGAAAAACTTTTTCTTGAGACACGTTCTGGCTATTTTCTTGTTCGTTCTTCCTTGCAAATTCCAATATTTATTTGTAGTTTTGTTTACCTTTGAAACTTATACCGAAGCACATAAGTCAGCAGTTTTTGTATAAATGTTTGTAAATTGGGTAACTATTTGTTCTTGTTTGTTTTGTTAGCAAACAATTAATTAGCAAATAGAATACTTATGTTCGCAAATAGTAAATACCATGTAGATTGGCTGACTATTGACTGTCAATTGAATTATTGGAACCATTTTCGAGTGATATCATTGATTGATTGGTTGTAATATTTACTCTCCACTGTCCACTTAGCAATCAATGGACACTCCTCGAGTACTATCTGACCATATGACCAGAATAATGGTATTTTATTTGAAGTGGTCAGTTTCTGTGTAGGTGATTAATCCAGTCTGGATGTAAGTGAGGGATCTTGAGTGATTGCAAAATTCTGAGTGGCTTTGTGTTTATAAAAGCATTGTTTTTTTTTGTGTTTAGTCAAATTATGAAATTTAAAGGGATGTTCAATAGTTACTTGAATATCTGGGATAGTGTTTCAATTTGATAAAAAATCATCCTGAAATAATGTTACCATGATTATATAACATAGCTTCTTGTGTGTCTCGTACATGTATTATGAAATTTAAAGGGATGTACTCAACAATTACTTGAATATCTGGGATAGTGTTTCAATTTGATAAAAAATCATCCTATTATAGGTTAATATAATGTTACCAGAAATAGCAATATAAGCTTCTTGTGTGCCTCACATTATGAAATTTAAAGGGATGTTCAATAACTTACGCGAATACCTGGAATAGTGTAAAGTTTGTTTTAAGTATCTGTTGTTTTGTTTTTGGTGGAACATGATTAGCAAAGCATTGTGTTGATTCAAGGATTTGGTCAGTAAATTGGTCTATTTTTGCTCAGAAGCCACTGGTGCCAGCCTTGGTAGCTCAGTTGGTAGAGCATTCCAGCAGTACCAATCAGTTGATTGTGGGTTTTAAGATTGGGTTGGCTTTATGTTCTTGGAGTTGAGTTGACTGAAGATACAACCTCTGATTCCTGTACGGAAGTTTCAGTTGCTTGTGGAACAGGTTAGCTGGTTGGTAACCTAGGAACACTTGTTGGTTCAATTATTCTCTGTACATGACTAAAGTAGAGTTGAAAAAATCAGGATAAAACTCCAGGGGCCTTTTTCACAAATATTTAAAATGGATGAACTGAAACTCGATCAGACTTGGACTTTAAAATCTTAAATGTTCTTCTTGCTCCTACGTTGTTGTAACATAAAATCTTAAATGTTCTTCTTGCTCTTACGTTGTTGTAACATAAAATCTTAAATGTTCTTCTTGCTCCTATGTTGTTGTAACATAAAATCTTAAATGTTCTTCTTGCTCCTACGTTGTTGTAACATAAAATCTTAAATGTTCTTCTTGCTTCTACGTTGTTGTAACATAAAATCTTAAATGTTCTTCTTGCTCCTACGTTGTTGTAACATAAAATCTTAAATGTTCTTCTTGCTTCTACGTTGTTGTAACATTGTAAATTTTGATGAAACTTGACAAAAGTGTTGAGCGGGTAACAACAATTGTTCAAACAAATTTTTCGTTCAAATAGATTTAATGAAAATGAAATTTGTGAATAAGGCCACAGCTCAACTGAGATCTGAGGCTTCGAGTCTCTTTATGTTTCATATGTTGTGATTCTACTCAAGTATCACATTACTTGTTTAATGAAAATTATGATACAAATAATTTTGCCTTTGACTGTGGTACCTTGTATCTGTAAAAATCTTCTTTACATACCAGCTGGTTTGATAGTCTTTGTATTCAAATACTCATCATATTGGATGTAAATATTAGATAATTCTAGATAAAAAATGTTTTGAGACAGATCTCAGTAGAAATCTTCCATGAGATGAAGACCATGAGAACATTTTACTTATTGTTCACTAAGACGTATGTACATGGTGTTAGAATGTTTCAGACTTCGGTTATAGTGTCAATATGGCGACTTTGAAGCTTAGAGATGAGATTTTCTATATTAATGTTTATATACTCAACCCATTTAAAATGCTTAGTATTTATACTGCAAAATGTAAGTAAATCGTCATTTTACTGCATTTCAAAAATTATTTTGTATGAAACTACCTGTTGATTGTAACGATCTACATAGCGTATATTTTGCACAAACGTGAAAGGATGTTGTGTTAAGTCCGTTTTTTGTATCCCTAAGTTAGTCCACGAAACTCGAGAAAACCTGTTTTGTGAATTTCTACATGTGCTCAGTATCTGGTGGTGTCTTGTACACTTCTTACCTTTGTTTGCATTGTAATTCTTTGTACTTTTATGTCCTCTCCTGCTATTGTGATGGCGGCTCACTTTGTATGTAGCATTTTCTGTTCAACTATTGTGTTTACTTGAACTAAATAATCATAGTTTTCTTACCTCCGTATTCCATTTTAAACAATGCCAATTTTATGTCAATCTGTTATACTATATATCTAGACATTCAGTGTAAAATCATGTACGCTCCCACACAGCGCTTTGATTCCACTACCATTACTCTCACAGGGGTGAATATGAAAGTATCCGAATAAACGCCCAATGCTAAAGGAGAGTAGTAAAATGGATGAACAGGCAAGAAGTTATCTCATTGAGTCAATCCACTACATCTCTTGCTGTGAGCCAATTTGAGGGTTTGACAAAAGATAGGTATAATGTGGCATGATGAAAAGGGAAAGTGGGGGGAGAGTATTCTCGTTGATGAAATAGGACGCACTCCAGCACAACTGATTTTGCACAAATCCATGACTTCTCTCTTCTTCTTTTATGGGTGCTATGCCCTCGATCCCTGCTCTGTGTAACATCCATTTAAACGTACCGAAAGCTGCAAAGTGACCAGAAGTGTGTCCATTATCTTTTTATTGCCTGGAACGTGTGAAAGATAGTAAAATCAGAGTGACCATAAAGACTGGTCATTTCTTGGGCCTTGATGGTCTCTCAGGGAGCCATAATAAACCAGTCATGATATTTATTTATTGCCCTTTCTTTTGCCTGTAGTCATTGATAATCAAATCTTCGTTAAGAGTTTTGATTAGTGGATTCATTATCTGGAGAGCAATACTGAGCTAAAAACCTTGTTAGTTTATTATGAGTTAGTACATACTAGCCTGAGTTTGTTAATATTTGCTTGTGAACATGTGCCCAATGTCATACATTAAATATGAACATGAATAGAGGTCACAAATGTCAACAAAACCTCTGGTGTTGGTCATTATATTGAAAATTCAACACTTGTATAACTTGTCCTGTAAAGCAAGCAGTTATGAAATGAGCGCCGCCACCAACCTCTTCTTTAAATGACATCATTTCCTGAAAAAGTCCATGTGACGTCACAATGTACTGACAGTAAGCAATTATTGCCACATATAGCAATATGAAACGTAAGTGACCGTATAGAGTAAAAGACGACACTTACAGAAGAGGTTGTAAATCCCATAGCAGCGCCCAAATGTTTTAATTAGCACTTTGATATCGAACCTCTGAATATGAAATAAGTACAAAACATTCCATTCTTCACTCTCTGATATGATTGTTCACAATTTTGCTCCGTAAATGTTATTTCTGTGGGTTCAAACAATGTTGAGTTTTAGATTTGTTGAAGTTCAGTTTTCAGTCAGATGTTAAATCCTCACAGTCTTTCAACAGTTTTCATTGAAATTCGAACATGATGATTTTAATTGTGTATTGTTTGTTTCAAAGGATTAAAGAGAAAAACCCATATTTACTGCAACATGGAGTAGATCTTTAAGTCTCAGGCTCTTGGGGTCGGAGTCCGTGATAATTTTGATGTTTAACTCAGATTTACGAATGCACTCATTGTGTGTGAGAAGTAGTGAACAAATACAGCTGCCCAAAAATGGACACGGTAGCCATCTTGTCCACATCTTGAAAACAGATAGGTCTGTCTGTGATGGAAATTTGAGATTTTTGTCCTTTATACTTTAATGGCCATTAGAATGACCACACCTGTCAAACTGATCTTCAAGGGTCAAGAGCTCCACCCATCAACCTACCTTAAACACACTGAGGATGAAATTGTGAATTCATTTTTTGTCCTTTTGTAATTACATTGTTTCTGTGAACAGTAATTAGCTCAGAAAATTCTCATATATTCTATGTGTGTAAATTCATTGTTAAAGTCATAACTTTCTGGGTAATGCCTATGTTAAGTGAAATTATAAATTGTCTCCATTGCTTCACCTTACCCTCCAGTTATAGTGTTGTAGACAAACACATGTTTTACATTACTGTAACAAGGACAACTATATTGTGTCACTTACAGTGGTAAAGGTTTATACTTATCAACTTGTAACAATTAATTTCTCATTAATTATATATTAAGTAATGATTACAGTATTCAGTCCAATGCATGCTCATCAGTTTGAGGGTTTGGCAGGGGGGGGGGAACTATTGTAAGGTTGGTAAAGAAGCTTATTGAATACTCAACACTGCCGAACTGCTAAATTTAACATCCTGTTCCTCCATTTCCAACCTGGGTCTGACATAAAGCTGAGGTTTGAGACCCGAGTCTCAAAACTGAAGTCTGTGATTGGCTGATTTGAACTCAGTCTTATAATTGACCAATGGCAAGGCTGCATTCTAAGATATACAGTCGGACTTCGTATCATCCGCAATAATGATCAAGTCCAGATGTATCTTCTTACATTGCAAGTTGAGTTGAAATGGGCTATTCGAAACCATGTGATATTTGAAACAAAATTTTGGACTCGATGAATTCGAATGAACGATGTCCGACTGTATTTATCCGCAGATTCAAACTCATAATCTCTACTGAAGGGTACACTGTTACCACCTGAGCTGATGTGATGGGGCCCAAACCTGGGCTCTATATTTCTATCTTTTATTGTTTTAGATGATAGAACATTCTAGTTGATTCTATGTATGGATGTTTTCTCCCAGACATAGCAATGCACTAGTTTAAACTTATTTGTTTCTTGTAGACTATGGAAATATTGTTACTACTGATATTAATCAATCTCAATGATTAAGCTTCCTGAGTTGCTCGCCAGTTCTCGAACCCTATTCAGGCAACGGAAAGTGGGATCAAACCTTGCTCTACATGGGGTCAAATCCACAACAATCTGATCGGCAGAGTCATGCTTTCTGCCCCTAAACAACTACACCTCCATTAATCTTGAAATCAACTGTTGGATTGTAATTTTATCAAAATTCATACCTTGAACAATGATAATATTCGACTGTCGCTACAACAAAGAAATAAGAGGATTTTTTCCTTTGAATATTTCAAACAAAAACAATTACAGATGAAAATAATTTACTGACAGTTAAAGTCATAAAGATGTTTTTTTTGTGAAAAATCAATTTTTACCGCTGACAAAATATTGAAACTGACTCAGGTGATGCGGTTTTGGATAAAAGGATTTAAGCGACATTACGAACATCGGCGAGTTTTTATGCAAATGAACATATGTTGTGTCATGGGTCGACAATTTTATTGGCTAATCGAAGACTGGGAAAAGTTTATGGTTTATTGAAAATGGGTAAAAATGACAAAACTTTCTCGCAGATGCAGTACAGGTAACACCCCATAAAAATGCATTTTGAATCTGATTGTTAATGAATTAGTAGAACAATCATTGATAGTTTTCTTGGTATATATAAGGATTTAAAAAAAAATATGCTGAAAGTCCATTTGTTTAAAATTAATGTCTTGTTTCTCTAGGTATAATCACTTATTTATTGCATCTGACCATTGACTTTCTGATATTAGTTATTGATGATGGTCTATTTGGGTTTAGATTTTAAATCTGAATAAGTAACCATAGATTCAGCTGTGATTAACTGTGGTTGACCATGGACCTATTTCCTAGGGGTTACTTGTTGCACGATGAAACTGTATTCAGGGTTTTCCCGAGGATTTTTCAGCTAAGGGTCTTTGGACCCTCGTGTTTCACAAATTGCGGGTCCTTAGTAAATTTGCAGGGTCCCAGATTAGCAGTTTATACTTGACAAAGTTTATATAAGGAGTCCAAGGGATGCACAGTAAGTAGAAAATGGGAGTCCTTAGAAAGATAAGGGAGTCAGAGACTCACGATTTCCGTGTCGGGGAAATCCCTGGCGTTCATATTCCTTTAATGTTACTACATAAGGTGAAACTATAATCACACAAAAAAGTGGCCGATTGTTCTGAACAAATTGCAAAAACGTGTTTAACGCACAAATATCCTCTGTGCTTTAATGACCCAGTTTATGACAAAATTGTTGTGTTTTTAGCGCATATACTTGACTTCGAAACAATGAGAAGTCTCCAATTTTGTAGGAGAAGTGTTTATATGATAGGTGAGCTTGACTCGCTCGCTTTGTTAGGTGAGCTTGACTCGCTCGCTTTGTTCGTTACTTGATTGGAAAAAATTGTCTTGTCTCAAACATATGGAAATGTTGGGGGCCAGGCGTTATTACCTATCTACTCTTGTGCAAGAGGAATTTTTAAACCCCCTGGTGAATTTGAGGCGTGTGCGCGAAACATGTGTGATTCGGAGTAATGGAATAGACGTACTAAAGAATGTAGTTAACATTATCTTTACCAAAGAAAAAGCGTAACTGGAATTTATAATTTCATCTTTTGTATGGAAACTATAATGTGGATTTTTGCATATTTTTTGTGTCTGGTGTTGTTGACTTTGTAACATGATTGATGTCCGGGATATAATGAAAGTAAAGTTTAATTATACATGTATTTTTAGGTAAAGATGAAAGCAAGAATTGTAAATAATGTTATAGATAAAAACTTTATTGTTTTATAAACATCGTCAGTTAAGTAATGCAATAATGTTGTTTTATTGTTCATACAAAGAGGAAACTTCGAAGTGTGCAATCTGTGATACAAAGTGAAAGATTTGTTTCCATGGAAACATGGTGAACTAAATCGAAATTATACTGGATGTTATTAGAATTTTTTATGTCAATTTTATATATTATCACAAATTATTTAAGCTCAGTTGGTTGCCTAGCACTGTCGCCATGGCGATGCAGGTTTTATTGGTCCGACTGAGTTTCCTGGATAAAATGTGATATTTATTGTCTTTGTTCACTGAAGATATAATTACTTCATAATATTGTCATCTTTTAGCGATATTTTTAGGGTTTGGTGCAAAACTATTATAACTCAGGAACTCGGGGTTAAGAAGTATTTATGTTAGTTTTGAAACAAAACACGCAGTGGTCTAGGGATAGAGCGCCGGGCTCCTGATCCGAAGGCCGTGAGTTCGAGCCCTGCGATAAGCAGAGTTTGAGAACAAACTTCACCATCCCTGAATTTGGCGCGAGTACTGGTTGGTAGCCAGGAAGCAGTCATCGAGAGTGATAAATATAAGTTGTAAGAACTTGTTTCACAATAGATGTAAAATAAATAAGTTAAAACAAAATGTTCATTTAATACCTACTTTTTTATTTATATTTATTTTAAGATATTTTTAGATAGATTAATTATCAATTATTTTAACATAATGGCTAAGATCAAACAAATCTGTGATCTTTTAGAAGCAAAAAAGGTTTTATTTTGTCAATCAAATTACGAGATAATGAACTACTAGGAATACGTCCCCCTCCATTGTCACTCGAGACAGACTTATCTGCCCTTCAGATTTTATTTCTTAAATAAAGTCTACATTATTGAATAAAAAATAAATTAATTGCTTGATTTGCCTGACTGTCTCAAGTGGATGTATATTTAATCCATTTAGTTGTATAATATTATTTTATGTCATTTTGTCATTATATAACGGTATAATTGAATGAGTGACTTAAGATTTTTATCCGAAATTTGTATTTAAAAAACTGTGAAAACATATCAGATAAAAAAATATGTATGTAAGAATATGTAATATAAGTGTATTACGATTGTTATCTAGTAAATCAAGTTGTTGTTAAGTGTCCACTTATGGTCACTTGTCTGGCCGATTGAGGACCGATAGTGGACGGACGATAATTTTCATGATGCAATCTCCACTTGACCAGTTAACTGTTGGTGTGCTGTATTGGTGGTGAAATGTAGTGAGAGTGTGCAGGGGGAGATAAATTGGAAATTAGCGTGTCAATTAAATTAATTGTGTTAATTAAGATGTGTCATGATTATAATCAAAGTTGGTGGTGATTAATAATGTTTTGATTGTAGAAGTCAGATATTTGATAATGATAATATAACTGGATGTGTGAAGTCACTGTTGGTGTATTTTGTAATAAGTATGAATATAGTGATTAATGTTATTATTGACTTTAAATTGGAATAATTGACTTTTAATTGGGATACAACTTAATTGTGTTTGTAGAATTGAAACATTCTATACAAGTTAGTGTAACAATGCAATTGAGCAATTGATTTTGAAATTCAACTTCTGGTAAATTAAATGATCATTATTTGTGATGATTATTTTATTTAAATTAAATGATCAAATTCATAATTATAATGTATATGATATAAAGATTTGTATTCAATTTTTTACTATTTAAAATGGGTATCATTTTGTAGAATAGAAAATGTATGATATTAAAAGGTTGTAATTTATATTAAATATTTTATCGGCAAATTTATTTGAGATTTTAAGCAAAATACAGAATTATTATTTGCTGTTGATTTAGATAAATTGCAAATCAACAGTCGGGTTAATATCTATACTATTTTATACACCTGGCTAACAAGCAAACATGACATAGTTAAGATAAGATAAAATGTGTTAAATATTTTGATTGATAAAACTCATCAACTTTGAGCGTTTAATTGTTCGTTTGCAAGATAATAATTTTCATTGACAAGTTTGAAATTTTATCAAATGGAAGTATTAACATGTGGAAATTGAAGAACACCATGGAACGTGTATGTTTTGCTAATTTGAATTTAATTAAGTGTTTTTTGGAGGGAAATGATTTTGACCTTTTCAACTTAGCTCTTATGTATATCATATTACAAATTTTGGGGCCTGAGGGCTTTTCATTTTGAAAACTAAATACATTATTAACAGGAAGACTTAATTCTCATAATTCCCTAACAGTCAACAAACTAATGCTAGCTGTCAAAATTGGTTTATCGTCCTATCTTTTGATGTTCTTAAATTCTGACAATCAAAGACCCAGGCTTAATGTGTGAATTTGACGGATTTCCTATGAAGGAAAGTGTTAATATTCTGGATAATGTTTCTATTACCGAAACTTAACAATGGAATAATTCTGATTTATTCAGTAATAATTGATTTTTCGTATCTAATTACCTCTGGCAGCTTACCTGTTAATTACTTTAAATACAGACATTGGAATATAATGTTTCACCTGTCATGATTTATTGGGTTTTTTTCCAGATTGATTTGATCTATTGTATTTTTTTGTGTTTTTCTTTGTAAACTCTTTTGTAAATGACTAAATGATTTTAATTAATAGAAAATGACAAACTGTTAAAAACGTAAATACAGTCGGACCTTGTGTAGTCGACAACCTTCTATCCGAATACTTGGTATCATCCGAAATAGATATCTAGTCCGATGTTGTTTCTTATGCATGTTTAATTGAAATGAGCTATTCAAAACCATGTATAATATTCGAAAGAAAGTTTCGGACCTGATGAACGATGTACGACTGTATGTTATTTCTCATGTTAATTGTAACATTATTTAATAGAACTTTGTTGGTCTTGGAACACATCTAGGTTAACCTGAACTAGGTGTTTGATGATTGTAAATTTCGTTGATGAATTAGTAATTGCAAATCTTTTATTTGCTTAATTGATGTTTAATTTTTCTTCATTTTGTTGTATAATTGTTAAATCCTTGATTCTGTAATAATTGAAATTCAATTGTGCAAAATATTTCCTTTATTTAACTGCATATTTGTCAAGTTGTGCTTGACACCCTTTCCCAGACTAATACTTGGTAATGCATATTGGTAAAGTTATGAATAATCTTGTTCTAAATTTTGTACATAAAATAAGTGTTTTTCTTGTAAATCTGTTAAAACAATATGTACAATTCTGTATGAAACTTTGTTATTGGTTTCTGTAAATAATAAACATACAAAAGTTAATGTTTGAGTTAAGTATCATCTGAGCCGAATATTTGAATGAGTGAGTAGAATATTATTGTTCCTGGAATTGCTAATGGAGGTAGTGAAATGTTTATGTGTTCAATATACAAGTTGGATGGTTACAGGCTAACTGCGTTCAGGATTCTGCGGAAGTTTTGATGTATGTGTTGTATACGCCTATCAGGGCTGGATGGTTACCGTGGTTTCTTGAACAAATGTTGTCATAAACTTTTTTAGTGGAAATTGATATTGTTTTGGAAACAATATTTTGATGTGTCAATTTTGATGAGATAATAACAAAAGGAAGTTGAAATCTGTGCACTTTCAGCTTAGAATGTATTTTTTGCTTGGTTGTTGATTCGAATAGTTCAATGGATGTTACAGAGAGCCTGATTGGATAATATTTTGTGTGTTGGAATTATTTAAATGTAATAAACTTTCTGATTGGTTTGGTAGTCGATTATGTTAAATTGCTAATTGCGTATTGATTTCAATATGTTTATTGTCGGAGATGTTGTCATTCTTATTTAGTTCATTTATAACCCTTTAGCATTCCGTGTATGGATGGATTATTGTATACAAGAGAAAGTTGATGCAAACCATTAATGTCACCAGAAAGGGAGTAGCTATGTTTAGCTCAGGTTTTAGGTCAAGAGAAAAATCGCCTTAAAAATTACATTTTCACTGAAATGTAAACATTTTCGTAAACAATAGTATGCATAGTAGGTTTTTTAAAACCCCTTTTGGTTGTTTTTATTCTGTAAAAGTTCACTTAAATAATAACTGCTCTTCCCAAGAACAAAATGGAAACGAGAGTCGCTGGCTTCGGCCGGCCAATAATAATGTATTGACCCTGTTTCCTTTAGAAAATACACACTTTTACTTTACCATATTATATAAACATTACCTACAAACTGGCTTGAGTTTGCTTAAAAGTACAATAACATGTCTGACCTACATATTGAACTATGCCTAATTAGTTTTTGAAAATGGCACGTCATGGTCTAAATTTTATACTTTCTAACAGTTTGTAATATTATATATCTATTGGATCATGTCTACTCTTCTTTCGAGCATTATAGACATGGGGTGTGCATCGATTTGTTAGTTAATGTGGATAAAGGAATAATAAAAGACTGATGATTCCTACATCAGTACCAGTGAGAGAATAAGATAGGAATAAAACATGTTTGTTAGTCAAGTGGTGAAGACAAAGGAACAGAGATAAAAGATAAAACATTGTTTTCTGATCTAAATACTGGGTGGTTACCACATGTGACGTCGTCACCTTGAAAGTATCAAGGGTAGGGATGGAGACAATATGGCTATAGATGATATTTAATACAAGACATTCTGGACATGAGTTTGAAAGTCAAATTGGGTAGATCATAATACTTGTTGTTGTCTTACAAGGTTTTGACTCATCAAAGCTAGTATTGCCCCAAAGGTACAATGTGTCCGAAATTTCAAATATTCATTAAATTTTCATGACCCAATTATATTCAATGTAGATCAGTATTGAGATAATGTAAACACAGGTCATTAAGTACATATACGTATGTAAATATTTATCTGATGGTCATTTTTGTAGCGATTTTGTGGTCAGTTTATGACAATTTTAGTGTTATGGTCAGTGTCAGACATTATATTGTTGGTAAACCAGCTGTTACATTCGAGTAAACATTTGTTTAACATAAAGGTACTACATGTATATCTTGGTTGTTACATTATCATTTGAATTTAAGGCTGTTTTATATTTCGGTTCATACCACTCAGGCCCTTAAATTGTTTGTTTAGCATAACCCTTTCTACTGCTGAAAATGGCCCCTAAATGTTTTAGGTGTCTGAGTGGGGAAATGTTTTGGGGGGCTGTTGTAACTAAAAATGAAGGACCATACATAGATAATGAAAAACATATAAAAAAATTACCTGTATCCTACCTTACTTACCTAAATTTTGTTGGTCAATGCTATGCCAAACGCTTTTTAAGGACGGCCTTGTACAAAAATTGCTAGAGTTAAAACCATTAACGAATAATGCAATGATGTTTTACTTCGTCATTTGATGACTTTTCCAAGTAGCCTACTACATGTCTGAGTTACTAATACAATTACCATTACATGGAAATAGGGAATTATCCTTATATATTTATATGTAACAATCACCAATGAACTTGTATGATATTCTGTACACTCATAAAACAACATTGTCAGTCTGTCATTTTGCTAGTTGTCATGAATTTTTGCTTTTCATTAATGAGCGGTACATAATTGTAAGTCATGGCATGTTCCTTTATGTTTTTGACACCAAGGGTCTAGTGCACATTTATTGTAATATAGCTTTTGCATAGAAGCAGTAATACCATAGTGTGCCAAACCCTCAACTGTGGCTTCAGTAATCTTTGTAGTCCTTGATAGTTGGCAGGTCAAAGGTCAAGGTCAAAAGAGATATTTATGTACTGAAATAGAGTTGTTGTTTTACATTAATCTTATAGCATGTTGGGTTTAAAGACCCAGTCTGTGTCACAATTACACATTTCTTGACAGGGTGATGGTAACTGGGATAATCCCTAAATTTAAACCAAGTCATTCAAGTCATTTTGCAAGCGTTTCTTTATAATCTAGCTGCTATAACAAACCAAATCAAAGGGGTCAAGGTCAGGGTTTAATGTATTTTGATGGCATTCACAAATTGACTTCTGTCTGCCTTTAATGCAAACATGTATGATTGTATGGTACTTATAACACATGTAATTCATCCTAGTGCTGAAAGTGTCAATGACATCCGACATAAAGTGGTTGTAAGTATGGCCATGTGTTAGTAAGCATTTCCCTGGTCATTCAGTTATACACTTACTGATTAAATAAGTATTACTACTTGACCCAAACAGTATGACATGCATTTACTAGTGACTTCCTTAATATTAATTCTTAATGGCTTCTTGAGTGACACTAATGGCTGTTTATAACTGACCTTAATTCATTGATGTTACCGTCATTTAATGGTTAAATTGACAGCCATGTTAGCTAATTAATTGCCTGTAATTATTTGGAATGTAATGTGTATGTTTCTGAGTGGATTTGGCTTGCTCAATTTGACTTTCATTTTCAAACCTAAGATATCTCAGAAATTGAATGGCAGATATTTGATACAGCTTGCAGACATTATAGCAAAGTGACCACTGCTTAAAATAGCTTAGTCAATCAATCTAGAAGTGTAGGTACCAAATGTCAGCTAGAATGTAGGTCCATTGTGGTTCCTTACAATGAAAGTTGGATATAACTATTTTCATTATTGTGCTTTAAGTTAAGTTGTCAAAGGGGGTTCCATGGTTGAGTGATTATGCTTGCTGACCACAAATGACTTCTAAACAATCTATCCACCTGGCTGGCAGAAGGTGGAAGGTTCTAACTTGATGTTTGCCTGGTGTCTTCCATCTACTGTAATTGCTGGAAACATCACTTTATGAATTTGGCTGTTGAAATGTGACTTAAAGCCCCAGGGTTCCATTTGATCCTGGAGTTGACCATTTGACGGGTCAATTTTACTCTCTATATTATAGGTAATTTGGCTATAAAATGGTAAAATCCAGTCAAAATTATCAAAATGACCCTTGAGATTTTGCACCCGTTGGAAATCCTGAGCCCCATTTCAAAAAGGAAGAACATAAACAAAGAAGGTTGTGTTATTGAGGCCCATTTGTACATCTTTTTAATGGTTCACCTTATCTGTACAAATGGATGGAATGTATTTAACACACTGAGTGAACATTTTCTTCACCTGCTGATATATGATTTCTACTATGACATGATATTTATGTATAAATGTATACAGTAACCATTTTCACTTCGGATTTTTCCGTTCTATCGTTTTCTATCAGTTTGCAATTGCTTCTGTTTGGCCATTTAATACAACGTGTTACTAAATACCTCTCTCTAATTGCATTCTTGTATTTTCCATGAACATCTTTAACCTCCTCCCAGTCACTTTCACTCACCTCCCACAGTTAGAAACTATCATGTCTTGCTGATAAAAAATGCAATAATAAGAGTATAGTGGTCAGAAAATTGCTTTAGCGAGTTTCGTACTGCAATAAAAGTGTCCGATATTCAATTAACTGTTTAAAAAACTGTCTCTAACGGATGTTTTCCATTTTCCTGAAAACAGAGATAATGATGCTGTTGCCATGGATACCTGACAATTTCTAATGATACTTTTAATACCTATCTGTCAAGTGTTAAAATGGCATGTGTTTCCTGGAATCTTTCCATAAAGATAAAAGTGTCACCTCGCCTATATGTTTTGGTGGGTTCATTAGTGTAGGCACGCCATTTCTGACTTAATTAATTGGGAGGCTCCATGTTGACTGTTTATTAATCATAATGTATTCTCATTGTATTTATAAACTAAGAATTGCACATTATACAGATCTAATCTACCAGTTGTCCAGGACATTTGATGTCATTGTAAAGCTAAATGCTTGTGATATTATCACTTAGTTTAATCATCTAGATGCAAAATATTGATAAAAAGTATGACTTACCTTTTCGTCCAACTTTTGGATCCATCTTACATCATTCCAAAAGCATATTTTTATGAGATGTTTAATATGGTAGGACCTCTTGTGCAGTGATGGAATAATGTTTCCTTGACATGATCTAAAAATATTGTAGATTATTGTTGAGTGACCTTTTGAATGTTATTTACCAGTAATTGTTGGTATGCAGTTTGTCACAATTTCATGTTTTCGTTCGCATAATATGAACCACTGTTAAGTCCGTGTCCAGGAAACACCAAGAAATGAGTTGTGACCTTTACCAGGTTGAAACCTGAAACCTCTGGTCCATTTAGTGGCTGGCCCCTTATCCGCTATACTAACACTGACCCCTTTTTTGTTCATGATTCAGGTTTCGTAGAATTATAGTTATGAGAATTGTAGTAGTTTGTCAATGTTAAAAGTAGCCTATGAATTTCAGCTTCGGAAATTCTGTCCAAATTATAATATTACCTCACAGTGCTTTAATTAAATCAAAATTTATGATGTTACTCGATAGCAAGCCTTTTTTATGAATGTTCAATCACCCAGTTCAACTAATTAATGAGAAATATAAACAAATAATAGTCCATCATATTGTATATGAATGTCATGCAGAGATATCAAGAGAAAAAACGATTTATATGCAAATTTTTGATTGTTAATTGGTTTTTATTGGATCATATCGGCTTTTGTTTGATGGAGATGTATTAGTTTTGCTTCATTTTGTGCCAAATTTGATGAGGAATGGAGGGGGCAATTATTTTCTTGATTGGTTGCAACGTGTAAGGCTGTTTGTCTCTGAAATTCGCTACATCTAAATATTTTTGCTTGAATTGCCATTACGTAAAAGTCAGAAAAATGTGCAAGACCGGAACTTGGACTTCGGTTTTCTCGTTTGTAGCAGGGCCTTGGCTCTACCGGCTCATTCGTCCGGGTCGCTTCCGCATCTGCTCTCAATGGTGCATTGCATATTTAAGGCCATAATTGAAAATTGTTTGTCAGGGATATTAGTGGACTGATACTTACTGTAGCAGCAATATTTTATTGGCCAAAATGCAAGATACACTAGCCTTAAGCTGCAGTAGCAATGAACATTTAGGCACATGAACAGGAACAACAATATTGTAGCTTTCTATATTGATTACGGATTATGCTGTACCCAAGTTCCTTTAGAATTTAGATACGCTGCACATGGACAGGATGAATGATATTGTATTACACTGTCTGTTGTTTAAAAAGAAAGGCAAAACATGGTTAGCTTGATTTAAGCACCTATCAATATTCGCCCCCAGGGGGGATGGGAGGGGGGGGGCAAGCTGATCCAGAGGAATTATACCCCACCCCAGAGTCAAGCATATTGTCTAAATCCCCACAGTGGGAGATACTAATTCCCCATTATTGGGATCTGTTGAAACTCTAGTAAAAGTCTATTTCCCAGGACCAGGAATCATTTGATGTGTCAAACTCCCACCTGTCGGGAATCATCGTCTGTCGTCCATGGGGGAAAAACATTGATAAGTGCAGTTATTATATGGTAAATTTCTCTCACTATTGACACCAAGAATCTGTGACAATTGGTTAGTCCATACCAAATCTTTTAGCTAAGAATCCTTTGAGGCAATATTCTCTCTTTTGGCTAATATGGCCTGCTGTCGGTATTTACTTTAAGAGTTGAGTCACATGGTCATAATTAAGCTCTGAGTAAACTTGATAGTCCTTGGGGTAAAGTCATTTGTTGCCTTTGGGTGGGAAGAGATTTTGTGAACAGCTGTTTGTAAAACATGCACTGAATGAACACATGCCTGGTAGAATTCAACAGGAAACTGTCCGTAATGTTTAACATTCACTCGCGTGCCCTGTTATTTAAAAAAATCGCTAATTAGTAACTAAATTTGTGACAAGCTCTGTTGCTTTGTGCAGGACATTCGGCACATGTGTTTTAGTATTTAATTGGATGCTCATAGTCGATAGTCATTTATGAGGTCTCCGCCATCTGTATATTTTAAATTTTTGTTGTCTGCCTGTTGTCTGCAAATATTTCATGTTTATTTGCGATATGTTGAAGTGCTTTTGACCTTCACATCAATATTATTGTTATTTGTTTGTAATTATAGCAAAAAAGTAATATATTTCAACAAATACATCTAAATGTACCAAAGACTGAACAATTTGACAGAGGGACCATATGGTGTCAAACTTCACATTCAAATTTTTTTGTTAATTGCAAAAGATAAATAATGGCACAAAAGGTGAATGAATGGACCCAAATGTTCCTTGCAACGGGTAAATAATGCCACAAAAGATGTATAAATGAACCAAAATATTGTCAACAATGAAATCGAAATTGAAACTGGCTCACCCTGGTGGTCCTGCCAACATTTTGTATAACCTTGTTGGGGTAATGAATACTTGTTGAAACTTTCAACATTTCAATAGAAAGTATGTCGCATGTGGCTGGATGACCATGATGCAATGGATGTTTTGTCACTATTTTGACCGTACCTCTAACTACAAGGATGCATCCGATGAAAAAATGCGATCAATTTTAAATCTTTCTTTAAATGAGTGGCGATTTAAATCATGACCTCTTTAACTTCAATTGGTGAAAAAATGTGTGAATAGTTTGCTCCATTATGTTCAAGTGGTTTTTCATCTTTAGATACCACCAATTGTATTCTTGAATTTCATCCTATAATTATGTTCAAATTAAACTCCTCAATGTGTTGTCAATTGGTACAAGGGTCTTCTCATCGCTGCATGGCCTCTGGCAGATATTTCATGTCCCGTATTTTCTATAGGCTGTTTGGTATGATTGATACATTTACTTCGGTCATAGATTAGTAAATGTCTTGTTAGAAAGCATTGAAATAGTATTCCTTACATAGATTGTGGGCTCCCCCACACACAAACAGATTTATTTATGTATATGATGACTTTTTAATGTATCATTTGACCTGGTCAGAAATCAATTCATGTGTCTCATATTGTAATAAAAATGTTCGATAAGTGGGTTAGATATGATATTCTCAATTTCTTTTTGCTTGATAAAAAAAAAAAGTTTTGATTTGTTTTTTAAGACAATTATTTTGGCCCAAATATTTCTCTATTTTGGGATAGACGAGGACTGATTAAATTGGAACATATTTGTTGCTGCGTTTGGCCTGAAGTCGGTTTTGTCCTCTCTAATTAATTCACTAATGTGACCATATAGAGAATGGGTGGAGTTTGTCTTCCTTTCTTCTCATTTGTGGATCAGTCAATAAAATTTTATGCGAGACCTCTCAAGTATTTTTTAAAAGTTGGGTCAGCGGTATCGACAATTAAATCTCAATTTAAACTCCAAAAGTGCAAGTGCTTTCCTCCGCCATAAGAAGATCGTAAGCATATTTGGAAGTGTTCTCATTCTGAAATAAAAATTAATAGATTCAAATATTTGTTTGCGGATAATGGGAGCTATTGAAGTATTTTTGTAACAAAACATGTTTTTACGATGGTTTACATTATGAAGGAGGCACATTGATAACCTCTCGCTGAATGAAATGATAAATATTAGGAAGTATATTTCGGCAAGAATTTAAATAAAGGATTTTTTCGTGGTATTTGTTCACCATTTAATTGTGATTATAGTGGTGAGATATGTGAGTAATTTATGATATTTTTGTGAAAGAAATGCATCAGAGACATGTTTTTTAATGTTTAAAAGTTTTTTTAATTGGATTTTAACGGGGTTTTATGAAATATGTTGCTTTTATTAAAAGATGAAATTTTATCAGTTAATGTTGGTATGCAATAATTCTCAATGTCGAAGTGTTTGAAATTGATTGTATTGGAATTTAATTGGATGTTATTGTATCGTGTTATTATTGAGATTATTCAGAATTTGGCACACACTAATTACAGTTTTTTTACCAAAACTGAGTGTCATTTAGTTCTGTGCCATTTAACCCTTTAGTATGAAAATAGCCTTTTTAAGTTATGGAATTTGATTAGTCAGTCTCAATGTGTTCTTGTTTGAAATTGGTTGGATTTTTGTGAGGAGAGATATTATTACATTAAATATAAGGAATTTTGTTTTGATTATTCAAGTGTGAAAGTATTATTTTTATTCCATTAATCTTAATGTTTTACAGTTCGAAATATATTGAATGTTATTGTGATATTATATATTATAGTCTTCATTTGAAATTACATGAATCATATTTTCATTAATCTGAATATTTTCCGTGTTTGAAATGATTGGAATTCCTGTAGATTTGTACCAATAGGTTTGTGGTCATTCAGCTTCGTATTTTATGTTACTGTTTCGTATTTTGGCAACAAAGTAAATTCCTTCATTCTGTTTCATTTAATCCAACTAACCCATGAATTATTGATGTATGCTGCTGGTATTTCTGTTAAAATTGCCATATGGCTTTCGGTCTTGTTTTCGTATCTGGGTTTTTTGGTGTTTTAATTTATTTGCCGGCGATACAAAATAAGGGAGTTAATTCACGGAAAAACTTTTAGCAAGGGATGTAACTCAGACTTTCGATGTAATACAGACAAAATGTGCTGGATGAATTAAGCTGTGACAATTAACAGTTCATCAAGGGAGTTAACTCGGGTTTCATGATATAAATAGTTCAACAAGGGAGCTAATTCAGGATTTCAGTCTGATACAAAAATATCTGTGCTGGCAGAATTATGCTGTACAATTTCATTGTTACAGAATTGACACATTAACAAGGGAGTTAACTCGGGTTTCATGATATAAATATTTCAACAAGGGAGCTAATTCAGGATTTCAATGTGATACAAAAATATCTGTGCTAGCAGAATTATGCTGTACAATTTCATTGTTACAGAATGGACAAATTAACGAGGGGGTTCACTCTGTTTTCATGATATAAATAGTTCAACAAGGGAGATAACTCAGGATTTCAATGTGATACAAATATGTGCTGTCTGGAATAATGCTAGTACAATTCTGTTGCTTTGCAAGAGACATTTAAATTCAATAAGCAGGAGGATCTTTTGGTAGAGGGGAAATTACTCTTGTAAATGAAGATTTACAAAGGGAGTTAAGCAGGAAATTGTAGAAAAGGGGAGTTAAATCATACCAAATAGAAAAGTCAGAAAGTGTAATAAAATATGGATTATCTAAGTGATGAATATGCAAAATAGTGATAATTATAGTTGTATTTACAGATAAATATTTTGTAACATTTCTCATAAACTGGTGGTTGAAGACTATTTCCAATTTCTTAATTAAATCATCCTTAATTAAATGACAATTACTGTAAGCCCCTATATTTTATTCAATTTAGATTTGTTGATACGTTTGCCTCATGACAGAGCATTTGTATAGTAGCTAACTTTTGTCTCAGATCCTTGTCCAAGATAATTGGTAATAAAAGAATCATCTGTCAAGTTCTATGAATTGTGTTTGACAGGTTCAAGATTCCGTGGTTCATTCATGCATATAAATGAAGGCGCTAGAGCTACGCTCTCAAGTTGAGGGAGGTGGTCACCGCTCTTCGTTAAGTATGTTCGGGAATATATAATGGATTCAAGCCAACATTTTGTCCTCATTGTAATACAATGAAGCGTTCTCCAGAGGTTAGCGAAAAGCTAGCATTGCATGGTCATTGAACTGGTTCTGAGGTTATAAACCTGAGTTTGAGGACCTGTCCTAAACACAAGCGATTGATTGGTTGGTTTTGTGCATAGTCTAGAAATTGACCAATGACAGGACTGCATTCTGTGACTGGTCTCCAAAATCAGTTGGCTGAACTCAAGGCTGTCATCCTCTTATCAATTTAGATTCAAACTGACACTCAGCCCGTCTTGCTAGCTCAGTTGGTCAAGCACTAGACCGTCGTCTGGCAGATCTGGGTTTGATTCCTGGGTTCGGAAGGTTATATTTTTCCGTGACATTGGCTACAATCATTTCTGCCACATGTGGAGAAGTTGTCAGTTGCTTGTGGAATATTAAGATAGTACTGGTTGATAATTAATTCCAGGGAAAACGATTAGTTCAACTGGCTGCCCTATATCTGTTGTTGAAAAACAGCGTTAAAACCCGTTGAAAACAAACAAAAAACCAAACTCACCCAGTTTATCAATACTTAATAGTCCACAAACTGAAAGAGTAACGTTAACTAACATGAATGAGAAGGTCGGAGATGTAGGACACATGTATTTTAGAGGATGGTATAGACTAGTCGCTGTTTGATTGACAAATCCATCATTCATTTACATGTGCAAGCGTTTCACTTGCGTTGCACTCGAGTCTGATGGAATTTTGTTTGAAAGTGTGTTCATTATTGATATCCTATGATGAAAGGCATCCAATATTTGGTAAGATAGCATCTTTTGCTTTCATTGGCTTAGGTCCCTATTGTTTGAGATGGTAATTGGTCTCAATAGTCAAATATGGATTTATTGGTGAAGATAGGATATCTCTTGATGGACTTAATGTGACCGGCGGTGTGGTAACAAAAATTTAAAGTACCCTAAGTACTTCTATTTAGCTTTGTCTGTGGGATGGGATGGACTATACTATGTGTTGTGCTCATGTTGAGAATTTTGGAAATTACCGATTCGTGGTTTAATGAAATTTGTAATTTTACCAAAAATTAGCGGAATTTTGAATTAAAGTTTATTTGTTAAATACTGGGTAATGTACTTCAGTTTGTGTTGTGGTCATGCTGAGAATTTTGGAAATTACTAATCCATGGTTTTAATGAAATTTGTAATTTTACCAAAAAGGAGCGGAATTTTAAATTAAAGTTTATGTGTTAAATACAGGGTAATGTACTTCAGTTTGTGTTGTGGTCATGCTGAGAATTTTGGAAATTACTAATTCATGGTTTTAATGAAATTTGTAATTTTACCAAAAAGGAGCGGAATTTATAAATTTTAGTATATGTATGAAATACATGAGTATCAATAAACATGTTAGGATTTAAGTAAAGTGAAATTGTGTTTCTTGTAAAGTAATGATTTACTGGCAAACTGTGTGATTGGTTTCAGAATAGTGTAATACCAAAGTTTGATTTTATGTGTGAATTTGTGATATTTTTGGAATATTTTGTTTTGCCAAACAAATCGCGAGGTTCTGCAGATTACATTCTTTCTTGTTTAAGGGTTTTGTGCAAAGTTGAAATACAGTTCTCAACTTATTTGCTTTTATGGTTCTTCAATGTGATTCATAACAACAGGTCTTTATTATAATATAACTTTATGAAGTTTATGGTTGGAAAAATTCACTTTTTTCGCAGATACGCCCTTTTTCGTTATTTTTTATTCGAGAAAATAAGAGAAAATAAAAAAATGTTGGTGTTGCTTGTGAATGAGGGCTGTGATAATAAACGCTATTATAATTTAGTATCGCTGAAGCCTTAATGAAGTTAGATATGTCATCAACTTGTTTTCATAGTTGGTCGTTTCAATTTGTATAGCCATGTGTTCCTGTTTTGGGAAGTATTTTAATTCATTTCGGGGGGGGATTTAAATTCCTGTGTTGATAATGAGTATATTTTGACAGCGGACCTTTCTGTTAAGGTCAGAAAAAGTTGTTAAAAAGTCAAATAGTCGGCTTATAATGTTTAAACGGCATGAAATATCGCCATTTCTATGATAATTTTAGTGTACTTTGCTTTATATCTGTTTGATTGAGCCGAATAATATTTATTTTAGGCTATATGATATTTGCTCAACTAAATGTGAAAAATCTCAAATTTAATCTTGTAATACATTACAGTTTCAGAGCTTCGTTCAAAAGACTTTGCGATAAGAAAGGAAATATTTCACATGACTCCGGGAAATTTAAAAATGGCGCACAATATTTTTCATTCATAGATACCATAACAAAACAGAAGAATTTTATTTTTCGAGTTAATTATTTTAAAATTTATAATGGATTAGTAATTTGATTTTTACATGTCGGAGTAGCTCGCAGCATTGTATTTCTTTTTTTTTCTGTTTCTTTTTCAAGGATTTGATCATCAAAAGCAAAGGACAATTAATTACATTTGGATTTATTTGAGTTATAAGTGATTGTTAAACCGGACTATTTCTTTGGACTTGAATTACATACAAAAAACATTCTTCCTCCAAAAAAAATGTTGTTAGCGATATAACCTCAGAATTTACCGGAATTTACCGCTAAGAAGAACAATTGTACTGCATTTACCGAGGAAAGAAAATATTTCATCAAAAAGGACAACAAGGTTTTCCCCAGCGACTGTTTGTCATCCTGATGCACAAATGCACTTAACCTTACCAGGATGATGTAAAAAATTCATATCTTTCATCCATTTTTTGAGGGGAAAACCAAAACGACAACAGCATGAAGTTTGAATGGAAGACACGGTGAACTTGTGAGGTGGTGCAAGTGTAACAATCACGCAATTGTGAAAATTGCTTCTTCATCTTGAGTGGACTTTAATTCGTCTTGGGTTATTTTTGTCTAAGTGCATCGCATTACACCAGTACGACGTTAAGTAGACGACACTTGGAAAACACTTGTTTCGGTATACAAGAATTGACCAATATCGGAAATGGTCGGGAATTTTCCACATTTTCCATATTTAGCAAATTTTGGGAATTTACGATGACCATATGTTTACAATAGACAATAGCGGAAACATATGACAGAAAAAAATTGTAATTTGCTGATGACTTGTGGTTTAATTGTGTTTTAAGTGCTTTCTGTATCTTCTTTTGAAGAGCTTTTTGAGAAATATTATGAAACACAATTTTGTTAGTAAAACGTTGTATATTGTGAAGAAACTGATTTGTAAAGTGATTTGTATTATCAAAGAACTGACTGTTTAATAAATGTCTGAATCAAAGTGCTGTGACAGTGACAGAATATACTTAAGATAAAGTAATATTGTCAAAAAAAGACTACACCAGACTGCAGTATGAATTTATAAAAAACGGGAGACGTTGTAAACTTTGATGTGAATGAAACGTATGTCATGTAACCGTGAAACACCTGGTTGGATACATTGAGATATAAGATCTTCAGGAGGGTTAATTAGCCCTTAATTTGTGCTTAATTATTGTCTTAATTGAAATATTTTCAACATTGTTGACATTTGTTAAGCATAAACAAAGGACCTGTTGTTCTATCGGACATTTTAGAAGCTTGAACTTACTAGAGATTGTTATTTAATCCACCGAGATTGTATCATTTTAATTACTATGTACAACCAACTATATTTATAGTTGATTCTTTCCTTGGCAAATATTTACAAGGACAGACGAAGGCATTTATCGATTCTAGCATCCTTATATGGATTGAAAGTTCGTAAAAGTATTCATCTTTGTGCGTTTGTTCAAAGGAGCTTTTGTGAAATTGAAATCTGTTTTCGGTCAATTTTCGTTTACATGTTAGATTTGATTATCGTGCCTGATAACCCTTGTGCTTGAATGCCAAACAATACATGAAGAATTGTGAACATGTTGAAAATGGAATCTTAATAAAGGGCAGTCTTACGCAAGCTTTGATATAAGGTTTAAATTGAAGATAGCGATCTCAAGAAACTAATTAATGTGGAAAGATAATGTACCTGATACCCAATGTTTGTTATTGATACAAAAATTGCTACAATTTGAAACTTGTTGAATGTTGGCGTTTTTTTCGTAAAATTATCTGACGTTACTTAATTTGGCTGTATTATTCAATACCTTGGAATTAAACTTGTCAAAGTTGGTGTATTTGGAAAAAGATATTTCAAGGAGGTCTCTATGCAAATATAACTGTGCAGAATTTATGAAGTATATAAACTGCTGATGAATGAAAAGAGAACCAAAAAAGGCGTGTCCAATTCTGAAATATTTGTTGGTCGTTTAACTGGGAAAGTGACTAAAATTGAAGGATTGCACAACTTGAAGTATTCAGATTCAACTTTGATTGTGTTTTGATTGGTTCATAGTTCTTTGGAATTTTAAATTTTGCTTTTTGAATTGACTTGAATTTTAAGCCAATTAATAAGGACTGGTTTGTAGTGTTAATGTAATCTCAGTCTAGAACTTGCAGCTGATTCCAGGAAGACTATTCTATCATTCTGGACAAGTGGATTTTATATTCTCATTGATTAAATAATCGCTCAGTATCAGTCTGACGTTAAAAGGTAAAAAGATCGAGTGCCAGGAACTGCTGCTATTGTCACCACGGAGACATTCCGGAACGGAAGCTTATTGTCATTGTACGCAATCTCCGATTCCTGGTGATCAGGAAGCTTGCAAAAACACGCATACTTAAGATTGTGCACGATCAAATGTGATTTAAAAAAATATTTGTAAATGAGTTTGTGTATGGAACATTTGTCATATATGCTTTTTCGCAAGTTTGACTTAAAACATACATATCAAGATTTAGTTTTGCAAATTCAAGATTTTAAAATCACTGAGTAATTAGTTTGTTGATACAAGTGTGAAGTAAAATATAAGGACGATTTTTTCTGAAACTGTAAGTGTATGGTCTTGCTCAGTAAAGTGCGCAGTTTCGATTCCTGAACTGATCCAATGATAATTCTTGTCGCAAACAGGAAGTAGCTCTTGTGGGTTTTGATTGGTCAATAATTGTATAAGAAAAAAGTAGGGAAATTTGATGGATTATTTCAGAGCTGACGTCACAGTTATATATATATGGACAAGAGTCATACTCCACTAACGAATGGTATTTCGAGGAAATATTGTTGATAGTATTTTCGTTATATACTAAGACACTGTGATCTTGTAACTATGGTATTACCGTTTCCAAGGCTGTGACTGACATTTGAATCATCAATAGATCATATTCAACATTAATATTGTCACCGTGTATCCAGTGGATTATAACAACTCTCTTACATAATGTCTAACTGTTAGCGACAGATCGACATCTCGTTAGCGATTTTCAATATTATTGAGACTATGTACTAATGTGTTTGTTTGTGTTGACAATCAGTATTAGAGGATACAGAACAGTTTTGTATGTGTTGTATTACTAAGAAAATATCAGGGCTAACATTTCTGTGATAATTTTTTGAAATAGTATTACTCATCCCGGCTGTATTAGTGTTGGGGTTGTGTTACAACTAGCTTAAGACGTTTAGTAACGTGATGCACTTGTTGTGAAACGTGAATTGTAATGATACGATTTTGGTGTATAAAAATCTGTAGCATTGATGTGCGTGATCACTGACATTGTGTGATATTGTTAAAAGTGATATCGTATAAGATTCATGTTCTGTATTTGATATAGAATCTTATATTGTCATAGTAATACTTTTGAAGTCAACGATATCGTATGTCTACATGAAAGGAATATACCAAGTCTGTTATATGGATGCATAAAAATTGTGTTGTTTTGTGTCTATAATAAAAGTTGTGCAATTAGTGAGTCCAAATGATTCTTGGATTTGTCGGAACTAAAAATATGCCTCCAAAGAAAAAGAGGCGGCTGTCATTAAAACGGACACTGAGCTGTTTGTCTGATAAAAAGGTAAGAAAAGCTATATTTTTATGTTCAGTCGATAAAAGTTTTTGATGAAGCCAAAACATGATGTTTTACTTTTAAATTATTTATACCATTATTATATGAAAGGCCATTATCATCATCATGATTTGATTGCAGCAACTGTTGTTCTTTCACATTTTCGTCATCATTATCACTGTCATGACCATTATAATCATCTTTATTGTTTCTTTGTTGGTTTCATCATCACCTTCCTCATCGTACCATAGTCGTGATTGTCACCCATACTAATGTCATCATCAGTAGTTGTCACTAGAATCATCATCATATTTAATTACATTATCAGCAAAATGAATAACATCATTATCATCATTATCAGAATCATCAGCAGCATTTATAACATCATCATCATCATTATCAGAATCATCAGCAGCATTTATAACATCATTATCAGAATCATCTGCTGCATTTATAACATCATCGTCAATATTATCAGAATCATCAGCAGCTTTTATAACATCGTTATCAGAATCATCAGCAGCATTTGTATCATCATTATCAGAATCATCAGCAGCTTTTATAACATCATCATCAATATTATCAGAATCATCAGCAGCTTTTATATCATCATTATCAGAATCATCAGCAGCATTTATATCATCATCAACATTGTCAGAATCAAAAGCAGCAGTAATATCATCATCAGCTTTATAAGAATCATCAGCTGCATTAATAACATTATCATCAGCTTTAAATTGTCAGCACCATTAATGATGTTGTCGTCAATGTCATCAGAATCAAAAGCAGCAGTAATAACATTATCATCAGCAATATCATTAGTAACATTTTCCTCCAGTTCAGTGCAGGTCTTATATTACAATTGTCATACTGTATATCATTAACGTTGTCAGTAATTTGACTTCTGTGATCAAGTTTAGCAGTAATATCGATTGGTCATTATAACTATATAAGCTATACATGTAGTACGATGTATTGTCCATGATGCACAACAAAGCTAATTATATTGCTTTGTTTACACTAATTGGATTTATGTTAACCAATTGTCTCCATATTTTGATTATCAATTAATATATGCATAGTTTTCTTACCAATGTTCAAATGTTGGTCAGAAATGTTCATCGTTTATTTATTGGCATCCATTTCTTTTTAAGTTTAAATGTATACAGTTCCTTGAAGTGTTCAAGTTTCATTTCTAAAAAAAATTCTATTCATATGTTACAATGTTGGTCAGAAATATTCGTATTGTTCTTTGATTGAGATTCTGAGTAACTGATTATATGTTTGTTTCATGACAGAAAAACAGCTATACTTTCAATTTGTTGATTATGTAAGGTCAATATGTAGGACACCAATCCACAATCATGGTCACCATTAATCAGAAGATGAAAGGGGAACTCTAGTATATAATTGGCAATTGTTACATGATTGAATGACTTTCATTTTACAACTATTCATTCTGCAGTCACTTCCTCCTATACTAATGTAGTCTCTTCTATTCATAAAAGATTTGTTGTCATATTGAAGCCTCCTCCCTCTCCCACGCATGCACTTAGCCATTTAAAAAAAAATGTTTGTTTGGCATAACCTCACCAAGGAAAATTTAGGTGGGTAAGTAGGAAAGTTTACTTTCAATGGTCATTCAAGTTTTAGCTGTTAATACGCAGCAGCCCCCAAACATTTTCCCCATTTAAATGTTTCAAAAATATTTTTGAGTTGAGGGGCTGTTTTCAGAATTTAGTAGGTTAATGCAAAAGGAACACTTTTATTAAGGATGGCCTTATATTTAACAATGAACAATAGGGTAAAAAAGTTCATATTTCCTCATATTAGTCATGTGTGAGTTACAGGAAAAATTGAAAATCGTGTTTATGTTACCAATGCAGGGCGTAATCAATGTTTGTAGAATGTCCACTACCAGGGATATAAGGGGTTTCGGACTTGTCCTCCGGAAAAAATGGTAAAAGCCGTTTGAAGTGCAATCTAGTGGTCTTTTCACAAGAAATGGAATCAATTTTAAATTGTTGCATAGTCAGTAAAACCCCCTTTACACAGAGGTGGCGACCATTGTGAGACCGTTAAGAGACCGTTGAGCGATAAAAAATGGCCAGATCTCTCAACGATCTTTCAATGAGCGCCCAACAATCACCATGGTCTCTCAATGATCTCTCAATGATCTTCCGTGATCTCCACGGTCGCCATGGTCTCCTCATTTTTTGGGGCTTTGAGAGAATATCGAGAGATCGGGCCAATTTTGAATTGCTCAATGGTCGCCCAACGATCTCCGTGTGTGTAAAGGGGGCATTAGTGTATCTCAGAAAGTATAAAAAATATTGAACATCACAATCGAATCATTGTTCACTTTTCTGTTCTTACTGCTTTTAAGACTTTATTTTTCTCATTTTTGAGAATTATGTGTATACAACTGGGTACTTCATGCATAGGTAGCTATGTCCCCCCCTCCCCCCTCCCTGACATTCATTGCTCATATGTATTGGAATGCACAATATGACGGCATTAGTCATTGTCAACAATTGAAAATTAATCATCGTCATGGTTTCCATTTTGTTGATTTTTTCTAGAGAATTGTTTCCTGGCATCTTGTCTGATATTGAGAATAACAATGATAAATTGTTGCATGATGTAAAATATCATCAGTTAATGGATGCAAGGGGGGGGGGGAAATATCCAGTTTTTGCAAATCATATTTTGTAGTTAATTAAATGCGTGGGTGGCTTAGTGGTGGTCATCAGGGGGTAGAGTGCCTGTCCTCTGATATATGACCATCCAAATTTATTACCTGCCATAGTGTTCTTACAAAAATTTGTCTCATATAACATTTCTTAAAAAGGTCTTGAACAATTCAAGAACACTTAAGGTACTGTTCTTGAACTTAAGTTCTTGCAAATTTCACCACGGTACCGCAGTACCCACCTAAATTTTGCTAGGTATGGTTATGCCTAAGAAACATTTTTCAAGGATGACCTTGTAATAATTTGTTTTACAGTCGATGAAAAATTAGTAAGTTTGAATTAAAATACATGTTTAGCATTTGACTTTGAAAACCTTACTTAATAACCATAGGAGTGTGTTGATTATACAGCGTTGTCCATATCAGACAGTCATTGGATGGCTGCTTTTTACAGGTCAGAATGTTCAATGAAGCCCTTATTAAGTTTAACTGAACATCTTTTAGGGATTTTGGGTTTAGAGGGGTTTAATGATAAGCTCTATAGGTCCAGTTCTGGATAAAGACCATATCTTGGTACCAAATATTTCATTGGTTTTGGAATGGACTATTTGATGGCTAGGGAAGTTATCTAGTCAGTAGTATCAGGTCGTGGTTGGAATTCCCTATAAATTGATTCTATTTAAGCAATTAAGACTGGGTTACACATTAGAAAGATTCAATATGATGGGCTATAAAATCCAATGTTATTGACTGTGTTTGATTGGGTGTTATGAATGCATTGTCGGAGGTGGTGTTGTTCACGGTAGAATGAATAATGAATAGATTGACGCTGTGAGGGTAATATGCAATTTCTCGTTATCAAAGTTAACAAAATTGTAGTAATTTGTTAAATGAAATCATGGGTTTGTACTATTATTGGAGGCTAGATGTGGGCAGATATTTAGGGGTCCTCTGGGATACTGAATATGCTTTCTATTAAAATAATTAGATTATCTGTCAGAACTCATCATATAAACATGCATAACTGGTTTCAAGCTTAGTTTGTAGTGGGTGAGCTCTCTGTATTATTCTTTCTGATTCATCTAATTCGATTAATTTCCTTATATGGTATGTACGTGAATTGTTTTTCCAAGAATCGATCCTGATCCTGTTATATGATGAACCCTCAAGAAATGTCCTTCTCCAATTCCTCGCCTACGCTCCTACACAGCGCTTTGATTCCACTACCGTTACATTCACACGCTGCTGTATTACCCAGTATATTTTAACCTTTCTGCAATAACCAGTTGAATATTCAATGCACACTCGCATAACCTTTATTTACACATGTTTACTGTCCTACTTTTGGGACATAAGCGAGTCGAGTCGTTGCAATCGGCTCGCTAAATGGCTGGTAGACGCATGTCGACTCACCTGTCTAAATATAGAAAATATCGGTCGTGCGGGATTTATAAAGCAGAGGGTGATTATGAAGGTATCAGAATAAGCGCCCAATGCTAAAGGAGAGTACTCCTCGCCCTCCAAACAAAATCACTGTGGACACCCTACACGCCTGACTAATGCCACACCCATTGGCAAACCCCACCCCATGCAAAGATGACCTATCTAAGTCCCAATACCAGTCTGTTTAGTAGACTGACCTGTAGACTTCCAGTTTGCAAGAAATTTCTATCATTTATTGAACTTGTTTATCTAATCATCTAACATTGTAAAATTCATCTGCCAATATATTCTGGAAACAGTCAATTAACCTTAATCCCATGCCTATTGCCAATAGAAATTGATCCTGAATAATATTTATTGATTTATCAAAGAACTGAAAGCCTCATTTGCATCTTTGATGTTCATTGTTATTATCTAAAATTCTGGCTTAATTGAGTTGATTGTAGTTTATTGTAAGTTCTTGCGATGACCTAGGGGTAGGTTCACTTTTACAAAACAGCATCTTTTTAATCTGTAGTATTGAAACTGTTACCATAGCAACAAAAAAGAATTGTAGTTAAGTTCTTGCCACGACAAATTTTGGTCTCGTTATACTGTTACTTTGAATGGTTAATTATGCTTTATTACCAACTTTCAAATTGAAAGGGGCTATTCTAAACCATTATATTATTTGAAATAAAATTTTGGACGTGATAAATTCGAATGAACAAGGTCTGACTGTATTTATTAATAAGTCTAGAGTTACTTATTTTACATTGATTGAGAAACAAGTTCTACAACTCTCTATTACTGGTTGCTAGGTTACTAACCAGTACTCTGCCTAATTCAGCTGGTATTGTGAAGTGCACAGTTCAACCTAGCCGAGGGTGGGACTTGAACCCAGGACTATCGGATCAGGAGGCCGGCACTATTTATTTCTTAACTGATCATGACTTACATTGAATTGTAATAATCTGTATGTGGTCACAATGTACCGTGATTCCCTGTACAGGTAATGTGCTTGTCACCACACCTTATTACGTAAATGAGTACTAAATCGTACTTTGCCTTTCATTGCGGATATGAACACCCTAGTATTTTTTGCCATTGTTTAGCGTCTATTTTAATGGGACCTGTTTTTGTTTAATGACGTTAATGTTTCATGTTGAAAGTGGCAAAAACGTGAATCCTCCCCCGTCATGACATGATGTGCGTCATTATAATGTTCGTTAATATTTTGACATTTGTCTGTAATGAAAGGTATGAAGATTATTCACTTGTAAACTATCCCACAGGTCATATAGTATTAAATATTGTTAGAATTACCAAATGTTTCAAAAAATTGTTTTAAATGTATTTGTTCAGTAGTCCAGTATTGTTGGTTGCTAGCTCAGCCTGATGGTCGACAACAGCCCTTAGTAACCATTGCACAACAGACTCTTGGTAATAAGTTAGTGAGCATTGTTATATAATAACAGCATCATTCTTAATTAGAAAATTATTTTGAACTGAAAGTATGTTTTCGTATGTTACTATTTTTTGGCTTCAGCCTAATTAATATGCATTACTTTTACTATGTATTTATTACATGTGATTGGGATACAAAGTTTTGACTCAATTTCAGTGTATTAATATATTTGAATAAACTTGACAAAATGCTTGAAACAGATCAAAGTCATGAATTATTTGATTTCAATTATACTGCTACCATATTCTCTTTCATTAATCTAAAAAAAAGTTTCATAAAAAATCTAAAAAAAAAATCATATATTTCTTTCAAATTAAACGCTGGTTTCATTATGATACCAACGCTCATTAAAATGATTTATCATGCTCCAGAAACTAAGGCACTGGTTTCAGGTTTCAAAATCTGTACTCATTTCTAGTCCAATAATTGTAGAGATTTTTTTTCATTTTGATACTCCGAACATTTCTCTCTTGTTGCTGCACAAAGGAATCATTCTCAGGTGCTGTAGTGTCAGATTAGGCCAAGACCTTTATTATTTGTTTCTAAATCCTCCTATCTATCTTACTACTTTTATTGTAACAGTGTTTGCATGCAATGCCATTAAAGCACCATGAAATTTCTATTAAAATTGTGAAAGATTCTGATTAAAATTTAATGGGATATCCATTCAGTAAAACGTTTTCATTGAATGGTCAGAGAACATTTTTGTTTTGTGTTGAATATTTTGTTTGGAAACATTTTACCATTTGGCCTCAAAACCGTATTCATTACCGCATTACACCACTATGATTTCTATGGACTGCTTCCGAGTTCATTGTTTCCATTGTATCTAATATGGCTAGTCACACTTCTAATATTTGAAGACCAGTCACAAAACGAACATAAATTAGCAGTTTTCATTACAGGATAGCTGTTGCATCGAAATGAGAGAGGAGGTTTTCTATTCAAATTGGTATTGATTGGTATAAAAAATGATTGAATCATGCTGTTCAAATTGTTACTACACGTGTGGAATAACAAGCTCTAGAAAAAGAAAAGGTCAACCTTGTGTGTAGAGTAATGGCTTTTAGGTTTCGGTTATGTGGTAAATTGTAAAATTATGGCTTTTCAAGGAATAATTACTGATGATTGAATACAATAAGTGGATTCCTTCCCCCATATATATTCTGTCCTGTTTGCTTTTTGTTTTAAAGAACCATTTTTCTTTCTGATGGAAAAGTTACCGGTACATATTTTGAACAAAACTTTATGATCAGTTGAATTTTGTTACTGAAATTTTGCTTAAAAGAAAGAAATGGTAAAAGGCTACTGATTGAATAGACCGAAGTGAGCCTGGGTTTATATAGTTCTTTTTACAAACTGATGCATCTCCCTTTACTTCCATTTTCCATAGCAATCACAGGTCCATCCCTCTTTGATGAAGGACTTGGTGAAATCAAACCCTCTGCTACCATTTTCCTGAATGATCCATCCCTCTCCAAGGAAAGTTATAGTGGAATCAATCTCTGACTTCTATGGTTTCTGCCATGTTGATATTAAATTTCATTGCTTTTCTATTTAGAATTATGTGATTTTCTCAAATGACTTCAACTAAAAACCATAATATGTGCGGTACTTACTTGTCGACAAATACAGTTATGACCTATACATTTTGAATAATATGTTTATGTTGCAATTTTGATCATACTTTTTATGGACATCAGGTGGCTGCCTGGCATTCTGTGGATGTTGGACACAGTGATTGAAGCTCTTAGACAGCTTTATCTTGTCTGACAAGAGAATTATAGGACTCCTGGGTTGTAAACTTGACAAGATTTAGTCTTCGATTGAAACCATTATGTTCTCAAATCATTCATTCTACTTACTGTAGCACGTGCAATCTTCATGCCACAATTCTTATAAATTTCACCTTCCCCTCATTCTCTGGGGTGGTGTCTGAGACATGTTTTTCCTGTAAGATTACAAAATTGTTGTACTTTTATAGTAAAGTACAATAAAAACCCTCTGTGGAACCACACCGATTTGGAGACCACCTTGCTAATACGACCGATATTTAAAAGAACAGATTTTTTCTTTATGGAAATAGTTGGTCTTAAACTCTGAAAATAATAGTGTTGGTTCTCATCATATCGTTTTTATTCAGTTTTGATTTTATTTCACTTGCAACACCTTTATTGTCATCATCAGCGATATATCTTTAAGAAGTCTTGTCTTAGGTATGTGCAACTTATTCTCTCTTGGTTATGATTACACATAAGAACATTCTCATTATGTATATAATTATTTTTATCATTGTCAATAACATCAATTTCATAGTCATGATCAACATTTACACTTTACTCCATTGCAAACAATTGTTATCATCTTCCATTGTCATCATCATTGACATCATCCTCATCATCATTGACATCATCCTCATCATCATTGACATCATCCTCATCATCATTGACATCATCCTCATCATCATTGACATCATCCTCATCATCATTGACATCATCCTCATCATCATTGACATCATCCTCATCATCATTGACATCATCCTCATCATCATTGACATCATCCTCATCATCATTGACATCATCCTCATCATCATTGACATCATCCTCATCATCATTGACATCATCCTCATCATCATTGACATCATCCTCATCATCGTTGTTACCAAGTGTTAACATCTCCATTGGGGTCGGTGATCATTAGATATGGGCCAATATGTGCACCTGCATGAGTGGGTGCATTAGTAATCCACTCTGTCGTTTGGTAACTGAAGGTTACTTGTTCTATCTCTTTGGTAACTTCCCCGAATTCTGGATTATTGTTAAATGGATTAAATGCTCAGATAGTCCATTGTAATCATCCTCTTGATAATCAACATCAGCATCATCAACATCATTTTCATATTGTCAATACTATCATATTCATTATCTATTCATCTATTACTTTCTTCATGTTCCATTTGAACAGCTTCTTTGTTATCTTTATATTCACCTACCTTCCATCTGTCATCCATCTCTAACTAAATCCATCTATTTGCAGTTTGTTTCGGTATTACTTGTTTTTGTTTCATTCGTTAATCATCTTTAAACGTTTCATCTGATTTCTGTCTGTAATCATTTGAATCATCCAGGAGTTGACTGACAACATCTGTTGGAAAAATCTTGTCATATTAACACAATGTTTAACCTTTGGTTGTTTTACCACAACTCCCTTGATAATTATTACCAGTAGTTATCATTAGAGAAATGCCATAAAGATTTGCTGTAACAATTAGAAACTTGTCCTGGATGATTTCTGTTATGTTAAGAAATGTTTGTACAACAGTGATAATGCATTATTAAACATTCCTGAATATTGAGATTTTCCTTCTCCCCAAAGGAGGAGCATAAAGCCACCGCCTTTGTCTTTTGGTGCGTTTAAGTATGTGCGTGCATCTGTACTGTAACAACCAATCAGAATTCAATGAAACTTAATGGGAAGCTTCACTACCAAGAGGAGATGTGCATATTGTCAGCATGTTCTGGTACATACTTTGCGGGAGCATAATTATGTTGTATCTATCGAAATTCTTGTTTGCAAGGTTTTTACATTTGATCTGAAATGTACTTGCACAAGTGTTCCAATTGTTGATGCTGTGGCTTTCAAGGTATTTTACTCTGGAACTATATTTAATGACCTAAAGAAACATGACATAATGACATAAAATATGAAAGTGTTTGAATTATTACAACTCCCAGATGTTTGCATGTGATAAGGCTTTCTGTTTTGATTCTGTAATCATCAGCTGTTTGATATGTTCTTATAGGAATTGTTACATACTTTTTAGAGTGCTTAATAATCGGCCAGAAATACTGCTTAATGCAAAAGGCGTTGCTGTTCTCTATTAAAGAGCTCATGTTATTAATTAGGCTTACTTTGCTATTGAGATAATGACTGGTAAATAGTTCTGGTAAAAAATAGTCATTAACAGTTTTTTTTAGGTATTTTTAATGACTGAGGGGTTGGATATTGCGATAATATATCACTAGACACAGTTGATGATATTTTTGAAGATAATGAGTGGCTTTGAATGACATGGATTGGCAGACTGAGTACAACTCAAAGCCCAAGCACTGAATATAACTTGCTCTTTTCTGTGATTAATGAAGTAATTGCAGAATCTGTGGAGTAAATCCCTTTGGGAAACAATTTGCACCACTATGTTGCTACTGCTCCAAAGCAAAACCCTTGAATTTCTGAGAATTTTGTTAAAAAAAAGAGAGTGCCACTCTGGGGTGATAGCAAAGTATTTATAAAGTAAAACTTGGAAAGTCAAGCTAAAATTACATTACACCAGCACCTGGCTACTTTTTGTATGAATGATCATAATTTAGGGAATTGTAACCACACAGACTCCCGCCTACTTTTGGTGATTTTCCTGCTACTTCAAGAATTTAAGTGACACCCCTGTTCATATTTGAACCTTTGATGACCAAGTTATTGTATATGAAAAATATATAATGACAAAATTACTTCTGTATAGTCATTTTATTAATGGCAAATGTTATCTTCGCAAAACTTCGAAATGAAAACCACAAATTACCACTCAAATGACCCCAACCACTTTAAAATGAGCCAAATGTTATTTAATCGAGGAAAAAGTCATTCCAGTGTAATAAATTTACATTAATGTCACATTAATGAATGCAAAAATCATTTGCGGTGTCCCCTTCAGCAACCATTTTAATTATGTTCGCACTGCAAACAATCGGGGACAGCCCCGATAATTGTTGGATGCTGGAATTTTATGTGTTCTAATGACTAAGCATGAAACTTGAAAATGCAAATTCTGTCAATTTGGTGATTATTATTATGTTTTTTCTACCATATGTTTTGTATTGATAGATGAGTCCCGTGTGGCGTGTGCCGATAATGTTATAGATAACAGTTGTTGGGGTTGTTTTTTTAGCCCCTAGGGGTTGGCTTATGGAAGGGGTTATAGGAAGTTCAGTGCATTAGCCTTTATTTAAAAGAAAGAGGAAAACTCGGAGTGGATCATATTGAGCCAGTCAAGGTCAGAAAACATATAAACGAAGTACCAAATATTTCTATTATGTTTTGATATAACATGAGAGTCAAAGGACCCCTAGCTGAAAAATCCTTGCTAAAACCCTTCTTATGGCATTTACTGCTGGATTGTTTGGATACTTTTCCATGGCTGTAACATTTACTAAGTAAACAGGCTGTTACTCAGAGACACTGCAAAGAAGTGAATATTATACTTAAGTCCTCACAAACAAGACATGTTTGATCCATTATCAAGTCATATATGAAGAGACATGAATGGCTAGCTGACCTGGTGTAAAATGTGAATGAATTTTAATTCTCTTGTTGTTATGTTGTGTTAAGTTCTGTGTGGTTTGTTTAAGAGTTCGTAGATGATATGATGTTAGATTTCCATGTCATGATCCTCTCAGTTTTGTTTCTTTGTCCCCTCCCTGTGTGTACCTCCTGTTCTGTTTGGTCTTGTTTTTGTGTCCCCTTCCTGTGTGTGCCTTCTGGTCTGTTTGGTCTTGTTTTTGTGGCCCTCCCTGTGTGTGCCTCCTGTTCTGTTTGGTCTTGTTTTGTGGCCCTCCCTGTGTGTGCCTCCTGGTTTGTTGGGTCTTGTGGTTGTGTCCACTTCCTGTGTGCACCTCCTGGTTTGTTGGGTCTTGTTTTTGTGTCCCCTCCCTGTGTGTACCTTCTGGTCCATTTGGTCTTGTTTTTGTGTTCCCTCTGTGTGTGTATACCTCCTGGTCCATTTGGTCTTATTCTGTTTCCCCCTTTTCTTTTGCCATGATCTGTCATGGGAAGTTTTGACTTGTCTCCTCTGCTTGGCATCTTGTCACTTTAGATAAAAAAAATGTCTTGATGTCTTATCAAATACCATAAAAATTTGATCTTAATGATGATGATTTATACGATAATTCAATATATTTTGTCAATAAAATATGGATTAAAAATATGTTATATTATATGGTCATAAATTTTAATCAAAGGATATAAAATGTTGATAAAAATGTAATTAAAATTGCTGCGACCTTTTCAAACTATCAAGGTCACTGTCATTGATGGTGTGAAGTTATTGGCAATACTGAAGTTATCAAGTTTACTGCCTTTGATCATCTATGCAGAAATGTAAAAATGTAATACTACCTTTAAATTAGCCATTGTATTGTAAACACTGATTTGCAGACATGCTGAGACCTTTTGTGCTCTTCGATTGAAGAGTAGTCATATTTTGATAGGGATCAGTTATTTGATAATAATAGTTGTAGCATGATGATAAGGGATCAGGGATTTATTACATTAATTATGATGGTTGATTAACCAGCCTTTATATTGATCAATCGGATGGCGCCCTGGCACCCCGGGTGATTTTTGAACACACTGTAAATGCATTTACATTTTAATGTGAGCATGGGGGCTACAAAACTGTAAATAAATATCAATTTTCATTTGTTACCGCAATAAACATGCAAATGAAGCACGAGTTTGAATTAATTAATTTATAAATATGTGTTTTGTTGAAATACAATTTTTTAATGGTTATCAGTGTCATTTTCTGCATTCTCTGCTGCCTTGCCATATTTTACACCTGCTACAAGATTTAGGGATGTGGATCTGCCACTGCAATTCTGTGACCGTATCTTCTTATTCCATTAAAATTTCCTTGAAAACTGTATTGAATCTTAAGTTTTGCTGCCTTTTTCTGTAAATCTCTTCAAGCTGAACCCCCTCCTGTATTCTCAAGTTGGTCTCCTCTTCTGGTGTCATGACTTTTACTTTCCAAAACATAAAACTGTGAAATATAAAGTTACTAACTTTTTTTTACTTCCTTCTTACCCATACCTCAATACAAAAATCTGCCTTTAAAGCTACAGTAAAACCTCAATAATAAGATCACCTTTGGGACCCTTGAAAACTGGTCTTTTTATCGAGGTGGTCTTAATATTGATGTTGAAGATAAAGAGTAAAACTGTGAAAAATGGACTTGAAAATTGTGTTATTTATTTCAAGGTGGTCTTATTATTGAGGTGGTCTTTAATTGAGATTTTACTGTATCTATCAAAATTGATACACAGCAGAAGGTATAGAAGGGTTTCAATGTAGCCAGCAGGATGTGTAATGTAGAGGTGATCCATTGTATTTCTGTGATATTTTATGTATTTCCTTCTTTGTATCATTCCAGAGTGAGGAACCCAAGAGAATTCGTCACAAATTTAGATATTACCAATTCCAGAGACCTCGGATCTGTTTCTACTGTAAACAACAGATCTGGCACCTCGGTTCAGCGTGTACCGTCTGCAGATATGTCTGCCATAGAAAGTGTGAACTACAGGTATGTTTCATATTTAATTTGATTTAATAGTTCTGTCCCTTGGTTATGAATCTGAGTAGGACCAGTCTAAGAATGCAGCCTTGCCATTGGTCAAATTTTGGACCACAGTCTGTTACAGTGTTTGAGTTTTCAGACTGGTTTCCTCCATAATTCAGATTTGTAATCTCAGAACTTTGTTTCAAGATATGTATCATATTGAGAGTGTTCTCAGTCACACTTTTATTGTAGCTATGAACCTTGGTTTGTTATTTACAGATTATATTGACATCCATTTCGTTTCATGTTTAGGCCATCCTTAAAAAATGATTGTTTGACATAACCCTCTACAACAAACTATTCCAAACAATCATTTTTTAAGGATGGCCTAAACATGTGTAATTAGTGTTATAAAAGATTCTTCTGTAATCTTCAATCCAATGAAATACAAAGGTTGATTGTATTGTAACTTCCAGAGTTCAAGATGAGGTTGTGCATATCTGTGGATAACTCTGTATAGTCATATAAAGGAAGTTTATAAGAGTTACTTCCCTTCCACAAATAAATTTGCTTTAAATGACTTGGCAAAAAATTGCTGGATGCAATTAAGTATCTTGTAATGTTTTATGATCCTATTTTGTTGACAGCTTCATAGGAAGTTAATTGAATGGTGAATTATGGGAATTGTTTCTTAGCCGTTAACCAATCAGATTGATCAATACATTATATTGTTGGGTAGGAATTGATCTTTCCCACCGCAATCAACAGCAGACAGCATCGGTATCAGACTGGTATCAAAGAGGATCAAAGAGTGTGAACCAGTCCATAAGTTCTTGTTGTAGGAGAAAAGACAAAGGGTTTCCTAATGGATTTGTCACCATTATCGTTATCGTTTGTGTAACCAATTTCTGTAACTGTTACAAGGTGTGGAATCTTGTTTGTAATTAATATAATGAAAGAAAGAGTACAAACGCTTCCTTTTATGGTTTCACGCAATATACAGGCCTATCTTTTTAAGTGTGGTCTCCATAAAAATGGGAACATTGGTTTTGTTTTATTTTGTTTTATTTTTTACATTAAATTGTTCAAATCCTTTTGTAGGTATCTTTGTTAGCAATTAAAAAGCTGTTAAAAGTTCAGGTCACCTGGTGCTGTAGTTCTACGAGCACAGTTCATGTACCGTAATCTTATTGTTCTTGATTGAGAACTATTGACATTACAATTGAAAGACATACATCTAGTTGATACTGTTTTTATGTAAGATATCATATACTTAAACTGACGCAAACTAACAGCTAGAAGAGGAATGTGCTAAAGAAGCTTTGTAAAAAAATCCATGACATTTGGTATTCATTTTGGACATACCAGTACTTAAATTAAATGGCTGAATGCTATACCATTCTGTGATAGAGATGGTCAGTTAGGTTCTATATGCTTGAGGTAAATAGATTGTTTTAAATTACTGTTTTGATAGATAAAATTGATGCTGTACAAGTTGGCAGCAAATAGTTGCTCAGATTTGCAAATAGTGCTGTATATTGAGAGTTTGAGATAAGACATTTGTAACCAACACTCATTTAGTACAAGTGCCAAACTCACGATTTGTATTTAAATGATTATCTACCAGTAATTCATATGCTTAATTGTTCGCCTAGTTTTTGTTTATTTATGTTGTTTACATTTCCCTGTTCCACTAAAAACAGATTGAAGTAAATATTTCGTAAAGTATTGTATTATGGTAGCGCAGACTTACTACAGATTCATTCTCAGAAAATGGCAATCACATTTCCAATCTATTAAAAGCAACACATTCAGATTTAGCTCTGGAAACAGGTGCTTTTTAGCAGCAAAAAAAGAGGAAAATGGCAGGTGATATATTGTGTAACTCTTGCAGATAATTAGTGATGTGATAATTGGTTGAAATCATCTGAAACATTTCTCATGATTCACTAAGATTGGCATTGGTCCTCTTGCCACCCTGAATAGTTTTTTCCCCTTGTAATAATCACATATATTTCTGATAACAGACCAATTAGAGACAATATTTTACCAAAGTTTAGAGACTCCTAATTTTGGCGCCTGTTTGGAACAATGAGAGTGAATTTCTTTCCAGCAAAATATCATTACTCTGCTCATAATATAAAATAGGAAGTGAAGATATTTGCACCGCAATCTAAGCTTCTCTCAGGAGAAATTCATTTTAAAGAATATAAGCTTAAAAAAACTGTTGTATGCAAACCCCTTCTGTGTAATTGTGTGATGTAAATTGATAAAAGACAAATACACAATTGTTTACTAGTACTAGTTCTCCATTTGATTTAGGTTTGTTTCTTCTTCTTTTACTAACAGTAAGTATTGACAACAATGATAATTAAGAGTTTGCACTGCAAATCAAAGGTTTCTGTCGTAAGAAATAAAGGAGGAAGACTCCCAAGTATCAAAGCACTGTAGTGAAGCACATCGGCTAATGCGTATTTCAACCACTTGTGTGGGGTGTGTGATGTGCAATGAAAATGTCCAATAAATAGGAAAAGCACAACTGTTACAGCAATTTCACAATTTGAATGATCGTCTATCTTTCAAAACATGATTTTTTTTCTCCTGTATGCTAAATATAGAAAGATATATTAATTTTGCGCCATAAATCAGAGTCTTTATAACTTAAAAACTGTTCAGAAATGAATCTGAGCTTTTGAAAAAAACCTCCGCAAGCTGCATATTCTGGTGAAGTTAACCACTGTTGTCCTGTGTGGGGTAATATGATGAAAATATTCTGTTGAACTTAACAAACAAGGCAGCTGTTTGGGCAATTTCGTTTCTGACTCAAAATTAATGTTTATTTATAGAGACTTTTGAAATGAAGTAGCTATAATATAACAATTATCACATAATTTATGTTTTTAATTGATGAGTTAATTACCAGCAATTTGTGATTATTATTGTCTTGTTTTATGAACTGCATTCTTAACTTTCAGCGCATTTTATTTCTGTGGTTTAGTTGAGCTTGAAAATGTTTCATGGTATTGCTTTTATAACTTAAAATTCTCGGAATCTTTTTTCCATATTTTTTCCAAAAAAAATGCTTGGACACTTAATTTTCATATTTCTTCTAAAACGTTTAAATGCTTAGAAATATTTTGTGACACTTCTATTTAAACTTAGATAAGTTTGGAAATTGTTCATCATATTTAAACTCAAATACTTAGGGAACTTTTCATTATATTTCTTCAAAAGCTTAAAATGGCTGGAAAAATGTCTTTTTACAGTGTATTTCTGTTAGAAACTTAAAATTGTTATCAGAAACTCTTCAGTATATTTTTTGTATACTTAGAATGCTTTGAAACAAGTGGCCACTGTTACAAGTTTATGAATTCACGCAGATATTGATCATGCATTGTGGAAATGATGAATTGTACAATTAAATAAACTACACTTCAAATGAAATTCTCAATATTTTACGGCCACATAAATGACAGAAATTTGGAAAGACAATCAGTTTCAATTGCAGCAGACAGTGGAATTTCAGATTTATACTTATAACTGACAACTGATTGTTTATTGTGTGTGCCATAATCTTGAAGAATTGGAAATCTATCAGAAAATTGATACTGTCTGGCGCGTGGCTTCCTGTACGCAAAATACGCCGTGGCGTAAACATGATTATCAAAAATAGAAAATGTGCAATAATCAACAGTTGAGTATTTGTATGCAGTTTGGGATGTAAATGTTCTGAATATATAACGCTTCAAAATTTACCGTATTGCTTGTGAAAATGTTGCACAAACGTTCTAGAAAACGTTGTTTTTTTCGGGGTATTGTGCCCTTAGACCCCCCCCCCAGATTGTTTGTGTACTCATTCTACCAGCTCTGGCTACGTCCCTGACTGTATTAAAAAATATTGTTTTCCTGGTATGTGTGCCAGGAATGAAAGTGTCTGCAATATTCTATAGACCATATGTTATTCTTTTAAATTCATAGCGTCTACGCCTGTCAGTTTCCTATTAAATAATTGCACATACATCAATATCTTGGTACAGTGATGTCTTACATATTGGCAATACAATTGTTCTCTTGTATCTATTGTGCTGTTCAATTTTTCGAGAAATTCATTCTCTGATATTGTCAGACATTGAAATCTGAAGCCCACATGGTACTCACAGAACATTGTGTCACCAGTGTCATGTAATTTGAATGTCAGATTGATTTAATTGTTAAAATTATTCTTTTTATTGCAAGAGTATTTTGAAACATCAAAATCTAATATTCTTTCGTTTTAAACAGTCTTTTGGGAATAAAAATATTCTTGCCCTTCTCCTAAAATCTTTCAAAGTTAAGATAAATCAGATGTATTTAAAAACATTACTGTTAAAAAAATATGTCTTTCATAGCAATGTTTTTTACAGAGATTTACATGTTGAACACCTATTGGTCAGAAATATTGTGTAACAAAATAGATCTGTTTATTTATCAGAAATTGACAAGTTCTATAAATCATAGTTAACGATCAGTAGGCATCTGGTAATTTGTCACCCTTTTCAGATAGACTACAACCAGCTTCCTCGATTATCTGAAAATTGGTGTAATTGTGATAACCAGTGTGCTGGAAAATTACAGCATTTAGATAGATTGATGTTTGTTTCAGTTTCTAGTTCAACATCCAGATTTATGTCATGGAGTTAATTTAATCCTAAAATGACCTAATTTCTGAATATGACATTATAAATTCCTGTCCGAAAATTTTTCCCATCCAAATTCATGGGTTGTTCACACGAACCAATCACAGTAATAACTAGGAATTGTAAAAAAAGTTCCCTCGTCCAAGCTTGAGTGAAGGATGAGGGTCATTATTAGAGTAAAGTCGGAATGAATGAAATGCTCCATTATTCATGTGAATCAGGAAGGCTTTATGAAAAATAATGTGTGATATATCATATAATAGATGACAAACTTTTCTTACCGTTATCTGTTATCTTTACAAGTGGTTGGTAAACAGCTCCAGTGCCTGCATTGTAAGGCATTTGCAGACCCATCAGTATATTTTCTGATATTGCCACTGATTTCCTTTCCATTTCTATTCAACTTAAATTGCTTTCTGGACATTAATAGGCCTATAAACAAACTGGACCGATGTTCAAAGACTTACTGACAGGAAATAATTACAATGAAACACATATAACGGAAACAGATGTTGGTCTTGTATGGTGATGTTCCTGTATTTTGGTTTAGTTGAAATATAGTTCAAAAGTAAGGAGATAAGAAGTTGTGTGGAAGATTTACAATCTGTTTCCATGTACATGTGATTAATTCCAATGGCCAAGTACTTGGTCAAGCTCTCTTTATCTGTCAGACTTGCTGGAACACTTGCTATGTGAGCAGTGTTTCTATGGCTACACACGGTAATCCATCAGACTTGCAGGAATCTTCTGTACTGTGAGCATTGCATTGTAATCCATTAGATAGACTTGCAATGAACAATAGTAGTGTTAGGAATGCTCCTACAGCATGCTTTTCAATCCATTGGTCTTGCAGGAAAGTTTGATAGTGTGAGCACTGTGCTCCTATGGCAAAGCATTCCTATCCATTGGTCTTGCAGGAAAGTTTGATAGTGTGAGCACTGTGCTCCTATGGCCAAGCATTCCTATCCATTAGTGGTGCTGGTGTTCCATAGGTTTTGCAGAGCCAGTATTCCAGCCTTTGTCGCCTTTGTGCAATATGTTATTGCAGTGTTTGCTCATTTGCTGACTTGCCAGTACTAAATGCCTTGTTCTGTGAAGGGCTTATCATACATAGTAACATATTGCCGCACATGTCACAATCTAAAAGTTTAATGAAGAAAGTAATATGGATGATACTTTATTTATGGTAACTATTTTCGGAGACTTTTTCCTTTATGATTGCGTTCTATCATGCAAAAACTGATTTAATTAACTTTGTTCATTACATCAACTTGACTACAAACTACAATTTAATGACTTATTTTTCTGCAAATGAAAATGATGTCATCACTTAATGTCATCACTTGCCCTGCAATATACTCATTGAGATTGAATTTGTTGCCATGGTAACAGATTCATATTAATCTGAGACATGCTTTCTAGATGTAATGAAATTAATTTCTGTGCATGTTTAAATGAGTAATATCAGAATGGTTTAAAAAACTTGACATGATCACTATACAAAATTACTAACTGCAGTCGTCACCATCTTGTTATTAAAGGAATGTTTTAATTTTTTGAAATATGCATGTTCAATATTTCTACTGAATTCAAAGCTATTGAGCACTAAATGTAATTGAATGAAAACATTTTGTTTCTGCCTTTTGGGTGCAAGTTATATTGCTTAATTGACAATTAAGGTGTATTTTGCAATTCATTGCATATGTTCCATTGTCCTAACTGCTAAAAATGTCATTTTAGTTCTGGTTTAATTGTTTTGAAGTATGTACAATTAAGTTATGAAAAGAGTTACATACTACTGCTTTATAATACCTGGGTTATAAAATAGTTTATTTATAACGGCAATTTGTTAAAAATCATGAATTTAAGTAATAAGTCAATTATTCCAATTTCTAAAATTCTGGAATAAGTATGAACACCTAGTGTACACCATTGAAGGGTTTGGTATGCAAGATTGTTGTGATTTGTGCTGGAAGAAAGTAATAAACGTTTTGTGCCAGATTAACCTATTTTACATCTAAATGTCCTACCAGGTCAAATCACTTTAATGCCAAACTGGCATTGTTCCTTTAAATATCACGGATCACTTGTCCGATTCAGAAATATTGTGGAGAACATTGTTTATAATATTGAGGGTAATTTTGCGCAAAACTATGGCAAGTGCTTCTTTACCGAAGCCAAGTTGCAACAGTTTGGTGCCAAAGTTTCCATATCATATTGATGAGAGATGATGCAATATGGTTTTTACCAATTTTCATTAGGCATCCAGCCCACTTGTTGATAATTGGATTGATTCTTGATTTTCTGAAATGAATTATTTTGATTGAAAGGTTCATAGAGAGAATTCCTGCGTAGGATGATGGGACTCCATAAGCATTAAAACTAGGTTTGAAAATTGTCCTGTGGGAGTTTTGAATGTTCTGTTCAAACTAGGTTTCTGTATGTTTTGATATATATGACACTAGCATGCCTTGAAGTCAGGCTGTTATGCCATGCTCAGTATAATAGCAGGAGTATATTATGGAATAATAAAATTTGAAACATGCCTTAATTTGTTATTTAAGGATATACAAAGGCATTGGCGTTTTGCCATAGCGTCACTCAATGGCCCTTAGGTCTTGCTGTAGTGCTGCTGAAAGGCTTCAAGATCTTGCAATTGTGCCTTTCAGAGGCCTTGAGATCTTGCAGTAGTGGCTTTTGAAGGCCTTGAGGTCTTGCTGTAGTGGCTTTTGAAGGCCTTGCTGTTATGCCTATCAGAGGCCTACAGGTCTTGGTATTGTGCCTTCCGTAAGCCTTGAGGTCTAGCTGCATGGCACTTGAATGCCTTGAAGTCTTGGTGGTGTGACTTTCAGAGGCCTTGAGGTCTGTATATAGTGGTATGTTAAGGTATTTAGGCCTTCAATAGTGCCATATCTGCTATGTAAAAGTGCACTTAATTATATATGACACATAACATGCTTTGTAGTCTTGCTGTAATCCCTGTCAAAGGTCTTCAGGTTTTGCTCTAGCCTCTCAAAGACCTTCAGGTCTTGCTCCAGCCTCTCAAAGGCATTCAGGTCTTGCTCCAGCCTCTCAAAGACCTTCAAGTCTTGCTCTAGTCTCTCAAAGGTCTTCAGGTTTTGCTCCAGCCTCTCAAAGACCTTCAAGTCTTGCTCCTGTCGCTCATATGTTTTCATGTCTTGCTCCAGCCTCTCAAAGGCTTTCAGGTCTTGCTCCAGGCTCTCAAATGCCTTCAATATTTGCTTCAGTTGCGCAAAGGCTTTCATGTCTTGCTCAAGGCTCTCAAATGCCTTCAGGTCTTGCTCCAACCTCTCAAAGACCTTCAAGTCTTGCTCCAGCCTCTAAAAGACCTTTAAGTCTTGCTCCAGTCGCTTAAAGGCTTTCATGTCTTGATCCAGCCTCTCAAAGGCTTTTATGTCTTTGTCCAGCCTCTCAAAGGCTTTTAAGTCTTGCTCCAGCCTCTCAAAGACCTTCAGGTCTTGCTCCAGCCTCTCAAAGGCCTTCATGTCTTGCTCCAGTCTCTCAAAGGCTTTCAGGTCTTGCTCCAGCCTCTCAAAGGTCTTCAGGTCTTGCTCAAGCCTCTCAAAGACCTTCAAGTCTTGCTCCAGCCTCTAAAAGACCTTTAAGTCTTGCTCCAGTCGCTTAAAGGCTTTCATGTCTTGATCCAGCCTCTCAAAGGCTTTTATGTCTTTGTCCAGCCTCTCAAAGGCTTTTAAGTCTTGCTCCAGCCTCTCAAAGGCCTTCAGGTCTTGCTCCAGCCTCTCAAAGGCCTTCATGTCTTGCTCCAGTCTCTCAAAGGCTTTCATGTCTTGCTTTAGCCTCTCAAAGGCTTTCAGGTCTTGCTCCAGCCTCTCAAAGGTCTTTAGGTCTTGCTCCAGCCTCTCAAAGGCTGTCAGGTCTTGCTCCAGCCTCTCAAAGGCTGCCAGGTCTTGCTACAGGCTCTCAAATGCCTTCAATATTTGCTCCAGCCTCTCAAAGGCCTTCAGGTCTTGCTCCAGCCTCTCAAAGACCTTCAAGTCTTGCTCCAGTCTCTCAAAGGCTTTCATGTCTTGCTCCAGCCTTTCAAATGCCTTCAGGTCTTGCATCAGGCTCTCAAATGCCTTCAGGTCTTGCTTCAGTGCAACTTGAAGGCAAGGTGTTACTGCTGTAGTGCTACTAAAGGCCTTGAAGCAATGCTGTTATGCAGTAATTATCTGCAATTGTATATATCTTGCAGGTATGAATTAATACATTTATATATCTACCTTTCTTTTCTATGCACATATCTGTAAATCTTTCAAACTGTTTGCGCTGTATTAGTCCAGATGTTGCATGTTCTATGTTCTTGGTTGTCAGTCCAGTTTGCAATTGTTTGTGTGATCCCATGCATAGTATAGCATTTCTTAATACTTGCATGTTCATTATATTGAACATTTCAGTTAGATTTGTATGGTGTTCCCTGCCTACCTGATTGAACCTAGAAAAAAACTGTGGAAATATATATGTTTGAGACGTAGTTTTGATTAAATCTGGAAGTTTCTGTCCCATGTTCTAACCATTTTAATGGCTTTCTGAGAAATTTTAACAATTTGTGAACAATTGTCAGGATGTGAAAATGTTTCAGACGAACAATTTGAAGCCAAGTGGTGCATGTTCTTGTGTTCTATTATTATCCAGCGATTAAATTGATTGATGTATGCAGTAAAAGTTATCTATTTATGCCTGGAGAAAATTGGAGTAAAAACATATGTGGAATCGTTTTCCATGAAGGGAAATTACATGGTATATCTGCAATGTGTGAGAAATGTTTCACCAGTTGTTTTTTAGACAGACTTATGATTTTACTGGACTGGTCACAGTTACGCCATACAGCTGGTCTGGGCTTTAGTCCAGAATTCTGGCTTCTGACCACCTCAATAATAAAACCACCTCAAAATTAAGAACACAATTTGCAAGTCCTTTTCTCACAGTTTTACTCTTTATTCAACCTCAATATTAAGACCACTTCAATAAGAATACCTGTTTTCAAGGGTCCCAAGAGTGGTCTTATTATTGAGGTTTTACTGTACTTCTGTTTAAAGAACACTTTAATGCAATGCTTAAATAAACTATACCTTGGATGGTCAGTCTGTCATTTTCCCTTGTAGATAATTAACTTGTATCTGAACTTGTAGACCTCCTGTAGATATCAATCAATGTATCTATTTTCTTAACTCGTTCTTAACAAACTGGCTAGATTGTTGCTATCGCAAAAGTATCACAGACCAAGCTAGTAAGCTTGACAACATATGTATAGGTCTGCAAACTCTTTAAAATGGAACAATATAAAGGATTAGAAATTGGAATGAAAATAATGCAAATAGAGAAAGAAAATGCATTGTATTATTATTATTTAAAAGTTCATAATTTTATTCATGATTTCATATCTTGAATGCTGCTGGGTAAAAATGTATGTGTTTAGTCTTAGAATTGATTAGAATGCTTTCAAATCTTGACTATTCAGTTCAGAATGCATTGTGAGGAGATTTTGACAAGTGCGCTGCAAGTCTTTGGGTGTGTCTTTAATTTGTTTTGTGTTATATTGTTTTAGCTGCATATCTAGTTACTAAGCAACTGAAACAATTTCAATTTTGCAAATTTTCTGCACATTTTATTTTGAGATTTTTAAGGAATAAATGATTACACTGTCTCAGTATATGATGGATCGTTTGTAAATTATCTGATAGTTAGATAAGCTAAGGAACTCTTTGAAGTCTGGTGGAGTGGGTGTATTGTGGATAAGGCCCAGTTTCGATTTGTGCGCAAACGCGCATCCGCATACACATGTTCAGATTATTGCCCTAAGAGAAAGTAGTAGAGGTTCGTTCCATTTGTCCATTCCGCATACGCATACACATACTCATATGTATCAAATCTCACATTGCGCAATTATTTGCGGACATCTACAAACAGAGACAAGATGTCAAAAAGTTAATCTGTGCATGTATAAATACAAAAATACGTAGAAATAGAAACTCTCCTTCCGCATTACGGTTGCGAATATAAAAACGGAAAGGATGCGCATTTGCGTGCAAATGGAAACCGCACTTAAAATGTTGGATGCTTGGCTTGGAGATTGTAACTGGAATCTTCCGAAGGTCACAATTGCACCTCTTCATTATACTTGTTGGAATTTGTAATGATATATGCTTCGGTGCACTTGATTGGGCTGGAGGCCATATATCATAATAGTAAACATTCATTCATAAAACACTTGTACTGTTTTTTCTTAGACACAGATTTTAAAGTGATTCAAATCATACGGCAAATACATTTCATAATTTATGGTAATATGGAAATTGACCCACCTTTGCTTTGAATGTGGCTGCAATACCAAGGCCAAGATAGCCACTGAAATATACTTGACTGTAAATTCAGGAAGTAGAATTATGGCTTAATACAAGTCAGTTGATTCTAAATCCACGTATAAACACATAGGAACCTGAACAGTGTAAGATGTTAATCCGGTAGATTAGTAAAGACAATAAATTCATTATGGTACATCAAGTTGAATGAAATGATTAATTATCCTGATAATAAACTATGTATACACAACAATTAAGAAGTATACACTATACCTATATCATTGAGGTTACAAGCCAAAACTGGCCTTTCACCTTGGATGATTATACCTTGCTCTCTAAATAAACCCAAGTAGGTGCCCCCATTAATTTGCACATTCCTGTATCACTAACAACAATAAACACATGTTTTTATACTGGAGTGGACTAAAAAGTGCTCTGTAACACAACGTTTTCAGTACTACATCTGTGAAGTTAAAAGCATAAAACATTTTATTTGGAGGAGGTAATATATGCAAGTGGTACGCATAAGTGGAACTAAGTGTTTTTGATAAATTGATAAGTACTTACTGTAGTCAATGGAATCTGTTTGCATTTTTAATCTGATCTTTGGATAATTCAAACATGGGTTTAAGTGCAGTTCAGTGGTAGTTTTGAACACCTTTAATTAGTGGAATTACTTTGAGGACGATTTGCCTTGAAATTTGACAAGCTCTTGCTCTCGTGTCTCAGACATACTGACTCGAAGTGTTTCATTTCTGGAGTTCTTGAAACAATTCTTTTTTCCCCTGAGCTGAACAGGAGCTAATAATAGAGGTCGTGGATTGCTGAAGACTACTAGACACTGATTTTGCCTTTCATGTTTGCTGAATTATAACAAAGTGCTCTTCAATTTGGAGATTTCCTTGGAATTTATACTTCCTTTATCTGGAGACTCTTCATTTTGGAGGTTTTGTGTGATTTTACTTCCTTTCGTCTGCTTGATGCTACCATAAAACTTTGTCATGTAGTCTTTTGAAGTTTCATCACTTAATTGGCAGTAAAAGTTTATTGATCTGGAAACAGGATGTTTTCAGGTTCTAATGCATTTCTAAAAACCAAATCTTCAAGCTTTGTTAATTTCTCAAATTCAGCTTAATATGTAATTTACTTAGCAGTGTTCATTTTATTCACTGCATTCTTATTGATATTGACCTTTTTATGTTTTTGACTTTGTTATATTCAGTTCAATAGCTACTCAACCAAGGGAGATTACCTATAGAGCAAGTTATTATGAAGGGAAGTAACTCTGTAGATTATTATTATAAGATAATGATAATGAGTCTGTTTCTGATCCACCGTATGAAGTGTGGTAATTAATAAAGAAGTGATTACATTGATGAGATTGTATCGTATTGAACAGCAATGGGTGGCCCTGTGATTATATCATAGGTTTGATGAAGATAAACACTTAAGGCTAAATAGTATGTACAACTTGTTTTTGCATCCCTTTGCAGGAGTCCAAATTTGTGAGATTTTGACATTGTACTAAGTACAGTTGGACCTCGTTTATTCGACAACCTTCTATCCGAATATTCTGTTTCGTCCGAAATAACTATATCAGGTCCTGAAGTATCTTCTAATGCTCATTGAATTGAAATGGATTATTCAAAACCATGAATTAATCGAAATACATTTTGTACCCGATGAATTCGAATGACCGAGGTTCTACTGTAATTAGTATTGTGCAGAATAGCCAATGCATTTTGATTTTTTGTTTAAAGGAGTCTGAATTTGGTGTGCAAAGTCAGTGTGCATTGGACTGTATATTGAACTGTATATTCATCACACTGCCTGCCCGAATGGGATAACTTTAGAAGTTACTCAGCAGGGTCTGAAATATGCTGGACAGTAATCTGACTCCTCGTTCAGAATAGTGGCTATGTAAATATGACCCGTAGCCAGCCTTTCATTAACAAATATAAATCTTGACGTTTTGAGCCCCGAAACAATTCCCATTGTTGGAGATTGAGCCTTGGGCAAATGGGTGATGAGAAAAGCTTCAAAACAACATCAACACGGCATTAAGCCATTATAAGCAAATAATTTTTTTTTGGCCTAAAACATAATATGAGTGCATTTAGGAGAGATGTTAACAATTGATAGCTATTTAGATACAAATGTACCAAAAACTATGTTTTAATGGTGGTGTTGATAAGTTGTCATTTCCTTAAAATAGGTGGATATTCTGTTCTATCTGAATCGTGGTATTTCATGATTAAATAGTTATTTGTTAAGAGGATTTGGGAGTTAAGAATTTGTGGATTTATTTTTTGTTTTGGATTCTTTATGTATGATATACATTTTGGTAATGTGTGATTACCAGTGATTGGATGATAATTGCAGTAAATTTGTGCACTGGGCTTTTAATTGTTCTGGACAAAGCTGGAATTCCAGCTTTGAAACCTGCCTGGACAAGTCTCGGTGATTTACAATGAAATTCAGGTTGGTTGGGACTCCTTATCCAAATTTGAATACTCTCAAATGTTTGCAGGTTCGTAATGACCTGATATTGTTGGGTTGGTGTGCAACTATGGTGACTTGCTTTGCGTTAAAGGAGCAATTATGTGATTTTTGCACCAAACCCCTGTTATGTGTTACATAAAATTACTGATTGACAGTTATGGGCTACCTACAATTACTGATTTACAGTTATGTGCTACCTACAATTACTGATTTACAGTTATGGGCTACCTACAATTACTGATTTACAGTTATGTGCTACCTACAATTACTGATTTACAGTTATGTGCTACCTACAATTACTGATTTAGCTTTTTATAATGCAATCAAAATATTTTTATCATTTTTCACATTCGGAGTTTGAATATGAGCCTAATTATGACAATATCTTCAGACTTTTGAGTGCTATTTTTTTATTTAAAAAAATGTTACATTTTGAATGTTTTCTGTCAAGAAAACGATTACCGAGAAATAAAACTCCACAAATATTTTTTCACTTTTCACCCTTGAAGATAAGAAACAGTGTGTCTTGCATAACATTACATTTTGTGAATTTTTTAGGCTAATTACATCTTTTTTTGCAGAGATGTTTAATCTACAAAGCCTGTGATACAGTGATACAATATCTCAATTCTTACATTTTTATTGAACTCGGGATACATTTACCTGATATCACTTTTTCCAACATCCATTCTTCACATTCACTCACTATTCATTGGTATTAAAGCAGCATGATTCTCAGTTATTTTGAATCTGGCATTTAAAGCAGCTGTATTCATTTAAAAAACTTCGAAATGGAGACCAAAGATTTGAGAAATTATTAGATGTGATCAGAAAATAGTTCTGTGTACCCTCTCCAGAGTGCCCTCCCTTGAGCAACAGCCTCTATTCAACAAGATGATCAAGCTCTATGATCTAGTATGCATGTGTATGCTTATAGTCTCTGTGGCCATGATTACCTGGGACTGGGGGAAGATTTTGAGATGAGGGTTGATATATGGGGGCAATAAATCAGTTGGCTTGCAGTATTAGTGGGATAAATGATTTATACCCCCCACATGGTTAGATTCCTGCAGAGATATGATAAGTTATTTACTAGATTTTTGTATCATTTATTTCGATGCATAATGCACTCCACTATTTTGGGGGGTCCTGGTTACAGTGATAAATGAGGTTAATCCTGTTCATTCAGTCTTGGAGATGCATTTTAACTACTGTAAAACCTCAATGTTATGACCTACCTCCCTTGGTTCTCTAGACAGTCGGACTTGTTAATGTGTGGTGATCTGATTATTGAGTTGATATCATGTAAGAAAAAAAAACTGGCCCTTGAAAATAAATTCTTTATTGATTGATGAGTTGGTTTTAGTTTTGAAATGGTCTTACTTTTGAGATTTACTGTATAAATATCATAATTCTTTAATACAGACAGTGGCTGTTTTGATATTCTTTATACAGTAGAACTTTGAAACCTAGAACAGTTTCGGCTTGAACACAGTACATACCTCCAACAGGTTCTTAAGTTCCATCGAAATCCCTTCTTGTTTCATATTATCTAACAGTAGATCAGATCTGAGATAGGTCGAACATTTGAACATGAGTTGCCGATTCTTAGCTACCATTTCATTCATTTATCACCATAGATAGGTCGAACAATACAGTTCTAATAAAAAATAACACCTATTGGCAGGTAGTGTTAATTACTTGACAGTTGTACTATACATGTATGCATATACTTATTTCACCAACAAATCACATAATAGATCCTTTAAATATTTAATGAACACAGGGAAATTTTAATTGTTAATTATTTATTGAATTGTAAATTGAATAAAATTCTAGAACAGCAACTTATTGCCTTTTATAAATATCTTAAACAAAAGGGCAAACTTCATTATAAAATCAGACGAAGTGTCAATATTAGTATAAATTCAACCCTAAAAATGTTGGTTTTATCATCATGATCATAATGTATGTTCCAGTTAAGTCATGAAATGTTTAAGTCGATTTTCACTGTTTTGCTGTTTATTCAACCTCTATATTAAGACCACCTCAATATTAAGACCAGTTTTCAAGGCTCCCAAGGGTGGTCTTAATATTGAGGTTTTACTGACATAGCTTGCTACTGTTTAAGTTTATAATCTCCTATAATTAAAACAATGTTGTCATGGTTATTATTAATTAATGGCAGCCAATGAAATATTAACAAATAAATTAGAAAAAGTATTTATTTTCAAAATGATTGTTACATCATATTTATTTGATAAACTATATAATAGGTATCACACTGACAAAGTTGAGGTAATTTTCCTGGGAAAATAATCTATTAATGGTGGAATTAAGCTTCTTTGATTAGTTTTATTTCAATTCTGAAGCTTAATATTACAATATAATATGACTCAGTATTTCTGTGAACTTGTGTACAGGTACAAAGTGTTTCCGTAACCCTGTAACGTTTGGTTGTATCTTTTGCAAGAATCATTTTATATGCCTGCTTTCTTGCCTGTTCTGCAAAGCAATCCTTTGAACTCTTTTCATTATATTTTCATGATACCAAACAGTATTTTTCTTGACTAGATATTTATTTTCATTGGAATATATGTATGTGAACAGAACTGTTCTGTGACTTTTGGTATTTCCAAAAAACTGTGAGTACCAGTCTAAGTTTTGAATATTTACTGTTACTTAAAAATTGGTATTTTTTTGCTATCTTTAAAGTGGTTCTTTGATTACCAGGCTTGATTTGTATTTATAACAGGCTTATTTCCTAGGTGGATTTGTTTCTGTGAAAAAAAATTCAACAGTGCATAAACAGATGAACAATTTTAGAGGAAACATTTTTTTACTGGTCTTTTGAGAATTTGGAAACTCATTTTCTGCATGAAAAGCTGGTTTGGAGTTTTTTGAGTTACCTGTGCCATAACACCTGAGTGATATTATTACCTTCAGTCCGTCTTTCTTGAAGAGTGCCATAAATTGGCTGTTAGCCTGTTTTTGAAACTGAAAACGGAAGTTCTCATTTACCGATGTTTACTGCCTGTTTTGTATGCTGGGAAAATACAGGAGCAGTGTACTATATTAATTGAACGTAGTTGGTATTTCGTTGAGAACAAGCGACCATGTTAAAATTTGCCACTAAGAAGCCACCACGATTAAAACATTCTGATCAAGTTAAAACAAGTGCACCCTTGGATAATCATGGTCGTGTTTTTATTGATGATAGTTCAAGTTACCTAACTGGAAATTACACTCGCTTTGAGAGAATCAATGGTGACGATATGATTGATTCTGATCACCAGAAAGTGGAATATATCAGGTCTGTGCAGGATGAGGGACCAGAATATTTTGAAAATAAGGAAAATGGAAGGGATCAAATTAGGGGCCGTACGGTCAGCCCACCCAATGTGCATTGGAAAGCTTATAATGTGAAATATGGCAAAGTTGGTGTTGAAAAAGAATTGGATTTTTCAGACACTTCGCCTGTAAGGCAAGTTGGGATGTCCAAAAACAGTGTGGGAACAAGGTCAGGGACACAACAAGTGGACCAAGGTCAAAGGTCACAAGTGAATCCAGGATATATTGACAATACACTAGAAAATAGGAGACCATATGATATGAATAGGAATATTAATCAAGAGGGTATGTTCAATTCTAGAAATTATTCAAAAGGTAGTGGTTATCACTTTCCTGCTACGGGAGGTCATTATGATGAAACAAGGTCACATGATAATGAAAGGTCAAGGACACATGGTTATGGACATGATTACAATGGGAATCAACAGTATCAAGGTCATTCTCAAAGGTTGCAGCATGAAAATCCCTTTCCTGCACCTTCATTTAGTACTGATAGTAATGGAATACCTTACTTTGCCGACTCAATGGGCAGTATGTCAATTGATTCATTGAGTACTAGCGGCGATAGGTCATCCAAAAGTGTGTCGGAAACGCCTGATTATGATATGCTTATAGATTTACCACAGCATACAAAGCATGGTCTTGACATGAAACCACCAGTACCTCACAAACAAAGGCATGTTCATATTGGTCGGGGAACCCATGGCGTCTGTGAAGGGTCAGTGTCTCCTACTCGCCCAGGGTCATCTGAGTGTTCTATGACCTCGTCACTGAGAAAAAGTCCATCTGGCATGAAAAGTGGTCATCATGTAAGATGGGGTCCTGGAGTGGTCAATAGTCAAGGTCAACAGCAGGATGCCATGCAAAGGTCAAGAGGTCAAGGTCAGATTCAAAGTCAGTATGCTGCACCACCTGTAAGTAAGAAAAGCAAAAAGAAAACATCATTAAGATCATTGCTGAATTTACCAAAATTTCCGCTGAGTGATGATGAGTCGACAGATTCGACTCTTGATGGGCAAGGACCCCCAAGGACCAAGCAGGAATATAATGGGACATCTGAGAATGTGGCGCACCGTGGAACCCTGAGAAAACTTTTAGATTATCGTCCAAGGAAACGAGTGACACAATTGGCTGTAAGCCAGCCAGTTGTAACTACTGAATTGGCATCTTTAAAATATAAGAGAGATTATCAGCATGGTGATAGCACTATAACAACATCAGAGAAAGCTCTAGGTCAAAGGCCACCACTGACAAAATTGAACATAATTGAAGCCAATAGCCAATATCCGTTAAACTTTGATTATGAATATCTTGAGCCAATGGATTCTATTTCATATCCCATAATGCACTCTGGTAAGGACAGTTCTATTTTTATAAATGAAAATTTAAATGAAATTAAAAATAGACCAGATACAAGTAATCGTAGTCCGGTCAACTCGGTGCGCCCTTTTCTCATTAATGGGCAATCCAGTGAAATTCAAGACTACGATTATTTCACAGACAGTGAAAGTAAACCACAAGCATCTGAAGTCATTAGTGTCAATTTAAATGATAAAACTGAGCTTAATGCATTACATCAGGATAGAATTTCTGTACCACAGCCATATGACATACAGACTAGAACAACAAATGTTTTACAAACTACTCCCCCATTTGCTACAGCTACCTTTGACACCTATGTGACACTGGGGAGGCCGAATGAGTCTAGTGTTACGTTTGATACATTTGTCACACACGGTAGACCATACGCTACTAGTACACCAATACCTAATGGGAGTATAGCGAATACATCTAATGTTAGTCAAGATTATTTATCTAGAGGAGCTGGCGATTTTTCTGATTCAAGAAGGGTTAATATTCATAGTTCAGGATATTCAGGAACCAGTGGACATATAGGGGCCAATGTGACCCAAACTTGGAATTATAGTGTGCCTGGTACCCAGCACTCAACTGCGCCAATGGCTACTCATTCTGTTTGGACTAGATCAATAGAATCAGCCATGCATCCTGGTTCCCATACTGGAATGCCATCCGTTGCTAGGTCACCTGAAGGTCCATATGACCTTGAAAATCGTGTCTATGGAAAGTTGTCTCCGCCTTCTAGTAGTTACATCACTTCTTCAGGCGAAATGGGGGTTCATGTTACCCAGAGCACAAATCTTGGGAATAATTATAATGTCCTTGACGTTGTGGGTCAAAGGTCAGGAGGTCAAACTGTTACAGATAAACAAATTGAAAATATGCAATTCAAAGATACATGCAAGTATCGTGAAAAAGACACTGGTGATTATGATGATGATGTATTCTTAAGTCTTGGATTGACCCCTAATGTCATCGGACAATCAGGAGCTGTGCGTCGAAAGTTGGACTTTGCTGAAGAAAACAGTACCAAGGTTAGTAGATCTTCTATATTTTGATGTTAAATCAATTGGTTTTTTTCTGTGCATATACTGTATAATTTTTTTATTATGTTAGTTTGACCTGTTATTTTTTGGGAGTGTTTTCAAATGGTGGTACATGTACCATATTTGAACCACAAACTGAAAATAAGATCAGTGATGTGGATGCCTAAATGCGCTCTCCATCCACGGTGTGTCTCTTGATGTCGAATAGTTTTTTTTATGCATCTAATCCCTTGTATAATATGGTTGAAAGCCACCTCCATATCACTATATAGCCGTTAGATCGTTATTGTTCATTTTGATGTATCTAATCTTTTAAGCTGAAAGCCTGGAACCCATTCCACTTCTCTTGTTGTTGGATGTTGATGTATCCATGTTTTATCTTAAGAAGTACCGTAAAACCTCAATAATGTAATCCACCCTTGGGAGTCTTGAAAACTGGACTTCTTATTGAGATGGTATTAATATTGAGGTTGAATAAAGAGAAAAACTGTGAAAATGGACTTGAAAATTGTGATCTTAATTTCGAGGTGGTCTTATTATTGAGGTGGTCTTAAGGTAATCTTTTACTGTAATGTTTATTATTGGGATCTTATTCATGTTTGAAGTCATTGTGTTTGATATTGTATCTTATTTTATATTTTGACATGAAGAATGTTGACAATTCTTTGGTGCATTTGAATTCTAAAGAGCAAAACTGTGTTGCCATGAAGCACTTTATTGGCTGCTCCCATTCTGTATGTTGACCCTAAGGATCTGTGTTGGGAGCCTCTGATTTGTGAATTACTGAATCTTTGTAGTGCCCTTATTTGAAGTTTTAAATCAACTTCCTTGATTCTTTCAATGTTAAAAAGGTTCCATCGCTGGTCATTTTATCTTGGAACTCAGTGTGTTCCAATTTACTTACAGCAGTAGTTGAAAGATTAGTAGCTTGTTATCATTCTCTGTATTCCTATATCTTTAATGTTTCACCTATATACCCGGTATAATATTTGAACATATGTTTTTGGAAGGTCAGTTCTGTGGTATCTCCCGACCTACAACATCTTAATGCATTGCTGATGATAGGGTAACATTAATCTTTAAATTGTGCTGAAGAATTATTGGTTGTAAGTTCCCTGTTTTAAGATAGCTCTTGATTTTTATCAGACCTACCTGTTATCAAAAGTGTATGAAAGTGTTGAAGTTTTTTATGTTACTTTTATATCGGTATATATTGGGCAAGATATTTTATTAGATCAGCTTGCCTCAAGATGGGTTATAAAAGTGTGAAATGTTTTTTTTAAATAAAATGGTTTTGCACATAAAAATGGGTCGCATAGTTTGGTATCTGAGATTCGCCTGATGGGCCTTACTATTTAAGTGGTTGATTCAGTATAGATCAACTACAAATTGTTATAATTATGGGGTTTTCCCACTAATCCTGCTGTCTAAGCACAAATAAATATCGTCAAAATCAAGCTCCAATGGCAACGAAAATGATAACAGGATTTTACATCTGACTCTGACTTGTGATGGACCTAGGCTTAATTTGTTTGTATCCATGGTATCAGAAAAATCTTGAGCAAGTTCTTTTTTTGCACTGAAACTTTAATAGGAAGGAGCATAATATTATAGTCGCCACTTCGTCTGTCAGAACATTATTGTAGCACGTGCATGTGTGCATCAATCCATCCTGAATTCGTGGTTAGCGCTATTTCTCATCAACCACCAACCAAAATGCAAGGAATCTTATTGGGAAACTACCTAATGGAGATTCCCATATTGTCAGTATGTTCTTGTTTGATGATGTTTCACATACTTATGGCCCTTTCCTCATGTACATACATCGGGGAACATCCTTGGTTCCTACCAATATTCTGACTTTCTCTTGTTCATCAGGTGTTCACTATAATGTCATCCTAGTTTTGGGTGAAAGTATATATCAACGGATTGGCAGCGCATCTGTACCAACACTTGAGTTACAACAGATTTGTGCAAATTAAACCCTTGATGGCTACAGCGGTTGGATAGTCGACAAATTGATATTATGGAACATCCCATTCTGTCATAAATTTATTTTCAAATCTACTTCCTTTTGCTCCTGTCACTATAGTAACTGTTGAAACAATTTGGTGTAACATTCTTCACCTTTGGGTAGTTTAATGTTTTATTGTATTTTTATGTCTTTGATGAAGTGTCTGTATAAATTGATAAGGAAGGTGAAATAGAATAAACACAGATATCAGGAGTAGAACTAGGTCACCTTGTTATCTAGATGGTTGATAAAGGAATTACCGTACTACCGATTGTGGTTTTTGTGGTTACCATACGTTGCCTTTATAGCTCCATGTATTGCAATATTGCAGATATTTTGTGGTTACCTATAGCTGCTGTGGTTATGGTTTACCCAGTGTAATGCTGCCATCAATTTGTTGCTTTTAATGCTTCTATTGTAGTGTGATATTTTAACTTCAGATCTTCTGATGAAGGAAAAAAAGGCCATATTTAAAGTACAGAATGTCTTCCTGCAAGCCATGCTTTGCTGCTCTTTGCTCCTCTAACATCAGTAACTGTATTAAAGTTGTGCCCTAATTGCTCTTTTTTATTGTCCTGAAAGTATTACACTGCTTAAATCTACCATTTAATTTTGTATTCAGTTACAGAACCTCACTGAGGATGGTGAAATTCTTCTTATTTTCATCATTAAAGTCTGCTTTCTTTGACAAAAACCAGTAGGTGTGAGATCTGCAAAGTGTTCTCTAGTGACACTAGCAGGGATTGTACCATCAATATTCTGGTCTTGATCAATAAAATTCAAGTAGAAGGATATTATTCAAAAATATAAATTGTAAATTCAAGTTGATTTTTATTAAATTTTCGGTTTTCAACTAAGGAATGTGGATTATAGAAGTGATAGGGTTCACACTTTACTGTGGATCTTTTTCATTGAATTTTGTTTCTGTTTTATTTTGTCTCCATGGGGTAGTGTGTACATCTCAGATTCCACCCTCATAAACAATCATTATACTGTGACTTTTACTGTCCAGTTTATGTTGACAGTTATATTTATATATTCCATCATCCAGATTTTTTTTTCGCTATGAAAAAAAAGATTGAGTCTAAAATGCATTAGAAGTTTGATTTACTGTACTGTCGTCTGTCACTATGAGCTATGTTATGTATGTAACTAAACTTTGTCACTTATACTCTAGATAGAATGTATTATATACTTTAGGGGTCAAAGGTTGACATAAAATATTTGGGTGTATGAGTATATCCCAACTGCGCCGCTGTAACTGGATCTCATTGTGCTTGTAAAGATATCGTTCTGTTCATGCATACTGTATAAATGTGTTTTTCCCAAAAGTATACATATTTCATGTATCATATTTATGGTGAATTACCACAAATATTTGATAGGGTTTTTGAGAAAATCTTATTATGATTGAGTTAACCATGCATATTTTAAGTAATGTTCTGTTGTTGGTTGTTCTCTGGTTAACGACTGACTTAAGCAGTCGCCATCTGCTTGTCTTCTGCTTCTATACCAAGGACATTGGCAGTTATTTTTCTATCGTTAAATGCTATTGAATTTAAATGTCACTTATTTACTTTGTTCAAAGCTCCATTACTTCTTAATGTACATCAAAATATTTGCAGTTGTCTCCCTTATAGTATGATACTTCTCTAGTTGTCTCCCTTATAGTATGATACTTCTCTAGTTGTCTCCCTTATAGTATGATTATTTGTAGTTGTCTCCCTTTTGTGCAAAACAATGTATGATTAGTCTCCCTTGATTTAAAGTTACTATGAGTATAATGTTTCAGTATCATGGTCCGCTCTCATACATTGCAATAAAACTGCCTTAGCAATTGTAAACTTCTTTATTATTAATTTTATTATATTTATTGTTATTCTTTAACCCAATACTTCCCAATTAACCCCTAAAATATTGTGATAATTCTGACTGTATGGTTAATGTACATGATGCACAAATACATTTTGTATATTGGGGAGTATATTAGGCGCAGATGATGACAGTTCTAGTTAGTTTTCTTATCTTCAATTTGAAAATAAAATTGTAATGTGTTCTGTCATTGTGACGATAATTGACTTTGACATCAATTTTTTATGTTGAACATTCCTCATTTTAAGATATTAATAAACAAATTAAATAAATGTACAAAAAATCTAATATAAATTTCAAAAGTTCGCTAATCTGACAGAACACTTTTCCTGAAAACTCTATTTTTATACCTGCCAACCAAGTTTTTTTTTCACTGGCAATGTGTTTTGCGCTGGCAGTGGGCCTAATTTGTTTGACTTGAACAGGTATTGAAATTTGGATTCAATCTGGAATGAAAAATTTCCTAATTATTTTTAGAGAAGATAAAAAGAGAAAATTGTTTCCTACTTTCAATTTTTTTTTCTTTGCTTTTAAAGAAATCATAATTTCATGATCAATTAGTGAGGTAATTGATGTTGAGCCAAAAAATCAAGGTGTGTAAAACATCCATTCACCATACAGATAACATTTCCAGATTTTTTGAGTGTTGGATAAGTCAATTAATGATTATTTCATCCTGATGTTTGTATGGCTTATATCTCCTATTGATATTTTCCTATTTAACAGTAGATTTCTATATTTCGTCTGCGGTTTTTTTTTGCTTGTGTAGTTGAAAATAGACACTCCTGCCCTTTCATCTCGTGCATAACGAGTTTGCAGCACCTGGTGTGGAATTCTTGTAATATATTGCATTATCATAATCTTTAGTGCAAAACTGTTCAGGATGTGAGAAAAATTGTTATGGATATGAAATACAGTCAAAGCCTAGTAAACGAAATGGTGGTAGTAGCATTAAATTGATGTTGAATGTTTCTTATTTCAGATGAATTTGATATCAATTATAATTCTCACTGGTTTGATGTTTTAAGAGTCATTTTGGTTTATATTTATTAACTTGATAAAGATTGTGAAACAAGTTTCTACAATTGACATTTATCACTCTCACTGATCACTTCCTGGGTTAAACACCCATGCTCGTACACACATTTCTATTTTTGCGAACTTTACCCCCCCCTCAAGGCAGTGCTTGAACTCACTACCTTCTTACCAGGAGTCAGGCACTCTACCCCTCTCCACCCCTTGACCACTATGCCTACCTTTTGCACCAAAGCTCTGTTGAACCTATTGCACTAAAGCTCTGTTGAGCCCTATTGCACCAAAGCTCAGTTGAGCCCTATTGCACCAAAGCTCTGTTGAGGCCTATGCACCAAAGTTCTGTTGAGCCCTATTGCACCAAAGCTCTGTAAAGTGCAATTGCATCAAAGCTCTGTAGAGCCTATTGCAGCAAGCTCTGTTGAACCTATTGCACCAAGCTCTGTTGAACCTATTGCACCAAAGCTCTGTTGAGTCATTTTGCACCAAAAATCTGTATGGCGCAATTGCACCTAAGCTCTGTTTAACCTATTGCACCAAGCTCTGTTGAACCTATTGCACCAAAGCTCTATTTAACCTATTGCACCAAGCTCTGTTGAACCTATTGCACCAAAGCTCTATCGAGTCCTTTTTTTTTGTAAGAGCCCTATTGCACCAAAGCTCTGTTTAACCTATTGCACCTAGCTCTGTTGAACCTATTGCACCAAAGCTCTGTTGAACCTATTGCACCAAGCTCTGTTGAACCTATTGCACCAAAGCTCTATCGAGTCCTTTTGCACCAAAGCTCTGTAAAGCGCAATTGCACCAAAGGTCTGTAAGAGCCCTATTGTACCAAAGCTCTGTTGAATTCTATTGCAGTTAAGTAGTGAGTTTGCTGTCTGAAATCCAGAATGCTTAGTTATAATCATAAGACATTAATTTCTTGTTTTAGTTTATATTACACGGAATGTCTTATTATAAAATTGTTCTGTTAAATAGATTGCTGGAAACTGACCAAACTTCATGTGGTTGTATATTTCCAATTGACTTTATCTCATTTGATTTCCATAGTAACAATTCCTATGTAAACCTTAGAATGTGAAAATCATGTGTTGGAAAAGTAGATCAAGTTTTAATAGGAATGTTTGAAGTTGAATTAGCATGTGATTATAGCTTTCACAAATGTAGAATGTTGTGGCAAGTGTACAGAATTTAATTGTGCAGGTGCCAGAATACCTCCAGACTGCACTAACATCTGTAAGAGAATAAGAGTTTCTCAGCCAAACTGTACCATTTGCGTTTGTTAAGACCATTAAGCACATGACAGCCTTAAGAATCAAAGGCCTCCTCCTGACTTGGTAAGTTAAGAAGTCTTACTTGATGGTTGTCTTGACGATATGTCATGGGGTGCCAGTCTGCTGGGAATGTAACAAGAGTGTTTTGACTTTGTCAGGCTAAGAAAAGCTATTGTGATCTTTAGTTATCTAGATGTTTGCAAACATTTGAAGAGAACAGTTAGGGGCAGACGGAGCCAAAATTGTTTGGTGTAAAATAGGTCCCTTCCTGTGTCCTCCATATTAGTCTGTTAGTACTATCATTACTCAGGTCCTTAAACGAAATCACAGACCTACTTGTAGGTATAGAATTGTGGAGGACATATATATATATATAACACCCTTTGCTGTTTACATGTGAAATCTTAATCAGATCTAAGCTCTTGTTCTATTGTTGTCTGGGATGCTCATCAATTCCTATTCCGTTGTTATTTCTGTAGAAGCTTGCAAGGCTCTCTCAGTCCCTTGAACATCCTTCTCACTGTATTCTTGTATTTCTGCTATATTTTGGTGTCTATATTTACAGCTCTTTGGCAATTTTGGCTCTTTGGCTGTATTTATTCTAAAGACGTGAACTATTGCAAACATTACCTGTATGTTAGAAATGAAAGGAACAGAATAGTTTTTAAGACATAAATATTTAAAGAACTTATCTCCGGTGTAGATTTCTGAAGTATTTATCTCACAGTTCTGGTTGATTCGTTTTTTGAATTCCAAAATGTTCTGTCAATCATCAGGTACAACATATCAGACTGAAATTCTGCATTATTTAAGCTTGAGCCATTTTTGGCATAATGAGTTAACAAAGATTTGTTACCAAAGAATTCAAATTGAACACTTACATTCTCTATGAAAATAAAGTTCAACATCAGATATTAATTTTAAAAGAAGTCCTTGAAGTCTACGGTCTTAACTCAATGTTATAAAAACAGAGTTTGAAATATGGCGACCATTCGCATGGTTAATTTTAAGATTGGGAGCAAAGAACAACAATTCGGAAGTCGTAGATTTGAGACTGGTTACCATGGGATTTTAATACTTAATAGTTAGGCACTTGGGCACTTTCTGAACTGGCTTCAGGTTTTTTGAAAACAAGCAGAGATAGGGGTACAAATAATAGAGGGCACCTCCTGTTCTGGCAAAATGAGGCCATTCTACCCCTCCCCCCCTTCAACAAAAAGCCAATATATTTCCAAACAGGCATTATAAGTGAACTCACAGTTGTTGCCATGATTTGAAGACTTCTGATATTCTTGAGTAAAGTGACATTGCATTGCAAGACAAATTGCTAAACATGCCTTATAAGTTCCTAAACCTGCATTTACATTAATTTGGCAAACCATGAATTTGTCAAAAGCACTGCAACACAAAGAAAATATAAATGATGCAAAGTTCGTTGTATACTTTTCATAGACCTTGGGCAAATATCTCCATGTGTTGCCATTAAACATTGAACATACACACTACCTTGAGTAACACCATGTTTGCATAAGGTGACTCTATAAATTAAACGGAAAGTGCATGTGACAGGTGTTCAGTTTAACCAGTTTCCGTGGTAATGGATTTCTGTTGCATCTCCATTGATTAGTCATACTATTTTTGTGAGAAACAAAACAGATCACCATACCAACTGTTTTATCTGGCTTATATATCTTGCAACATGCATTGTGCATGCTGCTGTAATCTTGGTCATAAAGTACTTGCATTCCTCTGTTTAAGCCATTTACTATAAATAATCAATCTCCTGGCTGACATTGATGAAAAACAGTATCAGAAATACATATAGCTGAGCAATGGGCCAAGAATTTCATTTTCTGTTTAAGTATTTTTTGAGTTAAACTACTTGTTTTTCATTCCTTTATGTTTCCGGAAATTCTTTCCCATTACCTAAGCTTGTTATTTTAAGCAAAGTTTGTGAAAGTCTTACTCATCTTTCTTTCTTTAATTATCTTTCATTTGGCTTATCCTCAAAATTGAATATCACAACTTATCTCCTTTTAGTTGTTTTCTGTTTAAAGGATTACACCATGATTGCTTTGACAACTGCAAATACTCATTTGCTTTGGCAATTGAACATGCTTATTGCTTTGACAATGGTGCAGTGTCATGCTAATTGCTTGGATACTGGCATACCCTTGTTGCTTTGACAATTGCCAGTCTTTGCTGTTTTGAAAATGGCTTGTAACTAGGTTATAACTTATAACATTTGCTCATCCATATTACTTCAAGTAGCACATGCTGATTGTATCTGTATTACTGTTACAATGGTGCATTCTGGTTTCTTTGACAATGGCTCATTCTAGTTGTGTTGACAATTTCACATCCTGATTGCTTTTACAATGGCACTTCTGATTGCCTTTGACAGTGGCACTTCTGAATGCCTTGGACAATGGCTCAACATGATGCTTTGACATTGGCTCTTCTGAAGGACAATTTGAACATTCTGATTGCTTTTATGATGACACTTGCTGAATTTTGACAATGGAACACCCTGATTGCTTTGACAATTAAACGTCCAAATAGCTTTGGCTATGGAGTATTTACTGAGTAATAATTTAATATTTACATCTTAATTCCTAATCCAATTGATGTATTATCAGTTATATTTATATGGGTTTTATGTTTAAATTGTTAATTCAATTGGCATTTTCATAATATTTCGATTTTTATCGGGACTTATCAAAAACCTGTTGAATATCTTAAAACTTCACGTTTGCCACTCTCACTCATTTTGTTATGTAATCAGCCATGTTGTAAGATTTCTAACACATCTTGCTGTTAACAAATTGTTAACTTTGGCACCTGTTTCATTATCTGATTTTTGCAATTCCTGCAGTTTTAAATTGATTTGAAATATCTGAAAATCTTCTTGGAGTAAGAATGTTCTGCTATGAAATCTGTTTTAAAGGAGCTTGGTTGTTTTAAAAATTACGGATTGAAAGTACTGGACTAAATTTAGATTGTAGAAAGAACTGGACTTAGTTATAAGAGGGGTCATATTGAAAGGACTTGCTTAATGCAGCTGGTAGAAAAAATGGTACCTGAGTTATCAAAAAGGGTCATTTTGAAAGGACTTGCTTAATCAAGCTTGAAGAATGAAAGGGGCTTAAAAAGGGTCATATTTAAAGGACTAATGGGCTGATTCAATTTGAGGAAATAATATTACGACTTGGTGTTCCGTGGCCTTATTTGGAATTACCTAGGGTTGAAATGCATTCTTTTGTCAACTTCTATGGCTCTTTCTTTTGGAAAGGTTAATTGTTCAATACTAAAATGGGGCTCAAATGTTACTCAACCTCTGTCTGCCCTATTTAAGGTTTTGGAATTTCATGTGTAAAAATTCTAAATTCTTCAGTCAGATCCATAATCAGCTGTTGTTGTTGTAGCTGTGTTGTTGTTGTTGTCATTTTTGCTGTTGTTCTTACTGATGTACAAGAGTTTGATATAGTTTAACTAAGGAATTCCACTGTACTCCAGCAGTGATGTATCAAGTTCGGTGTGAGTGGCTCTACAGCAAAGAGCAATTACCATGTACTATCTTTGCCAAACCTGTCTGTTTAATTGCTCATCAGTTTCGAGTGGTTTGGTAGCATATTCAGGTCAAGCACCTATAAAAGTTAGAAGAACATTGAGTCTCAGGCTTGTCCATAGCGTGATGATATGTTTGAGAGGAAAGAAATCGGCTTGCTTGGTTACACTACAGTATGTTTGAATCTATTCCTGTGTTGTTCCATTTTCATGTTTTGAGTTTGTTTGATGATGCCATCCCGGACACTATGGGACACTACTTGTCCAAGAAAATTTGTTGACCGTTTGAATTGTCATCAATTTCAAGGCATCAGTAATACTGATAGTTGTTCGATATTTGGAATGTCCAATGTTAATGGGATTTAAAACAGACTAACTTCAACACATCTGTTGGTATCCCAAATCAGCAATTAGACTTGTCCAGGACATTGGGCTAGTGGATTTCTAGAGCCCTGTACTGTGTTGTTTGGTTTCGATGTTCTTCCATGTCCAACAGTTCTGTCTTGTTTTAGTGTTCCATCCCTGTGTGTGCCTCTTTCTTTTTGCCTATATGTCTGTCTTGGGAGGTTTGGATTTAAGTCGCAGAATTTCTATGAAATGATAAAATATATCTTTATCTCCAATGATAGGATCTGATCGATGGTAACATATATCATGGGTTCAATGGTTAAAAATGATTCATTATGCATTCATCATTCCCAGACATATCACTTGAATTATCTATTCCAGGATATTAATGATAGGGAAAAATGAGCGACCCGCTTAAAATCCTTCTTGAGTCATTGTACAATAATCTACTGGATGTTACTCGAGTTTTTATTTGGATTGGCACTGGTTTTCTCATTAATGCGTGCTGTTAAAAGCTTGGCTGGAAATAGTTTAGTTTAATTAGTGTAAATTCTTAATTTCTGGTTGTAATTAAAGGAGTTATTTCATGCTGGTGGGGAATCTACTCCCTAGTCTCACCTGTGCTTCATAATACAGACATGCCTGTGTAATTTCTTTATGTTGATGTAATTTATAAACTTCAGGTGAATGTATTTTTTTCTATGAATGATGTTGCCCTGGGGTATGTGAATGATAATGTTATAATTATAGATTGATATTCTTTTTTCTTGTATGCATCCTTTGCAATAGTATTTGCAGTCTCTGGTACCGGGTCTTAATAAAGGCCAGTAAATTTTATTGACAGCGTGGGATAGGAACCAAACAGAGAAGGAAACCAATCAGTCATATAGCTTGCTGCATGGTTCCTGGCTTTAAATTCCAAACAAATTCTTGTATTCATCCTTTGCAATAGTTTTTGCAGTCTGGCACCTGGTCCTAATAAAGGCCAGTAAATTTTATTGACAACATAGGATAGTAACCAAACAGAGAATAGGAACCAATCAGTAATATTGCTTGCTGCATGGTTCCTGGCTTTTAAGTCTATAACAAGGGTAGTCCTATAATTATGAGCATTATTGTCTAGCTCCTGGGTTGCAACTGGCTCCAGTGTTCATTTGGCACGCTCAGGTTGATTTAAACCAGGGATAAAACTGTCTGTGGTGTGATATAAGCATTAGGCTGCCTTATTTTTGTAACAGTAGTCCTATCGATACATGGATTATATTTAATCTTTATATTGTTCTTGCCTGCTGTTTTATTCCTTTATTTAACTGATTCCTATGGTATGAAATAGGCACCAGTCTGTGTTTTGTCTGTAGACTGGTTTCAGGCTTTAAAGCCTCTATAGAGAATGGGTACCAGTCTGCATTGCTGTCTGTGGTATGGTTTCTGGCTTTAGACCCTATACTGTAGGCAGAGAATTGGTACCATTCTGCATTGCTGTCTGTAGTCTGGTTTCTGGCTTAAGACCCTATACTGAAGTCTGAGAATGGGTACCAGTCTACATTGTTGTTTGGCTCCTGTCTTTGAGCCAATTTTAATGAAGGACACGGGTACAAACCTTAGTCACCCTATGCATGCAATCAGTTTCTCCTGAGGCATGTCACCATGACAACTGATCATGGCGTTGATGCTATGGTGTCCATTTGTCCAGGTAAGAACAGAACATGTGTAAGTGGCCCCAGTAGTGCATTAAGCTCCCTGTAAGTAGGATGGCAAGGGATGTAACTCTGATTCAGCTCTACATTGTACGACCATGTGATATATAAAAAATCTGGTGTGAAAAAAGTTGAATTTTTTTTTTATTATCTCCCTTTACTTCAAAGCCCACTCTCTCCTGGGATTTCACAGTAAAATTAGTTGATTTTATCTGGACAGTTATAACTGTTTGTCCAAACTTTTATCATTGTAAAAGTGAAAATATTTATCCGACTACCTAAACCACTTGATGCCTGTGTTTTGATCCCATTCGTAATGTTTATCTCTAAATGAATTTACACAAATTTGAACACGAAGTTGTTATAGAAATGGTGAAACCAGCTGTACATCTCCTGGCAACATAAAACTTTTTCAGGCACTATTCAACCCTTGATGACTGTTTGAACAGAAGTGATATAATATTGTACATGTATTTGTATTTCAATTAAGGGTTTACCGTAAAATGTTTCATTCTTGTGTTGGGAAGATTTTTTTTTAAAACACGGAGCAAAGAACGCATTACAATTAAAAATGCAAGTGTCCCAGAAATAGAAATTAAGTTCTGCAGTAAAAGGTACTGGTAGAAATCTCACTCACAGACCACCTCAATAATAAGACCACCTTGAATTAATAACACAATGCATTGATACACAATAAAGCCATATCAATCAACATTATATGTTAAGGATAACACAAAAAAGAGTACAAGTAAAAACTCTTATTTCTATTGTGGTCCTGTGCCTGGTATTAGAGGAAGTCAGAAAGGGCTGGCCCTTTATAGGAGTGACACTGTAATAAATAAAAACTTTAGTAAACCATGAAAAGAAATGCATCTCTGGAAATTATATGGATTCACTTTCGAGTATCTGCACTGAGAAAGCAACTCAATCGTCTGATGCCAGTGGGTAAGACAGCTTGGATAATGATCAATGCATGTGGAAAATAATTACCATCACATTTATTTCTCAGTTTACAATAAACATTGTATAATATGAAAATTGATAACAGCAGCATTGTTGGGGGGAAATCTGGCCACTTATTTACATTGGGCGCCGCCATATCGTATTTTCGACATGATTATTTTTACTGCAAACAACAGAACTTCATATATCAGGAAACAATAAGTGTTTGTTTGTGAAATATATTACTATTATCAGTGGAAAGTAATAGGTACCAGACGCCAGGTAGAACCTGCTGTTTTTTTCCATTAAATTATCATTATTTTCTGTCGTTTTATGCCTTTTGTTTTATCTTGTTGATACAAAATAGTATGTGCAGAAGCATATTTATCATGATTTATTGTGTAATTGCATGTTTCTAATTCCTTAATGCACTTTCAAGCACTTTCTTATCGCCATGCCATCGATAGCTGCCTTAAAGGGAGGTAACTCATGAAGGGCATAATAAGTTTAGCTAGAATTATCTTTCTTAGCTTTCTTGAAGCAGTTCTCTGGCAGTGTTAAAACTTTAAATCCCTGTACTAAGGAGAGATTAAAATGTACTTGTTCCTTTGCATAATTTGCCTTAACATCAGTTTTGAAATTATAGTACATGTTCTGTGTTTCAGTTTATTTTGAAAGCATAATTCCGCACTAAGATTTTGTACTGAATATCTTTCCAGGAAGTTTACAATAGTGAATTACCTCCCTTTGTACTCTCTTCAATTTTATCCTTAACATTTCGTTTTTTATGCCCTCATTGTTTTGTTATGTTGCTTGCTGCCAACTGCTTCCTCAGATATTTGATGGTTTACAATGATTAGCCATAACAACTAATGCACTTTGCAAATGCTATTGTTGTCAGACATGGCGCATGAAATCGTGACAAATCAATCCCGGAGACGGCAGCTTGCTACATTATCGGCGTTGTGCAGACACCTAGATGGCACCACTTGTTGGTGTTTCTCCGTTAGCTGTATTTACTATTCTTATATTTTGATTGAATTTGTAACCATAGTGCATGAATTAGTTATTAGATATCTGATTAGATTTTCATGATTGGTGCAAAAAAATAAATATAATTTGTTTGCACATTATTTGATTAATTCTTTGTACAAGTTTGACTTGAGTTCGGTCGTGTCTTTTGTACGTAAATTGCGGTAATCCGAATACGATCAATTAATCAACACAAGAATAGTGTGTCTATGATTTTTATTTTGTTTGTAGTTAAATGTAAATCAACTAGTTTAATCTATTGATTGATAATTAATAATTCAGGTGGCACCAATCAATCAAGTTAATTGTTTTCCTTCATCTTGTGATCAGTTTCTGATAAAAGAAAACAAAATCTGTCTCATGTTGAATTGAAATTTTCAAAGCACTTGTCGTTTGTCCGCAATAATTGAAAAGACTAATTATGTGAGTAGACTCATAAAAACCGGAATTTAATCAGTTTGTAGTAAACAACTTAAGTGTTTAATGTTATTGACAGATACCAAAGTGATCCCAAAGAAGTTTTTTTTTATGAAATCTTGCTCCAACCTTAGATGGGTTGCTTAAAGGTACATTTTTTATCACAATATGCTATAAAGTAATAATTTTTAGAAAATGGCATTTTAATAAAATGTACTATCATGCAGATGTTCTATAAAACATTGCATTGTAACTTTTCTTAAAAGCTACCTGGAAGTGTAAAAAAAAAAATTGAGTTTCAACTTGTTCAAGAACTGGTTCAAGAACTGGTTCAAGAACTGGTTCAAGAACTGGTTCAAGAACTGGTTCAAGAACTGGTTCAAGAACTGGTTCAAGAACTGGTTCAAGAACTGGTTCAAGAACTGGTTCAAGAACTGGTTCAAGAACTGGTTCAAGAACTGGTTCAAGAACTGGTTCAAGAACTGGTTCAAGAACTGGTTCAAGAACTGGTTCAAGAACTGGTTCAAGAACTGGTTCAAGAACTGGTTCAAGAACTGGTTCAAGAACTGGTTCAAGAACTGGTTCAAGAACTGGTTCAAGAACTGGTTCAAGCACTTTTTTTGAATTCCTCACAGGGGATATTGAAATAAGGGACTTTTGAAAATTGAAGATATTTCTTACTTTATGATGGTTTTAACTTCAAATGAAGACCAGTATATTGCTTTGTTGTATTAAGTATATTTTTAAGAAGATTTCAATTTTGATGAAGACTTAGTTTCCATGGCGGTGTTTGTAAATGTTCTTATGTCCAAGATTTGACAGTTCCAGTATATTATATGATAAAAACACACAAAATGTTCTGAATCTGAGGTTGATGTATGTCTGAAGTCAACAGCAAAATGTATGTGATCACATTAGATAAGCTGTAACAGTTATTACCTGTATGTGTGTGGGGGTTTGATAAAGATTCCTAGATGCGAGATCTGATTTCAAATTATTTATGCATATTCTAATTATGCTCCGGGAGTTGACTGACACTTTTAATTACTGTCATCGCTATGGCATTACATTTGTATTATCTCTTGTGTGTGAGAAATTTGCCAAAAATCATTAGGTGTTCGTAGATGAAGACATTATACCTGAAATTTAACTTTTCCGCCATTGACATATTTAAATACGAAATAATATTTTCATTTTATATTTAACTCAAATTTCTTCCAGTCTTGGCAAATGACTTTCAAGACACGGTCTGACAACCTTCGCAAATTGGTTAGACTGAAGGCAAACTTTATCTGTAACAGGTTTTTATCGATCTGGTCTGCCTGTAGGATGGTTATTCGCCATGATTGTTCTTCACTTGCCTTATTCTTTGTTATAGCAATAGGAGTAAAATGAAGAAGAACAGCACAGGGAAGCACACCTATACAAAACACCGGGGCTCCCAATATAGATTCCTCAGATATGCGAAGAATGGCAGAGAGGCATCAAGTGTTACCCCTGTCCATTAAAAGATCTGTCCATGGGAAAAATTGGTTTCCAATCAATAACTCTTGAAAAGATGGATGGATCCAATTCATATATGGCACATTTTTGGAGGAGTTATGGCTCTTTCAACTTGAAAACTTATTTCCTGATCAATAATGCTCGAAAAGCCTCAATGCCCGGGCATCTGAGTCCCATGGATGGATGGACACATCTATTATGTCATTGATATAAATTGTCTGTATAATATATGCTATAATCAGCAATTTTCTCTTCTTATGTTAAATAATCTCGGATTAATGTTAAGATATTATGGGACATTATTTTGGTACTTTATTGATATAGTGCATAATTATTAGGGATCTTTCCATGTAGCAAGTGCCACTTAACAACAGCTGCTTTTAATTATGCAAAACAAGTATCAGCATATACTGCAGTTAATTAATTATGCAGTACAACATAAAATGAATTCTGCAGTACGTTGACATATACAAGTATGCAAACAAAATGCACTTGCTGGCAGATAACTTGAAGAAATACCGCAATATTTGTTGGGCGGTACCATAACATGCATATCAAAGGTTTGGTGTGGTGCAAGTCTGTTGTTGCTGCTTGTTTGTCGGAACTGAGATACCGCACTTTAACGTCATAACTTACGATGCATTTGATGGTATACTAAATACTATTCTGATCTGTTCTGCACGTTACTGCCAAATGGAATAAGTATTGGCATTGTTGCAAATCAGTTTTCTATCACTATTATGTATGATTCGTATGTATGATTTGCAAATTCTAGTCAAACATACTTGCTTGGAACCATCTGTACATAAAAAACATACTAAGTAAAAGATTGGTTTTTGCTAATGTTTCTTATTTTGATGTTTTTCTATACTTACTGTTTGTAATAATCTATGTGAATGTTAAATATAACATTTTTATATACCTGCCACTTGAAGAATGGTGAAGGGGCATAAAGTGTTACACTTGTCCTTTTTCGATTGGTTTCCAATCAATAACTCCTTAAAGGATGGACGGATTCAATTCATATTGGGCTCAAAAGCATAAAATATTAAAATGAGCACCGCTGTAAGATTTCCAACCTCTTCTTTAATTGACATCATTTCCAGAAAAGTCACAGGTTACGTCACCATGCACTGGCAGTGAGCAATATTTGCCCCATATAGCAATATGAAAATGAAGTGACCATATGGAGTAAATATTGTTTCCTGCTTGCAAATAGTGACATCACATGTTGTGTTTTCTTGAAATGATGTTACTTAAAGAAGAGGTTGTAAATCCCATAGCAGCGCTCAAATACAGATTAAGTTCGATTTCAGTTTCAATCCACCAATTTTGGGAGGAGCTATTGGCCTTTTTGTATTCTTCTGAAAAATTCATTTGATAATCTCATTTTACTCAAACCCTCACAATGTGGTTCTCTTATGCTCCTCATTGCTGCTCCATAAGCCACATCATATCCTGACTACTTCAAGTTTTCACAAAATCATTCACCATAACAGACGTGAAGTAATATACATTCTTCTACTTATTTCTTGCTGATAGAAAACAGAAATTAAAGAACTATTATCATAGTTTATATTATGTTCACATCTGGTAAACAATTCAGTGATTGCTTACCATGCGCTCTACCTTTTCCAATGCCTAGACCTCTGCTAGGTAGTTAACCCCATGAGAAAAAACGAAACATTTCAGTCAACTTGTATGTCTTGCTCTGTTCCAGCCACATTCTGTGCAGCTTGCTTAGTGTTATCAATTGATACACTCCTGGTTGGTATAAATATAGGTATTTCCTACAAAAAACAATATACCATTAACATTGTGTGCTTGAATTGCAATGGAAACAATGACATGATTTAATGTCTGACTAAACTTCAATGGATCTAAAATCTTGTTTGTACGGCAGGTAAAAACGCACTTTTAGCAAAATCCGGATATCGTCTGTTGTTTTCTTCTTATTGCAGAAGGTTAGGTCCCTACTACCATGAAGAAATATTTGTAGATTTCCTTTCAAAATGTTAAGGCAGCAATGAAAAATGCAATTTACTGGTTAGCAACTCAGACAGGCGTCGTCCAGAGTGACTAATACATTTTGTTAGCTCACCTGTACTCAAAGTGCTCAATGGTGAGCTATTAGGATCACTGGCTGTCAGTCGTTATCTGTTGGTCTGTCGTCCACAATTTTACTGTTAACACTCGAGCATCCATATTTCTTGAGCAATCCTAACCAAACTTGGATACAATGAAACTATGTGACCATCATTTTTTGGCTGAATTTTGAGCCAAATTGGTCACTAAGATCAAGAGTTATGGCCCTTTATTTATCAAAAATGCTATATACAAAACTATGTTTACCCTCTAGCTCCTTCATTGCTCCACCAATCCTAATTATATATACACAGAATGTGTGTATCTGTTAGATCTTGGTCAAGTGCAATTTTCGTCCAGATGTGACTGGAAAGTCTCAGGGTCGTCACTTATTTTTGCATTAGCAGGGAAATCATCAAAAGTAGCCAGGAAGGGGGGTCTGAGGTGTACTCCCCTTAATGTTGATCATTTATACAAGAAAAGTAGCTCAGTGATGAGACATTAGTCACCAGGGATCTTTACCAACTACTGGCTCTTATTGACAACCCTAATGTCTAGTCATACTACCGGTATATATTTACAAAAATAAGTTTTAATTGAATTCATATAAACTTGGCAAGAATACTGTGCCTGGTACACACATATATATATATATTTCCACCACTAGAAGTTACAGCTAGCTTATCATTCAATGTATTCATATACAATACTGTACGTGCTTATTAATACAAATTCCTACTAATTATACAATATGTTCCACTACTATTAAGTAGTTTATTGCCTACTGTATAGTGTGGTTTCTGGCTTCATTTCTGTTTTACCATAAACCAGTGATATATTCCCTATTACATTGCTTTAAGCAATTTTTCCTGCTGGGTACCAATCGTAAGCTTTCATCTTTTTTGGCTGATGTGTTCTGCAAGTTGTTGGAGGATCTAATTGCTTTTTTGCATCTTTAGTGGAGAAAGTTTTGAATAAATGCCTACAGGTTATGTACCGTTTCTGATGACTGACTCTTTGTTTATTTTTGGATTTTTGTATGGATTGCGTTTTTCTCACTAAGTGAGAGTTTCAAGTGAAATTTATAGGCAATGGATTAAGAATTGAACACATTTGAAACACTAGAAGGTATATTACAGTGAATTTGTGCATAAGATTACATACATTTCGTGCTAAGTTGCTTTTTGTGCACAAAAAACACAGGAAACCTGCTTGATTTTCTCTCTAGATAGAAATTGTTTGATTGGTGCCAAAACACTAATTTACAATCAGAACATATTCTTAGATAGTTGACCAGCTTGAACACATTCTGGATTTTGTTATAGATATTTCATCAGATATCTGCATAGCAAGGTAAGTTTTGAGTTACCTGTTATTAAATATTTTCTGCAGAAATTTCTCTTTGTTAAATTCGGTGACTTTCCTTCGATATATCAGCATTCTTATAGTATCCTGTGTAAGAAGGTATGCCAGATTACCCTCCGTGTGTTGAAAGGAGTTAATTAGGGGAAGAGAAAAACAATAGCAGCCGTGTTGATAGGAATGTAACGCACCTGTTTGTATGTAAAACAAGCCAGATAATGAGGATCCGGTGTGGGATGACCATCATCTGGATTTCTATCAAGCATATTACTTTCCTCCAGGAAACAATCAAAATACTTATCATTCTTCTTTTCATTGAATGTTGAAGTGCCTGTTATCATTGATTGTCGGTTTGATGATTGAGTTCCTTTAAATACATCTCCATCATTGATGCAATTTGTTTACATTGAAGTTGAAATTGAAACAAATGTTAGGATGTTCGTTGTTAGATTGCTTATATGTCTGTATAAATCGTTCAGCTTTTGTGTCCAATCTACTGACATGTTTCTTCATTGTGAAATAGTTGGGAAATGAGTAGAATGAGTTACTGCCCTTGTTTGATTACTATATATATATTATTAGGGCAAGAGTTACTGCCCTTGTTTGATTACTATATATATCTGATAGGGCAAGAGTTACTGTCCTTGTTTGATTACTATATATATCTGATAGGGCAAGAGTTACTACCCTTGTTTGATTACTATATATATCTGATAGGGCAAGAGTTACTGCCTTTGTTTGATTACTATATATATCTGATAGGGCAAGAGTTATTGCCCTTGTTTGATTACTATATATATCTGATAGGGCAAGAGTTACTGCCCTTGTTTGATTACTATATATATCTGATAGGGCAAGAGTTATTGTCCTTGCTTGTTTACTATATACCAAGTCATTTATGTCATCAGACCCCAGCTACCTAGCAAGAATTTGTTGTAGAATTTATGGCCTTGTAATAATATGTCAAAATCTGGATTTCTGTATACTGTGGTTAGCATTCATTTGAGAGAAAAAACATGGTACTTCAGTAAAAAATAAATTGCTTAATTTTCGTTTATGGAATCGGTATCATTTTACCAAACCATATATACTGGGGCCAGTGTGTCTTCCAATGAATGGTTTATTGGTTCTTAAAAGCTGTTAATAACCACTATTCAGTCCGCTCCAAAATTGTTTTCTCACCAAATTTAATCGGTTACTTAAGCATTGGTGTTTGCATTTCCTGTTTGTGGTCAGGCCTCTGCTTTTGCAGTTTAAGTGGCCTTGTTAAACACTGTGTATCCTATGCACATGGTATATATTGCCTTATGTATGTACATAAACTTTGTTAGCATATTACGACGCTTTCTAGTATAATTTATTTTTATGCTCCTCAAAGGGAGAGCATATAGTTGCAGACAGCAAAAATTTGCTGTTCAGGATTGCAATTTCAAAATTTTGATAACGTTGCCTTTGTTGTCTCAGAAAAGGTGGGTCATTATTGCAAAATTGGCAATGCTTTTTAAACTGAATGTGATAGGTAACAGCAAAACACTTTCCTTCTTTATTCATATGCAAACAAACAAGTTATGCTTTCACCTCAGTGTTATTCAAAATTTAATGGTACATGTAATATTTTCATCCATGACCCAAACATGACAAACCAGATGAGCCATTTGGCCAGGAGTCATGGAACCAGGGATGTCAATAAGAGCCGGTTGCCAATATAATTTCCTGGTATCTTAAGCATCATCACCCGGCTACTTTTCTTGTGCGAGTGATCAATATTAAGGAAAGTACCCCCCCCCCCCCGTCCCCCTGTGGAACTGTAATGTTAAAGGCTATACCTTTGCTTGAACACCATACACCTCTGGAACAGCCCTCATGAAGTGACACAGTGATAATGCTGGAGAAGCGTATACTAATCTCTACATGTGCTACATGTTTATGGTTCCTTTATTCCCTCATCTGGGAAGCACAATACAGGAAACCACTGCCAGCCATTTTTGTGTGTTTTGTTGTGTTTGTGACATACGCTTAACACATGTTCCGCAAGAGGACTGGGTACTCTTCACTTCAGGAGGCAAATTTTGTGCCTTGGTTGTTATGGCAGCCTTCTAATCTATGATTACTTTTGACAACAATTATATCTTCGTGCTTATCATTCAAGAATCTGAAATAAACAACATTCCTACAATTCTTCCCTTAGCAGAGTCTGAAGTGGAATCAACAAGTCGCTTTTATTGTACCTGTTACATTTGTGTTGAAGGTCATTTGGTGGCCCCTGCTTTCATGGTAAAGGAAGATCGGCCACTCAAAGTAAGCTTGCAGTCTTGGGCAAGCACCAAGGTTGGATCGCAAACCTCTGACTGTCTAGTTGGACAGCCACCTTTTACATGGCTTGCGCAGCAGTTTACCAACTGTATTGATGAAAATCTGTGCAATCAAACTGGTCATAAAAGATCTGTAGCATTTGCTTGCTGCTATGTGATGCTGGTACATGTTTGGCCCTCCCCCCCACCATAGGCTTGCATGGGCATTTTCTTAAGTACCTCGTCTCCTACTTATTTTATAATAAAATCATAATTATAAGTACATACCAGAATGTTTTTCTAAAAACCTGTTTGTGTGGAAAGTAATTAAAACGAGATTCTGTTTATAATGTCTGATATACAAGTGGAGATTTATGTCACCCACTACAAGTAGATTTAACTTACTTCAAAATGATTTCTATCACTCAGACCAAAAATTAATATCCTTCCTGTTTATTTTTACATCTGTTTACAAACAGTATTGTGGAGGCTTTTTAGTACAAGATGTAACCTTCAGTGCATCGCAATCCTGACGCCTCAAGAACCTTGGAAAATGTTTCCATGGAAAACAAGTGGTTTTTGTATGTTGTCAGAATGAGTATGTTAATGGAGCTAAAGTATGGCGTTTATGTACATGTTTTGTCATACCGCTCATATTGTCTGTGTTGTTAGCTGTAAATGTTTGGTATGATGTATTGTGACATGCATTAGGTAGGAATTGATAGATGGAAGAATTATGAAGGTCTTACTAATGGTTATGAGAATGTAAACAAATGTTTGTATTGATCATCTTTTTTCATTCATCAATTACATTATAATTACAGGTACATTATGTTGTTGTTCTCTAATACTTCAAGTAATTGTTAAACATGAAGGTGATTCTGTTGTCTTGGTTTGAAGATCAGTCTCAAAACTCAGGCATCTGATTGGTTGGTTCTGAGCAAGTCAAATTGACCAATGACAAGACTGCATTCTGAGATTGGTCAATTTAAACTCAGTTTTTATTGCCTTGGATGATGTTATCAAGCAAGCTTATATTTTATTTCATTAATTCAGCCCTTAAGTTCTTGCTGTGTCCATAGGTGGTTTGGGGTCAAGGTTGATAAGTTACTGTGTTTTCATAGGTCAAGGTCATGATTGAAGCAAAATCTTCATCAAAGTGTTTTTTCTGAAAGAAAATGGAATTAGATTTGTTGTGACACTTCGTTTAACATATGACCTTCAAATGGAGATTATGTTAAGTCTATGATAGGTTTGCTGTAAATTGTTCTTTATTTTTGCTAATCAAGTATTTCACTTAATTGATGGTAAGATGTTTTGGTTGTTATTGCAAAAAGATACGTTGTTCATCTAGATTAGTATTTCCGCTTTGTGATCTGTTTATCATGTTGTATCATGTACACGAATCTCAAATCTTGCCAATACTTGATATTGTGTTACAAAAAAAGATTTCCCTTCATTAAATCTGGTATGTATTAAGCTACATTCTCAATACAATCACACACTGGTTGCATTTCAGTCACTGATACTCATCCAATCGTGTGTATTCATTTGTTTATGTTGCATTTTTGGCAAGGTTGGATTTCTGGTAATTTATGCTAAATCACTCACTCAAATTAACTGCGGTTTTGGATGATATGATGGAAAGTTGTTCCAAATCATCATCATGTTATATGGAGGTTTAGGTGCAAAACTATTGTAACCTATGGTAGTTCTGGTAATGAAGTAGATACAATAGTCTTGCACTTAAACCTCCATATACTGGGATATAGTTATACAAACTGGGATCAGCTCAATGCACTGTACTTCATGAAAAGAGAAAATAAGTTGCTACAGGGAACACCACATACGTAAGACAGTGCCTCCCCCCACAGACCCCCGGGGAAAACAACAATCCATATAACATAAGGCCCTCGAGGAGGTTCAAGAGTACACACATAGTGGAACAGAGGCGCAAGGACTGGTCTAGCCGACCATAAGGAATAACTAGGAGAACCAAAGAGGACAAACAGTGGGGAGGAATTAATGGATTGAAAAGATCACAGGACAAGCCAAGACAGCTGTCAACAATAGGCCGAAAATAAGTTTTGTATGTGTGTATCGAATATCGATCGACAGAAAAAAATCATTTATATATCACTATCAATTGTATCAATGACAACTCTTACTGTCACCGTCTAAAATATATTGTCTTCAAGTCGTTCAGTTTTTCTCTAATTGTCTGCTATCAAGGCTGGTTTCCCTTTCACCATTAGAAACAAGCCAGCCACAACTTGCAGCATCACACTCATTCTGTTGGAATGTTTTGCTGAAAAAAAGGTACACAAACATAACATAAATCTGATGCTCATTTACAACTTGGAGTTTTGGTGCAAGACACGAGTGATGCTGTGTCAAACGAGAAAGCAGTTACTATGTTATTGTGCCAAACCGCTGAGATTTTGTAGCATTTGAAATGCCTTATCATTCAAGCATCTGGTATGATAGTTTGGCTTCAATATTTTGCATTTTATCACAAAATTTATTGCAATATTTTTCATCAGGTTTCTATCTAGAGTTGTGCAGAGGAGAATGTACTTTTAGTCTGAATATGAAAAATGTCGAAAAATCTTGTTATCTCTCTTATGTGTGCCACGATCAGTAATTTGTCAGATCTCATGTTAGCATGGGCAAAACTTCAAATTTGGGACATGCTGGGCTTAAAAAATATTGTTTATGTGTTTCTATGGTAACAGCTTTTGTAACTTATAAATATAACTGTCGGAAGTTCGTCATTGTGTACTGTTTGTTTAAAAAAATGTTCATGTATCAAGAACAATCATTGTCAGGATTTAAGTACCATAACTTTTCACCATTGCTAAAAATGAAATTTGGCTCTTTGGGCAGGTCAGTTCCACAGTCAAAAAGTTGATGTGCCCCGGTGTAAGGATACTACATGTTCAAATTGCCCTTGTGTAAGCATAAATATAATTTATGGAGGGAAAACAATCTTTAAACCTTTTTATCATAAAATCTGTTTAGTCAAGTATCATGCTGATATCCTCCGGCTTAACATTATCATTTTGAGGAATTTGGAAATCTTGAAAACATCCACTATCATGTGTGTTATTCAAGAAACTGTTGCCATGGCAACAATGTAATCATTTTTTGGCAGGTATGAGTAATAGTAAGGTAAGGTAAGAGGTTTTACAGACAGAGTTTTCCAGGAAATGTATTTCCCTGCAAATTTCAAGATGCAATTTTTTTCTCTGTTGGGAAACAGTCAAGGACTGTGAACATAAATATTATGCTAGAATTTATAGGGATTTTTTTCTTAAAAAATGAAATTTTGCCATGTATATTGCTATTTAAACATGCAGTCAAATTTGATGGGGTACATCTTATATGCATTTGAGAAAGCGATAGTTCAGTGGTTTGTAAGCTGCCTTTATCAAGTCTTGACACTTTGGATACCACACAACTTAAAGTTGAAAAGTAATTCTAAACATAAAAAATAATTAAGCGTGTTAAATTTTTGGTTACCTTACATAATAACTACAGCTAAACCAGCATCAACACTAGCATCACAACTGCTATTATTACTATCTAGAACATCATCATCAGCTTCACCATTGACAATATTGAGGATATTTTCATCAGCAATTTCATTACCACCATTAACATAATCAGCTATCTATTTTATTATTTTCACTACTTCAACACATCACCACTTCCACGGCCATAAACAACATCAGAAACATCTTCATCATTATTATTATCATCAACATCTTCATTATCATCATCAGCACTTCCCCCACCATAAACATCATCAGAAACATCTTCATCATTATCATTATTATCATCATCATGTTCATTATCATCATCACCACTTCCACCACCATAAACAACATAAAAAATATCTTCATCATTATTATCATCATCATCTTCCTCTTCGTCTTCGCCACTACTTCCAAAAACATCAGCATACTTACATAACAAAGTTTAACCTTGAGGCAATTGTTCAGGCGTTGTTCAGGCGTTGTTCAGAGACTACCGTACAGCTCTGAAATCCTCATCAAACACATAACAGGGATTGTTTTTGTCATCATATTGTTAAAAAGAGGAAAAATGTTGAAGGTTTTCTATGTAATTGGCGAGTGATTGCTGGGTGTCAGTGATTTATGTATAATAACACATTCACAGTCTGGTACTAGGGCAAAAAACTAACTCAAGAGTTGAATGGAATAGAAAAATTGTGGTTTTGTTGCAATTGATGGTTTGTTCCGCAAAGAGTTTGTGAAGTTGTTGCAAGGAACAGGCTGTTGTTGCTTTTTGTTCAAATTGAGTTGTTTTTGTATGTTGAGTAAACATTGAATTATTGTTTCTATGTTCATGTTTCAGATCAATTCATCACTACTTTGAAGTTGTATATTCAAAGATTATGTTTGAGGAATTGAAAACCAATAAATAAAATTGGAAATATTGTGGTTGCCACTTTTAAAAGCCTGCAGTTACGATTTCTGTGATGATTTATGGGGCGATTATATCATCATTCTATTGCTATGGCAACAACAGCTTTGTTAGTTGCATCTAAGTGGCTTGCACTTAAATGCTAACATTGTCATATCACTTTGAATTGATTGATTATTTCTGAAAATTAATGAAATGGTGATAATAACATAGATGATGTTATTGGTTGTGGGAATGAGGATGACAATTATGATGACTATGATGATGACAATGATGATGACTATGATGATGATGATGATATTGTTAGTGGTGCTGAAGATAGTTATTGCTCACATAATGTTTTATATTTACAAAAAAAAATAGTTGCCTAGAATTAAAGAGAAGGTCAGTTTACAATTTCATATTCACCATGTAGACTTCAAAATGCTTGTAGACGTTTGTACATTGTAAAAAAATACACCTCCACAAGTGCCGGCATTTGGTGCCTGCGTAGTTGGTACATGTCGTATAATATAGTCTCTACATAGTTTAAAGAGTTCTTTGATATCAAGTGTTTTCTTGAGTGATAACTTGTGGTTTTATTTCCTGTATTGTACCATAAGAACATGTCTGTATTGAGTGGTACGACACTTCCATGTCTGTGAATATATAATTGTATAGTATATACACCAATTTGTTTAGGCTTTGAATGTCATGAAAACATTATGTTTTTTGGCAAACACTCGTGATTTCTACTTCCTTGTAAAACGAGTCCTGGTCTTAACAGGAAGTATATGGGGTTCAAACTCTCGCCCTCTCGGTCGAGTGGCATTATTATTGTTCAGATTTTTATGGGAGAATGGAGAGTATGAAGGGAAATAAGGCAAACTGTTGCTACCATCAAATTTCCTATTTGTCTTTTTCTGGCTCAAAATGCCTAAGTTGGATGATACTAGTATATTTGATTTGTATGTCATGAAATGTCTCAGTTTCTGTTCAAACCTGCATTCAGATCTCGAGTCAAAGACAAAAGGATTTCTGACAGTGTATTTCAAAGTCTTCTTGGCAAATAAAGGCAGTGCATTATTTTTACTAAATTTTTTATGATTTATCGGTTTGCCAATGCATGAATGCTGGCACAAATGGGAGATAATTCAGTTAGTTAAGGGGAGGCAAGTTGTAATTTCTGACTGGGAAATAAGCTTAAAGGGAACTAACTATGGCATTATTCCAATAAAATCTTGTGCAAGAAAATCTTTGGCTTTTATGTTGCTGTACCATGAATGATACTTCCCAATTCATATTACCTTGAATGAAATGTAAGATTTGGAGTGAGTTGTAACATTAGATCCGAATTTTAATTTATGCCAATTTTGTTGGCTATCTTGCGTGCAAGGAACAGTTTTTATGATGCATTTATTTCGGTAGGTTGAATAAAAAAAGATTGAAGTATGTATAAATTAAATGAATGGCTACATTCATGTGACTTTATTTTATTTTTACCTGCGAGTTACTGTGCCATTAAATTTCTTATATGTTTGGTGGTTTTTGAACCTTCAGATATATTGAGTTTAAAATTGTATGACTTAGATTTTATGTTATATAAATCTGTGGGGGTGCTTGTTCGATATGTAAATGAAAGTATTGAAGACATGCCATGTGTTGTGCATGACCATTTAGTGGTGTTAGACCTTAATCTAAGGACTCAGGCAACATGGCATGTGTTCTACATTAGAATTTAGTGATTTTAGACCTAAATCAAAGGACTGACAGCATGTGCATTAGCATTTAGTGGTGTTAGACCGACATAGCATAACATGTACAACCATTTAGTGGTGTTAAAGATATCTAGGCCGCAAACATATCTGAAGCTCTTATTTTGATGGCTGATCTCTGTGACTCCGATCATTTTGTGTAGGCGGTGGGTGGGTTTGCAATCTATGACTAGGCGTTCAGTTTACTTGAAATAGGCTAAATGACGCAGCATCAGTTGTACAGCATGTCACTCTAGATTCATTATTTTCGCTGCTAGCTGAAGTAATTTGTGGCAGATGGTAAAATTTCAGGTGTTTTTTTTCAATGTGCTCGTATTGGGGACATTTCAGCTGATTATACATAACATGGTGGACCATCAAAGTTGCAGATGGATATTTAAGTCAGGGCTGTTTACTGAAATTATTTTAAAATATGCTTTTACATTATTATCATGTCATTATTAAATGATTGAAGCTATAAACCATGACATTCTTGTAAAGAATTTAGCTCTTTTCGGTCACTGATTTCAATTAATTGCATGCATGTGGGCACTGGAATTTCATACTTAGTAAATTTGAAATAGAATGAAAGATTGACATCAGACACGTGTAACCATTACAAAATAGATGACATTTTATTTTACATCTTTATCACGGAGATCTTGTCTTTTTATACATATTGTCATATATTTCATACAAAATGTAAGATGTATGTGACAGATAAGTGATGTTGTATAAATTTTGTGATAATTGTCTACATATTTACCTCAGAAAAATAAGATTTACAAAAATTGAAATGCGAATAATTTTGATGTGGCTGTTATAAAGTCATCTGCCACCATCTTTATCTCCCTCTGTATATGCCTTTATCTTTATCTCCCTCTCTATCTGCCTCCATCTTCATCTCCCTCTACCTGCCTCCATCTTTATCTCCCTCTATATCTGCCTCCATCTTTATCTCCCTCCTACCTGACTCCATGTATATCTCCCTCTCTACCTGCCTCCATCTTTATCTCCCTCCTACCTGACTCCATCTTTATCTCCCTCTCTATCTGCCTCCATCTTTATCTCCCTCTCTATCTGCCTCCATCTTTATCTCTCTCCTACCTGACTCCATCTTTATCTCCCTCCTACCTGACTCCATCTTTATCTCCCTCTCTACCTGCCTCCATCTTTATCTCCCTCCTACCTGACTCCATCTTTATCTCCCTCTCTATCTGCCTCCATCTATATCTCCCTCTCTATCTGCCTCCATCTATATCTCCCTCTCTACCTGCCTCCATCTTTATCTCCCTCTCTACCTGCCTCCATCTATATCTCCCTCTCTACCTGCCTCCATCTTTATCTCCCTCTCTATCTGCCTCCATCTATATCTCCCTCTCTATCTGCTTCCATCTATATCTCCCTCTCTACCTGCCTCCATCTATATCTCCCTCTCTACCTGCCTCCATCTATATCTCCCTCTCTACCTGCCTCCATCTATATCTCCCTCTCTACCTGACTCCATGTATATCTCCCTCTCTACCTGCCTCCATGTATATCTCCCTCTCTACCTGACTCCATGTATATCTCCCTCTCTACCTGCCTCCATCTATATCTCCCTCTCTATCTGCTTCCATCTATATCTCCCTCTCTATCTGCTTCCATCTATATCTCCCTCTCTACCTGCCTCCATCTTTATCTCCCTCTCTATCTGCCTCCATCTATATCTCCCTCTCTATCTGCCTCCATCTTTATCTCCCTCTCTATCTGCCTCCATCTATATCTCCCTCTCTACCTGCCTCCATCTTTATCTCCCTCTCTATCTGCCTCCATCTATATCTCCCTCTCTACCTGCCTCCATCTTTATCTCCCTCTCTACCTGCCTCCATCTATATCTCCCTCTCTATCTGCCTCCATCTATATCTCCCTCTCTATCTGCTTCCATCTATATCTCCCTCTCTATCTGCCTCCATCTATATCTCCCTCTCTACCTGACTCCATGTATATCTCCCTCTCTACCTGCCTCCATCTATATCTCCCTCTCTATCTGCCTCCATCTTTATCTCCCTCTCTACCTGCCTCCATCTATATCTCCCTCTCTATCTGCCTCCATCTATATCTCCCTCTCTATCTGCCTCCATCTATATCTCCCTCTCTACCTGCCTCCATCTATATCTCCCTCTCTATCTGCCTCCATCTTTATCTCCCTCTCTACCTGCCTCCATCTATATCTCCCTCTCTATCTGCCTCCATCTATATCTCCCTCTCTACCTGCCTCCATCTATATCTCCCTCTCTACCTGCCTCCATCTATATCTCCCTCTCTACCTGCCTCCATCTATATCTCCCTCTCTACCTGCCTCCATCTTTATCTACCTCTCTATCTGCCTCCATCTATATCTCCCTCTCTACCTGCCTCCATCTTTATCTCCCTCTCTATCTGCCTCCATCTATATCTCCCTCTCTATCTGCCTCCATCTTTATCTCCCTCTCTATCTGCCTCCATCTATATCTCCCTCTCTATCTGCCTCCATCTTTATCTCCCTCTCTATCTGCCTCCATCTATATCTCCCTCTCTACCTGCCTCCATCTTTATCTCCCTCTCTATCTGCCTCCATCTTTATCTCCCTCTCTATCTGCCTCCATCTATATCTCCCTCTCTACCTGCCTCCATCTTTATCTCCCTCTCTACCTGCCTCCATCTATATCTCCCTCTCTATCTGCCTCCATCTATATCTCCCTCTCTATCTGCCTCCATCTATATCTCCCTCTCTATCTGCCTCCATCTTTATCTCCCTCTCTACCTGCCTCCATCTTTATATCCCTCTCTACCTGCCTCCATCTATATCTCCCTCTCTATCTGCCTCCATCTTTATCTCCCTCTCTATCTGCCTCCATCTATATCTCCCTCTCTACCTGCCTCCATCTATATCTCCCTCTCTATCTGCCTCCATCTTTATCTCCCTCTCTATCTGCCTCCATCTATATCTCCCTCTCTACCTGCCTCCATCTATATCTCCCTCTCTACCTGCCTCCATCTATATCTCCCTCTCTATCTGCCTCCATCTTTATCTCCCTCTCTATCTGCCTCCATCTTTATCTCCCTCTCTACCTGCCTCCATCTTTATATCCCTCTCTACCTGCCTCCATCTATATCTCCCTCTCTATCTGCCTCCATCTTTATCTCCCTCTCTATCTGCCTCCATCTATATCTCCCTCTCTATCTGCCTCCATCTTTATCTCCCTCTCTATCTGCCTCCATCTATATCTCCCTCTCTACCTGCCTCCATCTTTATCTCCCTCTCTACCTGCCTCCATCTATATCTCCCTCTCTATCTGCCTCCATCTATATCTCCCTCTCTATCTGCCTCCATCTTTATCTCCCTCTCTACCTGCCTCCATCTATATCTCCCTTTCTACCTGCCTCCATCTTTATATCCCTCTCTACCTACCTCCATCTTTATCTCCCTCTCTATCTGCCTCCATCTATATCTCCCTCTCTATCTGCCTCCATCTATATCTCCCTCTCTATCTGCCTCCATCTTTATCTCCCTCTCTACCTGCCTCCATCTATATCTCCCTTTCTACCTGCCTCCATCTTTATATCCCTCTCTACCTGCCTCCATCTATATCTCCCTCTCTATCTGCTTCCATCTTTATCTCCCTCTTTACCTCATTAATCAATAAATAAATAATCTCTTAGACAATTGAGTCATCCAGGCAGCCTGTTAGTCAGTCAGTCTTGACAGTCATCTGTCAGACAGACAGACAGCCAGTAAAGTTGTGTGTTTGTTTTTTTGTTTTTTCTTTCATTCATTCATTCACTCGTTTATTCATTTCGTTATTTTGTTCATTCATGGACTTGATCCCACTTAAGTCTCCTTCACTAACATAAAAATATCTTTATTTTTGATTTTAATAGCCATGACAGGTATATATTATACATTTCATTTTATGATTTATATATAATTAAATTCTTCATAAGGTTTGCCTATTTCTAAAAGTATACTCTGATACAAGATTGATAGCATAAATTGAAGGCAATACTTCTCACAGAAGTTATGTATATAGTAAATAGTGCCCTTTAATGTATTTACCTAATTTGAATTTCTGATGAAGTGTTTAAAAGGCGTAGTCTGATAATGTATGATTTTCGGCACGGGCGATAGAATTTGTTTTTGAAACTACGAGAGTAAGCATCTCGGCTTGACAATACGAGCGTGTATTCGTTGGTTAGTAAATTGTATAATTGACGACTTGGTGTCTCTTAAATACTGTACTAATATACCTGAGCATCCAACCATCAGATATATAACTGCAGCAAGGCCTGTTGGGTAATAATCAAATAGATTTTCGTAGGATCACCAATATGTTGGCACTTTGATGAAATTCAATATTGTGGTATAGATTTAATTGCACAGGAGAAAGGTGGACGTATTTGCATGTGATGGAAATTGTTATTCTTGACGCAAATTTGTAAAAAAAAATTCATAATATAATATAAAGTAGAAAACATATTTTAAGTGACGTTTTTTAATTAAATGTATGTTGACAATTAATGTGGTATGTTATTGTGTTTTTATTGCATAGTGACAAAAATATTTTAAAGAATGCAAAAAAATAAATGAATGGATTAAAAAAATGTTTCCTACAACAGTGCACATGTAATGGACTTTATCTTTTTCACAGTTTGACTTGTGTGTGATATTTGTTTATATAGACGTGGAATATTAAATGTAAATATATCAGATTTTTTACCCCCAAAAAGTATACAAGATGTCGATACTTTCGGATCCAAAATATCGTTGGTATAACCACAACAAGTTTTTGAATGAGAGATATGTCACTAGACAGGTGAGTTATAATAAATATATGTTTTAATGTACGTTGTTGCCTAATCTAGAAAGACGGCCTATAGATAATAATGACACATTTTTCATTCCTGGCATTGTAACAGAAACCTGGATGTTTTGATGCCAATTTCGTCCTTGTCAACTAGTGATTTATTAACGACATCCGTAGTACATTGTTTATGACACTTGCTTCTGTTAAAAATAAGTAATTTATCGACATAATTCAAGATGCATTGTTAATGGCAATTTCTATGGAACAAGTGAGTTTTATAAAGCAAACCTATAAGTACTTATATTATTAGGTAATGTGAACACGATTCACTATGTAACAAATTTGTATGATGCATTTGTTTATTATGCTTAACAAACAGAAATGGGTGGCTGTTTAAGACAGGTTTGTAGTACTACTGGTCAAGCTTTCAAATGGCTCCAAGTTTTGGTATTATACAGTAAAACCTCAATAATGCGACCACCTTTGGGACCCCTTGAAAACTGGTCTTATTAGTATTGAGGTGGTCTTAATATTGAGGTTGAATTAAGAGCAAAGCAGTGAAAATGCACTTGAAAATTGTGTTCTTAATTTTGAGGTGGTCTTAATATTGAGGTGAGAATTAACTGCTTACGACATTGTAACTGGTTCTGGTGCATACAAGAAGTCTGTGTCTCGTTATGATGCCAACTTTGTTCTACCTTGAACGTTCATTTTATTTATTTTCTGCGTAGAAAAGTCATATGTAAGCAGCTGTGACGGTGGATGGATGGTTATTTAATATTCAGATCTGACAGTACTCTGTAATGTATTTGATCTAGTTTATGGTATTTAATGGGTTAAGAAAAAAAAAACTCTCACAATTTATGATTTAATAATAGGGGTGTATAGTGATCTTTGACATTTTATATTTCGATATTTTATGATAATCGCATAATTTTTCACTACCATAATGAATACATACATGAATTAACCAACATCAAATAAATAATTTTTTTGTGAATGTTTGAACGTAAACATATTATGGCTGTATAATGCTTTTTTAATTATTCAAGGTTTTGCTAATAAATTATGTTCTTGTTTTATTCTCTTACCTGAGGGAATCATAGGCAATCACTTGAGTATTTCCTATTGATCATGTTTTACCATCTTGTCATTAATGTTGCAGCAGCCATTGATTGTTGTGCAGTCTACAAGTCAAAGTCATATTATCCTGATCCTTACTTTTATGCATGAATATATTATACATCTATTAAGCCGACTATATAATTTTCCATGAGAGAACCGTGCATCATCATGTTAGTTTGTGATAGCAATGCGGCTGAATCTCTGACAGAGAGACCAGTTGCCCATAACGACCCCATTTTGTTCCCATGACAGAAAGATCTGTTGCCCATAACGACCCCATTTTGTTCCAATCACTCATTGTGATCCTTAAGGACATGTTTGAATCAAATTGAATCAATATGATATAAACTGGAATCCTTTGAAGTGAAATAATCCACTTGTGAGTAATTTCATCATATAGTTGTGTCATACTATTGATCAGTTCCAGGAAGAGACTGATTGATTCCATTACAGATAAAGTTTTGTGTCTGTCTTCCCTGTTCAATTATTGACTGTCACTGTCAGTATTACTCAATCAATTTTATTGATTTTCTGAATTGGCAGCTTCTGTAAAATGAATCAGCATCTAAGTTTGTATGTATGAGATCGCTTGATTGATTGAGTGATTGATTGATTAAATTATTGAATGATTGATTAAAGTAGGTTGGCTGATGGTTGGTGGGTCACTGGGTTAGTGGACAGACTATGGTTTGCTAATTGTCTGTAGGTCACTGGGTTAGTGTGCAAACTAGTTTATAAATTGATTAGCATACATGAAAAGATCTGTAAAGTTGTTTTGATACCTGAAACAGTATCTCCAATGGCCTCAATGTGGTCTGGCACCCTTCCATTGCCTGAGCTTTCAGGTTTACTGACAGGATTTTGATATATTCTCTTCCTCTTTTTGCCTTGGTTGAATAATTTGTTTCTGCATGTTGCATTTCATTGGAACACTCATGCATTGTGTCTTATATCAATTAACATATTAAAAGAGTCATAATTAATTGAAATTGTGCTGTGTCCCAGATGATGTTCTCATGTTGTGCGATGTTTGTTGTGCTTTGACATTGATCGTTGTCAGGGCATCTTACTGCGTGATGTGATGCAGTCAAATGTCTGGCCATATTACATTGTCTAAAACAATGTTACATATGAGTAGACCACTCTCCAATGCAGACAACCTGCATCCCAAATGATGTGTATTTGTTATCATTTATGTGTATTGGTCCAGTCAGTCAGTTGTGCTGTCTGTGTGGCACCTACCTTCAAATTCTCCAGCAATGAAGAACTATGTATATCTCTGTTGGAACCCAAAGTTTAACAACCTTGTGTATAAAATGAATGATAAATCATTTCCTATCTCCAAGATACATGAATTGAAGAGGCAGCTAATCAGCATCTGGCTGGGCCTTGTGATATCTTGATATGGCCATTAGAATGCCAATGGTTTATTGGAACACTAGTATAGTAGCCTTGCTTTGGTTTCTGTAGTCTTCAATAATGAATAATGGTGTAACATGGTCATTGATATATATAGTTTGATTGCAGGGATAATTAAATAAAACCTGTTTTTAGTAAGACAATTGACTGTTAATTTTTTCTCACTTCATGTCTGAACAAAAATCTTATCACTGATATTGGATGGAATTTAAGTAACTGACATTTTACAGTCCTGCATCAGCCCATTTGATGAAACATATCATTGGAATTTAAGAGTGCTTTTGAATGACACCTCGGTCACGCAAGCACAAAACAGAACCTTGGATTTAATGTCTGTCTCTGTTATATCATTTTATTTATTTAATTGGTCTTTCTGAGTAAGAACTTGACTCTCTTCTTAATCATTTTATATTCTACATTTAACTTGTTATAACTCAGACCTGATACCCACACACCCTGGCACCCACTGCCGATCACTATGGAAAGTTCAAGGTCATCAAGCTCCTTCTCTTCCATAGTTTATTTTTGCTTCCACTCTTCCTTTTTAGGCCAATTGTCATTCTAGTCCATGTGCCTAATGCCTTCAAGGATGTTGTTCATATGCTCTCTGTCTTTCGCCTTTGGATATATTCTTGTCCATGTGCCTCCCATTCCATGCCTTCAAGCATTTTGTTCTTCTGTTCCCTATCGCCTTAGGATATATTCTTGTCCATGTGCCTCCCATTCCATGCCTTCAAGCATTTTGTTCTCCTGTTCCCTATCGCCTTTGGATATATTCTTGTCCATGTGCCTCCCATTCCATGCCTTCAAGCATTTTGTTCTCCTGTTCCCAATCGCCTTTGGATATATTCTTGTCCATGTGCCTCCCATTCCATGCCTTCAAGCATTTTGTTCTCCTGTTCCCTATCGCCTTTGGATATATTCTTGTCCATGTGCCTCCCATTCCATGCCTTCAAGCATTTTGTTCTCCTGTTCCCTATCGCCTTTGGATATATTCTTGTCCATGTGCCTCCCATTCCATGCCTTCAAGCATTTTGTTCTCCTGTTCCCTATCGCCTTTGGATATATTCTTGTCCATGTGCCTCCCATTCCATGCCTTCAAGCATTTTGTTCTCCTGTTCCCTATCGCCTTTGGATATATTCTTGTCCATGTGCCTCCCATTCCATGCCTTCAAACATTTTGTTCTCCTGTTCCCTATCGCCTTTGGATATATTCTTGTCCATGTGCCTCCCATTCCATGCCTTCAAGCATTTTGTTCTCCTGTTCCCTATCGCCTTTGGATATATTCTTGTCCATGTGCCTCCCATTCCATGCCTTCAAGCATTTTGTTCTCCTGTTCCCTATCGCCTTTGGATATATTCTTGTACATGTGCCTCCCATTCCATGCCTTCAAGCATTTTGTTCTCCTGTTCCCTATCGCCTATGGATATATTTTATACTGATTTGTTTGTGTATTATACAAATACTTTATGATAAGTGGTTATTGAAGGGACAACTTTATTAAACTTCTGACCATAAAACATTTTATGATGGCATTTTGATTATTTCCACATTGCAAAGCAAAAGATAGTGGAGGCTAACGTTCTACGTTGAGAATTCTTCAAATTGGAGTTAAAAACAGTGCATGTTGTGCCTATTAAGCTCGTTTATAATGCATTTGGGCGTGGTTGACAGAAAGGCTAATGGGATTTTTTTTGTCATGTATGCAGAGTTGGAACAATAAATTCTGGGAGCAGAAGTATTTTAAATGCTGGATATATATAATGGGCTAGTCTATTTGATAACACAAGGTGGTTTTGGAGCACCATTATAAAATTTAGGGAGATTTTTTGTAAAAGTTGCCAATGTGATCTTTAATATTTCTGGCATGATTCCATGTTTATGAATTAAGCTATTGAAACAGTATTTTTGTTCATTGTTTATTTTTTGACAGTGTTTCTGATGGATAAGATAAATCTATGAAGATGGTGTTGTTGCGTTTGCCGTCTGAGAATCACTAGGTGTTAAGTTGTTGCCGTACTGAGCTGTAAGCAGGGAGCCATTAACACCAGACAGCGGCATAATTTTCAATTTTTCGGTGGAATCTTGTTTAAAGATTGATATTAAGTTATCTTGCAGCAGTTTCAGAAGTGAATTATTCTTATCAATTCCTTTTAACCAAAAATCTTTGCTTCCCGTAATATATCTGTTAGGTGGGAAAAAACAGAACTTTGTTGGAATTTATTGTGAAAAAACCTACAGTTTTGTGAATGGATTTATTTTCTTTATTGCGATTTTTGCATTAAAGTTTAAGAAAAATTTGGATACATGAAATCCAGGATTTTTTTTCTCACAATTGTGGATGTTTTAGCTAGATTTTTGTATGTTTCATGTGATTGGATTTAGATTTGGCACCAAAAATAATTTTTACTTGACTGCTGGGACCTTATTCACAAACATTTTAAGACTGAAATTCAGACTTAGACTTTAAAATGTTAAATATTCTTTTTGGTCCTACCTTGTTATTACAGGATCAATTTTAATAAAAATTGGCTTAAGTGTAGAGAGGGTAGTAACAATTATTCAGACAAAATTTTTTTCATTTAGATTTAATGAAAACGAAAGGCTGGTAAATTGACAATTTGCAATTTTTAAGTCCTAGTCTGACTTTAAGTCTTAAAATGTTTGTGAATAAGACTCCTTGTGAGAGGGCACAGACGTTTGTTCAGGACCTATATGATATCCTCAAATTCACTTAAAATGGTTACTTGATTCTTGATTCTAAGCATCCCATTTCTTGCGAAGAAAATTCAGCTATTAAATCTTCATGTTTCTTGGCAGCAGTTGGTTTAGTTTGATTTATGTTACTATGGTTTTTAATGACTGACATAAAGGCTTAATCTCTTGGCTGCAATTCGCTTGCTTATAAGTCTGTTTTAGAGCTTTAATTAGATTTAGTTGTCTTCTGATATTTATGGTTGGTTTATGTAACTAGCTTGCAGGTATATCATGTATGTTGGCTTTATTGTTCTGTACTGATTATTGCTTGGTACATTGGCTTGCGTTTTGGCTGCAACTTTCATCTTGCTACTGACTTTATTTTTCTGCATTGTGCCAAAAATGTGCAATGTCAGGTCCTTCCTTTGATTGGTTAAGGGGCAATTAGTTGGTACTTTGTTTTGAAATGTTCTTTGGCAACCTGTCTTTTAAGTAGGGTGACTGTTGTGTTTCTTTAGTAAGCCTGGTTTGTGATATGTTGCCTGTTGGTAGTGTGTACTAACATGAAAAAAAAGCAAGTTTGCCATGACTTGATTTTAATCAGGGGCAGGCAACTGTTGTCTATTGGTTTTTCACATTTGAAGGAGAGAGAGCATTTATAAAGTACAATGTATATATAGGTATTAATTGTGTCACAATTATAGAATAAAATTTATTCATAAAAATTCAGAATTTGATATCACTAACAAATTACATTAATTTATGTATTTGGCTTCAAAAGGATGTTGCTTTAATTTATTCATGAACAGTTTATAAAATTGAATGACCTACCATCAGCTTGTGTATATTTGATGTTCCTTTTAAATATCCTCATATTGTTAAGTATGACACAATATACAGCATATGGTGACATATAAAAATTACTCAATGATAATTGCCAGTATTTTTACTACTTGGTCATGTTTGTTGCAAAGCTGAGAAGTCTCTGATGCAGTGTTTTTTGTATGCTTATTAAAGTCTGTTGCATCTTTGTAGCTGTTTCCAAATGATAGATGTCCTGCTTATCCAATTCATTTGCTCAACGTTTTTATAGGAGGTTATTAAAATATTGCTGAATCAGATGAATATTAGCCTGGCCTACAGCTGGTACTGTTACTGATTGCGAGACTCGGTAATCCATGCCAATTTGACTACTGGTCTGTTTTCGGGCATCCTGGAAGTACGACACTTCTGTGTGTCATCTCAAAACCATAATGGTGTGTCTTTTCCTATATGTAGGTGCTACCATGTCTTACCAGGCTCTCCCGGCACCTGGCCCCTGGGGATCTCCTTGATCTTTCTTAAAGTACAACATTATGTAGCAGCACAGTTACCTGGTAGCTGGGCATCTAAAGCTCTGTTGAGGTGCAACATTGTGAGGAACCCTGTAGGAGGTGGCAGCACAGTTACCTGGCAACTGGGCATCTAAAGCTCTCTTGAGGTGTAACATTGTAAGGAATTGCATAAGGGGTTGCAGCACAGTTACCGGGCTGCTGTACCTCTTCTTAAGCTCTCTTGAAATGCAACATTTTCAGGAAGCCTTTGGGAAGTGCCAGCACAGTTACCCTGGTTGTTGTACCTCTTCTTAGGCTCTCTTGAAATGCAACATTTTGAGAAACCCATTGGGAGGTGGCAGCACAGTTACCCTGGTTGTTGTACCTCTTCTTAGGCTCTCTTGAAATGCAACATTTTTAGGAACCCTTTGGGAGGTGGCAGCACATTCTTGAAATGTGTCACTTTGAGGAAACCTATTAAAGGTGTTTGCTCCTTTACCTGGATGTTGTGTCTCTTCTTATAAGCTCTCTTGAGATGTGTCATTGTGGGGACACCTGGAAGAGATGGCAGCACAGTTACCTGGCAGCTGGGCATCTAAAGCTATCTTGAAATGCAATATTTGAGGAAACCTGTTAAAGGTGTTTGCTCATTCACCTGGATCTTGTGCTTCTTCTTAAGCTTCTAACAACCTCTTGCCAGGTTTTTATGGTTATGGTGTGTCCTTTTGGAGGTGCAAACACCTTCTACCTGTGCTTATGTATACATATGATGCAATAAATGTTGTGATATCATATGTTTTTGATACAGCAACTGACAAAACATGTGGTTTTGTGTTAGAAACTTGTTACAATTGCTGATAGATTGATTATTTCAGCTGATTAGAATTTTATATTCCTATTTTATATTTTACCTCACCATATTATCTCTATACATTTTACAATAAAGCTTAATGATTGTAAAGACCCTTGAATTTTTATAGTAGTTCTGATGTTATTTTTGGAAAAAAGATGGCCGACTCTGATAAAACCCTGGTGTGATGTAGAACATTAATTACTCCAGGTATGAGAATAAAGAATAAGTACCTGGAGATGGATTTTATGAAAGGCAAGATGAATTGCAAAGGAAATGAACCCTCTAGGCAGTCTTCTGGAATCCTGCTGAGATGTTTTCAAGTAAACCTTGCTTCTGGAGATAAAACCTGGCATTTTTTATGGGTTTCTTTGACTTGGTTACATGACTAAGTTGAAATATTGCTGTAACAGGTTATGTGAGGTAATTCATGAATGAAATACATAGATAATGATAATCAAGTGATTCCCTCCTACTGTGTCTGTCTGGTTCATTCATGAATCTTCGTTCAGTTCTGTAGTCCCTGCTGAAATTTTGACCTCTTCAGGAGGTCTTTTTTTTTAGCTTTGTGCACTCATTATTAACCAGTCTTTGACATAAAGTTAAAACAGTTGTACCAAAATTGTCAAAACAAGGTATTTTGAAATGTTTTTGTGTTAACATATGGACTATTTTATGGTTACCCAATTTTAAGTTTGGTTGCCAAGGCGTTAACAACCCAATACCCCTTCAACTACCCTGTGGCAGTTCACTTATTTCCTGTACGCCATTTGTTTGCAATTTCTGTTCTGTTTCATGAACCTAAAAAGAATGATTAATGCTGATATCAATGATTTTGTATTTCTGTATGTGGGATTTCACATTTTGGATTAAATCTTTTAAAACAAATTTCTGTTGTCTGACTGCCTATGTTTTAATTTGGTTGAAAAGGACTTAAAAGGAAACCCTATTGACATAAGTACTCTGGGTGTCATCTTGTGACACTGTGTAATATAGATGTTAAATGTCAATTAAGATCGACCAGTGGTTTAATTAAAGTAATTGAAATGTATACTTTAAAAGAGATGTGTATTAATTAAAACGAATCCCGTGGAAAGCTAAAACTTTTTAGGTGTCATAACTTTGGTCTCAATAGATGAAATTGGTATCAATACCGGCTAGTGCTTTCAAACTTTCATTTTTGAAGAACTCCGACAAGAGTTCAAGTGGAAAGTCCCTTCAAATGTTTCTCAGTTAGCTTTAAACCTGTCATGATGGACTTCAGGTTATTCAATGAATGTTAACGTATTGACAACCAAAGATTTCTCACATATATCTTAAGTTTGTGATTGTTTGAATTTATCTGGATGTTGAGCAATTTGTTTTGTAGATAAATAGGAACAAGGGGTGATCAATCTTTCTGGATTACTTCCACTCGTCTGTAGTTTGACTCTAATTGTTTCAAATATGTGATGTTCAAATTTATATTGACTGTTACCTAGTAGCTCACCTGTGTCTGAAGGACTGCTGTGAAGTGTTAGAATGTGGCAATGGTCATCCTTCTGTCTGGTTGTCAATATGTCTTTCAAACAACTTCTCTAGAACTACCTGAAGAAATTTAACCATATATTGCTGCTAGTTTTATTGGATTTTGAAATTGGCTAAAGATGGCCCTGAACTCCTTAGGTACCAGATGGTGGGTGCCCTATAGGTACAAGTAAGGGATACTCATTAAAAGACTTTTTCTCTGGGTCTAAGGTAGTTGAACCAAATGTGTTGGAGGCATCCTATTGTGGTAGGGATTCAAAATTGTTCAAGTGATATTTCTGACATTCCTGGAGCAAGGAAAGGGGTCGGGCCTCTTTGTCTCCAGTGCTACTTCCTGGCATTCAATGGTGTTTAAAATTACTTAGGAAGCATTCTTAGCTGGTGACTGTTCACTGTCATTCTGTTAGTTCATATGATTTCAAACGAAACTTGAAAAACCAGGTGAGTGATACAAGCCTGATGGCCTCTTGCATTGAAATGTTTAAACGCTTTCGGATGAAAGGAACGAAGCAATTTTAGGTGATTATTTGAAATAGCCAACTGAGTGTCTTAAACTATGTTCTTAATTGGTTTTAATTGGAATTTATGGACAATTTAGGATAAGTAATTGAGAATAAATGATGATAATAAATGGGGTAGGCCGAGTACGCTGAAGAATTTCAATTCGTAGGAACTGAATAATTTACTTTATTTGCTTTATACATGAGCAATGTTATGAACTAGTTTTTCTGCATTTAGTGGAGCTACATCCATGCTGAGCAACACACTGGCTGGTGAAAACTTTGGCTGTTGTTGCGAGGTTGATGCTCTATAGAGGTTAAATTGATAGGAAATTTCTTACAACTTATACTAATCACTCCTCAATGGTCGATTCCTCAGGTACTAAACAGTACTTGTGCCAAAATCAGGGATTGGGAAGCCCTGCCCTATTATATGGGGCTTGAACTCAAGAACTTGTTTGTTTTGAGTTATAAGAATCCTCGGTGATTCCCAATGTTTGGTTTCATTCAAGCGTAAGAATTTACCGATCAGCTCACATTGCTGTAACAAATGCTCATACAATATTCTTTGCTAAAGAGCTATTTATCATGATACTCAACCATGTGAGCATGCCATATCACTGACAAATTTACTGAGGTTTTAATAATTTGATATTCTGTTATGAATGGGTTGAGCTGGATTGCTATAGATAAAGTTGTGAGTGAAAAATCAACATGGCTTTTCTTGAATCATTCATTGCGATAAACATGGCATCAACAATACCAGCTGCTGCAGATGATATCTTTGTGTTGAGGTGTTCTTGTTAAAAGGAATATACTGTTTATTTCTCTGGAAGCACATGGATAAATGATGGAGAATATTAAAAATTTACAGCAAGGTGTGTAGGAGTTTCTGGATAATTTGTGGAAGCCACAATTCGTAGTATTTTTGGAGTAATTGCTCTGAAGCGAAGTCAGATTGGCAGACTCACTTGAGTCTGGGAGTATGTTGGAATTTCATGATGAGATTTCCAAATAGTCGGGTTTTGCGTGTATTGCTCATTCTGTATTTTGGCTGTGAGTTTTGGATTATATGAGTCAGAAAAATCAGCACTGTTGGAATAAGTCTTGGATGGATTAATTGTGATTTTAAGAAAATATTTCTTTTGAAAATTGAATTTTGTTGTCGGAATGTTGGGGATTGTTTACATACTGTTTTGGTGCGAATGTCAGTCACCTTATAAGTTCAAGTTTATGGACTGTGTTGAATCATGTCAAATGGATACTTTAAATTCTGGACTCTCTGTGTAGACATCACGTTGTTATGACAACCTTAGATAATTTGCTGAATAAACTTAAACAATTCACCTACTATTTACAACTTTATATCTGAAGAGCTAGGCAATTAAACTGACAGCTGAATATACAAATACATAGTATATACTTCTATCATCTATGACACTTGACTGTTTGGATGAAAATTTGGAGGATATCCAAAAGAAATGTAAAAAGATAGTACTTCAATTTTCATACCATTCAGCCATGTACAACGATAAAGATTAAGACTTTTTCCATAGAATTGAGTTCTTTTGGGGTATTTTCCAAAAAAAAGAATTTTTTGGGGGATATTTTGAAAATTATACATAATTATCTCCCTTTGCTCTGTGTATAAATTTCTCTTGCGTTATTTCAAATTACTTCCCTTTATAGAATTTATTATGACATGATTACCTCCCTTTGTTAAATTTTAAATGCATTATCTTTGTAATATGCGTAGTCATGAAAACTATGGTAGGTATATGAATACATTAATTAGTGACAAGTGTATTTCTTATTTGACTTCATTTTGTGGCAGAGTACACTATTCATTTTGTAAGAAATAAGGTCAAGCTCAAATTTGATGTTTATAGAGTTTTTCGGAGTGTGTGGAGCATGTAGTTTAAAAATATTGGAACTCGCTGGTTTGGACGCTTTGATTTTTGGGACATAATTAATCTTGTTTCCTTTTGGACAGTTGTGACATTTTTAATGTACTAGTTTTATCTTGTTTGGAACTTTTCACTTTTTGTTTTGAAAAATGTACAACATTGTTGGGGATATATCAGAAAAGCTCATTGTTTACATATTCCTTGACGTTATCATTGAAACGTGAGTTTATTTGAGTTGTAAGTCAGTGTGGGTATTGTAATTTATATGTAAATAGTTATTTCGTTATAAACTACAAAAATTCTCAAGTGAAGGTAGATTTTTGTATTCATTTTGTCGAAATGAACAGAGTTATTGTTCTTGACTTTAAGTTTAGTTGGTGATGATGCGAAATCATTTAGTAGTTTTATGGTTGTTTTATTTTATTCTTATAATTCTATTGAAAAGAGCCGTCGAAAGTCACAGAAATGCAAAAATTCAGGGACCGTTTTTTAGTATACCTGAAACACAAGGTGCTCGAGAAGAACTATTCTGATCTGCACGCTGTCAAACACCTCAATTCTTTGCCAATCATCTTGAAACTTCCACTGAATCAATAATGTTTGATAATTGGCAATATTGCTTTTGTAACACGAGAGTTGAAGCCCTTGAATTAATAAAAAATGCCTGGTCGGGTATTTTCAACACATTAACAGCCACATTTCTTGAGAACTTGCAAGCCTTAAGTTCCAAGCACTCCAAAAAATTCTCTGGTACTTGGTTTAGCGTTACAGTGCCATGACATTGCCCTCTTGTTTCGAAAAAAGGGCAATCTGGCTTGCCACTCCACACCTGTTTAGCCATATGCATTTCCTTGTCAGTTACGGCTCATTGCTATAAGTTAAGGTTGAAAATGCCCGCTAGAGAAAAGTCGTAAAATGTGTTCCTGTTAAGATTTTGTTCCCACAAAGTTTTCGTGAACATATTGTATATATCACTTGGTTTTACCTCAATGACTGTTGGGCGCTATTTTAAGTTTAATTTGGTCATTTAACTGTCATCTTTATGTTGTTATCTGAGCATTAGAAGTGTAACTGAATACGAAGTTAGTCTGATTATACAGTATTTTTGCACCCAACTTGTGAATATGACGGATAAATTGGCCATTATTTATTCTCACTGGTGTGGTTGATTCTAACACATGGACGACAGTTTGATTTAAATCCCTCCGATGTTTTCGTGATTTTAACTTCATATTTTCGTACAGTGGATTTTGTTCATATAATTCAAACTTTGACTTCTAAGTTTGTGGATGTATTTATAGTGTTAAGAGACTATTGTGTCAGGTTTCTGCCTTTGAATTGTCAAAATTTGGAGTGGTATTTTTTACCATAGAATGTTTTAATGAATTATTTTGAAAATTTCGTGTTGTTTCATCTTGATATAACGTCATAATTTGGCAATTTGTTCTGTTTTGCAATTTGTTTCATTTTTAGGACAAAAGGATGTGAATATTTCTCTAAACGCTTGAATATGTTTGTGCACATGTATATAATAATACTTTCTTTTTTTTAAATTTTATTCACTCTGATGAAGTTGTATACTGTTTATTTCCTAAGCTCCAAAAGGCTAAGAAAATTTAAAAGTTTCCAAATACATAGTGTAGTTTTTCACACAATTCGCATGTGTCGATGAAGCGATTGCCATGTACACCAGAGGTCCTGTGTTTGAACTGCGGTCCAGCTGCATATTTTTCTGATTCTATGACAGGTACCTAATCGTAGATTTTACCGCAGCTAGAATATAAATTATTCAATATGAATAATGTGACCTTTGGCTTCGATTTTATTTTGTGTGTATTACATTTTCGTGGATTTAGAGGACCGGGGTCTATTAACTTTTAGATCTACGTGCAAATAATCATTTCTATGTAGAAGATTTCATTAATTTCGATGTCTTGTTTGCTTTACGCCGATGTGTGACAGTACTTTTGCTTTGTTTTATTTGATATCCCCGAATACGTGAGATTTACCGAGTCATCATGGGAAGACAAAGGGTTGTATTGTTTATTCAATATCTCCTACTGTTTTTTAAAACTTCAAAGTACAAACATATTGCTTTTTTTAGCTGAATAAATAATATTTTTTTCATTTTGTCTGATGTAATAAAATGTTCTCGGTTTACACCTGGGCATTCGATCCATGGGCTCATGTTGAGGTGGGCACCAGGGGCTTTAAAAGGGATTTTATGATTGACTTTAGGGGATGAAGGGATGATTATGCTGGAATAATTTGTTTGTTCTTGGATTTTTATATTGTTTGGGGTATTTATTTTGGAATACAGAATTAATTTTTTTCTTCAAAAAACCAGTGCAGTTTTGATGTACACCGGTCGAAATTTTGTTAGAATAACAATTTTAATTCAGCAGTTAGAGCGCTTTGCTATTTACTTGAGGAGGACAGGTGTGCACATATTATAAGGTAGTCGGCCAATGAAAATGTGTTTTAGAAAATATTGACCAGTAGAAATCAGGTACACATTAATGGTATTTTTTACTAATTTTTGATGCTTTTAATGTTTTTTCTATCTTCTGTTACCTCAAAATTAAGATGATGAAAACAGTGAATGAGGGCTAATTCTAGTCGAGCATTTTTAGGGGCTTAGGCCTTAACTACTCTCTCATCTGCTTCCGTTATCAGTTACCAAGGTCTTGTCATGGTTAATTTTATGGTGCGGCTGAGAAAATGACATTTCATTTTGAAATTACTTTGTATCTTCTGGTACAAATGTTTTTCTAATAAAATATTCAGCACTTGTTGTTTGTCTGTTCCAACAAAACTCGATTAATCTTGCACTTACCAGGAAAGTGTTTTGGCAAGTTCAAAGAAATGCTAGCATCTGACAATGGAGTGGAATTCAAGAATGCTTCTATGTCTTGGCTGCTGTCTTATTGACTGGAATTGTTGAAATTCCATAACAGTAGGGAGACAGTTAGGGTCAGGGGTTAGGGGAATTCCCAGGATTCACACACTCCAGGATTTACTTTAAAATCTAATGAAGCTGTCTGTTAACAAGGTGTGTTAGTTCTTATAGTCTTTGATTGGTTTCATGTGTTCTTTCACTAGAATCAGGTTGGTGTTACCTACAAGGTCAAGGTCACAGGAAAGGGAGCTAATCCACTTCGATAACAGTTGTCTCTTACTGCTTACGTCCCTTGTTTATTTAAAAAAATCAACTTCCAAGTTTCATTGCATATTATTGTTAGAAAAAAACATATTTAAACACAACTTGCTGATTTTACGACTTGTTTCACTCAATTTGTCAACTATGAAATTTAGCATTTGCAAACATAACCCTGTTTACGGTGTTTACTTTATTAAAATGTGATCAATGAAAATTAATTCTGTATTCCAGCATTTATAATTATTGCATATTGAGGAAGTGTAATTAGCATCTGTTTTGTGTGATGTATTGGGAGTTATAAATTTATGAACAAGGTGTCGGCTATCTATTTTTGTGTTTATTTTGTGAGTTTTCACAGTTTGATACATGTATGTGTTGTACTAGTAATTGATGGACTGGATTGGGCAATATGATATTTATTTGCTAGTGACCTGGGTGATATGACCTTATTGTATAAATAGTGTTTGATAGAAATACCTGAAAACAATATTGTCAGACAGAGGTTAGAAATAACTTGATTGTCAATGCTGTGTGAAATGTTTTTAGCGTCAGATTTAGGTGTAAAATTGTCGAATAGAATTTGATACGAGGATCATCTTTTTTTCCCAGATATGAAATTTTGCTTCTATCTCGTTCATACGGTATTTTGTACCAGTAATGTAGGCCGTAAATTACGCTAAATTGTGAATAATTTGAAATAAATGTGACTTGTTTTTGACAGGAACACTTTATGAGTGAAGCTATAATAGCGAATATATTCTCGCAACCTTTGTGATTTGAATGGCTGTATGTATATATATGTGACAATAGTGAGGAGTTTAGAAAAGGAAAGAACAAGTTGAACGTATGAAAATACCTTCCTTTCATGGATGTTTACTTACGGGAATTGGGGTGTAAAGTATACATAGATTGATCTTGATGTACATTGTTATTTAAAATGTGCGTTTGAATATACTGGATTGATAATCATTCACTGACAAAATAGGTGTACATTCTTCAAAAGGGGCTGCCCTTTAAATGGATATATTGTTCCCTTTACACCAGTTACAATGAAGGAGATTGGAAAATTATGCGGAGGTTGTTTTGTTCACCGAGAATCACCAGATATGGACAAGGCACCGTACAAAGGGGTAATGTTTTATTCTTTGTATAATTGCAGTAAAAAAGGGTTTTGCACCAGTATGTATTGCATGGGGATAGATGTATTGTATTTTGATAAGTTTTGATCCTTGGGATTTCAGCTGATAGGGACATGGGGATTAGGTAAATTGTGGTCTTTTGTTAACACAGGTTGAACTTATGTCCAATTCTGTGATATGTAAACATTACTTATATAAATAGCGTTGAGTTGGATTTAAAAATACTATGACATCGGTGAGCGAGATATCAAACTTTAAAAGTGCAATAAAGTCCCTAACCTTGACATTTAACTAAAAAGACCCGGAATTCTTTCATTGCAACATAACCTTGACATTAAACTAAGGCAACCAGAAACCCGACATTCTTTCACTGAAACATAACCTTGACATTTAACTAAGGCAACCAGCAACTCAACATTCTTTCACTGAAACATAACCTTGACATTTAACTAAGGCAACCAGCAAGCCAGCGCTAGGCTAGTACTGATGAGGTTATGGTTTTGAGTCTCAGATAACAATTTCTGCTGCGATTTTTTTCCAGGGTCTGCAAACAATTGGCCTTGAAAATAATTGTTGATACATGTATTATCAATTTAAAAGCCTTAAATGTTAAACAACCATTAATCCTTTGATTATAGCCTGCATGTGTCACCAGGAACAATAAAATGCAATAAAACTACAATTTCATGCATAATAAAGGATAACATTAAGAATCTTGCTTCAAATGCCTTCATGGCAAACAAGTGCATTAGTTTGAATTAACATATGGTATAAAGCCTATATGTGCATATTTATATTGTTGACATATACGGCTCAGGTATTTGCCACTGTACTTAATAATATTTCATGGCCGAGTTCTCCAAATGTAAAGTAACCTTTTGGTTGTTGTTTCCTTAATCATCCATAAAGCTACGTATATGGTATGTCATGCTTTGCTGGATTTAATAGTTTGTTGTAAATTGTATGAAGTTTGAGGGAGAGCTGTATGATGAAATGCTACCGGCTCGGTGGGTAGAGACTGCTTGCCTTGGCTGTGGGAGGTTGTGGGTTTGATTCCTGATAACAACATATAGGAAAATCCTTTGACTTGTTGCTCTTGCTTGCCTTGGCTGTGGGAGGTTGTGGGTTTGATCCCTGATAACAACATATAGGAAAGTACTTGGACTTGTTGCTCTTGCTTGCCTTGGCTGTGGGAGGTTGTGGGTTTGATCCCTGATAACAACATATAGGAAAGTTCTTGGACTTGTTGCTCTTGCTTGCCTTGGCTGAGGGAGGTTGTGGGTATGATCCCTGATTACAACATAGGAAAGTCTGTGGACTTGTTGCTCTTGCTTGCCTTGGCTCTGGGAGGTTGTGGGTATGATCCCTGACTACAACATATGAAAGTCTTTGGACTTGATGCTCCCATGCCTTTGCTTGACATTTTGAGGGTTGCGCTAGGAATGGTTCCTTCAGGTCAATGGATAATGTAACCTGGGTGTGGTATCGTGTCAAGTGCCCATGACATGACACGAAATGGTATCCCCATGTGACAGCAGGGGTATGTATATCTGCTGCAAGTAGATGCTGGCTCCATATGAATTGTTGATTGGATGTTCAAACAAAATAAATGATGGTATAGAGGATCATTACACATATTTTGTTACGCAATAAGCGGGTCTTTATAACTCCCATTTCACAGGACACAGAGTGCTTGCAAATTATCTTCTCTTCTGATCCTGCTCATACAAAGCACACATTATACTCTCATCTATTATGTATTGTTTATGCCTTTGCACTCCGTTGTAATCGTTTGTTCCAATTTTGTAATGTATATCGATTGTCTCCCTTCATTTATTTAACAAATAGCACAGTTACTCCCCTTTGTTAATCAAATAGTTTTGAAGACTAAGTGGAGTTAACTCTGATAATATTATTTTGATGATTACAGGCCTCTAATCATGGATCGAGGTCAAAATATGTCGAATTCTCAGGGCAGTTACCACCCTTTATATCTTTGTACCTTTTTTAAGTAATAAAACATAACCTGAAGTTGCAGTTATCTTCTCCTGTTCTATTTAAACAAGGGAGCATACTCCAGTGGTTTATAAAGAATTACTATAACACTGCACTTAGCACTTGCACTCAAACCTCAGATTTTCACTCAAAGGAAGTGAATGACAAAGAAAACAGAGCTTTATAAATCCCTGAGACTTCTCAACACAAGGTAAATGAACAGTGCTGAATGCTGAGCAATTTTTAATTCCTTGGGCCTGATTGGATTACAAGAGAACAACAATTTATCTCAATTTGTTATTCCCTTGCAGACTTAATTGCATAATTTGTTGGTGCTAAATACATGCGATTATTGACATTGTGTTGACAGACAGTCAAATTTATCTTTTTCCACAAAAGCAAAAGTTCAATAGACACCGGTGATCAGTAGATTGACAAGATAACTTGGTTGCCGTGGGCTATGTCACTCTACTCAACATAGTTACAGTCAAAATTAATGACATATCAATTAGATCAAACTCACCCAGCTGTTAATTACATGAATTGTATTCACATACTTTATGACATTGTTGACACATTGTGTGGCATGGAGATGGGTACTTGATCACTTGCTGGTGAAGTATTATTCTCTTGTGTTGTAATCTTCACTCCTGTTTCTGACATGAGGTGTTCGGGTCTGTCTTCTATGTTTACTTTGCTGTCTGATTAAGCATATATACATACAGTCCAGCCCTTTTTTATGGCAAATTTGAGGCCGATTTGGGGCCCCATTCCCCAAAGAAAAAGTATATATTTTTCCCTACTTAGAAAGAAATTTCTTTGCCATTGCCTTTGATGGCTGCCAATTGCTTCCTTGAAAGCCACCTAGGGGTAATAAGAATACCCCTTTGCATCTCTACTTTAAGTCCAACAGAACTGTTTATTTTTCCTGCTGAATTTGTTATACCCTTTGTACTAAAGTAAGGTATCCCCTTGTCTCACTGCACTGAAAACATGAGCCTGAGGTTTTGAAACTGTGTATTTTAACCAGTCTCAGAATGAAGCCTTTCCATTGGTCAATCTTAAATCTGAGCTCAGAAACAACCAATCAAAGGCTTGAGCTTTGAGACTGGTTGGCAACAAGCTCAGTTGTATTGTCATGGTGAATACATTGTTGTTCATTCATATATAAAATCTAATTTATTTGTTAAAAATTTATGGTTACTATACTGTTTAACCCTTTTGACATTACAAAAATAGCCTTATTATTCTAATATCATATTTTATTTGCATTTTATTCAAATTAAAACCAAAACATCATCAATTTTCCATTGTATGTAAAAAGAATTTGCAAAACAATTTCCTTTGAAATAAAAATAAATTTTATGTTGACTGACTTATCACACTTTTGGTTCAAATTCTCATGTAAGTGATGAAACGGCATACTAATGAAATTCGAAACATTTTTTTGGCATGCAAAATATTCAGACATGCACAACTGGTTTTGCGTCTGCGTCAACTTGAAGATGTTTCTTTTTTCCGTCTGCTGTTCATTTTATTGTACAAAATGTTACTTTTTACACTGTTAAATGTCTTGTTATCTGTCAAGGAGAGAAAACATCACAAATCTGTTGGTGACAGAATATTGAAAGTGGATAGGCCACGGGGACTTATTTTGAAATATAATCAAGTTGTTGAAACAGTTTTTATCAAGAAGAAAAAAGCAGACATATTTTTTGCATTGTTGACTTCGCAATTTACATTCTTTCCTAATGATCGATTGTTTTAAAAGCTGCTCTTGGCAAAATAGTGCATTTACTGGGGCCTTGAAAACATTTGAAAATCTACTGATGGCGTAACAGATTGATAGTAATTTGAAACATGGTATTTTAGAGGAGCAATGAACTTTAGAATGCAGTAATAAAATGAATTATGTTGTTTTCTCATTTGCATACATTTGCTTGATGTATCGGTCTATATGAAAAGCTCTTAGGTGCTTTGAAATCTGACTGGTTCCCCTCTGACAGAGAATGATTCCTACTGAATAATTGACAACTCTGTCAAGGACTATAGTTCATTGTAAATAGTTGACCAATCTATGTTATGGAATGGTTCCTAGTAAAAAGTTGACCAATCTATGTCATGGACTGGTTCCTAGTAAATAGTTGACCACTCTTTTGTCATGGAATGGTTCCTAGTTAATAGTTGACCATTCTTTTGTCATGGAATGGTTCATAGTAAATAGTTGACCACTCTTTTGTCATGGAATGGTTCCTAGTTAATAGTTTTCCAATCCTTGACTTGGACTTGACATACTGGTACTTTGAAATACTTGACCACTCTTTTATATAGACTGGCTGAATCACTGTAAACAGTTCTCCGTCGATGTCTCAAAATTGATATAAATTCGACCCAAAATTTATTATCTAAATCATTTTTATAAGGCATAGTATACTTTTACTGGGAACAGTCAGTTTGTACATACACATGTATACCATAGATTCCTCGAACAATAGATGACTCGAACTAATTGCTAGATCCAAAGGTAGTTTGAGGTTCGAAGTTGAACTGTACTTAATTTTCTCATACAATTTATCATCTCTCTCAGATATCATTATACATCCATTTTTGTAATTGATGTTTCAAATGAGGTTAGTATTTTGTGTTATTTATTCTCTATTTTAAATGGTCCATTAATTTTCTGCCCAAAATTATTATGTATAAAAAAACGCCTACTCATGCAAATAAAAAGTAGTCAAGCTTTGAATTGATAACTTGGTACTTTAAAGTTCATTGCCCTTCTAGTTCTGAATGCTGCAAAGTGTACTTTGACTTGTTTATGTTAAAATACCAATAACCACGTTATTCACCTATATGGATCGACTCAGATCAAAAACAACTTCAATCCAGAAACCTCTTTAAACTGGACTTTTCTTGTTCGCAAGTTTGCTTGGTTTAATCAGGCATGAGAATTTTCTACGTATTTACAGAAATTCGCTAATTTGACGGTCGCAAGGACCTATTTTAAGACAATTTAAGTCATCTTAGATGCTTAAAAACCAGTAGCTTCAGCAGCCCCCTCGACCCCTTGCCGAATTTTCAGCTGATTTTGAAATTTTGCTTTACAGGACCACCTCAAAATTAAGACCACATTTTTCAAGTCTATTTTCACTGTTTTGTTCTTCATTCAACCTTCATACTAGAAATACCTCAATAAGAAGATAAGTTTTCAAGGGCCCCCAAGAGTGGCTGTATTATTGAGGTTTTACTGTGCATGTATACCTGGAGCATTGCAACCTGCCTTCTAATTACCTTGCCAATTAATTAGTTACCTTCGTGCATAACTTACTCTGCATGAATATATGATTTAAAAAAAAAATGTTTATCTTACCCTTGAAGATTTTAGTTGCCTTAAATATGCCAGACTGTTGAGACAGTTTAAGACCTTTTGATGTGTGATGGTCGCATATTGACTCAACTTATACATTTTTGTGGCGGTATTAAGCTGTCTTCCCACAGTTGTTGTAGCAATCACCACCTACATAGGAAATTAAAAATGAAGGCAAGATTGATTGATATAAGTGGTTTCAAAGCAGTATCATGATTGTAATTTGAGATCAAACATCAAAGAGACATAGATTTTATATCATGAGATTTGCCAAATGTTTATATATCAGTTAATGAAAAAGAAAAAATGGCAGAGATATTTGTACACATTTTTCAACTTGAATTGTAAACTGTGTTAAACTTTAGAGATGTTGTTGAAATGAAATTAGTGGCCTGTATCTATATACCGTACTATACAGTAATTATTTATATAATAGTGCATTTATTTAAAAGCGACTTTGTTTCTTTAAGTTCATGTATGACTGAATTCTTGTTTTTGCCATTTGTTTGTGGATATGAAATAGTCTATAGATCAAAGACCAAGTAACAAATAAGTCCCACATTTACAATACTTACCTCCCTTGTTCTGAATAGTCGGACATTTTTATAGGCAAATATCCTTAAATTTTATAGGGAATATAATGTAAACGATGATAAAATCAAATAATGTATATGAAAATAACTTATTCATGCTCATCTGGACAGATGGCTCAGAAAGTTGAAGAAAAGTGGTTGTCACATGCAAATTCTCTTGGTATTTTCTCAATTATCACATATGAAATTATTTAATAAGTAAGGGAAGTAACTGTGTATCACCCTATGGAATGAAAGGGAGGTTATCCTGTCCTGAACTTTGCAACTGTGGTAAAACAATACTAGCTTTACCAAGGTAACTAACATTTTTAGGTGCTTTGATTTATATGCCTAGTTTTCCTATATATCAAGGGAAGCAACTCTATAGTGAAGCTTCTTAATTTATAGAAAGTGAGTCTATTGACTGGTTCTTCCTGTGTGCAGAGAATTTGTGCATATTGCATTCAGTATATTACTTCTTTTATAAATCTTGGTATAGCAATTATACAGTTTAACTTATTAAAGGGAAGTTTTTCACTTAAGGGTTTGCTTTTTTAAACAAGGGAAACAACTGTGCTTATTTTATTATATGCTGAAAACGATCATTGATTTTAAAATGATTTATCAGCAAAATTTGAGGAAATATTGGACTACTAGTAACATGTTTAAAAGGGTGATAGGAAATGCCCTTTTTCTAGTCGTATCTGCTGAAATGCGCGTGTTAATGCAAAATGCAGTTTATACAACCTTGCTATTCTAGTCAAGATTATTCTTGTTGCAAATTTTTTTGGCCTTATAATTACATAATTACCTAATTTATAACAAAAAGCTGTCATCTTACCACAGATATTGATTGTTTGTGTTGAGTGTTATGAAGACAATTTACCTTCTTAATGGCCACTCAGAACGCTATTAGCGAAGGGTTTATTTGTCAACTGTGATGTCATTGTACATTCTTTATAGCAATTTATTTCCCTCTGATTACATTCAAAGTTTAAATCTTATTTACTGATAACCCGTCTTATTATGGTCTGATTTTCTTGGAAAAAATGGACCCATCTTATTATAGTCTGATTTTCTTGGAAAAAATGGACCCATCTTATTATAGTCTGATTTTCTTGGAAAAAATGGACCCATCTTATTATGGTCTGATTTTCTTGGAAAAAATGGACCCATCTTATTATAGTCTGATTTTCTTGGGGGAAAATGGCAACCACAGATGGAGGTCACATGCAATAACAATACAAAGGAATGCATCTGTAGAGGTTTAATATATGGCTATAATTGATTATAAATCTGAATTTGAAGACCAGTCTTGCTATTGGTCAATTTCTAGATTTTAATCTGAACCAACCAATCAGATGCTTGAGATTTCAGACTGGTCTCCAAATTCAGATCCATACATTGAAAACCTGATTTCTGTCAGGTAGATTTGTCTTTAAAGACTCTTTGACCTTAACATGTGCTTTAATGTTGTAGTTGTGACTTGGAAGCCTACACTCCCAACTTTCTGGATATTATGTTTGAGCTGTTGCTTAGTAACCAAAGATTAGGTCATGGAAGTACTCTGCTGTCTATGATAAGACTGTTTGACTAGAAACAATTCAGTTTGTGAAACTTTATGTGACCGGGTCTAGAACCATGCTGTATGGACATTGGTCGTCTAATGTTTGGAATCAATGCCTTGGATGTACATAGGCTGAGAGTGTACCATGTTGAACAATTTCAAAATTGTGTCAAATAGTTGTATAAGTGATATCATTCATGTTTGAATGGTTTTATAGCGTCTGTAATGATGCAGATCCGGTGTTAATGATGATATGATTTCCTGTCAGATCCTAAATGCCGTATGCACCTACATTTCATCCATTTTTATCCAGACTTGTTGTGTTCTGCCCTAGTGATTATTTATAAACTGTATGTCACATTTATATCTCAGTTCCATTAAAATTACATAAATATCATGGGTATACATTTCATGCTGCACAGATTAGGAAACTCTTCAATTATGAAAAGCAGTTAAAGTCTGCATGACGTCTGCTTACACTGCAATGCATAAAAAGCTAGCCGAAAGTAGGTGAAACTAAGCTTTTATATCTATCAAAGCAGACGGAAATCCAATTATGCGTTAGCGTTGGCATTTAATGTTGGAAAGTCTTCCTTTTTGCAGTTTAGCCAAAACTTTTTGTCACCGGAACGATTTGAATACTAAGGACAAACTTGGTAACTCTAAACATTCTGTAAGTTAATACAGCCTGTTTGCATTCATCTCTATGATTCATGAATTAAACTGCAACATAATCATTTTTAGTGCTAAGAGGAATTAATGTAAATTATATTTCTAAGAAGAAGTACCTGGGTTGTAACTACATGTATAGACAGGCATATGTTTTACGCCAATCCCCGATGTGTACAATAAATCATCATAAGTGAAAGAATGCATAAAAATATGCATCATTTGGCTATTTTGTAATCCACTAGAAGAAGGCCCCAAGAAACCCCTATTATTGTCATCCCTCAGGGCTCTAGAAAAACCACTAGCCTGACGTCCAGGACAAGTCCAATTGTGGATTTGGGCTACCAACAGTTGAGTTTGACTTAGTTAATCCGTACCATACCATGCTTGTAGAACTAGCCTCCTATGTCGGACAAGTCAAAATTAACATAAAGTAAATTTCTAGAGCCCTGCCCCTTTGAAAACCAACCCCACTTTCAGCGTTGCTGTTCAGTGTTTGCATTTTACTACACTGCTTGTATCCATGCAGAGAACATTTCAAAATCTTTCGAGCGCGCCTCTTATGGAACAAAATCTTGAAGAACTATATCCGACGTAATTAAAAATGCATCAGAAATGTCGGCTTTGACATGTCAAATTCTAAAAAAATACACTTGGCTTGATTTCGATTATTATTCTAATACCAATATTTGATTTATTAATTAAACTCTGAAGATATTGTGTTGATTAAAACACTTTGATTTCTGCAGTTTTGTAAGGTAATATCCTCTTCAGTCGCCTCCATTTTCGTAATATTTTGTTACGCTGTAATTTTGTATGAGATATATATCATCTTGCATTTAATGTATTTTCCTTTTTTGTGTGAGTTTTAGATGATATAATGATGTCATTCACTGCATACCTCCAACTGCTCTGAATAAATGCTTTCTGAATGTTCTATTAAAATAGCACAGCAGGATTAATCTATGGAAAGTATGAACATTATAAAATGACTTAAATGCAAGCGAAGAAAAACATGTCTTACACGTTTAAGCATATCTCACTAGGTGCGTTCATTCATCATCGCATACTTGTCATCTCGGTGACATAAACGGAGCGTTCCATGTCTCAACTTACCTCATAATTTCATAAAAGTGGGGATTAAGGTTCCATAATATGAGTTGATACTGATAAATTGTCTTCCTTTTTTGTTTATTTTTTACATTTTTTTGTCTGGTGATATGGTTGACCTGCTGAGAATTGGTAGATATGAATATGCCACTGCATTATCTCTCCTAACGCATGTTTTGCGTGTTTTTGTTCTCGTCCAAATGTGAATTTTGTGTGGGTATACTTTCATGCTGTGAACTATAATTACTTTGGGTGTTGCTTTATGACAAAGTATGTGTGAAAAGTCAGATTTTGAATTATTTCATGCACAGAACTCTGTACAAGTCATTGTTGCATGTCTTGATATATGCTTGCTGAGTCAAGTGCTCAGATGAACATTATAGCTGAAGATATGAATGCAAAATACAGCATAGTTTATTCGCTTGAGTATCAGAGTGATAAGATATGGCACTTCACCTCTTTTGGTCCTATACGTGCCGATAGCAAGTGTTTGTGTAGGTGTCATGCGCAAGTGAAAAAGAATGTATCCACACAGCATTGTAATGCTTGCATTTATATTTTATGCTAATGGAATGAATACGGTATAACGAAGTGCATGAAGTGGCCACCTTGTTGAAAGTATGAAAAACATATACAACAATAATTCAAATACTTGTGTTTTTTTCTTCTTCTTTGCATAATTCTTCTACGTAGCTGTCCTATCCTTCACATTTGGCCCTTTCGTTCTAACCTTGACCTTAGATAAATATTTCATGTCCATAGGTGTGAAACTTTGCTGATGGCAAATCGGGAAGATTATTTTTTATTTGGCTGTAATTTAGTCAGTGTGTCTATAACCATATCAAAATAAAGATGTTGATGGTAATATTTCGCAAAATAGCCCATAATCTGGGGGTCATCCCTATAAAAAAAATTAACAATTAACAAATTTTAACAGATTGTCAGGAAATATGTGAAGCAATAAACAGCATGACAAGTCGTATCTTGATCAGTGTTGCCAAGCGCTTGATTCTGTGGTTGAGAGCGTATACATATATATCGGAAAATGTTGTATTTAAGATTTTTTGACGGGTGCCCCGAATTCTCAGGAATTAACAAAATAGTACTCCTTTATGAAAACTTATGATGTTTTACCTTTCAAATTGAGAGATCCGGGAAAGCATGAGTGGCCTATCAAATCCGGGAGTATTTCACGGAAATCGGGGAAAGTTCAAATGTATGCATGTTTTCATGGTCATAATAGTTTCAAAACCTGATTTTTCACTTATAATTGAGGGACGTATTTTATTCATGGCTATATGTGATTGCGTCAGTCAAGGTTGCACTGTAGGCGTGCATTTTGACATTTTTATGTTGGATAAATATTTCAACGGTCCGTGATTCATACTCTGCAAAAGTTCAATGCATAAAATATGTGCTTTGATATATTAAGTGGGCGTTCTGTTATCTGAAATTTTGCTTTCTAACTTAGCTCGACCTATATGATATGCAAATATATCATGATTTTTGTTACAAATTACATTTGCAGTCGGAGCTGTGTTTATGTGAACAGCTGATATATGTTGCTAGCATTTATGGGATTTATACAGTTCTGTATGTTGTTTAATGTGTTTAATGTAATTGTAAAAGTGTGGATTAATGATTTCCAGACTCCCTGGTAATTTTCTATTTACTTTGATATTATTAATTTTATGTGATGATGGAGTAACTCACCCTGAAGTACCAAATATGGATTTTCAGTGACAATGCAGTTATCTCCCCTTTATAAACAAATTTCAATTTTTAAGTGTGGATAGAGTTACCTCCCTGAATTTGACAAATTTGTATTTTTAACTTAGTCATAGAATAATAGTGAACACATAGATGATTGTCTAGTCTTTATCTTTTTTGAATTATTTTTTTTGAATTGATGTTTACTTAAGACCACTTCATATCAGTAGTTTTAGGTTGATAAGTTAGTCCAGAGTTACCTACGTTTTATTTGTTAATGAGATGAGTTAACTCCCTTTTAATTTAAGTTTAACTTTAAAATTCTTTTGCTGATGAAAATTGTTTGTCTGTATTATAGATATAGTCTTTGTTAAGTGTTGTTCAAAATTTTACTAGAAATATCAGCCAAATTGATATAGAAAACTCCAATTATGTCATATCATGAAGTCAAACTATCTAGCCGATGTTGCTTATGTTAAAAAATATGAAGCTATGCGTTTGGATTGAGTGTATTCAGTAATTGGAAACTATGCAACTTTTTTTCTGTGAAAATTTGATTTTATTGTATGGCAGAATTTATATACTCTCAATCATATTCATTCATTTTCACTCTGGTGGGAATTTCATCCATAATCTCAAGTTGTTTACGATTGGTTAATTTCCCATAATTATATGCAAATTTAATAGCTTTGTTCTTACTGACCGAGGTTCATTAAAATTCTGCCTGAAGTTGCGTGACCTGGTACGAACTCATTAGTTTGAATAATGACCCGCAGCGTGTGTGTATAATAAAGACATCCCTTGTTTGGCGTCACAAATTAATGTGCACTTTTTGTGATTCTGGCCGAGACTGACACTTGCAATTTCTTTACTTAGTTTGGAAACATTAGTCAAAACTGATGAAACAATGTATTGTCCTGTGCTGCTCTCTCACACTTGATACATGATCCTGATCTCTCCAAAGCTTCTCAAATAGAATTCTCAACTCAATATTGTGATTTTGCTACACTAAGGGCCTGAGTTTGAGACACATCTTCATTTTGCATATCTTAAAAATTGTCTGAGATTTTCATCTAATTTTTGTGTTGTAATACCAACTTTGAGTCCAGTCTCAGATGAGAAAAATCTCTACTATTTGAGACATTGAGATTTAGCTGAGATTTAGATGCTTCGGAAGATCTGGTCTGTTGAGGTCAGACGGCGGAACGCTCCACTGCCATTCCAGAGGTCATAGCACCACAGGTGAGCGCATACTCTCTCCATGATGATTTGACAGAAGAGAATATGCCCTAAGTCACAGGAACAGGCTCATACTTGTTGGTAGACCCTGGACTGCTGGTTTGGTCAATAAATTAACTCACCATACTACATGAGTGACATACTGATGAAAAAGGGCGTAAATCTCCAACATGACTCCCTTTTTGCATGCACAGATCCTGAGGAGGGGGGCCTGGGATCTTGACCCTGGCTGAGATTTTGGCATAATAGGGTTGTCCGTATCTAAATGCTGAATTAGATCTTCACTGGACCATGACCTCCCCCCTCCCACCTGATGTAAATTGCTGGATATGTGCATGTTTTGGTACAGTTAACTCACTATGTTTCAATTCCATATAAGGTATTGATTGATGAACCACTGAGCCATATATTGATAATAGCCTTTGATCTCTGTTTGTAAACTGTTGGATTATGTGTTAACGTGTAGATGTAAAGTATCTGTAGATTGGTTTTGAACTTTACGAGTTCAGCTTAGAAACTCATTACTGGATTAGGTAATTTTTAACTGAAATGCAAACTTGTGAGATTAGTATAATCTTATATAAACATTATGCCATAATTAAAAAATCGTTTGTTTTGGCATAACCCTACCGATCCATAAAATGGCCCTTACTCCAAAAACAATTTGAGTCAGAATTATTTTGTAGCGGCGTATTAATAGGTAACATTAGTATGACCGTAAAAAATTAAATAAAAAATTACCTACCTACCTGTAACCTTCACCCTAAATGTTCCTGGGTAGGGGGTTGTGCCAATCAAACTTTTTTTAAGGATCGCCTTACCTCTACAAGAAATTTGTTAAAAAAAGTCTTGAGTATTTCCCTCAGTGATTTTAGTATTTAAGTCTTGAAAAAACATTTTTGCTCCAATTTTTTGCTGCTCAGATAGTGTTACACTAAATCTTGATTCGTTCCCAAATTTTCTTGGTGGACATTGTTCTGTTCAGTTTTGTGGTTTGCCGTATTTAGTTGAAAAAAATTTGAAGTTCAAAATATAGGTAGGCATAATGTAATAGATAAGTAGGTATATCAACTGTGAGAGGTCCAGTAAGAACTGTGTGTAATAAGAGGATTAAATTCAAAAATCAGAAGTGCACATTGAAGATTGCCATTGTTGATAAACTGCTTACATGACAGTTTGATAGTCGGGGCATGATAAATCAGTTGTTCGATTATCAACTCTTACTCCGCCACCAATAATCTGCCTTTGGACATTTTTAAAAAACAATTAAAACTCTATTAACTGCTTCTTACCAAAACTGACATACATGAGTTTTGCACCAAACACTTCCAATATAAATTTGGTTTAATATGGTACTCAACAAATACATCTCCTTTTGTTGTCTAATTGATTAACTACAAGTATCAGCTGGTGTAATCTTGTACCTGCTTACAAATGTATCGAAAGGGGACATCTGGGGGTCATCATGGCTAAATTGATTGAAAAGGGGCCATGTTGGTGATGAAGAAAAACAAACAGTGGTTAACAGAGATCTGTATCACTGAAGTAGTCTTGCATCTCAATTGATACAATATTGTGTCTCTAAAAGTTAAAATGAGAGTAGGGGACAATTTAAGGGCTTGTCAAAAAGTCCTTTCATGGAAATCACTTGAGATAAACATCGCCTAAGATTGTGCACTTGATAAAAGAAGGTTATAAGCTTGAGTTTCTTCCCATTATGAAATATTTGTGTATCTAATGCCCTATCGGAGGTTTATATCAAATTCGCTGTATTTATACACCGTTGTTTTACATTCTTATCGGTTAAATCTACTTGAAATTTCTACTTTTACGTTCACCGATTTAAAAACATTGTGTATAAAATCCTGTTTATTTCTTCGTGCTTAACATTGCTTCGTATATATTCTGCAGTTTTTATAATGTTTGCTCGTAGTTTTTATCCAAATACATTACATATTGATTGGTTGTTCAGTATGTACATAAGGCTTAGCAATCTATCTACGATGTGTGTACTACACTAGAATAGTTTTGAGACGGTCCCCGTTCAGGTGGGTTTTACTTTGTATAGTCAGTGGTGTATATCGGATTTGTCAACGAAAATTTTAAAACTTCAATTCATGCGGAATATATATGTGGGTGTTTTGTGTGAAGAATTTTTGTAAACTTGTTTGCCAGTTTTGTTTATTCTAGTGTATTTAGTATAGTATTTGAAGTCAAATATTCATCTTGGAAAATAAAAAATTACTTGCTGGATTTATAAACTATCCGTTGCTGGTACAAGTTACGCTTGGAAAGTGGATTTAAGACGTGTTTTGGTCTGAATTTTAATTACTCCCAATTACGTTTTAAAGAACTGGAATATATTCTGCATACTTTTTGACCAGGTAAATCATCTTTGTTTGATTATTGTGTATTTTGTTTGCGTATTCGAACAAGAATACTAAGGCATGAATGATTGTCTTGATAATGATTTAAATGATTTATTTATGAGATATTAAACTAACAGATTGTGTAGCATGACATAAAAATAAAATGACTGGATTTTTTCTATTTTAACTGGTAAAACTGTTAAAAAAGTCAGTATTGCGGTATAAACCTGACAGTTTGATGACATTTTAATTTCCAGAGCAAGAAAATATGTCAATTATTTATTACATTATAAAGTAATACACAAGAGAGTTTCTTGCTCGTTGATGTAAACAGTTCCGTGACATGCTGTAAAACAAGAGGGAAGACGAGGATTTTTTTGGGTATAAATGTTAAAAATGTTTGCAAAAATAATTGATGTTTAGATATATTGCCAGTTTTTGACACCAATATGTCACTAACTGTCGGTATATCTGAGAAATACTTTGAAACATTGACAGTACTTGTCATTTATGAGATTCATTTTTATAATCTATTGTAAAAATTACAACCAAAATACTCTTCATGCCAATCTGTTTAAAATCAAAACATTTTTTTATGCAATTTTTAAAATGAGAGGCTTAAATGTGCAATAATGATAAACACATTATCGGTGCAATACTGTATTAAACATTTCCTATTTCAAATATGGTTACTTACGGTTTTACTGCATGGTATTTAAGTTTACCATGCATTGAGCCAGAATGATGTAATGGTAGAGCAACGTGCTTGGCTGTTTATGGCAATGTTACGTAGATTTTATCTAAATATGTTAATTGTAAGCTGGAAATAAACTACATTTATTACATTCATTGCTTCCAATGCTGCAAGTTCGTATAATAATTTCTGGATTGAGTATTTTGCCAAAAAAATACGATCATTTTGCCCAAAAAATACGATCATTTTAATAGTGACCAATCAGGCATTGAACTTAGAGCCTCCGATCTGGTGTAAGGTGTTTGTAGTCTAAGTCACTGACCCTTTTTTCACATTGTTTGTGCAATTTTATGTTTCACTGAAATGCAGAACCCCTATAGGGGTCGTCCAGTCATCTATACAGCGCTGGTGTACCTCCTTGTTGTCCTATGACCTGTTTTGCAATGTACCACTGTGTTGGGGTCTGTACAATGTATACTGGTGTCCCACTTACCCAAACCTTTTTTGGATACTTAGTATACTATTCCACTATAAAAAAAACAACAACACAAATTTCGTGTTTTTCTTGTTTTAGAAAAAAACAATCAAAAAGCCATCTTTTCTTATGAAGCTATATGGGCATCTTAATGTGGAGTCATTCTGAATTCCAAAGGGTAGGCATTTTATTGTGGAGCAATTCTGAATTCCAAAGAGTAGGCATTTTAATGTGGAGCAATTCTGAATTCCAAAGGGTAGGCATTTTATTGTGGAGCAATTCTAAATTCCAAAGAGTAGGCATTTTAATGTGGAGCAATTCTGAATTCCAAAGAGTAGGCATTTTAATGTGGAGCAATTCTGAATTCCAAAGAGTAGGCATTTAAATGTGGAGCAATTCTAAATTCCAAAGAGTAGGCATTTTAATGTGGAGCAATTCTGAATTCCAAAGAGTAGGCATTTAAATGTGGAGCAATTCTAAATTCCAAAGGGTAGATTGTTTTTTTAGCTACTTAGGTTCATTTACAAACAATAGGGTCAAAGATTAAGTTACTAACTTCATGTTTGGGGGATAAGTCAATAAATTACATAAAAGTCTTTGGGATACCATACTTCAAATTAAAACATCATTAAAAAAATTTAGTGTTGAAACTCAATATTTTTATGAGGCGAAAATAATATTATTGGAATGCGAGAATAAACCTGCGTGTATAGTGTTTACCTTACGATAAATGTCGTCCGAAATTGATTAAGTTGGAACGAAATTGATTTTGTTGGAACATATCCAGTAGCTTAATCGTTCGCTAAAATTATTTAACGATCCTGTATATCCCATTTAAGGTCACACAGGGGTGATTTTGAATAAAAAATCATTAATAAAAACTTTTGAAGCTTGTAATAAGTTATAAAGATATTTCCTGCATCATAACCGTTTAAACTATTATACGACTGGACATGAGCCAATCACTGAAAGGTATATATATATACATATGCAGGTTAGGAGCATGACTCTATCAATTTCAGAAAGGGACTTATTGTTTACATTGTCACAGTCTGTAGATGGAGTCGTAGCTTCCTGTATGCAAAATATGCTATTAAAATGCTTACACATGGATGTCACAACAGAAAAAATAAAAACACGAAAATACTGTAGTCAAAAGTTGAACATTTGTATGAACTTTGCGATATAAAATTTCTGAATACAAAACACTTCAAAAATTACTCTATTGCTTGTGAAAATGTCACCAAATGGCACTGTAACAAACGTTCTAGAAAATGGGGTGTCATGCCCCTAGACCCCCTTGTATATTTGCATACACATTCTTCAAGCTCTGGCTCATAATGCCCCTGCCAACCCCTAAATTTGGGATCAGGAATCCTTTGGTGTACCCTTCAATCTCCAATGTTTCCCAGTAACCGTTTGCTTTTATCAGGATAATTGTGAATTCCTGTTGAAATTATCCAACTATTCAAAATACACCATCTTCATGTAAATGTTGGGACATGAGTGTATGCATGTTGGTTGCTGCATGTATGCGGTGAATTTGTTCACATTATAACTGATGGGTGAAGACTGCGTGATATGACAGAACGTTACAACCGTGACTTTACATTTCAAGCGTGTTTCATAATTGACATTCATATTAAATTTAAAGCACACATTCGTCAAACGATGTGATACGAATCTTAAAAGCTCACTAGAGACATCAAGATGTATACATCTATACTTTTTTACCTCGGGAAAGAAGATTCGCGTTCACGGTCACATGAACAAAGGCGTGAAAAGTTGTCTAACGACAATGCTAATTTCAATTTGTCATAAATAATCAGTGTGTGGTTTTGTTATTTGATGGTAAACGATAGTAATAAACTCGTGTTTTCCTCTCATGTCATTGATGCTTTTGACATATTTACATTGATGTGTTATGTTTTATTACACTCAGATATTTGTATGCTGTGTAATGGAAGTTTTTTTATTAGTTGTATTAAATTACGTCGTTTTAAGCGGGCCTGTGTCTTTGTCAAAACATCTTTTTACAAGACGGCCATAGAGTCAATATGGTATAGCTCGACTTTGACCCTTTTGAGTTTAGTTAGGGACAAATTTATGTATTAAATAAATCAAGGTGTTTTGTTAGTGAAATATATAGAGGTTATACAGTAAAACCTCGATAATAAGACCATGCTTTAGACGCTTGAAAACTGGTCTTAATATTGAGGTGGTCTTAATATTGAGGTTGAATAAAGAGAAAAACAGCGAAAATGGACTTGAACACTGTGTTCTTTATTTGAGGTGGTCAAATATGGTAAAACCTCAATAATGAACCAACCACCTTTGGGACCATTGAAAATTGGTATTATTATTGAGGTGGTCTTTAAGTGAGGTTTTACTGTATAGATGTCAAGCAAGAAATGCCACATGCAAAGTGCACTGCCTCCACTGTGACACGTAAACATTGCCTGCAAATTGTTTCAATGTTGGATTTTAAAAATACAATAACATTGCACGTCTTGAAAACAAACTGAACTATTGTAAGACTTAAAGAACATTGTGACATTATGTTTCTGTTCTTCTTTAAAGATGAGCTAATTTCCTGACAGTTATTAATGTTCGATTTTCTCCTTTCCCATTTCTAAAACAAACTTTGGTCAGCTATTTGCCTCCCCTATTTAAAAATTCCTGTCATACTCCGTACCATTTCTCAGGTAGGCTAGAATTTCTTTGATTGAATACGTTGCTCCTGCGTCAGTTTTGAAGTAGGCGTTTCCGGTGATTTGCCAATCAATTTTCTATCGATCGCTATTAGAATTTCTTGTGAAATACAAGATATTGACTTCTTTCCTTGTCGGAATATCTAAGTACTACCCCATGCCAGTCAAACAGTTTAAGGTCAACACTATAACGATATTGAACAGTCGATGAAAACAAATACAGCTGCAGATTTGTGTTGCTAATAAAGATAAAAACGTGTAAAAATGCAAATTTTGTGATTACAACAAAAAATGATGTATCAAGTTCTTTATTTACTTGAACTCCATTGTCTTGCTTTTTTTTGCTATTTTCACCTTGTCTAGATAAATTTGAACAGGTGTGCAGCTATATAACATTGGATTAAACTGCTTGGGGTTATGGTGACCTTATAAGCCTTCTGGCTAAATACTACAGTAAAACCTCACTTAAAGACCACCTCGAAACTAAGACCACCTCGAAACTAAGAACACAATTTGCATGTCCATTTTCACTGTTTTGCTCTTTATTCAACCTCAATATTAAGACAACCTCAATAAGAAGACCAGTTTTCAGTTGTCCCGAGGGTGGTCTTATTATTGAGGTGTTACTGTATTTGGTTGACAACAAATTGAAGCTGGTTTGGGATGGGTCTTGCTTGATGGAAGATCCTCTTCGTACGAAGTTTAGTGAAACGCCCCCCAGATCATTACAATAGCCATCTTCTTGCATTGGGGTCAAATACCACTTTGATTTGTCCAATACCGATATTTGTCTTAAATTCACATCCTCCTGTCCTTTCTTCCTGTGGTACCCCTTTTTTAGTCCTTCGCTTGCCCCTTTGACAATAAGTGTGACCTTACTTAGTGGGGCCTGTCCCCCATGAGACTATTAATCATATGTTACTGGATATCGTTAAATTTCTAATTTCACTGACCATAAACTCCAGATAATTTTATATTAAGTGACTATGAAAGTTGAGTTTCTTCCACTTGGGCGGCCTTTTTATACAAGTTGAGTTGTTGTGTCTAACCTAAAACAAGCTTTTGGAAGTTCTTGTTGCTGTTTGACCTAACCATGTTGATTTACTGGATTGTGAAATCTGTATCTGATAGGACAGATGTAAGGATGTTTGAAATTCAAATAATTAAAAAGAAAATCCTTGTCTCTAGTCTTGTTGTACAAGTTTTAAGGGCACCTGGTTAAGTATTTATAAACAATCATCTTGGCGGGTTAAAAATCTCCCATGCTTGCCTATGATAGTGTATGCCTGGCAGGCGACATGCTATCTCTTCCATTGCGCATTTCCTTAGAGATTCAAAAATGCTCGGTTTAAAAGTAGGCCGAGAATGTTTGACCCCATATTTTAGAGAAATGTCCCTACTTTATTATTCGAAATCATCCGCTGAGAGATATGATAAAAAAACTCTCTAAATATGCTAAATACTTAAAATTTTAAACACTTTTAATGGCATTTTCATGACATTTTCGGAAAGAGATACCCGGGTAGTTGAAATTCACACCATAATTGAAATTCAATGCATACCTCATACGGATTCGTGAATATACCGTACTTGTATCCTGCATAAAGTGGATATAAAGTGATTCAGCGAAAATGGAGGTATGTCGACACTTGAAATGAGTTGTTTGCGTTAGCAGCTGTTTACATATTCCTACTACAGTATAGAGTGGTATGCTTTATGTCAAGGCTGTTTTAAAGGTTGCTTCTGAACGTGCTGAATCTCACATGTTTTTCTTTTGAGATTGTTGAAAAATCTCACTTAAAATTTATGAGCAATCTGATTGTGATATAAATAAGATTGATAAAGACTTCAGATGTTGATGTGAGATTGTTAGCAAATCTCGTCTAATAAGTTTAGGAATCTCCCCTTATGAGATTGTCAAAGAATCTTCTCTGTTGCTATTGTGCTCTTGCAGTAATGTGCCGGTCTCGTCATCTATGTACTTTAATCTCATGAGGGGTTGTTACAAAGGTATATGTACTATCTTATCGTTTTCATCATCCGCCTAATTTCCACCTTGACGGCCCTCAGAAAAAAGTTTAAGTTAATTGATGAAAGACTGCCTGAAGCATACATTTAAATGAATGATATCAATTAAAGAAACTGTTCAAACCAGTCATTAACTAAAATCATTATTTAGCGGAATTTACAATTTTGTCCAATTTAAATCGTAACTTGTCTCCCATTGTACATGAATACAATAGACTGTGCTAGACTGATTACCTGTAATTGGACATATTACCCACAATGTGAAATTTAGCCCCAAAGGAACACAAATTGATACAAATGACCTATCTGAATGTTTGAATAAAGCCAAAATATGAAAGTGTCCTATTACTGACTATTATGTTAAAAGCCTATAAAATTGTATGTAAGAGATATTGTATAGATATGTTAAATAGAAGAATTCAATTTTATGGGGTTAGTAAGTTTGGTTTGGTGACAGTTTAAGGTCATTGTTTTCATTTTGGACCGTGTTAACATTATTATCATCTTTGGGCTAAATGTTTTTCTTAGGGTATACAAATATGTCTTTGGGGTCATATAAGGTAAGGTATAAATTGTTTTGGCAATCAATATTGTAGCTACTTTGAGGCATCGACTTGATACGTCCTTGAAATTCTTGCAGGGTGAACGTCGGGATTTAGAGCTGTACCAGTCCGAGAGTTGGGTCTTTATGATTGCATGTAGTACAGTCATACATCAATAATAAGACCACCCTTGGGACCCTTGAAAACTAGTCTTCTGATTGAGGTGGTCTTAATATTGAGGTTGAATAAAAGAGTAAAACAATAAAATTGGACTTGAAAATTGTGGTCTTAATATTGAGGTGGTCTTATTAATGAGGTGGTCTTTAAGTTATGTTTTACTGTAACTAGATTTGTGTGTTATAGAATAAGTGGTTGTGTAAGGGTGGACTGGATTTTTGAGACAATGTTTGACCTCAAATTGCCGACATTTTTTTCCGGATAAACTGAATTGTTTGGTCACTTCGTGAAGTGCAAACGTTGTTTAGCCATAGAACGGAAATTGTGTGTACGTTACGTGTGTATTGTGTTTGTCATTTTATGTTTGTGGATTGTCCTTTGAAAATAAATTCATGTCTGAGTGAATAGAAAACATTTTTATGTTTATTGTCTCTGTATATACATTTTTGTTTGATTAAATATTCTGTATTTGGGGTCGAAGTACTAGAACTGAAAAAATATGTAATTGTCACGTTTGATTGATTATTGGGTCACACAAGTTTATTGTATTCATGTTAGTACGGAACGCCCAAAAATCGTTATTGCACATACATGGGTATAATTAAATCATTTTAATTAAGTCTTAGAGCGTATTTGCTTTGTGTGTAGGTATAATTAAAATAAATTAATTAGAAAAAAAAGTCTCAAGCCTTAATTATACTTAAAGCTTTGGCTTTACTGCAATTGTTGCTTTGTGTAAAAGGGTTATTTGTGATACTATAGCATTACATTCAGGGGTGTCGATAAGAGCCGGTAGCCGGTAAAATTACCCAGTAACCTTAGAAGCATCATCACCCGGCTACTTTCTTGTATGAGTTATCATAATTAAGGGGACTACACCAAGCCCCCCCCTGGGTACTTTGCTTATTTCCCTGCTACTTCAAAAACTTGTGTCACCCCTGACATTACACAAAATTGAGCTACACTTAAATGTATATGATTTGGGTTTTTGACCTTAAACACAATTTCTATCAATGCTTAAAATATATGTTAATGTATGGAAAGTTTGACGTTTTAATTGTATATTTGAATATTAAAGTGGCAGTATAAAGTAACTATATTAATTATGCATGTTAGAATGTGTACCAGTAATTAACCTGCCATTGTGTTGCAATATAGGCTCTTAGTAACCTTTTAAGGAACAAATGAAAATAACATAAAATATTGGGAAAATACGAAATCAAATTTGTTTATCTAAACAGATAGGTGTTCATATCATTGTAAATCAATTACTTGCACCCTTTTGTGCAGATTGCAAGTCCCCTCAAGGCTCCAATTTGGACAATTAGGGTCATCCAATTTCCCTAAAGTGTTTGGTTATACATATGCATTGACATTTCCAATACTGTGAACATACAAGGTATTCCATTTGATACAAAATATTGCCTTAACTTGAAGGCATTGTACTGCAATAACTGAATTAAGTTTGCTCAAGTTGATCACAAATAATATTAAGTGTGATGAAAATGTCAATATTTTATGTATACATACAATCTTGTTTCTGTTCCCCAGTTTCTGATTGGCATTTTAAACTGATCAGGCATGTTCATCTTGAAGGTTTTGCACAGAACTATTGTAACTCAATATTGGTAAAGAATCAAAGCACTGAAAGTGCTGTTTGGAATGGTGGCTTGATATTGGTGGTATTTTGTGTGGATTTTGCATGAAATAAAAAATGCAATGTATGTAATTGTTATATTTGTAGCATAAGATTTATTGTTGTTGTTCTTCTGTATTTTCAGGTTATCACTTCATGTGTGCCACAGATAAATCATGATCTGGTGAGTAACGCTTTATTTCTATCATTTATAAGTCAGCCTTGTTTTCTATGTTGCCAAAGGAGTACTGGTTTGTAATTTGACCTTAGTCTTCCTGACATTAGACAAAAATGTGGAGGCTTGAATCCAGCATACATGACCGCCAGCTTCGCTTGAGTTTGCCTTCATGCTCTGTGATGTATTCCATTCATTAAATCCCCCCTGTTTGTCCTCCTTAATTCTCCATAGTTGTCCTTTATGGTCGGCCAGGCCATTTCTTGCGCTCCTGTTCCTTGCATATTTACCATTGCTCCTCCTCACTGTCTGATGTTTTGTGGACTGTTGTTTTCTCGGATGTCTGTGTGGGGAGCCATTGTCTTGTGCATGTGGCGTTCCCTGTAGCAACTTATTCTGACTTCATTTGGTGATCAGTACTGAAATCTGTTGTTTAAGTCATATTTTATAGTGTGTCCCTATTCCATTCCAGTTTTCTTGGACCAAAGATGGAGATTATTCTAATCCGTCTTTGTCTTTCACGCTTTCATGTGGTCTGTCGATCAGCAACCTATGCTTCAGTGAATATCTCTGATCGAAGCTGTCAGTCAACCATGTTTTAACCACAAGAATGACACTGACATGTTCCTTTTCCAAAGTTGCTTAAACAAAGCATCTGTGGTAACCAAGTCAATCCAAGTGAAATACTTGAAAAGTCAAAATTATGATACCTCAAAAAACCAATTAACAAAATCAGCCTTAATACAGTCCAACTTCTAAGACCAACTAATTACTGAAATATTGAGTTTTTAAACATTAATTGAGTGTATTGTTTATCTGAAAATCTATTGATAACTCTTCACAAATGTTTTTTCTAGAATTGATGAAAAAACATTAACGTACTGTAAAATCAGATATCTCCACAGTGCCAGTATTTCGCAAATTGAAATTATACGGTTGTTTTGTGAGGTTAAATGATCATGAGTTTCTGCTTTCTGCTATTTCGTAAATTTAAAACAGCAATATTATAGCGAGCATTTATTTAGACAAAAATTAGCAAAAATCAATTCCTTGTGAGAATGTTTGATTTGACAGTATTTGCTTTAGTCGTCTATACAAGGTACTTTTGAATGAACTTATTATCATTCTCATTAATCATTACAAAAAAAATAGTTTGTACCAAAATTCATGCCCCATTACACAGAATATAACTATAATTACTAAATGTCAGATACGGTATCCAATATATTTATGTCAAGTAATGTTTAGGGCAATCAAGTTATCTTCTGTCCCATTTGATAAAACAATTACTTATGCTTACGTTGACAGAAACAAACGGATTTTTTCAAGCTGAGAGATTGTTATCGCTGACATTTTTATGAGAATTTAGGCCACTCGATGAAATTGCAAAAAATTGTACTCAATAATGTGTTAAAGGGAACGGTGGGCGCAACATCAACATACATGGAAATCTGTAAGCTGCGACCAAGGGAGTCTTGGGTCTAGATCTGAGGGGCCAGGGTTCTTGCTGTTCCAGAAACTTGTTGAATTTTATTTAATCCATTTGCCACTGTATTCTGATCCGTATCCTGAATGCCGACACCAAAACCAAATTGAAGAAGTTGTTTGGTTGACTGTAACTAGGTGGTGTTGCTGTCATAATTTGATAATTAAAATTAGCCTTTAAGATTGTTTTTTGGGAATTTCATTTTTTGGCCTTACTCAATACTTAGGTCATCCTTAAAAAATTGTTTGTTTACAGTTACGCAACTGATTCATGAAAAATGTCGCAACTCAATTTATTTTTTCAGGTTCATGGATGAACTTTTTTTTGTTTTGGTCTTTTAGTCATATTACAGTACTAAACTAAAAGAAAGAAACCTATACCTTCCTACCCACCCACTGTTAAAATTCCAGGTCACGAAGCCTCAAACAAACAATTTTTTAAGGATAGCCTTATAGTAAACAAAAACAATAGCCAAGAATTAGCCATTGTTTACATTCAGAAAACAAAACACATCTGTCATCCTTTCATAAAGACTGTTTGTTTGACTACTTGTCAATCTGGGTATAATTACTGATAACCACTTTGACCCTTACTGTGCGACACTTGTTGAAATTTCAATAGCACGCAAGGTCCCCCTTCATTTGTCTACTGTATGCTACTCTTTGGTTTGTGTATCAATCTTGGTGGTATATCTATGTACAAACATTACTCCGACCATTGCCAAACCTCGGTACTATTTATGTTTAAATTTATTTTGCGATAAGTATCTGTACAGTTAAAACATGGTTGTATCTGGCATTTTTGTGCATGCTAACAGCATGTTTTTCAATGACACTGGGTGGTCCACAGAGGTCAAATCTTGACGTTGTCAGTGACACCTTTCCCAAGCAGTTTAGTGCAGTTTATACAGAGATAGACTTTTAAAGATAATGAGTTTACAATCCAGATATAGTTATTCATCTTAAGATTGGCTGACACTACCTTGGTGTAAATGGCAGATAGGAGATTCTTGGTTCTTTAACTGTTGGATCATTGTGTCAAGGTCACTAGCTATTGGTGATAGGTCGATGTTCTAGCATTCATTGTCTTGCATCATATGTACCTTCCAGGGGTGGATCCAGGATTTGGTTTTGGTCAAGCCTTATAAAACGGCAATGACTGTTTCTAAACATCATAATGATAAAATATAATGCTACAATAAATCATAATCGCTTATCTTATAATTTTGGATATCTGTATATTTCCGTATTCCTACTCAGACAACAGAAGCGTAAGAAGGAAGTGAGCATTGGGGGTGCGGATGGGGTGGGTGCGGGAGGGGTATCCACTCTGGATGAGAAAATTTTAAGGAAATCACCTTTGACGGGCGCAAAATCCATCACTATTAAATGATATTTTCCAAAAATTTGTTAAATGTACACATACATGTAAGATTGGGGACTTTTAGGGGGGTGCACCTGGCGCCCCCCCCCCCCCCTGAATCAGCTAGTGCCTTCTATTTATCCTTCTTGTGAAACCCTAAATGAATGTTAACAAGTTTGTCCTTCGCATTTGCATATCTTAACTTGGCCTCCATGCAAATACATCTATTTGGGCCTCCCATCTAGTTCTAATGAGTCGTTCATACAAAATGGCTGCCATGTATACCATACAAAATGGCTGCCATGTATACCGGTATTCTTGATTTGTTTTCGTATACCAGATGGCTGCGTCTCATGGTGTTGTTTCAAGTGTCTTTTTACTGCTTTTTCCTGTGTTTGTTTTCTTAAGTAAAACATGAGAAATGTATCGAGATAGTCGTCCTATTGTCAAAACATATTTGCTTGACATAGACAAACTCCAGAATGGCTGACCTTTTGTGGTCTGCTTCATTTTCTAAATGTAGTGTTACAAATGTGAAACACAAGATGTATTGCTAAACATAAAAAGTGTCAAGTTATCTACATGAATGAATATAAAATGATATATGTGACCATAATTGAAAACTATCAAGTTACTCTGGACACAAATGAATGACATTCTTGTTCGGGTCATGTTGGGATTAGTTGGTTTACATGCGGGATTTATTTCCAAACTTGTTTACAATTTGATGTTTGCATCTTAATAAGGTTTCCCTTCTCATTTCTGAAGGTACAGTAGCTGTATCATTGTTACATTGTAAGATTATAGCCATAGAAGTACAGCTGTTGCTATACATATGCAAAAAAGCAGAACAAATTAGGACTTGTTGATTTTAAGTTACTGTTTTCATGTACTTTTGAATCAATGCCTGGCCCACACAGTTTGCTCCATCAGTAGAGCTCTGAAAACAGCACATGTAGATATAAGGCCATCATTTAAATACTGAATTCCCCAGCTAGCTTAAACATGCTGAGAGTAAGTTTCAAATTCTGCATACTTAACATAACTAGCTGGTCCTTACCATTCAAATAGATTTATTATTGAGGTAAATATTTTGATTTAATACAAGCTAAATCATCCTTGCTTGATGGTAATATCAGAACATATAAGATCCGCTTACAAGCGCTTCTTTGTACTTAGTTATATGGTGACCTTTTTGTAACGATTTAAAGCTATTGCAGAAATACTTTTTTTTCATGGCCGTGGAGCTACCATGACATAGACTGTGTAGATTTGTTTCAGAATGGATGAAATATTATGTCTCCTTATTAATTATTTCCACTCTTCTTGGTTAAATAATGAGTTCTATACTGTTATATTACGTGTGAACATTGTTGTCATGACAATAAGCTTACCCTGGGACTATTCAGGGGTTTCAGCATACAATTTAGCTGAGTGGTTATAATGCATTCTTTTTGTCCTTTACAAAAAAATATTGTTTTTGAAGTTCATATTGATTGGATGGATAATTGGTTTGTTGGCTTGTTGTTGTCACCATGGTGATGCATTTTGGATTCTAAGTTGAACTGTCATCAATTATTCTGTTCAGTTTACTAAATTTCCTAATTATATATATATCCATATATATCACTAGTTGGATGCAAACTATTGTAAATCAATCTTTACCATAGCTGCAATACAACAATTCGGGACAAACCAGGCATATTTTTAATAATACTAATTATATTGTTTTCCTACACATTTGATGAAACACTTGAGGTTAACCTCAAGTATGGAAAAGTGATGATAATTGTAATATTATATTCAGTTACGAGTGCTATGCTATGAACAAGGTGCTAATTATCGACTTGGTTCATTATGTATTTATACAACAAATTCTCATATATTCTCTGAAGCGTATTACATGAGTATTAATTTCATACAATAACATGTGTATGGAAAGGCAACAGCTGTTGGCATACAATCTGATAGAAAGTTATGATGATATATACATGTATTTGCTAGTGACATATAGTACCACTTTATGAAAATATCTCGCTTATAAATATCTGTAATGGCCCATCAGAAAGGGGTTGAGTTGTTTCCAATTGCTCTCTCCCTTTTGTTGGTAGTTATCAGGGGTGTCACTTAGAGAAATCATCAAAAGTAGGGGAGTCGAGGGGGTAACTCCCCTTAATTATGATCACTCATACAAGAAAGTAGCCAGGTGATGATGTTTAAGTTACTGGGTAATTTAACTGGCTACAGGCTTTTATTGACACCCCTCAGGTCATTATAATTGAAGTCAAAACCTCCAGAACATACCAAAACAGCCTGCTTCTTGGATGAGGAGGCCATTAACATTGTCATTGTAACTAAAAAAATATTGTTAAGATAGGTTAAGTTGTTATGGGGACATCACCTCCCATCACAGACCTCCGGGAAACATCACCCTACGAAATAGTAGGGATTGAAGCAGCGCAAGAGCAAACATCTATGGGAATGGGTAACGTAGGGATTAAGAAGATGCAAGAGCAAACATCTATAGGAATGGGTAACATAGGGATTAAGAAGATGCAGGGGCAAACATCTATGGGAATGGGTAACATAGGGATTAAGAAGATGCAGGGGCAAACATCTATAGGAATGGGTAACATAGGGATTAAGAAGATGCAGGGGCAAACATCTATGGGAATGGGTAACATAGGGATTAAGAAGATGCAGGGGCAAACATCTATAGGAATGGGTAACGTAGGGATTAAGAAGATGCAGGGGCAAACATCTATGGGAATGGGTAACGTAGGGATTAAGAAGATGCAGGGGCAAACATCTATGGGAATGGGTAACGTAGGGATTAAGAAGATGCAGGGGCAAACATCTATAGGAATGGGTAACGTAGGGATTAAGAAGATGCAGGGGCAAACATCTATGGGAATGGGTAACGTAGGGATTAAGAAGATGCAGGGGCAAACATCTATGGGAATGGGTAACGTAGGGATTAAGAAGATGCAGGGGCAAACATCTATAGGAATGGGTAACGTAGGGATTAAGAAGATGCAGGGGCAAACATCTATAGGAATGGGTAACGTAGGGATTAAGAAGATGCAGGGGCAAACATCTATAGGAATGGGTAACGTAGGGATTAAGAAGATGCAGGGGCAAACATCTATAGGAATGGGTAACGTAGGGATTAAGAAGATGCAGGGGCAAACATCTATAGGAATGGGTAACGTAGGGATTAAGAAGATGCAGGGGCAAACATCTATGTGGATGGGGAATGTGGCGATTAAGGAGTTGCAGGGGCAAACATTTATGGGAATGGGGAATGTAGGACTTGAGGAAGTGCAAGCGCAAACATCTATGGGAATGGGGAAGTAAGGAACCCTCTGGCTGTCCATCAAAACAATCATGGAGAATTCAAACAATCTCTATGACTACAGTTGCACAGGTTGGCATGTGTTGTTACCACTGGTCGTCATGTCTTGCTATTGCACACTATGACAAATGGTTATAAAGTTATCACTGACACATTTTCCTGTCATGTTGTCATTTATTACACGGGTAATTGTGAATTTCGTTTGATGGGGCATATACCTGGGTGACATATTTATGTCTAATTACTAATTGTTTTTTGCCTGAAAAAACAATTAAATTCACACGAGCCCCCAGTAAATCTCTTAGATGCATTTCATGACAGCGTCCAGTAAGCCAATTGCTTGAAGATAATACTCCAGGAAATATAAATATGATCAACTGTAACCTTGGACTTGCTGTGCTACTGATGTAAGACATGAAAAATGAACTTCTTTCACCTGACATGTATTCCATAATATAATTCATTTTTTTCACAAAACTATGTTAGGATTGAGCCACAACAGCTTTACACCAAACGCTCAAAGCATAGAATGGATGGGAAATATAGCATTTCCTTAATCTTGTGTGCCATTGATTTGAAGTTAGTGGAATTCAGATACCTACATGAGCAAGATATTTCTGTGGTCTTTTACTAACCTTGAATTTTGCATGAGTTCTGGTTAAAAACTGGTTGTAAACTGGCTGCCCAAGCTAGTGCTTCACGATCTCTCCAGCTATGTTTGGTTTCACATGCAGCTTGCGTATGGAAAAAGTATGAAAATTCAAATGTACTTCATCATTTATTCATCAGAGACTTTCAAGGCTTTGATACTTGGGTAAAAGGTTTGTCAATAAGTGGAGGTGATCGGTGGGGAAGGCCTTGAGGTGTTTGCTGCTTGTGCCAAAGGGTGTGAGCAGACGCATCACTGAGATGTACAGTAATTGTTTCTACAAAATTACAAGCAAATCGCGATATTTCTTTGAATGAATTATGTAACCGTGGTACCAGGGTGAATAAGTATACAGCTTAAATTATGCCTGCAATGCTATCAACCTTGCAGACTGAAAACATGAAAAGAATAAAAGAAGTCAATCCATTTGATGAAATTTAGATTGAAGTAATTTTCTCAGCATGAGTAAATAACTCGATCGAAACCAGCCTGTGATCATTTAGTAATGTGTCTCTTGATTTTAAGCGATAACTTTGATCGTCTGCATTTTGTGCATGCCACCGATCACTGCTCACGATAAACGTTCGTTTCCAGCGCACATATTGCATGTTGGGAATAGAGAAATAATGCTGCCCGGACGATACATTTCTCTATGAAGTTGTTGTGTTTATATGGTTACAGTGGAGTCTTTGTTTATGCTTTTAGCGGTGATGTCATGCCATACTTAAATTTAGCTTTGCAAACCAACTACATGTATAAAGTCTGAACCACATGCATTTTCGTTGTCATGCTCATACACATCATCTAGGAGCCTTGACAACAGACTTGCCATACCTCTACCCAGGGGCCATCTGTATGTGTTTTATTTTCTAACATAGAAATTTTTTGAGTTGAAAATCAATAGCCTGGTTAACCATATAGTAACGAATATTATTCAGTATGTTATGTCTGAAATGTACTATCTCATTTATATTTTCGACTATAGATTAGATACCTACTGAGGTGTATTGATAATTATTAGATTAAGTGATAAATTTCTACAAACATCTCAATTTATGGCTCATTTTTTATGTTTAATTGAACAATTTTGTCTTTTTACGCAAATATTTTTGATATTCTTTTGTGATTAAATTTGTTATGATCATTATAATTATCATATAACTTGATGTTGTTACTTTTGTGAAATTGAATCACACCAGAGTTATTGGCCCGTTGGAAATGTTATTATTTAATTATTGGGCGAAAGTGGGACTTTCTGATGAAGCCTATCTAGAGAACATCGAAGAGAAATGTTCCTTTGATGTCTGTTTGTTGCATTACATTTGAATATCTGGAGTATTCTGGTATCAGAACATTTGTTGATATAAGTATGGGTAAATGAATTCTTGCATTTATTTCAAGATCAGAATCTGGACCTTGGCTTTTCCAATGATTGTAAAATGTTGCTATTGTTGTATGGGAATTATGATGAGTGTTTGATTTAGTGCATATCTTGGTCATAGGTTCATATCTGTGCATATCTAGGTCATAGGTTCATACCTGTGCAAATTAAGGTCGTAGGTACGTACCTGTGCATATCTAGGTCATAGGTTCATACCTGTGCATATTAAGGCCGTAGGTACGTACCTGTGCATATCTAGGTCACATGCTCATACCTGTGAATATCTAGGTCATAGTTCATACCTGTGCATGTTAAGGTCGTAGGTTCATACCTGTGCATATCTAGGTCCTAGGTAAGTATCTGTGCATATCTAGGTCATAGGTTCGTAACTGCATATCTAGGCCATAGCTTTGTACCTGAGCATATCAAGCTCATAGGTTTGTACCTGTGCATATCTAGGTCATAGGTTTGTACCTGTGCATATCTAGGTCATAGGTTTTGTACCTTAGAAAAAAGTGTGTGTTCTCCCCTACACTTTTTCTGAAGGTCGTTTGTCCTCCACCTCTGATTCATGTTGGGAAGCTGTGCGTTGCTTTTGGAACAGTATTTCAGTAATTTTCAAGTAATGTGCAGCAGTCTGTTGTCTTAATCAGTGTTGCTTGGTTACCAACCAGAACAAAATGTCCTTCCGCTAGCAACTGACCACTTCGTCACATGAATCAGCCCTACTATTGTCAATGATTTGACATTATTTAGCACCATACAGTTTCCCATCTGATTCAGTTGTCTGTTTTTGATACATTATACCCATAGTTGGTCTGTTGGTTAAATGATAAAATTGATATGTTTTCATATTTATCAGGTTTCGGGTAAAATATGTAAGTTTGCTTGTACTTAAATTTCTTGTATAAAACACTCTTTTATCTACAAAAATGATGTGTTTTCCAAGATGAGAAAATTTTGACCTGTCACTTAAGTAACACACTCGCTTTGTCCTTGTACATCAAAGTCAACCCTTACTAATATTTCAGGTTTATTTTACCCATTTACTGAATGGTAGACAATTATACCCATTATTTAAGGTTAATTGGGTGCAAAAAGTTTGTCATATGCTATCTGTTCTTATGAATGGAACCTTAATAACATTTCATTCACACAGTTTGACTTTTCGGTAAGATGATACTAGAATGTTAACTTTTTGTCGTCGGGTTTATTTAATTTTTTAAATGTCTTCAAATCATATGGGAACGTAAGATAACTGAGGTCATTGTTGATGAAAATTTCTATGAATTCAAAGTAAGTTTTCTTCTTTCTCCATTCTACTATAGGTTTTCACATTTATATGTAACAGTGTGTTGCGGCCCAGATTGGAGAATGTGTATTCCAACGCCTCAAATGTCAAAACCTGGGCCCATATTCACCAAAGTCATAAGTCAGACACTTTGACTTAAGACTTAATTTCTCTCAAAGTTGAAGTTGCCGTTACTTCTTTCTAATATTATCTAAACTGCTGAAACTTTGTACACAGTTTTGTTACAGTAGGGATTGTATGGATACCAAATTTCATTAAAATCCGAGCAAGACGAACAAATATAGGGCAAAATGTAATTGTTGTATTTCTAAGTCTGAGTCTATGTATATGGGTTCAGCACCTTACATTAAGCCAATGAAAGATGAAAAGAAAATAGCGAAACTTTATTTTCTACAGAGATTATAAACGGTCATCAAAATCGCAATTTCATCTAGGACATAAACTGTTAATATTTTTCGTGGAAGGACAATGACTGACGTATTTATACCTGGCGTACCGGTAACACATTAAATAAAATATGTCACAGTGACCACATGTGCCCTTTGAAGCAGAAAAGGTGTTTAGCAGCACAAATAGTTGAGGTCAGAAAAATCGTCCTGTTAAAAGGTTCAAGTTCTTAGGCCTGGATTACATGGTTTTTACTATTTTTTTCAATAATTTTTTATTCTTTTCGCATTTCTGTCTTATGTTTTTGTTTTATTCCATATTTCATACAAACCATCTGACATAATTATTTACACTTACTTTGATATTATAAAACTGTTTAGTTACAAAGCTGTAGTATGCAACAAGTTGCCAGCTTAGCAACAGAGACGAGTGGTACCGTCCCCCAGCACTTTCAGTGCTTTGATTATAAGCGTGATGTGCAGAATATGTGCACTTAATAAATGCTTTATATATGTGTATATATATATATATATAATTACATATATCCAATAAATCAACTAATTTAGCCTTCATTTGGACTGTGTCCTTTGCAATAGCTGTATTATACTCAGGTACATTTGCATAAATTTGTTTATGCCAATCAGCTCAAGCATGACTAATGACATTGCACAGCGACATATGTACCGATATGGTGTACCTGAGTTATTATCTTGAGACGGTCCCCCGTCCTAAGTTTGCGATAAAGATTTAATGGTTCGGAATGGAATGGTAGAAATATTAAATAAGCTGGTACCTCCTAATTTGAATTGGCAACCCAACTATTTTATAGGCTGGTTCTCTTTTCTTAACTGCAATAAAATAAACAGACTATGATATATGGTAAGTCTTGCACAATTGAAAATCGGATGAAAGGTGGTTTTAAGTCCATAAATTTAACTGGCCGCCAGGTGAATGGAATGTTAGCATTAAAGCGATTTTGCATTTATTTACTTAGACAAAAAACCAATATTTTATAATGCTTACATATATAACGGGTATTGTTATTAAATATACTTTAAGTTTAGCTTATGTCTTTTGCTTAGGTTTGAAATGATTTGTGGGAGGTCACGCCTTCTACCTTGTGGTACATTATTTACTAAAGTTTAAAGTCCATGCTTCGTTGTCTGTGATGTAATAGCATTATATCCTCGATTAAGGAATTAACAGTGAAGTTTTCTGCATATTGCAAGCTGACATCTAAAATTTAATAGCATTTTTTTTTTTCTGTATTCTCAAATTTTCTGCTTGTTGTGGAAGATCAGTTGTCAGCCATTGTTAAACAGATTTAAATTAAATTTCTCAAAATATCACATTCACTTCCACTGTGATAGGTGAAAGTTGATACCAATTTTTATACAATTTGTGTGATTTCATGTAAACAAGTTGTTTTTCTGCTTTTAACGGAAACGTAACCCTTGCCTAAAACTTGGAAAGTTTGGTGCAAACGTTCACGGTACAATACACAGACTATAAACAGATAATTTCGAACACACATACTTTGGCATCCATTCAGTTTCAGCTGTTCTTTTTAAATGAGGAGAAGCTATGTCTATTTCTGGGCAGATTTTGATCACATTTTTACAGAACATCTTTTCTGAAATTCTGAATTTTGGGATAAAAAGTTACTTTTTGCTGTTGGGAATACTACCTAACGGTGGCTGTAATGAACACCTGAAAAACGTTGAACCCTATTGGAATTTGAACTCGATAGGACTCTGTTCTATATTAACATTGTTAGTTATATAAAACTTATCTGATGAATATTACGATATTTACTTCCTCACTTGTCAAGTTAATTCTACATGGATCATGTATTCAGGTTGTAAAACTTTCAAGGTGGACCAATTGAATAAATCTTCTTCTTTTCTTGTATCGAATTAAAATTGAAAAAAGCTGGTGCAGTTAAAATAATTGTTTAAAGTTAAGTTTGTACCTCAAGGCTAATATTTTACTATTGAAACCATTTGTGGTATTTTATTGCTTGTAAGAAGTGTTGGCTAACAACTTCAGCTGACTGATTTAAAGTTTTATTTTGTCATGTTGGTGTCTATAATGAGGTATGAAAGGTGTTGGTGCCATTTTTGATGTCAGGGGGGGGTGCATTTATTATGTTAAAAATGGTAATTAAAAACTCTTCCGAATGGATACATGTTGTCCTAAATTTGATATAATCTAACAGAAATGTTGATTAGGTGATTAGGGGCCTCTGTACAGATGTTAATTATGGCTGGCTAATATCTCAAGAAATATGGCCACGTAAGGGTCCAGAGCTGATTTAATTTTTCAGTGGTTAGCAAAAAAGGGATATAGGGCCAACATTGGATTACAGCCCTGATTTGTAGAAGCTTTTCATTGGACGATTTATTTAATAAAAAGGTCACAGGTCATGAAGGTGGGTGCAAACTTGTTGTTCTTGCAGGCAATACCATTTTACTGACACCAGTGTTCCCTGAGTGTGTGAGAGCTGTGAATCTAGCAATACCTGCAATTTTAAAAGTGCATACTAGAATGTCGGAGATTAAGTCTTGTTAATTCCTTTAATCCAACAATATCCTATTGTATTGGTTTGCCTTCTTACAAAGAAGTCCAAGGTCAAGAATTTGTTGGTGGCCCAGTGTACGTATACAAGGGTTGGTAAAAAAATGATGAGACAAACTTTTCTTGGAGTCTTGGAACTTTATGATCGACCCTCATAATTATTATGTAGGCGTACAATAATACAATAATTATTATTTTTATTTTATCTTTTTCAGAATCAGGATGATACCTTAAACCATAATTATTCTGGATTTCCTAAAGTTGTAAGTACACAAGCTTTTTTGACAAGTCAATAACATTTTGTTGTGAGAGGGGAGGGGGGGGGGGGGTACTTGATTATGAGTCAGTGATTTGTATACATAATGATGTAATTGAATAACAAGTGTGTGGTTAAGTGGGCAGTGAGTGTTATTAGAAGTGTTCCGCCCATATTGTTTATATATTTTGAGAAGCTCCGCCCACCTTTTACATGTAGGCATCATCACTTACATGCATTGCATGATCTATTTATAGTAACTTAATGAATTCTGTCTTATATTCAATGAGTAGAGCACTTACGCCCATCATCACTATCATGTTTAGTTAAGTGTTCCTTATATTCTTAAACCAGGAAATAACATCAGAAATATGGTCATTCATTGGGAATATCAGTGTTAGGCCAAAAAAAAAGTCTGGTTCCTGTGTACACAATTTGTTTTGGTTTTGGGTGGGGGGGGTAAAAATTAGGGTCAGTCAGATCTCCGGAACCTTATTTTTTTACTTGGCCTTACATTTACTTTAGAAACATTGAATTTCTTAGACTCGTGGAAACCTGTATTTAATTTGGGTAAAATATTATCTAACAGCCCCAAACTAGTTCCAAACTTACACTTGTTGGACATCTGAACGCAAGACCCCAAACTTAATAAATATACTTATGACTTAAATACTTATTCAAAAAACCTTGACTTGCACCATGATATGTTTTCGTTTTTTTTGGCTATTAGCTATTCACTCCAAATATGACCTTGACCTTTCAGCAAGTCGTGCCAGGGATAGCCCAGCAACGAGGCACAATGTCGTCCAACCTGAACGAGATATCTCGTGACCGTGAAGATTCTGGTGAGGTAGCATGTATCCTTGATCTGGTTTATATCACAGAGAGGATTATTTGTAAGTATTTTTCTAACTTGTCCATAACATTGACTTTCATTGAAAATCTCTTTTAGCTGAAATATTAGCAAAAATAACTTCTTATTATTGTAACTTGACCTTGCAGATCTATTGTTAGAGCACGTGGGTCAAATCCTGATCCGAAGGTCATGGGTCAAATCCTGATCTAAAGGTCATTGGTCAAATCCCACCATGACTTCTTCACAATTACTAAATAAAGCACAATTCAAAGTACTGGTGAGAAAGCCAGGAAGCAGTCGTTGATAGTGATTGTTATAAGTAATTGTTGTTATGGCTGGTGCAATAAGCAGTGTGAAAAAGGTTTTTACACATTTTATTGAAATGTGTAAGGCATATATGTTATGAATTATTTAATCCCAGTACCTGTTGTTTCATGTATCTAGAGCATTCAGTAACTCTTCTGTTGTCTGATAGAATTCAGACTGAATTCCAACACCAGTGAACTACTGAATGTGATAAAGACATAATTTGCCCACCAATATAAGCTCTCAATCTGAGTTTCTAAATTTGAACACAAGTCTTATAACTCAAGTCTACGATTGGTCAGTTCTGAGCTCTGTCTTAAGATGTACCAATGGTAAGACATCGTTTTGAGACTACTCTCAAAGCTCAGTTGAATATCCTTGAGCACTAGTTACATTTGAATAATGCTATCTCTGAATGTTAGCAAAAACAATAGTTATGCAAATTACTGAAAATGTGTTGAAATAATGAAGTTATTATATTTGTTTCCATAGCGATGTCATTTGCTTCTGAGGAACATGACAGTACGTACAAATACAATCTGAAAGAAGTAACACGCATGTTGAAAACTAAACATGGGGACAACTACTTGGTAAGTCTACTTTTTCTTACATTGTGATATTCTCCTAGGCAATACTTGATGCTAAGTTACCAAATAAGGTATGCTACTATCATTTTGGCAATGTGTCGAAAGTTTTTTGCAAAATTGTATGTGATACATGACCCTGAACATTGTTTATGCAATATTCATCGTAAATTCAATCCATTCATATACATTTTACAGTAACTGAAATTTAATGTCACTATCTTACATGCTTGAATGAAGAAACTACTTAAAATGTTTATGATGTGAATTTTAAGTAGTTTAAAGCATTATGCTGGCAATTTTTCAATTCACATATATGTTACTTACATCACTGTCTACATATTATATTACATATTGTCTGCTCCAAAACCTGTCATTTCTGTGACATTTTTGCATAAAATGATCTCATATTATTGTGTTCACATTATGTTCTGGCATTTATCAAATGCCCACTCGGTATGAAGCTCTGCTGGAAGAATTCACCGCTACCTATCTGGAGGTAGTGGATTCGCACTCCAGACTGGGCCTCTTGTGTCATGTCCATTGATAAAGCCATTTGTCTCCTATTATTGGTTCATGTGGTGAATCAATCGGTCGCTAAAATACTGTATAGCGGGTTATATTGGTAGGTGCTTTAATTTGGCACTATTGGCGCTCAAGGTCTAATCCGCCAAAATAAAACTCCACCAAAAAGTATAACTAAAATTAATGTAACCTTTATAGACCCATTTGGAAAATGGCGAATGTGCCAAAATCAAACACCGCCAATAAGGAGAACTCTAAAAACCTCCAAAATTTGGCACCGCAGAAATAAAGCGCTATACAGTACTGGTGAATAATAGAATAAAACTCTTACTTAATCAATAAATCAATCAGTCATTCATACCATCAATTGATTAATCTTTATCTCAATTTCAGGTAATTAATATCTCTGAGAAAAAGCCTGACTTAGCTAAACACTGTCCACAAGTCTTTGACTACGGTTGGCCGGACAACTTGGCTCCGCCTTTAGAACGGCTCTGCGGAATCTGTAAAGCCATCGACCAATGGATGAGCACAGATCCTAACCATGTCGTCGTGGTTCATTGTAAGGGTGGGCGGGGCAGAATTGCTGTCGTCATAGCAGCGTACATGAGATACAGTAACATTTGTGCCAGGTATGTATTTTGATGTCTGACTTTGGTTACAAAATTACTCCAGTTTTGGTGATTTAAACGTATCGCTTAGTTTATTTCCTTAGAGGACATAAAATATAACAGTTTAATACATGTACAGTCGGACCTTATTTATTTGAATTCCTCGGGTCCAAAATTTTATTAAATTTTATTTCGAATAATACATAGCCCATTTCAAATCGACATGCCTAAGAAGATACATCGGGACCTGATACATATTTCGGATGATACCATGTATGGTTGATAGATTGTTGTCGAATACACGAGGTCGGACTGTAGTTACATATTGACATATTTAAATGATACAAAAAATTCATTCTCAAATCAAACAGATATCGCTTTTCAATTTTGATGCAGAATTCTTTTCTACACTATGCGCTCATTTCAGCCCTTTTTTATAGCAAATTTGGCGCCGATTCTGGGTTCCATTCCCCAAAAGAAGAAAGTATATATTTTTCCCATACCTAGAAAGAAAATTCCCCTTCAGTAAAATTATTTAAATTTCAGCCTTATAAATACCCAAATTTGGTGATTCATGATGCAAATTTCTCCCCTATCAAAAGGACCCACCATTCTTCTCCAAAAACTGAAAAAAATAGCTGCATTTATATGAAATTCAAAGCAGTCTTACATTCAATGGATTTATAAAAATGCTTACTGATTTATATGAATGCAAACAAATGTTCAACAAAACAGATTACAATATGTGTTTAACATCTCAGTTCTGTTTCTTTCCTCGACTGAGTTACTATAGTTTTGCTCAAAACCCAAAAGTTACGCCAAGTTTTACATCAATAAAAAAACTCCTTAATCATTACTAATCGGAAAATATATGATGTATATCTCTATTAACCATTATCAAAGTGATACCAATATAAAAAGTAATCAGTTATTTGCTTGACACCATGAAAATCAAATGTTTTTAGCTTGTAATATATACTAGCGGAAAAAAGAAACTGTGCATGTGTAAAATGTTCATATATCCTTCAATTTTATAAATTAAAGCTTGAAACTTTACACAGGTAAGTTGTGTATCCCTCTCGGTCATTTACACTGGCCAGTGCATGAGTTGCACGGGTAGTTTGCCTGTCAGGCTAACGTCTTCTTTTTCACGTTTTTTTCGTGCAGCAGTCAATTGCAAACACGTTTGTCGTCTAAACCTGTGTTAAAACATAGTGTTGTTACATGTAAGACACAAAACCAGGATAATTTTGAAAAACGTCGTTGATACGCCATGCCAAGGTTGAATGAAACTGACAGATGCCGCGCCGTAGGCATGATTGAAGCTGGTGTACGTCATACTGACGTTGCCAGACAATTTGGCGTTCACCGAAATACTGTAGACGCCTTGTGGAGACGGTACCAACAGTTTGGGGCAACCAGAGACCGGCCTCGATCAGGACGTCCACGCGTAACGTCTATTCGCCAGGATACGTACATCCGGGTGGTTCATCTCCGTGACCGACTCAGAACTGCTTCTTTGACGGCTAGAAGTATTCCTGGCCTTAGAAGAATCAGTCCCCGAACGGTACGTAATCGATTGCGTGAACGAGGCATACGTCCACGACGTCCTGCCATACGTCCTGTTCTGCAGCAACGTCATCGTGTAGCACGTTTTGCCTGGTGTAGAAGACACATACACTTCACGCAACATGACTGGGCACGTATTCTTTTCACGGATGAATCCAGGTTCCATCTCGACAGCAGCGACGGCCGTTCTAGAGTGTACCGTCGTGTTGGTGAACGTTTCCATGACAATTTCCATGAGATGCAGCGACGGTTACGTGGCCTCCAAAATCAGCCGTTGACGTTACCTGACCTATCATGTGCGCTTGTCAGAATCTGGAATGGTATTCCCCAGGCATTTTTCAGAACACTTGTCACATCAATGCGGCGTCGTTGTCAAGCATGCATCGATTCCAATGGTGGACATACACGGTATTGATGAGCTGAACTTTGTTTAGAGAACGTCTCTGAAAACTGATCTCTATCTAAGACGCAGCTGATTCAATAACCATATCAATTGAGCTGGTGTTAAATAAAGGTAAGATAAAACCCTGTTGAAATTTGTATTGCGATTCCTTACATACCTCCTAAGTTATAGCATATTATACACATGCACAGTTTCTTTTTTCCGCTAGTATATATTGTAGTTCAGTTTGAATTTACATGATTTGTACTTGGTAAATTCAGCTGATTTATTAACAATCATAATTAATTTAAAAGAATTTAGGAATTTATTTTACATTGTACTTCTTAAATTTCAGTGCGGACCAAGCATTGGACAGATTTGCAATGAAGCGTTTCTATGACGATAAGTTGGGTGGACTACCTCAACCCTCGCAGAGACGGTAAATATCTTTGAGTTACCTCCCTTCTCACAGAATTTCATTTCTGCATACCAGAGTTGTTTCCCTTTGTCTGAGATTAATTTTCTTATTGAAAGCTCTAAGATAATGGACTTGAAAAATGTGGTGTAAAATTTGAGGTGGTCTTATTATTGAGGTGGTCTTTAAGTGAGATTTTACTGTACTTGACTATTGGTACAAGAAGTGTAATATTGAATAGTTTTCCTGTTGATGTGTGGTATACGCTTGTACAGTCTTTGATGACGGTAGAAATAATTACCATTGCACTCATCTTTGGCTCAAGTAATACGCAGAGCATTATGACATATACTTACACCCAGGATTATTTACAAATTTCAAATACTTGGAAGTTTAAGTGGCTGTCTCAATTATGTTTTTAGTACCAGTTTTTGTATTTGATCACAATTTTGTCTCTTTTAAGAGTCCGTCTTGTAGGTCAATTTAATGAATTCACTTTTCCAAAATGCTGCAAACAACATACAGTAAAACCTCACTTAAAGACCATCTCAATAATAAGACCACCTCAAAATTAAGAATACAATTTTCAAGTCCATTTTTGGCTCTTTATTCAACCTCAATATTAAGACCACCTCAATAATAAGACCAGTTTTAAGGGTCCCAAGGGTGGTCTTATTATCGAGGTTTTACTTTATATACATGTATCATAAAAGCTTGGGAAATATTTGTAGATCTATTTTCAACCATTATTTTCCTGTTGTTTGTATATTAAACATATAAATATAACATCAACTGAAGACACACCCTTTCTTTATTCATGTCTTTATACACACTCTTCTTACAATGCCTTTTTTTCCCCATGTCAATTCACAGTCAATTTGATACCTGAAAGGATGTTTTCTGAATGACATCAATTTTGATTGTATCATTATTTATGGAAGAATTACATAATTGTGGTGCATGACTGTCATAGGTGTTAAAGAAATAAGGTGTAGAGTTGCAGGTTTTCAACACTTGAATAAATATTGCTTTAAATATTAAAACCGCCTGCAATGAAAAATAATATTTCGCTCATTAATATTCAGATCGTTTAAACAGAAAATTTTCTTGTATATCAAGCTTGTATGATTTTGTTTATATTATCCTGCTTTCGGTACAATTAAGTTTCAAGTTTGCAATAAATTATGTATTCATTTTATATGCATAGTGCTATAAAACACTGTGTATATTGTGTAATAAACTATATGAAAAGGCAGATTTGATCAAATTACACAACAATATCACCACAAGTGTAGAATTTAGTGTGGTGCACACACTACCATAAAAGGACATGTGAACTTCGTTCTTATGAAACAGAAATATGATTTGTCATCATATGGTTGATGTGTCTTGTAATATTAAAATGTCCCAGTTTTTATGACCATAAATATTTAGGGAACGTTGTCAAGGAAGCTTTTTGTTGAGAGGCCGTTGCTATGGAGAGGTTAACTTGACAATAAATTCTTGCAACAGGAAAACTTAAATATTCCATCCATTGAATACCCCCGCCCCTGTTTGTCCTCTTTGATTCTCCTAGTTATCCCTTATGGTCTGCAAGCCATTCCTTGCTCCCCTGTTCCCTTACGTATGTACCCTTGAGCCTCCTCAACTACCTTATGTTTTATGGATTGTTGTTTGCCAGAGGTATGAGTGGAGAGGCACTGTCTCATGTATGTGGCATTCCCTCTAGCAACTTATTCTCTCTCTTTTAAAACTATGATTGAAGAGAGGTTGTTGCTCAAGAGAGGACTGCTTTTGAGAGATGGCATAATCTTCTTATCGATACTCTATCCGTCGATCAGTCTATCCGTCGATCACTATATCTCCCTCTTTGACATTACAATTTTTCTTTATTAAGGCTTTTGAGAATTAGATGCTTAATAGCCAGGAGCTTCAGCGGGACCCTTGCCGAATTTTCAGCTGATTTTAAAATTTTGCATTCTCATGCCTGTATATTGACATAATTTATGTATTTTCAGATATGTCCATTATTTTGCGGGTCTTCTTTCTGGTGCAATACAGATAAACAGCAGTGCTTTATACCTTCATCATATACTAATCCATGGTGTACCTAATTTCGATACTCGTGGTGGCTGTAGACCGTTTATAAAAGTCTACCAGGGAATGCATCCGATATTCACATCGGGAGTCTAGTAAGTTCATTTTATTTATTTATTTGTAATGGGGCTTTAAGTCACACAATCAGCTTGGGTCGTGTAATCGCTATTCATGCTACAAGGTTGGAAGAAGTCCCCAGGAGGACATCTGGGTAGAACCAAGACCTTGCAGGTAACTTAAGCATCATCCCCCCCCCCCGGCTACTTTTCTTGTATGAGTGATCTATGCAACTATTATTTGACTTACTTGACAGGAAAAAAAGTTTTTTAAGAAGTATTACTAGATGAAATAAATAACATGAACACACGGAATCTGATTAGAGCCAAAAAATACAACAGTTCATCAGATTCTTTATTTATTTCTGCTGTTTTTGCTGAAAAATCGCAATATTTCACTTAACTAAAAGTCATTAGAGACTCTTTGTTGTTTTCATGATTGAAGAGCTGGGACTTTTCTTCCTCCCCTGACTAAAGAGTGTATTCGTTTGTGGTAATTAAGTAATTTACCTTGAATACAATGATTATCAATCTTGTTCCATTCACTTTGCACACTGAATGTGTTCCCTGCATCGAGATCTTTTTGCGTGTGAACTCTCAATCTGCAAAATGTGCACTGATGTTTGTATAAATATGCATGCACATTTGCTTTGATCTCATGGACATATCAAGGGCTCTAGAAATCCACTAACCCAACATCCCGGACTACTCTTAAATGCTGAATCAGGCTAACAAAGGTTGCGTTGAAGTTAGTCCCAGACAAGTCTGTTTATAAAGCTAACCAACATCAGCAATTGGTCAGTTGTAAGTTTTTTAGAGCGGTTTGGGGCAATTCTATTGTAGCTTTATCTTAAAAAAGAACCAACTGCAATTGTTTTGCACCAAAATCTTGGTAAAGTCAGTCATTAGGATCGGTAAAAATCTTGCAGCAGACAGATAATACACACACCATGCTGCAGTGTTATATTAATCATACGGTAAATCAAACAGATGATGATTACTATGTAAACAGTTGTTATTTACATATCAGTTCGTTCAAGTGTCTTTTGACGGATATAACAGTAGATATCGTCTACTTGACACAGTCAGTTACCTGTAATCGAGATAGTTATTATGACATTATGTAGTCGGGACAATGTGTTGCGTTAGTGCAATCATATTTATGGCCTCGACACTTGCTACCTTTTTTATTTTGCGGAAATCTTGTTTAGATTTCAAGGAAATGACTAAGTTAGAAGCAATACACTCGTTGACATTACTGCAATAGAAACTAGTTTAAGTATAATGTATTGAAATGTATGTTAATGTATTCATAACGTCTTCTGTACTGCTTGAAGTCTGATATTTTTCTATTCTCTGTTATCAGTACACTGTGTATAACACTGACCATTTCCTAAGTATTGTATTGCCCTTTTCCAGCCATTTTGAATCCATTCCTTTGGTATTTTTGCTGGGGCTTTTAAAGGGTGCTTAGTTGAAAGCATGAACAAGGCAAAAAGGTTCTGATGTTGGTATGTCCTAGGATGATGCGCTCTTCTTGTGATAAATTTGAAAATATTATGAGTTAGTCATGGGCAGAGGATTGGAATGGTTTTGCACTAATATGTAAACATCGCAACATTTCATTAAAATGAAAATTGTGTTCACTCATTAAGTTTAGTTTTATGTTAAACTATTTGTGCTCATATTCCCATACATGTTTACCCTTGCACCTTCTCAGTGCCTAATGCTATATAGACTAATGTTTTCTTGGGGTTCTGTGTAGGGCGGCATTGTCTTGTGCATGTGGCATTGCCTGGAACAATTTAATCTCTCTTCTACAATTGACAGTTTATTTGATCTTGTTTCAGCAATGTAACTGACAACATGCAGAAAGTTTGTATTTCTATATCGCCGGGGATACCGCTCCGTGGTGACATTCTCATCAAATGTTACCATAAGAAGAACAATGCCGGACAGCGTGAGATGATGTGGGGTTGTCAGTTCCATACCTGTGCGATATCCCATAATTCCTTGGTGTTCAGCAAGAATGAACTTGATTTTGCAATCGGAGGTGAGTACCGTAGAACTTTTACTGATGCTCAAGTTGATAGGGTCATGCTTCTACACATTGTTCTAATTCTACTTACTAAGTCAAATGTTCATGTCTGGTCATTACAAGAGTTATTGAGACTTTTATGTATTTCATATATTTATATAACCGAATAGAATAACCTAAAGGGAGGTAATTGAAATTGAACTGTATTGTTGCACACCTTATGTATTATAATGTTTCTTTCTGATCTCCATTGAAGAAATGCAAGGACTGTTAGTTTTGTTTTCTCTAATATCTCAGGGTTTATTTTAAGTTGTTTTTATAGCCGTTATTTAGCTATATTCCCAATGATAAAAAGTATATATTTTCCCAAATTTGAATGTAAAAATTCCCATTAAATCTGAAGAAAAAGTTGTGCCAAAAATTGACAAGTTAGAGGCTTTTCTCTTGCAGGCAGTTTATATAAATAGCAATTGTTGATTAATTAATCACTTCATCCTTTAATTTGTTCCTTAAATTTTGCTGTAATTTTCAGACTTCTCCCAATCTCTAAGATTAATTCGAAAAAAATCCCAATTTTACGGGTATGGGTCATCTTCCCAAATTAGCCAAAAATAAACCTTCATCTTTTACTGAAGAGTTTCAAGCAATTATTCACTGTGCTGTACAAAATCTTCTACAATTGTCCTAAATTAGATTGTATGCTATTAATTATTTCTCAATTAATTATCAAATCTTTCAGATCCAAGATTTCCTGAACCTGGAAAAGTTGAGTTTGTTTTTGGCAACAACTCAGAAGGCTTAGTGCAAGGTAAGTGTTTTAGACTGTACCTGAAAATATTGTTGTCATCTTAAGGACAATTTCTTACAAATACAGTGCAGCAACCTTTAAGAGATGCATAGTTTGGATGTCTAAGAGAGGTTGAATTCAGGGGCATAGCTTAGCTAAAATTGATGTGTAGGCCTAGTTATAGGCAAGTCCGTCGGCATGGTTTCCTCGGAAAAAAATTGTAACTAAATCGTCAAGAGATGTTAAATTTCTTAATGCAGATTTTGCCAATTCTATTTATAGGAATGCCCCTGAAATTGATAGTAAAATCATAATACAGGATAAATTTATTAATACTTTGCTGGTCAAGAAAGGGCCACTCTGGAGAGGTTGCACTGAAGTAATCTGCTTCTGCTCTTCATTTGGGTCGTATTAGAATTAATCAGCATTAATTGCTATCATTACAATTCTTTTTGTACCTTAACCTATATTATGTCAGATTACTTGTTGAACTTGTTGCATCAAATTTTTAATTGCCGAAACTTTAAACACGTCTGCCCTGGATTATTTCGTGATAATAATTTCTTGTTCTACTGTGTTTACCATGCTTCAGTGTATAAGGCTGACTGCGTCCATAAACTAATTCGGTCTTATGCAATTCACACCTATTTATCATTGGTTTATTTGAAAACATTCACTTCCCATGCATTTATAATGAAGTCACGAAAACTGCAAAACATGCATTAATTTTGGTGAAAATCGGTTCGTGATTTATTGCACGCAATTTCATGCTCATCCACCGCATAGTTGTCTGATACGTGAAGTGTATAATGTCTGATATACAATATCTTAACTTAATTTACTGTTTTATGTACATTTTATGTATTACCTTATATGTCCTCTGTTATTTATTGCAACATTTGTGTTTTGCACTTAGATTGACCCGTTTGTACCCCACCAAGGGGAGAGCACTTAGATTGACCCGTTTGTACCCCACCAAGGGGAGAGCACTTAGATTGACCCGTTTGTACCCCACCAAGGGGAGTGCACTTAGATTGACCCGTTTGTACCCCACCAAGGGGAGAGCACTTAGATTGACCCGTTTGTACCCTCACCAAGGGGAGAGCACTTAGATTGACCTGTTTGTACCCCCACCAAGGGGAGAGCACTTAGATTGACCCGTTTGTACCCCCACCAAGGGGAGAGCACTTAGATTGACCCGTTTGTACCCCCACCAAGGGGAGAGCACTTAGATTGACCTGTTTGTACCCCCACCAAGAGGAGAGCACTTAGATTGACCTGTTTGTACCCCCACCAAGAGGAGAGCACTTAGATTTACCCCTTTTTGTACCCCCACCAAGGGGAGAGCACTTAGATTGACCTGTTTGTACCCCCACCAAGAGGAGAGCACTTAGATTTACCCCTTTTTGTACCCCCACCAAGGGGAGAGCACTTAGATTGACCCGTTTGTACCCTCACCAAGGGGAGAGCACTTAGATTGACCTGTTTGTACCCTCACCAAATGGAGAGCACTTAGATTTACCCGTTTGTACCCCCACCAAGGGGAGAGCACTTAGATTTACCCCTTTTTGTACCCTTACCAGGGTTAGGGCTTGGGTATTTTCATATAAAATAAGTTCCAAAATGCAATAAAATGACGCTTTATAAACATTTCTCAGGTCTAAAACTGTGCACCTTTAAATGTACCGATTATATTAGTTTTTATGAAAAAGGCAATGTATCCTGGGTGATATTTTGCAACTGGTTGAATTGTGAACTTAAACACTTACAAGTTGTATCCATGGTGATTGACTTAACGAACCTGAATCACTGACTGATGTACTGTTATTTCAGTGGCAGATTTCAAGTCTGATGTGACAGTGCCCGTTGATGACACGACTGAAGGCATTACAAGATGGGACTCCTACGAGAACTTTGGCAAGTCGGCAGATGGCAAAGAAACCGGTAAGTACCAATGATATGTGAACATCTATCTTGCTGCATTTTAAAGCATGTTTTTTCTTTTTTGTATAAAAAAAGTGTTGTTAACATGTTGTTCTATGTCCTGTGAGTAATTGCAGTACTTTGAGATTCATTTATTTTTTAAGCTGTAAATTTCATAAAAACAGTTCCTGTACTGTTATTACCGAGATCCTGATATGCAACTGAAAGAGAGAGACAGCTGCTTGCATATCATTGGATCGATGTTTCCAGGGTTTATACTTTTCATGGTCAAAGGGAAGCAACTCAAATTTCTTGAATGCTCTGCATTTATAAAGGGAGGTAATTTCTGGATATGTGAGGATTATGTTATTAAAAGAGCAGGTGTGAAGCAGACTGAATCTGCTGGTTCTCAGTTTAAGTTTTTACTGGTTCTCGGTTTCCATATTCTTTTTATTTTATCTCAATAATCACTTTCTTATCTTCATTTCCATTAATCTTTGGCTTGGCCAAATTACATCATTATCTAAACTGTTTTTTCCTACTGATAACATTTGATTTTAATTGAGTGTAACTTAATCATTGCTTAGTAATTAGTTGTTGTCTTTATCAATTGGCACCTGTTCCTACTAAAGTTTCCTTGGTAAGAAAGGGTAAAGTTTATCAATCCTAATCAAGCTTGTGTCATGAAAAATGGAAATACTGTTTCACTAAGGAATGACTTTATATTTCTTATCTCCGGTTCCTTTGAAAAAAATTCACAAGATACTTTGTCTGATGCAGATGGGGTATCAGTATAGCTTGTGCGGATTTTTTATGATTTACATACATAATTATATTCCTACATAGCATATAAACTGTGCTGTTCTTCATAATTATAGAATGAGTGATTTAGGAATTTACCATTTTAATTGAGCAGATTTCATTCAGCTTACCCAGTAGAAGAATGCTTTTTAATCGCCTTTTGTGATGGGGCACGTTGAAATAGTTATGGGATCATCCATGTCAGATGGGCGGCATCATTAGCGATGTCCGCTCAATAACTGAAACATTTTTATTGGATCTTCACCAAACTTGGTCTCAACCTTAATAGACACATTATCTTGTTCAAGTTCAATAAACAGCCAATTCGCCCCTATAAGCTATAAGTTTTTGAGATTATTTCATGATTAAAAGTCAAGTGCGGAGTACATATACTTGATTGGTACAACCTGCTTACTTTCCTGGGTATGAATGACAGACAAGGTCTAAACCTGCTTTGTTGCCAACACATTGTTTATATTGTCTTGTATATTGTCCATTATCATGTTTACATATTCATCAAATGTTTGATCTCCAAACTACCTGCTTCAGTCGTAAGATTTTGGCATTCAATCCAGGCTTTTCAGTCATTTTATTGGCATCATATTAATCCCAACGGCAAAAAGTTGCTTACCCCCCCCCCCCCCCATTGTGCATGTAAATTTCTATGAAATAGCCACAATAGAAGCTTTATAACTGCACAGACAACAGTCAAAGCTATGATGGATGCAACATTGTGTTTTGGGAATACATTTGCTTCTTTTCTATAATGTCGACCATTTTCACTGAAAAATCCCCATTTCATGATATTTTTTGTCATTTACTAGTATATTTTCAATTGACAAAACCATTTTTAAGAAAATGATATTATAGATTCTTGCCAAGTTATACTTCCAGCATTATGTGGTGAATTGTTTAACAGTTTGAATTTAAAACAGACGTCTCTTTCATATGTTCTTGCTTACACTTAGCAGTTGGCTTCAACAGCCATTATTACAACCATTGCTGGCACCAACTTTTCCAGATGCACCTTGTATTACATGTTTTCTGCAGACACATTACAGTGACATAAGACATTACTATGCTATATTTGTAAATAGAATATGTTTTCATTCTCAGTCTCATATTCAGACATCCAGGTTCTTAGAATGGCTGACTATGCAAAAACTGGCAATGTGAAAATAAAATCACTTGTTTAACTTTTACCTTTTAGGTTATGTTTTCTGTTACCCAGTCTTATTCCATTAATTTGGTACAGGTCAAGTTCGATTTTGATTTCAAACCATAAATTTGTTGCAGGAGTTATGAGTTATGGCCCTTTTTCAACTCCTGATCAGTTATGCTTGAAAATCCCATAGAGGGGGGGGGGGGTATTTTCCAAAGCTTCCTTGTTGAACCCTGTTTCTGTAGCTTCTTATCAGTCAATGTCCAGTAGTCCAGGAATTAGGATTATTATTATACCGAGAAAATATACAATGTTTCAAAAATTTCAGCACCTTTCCATACCAAAAAGAATGAGAATCTATCAGTCTTGTCTTGGATTGTTCTTCGTAATCTTGGGCAACCCTGATCTTAGTATCATCAGTCATATTGATAAGCAGTCACTCAAGCACTGAATGCAAAACCAGTCTACCTACATTTGAATACAGAAACAGATAGACCTGTTTCTTTTTCATCTCTCAATCATCTCTTTGGAATTCAGCTTACAGGAAAACCCTTGCTCTGTTTCATAACAGATTGTTATCAATTATCTCTACATAAACCAGTCTATCACACATTTTTAAGAGGGGATGGTAAAACATTCCTGGAAGTAAACCAGTCTTGTTACTATTTATAGAACGATGAAGCATTTCTGACTATGTTATATTATTCACCATGTTCTATTTATATACCAGTTATTTTTCTATAAAGTTTTAAGATAGGTAATTGATCCATTTTGTCTTGGAGCATTATGGCTTAAATGTGTCTACATTAAATTGAAGATGCAGCAATATTCTTCTCAAAGGAACTGATTAATGCTTTCCTACCTGTTTGTGGCAGAACCGTCTTATCTTTAGTGCATAAACAGTCATAACTTACATGGTTATTGTCCTGGTTTTCTGTATTCTTAGATAGGTAATTTACCTGTGTAATCATATGTATGTCTCATCTCTGGCTCTACAACCACTGAGCTAACACAATACCATACATTCTCATAGGCTGCTCTCAGCCAACTGCTGCTGTTATCGTAGTGATATTCATCCTCCATTTCTGTACAGTTACAGAGCTCACAATATTTCGATTGTGGAAGATTTATTTCATATCAGAGACATAGCTGACACTAATTAGTAATGATCTTTTCCCTAATTGTCTTTGGAATCAAAGGGATTTGATGTTCAGAAATAAAGATGTGCGTGGGATGAGTTTTTAGTTGATTTGGTTACTCCTTCGAACAGCAAACTGTTTGTACCCTTTGGTTGTAACTTTGTTCATTTTTGTTTGGTTGGTTAGATGGTTGATAAGTCAATTGTTTTCATTATTCTTTACATCCAATGGTTGAGTCATTTGTTGAGAATTCTGTTGTGTCTTTGTTGACTTCTTTACTATTATCTTTAAGGTAAGAATGTCTGATAGTGCTTTTTAAGTTCTGGTATAAGCCCATGGATTGCTGATTAGGCAGTGACATGTGGTTCGTTATTTGCTTGTCTCCGTGGCAACGTTTTACTGCTAACTGTCAAAAAATCACATTTTGTCACGTATTGAAGTATATCTTGCTATTTGTCTTGATGGTCAATTCACTTTTAACAGCCATGAATGTAACTTTTTAATGGGGCATAACGTGAGCAAGTATGGTCCATTAACTTATAAGTCTTGTGTATCTGTTTGCTTCAGGGTAATGTTATGCAGTTGAATTACAGGTTGAAGATGAGGGCTGCTCCCTTCTTGATCACAGGCTTTGTATTCCTAGAAAAACAATCTCTCTTGCTCAGCCATTTGTTTAGCATTTCAATCTTCAAAATGAGTGAGAATCGTTTCAGAACTGTAGGTTTCGATATTCTGTGTAGTCTTTTAGAATGGTAGACATGGTAACGAACGCACATTACCTGTGCAATCTCACCTTAATACTCTATCTATATACCAGAAACATGAATGCTCTGGCATAAGGCTTAGTCTGCTATGAAATTTGATCCGTCTTTTACTATTTCTAAGGTACTGCCTTGCCAGTCATTTATGGTCCATTTCTGTTGCCTGGAGTAATAAAAAAGTGTGGTTGTGATAGATATTTTTCGATGGACCTTGAATAAACTAATTATTGGATTTAATTTCGATCTTTGAATGGTATGGTATAGGATTTTTGAATGATTTTTTCTGTTCGGTATATGGTGGTGGAATTTGGTTTTGTGTAAAGAAAATTTTAACAGGTTTGGTTCTTTGAATGATATAAGGATTAATCATCAAAGAAAATTAGATTATTGTTTTTAAGTATTTGGTTCAGGGTTTTGGTTCCACATAAAGTGGCATCTTTTAAATGATGTTACATTTCTTGATGTTTATATTGATAATATACTGCAAAGTTATGTACATAGTTCATGTATTATCTTATGTCATACATATTCCAAGCATCCTGGTTCATCTTTATCAAGTTTTTTTGTATTTCTTTTGGCATAATGCCTCTTTCAGCTGCATTTTGTCGGTAAAAAGAATTAATTATGCGTCCCAGGTTCTCGCACTTCCTCTTAATTGTTATGACTTTTTCTCTCTTTAATGTATATATTCTGGTCCATGTATATTCTGGGACAAAGGGAGACTACTTTGTTTCCTTATGATTGAATAAATATTGATGTATTGGATTTTAGGGCAGATAATTGATGTTTTTGGATGCAAATTGCTTTTTTGGATTGATTAAGGGGAAATAATTAATATTCGAGGATAATTATTTTTAATTTCTTAGATTAATAGGGAGATAATCCTTGTTGTCCCTTTCATTAAGATAAGCATTCATTTCTAATGTTTAAAGAAATGTAATCATTAATCATTATTGCTATAATTTAAACAAGCATTCATTTCTTGGTGTTTAGCCCCATCCGGCTGGCTCAGTTAGTAGAAAGTTAGACTGTTACCCATCAAATCTGGGTTTGATGCCCAGACTGGGCTGGTTATGTTCTTCCATGACATTGGCTACGGTCATGTCCTCCACATGTGGAAAAGTTGCCAGTTGCTTGCGGAAGAGCAAGTTAGTACTGGTTGATTAGTAAGTCCAGGACAACTCGTTTGGTCATCTGGCCGGGCATATGACTGAAAAATTGTGTTGTTGAGATTTTTGCGATGGCTTCTTTGTTGTTTTGTTGTATGAAGTTTTGTTTTGGGAAAGTTGTGCTGTAAATGGATAATGCTCTATTTTGATTTGTTGTTAATTGTTGTGTCACTGCGATTGTTTGACATGTTTCACTGGTGTCATATGTCTGTTTTTTTGTAGTTGTTCAGATATCAAATAGTTGCTGGAAGTTACAGGCTGCTCTGCTGTTAAGTTCCTACAGTTGATGCTGTTGTTGTGTGAACGCTGTTAAAGAGAGATATCTTTTGTTGAGTTGTTTGAGAGATCTATGTGAAACTGGCAGCTGCAACCTTTTGTCTGTCACTACTGTATGAAGGTTTCTACTGATAGTTGGCATCTTATGGAGATTGCGCTGTCTTCTTTTCTCTGTTTTTGTATCATAAAGATGTTTCCTATCATACACCTTTTGTAATATCCAATTACAAGGGATGAGCGCAAGGTTGAAACTCTGAGTTTGGAGATCAGACTTGATAATCAGCCAGACAATTCCTTATCCATGTATCACCCCCATTTCCTTAGATGTTTGCCCTTACACCCTCTCAACTCCCTAGTGTTTGTGTGCTGTTGTTTCCCTGGGATCTGTGTAGGGAGGCATTGCCTGTGAATGTTGCCTTCCTAGTACCACCTTCCTCCTTCTGTCAGAATGCAGTCTTGCCATTGGTCCATTTTTAAACTGCAATCAGGAACATCCAATCAGATGCTTGAGTTTTTAGACTGATCTCCAAACTCAGATCTATAACCTGTTAGGAATTTTCTCATAAAACTCACAGATGCCGTTGTAGGTTTAGGAGATAGTTGGTAATAGCTATCTAATGAAACAGATCAGTTTTATGTGGGTTACTGTCATAAAATCACTGTGAAAATCAGTGCATATTTAATGATGTGCACCAATGCGCTGACATTATCAATGGTCTTATCATTGCAATGCAATAAATTGATGAAAGTGTTGAGAAAATGTGAGAACCAGACTGACAATCAGATGTGGCAACTACACTGAAATTGCTGTACCGTAAATTGAGTCACTTTTGTGTAATTTTGGGATGAAATGTGTATGCTAATGGAGAAAGTAAGGTTGTATCTGCACTGCTGTTGCTTTGTTGCAAATTATGTCCTATTAGGTGGTAAGATGGAGTGCCATCCTCACTGACATGTTTTTGCACTAGGAGAACTTTACTGTTAATTTTACCACTTTTATGTCAAGTCTCTAAGGGAAATGGTGGGCCATCAGCACTATTATGTCAAGTCTCTAAGGGAAATGGTGGGCCATCAGCACTATTATGTCAAGTCTCTAAGGGAAATGGTGGGCCATCAGCACTATTATGTCAAGTCTCTAAGGGAAATGGTGGGCCATCAGCACTATTATGTCAAGTCTCTAAGGGAAATGGTGGGCCATCAGCACTATTATGTCAAGTCTCTAAGGGAAATGGTGGGCCATCAGCACTATTATGTCAAGTCTCTAAGGGAAATGGTGGGGCCATCAGCACTATTATGTCAAGTCTCTAAGGGAAATGGTGGGCCATCATCACTGTTATGTTGGCTTTATTGATTGTTACTTTATAAACGTTGCAAATTTTGTATTTGTTCATTAAAACCTTTTGCTGGGTTAACTGAAGAAATTTGTTTTAGAACCAATAGAAGGAATAACGTACAGCAATTGAGTACAGCAGTAATGAGACATATTGAATCTGGTCTCGTGGAGTCTCTATGGATATGCAATCTTAAGCCATCTGAAAGGCTTAGATTACAGACACCCCTTCCACATGGCAAATCCCTTACTCAGTGACCCTGACATATTCATTCTTACCTTATAATCTACAAAAGCATAAGTGCTAAATGCATAGTTTGACTTTGGTCAGCCGGGCCATTCCTTGCGCCCCTGTTCCCTTGGGTATTTACCCTTGCATCTCCTCTATTCCTGATGTTTTGTGGACTGTTGTTTTCCCCGGAGATCTATGTGGGGAGGCATTGTAGCAACTTGTTCTCTTGTTCAGTGCTTGAAATGAAATGCAAAATTTATACCCTATCAAATATAATGGATTTTATGATGATGTTAATAATATTACACCAATTTGGATACTTGAAATTCAGGTTTGAATGTGATTTACATGTGTGAAAACACTTTTTTTATCACATCAGAAACTTAATGTGCAAGATGACTATCTGTTGCATGGTTATTGGTGCGAGGTGACAAGATGGCTGATAAACGTAATTAATGTTTTAGTAATACATATATGTGTATGTCTCCATTACCATATAACCTGTAATAAACACTCCCTAGATTAAGGTATTTTTTTTCGAAATTAGGGGCCATCATTTTGAATAAAGATTGCAATATTCTTCTACTTTCAAAAAAATATATAACATTATTTCAATTTGCTGAAAGTATTTATGTGTTTTTCCAAAAATGGTTGGCAAAGAAGTATGTGGTTGTACTTCTATGTAGAGCCAATCAAACGGCAGTGGCCCCTTAGTTTTCACACAGCAAACCTTTGTCAAGCCAATAAAATCGCAGTAGCCCCTATACCTAAGCAGCAAAACTTTTCTGCGGAAACCATTTTCGTGAACGGTGATGGAGGAGACGAGCATAGTACAGACATCTTATATTGTGTTTTTATTTGAGTATATATATTATGCCTAGACATATTGTATCAGTTTCAAGGTGAATCAAGTATATTCGTATTAATGGGTTTCATCTTCTATGCTCCTCTCATGTCTGACATCACCATTATTAACATAGTGTTGATGAATTGCACATGATAAATAATTGGCACTCTATGTTCCTCCCCTGATGCCTATAGTGTTGATGTCTGCTAAACTCAATGCTGTTTCTTACTGCTTGGAAAGGAATGGGTGAACTAACTTTCAGTATAATATTGGCATGAAATGTTTCTAATCTGATCAGGATTTTCAGCTTCCAGTTGGACTGGATAGGTATTGATATCAGCTAAAGTTTTTTGGAGGACATTGGGAGGGGGGGGGCAAAAAGGACCCAGGAACAAAACTTTTAGCTTAGCAGTGCTAGTGGCCTGGATCATATTTGCAAAATGCTGCATTGGAGGACATTGGGGAGGGGGGGGGAGGGAACACAAGGGACCCAGAAACAAAATGTTTAGCACTAGCAGTTCTAGGGAGCTGACAGGCCTGGACCATTGCTGGGCAATTTTAAAGTAAATAATCTTTAGTTGTTTGTCCTCTTCATATGTGCATATGCCTAAAACTTGTTGAAGGGTGTATTAATCTCTTAAATGTTCAGAAATAATTCGCATAAAGTTTAGTTTTTTCAAAATAACGTTATAATATCTTGTATAAAATGATATTTCTGGTTCATTATGATGTTTATATTGATATTATCTTCCTCAGCTGACTAAATTTTACTTCATTTTGGAAGAGTACCAAATACGTGAACTCTTCATAATGAAGATACAACAACGTATATGTAAATTACACATAGCCGTAAGCATGAGACAACATTGTATGTCATATACATTTTTTACGTAATTTGCGTTAGCTGTTTGGTTGATTATTGTGGTAAAATGTTTATTTTGCCCTGCCTTCTATTTGCTTAATACTTGACAAGTGCTGCAGTTTGCTTGTAAATTGTGGTAATTATACATAAAATTTGTGATATGTGGATTTTTTTAATGAATGTTAACAATTTTTCTGAGGTTTAGAATCACATAAAAAATCGTTGCATATTGGAGACTTAAGTGGGGTTTTTTCCAGTTGAGTTTGATGTGCATGATTTTTATGACTGTTGATATTTTATGAACTGTGACAATAATAGTAACATAGTTAACTTGTTGATTCAGGAAAAGTGATATTTTACACAATTTTCTGGTTATAAAAATTTCACAAATTTGTTAGCGAAACAGCCTGTAACATTTTGCAGCAGACGGAGTACGTGTTTAAAATCGTTGATACTATTCCTGGCGTTTAATTGCGTTGCATTATATCGTGGATAAACATTTATCTCTTGGATTACTGACGCATTTCATTGTAAGTAAATATTCAGTCACTGTATCCTAAACATTTTCTTTCAATCTGTTTCCTATATATATATACTCCACCTGTCCGCCTGATGATGGGAATGTTTCAACTTCAACATCCTAAATTCTGTCTATATAGTGCTTGTATAACAGTATGGTCACTTCAGGTTGTTCTTCAATGAAGTTTGTCCTTGTATTACTTGTGAATAGCATAGTTATAATTATTGGTAGTTTTCTCTTCAAAGAACTTAGATCTGATGATACATGCAAACTATGGTTCATTCGTCAAAGAATTGGCCCTATAGTACTTGCACACAACATTGTCATTTGAGATCGTTTCTAATACTAATACAATTCCATTGTTACAGTATCTGACCACAGTCTATTTTTCAAGGAACTTACAAAATCTGGCATCATTATGCGAAGAATTTTCTTAGATAACCTGCTAGCATAATGCTATGTTCCCCGCAGAATCTTACTTATAACTTGAAAACATTTGTTGATTTAACCTTCTCAGTGACCTTATTTTTTTACATTCTATTTACAGTGCTGCTTCAGATTATCTGCAAACCATGTTCATAGAAATTCCTTTTCATTAAAATTCAACAGAAGTTGATATGATAATTTATACCCTGAAATATTGGTGTTATATTACATTTATTATAATTTTTGCTTCAGTGAAAAATATCTTTTGGTTCACTGATTATAGGTAATAATTAATACTGACGCAGTTGTTAGCTTAAAAATTCATTACCCCTGCCACTCTGCCCTTCAAGTGGAATATGGTATGAGGTATCTTCGTACTGAAGAGCTGTTTGGAGCAAAACAATCCTATCTGCTTCCTTTTCGTAACTTAGTTACGACAACTGTTGATATTATTTATACTAAGTTAATCACAGTAACATAAGTCTTTTCACATCATCCCCAATTCTTTGTTATTTACTCAGAAATGCATCATTTCTCTGGATCAAAGACCTATCTTCAAAAAAATATTTTTTCTGCCAAAAAGAAGAAGTAAGGTGGTTAAAATTCCTCTGGATTGAATCATCCACTAATGCCTGTATTCATTGCTATAGACTTGCTACAATGATACAATATATTCACCTCTGTGTGATATTTGCTGGTATTACCCGGGGTGTGCTAATTAATCTTGGCAAAGAATATGGTTTAGAAAAATAAAAAACAGCTCTGCTTTCATTTCTCTTACCTTTGGGATAGGTTTTTGACAATTTTATTTTTAGTGAGAACATTACATGTGTGTAAAAGAGAGATTAAGTTATTACAGGGAACGCTACATACACAAGACAGTGCCTCCCCAAACAGACTCCGACCACTTGGGAAAAAACAGTCCACAAAATATCAGGCACTGAGGAGGTGCAAGGGTAAACATGCATAGGACTTTGTGCATAAAGGTTAAATCTTCAGGGTCCTCGTTAAAGTTTGATAATCTTTGTTCATGGAAGGTGACTTCTATGTTTTGCTGTGGTGGTTTTAAAAGTTGTTACATCTTGTATTAAGTGATCGTAAGTTATCTTTCCTGACAAAATCGAGTCATTGGAAACTAAGATAAGTATTGACCACATCATAGTTGTACAAAGTTGTAAAAATGTCTTAATGGTTTTTAAAAATTAACTCAAGTTAAATATTTAGCTAGTTCAGATGTGGTCTTTATGATGTAATAAAGTTTACCAGGAAGCTGTTTGAGTAATTATAAGGTTATAAGTGGACATCTGCAGCTATGCAATAAACAAAAGGACTGCAAGCGGATGTGGACGCTTCGTCTGCGGGTTACATTATCAATGGCACTTATACTTTCTCAACACATTATTTATATTTTCTTGCTAATGGGGACACGGATGACAACATCAACCAAGCTACAACAATAGCTCTTCATTTTTTCAAAACATATGAGCTAAAAATGGTCTTGGAATGAAATCCTATGTAAAACTTGCAGTCTGGCTGATAAAGTTATATACTCAGGTAATGACCCCAACATAACCCTCTTGTATTCTACTTTTAGATCTCCAGCAAGTCTGTAAATTCAGCTACTATTCTCTACAAATGATGCGCTTTTGCACAGTTGTTGTTTTTTTTTGCTGAGATAGAACATTTGGTTTATGTCAAAGCATGTTTAGTATACATTTACATCAAGGGCTTCTGTTTATTCTCTCCGTCTGGAATCAGCTGCTGCATAAATCTGTCTCTGGGTTCATTATCTTTCAGTATATCTAGAAATGCATTTTGATTTGATTTTATAGAATTAGAGCTTTCGTCAGAATGGTTCTCTAGATTTTCTTCTTTGATGCACATAATTATACTCACCCTCTAGTGATAATCTGTGTATCAGTCAAGGTCAAATTTTAAAAAAGTGTTTTTGGCTGCTGTCAGACTGGTTCTCTTGCTTTTTGTCTTTCATGCTCACATTTTGGTGATAAATCTGGAGATCAGTCAATGTCAAATTTTAAAAAGTGATAATTTTTTAAGTATAGAGATTCTGTGAATTCTGTATTGTTCTTAGTGGCCTGTCGGTTATTGCACTTGGAAGTTGTCTGTTTTTATTTGTCTATCACTTTTAACTTATGAGCTTGTCTAGATGGGTCTTGTTCATCATCATCATCATCAGTTGTCTTAAGGGTTTCTTCGATTTAGTGTTCGACATTCTCATCCCATTATGACAACTATTTGTGTGTGTTCAACTTTCTGGAATATATCAGTTTTCCTAATATCAGGCATGAGAATTTTCCACGAATTGAAGGATTTGACGCTCGCAAGGACGTTTTTGAGACAGTTTAAGACATCTAAGATGCTTAAAAGCCAGCAGCCCCTTGGACCCCTTGTCAGATTTTCAGTTGATTTTGAAATTTGCATTCTCGTGCCTGTAATATGTGTAATGATTGTGAACTACAAATAATGTAACATCTTTCTTGTCACAATGTATATCATGTACAGTGTGTGTTGATATGTGTTAGATGCAAGTCAGTTTAGTGTGGAAAGATTGATCAAACCTTTTTTTACTCAAATGGTTCAGTAATTTTATGTATACAAGTTTGCTGACTGTGAATAATCAGTTTTCTTTTGAGGTTATGTGTAATGAGCTTGAACATCAGATGTAGTGTCTTCAGTCTAGTGGCAAGCATTCCTCAGTTCCCTAATTTTCACACTTGCTGATTAAGTTGTTGACAATGATATGGTAAGAAGATAGTTATCTCTGATTTTGCCAACAAGAAGGCTTATCAGATCATTACTGGAAGCCAGTCTATAGATGCATAGAATGTGATAATGAGGTATCTCTCAGCAGAGAACCAGTCTTTTAAATCCCGTACAGGTAGGATGAGTAACCTCAGACTGGTACCTTTAATCAAGAAAATGTGATGCACAGTCTATTTTTCGGAAGCAACTTTGTAAAGGAAGTGGAATTGTCAGTGTTTTAACATCACCTACCGAAGGCGCTAATCATGAAAACTAAGTTGGATAGTAAGAAATCATCAGGTAAGTTTGAATCACTACGAATAACTTCAGGAGATGGTGAAGTGGTTTCAGATGTGGATTTAAATGTTCCCGGGATATCTATTGTGATGTAAGCTTCAGATACAATTGATTTTGGTGAAATACAGAACTCCGAGGATTAGATTAATGATTTGAAACAAATTGTAAATGGTTGTAACAGAAAGGATTGTGTTGTTTTCTGTAGATTTACATGGATAATAGCTGTTGACCATCCAGATCAGTGTCGGCTGAATGGTATGAATATTGATGCTTCGTCTGTTTTCGAATCTTTCTAGACTTCTTTAGTCAACAGTATTTTATCATTGTCAATTATTTGAGACATTTTTATTTTGTGTTTGTGTTACTGAAGTCTTTTGTGGCAGTGAGACCATCAGGAAATCTGTGTCAGTAAATCTGAGGCCCTTCTAAGTTCTGGAAGATGAAACTGATGATGTCAATATATGTTAAGCAATAGTTATCAAACATATTTGTGTATCTTCTTAATTTTGGGAGAAAATTTCGATGCTGGATTTTTTGTAATTTTGTGAAAAATGTGGTTATCACTTCTTTGGGCTTAGACACACATTATTCAGTGGATTGTGTTATTGAATATTTATCTCTGAAGTTTAAGAATGTGCTGCATATCTTGGAATGTATTCCTACCATAGCTATTAATAGATATTTCCAGTTCCAAACTTGAACATTTACAACAGGTGTTTCTTGCTTCCTTGCTCCAGTCCACAGTGATATCTTACTCCTTTATCTGTGTTGAAATATTTTAAATTGTTGTCTGCAACTCTTAGAATGTTATCTTCTTTATGAAAAATTATAATCAGCCTTATCATCACAGATGGCATCTGAATATTGGAACCAGCCATTACTCCTCTTGGTTCATCTTCTTTTTGTATATCATTTGTTTCAGGAGAGTATTCTTAAGAATTCTGTTTTATTGCACAACCTTTCAGGGTAGTGTTCTTAAAGATTGTGCTGTATTGTATAACACTTGATATAGTTGCTTGTTCAGTTGTGGGGTCACTGGGTTACCAGTGACATCTCTTGCACCATTTCTGTTTGTGTAATATATGTCTTATTTGTAGTGTCTGAAATTGGCCACAGTTATACCATTTTCAGCTGCATTACGGAACAGTATTTCGAACATTGTGTTTTAATGTTATATGATAGGGCTTTGGCTTTTCCTTGCATCATTTGTAGACTAGAGAAAGAATCAAATTGAGTTCTAGTAATTGACAATAGGTGTATGCTACTGGGGGCTACAGAAGTGGGATATTGTAAAACATGTGCCCTACAAATGCAACATCATACATTACATATACACATGTGACCATTGGCATCGTAGGATGGCCGACCAGCATAATCCTACAAGTTGTCCTGTTATGTGAAAGTAAGCTAATTGTTAACCTTTGTGGCTGAACATGTTCAAATATTGCTATTGACATTTTTAGGTTAAATTGCTATAATACTTTCTTTTGTGTACTGGATTTGGTGATGTCAACATTTACTGCCCTTGGAAATACAGTGGCTAGATGTTGACAGTTGGCTTATTGCTTAGTGTTTTGTTATTGGCATTGTGGATCTCAGCGAGAGGTTCAGTATAAGTTACTGTATCTTCTATGGTTTTATCTTTAGTACTTTGTGAGTGGAAACAAATGTTGCCAAGAATTATTTTGCGGATTATTTCAAAGTTTTCTCTTATGATAGGTTGTGTTACATGAAGGTAACATTCAAAGAGGGCTTCAGTCTCTGATATATTGTCTTAGTGTTTTCTAACTCACCCAGTAGATATTGATGAAGACAAGGTTGAAGTAAGATAGCTACTACAATTGGCATACATCCACCTGATAGTGTTTTTGTTGGTGTTTAATTGGATGATTGACAATGGCATATTCCAGTGGACGATTAGGGAAAATATCACTTCTTAAAACGCTGCTGTAAGGATAGCTAGTGTTAATTTTACACCTGTTTTATGGAATATACAAATGTGATGTACATTGTTTCGTTCTCTGTATCTTACTTTTTCTTGTGTTTACTGCTGTTTTACTTATTTGATCTGTGAACAATTTTGGCTTGTTCGGTACGGTTTGTTTTAATGAATCTTAAGTCCAAGCAAAGCACAAATTGAACATCAATGTATCACAGGTATGGGAGTTGCTACATGGAAACGCCACATGCACAAGACAATGCCTCCCCACACAGACCTCCGGGAAAACAACAGTCCACAAAACATCAGGCATTGAAGTGCTCGAGTTAATACGCAAGGGAAACAGGGGGGCAAGGAATGGCCTGGCCAACCATAAAGGACAACTAAGGAATATTAAGGACAAACATGGGGGGGTATTTAATGGATGGAATACATCGAGGAGTCACACATAAATATGTGCCTTTTCAGTCATTGATCATTTTCTCTAGTTCATAAAAATATTATTTCCATTTGTTGATAATTTAATCTGTCAGTCTTACTTCTTGATATGTTTCTTCTTGAAATGTGTATGCATACATAAAAAAGCCATAATATATGGATGTGTTCAGCTTTTACCTTCACTCATTTTCTCAGCAAAAAAATATTATACACAAAAATTGTGCAATAAATTTTGTCTTAATGGTTGTGTGCACAATTTTATTGTTTTTCGAAAGTGCCTCCTTCCTGCAGAACCTCTTGCATGGTATTTCTGGTACTTCTCTGTTGCATAATGCTTTGAAATAATGCAGGCAGGAGTGGTAAACTTCATGCATAACCTTATTGTCTAGAGCATTTATGTTATACAAATAGTTGTGAAGTAATGATCTTTGTTACATAAAATGTCAGAAATTATTAAACATACTGATAATGATGTGTTACAGGTTGTATAAAGTGATGTTTGTTGCATTTGTGTCTTTTTTCATCGGATTTCGTTTGAATATTATTGCATTCTATGAGAAGTTTAATCATTGCGTAATCATAATGGGTTTGTTAAAGGTCTCTAATATTGTTGGGAATTGGCATTCCATCATCGTTAAGTAGATAATACACACCTATTGTTGTTTCTTGTGGTGGGAAATAGATAAAGTGTGAGTCTGTTATGTTGTACATATCTTGGAAGCAATTTTCTGGTGTTTTTCAGGAGTGAATTTTTTCCATGGTGGGTAAAAATTAATTGTCGAGTCAGGGAAATCTGTTTGTGTTTATCCTTGATTTTTATCAGTTCCTTCATCTATGCTTTCGGATGGATGCATATTTGATTAAGTTATTAATGGATTAAATACACAAATACAGTGATAGCTCCTGTAGAGTATGTTAATCTGTATTATCTTGATGTTTTGTGCAGATATTAGGTGCAGAGCATCATTATCTTGATCAAATATGTTTCTTGTTAATTAAGGCCACAATGAGTGAATTGTTTGATTGTGTCCAACTAGTTCTATTTTACCTTGTCAATTTTTTTTCCAAGATTTCCCATATCCATTTTTAGAGAATCTTGAAATCTCCCAGCTTCCATTTATAAGAAAAGTTGCAGGTAATCTTCCAATCAATCTGTGATACTAAATGGTTTTGACAAAACATTTGATTCTGACAAAGTGGTATGTTATGCTATAATAACTGAGATAGGAGATGAACAAATACTTAATGATAACCCAAGCCTTTTGGCTTCAAGAGATTCAGTAACTTGTAGGAATAAACTTAATAAAGCATTTTAGATTCACTGATTTGGATCAGTTATAGTGCATCAATCAGTGACCTAATTGGTGTTCAGTCATTTCGAAATTGAAATATAATTGTCCCTATATCCTTTCAATAAACTTCTAACAGGTGTCTCATTTGTGTAGCATTTACCCCCAGCTATCTAGATGTTTACTTACTCCTTGTACGATTTGATCAAAATTGCCTGATAGGAAAGGATAAAGAATCGATCTAGTATAAGTGGGCATCCTTGAGGTGCTTCATCGTTGTTGATAAAAGTATTATGGCAAAGACTGCTGTCTAAGAAATTGTGAGTTGTTTCTACATTATGTTTGCGTAGTTACACATTTAATTGCCCTTGTTTTCTAAATACTTATAGTTTACACGATGTTTTATGCCCTCCATCGTCCTCCACACACAAGGAGGCATATAGTGGAGTCACACTGTCTCAGTGCTGTGTTATATTGTTTTGCTCATTCAGTTGTTCCTCATCCAAGGCATAGAGTTTGTCTCAGCTTTAGCTTTATAAACTGATCAAGGGATTTCCATTGGAACATATAACTACTGTTCAATAAGTGTATCACAAGCAATTGGAAGGTCTTTGCCTTCAGTGTTAAGGTCACACAGGCAATGGACCTCCAATACAGTGGCATTTGTTTCTTCAATGAAATATCTTGTTTGGTGCTGTTTTATGTGTTACAATAACGAGGGTTCAGTGCAAGACTATCCTAACTCCTATGCATTTATATAGGAGCTAGTATAGTCTTTTGCACTGAACACTCGAATTGATGATATAATCATAGAAATCGCTAGTGACTTTCCCACTGAGTGAATAAATGAAGTGGATGACACTGAATCTATTTATAGACCAGAATTGGCAAATACCTCTGATTCAGCTGAAGATTGAAGTATTCTTGTTGTTAGCAAAAACGTATCTCTGGATTACTGCAGTTGCTGTAATAAACAGGAATCTAACAGAAATGATAACAGGCATAGTTTTGGAATGACTTGAAAGAGGAAACTCTCTGGAATTGATTCATTTATTGTTTTATTTCAAGAGCTTACATATTTATGAATCATTGTGGTTTGACATTTACCAGTGTTTTTGCAATGCCATTAGATAGATAGATAGATTTATTTCAACATAAAATGTACAATTTACATGGCAATATAAAATTAAGACATATATTGGTAACAACAGTTCGTATGAATCAATAAAGCCATATCAATCAACATTATATGTTAAGGATAACACAAAAAAAGAGTACAAGTAAAAACTCTTATTTCCATTGTGGTCCTTAAAAAATGTCATTCTTGACTAATAAGTTACTATTTTATTCAGGTTAAAAACTATGAATTTTCTACTAAATTGCAATACACTTAGGTATATTATAAGGTGGGGGGGGGGGGGTGAGTGTTAAAAATGTTTTAATTTGTTTATATTAGTTGGATACACTCGAAATGATGATGCTTTTCATTCAATTGAAATTTGGCCTGAAAGCTTGTTTGTTTACACTTCAAGATGTGAAATGAAAGTTTCGAGGCCTGAGCACCTTGTTGAAGTGTTAAAATCTACATTCTTAGAAATAACATTTGGAATGTTGATGTATTACCCATAATCAGGATAAGACGTGGGAGGCGAACTTGAATAGAACTTGGTGTTCAAAAGCATTTAGAATTTGCACCAATTCCCGGAAAGAAAACAGTTCATGCATGTACCATAGTGAAAAGATCCCTGCTTTAGATTACACAGATGCAAATTTCAGCTCTAGAATGACAACTTGTTGGCATCAACTCAAATATCTAGCTCACTTGCAGGTGAACAGCAATGTATGTGTAAAAAAAGCACCTACTTTCATGTTGAAATTGAAAGGGAAGACAGTTTGGCACTCTTTCAACAATTTAATCACAAAATTTAACTCGACTATGTATTAAGGATGAGTATAAAAACGGTACAAGATACCTGCAGAAAATAGCTTTTTATGAAATTCTGTAGTGTTTGCTCTCAGAATGAAGCATCCAACTGATTATATCCGGGCTGCATCATGAAATGTTTTGCCTTCCTAAAGTGCAGTAAATGTACCTCATTAACTGTGGCTTTGGTGCACCCTTACGGCTTTGGTGCACCCTTACGGCTTTGCTCTTGCTGATATGTTTGGAAATGTTTTTAGATGTAATATATAGATTGACTGCAATGACTAGCACTCCTGTTTTGCAATTATCAAATTCTGATTAAGTCAATGATCATAATTACATAGGCAACCAAGTGAATTAATTTCATACTTTGGTAAGTGTTCAGATTATCAGAAAATGGAAGAACACGTCAGTATTAAATGGTTGGAAACCCAGGAGTATATCTTTGATTTGATCGCCTTGTTGCTATGTTTACTGAAATGTTGAAAACTAAAGTTGACTAAATTTTAAGCCATTCTGGACATTGTTGATAAGACTATGTGCATGTAGACCACATAGTGTGGGGCAGCTTATCATAATTGTTCCTGGTCTGTGACTGTGTGTTCTATCATAATAAAGTGAACAATTCACATGGTTTTATTGGTCAATGAATCAAATTATTCATCTGGTCAGTTTGTTGGCTTCTGGAAAAACACAGATACATTAGTTTTGTCTGGAACTCATTATTTGTGAGATAAGCATGAGTGGAATGTTTGCCAGATCTGGTTTGTCCTGAATTTGTTCCTTGGCAATAATAGAAGCGTCAGAATGGTGTAGTGGTTTACATGTTTCTGATGGAAAATATGTAGATTTTGTACCCTTAGCATTGTGGCTGTAGTAAATATGTGGGCAGCCTTTCTGAAAATACCTAGCCTTATGCCAAGTGAAATTTTACACCGAATTAAAAAGTCTCCTTGCGCTTATGTAAAATTCTCTTTTCTTGTTACTTTTTGATGGTAATGTAATGAATGAAGCTGTCAGTGAACATCTGTTTGACACATATTTGGTTACTCATGTTGAGTCAAACATGTTTGTATTGTAGTATAGTGAGGTCAGAGATGCTTGCTGCAAGCCACAAAGTGACATTGTGGTCTAACACCTATAAATTATGTAGAAGAGAGGCAGGTTACAGTTTATTACTGTTCTAGAATAGATGTGAATATGGCTTGAATGAAATGTTTATCATGTTTAAAGCATATTGAGAATGAAGTATGCCCAAAGAGAAAGTATGTCAATGATTGAATAATGGAATAATGGAAAGCCGTTTCTTATTTGGAATAATACATATCATTCATACCTATACAGCATAAATGTCTTGTTAGAAGACAATATTGGTAAGGTTGAAAGCAAACCTTCCAGTAACCGATTCATTTCAAATAGATGTATGTTGTTTGATATAAAAGTTCTACACATTTAATTTTTCTGTCAGATTCGTGTGCCTCATTCTCTATCTTGTTAGATCTGCGTGGTTTTATTTCAACAGTGTACACTTCACATGTATTATTATTGCCCATGCTGATGTGCAATGATTGCCTTTAGATTAATATCCATCATAAGAACATCATTGTTCTTATCTTCTAATTGATCAGCTAATTCTTAACCAGTTGCTCTGGTAGCAATTAAGACTGTTACCCAGTAATGCAGCAAGACATTTGTGGCTTCTAGTTAGGGAGTGTATCTCCCTGTATCTATCCGTGCATCATACCATCATACATAGCTCTAGATGAATGTATTAATTCTTAATTGACAAAGCCAGGTGTTTTGTTGGGTATCCAGTGTGGCAGTTGGTTGCTGCCGGTAACTGTGGAGAAAACTTCCTAGCATTCATTCCCTGGTTGATTAGTGCAAAGCAATTGAGCATGGATTCATGTATCCGTACTGGGTAAGGTAAAGATACCCCACCAAGTTATGAGGCAAGTGTATACATTCAAACTAGGAACAGATCCATAGAAAATTATTATGCCTTTTTCTTTTCCTATCTGGTTTAATGAGGTGTTAATTAAAGGTTTGTGTTGGCTGAATACACACCTTTGGTATGATAATCTTGGCAATTTTGTGAAGGTTTTCAGTGAGAGTTTGATCAGGGGAATGATTTATCATGTCTGAATATTGTTATGATTGTGGCGAACAATATTACACATTACTGGTACATTGTTTTCTGAGCACGTCATTTGGTTTTTACTTATGATGTGCATCATACAAAACCATCAGCTGTTTTTTTGGCTGTTGAAAAAAAATCCACTTTGTTTCTTGTGTTCTGTAGAAGAATTGCTTGCATTGGTTATGTTAATGTCAGGACCATGTGCTTATATCTAGTATTGTCTCAAACATTGTAAAAATATATTTAGCATAAACACTTCAATGGTCTTTTATTTTTTTTGGCAAAAGTGTGTTGTGTTTTGGTCAGCCATTCCTGTTTTTTTGGCGCAGCCATACTAGCATGGTTTTGCTATTTGCATATACGTGTTGTGTTAACCAATCAAATCTTACGTTAACCACCCAGGCAATTTCTGTTCAACCAAACAACGTTCGTAACCTTGATGCAGATTGGTTAACTTTTGTTGAAGGGTACGTTACCTTACTGTAATCCACCGAATTTCGGTGAATGTACCGAAATCCATTTTGGATCTGGAGTGACCAGCAATCGTAACATCTCAGCATTATTTATGTTGCACAACAAATCTTAACCTTCAACTTGCGCCACCATCTTTTTTCAAGATATTTCTTGATTTTCTGATGTCATCAAAATAATACTCTCTATACTCTCATTACGCCAATACTTGTATTTAGTGTCTCCTGGGTGGCAGAAGTATGAACATTTATATTCCTGTTCTGTGATCATTTTATTATATCAAATAGTTATGAAATTATAAGTGCCTGTTTCGCTTTGATCTCTATTTACAGATTTTGCTTCAAATTAGATAGGAGACCCTCCACTTGCTGAAGGTGATCTTTGAATCGTAGGCTTTGACTGATTGCTGGAGGCTCCAAAATATCTCCAGCATTCCGAATTGAAATGAAGCTTGTAATGGCAGGTGCTCTTCTATTTAAATTAATGAATTACATCCTTCATAAAGCAAGATGAAAGACAGAGAGTATGTTCTAACAGCTTCTTGTTCATCTTCAAGGTTCACCTGCATATTTTCATGATTTGTTATCATATTAAACTCCATTTGGTAAAGGGCTGAAGCATTTATTTTGAGCATTTTAAGTCTTTTAATGAGGTATTTAGAAAGGGAATAATGATATGTTTGTGTAGTAATTATATGGTATTTAAATGCTTATCTGTTACATTATATTTGTATATTGTCTCTTTTTAATGGTCCTTTCATGATGCTCAGGTCCAAGACTGTGATGGTATGTGCAAAGTCTCTATTATGTTTTCATTATTTTTTGGCACAGCCGTACTAACATATGGTTTTGCTATTTGCATATCAGTGTTGTTGTAAACCAATCAAATCTTTATGTTAACCACCTTGACGCGGATTGGTTAACCTTTCGATAAAGGGTACATTTCCTTACCGTAATCCTCTGAATTTCGGTGAATTTACCGAAATCCATTTTGGATCTGGAGTGACCAGCAATCATAACATCTCGGCATTTTTTCATGTTGCACAACAAATCTTAAACTTTAAAATATTCCAACTATCTTTTTTCAAGATGTTTCCTGTTACTGTTGACCTTTTACTCATCTTGAGCAGATGTGTCATTGGGTACTTGGTTGAAATTCCACTTTTGAAGATTTAAAATTCTGTTCTTTGTGTAGAAGAAATTGAAGATTTATAAACATTTTAAGTGTCATATTTCCTAGTACTGTCTGAGGATTTTGAATTAGGAGTGCTCAGGTCTACTTGTTAGATAAACTGATGGATCTTCTGTCTGTAAGGTCAGGTTCCACAATTCTAACCTTAGTCAGGTTAACTTCATTAATTAGCAGCAATGTATGATAAAACTCCCCAGGTTTGCGGTGTAGAATTCATATATTCCAGGTTTCCTGAAACCGAAGTTCACTGATTTCAGGACTGGTACACATGTGCTGTATTGGCTGGAATTGTTTTGATAAAAACCTGATGAGTGATTGATATCACCTGTGTGTTCTGTTATAAACAGTGATTTGTTTGCCCTTTATTATTTTCATTTAGGACTTCAGCCAGGTGATACTGAAAGTCTTGAAGGATTTCATTGTCTAGTTTCGTTTATTTTGATAGGTCTGGTGTAGTGATTGGAATTTGTTTGAGAAAGGCTTTGAACTCAGTCTTTGTACAATAAGCAGAGAGCTGAATTGAGTTAATTTATTTTCTTAAAGATGGCCATAATGAATTAATTACTAAATCATTCATTGTGGTCTTTGATGCATTTGTATTGGTCCCTTTGTAGAAAATAGAAGAATGAAACTAATGGGCTGCATACAGAAACAGCGGTATGCAGTCAAAATTAAACTTTTATAGAAGCAAGCACAAATTGACTGTTTCTAAATGTTGAAAAGTACAACTGTCCTTGATTTATGAATAAGTTGTTTGCTGTGTCATTACAGTATTTATACAACTTCATTGTACTATCTCATACATATTGTAAACAAAGTTATTTCTACTCCTTTGTCATGATCACTCACTCATTCCATCTGATTACCCAAACGTATTATTATTGTGCAGCTATCAATTTTGCGAGCCCTATTCTTTTAACCACAAACCACAACTTCGATAGGAAGGGTTGTAGTTGATATGTACTTTCAGATTTTTTTTTCCAAAAAATTAAAAAAAGTAATTATTTACCGTTTTCACAATAATAGCAATAAACACAATTTTTTTCATAAAGTAAAATATTTACTTGCATGAACTTTGTACATAATACATTTAGTTATACTAGTTTACCACATAATAAGTGTGAATATTTACCGAAGTGAATACAAGAATACCTATTACTCATTTGAACTCGGCCTACGCAAAAAGGTATTTACCCTACCTTGAAGGTAAAATCTCCACCCACTAGAGAATGATGAATTTTCTTCCCTTTAGAAAAATGTGTATATAGTACACAGACATATTACTATAGAATAATCAGTTTGTACGGCTAGATTGTTATACCTGTACAGTGGTTCTGTCAAACTTCATTAGTGAGGAATTTATTCTAAGATTTACTGGAAATGAGGCTCCTCGAAGGTTCATCTACCTCTTGTAAGTGTTCCTTTAATGCTTTTCTGTAATTAATATCTCTTTCATGTGTTTTTTCACACTTTCTGGTAGTTTTGGATTTCTTGAATATGGTGTTTATTGTTGTATGATGGTTATGTTGCCTTAGTTCATTATCTTCCATCAATTCTAATTACCCTATGTTGACTTTCTCACATTGCTTTGTGTATAAGACTTGCCAAGAGAAAAGGTATTCAGTAGCCATCTTACATTTTTGCTTCTTTCATTTAAGTTTGCTTAGGCAAAGTTGCCTTCAGGGCAGATATTGGCTTCATCAGAAGTTTTCTTGTCACTATGTTTTGTGCATTTTTGAGGTCCATTTCTTAAATGATCATTGTAAACTGGAGGTTGACATTGTTGTATGTATTGTTTCTGTATTTCTCAGTGTTAGAAGGACATGTTTGCAGGTTCATTCTGTTGGCAGATTCCTAACGAAATGTTGCAATGTTTAAGGGATCAGCTAGGGGCATAGTTTGCGGCCTACACTTCACATTTTTTCGAAAAAAATGGCCAAAACTGCAATAAGATATTTAATCTTTAATGTAATTTGATGTTATTGTAAGCATATTTACCGGAACTAAATATACACCAAAACGCATCTCTGACGATCTAGCTACAAAATTGTTTGCCCCCCTAAAACTTCAATTTCAGCTAAGCTACGCCCCTGTCGGTTGAACCTATGCTCTGATGGTTCCACTTCCAAACTTAAACAATACGAAGGCTTCGTGTAAATTGAAACAATACAAAGGTTTGCTATCAACTATCAATGAAGTCCCAAACCCTTTGATTGGTGTTAATTCAATATGATTTATAAATTGTATATATTTTCTGTATTTTCAGACGTAAATGCTAATGGTCTTCAAAGTTCTCATCAACAACAGGGGGTCGACAACTTTCGAGCAACGCAACTGGACCATTCCCAGGGTCCTGTTGACGGGAGTCTTTACGCGCAAGTCAGCAAGCGTAAACTGGAGTCACAGATCGTTCAGAACGGTTCAACAAAATTACACAATGGTGGCTCATACTCGTCGAGTATAGACTCGGGTATTTCTGCATTCTCTGGTATTGTACCTTTTTTGTTGCATCTTGATTCTAAACTTTTCTTGGTTGCCATGGAAACAAAATTTGAGATCAAATTTTTTCTAGATTATGAAATAATTTTTAAGTTCAATCTTCATCAATTTATCATTATGAAGTATAATACCACTCAATTATATTTGTTGGTTAACTTAATGCTTCGTTCTGTGTTTGAAGTCATGAGTACTTAATTTTTCAAGAAATGTCCAGGGTGATTTTATCTCTATATATTTTGGGACGTCATTACATTGCGTTTCATCAGAAAGTTCATATTTTTGGCAATCCATCGTTGTTAGTTTGGTCTTAATAATCTCAAGGATTTGAATAGAATAAAAATGAATTCGTGAAATTTTACTAAAAATAGCAGTCACAAATAGTTGGTGGTTTACAGTAATTTCAATATCATGTTTTCATGGCCACTTTGTGAAAGTAAGTCGGTACCACATGGCAACCTGGAACAGTTTTCTGTTGGTGTTTTTTGCTTTATTACTGTAAATCTGTCTTTAATTTCAAGCCTTTTACTGTATATCTGTTACTAAGGTGACAAAAACATTTGTCTGATTACATTTGTATGGAGAATACTTTTGTTTAAAATCAATTTTGCAAATATAATTATGTAGTTGTTGGCAGTGCTGCATTTGGGTCTCTAAAATGCATATAGTTTAGCTCCAAAATTATGTAAATGGATCACTTTTTCAGGGGTGTCAAAATTCCAGACTTATTTGTAAATCCAGATTCTGAGTCCCGGAGATCGATTTTCAGAACTATATAAATCCAATGAGTTTTTATAGGGGTATTAGTTTTCAGGATTGAGGATTTGGCTCTGTTGACACCCCTGCTTTTTCTGCCATTTGGTTACCCATTATTCAGGAGGGGGGGGGGGGGGGGGGTGATTAAAATAGTGGGAACCATGCTACTAAAAATTAACTATTTTTGTCTTCAACTCTTCTTCCTCCATTCTGCATGTTGCTTAATTCATCTTTTTAAATGTTTCCCATTCCTGTATACTTTTGCTTTGGTTTTCACTTTGAATTAATTGTGATTTTATATGCCATTGTTGTGTTACTCTTTAAAATGTGGTATTGCAAGTTAAAGGTCTGTTGTTTTATAAGCAGTATTTGGTGGTAATATATATACCAAGTTGTCATAGCAACGCAATTTGTATGTCCAATGGCGAAGGGGCATAAAGTGTTACACCTGTCCGTGCATGCAAAAAAATTGGTTTCCAGTCAATAACTCCTAAAAGGATGGATTGTTACAATTCATACTAGACATATAAGCATATGAAATTTAGGTCAAGTGGGATTTCAATTACAATCTGCCGATTTGTTTAGGAGTTATGGCCCTTTTTTTACTTAAAAAATTGGTTTCCCATCTATAACGGTTAAAAAGCCCATAGTGGGGGCATTGCTAGACTGTAAATACCAGATATACATTTATCCCAGGAGGGGGACACAAATGGGATGATGAAGTTAGAAATTAATTTGTGGCTTAAGCTTATTAAGTAATGCTCGGCTCTATGTATTTGGTATCTGTTGTTTTTTGTTATGTTGTTTTTAAATTTTGGTGTTGTATAAAGTATTCAATTTGATGCATCCGAATTGCTGTGTTACTTTTGATACAATTTGGGAGGAGCGCAACTTGACTAAACTGGAATACGTTTTTTGCTGTGAAAGTCTGTTTAAAGTGTTTTTCACTGCATAATGAAATGGTGTTATTTGAAATACAGTAAAACCTCACTTTAAGACCACCTCAATAATAAGACCACCTCAGAATTAAGAACACAACTTTTTGAGTCCATTTTCTCTATTTTGCTCTTTATTAAACCTCCATAAGAAGGTGGTCGTATTACTGAGGTTTATCTGTATATAGTGGTCCTGAAGTTCTCAAATTATCATCAGGATTTCAAATATTTAGTCTGTTGAATGAAAAATTTCAGTTTCATTGGTTTTCATTTGAATCTTTCATTCGTTTTGGTAATTATTACCGCCCTGTAATAAATATTTAATTGTACTTGATCAGTAATGTAACGATAGTTGATCAATTGTTTATGGTTTTATTTGTGTAATTCAAAACTCTTAAAGCGACATTTTTTGTGCTTCACAGGATTATGGAATATAATAATGTAATCATTTCTTGATTTTAAAAGAGATGAAGATATTGGTTGCATTAGTACGCAAGTTATGAACTTGAGTAGTCAGCTTAGTGGTTAGAGCACTAGGCTGTCACCCGGGAGGTCCAGGTTTGATTCCCATACTGGGCAGGTCGCTTAAGTCTGTGACATTTGGCTACAGTCATTTGTCCTCCACCACTGGTTGTTGTAATTAATTCCAGGAAAACTTGTTGGGGAAAAAACCTTATTGAAACAAACAAATTAAACACAATGTAATTTAAGAGTCAGTGGGATATGGTTAAAAAGCTGTCAATATCATTGTAAATTACTAATAACAGTTACTGCACTATAGAACCAAACTTCGATATGCAATAATACTACATACATTTTATATCTACAAAAATGCAATGAGTATTAAAATGCATCTGTTTTCATTTCAGTTCCAATGGGCACATCTACGACTCATAAAAGCAGTAGTGAAAGTTGGTCATATAATAAAAGTGAACGCGATTTTCATCAACCCAATTTATCCCATTCAAGTATGAATAAATCGTACAGTTCTTCCGCGAGCCCACGTTCGGGCAAAGTGGCTTTGGATGAACAAACACAGCTCGATCAGATTCTAAGTGACTTGTTAAATGATCAGGCGTTTGTAAGTCAGAAATCGGCGCCAGGTACGCGCAGTTTCAAAACAGTTGAGGAGCACACAAGCCCGGAGGGTAACGTTGTGGTACAGAGAGGTGACGTAACTTACAAACTGCCTGAAGTGCGTGCAGAAAAACATTATACTTTGAAAACTGAAACAAAAACTGTGCAAGATGACAAATATAAACCTGTGAATGCATTTACATATACCCCGTCTTCACCAGAAATGTCAAGGTCATTTGAGCCTCTACGTAGTCCACAGAGCCCTAAAGCTCCCTATAGATCAGATTACGAGAATAATTACAAAAAGGAGTCGTACAATTATCAATCGAATGGCCCGTCGTCTCTAAGTGACGGAGAACAGTCGTTGTCATGGTTACAGCAGCAGCAGGCGAAGATGCGGGAAAAGAGTACGGAACGTGACCCTAATCGCCAAAGAAACGAACAAATGTTGATGCAGGAATTGAAAAAATCTCAGACACAGAACAAATACTTTCAAAAGCACACACAGAGTGAAGACGAATCTTCTCCTAAAGTTGCTTCTCCTTTGCAAAATGGACCCGCTAGTCCCTATAGTTACACTGTATCTCGTACTCATACTTATAATACAGAAAAATCACCCACTGAGAATGGATTTCGCCCCCATGACACTTTGCCAGTAGCTGCCTCTCATACCACATACATTACAGAGCAGTCGTCAACATCAAAAGTTTCTAATAAGCCTCCTCCTTCGCCAAATTTACAAAGAACTGTTACCCCGACGTTAAATTCACCGCCTGTTCCCCCTCCACAGAGAACAAGTAGTCGTGACTACATGCAACATCAGACGCAGCATCAGACGCAGCAGACGCAGCAGCAACAGACGCAGCAGCAACAGCAGCAGTCGCGAAATCGTACTTATAGCGGAGGTGCTTACCAACAGTCAAGCTCCTGGAAGGGTGAGACTCACACTCAACCCAGGGTCATTCAGAGGCATAACTCAGAATCGGCATATGATCGTGAACAATATGAACGCCAAGAACGCCAACATGAATCGCGGCAACAGTTTAAGACTCCGCCTTTGTCGCCAAGATCAGTGTCACCCCATACGTTTCAGACTTATAAGACTGTGTATAAAACAATACACCATGATGAACCAGATTTTTCGCAACCTCAGCCAGTCGAGGTTAAATTTGAAAAGCAGACACAAAAAGAACAGCAGACGGTTCAGGATGTAAATAAACCCCATTACATCACAGAGGTCATAGTTCAAAGAACAGGAGGTTCAGGTATGATTTAAAATCCTATAATTTCTCGTTATGTTCATTTTCAGTTTTTGAGCAAAAATGCAGATTTTACAGAATGACAGAAAAAGTGTTAATCTATTTTTGAGATGTGCTTATCCAGGCATGATGTCCTTCTCTATACTTTTAAGGAGTGGTAGTGTAATGTATAAGCGGTCGGCAGCACAACCTGGGGGTTGTGGGTTTGAACCCACAATGGTCCGGTCCACCTGGAATATGACTCGAATACTGATTTTCTAGGATGTGACTCCCATTTATTCATATTTAATGGACATAATGAGCATGAAGTCAGATTTGTCATTAATATTTATCCTCATAATATTTAAACAATATTTCTTTAATTTTCGTAGATTCCAAAAATAGTACATTAAGTCGTAGTGACAGAGAAAAACAAGAGACAGATAACCGTCTAGAGGCCCTCGAAAAATCTCTCCAAGCAGCCTCACATTCAATAATGGCCTCCACTCCATGGCAACAGCAGCAGCTGCAGCAGCAGCAGCAGACACAACAACAACAACAACAGAACGTCATCAAACAGGAAGTGCGTCAGTTTGAGACTCGATCCTATGAGACTAAGACCGAGCAACGTCAAGAGCAGCGTCACGAACAACAACGAGTGAGTAGAGAGGATGTGAATGGCGGTTACCCACGTAGCATGTCACCAGTGTGGGACAACTTTCCCACCGAGCATGTAAGCATCCTTGTAACCCCTGGTAACGATTAACACTCTAAAGGTCAAGGTCACTGAGCACTTTGGTTTTATTATTTTCGGCTTTTTATTTCACCATCACTGTCATTTTTCACTAGTCTCCAGTTTGGAAAAGTTCTTATACCAGAAAACCCTAATCATACATCATTCAGAGTTTATTGCATTGTAAGTCCCATACCTTTCAATTGTGTTGTAAATTAAAAAAAAAGAAAATTGAACTTGAAAAACAGGATATTTTAAGCGTTATAAAGTTAGGTAATTCTTAATATTAAAATTTCAATGAGCATCTACATCCATGTGCAGTGCTTGTTAATTCTGTAAACAATTCTTGCTTAACTATGACCTTCACCTTTGGAAACATGACATTAACTTTGATTATCATGACCTTCACCTGTGAAAACATAACATTAACTGTGTTTATTAGGAAAATTGAAATCATTTTGATAATTAATTGCATTTGAGAGTATAATTTGTACATTAAGATATCAAAACAGAAAGTAATATTGCTATTAGATAACAAAGTCTTGAATTATATTTCCAAGTCTGTTATATGATTTTGTTTTCTGTAGGATTGAATTCACAATTTTGAATATGTTAAAAAGTTTTTGGTCCTTCATTTCATCATTTATCATGTTATGATTTCGAGAAATTGTAGATTCACATGTGTATATTGTCATATAAGCCTTCAGGTAAAAATGTTGTGTTTGCTTAAATGCATTATTGCAATGGAATGAGCTTACTATAAAAGTTTATAAGCAACAAATATGGTTCAAAGGATATAACTGTATGTTAAGGGAAAATGTGGCTCTGTTGTTCTGTCAACAAATTGGTTCTCAATACATGTATTATTGTCCAAGGGAAGTAACTCTTACAATTTATTCAGAATTGTTTCATTCTGATTACCTCCATTGCAAATTCAGCCGTTTCATGATCTGAAGTCACCTGTTTCTACAATAGGAATAGTATAGGCAAATACATGGCATTGTCTTATTGTAATCAGTTTAGTTATGGATTGTTTGAAAGCCAATGAAGGCAAAATGCTTTCTTTAGATATTTTTAACTTTTATACATCTTGATAATTCAACCTGTTACATACTAACAAAACCTTGCCTTAAAACTTGTTTTGAAATTCCCTGTTCACGTAATATTGAATGTAGTATGATGTGTTTTCACTGCATAAACCCCATTGTTGTGCATGAGTTTGATTTATGCTGTTTTCAATACGATAATCGTTTTATTTCATTTTGGCTTACTTATGTTGTTGCATGCCCCTGTGGAAGATGTTATGATTATCTGTCATATAAACTGAATCATGCCCCTGTGGAATATGTTATAATACCAGGAGTCATATATACAGTACCGGTATCTTATTCATAATCAGTCAACCTAACTTTGTGCTTACTTGTATATATAAAGTATAAATGTGTGAATATGAAATTATTAATGGTTGATTCGCTTGGTGGAATTTTGTTGAAATATATTAACATTTAAGATTTATTATTTAAAAACATGAGGTGAAGATGGCTTGATGTTTATGGTTATTATCATTTTGTAAAGATTTATGTTCATTAATTAAATTTTAATTAAGTAATAATCTTAAAAACATTTGGATGTATGAATGTTTATAGGCAATTTGAAAAAATTATTGGCAATTATTTTCATTTTTGAAGATATAAAATATATATTAATTGTCTGATTTACTGAACACAATTTAAATTTAACAGTAGCTTGCATTTATAATTGTTACTATGCATTTCAGATTTATGTTGACTTCATAGTACTATGTCTTAGTCTGACTTAAATTCATTGATACAAACGCAGCATAAATCACCCTATGGCTTCTCTCATATACAAAGTAGAACTTCCTTATAAGCCTTCAATTTCTGTTGTTTTGGGGTGTTTTTGGTGTAGTTGACTATTTGCTTATGTATATCGAAAATGGTGGGAAACTCTTTTAATCAAACCAACTTGTTAGGCTAAAACGTATGAGTTCAGCCTTCTTTGCAATCAGTCTATTATGGTTTAATTGGAATCAGTATAGAAGTGCTCTGTATTCCTGTTTCAAAATAAATTCAAGAATGAGAAAAATTCCTGGCTTTCTTCGCCATAAAGCTAAACATTAACTGTTAAATACTCTACTGATTCAAAAATTCAGTCTCCCAAACTAAAGAGCTTGATCAATTGTGCACACATTTTCAATCTCTCCAACTAAAGAGTTTGATCAATTGTGCACAACTTTTCAATCTCTATCTGAAGAGCTTGATCAATTGTGCACAACTTTTCAATCTCTCTATCTGAAGAGCTTGATCAGTTGTGCATTTCAATTTATTGATACTTATGTGTCTAAACTATGTTAAATTTAGCTTTTATCCTCGCAATTATATGTAATTTGAGCTGAGTCATTTTTGCATCTGCCATCTTGTCTGAGTGGGCTGCTTATGTTATTGTAAACAATTCTGTAAAATGGGAATTGATATAATATATCCTGTAAGTTTTTTTCTTTGCTATGATGTGCTATGTATAGTCTGTTATTATGTACTTTGAGAACGGATGTAAACAAATCAAGATGTGGTCAACCAATGAAAACATGTTTTGGAAAATAGTGTATACAATAACTGTATTCTCAACTAATTTTGAATTGACAGTATGTAGGTGTAGACAAGCCAACACATACTACAGTCAGACCTCGTACATTCGACAACCTTCTGTCCAAAAATAATAATCCATATTCCACAGGGGCATGATACAGTTTATCATAATATGAAATAAAATTCGGGCCCCAATGTATATTCTTATGCCCATCGAACTGACATGTGCTATTCGAAACCATTCATTATTCGAAATAAAATTTCGGACCCAATGAGTTCGAATGAACGAGGTCCGACTGTAGTGAGTTTAGATTGGCTGACTTGGCCTCTATCAGGATATAAAATCAACCCTATTAAACATACATATTAGACCGCTCACTAACTTCAGCTTCTCCAGACTACATCGATCTTACTTTGTTAATTATCTCGTTACATCCTGTGACAATGTTGACATTTTTGTTAATTAGCTTGAAGGTAATTGTGATATTATCATGTATTGTATATATGAGCAGACTGTTATAGATAATATCTTTCCTAAACATGGCCTGTAGCCGGAGATTTGGTATCTGTTACAATAATTTCACTGTAAGGGCGGCGACTGACTTCCTGGGATAGTAATCAGAGGAAACACACTGAAGGGTGTTTTGTAGGTCAAGGACTCAAGCTTTTGATCATGAAATGTCCGAAACATGCAAAATGCGAGGTTAAGTTTGTAAACTGGAATAAAATGTTCTGTCACATTTTCCAGTCCATTTTTCTGTGCCACATTTTTCAGTCCACTTTTCTGTGGCACGTGTTTCAGTCCAATTTTCTACGGCGATTTTTATAGTCCAATTTTCTGTGGCACATGTTTCTGTTGTACATTTTTCTGTCCGCTGTTCCAAAGTTCTTGCAGTCAACAAGTTTCTTGTTTTGCTGCCTCAACCTACAACAACTATGGTTTGAAGTATAATCCAGACATATTAAAATAATTAATTCTTTAATTTATCCAAGGTTATGCAAGCTTGTGTGAAAGTTTTATTTTGTTTATCATTTGTTTAATTTCCATATCGTCAAGGTCTGTTGTTAGGAAGGCGTTTCATATGTGTTTATGACGTTCATATTTGTTTATGACGGAAACATTGTCAATATGGAGGCTTTGTCTGACACCTTGGCAAATAGTTTGTATAGTAATTCATACCAGTTTGCGGTCATCGTTTAGTAAGTGTTATAAATTTTATTGTCAATGGTTCGACAAATACTTAGAATCCAACGTAATGTTTGCATATACTTCTATAACTGACCATAACAATTGAATGAAAGCCATAAATTTTGGACCAGAATATCATTATTATAAGCCCTATGTCTATTGGTCAATATTTTCCAAAACATATTTTCATTGGCTGACCTGTGACCTCAACATTTGTTTACAAATGTTTTCAGATTCTAGAAAAGACCTTTAATTATCCTGTTTCATGATGAGTATGATGTTTATTTTAAACAAACTTTTTTGTGTATTCATTTCCCCCACCTGTAGTAAAACTTCATATCATTATCACAGTGTTTTAAGATATCGCCTTAAAACGATATCATTGTGGTTTTGTAAATTGATACGCTTTGTAACGATCGCATTGATTTTCTTTGTACACCAAGTATTAAATGCCTATGTAGATACTTCGTTAGTTTCAATTAATAGACATTTGTTGGACATTTATTTTTCAATTAAAATAAGTAAAATATCTTTGGGGCAGATAAAAGTACTGATGCATTTTTAAATAGATTTGAGTTAATTTAGATTGTTCTCTCTGGTAACAGTGCTCGTTGGATAATAATTCAATTAACAGGTAATACATTACAGTATTTGTCCCGATTAATACACCTGCAATATTGTGCACGTCCTCGTGTTTCTGAGAATTTACCAAATCTGAAACCTCTAAACTTCCATTGTTTGGCTGAAGGTCTAAACTTTATTGGAAATTAGCTGACACAACAATACTTAATTAATCAGGCTTGAATGGCATTTCGAAATGTACCAGTCCTGCGTTCAGTTACAGCTAACAGTTGCTCACGTTTTGTTTTGTATCCCTGGCCAACCGTATCACATTGACTGCACACAGGGAACCAAGAAGCAAAACGTTACAAAACGTGAGCTGCAAACACCTTAACTGAATGCAGGGCAGGCACATTAATTAAGACAAGGATGGTACTTGACAGAAAATTATTTAATTCCCCTCATGGGTCCCAGTTTTATGTACTAGTATATGAATGCCCTTTATGTTTTATTAAGATCGTAGACTTAGACAAATTATATTGTTGCTGTCAAAATATTGAATTTCTAGATATCAAATACAGTATAGATGGAAACTTTTAATACTTCGTAATGAAATTAAAATTGAAGAACTTCCTTTCAACGATCTGATTACATTCTCCGTCGAAGATAATATCTAGCTCTTCCCTCTCAGGATATAGCTTGTTTTCTTATCCCCAGAGATTATTTTTATAGCATAATGAGAAAAAGTAGACCCTATACGTAAAGCTAGCCTCGAGGAGATGACTCTATACGTAAAGCTAGCCTCGAGGAGATGACTCTATACGTAAAGCTAGCCTCGAGGAGATGACTTTAGTTGAAGCTCCTTTAATTAAACTGATATTAATAGTGTCTGTATTCTCCGCCTTTCTTCTTTATACCTACCACTTTGTATGATACGCTGTTTTAAACCAACGTACTTGCCCTCAGGTGGTATACCTTTAAAATTGAAGCCAGTTTATACACATATATATCTCCTTATGTATTGTCAGAGCTCGCCACATGTAGTATGTTATTATTTGGAAAAGAAAAATGGGAATGTTGAATATCGTGAAACTTGAAAGTGGTTTAAGACTGTTTTAAGTGCTAGATATTTGATTTTCGAGTGGTTTAATTCATGTTTGACAAACAGTTAAATGTACAGCATTGCGCAATGGATATTTATGTTGAATAGCGGACCATGAGAATAGCACAGTGTGAAAATTGTAAACAAAAATCTTAAGTGTGTACCTGGTGCCTTCAGTAAACATAGGTTGTATATAATACTGACTTCCATTTATGGAAGAGAGACGCTTGATTCTGTATTGCTATACATTTCTCTATTTCTTCATTTAGTTTCAATTGAATGAAAGGGATTTAAATTTCATTTTAATGGAGTGTTAAATATGCTGATAATAGTTTAAAAATATAGTGTATAATTTCTTACCATTGGAAAGTTTTCAACTGAGATATAAAACAGATTTGAAGGTAACAATTTTCATCTTTGCATAGTAAACTATGCGTATTTTCATGTACATTGTAATGCAAGATAATTAGAACACATGGAATGTGTTAATTAGTTATATGTGTTTATTTACTGTGATAATGATGCAAATTTTATGCATTAACTCAATATGAAGGAATAGGGTTGTTTTGTTGATGTTTCCATGACTATATAATACAGTAAAACCTCAACAATAAGACCACCATTGGGACTCTTGAAAACTGGTCTTCTGATTGAGGTGGTCTTAATATTGAGGTGGTCTTATTATTGAGTCTTTTTTAAGTGAGATTTTACTGTAGTTTGGAAAATGGAGAAATTCTCAATACTTAAAGGAGATTCTCTGACCTCTAATACCAAATGTTTTGTTGACCTTTGAGGATAAATAGGGTATGTCATGCATTATAACAAGGGCTTAGAGTATAACACTGTAACTCAGCGTTGGAAAAGACGCAGTTTTGTTAGTCTTGCATCAAACCCTCGACAATGTATACAACTCTTTTTTTGCCGACTCATTGCTATCCTAGCATACATCATTCCTGTGCTAGCAGCGTTTTTTTACTGGGGAAACATTGCTATATAATGAAATTTAAATGAAATTTATTGCATCAAATGTTTTATCGCAAGACTTTTATGTCAATATTTGTATAGAAGCTGTTTTAGTAAACTGGCTTCAAACCTTCGATATTATGTAACAAAGCCCTTATTTGTGTACAATGAAATAGAATTAAGTTTAGCATTTGAATGTGCTGTAAAACTGTAAGAATCAAATAAAGAAGATTTAATGTTGTAGTAAAATATTGTAGTTGAATAATTATAGTTGCAATCTCTCGAAATTGTTTAGATGTATGCGATAAATTGCTGAATTTTTTTTTCTCAAAATTTTCGTCAAAGTGGATACAAAATAATGTTTGTACACATGACTGCTGGTGTTCAACAAGTGTTTCAACGCCCGTCTATTTATTAACTAGGTTACAAATATGATGTATATAGATAGTGTGTCTTATTATTTTCATGCTAGTTTTATCTTGAATGATTATAATAATGTATTATAGGTACAAAAATGTCGTAGGGTCATATTTCATCGTGATCATTATACCAATACTTGAGGCCATAAAATGTTTCACTTATGTCGGGACACTCTTCTGTCTCCATTCGAATCATAAAACATGTTTGTGTTTATTTGTGTTTTGGGTTTGAAGTTGTTTACAGAAAGAGTGGACATTTTTCATTACAGTCATTTGAACTTATTTATTTTACATTGATTGTGAAACAAGTTCTTTACAACTTATACTAATCACTCCCGATGACTGCTTCCTGGCTACCAACCTGTACTTGTGCTAAATTTAGGGATTGTGAAGTAAGTGATCAAGCCCCGCTCATCGTGGGGCTCGAACTCAAGACCTTGGGATCAGGAGTCAGGTGCTCTACCCCTCGACTACAGCGCCTCGTTTGAACTTTGAGCTACTATGTCTTTGACCTTAGACTTTTTCACTGATTTCTGTCTTGAGTAATTTTTTTGAATATTACAGAAACATTTTTCAGGCTTCAGTGATTTTATGTGAAATCATCTGTCAAAATTATAAACGATTCACATTCCTCTTTCTCTGTATGTAAGTACCTAATGTACTTATATATCAATTAATATAGCATAACAAATTACAGGGCAAGTCGGTTACATCATCCAACAATTTTTGGAGGAGTTATGGCCCTTTTCAACTTAAAAGTCCATAGCGGGGCCGTCTGTGTCTATATTCATTTCAAACACTCCCAAGTACATTTTGTTATGATTCTACTCACAAATCTACTTGTATAAATTCAGCTTTTCTTGTTTATAGAATAGTTCAGTAAAGGTGTGTAAAGTACATTGGAAGAATTTCCTCTCAATCTTCATGTTATAAATAAATATAAAGGAAATTACTGACATCTCCGGTCAGAGGCTTCACTCTTAGTGTTTGTATATGTTAACCGGAACAGATATTCCGATCATAAGTAAATAGAGGAAATTTGGATAATTAAAGATAATGTTCCTTAAATAAATAAATATAAATATATAAAAATTGGTAAAATCTGGACTGTCTGATAATGAGCTTGTGATAGATATACATTGGAAAGTTATTCACCCAGCCTATGTGGGCTTATCAGTCAATAGACTGGCCTCCTGTTTGTTACACTTCGTATGGTACAGTCTAATTTCCGTGAACCAGACTGCTTCTGAGCCGGTTAACAAATCTGGTTAAAATGATAACCTGGATCCTGTGAAGATAGGTTTATAACTATCTTCAGTCCAAATTTTTATTTCGTATCATACATGGGTTCGAATAGCCCTTTTCAATTCGACATGCATAAGAATATACATGGGGCCTTGATGTTTGTTTCGGATGATACCAAGTATTCGGATAGAAAGTTGTTGAATAAACGAGGTCCGAGAGTATTTCTCAATACAATAATATAATTTGGACATACAAATTTGAGCAGTTTATAAGAAGGCCCGGTTTTAACGATGTTCTGACCAAAACTATAATATTGACCAAATCTTTCGTCTAAGTCGGTAAAGCTTAGCTTCTGTTCTCCCTATGTTGACAAAACAATCTTGAATATCACGTCATGTTTCATATAAAAACATGTTTTGTGAGGAATGAATCTGAATGCTTTACATCATATTAACTTTGGGTAAGTTATGAGTTTCATATTTGTGCGTTTTATACATTTTGGGAGCTTTTTTCTCATGTTAATAATAAGTCTGTGCACCATAAAATCTGCACACTGTGTGAATCACTATATCGGTTAAAGGTATAATCCAACTAGATTTTGTTTATATATTCAGCTCACTCAGAATTTTAGATATAAAATGTTCATGGACTACATACTACATTCATATCTGTAAGGTTTGTAGTCCATGTGTTTTTCGTGTTGCTGTTTACATTGATGTCATACTACCATAAACCAAGGGTAATTTGTATGATAAAACTGACAAAGTAGGCAAGTACATAGAATATTAATAGTTTATAAAATCCTTGATAGCAAACAAGATTCACTGTATTTTGATCAGGATAAAGGTATATAAAACTGTTAAGGGAAATAATATTTTAAACACTGTAAAAGTAAAGAACAACCCCCCCCCCCTCTCAAAATCCTGGATCACCTTCTCAAAGTGCTGGATCCACGCCTGGTTGTTAATTAGTCTTTGAATCGTATACCCACTATCTTTGCTTAAGTTCTTGATGAGTTGAGTGTTTACCTATTTGGTAAGAATGATTGCCGGTATATGGCCCACTGTGATTATAGGGATGTCGCTATGGATACTTACAAGTAAGGCACAGTACAGACCACTTGAATGCTAAGTATTGCTTAATAATCTAGTCCCATGTTGACTACCACCCACAAATATGGGAGGTCTTCTGATAGAATATTTGATAAAAATTATAAATCATTCATGCAATGAATTATACAGACAATCTAACACCTAAACATGGGTGACCTGTGAGTGAGCTACTGGTCTTTGAAGGTCATTCCCTGGAAATGGTTATGTTCCCTTTAAAATTCCTCCATATTAATTTTGTGAACTTGACTTTTCACTGTCAAGGTCATTTCTGAACCAGTCTGTCTCTTGCTGATTGGAATCAAAGGACTGAGAGTCCTGAAAATCAGCGTGTTGAAACAAAATATATGTGTATAAATAGGAGGAAATATAGTGAACTGTAATGGAACTACATGGTATGAATAAACCCTACACTTCCACACAGCGCTTTGATTTGTTTTCCATTCACACACTGCTATTTTTGGATGGTACCGTTCAGGTTCTGTCTATAGTAGTGGCAATTTTGAGAGGCATACAACAATTGGTTCCCGTTTTCAAAACGCAAAACAGACTGAAAGCCGGTAACATGTCAAAAACATACACATTGACCTAATTACTTCGCGAAAAGTAGTTCCAAAGTTTATTAACCTTCTAATCTCAAGAAACTTTCTTGACTGGTTCCTTCCAGTTCCATTGCCATCACTATAACAATCGACAGTTTATTTGCATAATCCAAATCATGAACATTATACTTTTGCTTTTCCTTGCCTTTGAAGTTTTGAATTAATTGACATTTCAAATTGAAACCCAGTTGAACATGTTTGTGAATTTGCCTTCATTTGAAATTCAGATCCTACAAATGGTCAATAATTGTGTAAAGGGATTGCCTTTGAAGTTTTATCACCATTTTATTGCATTTCAAATATATCTTTATAGATTCTTAAACCCAATTTTCTTTTATCTTCAACGATGATTAGACAGATTTGAACTAATTCAAGTGTTTTGAATTACATCATTAGAATGGGCGATGTGGTGTTTGGTTTTGTATTGTTTAAAACCATTCATTAATGGGGGTTATTTTTGGGGGGAAAAATACCTGTACAGTCTAAAAAGAGGGTCAAGTTCAGCACAGCGAAACAGTCCTTTTTCTTATTGTTGACTTACGATCATGTGTTTTGATTTTTAAACCATTGATTAAATGACTAATTAAATAAATTTTGAACAATTATTGTTGATTAATGATTAAATTGGGGTTATCATCTTGCATTTTGGGGAAGTTAATTAAGGAAATAGGACTTTGTGTTTTAGCATTTTCTCGCTTAATTCTTAAAATAAACAACAATAATGAATACAGGAAACTGATGGAAATTCTTATTATGAATGCTGGACTGACTCACGATGTAATTTGTAAGTATCGTATTTATTTCGGGAAGTTAATCAATAAAAGGAATTAATACTTAATAATTCTGAACTATCCTTAAAATAAAGTAATTATGACTCGAAGAAACTAATTAAAATTCTTTTTAAAACACTCAACTGACTCACAACTTAATGAGTATCAGAATTGTAAACATATATAAGTGAGTTATCAGCGATACTTGCATACTTATTACTGATAGTATAATCGCCCCCAGTCACGATGATGCGTCACACTCGCTATGTTAACCACAGTTATCCATGTGGATTGACACATGATTGTAAAAATTCAATTAAATCATTGTACATAGTGTCATGAGTTGCCGATTGTATAAAAACATAGGACTGTGCAGTATTGACGGTTTGGCTGTAAAATAACGTCTTGTGTTTTAATCAGTTATAATAAAAATTCTTACGTGTCATTGACAGCGATTGTGAGATTCCTTCTCGTAAGATATGAGGGTACGTTAGTGGCTTGTGTGGACTTCAAAATGATTTAAAATGTTCGAATGTCAACTTTGAATGATAATAAATGATTGGAATTGATTTCCGCTCTGTTTAAAAGTGATCGTAGATTGGATATTTATCAAGAAATTGTCAGAAGTGGATTTTAGTGTCTTTTAGAATTGGTTAGTTTTTGTTGATGATATGTTTGTTGGATGTAAACTTTGGATATATTATGTCTGCAGTCAGTGGTAACTGATTTATTTCATACTGATAGTAAAAATAACAAAAAATAGAACATATTTTGTGGTAATGATTATAATACTTGAAAGGGATTCTAATAGGCACAATATTTTCATCAGAATATATAAATAAAGAGGTACAACATGTATATTTACATAGTAATGATGATATAAAAATAAATTTATTAGTTATGTAGAATGCAGTGTATGACTTTATTCTTGTTAATTTTAGTGGTCAGGAAATACTTAAATCAGGTTTCTAGTGTTTTACTATGAAACCAAAAATATCTTGAATAAAGATGGTCAGCGCAATTTGAAGGCTAAGATTTGTTGTGCAACATAAAAAAATGAAATATTATGATTGCTGGTCACTTATCAAGGTGGTCTTATTATCGAGGTGGTCTTATTATTGAGGTGGTCTTTAGCTGAGGTTTTACTGTAGTTCATTGCCAATCCTTACATAAATCAGTGTTCAGTATTTGCTATAACACAATCAGCTGTCACACATGTGTATACCAGCTTGTCATCTGGACATTAACTTATTTAACTCCCTGTTTTAAAAAACAATATTATATACGTTTAATGTCATATCACGCTTCAACTTGTCCCCCGAAGCATGGAGCACTTTGTGGCCCTTGACATTGACCAGTGCCCCACCTTTAATGGTATAACTTATGACTTGTGACTGTACATTTATTAAAATACAGTCTTAGCTTTCAACTGGACATGCATTAAAATATGGACACTCGTTCATTTGAAGCACACCCATGATTATTAAATGTCGCAAAATGTCTGTTAGACTTTCCCATGTAAATTTTTTCATTGAGGGACTAATTTTGATATCATTTTCATTGGTCAATGTATGTAGATGACAGTTATGAGTTAGATTTTAAAAAAACTATGTAATCAAGTTATGGAGTGGTCATGATTTTGAAAATTTTCCCATGAAAATTTGTCATTGTATGACTAATTTTGATATCAATTTCATTGGTCAATGTTTGATGATACAAAACCCTCAAGTCAACAAGTTAGGGTGTGGAAATGATTTTAATTGATTGGTTATCAATTATTTCAATTTAAGAACATGTAATGCTACCATAATGGTTTTATTTATATGTTAAACCTCACTTAAAGACCACCTCAACACAATTTTCAAGTCCATTTTCACTGTTTTGCTCTCTATTCAACCTCAATATTAAGACCACCTCAATAAGAAGACCAGATTCCAAGGGTTCCAAGGGTGGCATTATTATCAAGGTTTTACTGTATTCAGAACTTGTTGAAATCAAGCATCAAAACTGAATGAACAAAATTCAAACCAAAAAGTAGTTTTTTGATCTTTCGATCCAGTCTCCACAATTTTTTCCCATTCAACAAAATTTGCAATAATCAATTGATATAATTGCATAAATCAGACACGACTCACTGGTATCTCTCTTAATTTGTATGTGGATTAAATCTACATATTTCATAGACTGACAAGGCATTACCTACGCCATTAAAAACAAAAAGTAGCGTGTGAACTTTCCTAATTTATTTTCATGGCAGCATTTTAATGTCGCTGCACTTGATTCAACTGTAATTAAATGCATGTAACGTATATTTGGGGTCGAATGTTGTAGATGTATTTCTGACGTAGATTTCCATTAACTTTTATCTGATATCAACGCCACGAGAACGACTTGTATGTCCTATGGAAAAACAAAATTAACGTCTGACTACTGTCATAGATGTAGTCATAATGCAACTTACACAAAAGTTAGAACATTTTTCTACCTGGAGTGATCCAGTTGCTAAGTCTGCCCCTTATTTGGCTAATTATCCCATGAAGCCCCAAATTTTCATTTTTAACTGTCACTTTTCATTTCTTCAAAAGATGGAAAAGCCAGCAGACACATTCTGGAAGCTAAACCCTCCATCGATGTTAAGGTAGCAATCCGTACAAGATTTTCTTGCGGAATGGCATTCAAAAAAGTTACAGTGAATTGCACCGAAACAACTGAATTTCAAATTAAATGATTTTTTGCCATCAGTGCATTTAAGTTGGATATCAAAGTAGTGAAAGAAATACAAGTGCATTGGGTGCGTTTATCACTGTTGAATTGATGTTTTGGTGCAAAAGCGATGTTTCTCCATCTAAAACCAAGATATAACAGTTTTGCACCAATTTGTTTTTAAATTTTGAATATGTCGAATATGCCAGTTATCATCTCCAATGTTAGGTTGAACATCAGTTTGTGAAATTAGACCATCATGTTTTTCTCATAAAAATCCATAAAACAATGCATTATGATAATACACGTTTTGCTTTTGCTGCATTTTTGACAATGACTCAGCGACGTTGCGATTTTGCATGTAGAATTATTGTTTATTATGCATTTTATATCTGTATAATGTGAGCATTAATCATAATGAACTATGCTGGAATTTCCTCTGTCTTAGAGAACGTGCCAAACAGGAAGCAGGTTTTTCTTCTTAAATATCACCTGTAAAATGTTATCAGACACTACTGAATCAGACTGACTGCCTTGTAACTTGCATTTGGTTGCTACAGGTGATAAGTGGGTGGGGCGTATGTGTGATAAGTGGGTTGGGCATAAGTGTGATAAGTGGGTGGGGCATATGTGTGATAAGTGGGTCGGGTATTTATAGCGCATTATTTCTAAAAACAAGGACGTTCAGATCAATTTCTTCATTGCCCTCAGGGTAACAAGGCCATAAGTGGGTGGGGTATTGCAGCAATCGAGTTTGGTTGAGTCATGTTGTAAGAACTAAGAGACCCACTTTTGTAAATAGAAACTTGGCTATCTGTTGCTTATCCTTCTAGTCTCCTTATGAGCAGAAATAATGTATCACTTGACCATTCTAACTCAGTCCACTCTAATCATGTGAGTTGCTTGCAATAAACAAGTATATTTAAATTCTCGACACAGCGTATCTAGGTATTGGTGTGAAAATCTCCATTTTGTCTCTTTACTGATTTTGAAGTTGACTTTTTTATTGTCATTAACTAGAAAAAACACAATTAAATACAATGTGATATATAGAACTGTTCAGAATGAATTCTATTCCTCCATTTGCATGGTTCATGTTACTGTGTAATTCTTCAAAATCTCTGTTTTACAGCAATTGCAGTATCAATACCCCACCCACTTATCACACACATACCCCACCCAGTTTAATTACTTATCAGCCATAGCAACCAAATTGAAGCAATGATATATTACCCTGCATAATTGATGGATCAAAAAGTTAATTGCTATGAAGGTTAAGAGTTAAAATCTGGCTTTTGTTTCCTCTCGAATCAGACTTTTTTATGACAGTTCTTAAACATTTTGGCATTCAAGCACTTTTTATGAAACATTCAAGATTTATCAGAATTTCTGGTAAAAAAGCTCTGCATTGTTCATTTTGTCTATTGCAAGTGTTTTTTAGATCAATTTTAATGAAAAAATCATGGTTTTAAGATTATTTTGTGTGATGGAATATGATATCTATAGAATGTTGAGTTAAAAAAGTTTGTGAATGTTATTCATATAACTGCAATATACTTTTACAATATTATTTATCAGGGATGTGTATGAAGTTTTTGTAACTGTTTAGTTTGTTCGGCATATTTAAAGGCTTGGATATCAATAAAAGAAGTACAGTTTATTTTTTATATTGTTTGCAAATTATAATTGCGATATGAATGTGTTAAAAGGTGTGTATTTTTTCATCTTAATATAATTTATTTCAAATTATCAGATTTTCTTAAATTTGATTAGTTTTAGTATATCTATTTTTAGAACGTTTTATGTTTAGAATTTACCTATAATTATGTATAGAATGTCTCTATTTTTAGAATATTATCTATTTATAGAATGTATCTATTTAAGGGAATTTATCTATTTATAGATTCAGCAGTCGCATTCAGAGGCACCAAAGAAGATTGAAGTGACAGAGGAGGATCGTATCACTCTGAAGCCCATTGGCCCCGGTGTACAGCAGCTCGAACCCGAGGGCTCCATTCACTCTACTAGCACTTTAGGTCGTGACAGCACTTTAGGTCGTGACAGCACTTTGGGAAGGGCAACAACGCCCAACTTCCCCACAAGCCCCGTTGCCTCTGCTGGTAAGTTTCATGCTTTTCCGATGTTCGGCTTTGGAATAATTAGTAAATATTTTTTAAGTTGAACCTTTTTTGAAACCGTTTTTTGGCCTCGTGTGATGCTATTATCATTCTGTTTAAATATGAAGCATTGTAATTTGTTTTTGATAATATTTTTGAAAAAATGATGAAAAATCAATAGATGTGCCAGTATATGGGAATTAGCTAGAACCTAAGTAACTAATAATGTCTTTTGATGTCACGTCCGAGATTATTGCCTGAAAAAAGTAGCTTATCTATGAATTCAGTGTTGTGACTTTTAGTGGCATATGCGTATATTATTGTTTAAGGATTTAGTGTAAAACTGGAGTAACTTCTTTGCCGAGTTACAATTGTTTTCCTCAAAGCCCATAATATATTGTGTTAGTGTATCATGAGAAGCAAAACAGTGCAGATATGTTCTGCTTTAGATATTGTTCGTTAGAATTGTCAAAATATATTTTGGTATTGTTACATGAATGAAACAGTACACCTGCCCGTATCATGATATTTCCACAGATGAATGCAAGACAAGTCTATCTGCTTGTTTACTCGAATGCAGATAAACTGGTTTTGTTTTCATCCGTCCATTGTGTTGCAATGACCTGTACAGTAATGTCAGATTTTAAATATTGTTTCTGAAGTCGTGGCCAATTGAATGAAATTGTTCTATGTACCCCATACAGAAGTATGGTGGCGTTACAAATGTGAAATTGTCTGCATTTCTTCAGCTTTGGCATTGATGTTTTTGTCCCGTTCTTGTCATGTCAATTGCCTGTCAATGTTGGCATATGATTTTATTTTAAACCTCAAATTACTAGAAATGTAGCTTGACGTTTATGCATGAAGTTAGAAATAAAACAAAAGCTAACTCAAAATCATCAATACATTGTATTAAAATTATTATATTTAGATAGAGTTTTAACAGACACTTTTTATAACAATTTCATTTTTGCATACCTACTGATTGTGAAAATGATATAGAAGTTATGGACTATGTAACTCAATAGTTATTTATAAGCGCCATGCATTACAGAAAATTATTTTCGTCATTTTAATTTAAAAAAAAAAATTCTTATTTTTCTTGAAAAATGTTCATAACATTGTTAGCTAATCTCTTGATTGAGAATTCTTCATATCCTGGTTGAAAGTATTTAACATAACCATTTGAATGCTGTTTGTAGTGGCTGCAACCCTTTGCAGTTATCTTTGACCTTTGTTGACCTTTAGCTAATATGACCTTGACCTTATTTGATTTTCAAACAGAGCACATAATACAAGCTGTGCATGAGAAAGCTCGTCGGATGTCAATAGGCTCCTCTAACCAATCACTGAATAGCATTGGTGGTTACATTGGTAATTCATATGTTTTTTGTTACCGTGACAACTGTAACCTGAATTTTGTACCTGTGTTGCATCTGCCTTGTTTATAGAGCATGATTTTTGTATTTATGTTACTTCACCTTGACCTTGACCTTTGACCTTTATTTTCTGTGTGTTAATCAGATCCAAGCACATTTCTCCCCAGATTGCTTCTTACAATTTTGTGTATAATTTCATGTGCATTTTGTTTAGTCGTTGATTTTGTCTTTGGTTTGATTTAACACATCAGGTCTGATCACCTATGATTTAGATTGCCATTTTGGCTAGTCACTATTCTAAGTTAAACTGCAAATGACTGGACATCCTGCATTATGCATGTCTATTCTTCCAGGTCTTATAAATATTGCTTTGTAAGTGTTATCTTTGAATGAAAGGAACATTTTACCTTAGCATTCATAAAAATCATGTTGTAAAAGTATACATGAGCTTGACTTCTTTTTAATAATTATTATGATTATCATGATGAGACATGCTGAAAAAAGATTTTTTAGCGTAAATGCACATACTGTATGGTAAATAAAAACGACCTGCTCATGGCCTGTTTTTCAGCTTTTATTTTGAGTGGTTTTTCATTCATTTATTTTGTAGTGAAATAATGAGTTGCTGTAACTAATAAAGTAAACCATTTACAATCAGTGAACTTGAATTTAAATCTAACTGAAATGAATTCCAACATGTTGCGAAACATTTTGCAAATTATAAGTACGTGTGACTTGAAGGATAAAACAATGGTTATTTTTAAAATACCAGTATTTTGCCTGTATTTGGACTTCATACAAGGTTAACTAAAACTATAGACAATTCTTTGATACGACCACAATACACCAAGGCTTGTACATGAGTTTGAAAGTATTATCTCAGTATTACCCCAAAGATGCAACATGAAGTCTAAACAACAGCCCTTGCGAGTGTCAAATTCACGGATATATGAATCTGTGGATTTGATGCTCGCAAGGGCCGTTTTTTAGACAATTTAAGCCATCTTAGATGCTTAGAAGCCAGAAGTATTCTTTTCAAAATTCTCTACGTATTACCCCAAAGATGTAACATTTGTCTGTGTGATAATATGATAGAGAATGCCAGCTTAAATCTTCCTCAAACCGGAGGCCCCGTTCATACTTCCGTGGTATGCTGCACCTGCATAAACAATAAGGAATGTTTGTCCAAGCCAGTCAAGTGTTATGAAATGAAGCAGACAAAACATCTTTTCTCACAAAACATCAGGTGTTCATTTTGTTACTCCTTTGATTCCATTGGATTGGATTCTATCAAATAGTTACTTTGTCGGCTAGGTGCGCTGTCAGATCAGTACTCTGTTGGCTATGCTTCTCTGTTGACAAGGTACTCTTGTCAGATAGGTATTCTGTCGGAGAGGTACTCTGCAGGCCAGATACTCAATTACTTGTCCAGCACTCTGTCAAATTGGAACTTTTTTAACAAAATACTCTGTTGATAAGCTACTTTGTTGACAAGCTACTCTGTCGGCAAGCTACTCTGTCCACAAGGTACAGTGTCAGCAAGCTACTCTGTTGCCAAAGTACTCTGTGTGAAGGCTACTCAGTCAGCAAGGTACTCTGTCGGCAAGGTACTCTGTTGAGAAGGTACTCAGTTGGCAAGGTACCCTATTGGCAAGGTACTCTGAGAGCTAAGTACTCAACCATGTTCCCTGTCCAACCTGCTATGAATGTGTATGTTCCCCCACTTAAGCAATGATTTATTGCACGATTTCTGTCATACTCAAACCAGAAACTCTTCAATCTCTCTTTCACATATAAACAGTTATCATATTATTTCCAAGACATGTATATAAGTAGCATGTTGTCTGCTCATATTGTATTCTGTATCATTTAGATTTAGATCGTGATTATTTTGCATTTCATTATCGTTGTAAAATGTTTGTATGAAGATGTATTTCACTGTACCAATACGTCGACTATAGGGAACTCGCCCCTTAAGTCAACATCCACTTCCTTCAGGTTCTGTACGGGTCTCAGTCTGCTTGCAAATTGTTCGAACTATCTGTAAATTATCTGGTCGGATTTCGTGCAGACTGATACAGAAATCCAGCTTTTAGTCTGTTTAAGGTGTCTAGTGAGGAACAAATATTCACAAAATCATTTGGTTAAGGATGACCTGATTGATGTAAAATCATTTCAACAGTTGTCCATTTATGCAAATTATTACACAATCCAAATTCTTATAATTCTCTGATATGACCAATGCATCCAGTACTGTACTCATCAAAAACACATTTTTTTGTGCAATTTATTTTCAAATACAAAAGTTCAGAGCATGTATAATTTACATAGAAATAATATTGGTGTAAATTCTCGGGAAATGTCAAGTCTTGCATATTCTGTCTGAAACTTCAAAAAATGCATGAAATTTGTCCATTTCTGTTTACTTTATTGTATAGCTTGCAAAGAATTTGTAACAATTTTTATCTCAGATGTCAAAATTTCTAATTTATTTATTTTACCAATTTGCACTATTTTGAAATAAGTTGAAATTAATGACACATGAAGCATTATGGGCCAGTTAATGTGATCGTAAAACTAATGAACGATACATTGATTTAGTAAAATATTTAATCATTATACAAAGAACATTAGTGTCTCCATTATTTTTCTTTTTGCTTGTTTGTTTATGTGCTTGCAAATTTTTTAACATTATAAATATTTATGAAAGATATATTTATTAAATAGAAGTAAATGGTTGAGCTCATCGGAATAATTAATAAATTTTTAATATATTGTTGTATTTTTTTTTGTAAAGTATAAAAATAGTTCTGTGAAATACTGCATGGCATCTTGTGTGTATAATTGATGTTTTTTGTTTTCTTGTGTTGTAGCAACCCCTCCATTTCCAGTAACCCCTAGGACTCCCTACACGAATATTTCAGGTATTCTATTTTATGTTATCTTGTTACATACTCCCATATTTATGTATGAAAACCCTCGTTTTCTTTTAAGGTACCCCACCCACAACATTTTTCAATTCCTTTCTTCTCGATTCTTTTTGTTATTTGCATGTTAGTTTTAATATATGGGCAGCAGGCTTTGTAGTGCATTATGGGTAATTTAGACAAATATTTGAATGAAAGCGCTGGTAGTACTTTTAACATTGAAATATCGAACAACTTAAAAGCATTATAAAATTATGCTTATTTGAAAATAAATACACAACAAATAGTTTAATTTTGAAAAATTTCTTAGCGAAATTGAATCAAAATTTGTTTTTATTACCCATAATGCTTAATTGTTGGTATGTAATATTTGTGTAAGACTACTTCCTGTTGGTACTTTTGAGAATGTCTTAATTCTTAATTACTTCCATCTGGTGAATATGCATGTAATTACGTGTAGGGTATAAGCCTTTATGTCTCTTTAATTATTGTGAATTAATTCTATGAAGTGCATCTGAAATTGGCAGCACATTGTCACTTGTTAATTTGCATTGATAGTAGCGGCAAATCCTTAATTTCTGAGGCCTGGGATCTTTCTAGACTGGTCCTGAAAGTCTGGTTTTAATTGTTATATTTCCAGACTGGTTCCTGAAAGTCTGGTTTTAGTTGTGATATTAACACACTGGTCCTGAAAGTCTGGTTTTTAGCTGTTATATTTCCAGACTGGTCCTGAAAGTCTGGTTTTAATTGTTATATTTCCAGACTGGTTCCTGAAAGTCTGGTTTTAGTTGTGATATTAACACACTGGTCCTGAAAGTCTGGTTTTTAGCTGTGATACTTCCAGACAGGTTCCTGAATGTCTGGTTTTTAGCTGTGATATTTCCAGACTCGTTCCTGAATGTCTGGTTTTTAGCTGTAATATTTCCAGACTGGTTCCTGAATGTCTGGTTTTTAGCTGAGTTTGTCTGGACTAGTCCAGAGGTCTGGTCTTTAGTATCTCTATTTCCAGATTTCTGTACTTAAGTTTTCAAAATGTTAATAGTTCAATAAACCGCAAAGTTTATGCATATATTTTATGTATGTTGAAGAGAATATGCTTTAGGGAATACAAATAAATCTCAATTCAGACAAGTAATACTTCTTTGAAGCCTGCAGCTTAACAAACATGCAATGTGCTGCCAAATGTCTGAAACTTTCTCCAATTTGAAGAGACCTGCTAAAATTATTGGCAAAAACTTTAAGGCAACGTGCTTGCAACAAACTGTACCTGACACTCATCTTTTGTGATGCAGAGGTACATATAAAAATTCACAACCACTTTCCAAAACAAAATGAGAATCTAGAATTTTGATGGAATTTATCTTGATAAAATGTCTATTGCTTGTTTTCGTAACTCATCATTCAAAATATGTATACTTCCAACAGGTTGGTTTGAATTACTTGTAAATAATGCACATTTATTTTATTTTCCACTTTACTTTGCATGAGTTAGTTTAGTTGTGCCAAATGCTACTCTTCAAGGATTTAATGTATCAGCTATTTACTGGATGAAATGATTGGAAATAATGCGGAAAAATGAGGAGTTATTTTCTGTGTTATTCTTTTTGGATGCTTTGTGCACGCAGCTGTTAAATACTTCAAAAGTGATTGCGATGTCTGAGTGCAGTTTTGCAATTGGATTCATTTATATTTCGATAAATGGGATAAATCTGCTCCGGTTTCAGGTCAAAACGCTTGAATTTTGTTATTCTAATCCTTGAAGAGTTATCTCCCTCTGTTGTTGTTGTTAATGTTTTAATCTTTTTAGCTTCATTGTGCACCATTGTTAGACAAGCTACTTTGCCGAGTTGAAAGCCGTCCATGTTAGAATTTCAAAAATCACATTTGATGTATCCTGTTTTTGCTTAAATCTACACATATTTCTTATACACTTGCGGCAGATATATGGAGGGAGGTGGGGGATGCAGCCAAATAAGTAGAGAAAGTTCAGTAAAAATTATGACTGTTTTTATGATACATTTTACAAATATATTTTTGAAGTCATTTTGTCAAATATTGCCAAGTGCCTTTTGTAGTTTTCAAGGAATGTCTGTTTTGTTCCGTTTGATTTGACCAGCTTTTTTAGTTTCAAACAAAACAAAAAAAATTCAATGTTTCACTGTGGGATGAAAAGGGTTCCCTTTTGGCCCCTTGTATATTTTAATGATTTTATAAAACAAAAATCCTTTTTTTTTTATTTCATAAAACATTAAATCAATTCGCACTGCATGTATATATGGTCTAAGCCATGTTTGCTCAAAGCTTTGTGATTTTGTCATAAATGGAAGGAAGAGATTGTTTCGGGCTCGTGTAAAGGTTTTTTTGCTAAGCTTACTTCTCGCATGGCCGCTTACAGCTCGTGTCTAGTGGTAAATTCTCGGGTCCTATCACCTATCTTATGTAATCATTACTGCATCACATTTTTTTTTGCTTTTTATGACTTTGTTTAGCGGCTACAAGTCAGTATCACTCTCAAGGCTACGCTGCACCCCGATCCCAGCAGAGCCCTTTTGGCTTTGGGTCCTCAACTAGGTCGATAGGGCCGTACAGCTCTCAGCAATCTCTGAATAGCGTTTTTGAACGTGAGGAGACCGATAGGGATCGTTACAATACCATAGTATCTCGTCAGCTTATGCATAGCGCCCACGATCCTACTTACGCTTCTATAACAGATGCGAATATCGGGAATGCGAAAGGTATACTATATTCGACATGTAGTGGCTTCTCGCAGTAATATAGTACTTCAGTTTTTCTTGTTTATTTCTGTGTTTTCTCACTGCAATATCACTTTAGTATTAGAATATTTCTTATAAGTTTCGCCTTGCACTGCTTTTTTGTTTGAGTTTTCTTTATTTTTTTGTAGATTTACTGAATAAAACTCTATCAGTATCTGACTGGCTGTCAGTTTATTTGTTTATCTCTACTTACTTTCTTTTTGCATGACTTTATCTTTTACTTCTCTGTCTTGTATTTGAATATCGAGGGATAAAGTCAGACTAATCTATCTGCACATATTAAAATAAAGAAGGTAGACTTTCTTGCCTTTAATACCTTTCAATATTTTGTTTTTACTTTTCAGTTTTAAGTTTCCATTATGTTGATAATTCTTTCCATTGCATAATTTTATAGTTTTTAAAAGTAACTCAAAATCTTTCACCTAGGGCGGGGATGTTGTGGATATGATTTTGCCCAGTCACTGTAGAGGTCACGGTAATCCTGCGACATCACCCATCTCCATATCGACCTCTGTACTGGTTGATATCCAGGACGACTGACAGATTTAAATCTTTTGCTAAATATAGTTTAAAGCTAAGATTGCTTGAACTAAACTTGCAAGTCTTAATTCAGTAAGCTTGATGTATTTCCGCACTTTGTTTATGTTTGTTACTCACAGAGGTAATATGTAAATGTTTGATGCAGTCTAGGGAGCTGGCCCCTTTTATATTATTGATAAATAAATTAAAAATTAAAGATTAGTAAAAGTAAATTAAGTATTTTCATTCACAACCTTTTTAACTCAGTCTATATCACAAATGTAATTATATTGAAATGTTGATCGGAAAAAACTTCATAATGAAGTGGAGAATTTGTTTTTTATGCGCATTATAATAGTTAATTGAAATATAATTAGTTGCTAATTAGTCTTTGCATTCTGGCATACATGTATTATTGCATAAGTATAGATTATCAGAAAACAAAAGCATTTAACGCATTAGAGTCAGGTTTGAGTAGTTAATATATAGATTATATTTTTGTTTGAGTATAACTGATTATATTAAATGTATTTCACTATGTGTTTTCTTGTGTTTTGCCGTGTTTGTTCAAACATGTTTGTGCAGTGTTTTCTGAAAAACTCGAGGGTACTAAACAAACTGAATGAAATAAATATTAATGAAAGTATATTCTCACCTAGTAGGCTTTTTTGACTGTGTGTAAGATTTCTTGCATGAAAAGTCCCTCTGATGAAGCCATTTCTTGGTTGTTGAAAAATCTCTAATCCAAAATATTTAATTAGAGAGTGATCTTGATTTTGATTGGCTGACCAAATTTGTTTCCTGCATTTTGATTGGATGAATTGGTCTTCCTTAAGAGTGTATTTTCGCTTTGCAGGAAATCTCTGACAACACTAGTCTATTTAGACATATGCTCCCTATTGCAGTCCTTATTTCTTATACCATGTGACCTGTTCTCTGTTTACAGGGGGAGGAAATATTGTAAGTCCTACTGGTACCCTGCAGTCAGAAAAGATGCAATTTCAGAACCAGTACCAGCAACACCAATCTTACCAAACAAGTACACTTCCCCACAGTACTTCTGGACCTGTTAGTCAGCCTTTCCAGACCAATACCCTGCCACACCAGACAAGCCTTAATCAGGTAAGATTTCTTCCTGGTATTTGATTGGTTGCTTTATAGCCTTCATATCCATTCTCTCATTTGATTAGCTGGGAAATGGTATTCTTAAGAATTCTTGGACGTGATTGGACAAGGCCTTCACTTTCATTCCCTCATTTGATTGGTTGGCTTAATGCCATTTATGTGAATACCTAAAATCTGTCTCTTAAGTTTGCCCTTTCATTATTTGAGTAATAAACAATAAAGATACACTAAAATATCCATGACTTGGCTGTCTAACTCAGTTTTGATAGTAATAACAATAGTTTGCGCTAAGCCCTTGATATACTGATAAACATATGGATAATTTCTCATATATATCTCCCTATATTACAGCAACAGCTACAACTGCAACAGCAGCAACAGCTTCAACAGCAACAACAGCAACAGCTACAACAGCAACAGTTACAACAGCAACAGCTACAACAGCAACAACAACAACAGTTGCAGCAACGTCAGTACCAGACGTACCAGACGAGCTCCAGCAGCCAACAACACCACACTCAGCAATACTCTTCTAGTAACACCCATCAAGATGGTAGCCTGCAGATAGACACAAATCCAAGAATGTTGATGACACAACCCGCTAGGTCTCCCTCTTCACCAGGAAGGTAAAAATGCTACTCCCTGCTCAAATTTTTCTTCAAATTTTGTTAAACAAATCACTCCTAACCCAGAAGGTAGAATTATACTAGGTGTCCGAAAAGGTAACACTTTGAATTCTTCACAATTTTGTGAAATTTTTATATATTTAGATGAAATTTATATCATTTGCCAAATGTTTGAGTCCCGGTTGATTTTGTAATATATAAAGTATTTACATAATCCAAATTTTATTACATAGTTGTATAAGGTACTCGATCTTCACAGTGAAGGTATAAAAGTTACTTGTTCCATTTCAAAGTTGTATTGAATGGTTGAAAATCTTGACAAGTGCGAAACCATGGGATAATCCCTGGCATTTAAGAAATATTGAGTCAACAGATAGACAGATATTTTAAACTTGCTTAGCATTTATTGTTCGATAAACATTTTAACGAGAGAAGGATTTTATCTTGTATTTGAGGAATAATTAGGATAAATAGCTTTTTTGTCATAAATTCTGGTCTCATGTTCCCCTACTGACAATGACATTATTTTGTTTCAGTCCACCGTCTCCCGGCAACCTGAATACGCTTAGACAACAGCTGCATATCGCTCACAATATGTCTAACAGCGCCGTAAGTCCCGGTCCACACTCCGCCACAGGTCAAAGTTCACCAAGTGTATACTTCGGTCTGTCTAGACGTGGCAGTTTGACCTCGCTCGCCGACACGGACGCGGTGCATACCACACCACGTTTTGTGAAGGATACTTCCAAATACTGGTACAAACCAAACATCTCTAGAGAAGAAGGTAAGAAAAGATCGGTTGCTGTGTTACATAGAATGCCACAGAATTTTAAAAGATATACAGTGGGACCTTGCTTATTCGACAACCTTTTATTCGAATACTTGGTATAATCCGAAATAAATATAAGGTCCTGATGTATCTTAGGCTCGTCAAATTTAAATGGGCTATTCAAAACCATGTATTATTCAAATAAATTTCAGACCCAATTAATTACTTTATTTTATTTATACAGTTTTATTTTCAAGGCCTGTTGGACATCCATATATGTTTAAGACATCTTCAGAAAAACAATGTAGGAGATGATTGTGTGTCAGGAAATAATTTGGCTGTATTCAGAAGGCAAATTAAGTATTCAGACATTTTAAAGTCGGTCATATTTTGTCAAGTTTAGTTAAGTTTGTATGCTTACTTCCCTTGTTTGGACCATTGACGTTGGATGTTTAGAGAGGGTATTCTTGCTTAATGTTTTTATACATCACTGTATCCCCATTGTTCAATAACATTTCAGGGTTTATTTTGGTTATTTTGGGAATATGACCCATACCCTTCAATTTGGGGTTTATGACTAACAAACCAAAACGTTTTTCTTCACATTTATTGGGAAATTTTACATTCAGATTGGGCAATGTTTTAGTTTTTGGCATTGGGAATATAGCCGAATAATGGTTGTAAAAACAGTTGGAAAAAACCTTCATTTCAGTATTTTATTTTTGTTTCAAATTTGATAAAATTTATATTTATGCATTTCTCTTTCAGCAATTATATTGTTGAAGGACAAAGCCCCCGGAACCTTTGTTGTGAGAGACTCAAACTCCTTCCCAGGAGCATTTGGACTTGCCTTGAAGGTCGCAACCTTGCCACCCAATGTTCAAACCAAATCCACTGGTGACCCTCAAGCCGACCTTGTTCGTCATTTCTTGATCGAGCCGACCAGCAAGGGTGTACGTCTACGTGGCTGTTCTAATGAACCAGTATTTGGTAAATATGCAATCATTTTGTAATAATACTCATTTGTAAATATTTTTCAAAATTGATTAAAAAAAGAGAGAGAATAAGTAGCAACATACGTAAGACAATGCCTATCCACACATACCTCCAGGAAAACAACAATCCATAAAACGTAAGGCATTTGAGGAGACTCAATGGTAAATACGTAAGGGAACAAGGGCGCAAGGAATGGCCTGGCCGACCATAAGGGATAACTAGGAGAATCGAGTAGACTTTGTCGTTTCAAGTTGGTTCTGTGTATTTGAAACTAATATTGTCCTTTCTTGACTTCCCCTGAAATATACCTGCAAGGAGAATCGTTCTCTTTTTCTCCAAGTTCCTCTTTTTTGTCTGATTTAGTAAGATGTGTGAAAATGGTCATTTGTTCATGAATATGGAAATTATTCAATGATTTTTTTAAGTTTCCCTTTTTGTGCCCATGAGTATTCTCATCCCTGATATACATATGAGATTGTCTGAATATCTTTTGCTAGAATTTTTCATATGTACTCATATATTGACTTTTGTGTATTTCAGGATCTTTGGCTTCATTAGTATACCAGCATTCTATAACACCACTGGCCCTGCCTTGTAAACTGGTGCTTCCCGAACATGGTAAGTCTTTGTTGTTGTCTGCTTGGTCAGATTGTACACTATGAGTAAATACAGTATTACCTCACATAAAGACCTCCTCAGATTTAAGCCAACTTCATTATTAATACCAGTTTTGTTAATTCCGCTTTTTAACTCAATAATCAAAACCAACTTTCTTCAGAACCAATGGTTGGAATACAGTAAAACTTTGTCATCATCAGCATTTTCCTCTTCAACTATCAAGTATCCTCTCAGTTCTTTGATTCAGTACTCTAAATATGATGAATTTATGTTTTCATATTGTTATTGACAAGTTCACATAGATTTAAATAACTTCTACTTTCAGATTCTGCCCATATTGTATCAGAGAGTTCATCTACTTTAGAAATGCCTAATTCAGCATCTCAGCTTCTGTCACAGGGAGCAGGTACTTACATGTTCTATTAAAGTTTAATCCAATTCAGCCAGTTAGCACAGTGGTTAGAGCACTAGGTTGTTACCTCCGAGTACTTAAACTTATCTTTCACATCAATTGATACACTCGGGATTGGTATAACTGTGGGTATTACCCTCCAATTCTGCGGTACAAACAACAATATACCATTAACATCGTGTTTGAATCGCAATAGAAACGAAGACAGGATTTAATGTCTGACTGAACTTCAATGGTTCGGAAATTAAACTTTATTTGCACACCTAGTAAAAACCCATTTTAGCGAATTCTGCATTTCATCAATTGTGAAAAAAGTCCTTATAACTCAGACTCATTATGTCTGCCTTCTCCCAGGGAGACGTATTGTTTTTGTTTTAATCGTTTGTGATCCCTGCCTCCTTTGGTATTACAGTACTCGTACCTAATTTAGGGATTGCGAAATTTGAAGTTCACCCTTGCCAAGGCAGGATTCAAACCCACGACCTCCGGGTCAGGAGTCAGGCGCTCCAACCTTAGAGCACTAAGCCTCTTTTAAACTAAGCTTGAACTAAGTATTGGCTTTTAAGGAACAATCAATTAAGAATCAATTAGTTGCTTTGTAAGGTGAAATCAATGTTTTGTTTAATTTCAGCTTGCAATGTTGTATATTTGAACTCCGTGGATACTGAGTCACTCACAGGGCCACAGGCAGTAGCCAAAGCTTGTAAAGTGACTCATGATAACCCACCACCAAAGACTACGCATGTCCATTTCAAAGTGTCAAACCAGGGTATCACCTTGACGGACAATCAACGAAAGTAAGTGATGGATCGTATTTATCTGTTTATAAGGTTATCATAAACACATAGGTTCAAATGTGATCTATGTACACAAACAGTCACACTAAACATGGTAATGAACTGTTATTCAGTTTTTGAGTCTCCATAGCAACACATGTTGGAAGAGTCTCCATAGCAACACACATTGGAAGAGTCTCCATAGCAACACATGTTGGAAGAGTCTCCATAGCAACACACATTGGAAGAGTCTCCATAGCAACACATGTTGGAAGAGTCTCCATAGCAACACGCGTTGGAAGAGTCTCAATGCGGCTGTTGTTGAGAGATCGTTGCTCCAGACAGGTCAGATAGATGGTTGATTCTTACTACAGGAAACATTATTACTGTTGTTGAAAAGAGGTTATTGCCAAAGAGAGGGCTGTTTAAAGAGATTGCACTGTATTTTTATGACAGTAATTCGTTTGAGGGAGGTCTCCCTGTCAAAAGCACCTATTGTTCTGTCGTTTCTAGGAATTTTCTTCAAGTATCTTCTTAGTGCTAAAGAGACATATTTTTAGTACTAGCTATGTTATAGAGAAATCACCAAGAATGTGTATAAAACTTGAGAGCCTTGTTCTTTTCAGGTTGTTTTTCCGTAGACATTACCCAGTTGCTGCGGTAACCTACTGTGGTGGTGACCCAGAGGACAGAAAGTAAGTGGCATACCATTGTATTTTCTCACTAACTTTTCACAGCAGTTGTCTCCCTTAGCGGTACAATTGTCACATGTTGATGGATATTTGAATATAACAACTGTTTCACCTTGAAAACAAGGTTTTTAATATATTTTTTCATTTATCCACCTACATTAGCCTTATTTCTGTGTAATATAAAATAATAAAAATGTCAATATCTAATATATAAAGTCAAAAGAAATAAAAGTTATAGCAGAACATTGTTATGTTTGTGGTTGCAGAGGTCTCCGTACTTTGTAAAGGGAGGCTACTCTGCAGGAGATTGGTATTTTCTGTATTCAAGGATAAATACTTGTCATATTGTGCAATTAATTCTGGCCACCTCTTGTTTAAAGTATTGTCATTTTATTCATGTAGCGGTTTCCATTTCAATGCCTCACTGTGCAAAATTGTTACATGTATTTGCTTTGAAACTCTTTAATAGAGCAAAATAAAATAATATTTCAGGTGGAAAAGGGACACCGACGTACCTGGGGTTCAGGCTGATTCTCGAGTGTTTGGATTTGTAGCCCGTAAACAAGGTTCTATTTCTGATAACTGCTGTCATCTTTTTGCTGAACTGGATCCAGATCAACCTGCTAGTGCCATTGTAAACTTTGTAACAAAAGTTATGATTGGTCAAGGAAAAATAAAGTCATAGCTGATTGGCCAGTTTGAATATTTGAATAGTTTTCAGACATTTTGATTGGATGGTTGTTTTTCAAAATTGTTGAAGAGTGCCTTGCAGTGAGTAGATTGTAGAGTTCTGATTGGTTCATTTTCAAGGAAGTGTCTCTACAGAGTAAGCTGATTGGTCAATTCATTGGGCAGAATCTACAGAGCTGGAAGTTGTGTTCAAATTTTGATATTTTAAAAGGTTTCATGTTGTTGAATAGGCTTGTGATGTATTTATATTTTGTGTTGTGACTCTCCTATTTATAGTTGTACATTGATATTTTAACATTTATAGAATATACAGTAATGAGTTAGTGAATTTGTATACGCATTGCTTTGAAAGTTGTTGTTAATTGTTAGGTAGATGAGCAATGAATTTTTGTTTAATTAAATGGTAATTATGAGACTTGTTGTCTTATAGTTATTGCCTGTTACCGGTAATTTTTATATGTCGGTTTCATTTTCTCATATTCTGAATTTTTTGTATGCAGAAAAGTGAAACTGAAGTTGAAATCTTTTTAAATATTTTGTGCGTGTTTATGTTAATGTTAGATATAGATGACAGTGTTGTCGCTGCATGGTGTATATGTGAATGAAATCTTTGACAATAGTGCTTTTTCTGCACAAAAAATTATTTTGTACTCTTTTTTCAATTATTTGAATAAATATGTTTATATGCTTTCAATATGCTGTGTGTTAAATGAAAACTACATGTATGCTGTTAGAAGGCTTGATGTCATTTATGTCAGTTTTTGAAAATCAGAAAGCAGATTGCAATAAAATGAGAACTTTTAGACGTAAGACACTAAGAGGGGATCTGTGGCGAGATTTACAGTTTATAACTGCTGCTATGGTAACCAATAGCATTGAAGGGACTGGTTCTCCTTCTAAAGAGAGTCACCCAAGTGATTTCTTAGACTGTCTAATGTATTCTTTGTGTTACGTTGAATGACAGTCTTGTCTAAGCGAAGTATTGCTGTGAAAATGTCATGGATGTTCATAAAACGGCTTCATGTCTCGAAATCATGTGGCAGTCTGGCGTTGCTCATATGGGCTTCGTGATGTACTGTCGTGCTGGACAGCACCAGGTACTGAGAACATTTTGACAGCTCGATTACAGTGTACGAAGTCGGTGAATGAAAACAAATGTTTCATTTGACATTTATCATCGATACAAGTGTTGGTACTTCTCGATGGAGTTGTTTACGTGTCCTCGTTATTTTAAGCAGCTTTCTGTGACGATTTATTTATACCTCGTGTGAATGTTAATGGATGTGTATATTTTAGTATATTATATTTAATATCTGTTGTATTTTGTTAAGTCTACTACTATTAATGCTTTGCTATATGCTGTAGATTGTGACCTTCGTTGACATGTTGTTGGTCAATGTGTCTTTTACGGATTTACCATGTAAGTGAATATTTTTTTTATGAAGAATATTGAAACGTTTTCATTTTGATTGAATTACGATTTTTGAAAACAGTACTTCGTTATTACGGAAATTTTGGTGTGAATTTTTACCATAATAGATTTGTGACCAAAAGGATTGAATATAATAAATTTATTTTTACTTTTTTGCGAATTATTTTACACCAGATAACAAAATGGAAGTTTTTCTTATCACATTCTATGCTGAATTATGTAATGCGCATTGTTAAGACAAAAATGTCGCTTTTTATTGTATATTACGTAGATACTATCGGTCGTAAATTTCATACATCATGAATACTTTGATCGGGTGCTCTTCAGTCGTAAGTAAAAGAAGGAACATTTATATATAGTACATGTACGCATCATTCTCCGGCATTGTGTTACATTGTAAGTTATCTCGTTATTGTTTTTTTGTCCTATCCTGCACACAATACTGTGTAAACTATTTTTTTTTATGAGGAACCCTATGATATTATTTTGGTGAAATAAAGATCTGAGTGTCGTGAAAAAGTGTATATTGCTTCGGATCGAGCAAATTTTCGTCTATCGTTATAAAATTTGTATTTAGCTCTGTGCTTGAATTCATCCCCCATAAAGCTGTGAATGTTAAGTATATTATTACTGGAATATTGTTTAGGGGATTAGGGATGACGGTGGTGATGTTGTTATCATACACATTATATGTTGTTATCTTTTATTTGATTTTTTTTTATTCAAATGCGAAATGTGGATAAAATTTAGACAAATTGTTCGACAACTAGGGTGTAATAGCGTTGTTACTAAAAGGTTGAGAATTGTTAATTTACGATTAAGGTCTGAATGAAATGTATCCTTATTTGGTATTCATTATTCTTATAGTTTCAAAATTTAAAAAAATGAATTAAAGCTCATTATATATGCGTAATACGATGCACTACCAAAATTAATATTATTGTAGGAAATAAGCATTTTTGTCTGCCTCATGTGATAAATGTTGTTGCTTTGGGGTTGTAATGGTTACCATGGAAATGCTAGTGCAGCAAAAAAGGATATATTTTATTCAGTTGAAAAGTAATGAAAAACTAAAGGTGCTATTTCTTTTTACCTATTGTATGTGTACTTTTTGCGATGTGTTATAATTTTTTGTTTCATATATTATGATAAGTCTGTTACATGCTTATTATATTAAATATATTATAAATACCATTCATATATTGCTTGCATTTGTTTAAAGTTCACCATTTTATGGACTTGATAACTAGGTAACTTATTTAAAAAAAAATTTTTATGGCAAATTAAAAAATGAACCAATTATTTTGTATGACAACCAAACGGGAGGGATATTATTTTAAAAATGGCAATTCTGCAAAAAGATCAAAACTTGACTCTTGGATGAGTAAAATTCTTTGATGCAAATTTTGACAAGTTGCAGGAAAATGCAAAAGTCTGTTTTGTTTGGTTCCGTTGCATTGAAATCATGCAAAGAAATCATATATGTATACATAGAAAGTCTTTGATCTGCATTTTATCTGAACACGATCTCAATCCAACTGGAATCTGATGTTGTGGTGTTCTCAAAATTGCTTTTTCCTGATAGTACAATTTCTAGGTCACTCATCATTAACTGACTTAAATGCCCTTCATTTTATTGTACAGAACCTAGATTTGAATCATGCAGTTTGTCGGACTCGTAAAAGTTTTACGTATTTGCTTTAAATTATATTAAGCCAATCATATATTTGCTTTTTAAATGTAACACAGAATTTCATTGGTTGCTTGTAACACCAGTTTTCATTGGTTCAAGTTTGATATGAGAATTAAGAAGCTATTTTTAGTCCAAATTTCCAGAGTAAACCACAGGTTTGGTTTTTCATTGAAACTCCCTTTTCTTTAACAAAATTAATGTGATTTAGGTAAAAAAAATCTTTATTTGAGAAGAAAATGCAAAAATATTACATTATTTTTTTCATAAAATCTTTATTTTTGTTCAGAATCAAAACTGGTCTGTATCGTTGAAAACCTTTTTATGTTGTTTTTATTTTTATCACAACCAACATGGCTTTTTTGTTTAGATTGTTAGTTCAGATTTAGGAATGTTTAAACCAATGTCATACTGTATATCGATATATATCTTGAACAAATAAACGTTCATAAAAAATCAACTTGTTTGTCTTTCACTGTTTGTATTGTCCTAAGTATAAGGTATAACTTTGCTGGTTCTTTCATTATCGTGTTTACCTTAATATCTATCATAGGGGTGTTGTATACAACCTATTTACAGCGAGTGAAAATGATATCACATAATTTAAACCACCTTCCCACCCTATACCCAATATAAGGGATAAATTGATAATGAAAGCCTTACTGAATTGGGTTTATACAAGAGACTTCACACACAACCCATGTCGAGGTCAAAGTTCATTTGGGGTCAGGTGTAAAATCCGGTTTTAGGACGTATAAACCCGGTACCGGGACAGGTCCGGAAAAAAAGGGACCGGACTTTATACACAACTGATGTTAGGGTCAGAGTTCAAATTTGGGTCTGGTACGTGTTGGGTGTAAAATCCGATTTAAGGCCATACCAATCTCGGTACTGGGACAAGTCCGGAAAAATGGGATCGGACTTTATACACAACCCATGTCGAGGTCAAAGTTCATTTGGGGTTGGATGAAAAATCCAGTTTTAGGCCGTACCAATCCCGGTACAGGGGCAGATCCGGAAAAAATCGGCTACGGGTAAGTATTTGCTACTTTAGTTGCGTGTAGGCACTTGTAGGTATCGTTAGGCCTTGACAATTGTATATATAATTTAAATTTATGCTTTCCGGTGATTTACTGCGGACTAGCATGAAATAAATAGAAAAGTTGTATGTTTCGGTGTAAAATTGAGTTATTTCACCTTGTGAACATCTGACTTACATTTCCGCCCGGTGCTCAATCGGCATAATTACTTTCGGTCTTACACCAGAACACACACATTTTCTGTCCAACATATATGTATACAACAAAAACACAGAACGTGTTTGCTTTCCCCCCATTTCGCTGAGTCCGGTATCGTCCAGACAGATACGTCACTGATTTGTGTTCGTGGTCACTTAATACACACCAAAACCAGTTAAAATAACATCAACTCGTATAGCAGATAGAACGAGATATTGTGTGTATACGACTAAAGCCCGCCAAATAGCCCGTGCGTTCAATTGAAATTAGTGACTGCCAGGTAAAGACGAAAACATTAACATATATGTTTTTAGAAGTTTGATATTACTGTTTGTGAAAATGAGAGAATAAAATTGAACGGTTGAAGACAAGGATGCAATGCGGAAAATGGAGAAAATTAACAACTGCAAACAAGCGCGACTGATAAAAAGTAAGTGGTTTGTTTCAAATGGTGATGTTTCAACTATATGAAATGCATTTCTATGTCGGGTAAAAATTAACAAAAACTATTATATGTAATAAATAACTGTAATTATTATTGGTATGATTAACTTTGATAAACATCAATCATTATTGTAGTAGTAGTAATTACACTCGGCAAAATTTCTAATTGGTCACTTCGTATTTATTGAAGAGACCATACAATATTATATCCGTTTTATGACTTAATTTTAGGGTTGATCTGTCTTAAAATTCACCTGAGAATCAATATGGATTAATGTATTCTGAACAGTTGTACGAAGGAATTATTTATGGGATGGTGTTTGTATTGTTAATTTTTCATTCACTGTTAAATAATGTCAATAAAATGCAAGTGACCAATTAGAAATTTTGCTGAGTGTATAGTAAAAACCGTATTATTGTGGGAAATTCATTTAATTAAAGAAATAAAGTTTATTTAACATTTTGATTCAGAAAACAAATACAAACTTAATTTTGTATCATTTTAATTTGTCCGAGTCGGAAATGCAAGGAAAGAATGTTTATTGCCATGATAGCTCGGCCAAGTTCGATAACCAGCCAGGTCACACTAGTTTCTCTTGGATTATGGCCTTGAAGCTTAACCTTTGACTTATATGCTGAAAGAATGTTGGCTTTACTAAGCTATTCACTGTCTGATGTTATTGGTCCGAAAGTGGATACCAGTCTCAAATCTCAAAACTCTGAATACTGTAGTTGTTTCTGAAGGTAGTCTTCATAATGACCAATCACGATTCTACAAAGTCATTCTACTTATCTCAGACGCAGACTTACTTGCCCATACCTTTAATGATGGCTGACTGTTGCCATGTAATAAATATTGACAATAGATACATGCTTACACAATGACTGATACTGGATTATTTGTATATTTGGGTGTAAATCTTCAGTAGAGGGAGTTACGATTGTTTCTACGGATGAAATGTTTGATGAAGTCTGAACCTTATTTAAGTTAACATTTACAATATTGGAAGTGACGATAGACCCGTTGTACAATAACTTCCTATGTAACCATTCTACTTTCAGATCTGCAATGCGGTGGTTTTCATCGAGTTATATAATTGATGGGGTGACTTTATCATTTGACACAGAATTTCAATTACAGTAGGTACAGTTTTTCACAAAATAATTAAATGCAATTAAACATCATTCGACAGTAAATTTTAACGTAGTATATAAAAATAATCACTATTATACTCCAAGATATCGTTAGCTAATTACATTCTTCAGTTTGGTTTTGACAATCCCCGATTTACGTGCAAGCACTGGTTGGATACACTAGAAGCAGTCATCGAGAGTGTACAATAGGGTGTCGAGTTGTAAACAAACATACTTGTTGGTATGTGATACAATATAGGATTCCTTTTGTATAAAGAAAGTCCCATGTTTTGAATGGTTTTCAAACAAAACATCTCATATACAACCAATTGTAATGCTACGTTGTTCGGCAAAATTTATCGTTTACATGGTCATATGTATGTATTTACTTTTCTAACCCATCCTGTAAACTTCGTCTGTACTTTTAACTTTGACATGTTTGTTTTGTCTTTGATTACAGTTGATGTCCAGTGTGGACAACATTTTTCACAGTTAAGATGTCCAACTAGTAATGTGTTCGACAAATTGACTGGTCTGACGAAAACACATGTACATCTAAAGTCAACGTTCAACTTGGATTTGTAAGTTCCTTGCGGATAATTTTTTTATACCATCTTGATAAGAATGCTTCGTTATACCAGATTGTTTTCATCACATCACAATGTTATACAGTATACCCTCGCCACAGCAATCCCCTTTGGTGTTTAAAATTTCAAATGTGAGATTTTTGCTCTAAAGATTAACTATTCTCTCTGACGTCGTTGACTTGTTCATTGATGTATTCCATCCATTAAACCTTACCCCCTTGTTGTCTCCTTGGTAGGATGAAAGTGGTAGATGATTGGATTTAATTGTTTTTACATGGAGTAGGTTTAATTGTAATAGAGTCCTTTGATAACTTATAGTGGCACATGTTTAATGAAAAAATGTTACTTTACTTTTGAGTTATATTTGAACAATTTCGGAATTAAACCTAGCAGACTATTACCTCAAGCAATGCTGAATATAAAACTAGCAACTATGAAAGTCGAAAATTCAACTTTGTATTATGCGCATTGGCAATTTTTCATAAGACTGAGTCCTAGTCGGTTGCCTGGATTTTTTTATACAAAACGCTATTAAAAGTCCATGGCATGATACATTGTCAAGCCCATTACAACAAATACGAAAGTTGCAACATGTTCATTAAATGATTATAAAATTCTATGACACAGCGTCATTTTATCATACGAAATCACATATTTGGTCAGACTAATAAATATTGTGGTTCCTGTAACTTTACATGCCACAAACCTAAGTTACTTGAGAAGTGTAAAGGTTCATGGTTGGACTATTAGGTAGTCTTAAGAGGATATAGCCATTCCCTTCATTTCACTTTAGGTACACATCATATTTGATACAATAACTCACTCGTAGAATACCTTCATTACTACTGATTTATTTCTCTATCAGAGCAGTGAAGATAAATGTTTTGAAATAAGGCTTGTAAATATAATGATTAGAAAGCACATACTACCATATTGTTTGGACTTGGTCGCCACACAAACCTGATTTCAAACTTTCTGTACGTATTGTCATTTTCAATATACAATTAGTACTAAAATCAAGTCAACTGAACATATTTTAAGGCCTCTCTATTTCCTTTTCAGTCCACACATTTAATGCAATACATCATTTAATTTACTTCTTAGATCAAATCGTTTTGGCATAGTGCAACAGAGTAAAAGCCTAAACAATTTACAGAACTAAAGAAGACATCTATTATGAATAATATCGTCAGTAATTTTATAATTTCCTGACTTTTTAACGACGTTATTACTGGTTGATACTGTGTAAATACATTAGAAATGCATAATTAAAATTTGATTAATAAAACATTACTCATCTTTCAGATGGCACAGACCGTAGAACAGCAATTCTTGACGGGATATTGAAACAATAACTTGATGGTGAGTATTCAACAAATTATTTTTCTTTTGAAATAAATTTAAAACATATTGCAAATTTGGTGACTGTAACTGGGAAGCTAACGACAGTTTGGTCCTAGGAAAATTGGCGGTAATAACGCAACGGCAGGGAGTCCTTAGCATTGAAATACATAAATATTGTTCATGTGGCATCTGTCCATCTATCTGTCTGTCAGTCAATATTACCTTTAAACACATGGAAGCATGTGGCATCCGTCCATCTATACGTCTGTCAGTCAATATTACCTTTAAATACATGGAATCATGTGACATCCGTCCATCTATCTGTTTATCTGTCTGTCAATATTACCTTTAAATACATGGAATCATGTGGCATCCGTCCATCTATCTGTGTATCTGTCTGTCAATATTACCTTTAAATACATGGAATCATGTGGCATCCGTCCATCTATCTGTTTATCTGTCTGTCAATATTGCCTTTAAATACATGGAATCATGTGGCATCCGTCCATCTATCTGTGTGTCTGTCTGTCAATATTACCTTTAAATACATGGAATCATGTGACATCCGTCCATCTATCTGTTTATCTGTCTGTCAATATTACCTTTAAATACATGGAATCATGTGGCATCCGTCCATCTATCTGTGTATCTGTCTGTCAATATTACCTTCAAATACATGGAATCATGTGACATCCGTCCATCTATCTTGTTATCTGTCTGTCAATATTACCTTTAAATACATGGAATCATGTGGCATCCGTCCATCTATCTGTGTATCTGTCTGTCAATATTACCTTTAAATACATGGAATCATGTGACATCCGTCCATCTATCTGTGTATCTGTCTGTCAATATTACCTTTAAATACATGGAATCATGTGGCATCCGTCCATCTATCTGTTTATCTGTCTGTCAATATTACCTTTAAATACATGGAATCATGTGGCATCCGTCCATCTATCTGTGTATCTGTCTGTCAATATTACCTTCAAATACATGGAATCATGTGACATCCGTCCATCTATCTGTTTATCTGTCTGTCAATATTACCTTTAAATACATGGAATCATGTGGCATCCGTCCATCTTTCTGTGTATCTGTCTGTCAATATTACCTTTAAATACATGGAATCATGTGACATCCGTCCATCTATCTGTGTATCTGTCTGTCAATATTACCTTTAAACACATGGAATCCGTCCATCAATCTGTCTGTCTGTCTGTCAATATTACCTTTAAACACCTGGAATTATGTGGCATCCGTCCATCTATCTGTGTATCTGTCTGTCAATATTACCTTCAAATACATGGAATCATGTGACATCCGTCCATCTATCTGTTTATCTGTCTGTCAATATTACCTTTAAATACATGGAATCATGTGGCATCCGTCCATCTATCTGTGTATCTGTCTGTCAATATTACCTTTAAATACATGGAATCATGTGGCATCCGTCCATCTATCTGTGTATCTGTCTGTCAATATTACCTTTAAATACATGGAATCATGTGACATCCGTCCATCTATCTGTGTATCTGTCTGTCAATATTACCTTTAAATACATGGAATCATGTGGCATCCGTCCATCTATCTGTTTATCTGTCTGTCAATATTACCTTTAAATACATGGAATCATGTGGCATCCGTCCATCTATCTGTGTATCTGTCTGTCAATATTACCTTCAAATACATGGAATCATGTGACATCCGTCCATCTATCTGTTTATCTGTCTGTCAATATTACCTTTAAATACATGGAATCATGTGGCATCCGTCCATCTATCTGTGTATCTGTCTGTCAATATTACCTTTAAATACATGGAATCATGTGACATCCGTCCATCTATCTGTGTATCTGTCTGACAATATTACCTTTAAACACATGGAATCCGTCCATCAATCTGTCTGTCTGTCTGTCAATATTACCTTTAAACACCTGGAATCATGTGGCATCCGTCCATCTATCTATGTGTCCGTCAGTCAATATTACCTTTATACACATGGAATCATGTGGCATCCGTCCATCTATATGTGTGTCTGTGAGTCAATATTACCTTTATACACATGGAAGCATGTGGCATCCGTCCATCTATATGTGTGTCTGTCAGTCAATATTACCTTTAAACACATGGAAGCATGTGGCATCCGTCCATCTATCTGTCTCAGTCAATATTACCTTTAAACACATGGAAGCATGTGGCATCCGTCCATCTATCAATATTACCTTTAAACACCTAGAATCCTGAGGTGGTTGGCATTCAAAATTGGTTCATGACCCAATACCTATAGTGGGTTGGTGCTCAAATTCAAAGATAGTTGCTTGACATTTCGAACTAAAACAGTTTTGTTTCATAGCTTTGACGCATTTCAGAAGAGAACACCAATTCTTGACTGATACATCTATGTTTTGAAATTTAATTGAGTGATTTCTGCAGCTGAAAGGTCAGGTGTGCCAATCATTAGACTCCTCCAATAGCATGTGTGTAATTGTTATCCAGGTGCGACCTTATAAGTCAGCTGACCGTTGTTTATGGTAATGTGAAATTAAAAACCAGAAATGGTGGTATTAATATTGTATATAATCCAATATTCTGTTTTCAGACCGACCGTAGTACTGTGATGAAAGGCAAACAACGAGAACAACACAGCAATGTATTCAGGTGTTTCTGTAATTGTATATTATAATAAAAGTAAAAACAATCATGCTTGTCAGTTTTGCATCACCAAAGAAAAAAACGACGACATTTATACAGCCAAAAATATTTATTGCATTGATATACAAATCTAGGACAAAGTAAACACGCAATAATCGATGACATTTACAAAGTCAAACACAATAATAATTAAAAAGAAGTAAATTATATTGATGAAATATAAATCAAGCATTCAAGAAGTTTTGTATCACAATATATACTAACAAAAGCAGCAGTGAATCAAAGTAAATACAAATCAAGATGCACAGAAGGATTGAATTAAAAAAAAAAAACGAAAAAAAATGGGGCAGGCAGAAATACACCCAAAATTCCATAAGTATAAATACTTTGTACAGGAGCGCTACCTGTTGCGGGCTAGCATCTCAAATCACGGCCAATATTTTTGCATTATAGCAACCTGTCCAGAACTACCTGGTGGAATTCTAGCTCAACATTAACAAAACCAAACATTGATAATAATAAATCAAGATTATACAGTAAAATAAAAAATAAAAGCAACACAATATGGGCACAAAATTGCAGGCTATCATTTCTGAAACAACAAAATCACGCCCAACAGTTTTGCATTAGAACAACCTGCCACGGTCTCATATCACAGATGAGAATATGTTGCACCATTTTTCACTCCTTACGTGCTGCAACTTGTCCAGAATTACATGATGGAATTATACGAAGCAATACTAAATTATTTTCCGACAACTTCATTTCAAGAACAATGCGATGAATTTCTGCAAGCATCCTCTATGGTTTGGATCAAGCTCTGGCAATTTTATTATTAATATCAACCACCACAGAGGATGCTCCTGGTCAAATTTAACTCTGGAAAAGTTGTTTGAAGCAAAAAACTATTCTATGTCTGTGTCTGGGAGATAAACCACTCACCAATGACGGTAGCGACATGACAAGATATATATTAAGCTGGTATATAATGTGATACTCGAGCAATCGTAATAAATGTTTTCATTCTGTGATAATTTCTAATTCATAATCATAAAATCCATCATTTTTTGAACATATACTGACGATGTTTCTGCGACTATAATAGTAAAGTACAATGTATTCATAAATATTTAATGTGTAATATATAATATTGCTCAAACTAAGTAATTTCTAGTACCTTAATTGTCTGCAAGGTATTCAATATTCTAAGATTATATCATGATTAATGAAGAAACTTAAACACTGAACTATTTTGTTTTAAATCACTTGTAAAGATTGACACACATTATTTTCCAGCTTAATATATACGTTGCCAAGGCGTTGCTACCCTGTCAGCATTTGCAGATTATTGATTCATGACTAATTGTGGATGGTTCGTGTGACATTCAGTTGAACTCCACAGAATAGTTTAGGAGAAGTTGACGACGGACAGACCAACAGACAGATGCCATATGATCCCAATAGCTCTCATGTCCTTAAGACGAATTGAGCTACCATGATACGCAATATACATGATGGTAATAGCATACGTAGTGTCAATAGCAAATCCGAAGGGTGCCTATTTGAATTTCAACTGATACGAGGGAAAAAAGTACCCTGTCATACCTACTGTCTACTGCCATAAAACATTGTGCACAGTTATGCTAGTAGGCTATCATATTGCATGATTGAATATTACATATTTGAGTAAAACTATTACAAACATATCTTGTCTTTGCACTTATCACTAGAACACAACATGTTGAAATCAAGTGTCTGTGTGTCTGACGCTCTAGAGAAAACAATATCATCCAGAACATGTCCAATCATAGAATACACTGCAACAGAAGAACCTGTTGTATTCACAGTATCACAGGAGTGAACAATCACACCGAGAATTTGCAGCGTATCGCACGTATCACAATGTCACGATTTTAAGCAGCGCTCAACCTAAGATGGTTCCTTCAAAGTTTGCTCCAACATTTATGTCTCGTGGAGTATCAACTTGCCTGTAATAAATAAAAAATACACATTGTAGCAATTCCAAGGAACAGAAGTTAGTTTATATCATATAATCAGCAAAGTTACATTGTTCATAATAACTAAACATGTGTACATAGTTATTCTGTTTCTGTAGCAAAGCAGTCAAATCGCAACTAAAATTACTCTTATACAACAGACAGTGGTAATTGAGTATTGGGTTAAAGGGACCACAATGTTAAATAAGCGACTAATATGTTGTGCATTTTCTTTGAGATGTGAGTGTGAATAAAAACTATATATACTCGGTACATTTAAAAACGCAAAGAAAGATTTCACAAATGTCATGAACTTACCTAGGGATGCAAGATAAGAAGTTAACATGATATTGTTTCATTTTACACAATGATAAACTCTTAATTTTTCTTTCAATCAACGGGTATTTTCATATCCAAATGAGTTTTAAAACATACTAAAATGACATTTAAAGTCATATTACAGGTACAAAAATGTGCGTTTTTAATGTACGGAGTACATAATTATTCCTAGATTTCATTTTCACGTTTAAATCTCAAAGAAAATGGATTAAAAATGAATAATAAGCAATACTTTTAAAAACAAACAAACAGTCAAGTGATGATAGTAAACACATAGTAGTAGTATATAGATAAATATGCAATTCTTTGATAGATATGTAGTATTAATGAATCGTATTCAGTTTAGCCCCCAATTTGGGAACTAGAGAAAAATTATTTGATATGACTTTTGCCTGAAACTGTATAATCATAAACAGTCAAGTTATAAACTAGTCCACACTATCATATGAATACGACTGTACCTTTAATCCTGGAGAGGTCATGTGAGGGAGACTTCAATGTTGTTTGGCTGGATTGCAGCTAGATACACGTATAGTTATGATGTATATTGGATTCCATTGTTGATAAAACTGTCACCCATGTGAAATCTGACAATAAAAAGAAAGCAACATATAGACAACAGTATAATTATTATGGGGCAACTATGTATAACAACATTTCAATGTAATACAATACCTGATATACATGCAAACCTTTTGCCTCAGTTATATCATATTTTGGGGGTTATACAGAAACAACCAGCATCCAGAAAGTGTCCCTGTGTATTTAACATGTACGATGTAAAGCTTTGAGGTGATATCATTATGATGTCTTACCAGATATACTGTTACTAATTTTAGTATCTATCACGAATTCGTATTTCAAAAAATGCAAAAAATGCTATACAAAAGCTTTAGAATCTACATTTATAGACAACGAAACTTTGGATATTTGACTCTAGTTAACCACTTATCATATTACTTTATAAGTCAAATTCACGAATTTCACTTAAGATTCGTGTTACCACTTATTTATAAATGCATGTTTGGCTTCTAGATGTAAGTGGTAACAGGAATCTTATCTAGTTGACCACTTAATTATTATGTTACTTAATAAGTCAATAATTTATATGTGTCTTTTTTTCCTCTTATTGTCCGTCGTGCGTATTTTACTCGGCGATCTGAATGAATAGATTACAATGATATAAACATTAAATTTGTGACTAAGTGATTTACCATCTTAGTTTATGCCTTATATCGGAGTTAGTGCAACACTATAGTAACGACCCCCTTAAAAAAGTTACGCTAATTTTTAACATCCCTCATTCAGTCATAGCAGATCAACAGTTAAGTCGGGACTGGATTCTCACGGGTGACAATTGGTTCAAATACAGACAACTTTAAGATCTTATTGATAACTACAACAGCAGAAAAGCTTTTTAATATTTTTTGTTGCCACAGAAACCAGAATTCAGCAAAAGGGAATTTCAGTTTATTAAATTTGGTAGTAATTTTTCTATTCTGAAGGTTGTCTTATTTTGTAAATTCTTCAAAATATTGAATCCAAACAACTGTCAGAACCTGGTCCGACGCATTCTTCCCACATACTGTTGAATTATCCCCCCCCCTTCACCTGTCAGTCATATATCAGCACCGTATTATTGTACCGTATATTAAGTAGAGGATGAACATATACAGTTTCTTCAGAGGAAATTTGAGCTGACAGCGTCCAAGGATACGCGAAAAATATAAACAGTCTTGAATAAAGAATAACAACCACAGTCACAAAAGTACAGGTATTTATACGTAAATTATTGCAATTAATTCTTAAAATCAAAGACGGTATTTAGGTCTTTGTTAAAATGATCTCTTGATGCACTACACTGACCTTCGTTATAACGGGATATTCAATACCGACACATTCAATACAACGACATATTCAATACAACGACCTATTCAATACAACGACCTCTTTAATACAACGACCTATTCAATACAACGACCTCTTTAATACAACGACCTATTCATTACACCGACCTATTAATACAACGACCTATTCATTACAACGACCTCTTTAATGCAACGACCTATTAAATAAAACGACCTATTCAATACAACGACCTCTTTAATACAACGACCTATTCAATAAAAAGACCTCTTTAATACAACGACCTATTCAATACAACAACCTCTTTAATACAACGACCTATTCAATACAACGACCTATTTAATAAAAGGACCTATTCAAAACAACGACCTCTTTAAAACAACGACGTATTCAATACAACGACCTCTTTAATACACCGACCTATTCAGTACAACGACCTCTTTAATACAATGACGTATTCAATACAACGATCTCTTTAATACAACGACCTATTCAATAAAACGACTTATTCAATTCAACGACATTTTCAATACAACGACCTCTTTAATGCAACGACCTATTCAATAAAAAGACCTATTCAATACAACGACCTCTTTAATGCAACGACCTATTCAATAAAAATACCTCTTTAATACAACGACCTATTCAATACAACGACCTATTTAATAAAACGACCTATTCAAAACAACGACCTCTTTAATACAACGACGTATTAAATACAACGACCTCTTTAATACAACGACCTCTTTAATACAACAACCTATTCAATACAACGACCTTTTCAATACAACGACATCTTTAATACAACGACGTATTCAAAACAACGACCTCTTTAATACAACGACGTATTCAATACAACGACCTCTTTAATACAACAACCTATTCAATACAACGACTTATTCAATACAACGACATTTTCAATACAACGACTTATTCAATACAACGACTTATTCAATACAACGACATTTTCAATACAACGACATGAATTCAGGGAACACACATGTTCCTTGTAACCAGAGTAGACTGTAAAGTAAACCCTACATAATAAGACCGCACTTCGGGACCACTGAAAACTGGTCTTCTTATTGAAATGGACTTTATATTGAGGTTCAATAAAGAACAGAGAAAATGGAAATGCAATTGTGTTCTTAATTTCGATGGGGTCCTATTATTGACGTGGTCTTTTGGTGAGGTTCTACTGTATATTGTAATACGATGCATTTTACTGAGTGCATAAAACTATGTGCTATTTTAAATCACTGATGTGTGTAATGTACACATAGTGGGCCCGTTTTATCAATATTCGTACGAACTAGCGTTCGTAAGATTCGAAATGTTCGTAAGAATTTTCTTACGAAAATACTTACGACCGTTTTATCAAGGCATTCTTACGAAAATACTTACGACCGTTTTATAAACGCGTTCGTACGTATGACAACGATTTTACGAATAAGAATATTCGTACGCAAATGCTCTTCAATTTGAGGTAGAAAACAACGTAGTTCGCGCCATCTGTCATCTGTTGTTCTTCAACACGTTTGCATAGAATTATCATGACTGACGCGGCGGAAACAAAAACAAACTGCAGACAAACAAACTGGTCGGAGGAGGAGAAGCAGGCGTTAGTGGAATGTTGTTATGAAAAGCTTGTATGAAATGAATTGCATGTTTTGGGTGGCTGTAACTGCACAGTAAGTAGTTTTAATTTGTTAAATTATTCATATAGCCAAAGACCTAATTACCGTGTTTAGGTTTTTGATATAGCAGACGTTTATCATTTACAAGTAAGACAGGCTACCCGCCTGTTAATAGACTTGTAGATACACAGATTTGCGCTAAGGTAAACGAATGCCTATCCACTACGAGTCATAGGTCCCAGTTATATTACTGAATCCAGAGCTACTGGTCCCAAGGGGATCGTCGTGATGATTGCTTCTACTTTGCAATATGTAAATATATATACAATTCTTATGACGGTTATGCCAGCAAATAATCACAAATGAACTTTTATTAAGCCTAAAGTAGATCAATATGAATGTGGTGTTCGAACCCTCGACCCCAGAAATTCTAGTATAGCACTCTACCAAATGAACTAACTGGGCGTCTGATTAACTTGTTTTCATTTGTAAAATAAATGCATACTTCTTATACATTTCAGCCGCTACATGTTCCAACACCAACAATGCACAGGCGGGCAAAAGGAAGCGTAAATGTATGTTGGGTTTACTGCTGTCATATAGTTATTTGTATTCATTTTTAGTAATTATCCACAATTTTCAGTCCATTTAGTTAAATAAAAGGTTCATATTGGTATAAGGATTTCAAAAACTAGAACACAATTTGTTGACAGAACAAAGTTATATTTGTAGCTGCATATTTGTCTCACAATAAATTTCCTGTATTTCAGGTGACTGTCTATCAGAACTGATAGAATTGAAAAAAGAGAAATTGTCTCTTTTCAGAGAATTGGTTCAACTTAAAAGGGAATCTTTAGAATTTAAACAACTGAAATTTGCCACATTGAACCCCTTCAGTTCTAAATGATTTATTTATTATTGTTATATATATTTTGTTATTGTTATTTTCTTATTGTTTATGCAGCAATAAATTGAAATGTGTATTTGAGTTGTGGTGTTTGTACATTTTTAAAAAACAACACTGATGATGATATAGACAAAAACAAAGTAAAGTAAGGACACAAATACAATTCAACACTAATTTAAAGGTTAACATTTGTGTATCTTAGACTGCAAATAGAATGCACTGAAACAAATAACTATTCATGAATGTTTAATGTCTGCCAATGAATAAGACACTATAATGACATGCATACACCACTCTTATGCAAACATATATAAAACAAGAGACCAATGAGGGCATGTGCTCTACTGGCTGACTGAATTCGTTCACTTTTTGTCTTTAAGTTATAAGAAGGCAATGATGGAGGCTATATTGATTACAGAAATATTGCCAAATTCAAGGGCCATAATGCATTCATGAATGCACGTATCTGTCTTTTCAAAAAGAACCAAGATCTCATGGATATCAAACGACTGTCCAAGTTTGGTGAAGATCAAATAAAGAATAGAAGCTATTCACAAGCTCATGCATGGCAATTTTGTCATTTTCAAGAGACCATAATCTAGTCAAGCACGAGTGGATCTGGCTGGTTTTCGAAAGGAACCGAGCATTCATGGATATCTACCTACTGTATAAGTTTGGTAAACAGCAGATAATATAGAAGGTGTTATTCTGTTCACAAGCTGTATTATAGAAAATTTGACAATTTAAGGGCAATAATCCATTCATGCATGGGCAGTTCTGGCTAGATATCGAAAGGAACAGAGCTCTTATGGATATCTAACTACTGTATAAATTCGATTGAAATACAATCAAACTAACGTCTTTAAATATCATGTTCACAAGCAATTGTTTACGGACGTACGGACGGGCGTACGGACGACAGACACCGCGCCATCGCATAAGCTATTCTGTTCTTTTGTCAGTAAGGCTAAAATTATTGAAATTGTTAATTGCATGACACTTAAATAAAGAAATATAGAATGGTTCTCTTTAGCATCTGATCAAATTTGTCTCTTAGCCTATATTTACGAATGTTACGCATGCCTATGACCATTCGTAGCATTTTGGCTTAAACTTACGAATTTGTAGCGTCTGCATGCGTAAGAAAATATTGATAAAACGCTCTTGCGATAGTAAGAACGTCGTAAGAAAATCTTACGAATTCGTAGCGTCTGCATGCGTACGAAAATATTGATAAAACGCTCTTGCGATCGTAAGAATGTCGTAAGTAATTCTTACGAAAATTTCGTGCGTAAGAACGTTGATAAAACGGGCCCAGTGTGTATAGATCTTTTAGTCATTTAGTAACCCACTAACGATATTGACAATAGAACAAACACGCGCATGGATAATTTCTGTACCCTCTGTCTGTTACCCAACAGGTATTCATTCTGCAGATTTGTTTTGGTTTTCTGGATAAATCAGAGAAACATCTCCATAGAAACGGTTCGTGGTGTTTCAGAGAACACAGTATCTTGTTGTTAGAGTTAATACGTCACACAGTAATACTTGTACTTCAACTTGAAGCATTTACTTCCGAATTCTATAAATAATCTTCCATGTTTTGATTGAATCACGGTGCACGAACAAAATGGAGAAGGTGATTATATTTATCGGAATATTTGTCTTAAATCTTGTGAACGCCGTGGATATTTGGGAGCTTGGTCCTAGGCATCACCGAGAAAAGGGTAAGTCGGGGCTGGGACCAATATATATACATGCATATATTGGTCCAAGGTCGGGGTTTAATGTTCATCATTGAATTCTAAGTTTGTATTACCGAAATCTGCTGTTAATTCTTTGTCTTGATACCTGCTCGTATGGTATTTTGTTCTAGTATGTTGATTATCCTGAGACTTCTCTACAAAACAGAAATATATCATGCAAGGTCTTTAAAACAGAGTCGTAGAAACAGAAATAATCACTTTAAAAATCTCTATCGTATTAAGGTGGCCACAATCTTTTACCTTTGATTCTGTTTGTAAACATAATCAGACTAGAGAGGAAACAAGAGTTTATGTAAGATATTACTTAAATTATTATATACCAAACATTTTGCAGATATGTAACCTTGTATGTTTCGAACGTTATCTCAATTAAGCAACACCCCAGTGTCCAATTCCACAATGGGCATCTTTCGGGTGCTTTCGTTTCGTTGGTTACGGAAAGGCCCGAGAGTAGCCGATTGACTGTTGCATACATTGTCTGCTCTATAATTGTCTTTGCGTTGTGTTGTAAACAGAAACATGTCCGTGGACTTTTAGTTAGTATTCTATTGTTGCCCATAAGGCCAAAACATGAATCTTTGTCTCCACTAAAGACTCCAAAAAAGGGTAGGTGGATCTACTTTTTCCCCCCCGATGTTTTATTCAATCCATAATTATAAATATTGCCTGCGACAAATATTAGTTCCACTACGGGTATAACGAGGATGAAGTGGTGATGACGGTGTGAGTTGTAGCCAGTGTCAATGGATTCTAGTGTCAATGGATTCTGGTGTCAATGGATTCTAATGTCAAAGGATTCTGGTTTCAATGGATTCTAGTGTCAAGGGATTCTAGTGTCAAGGGATTCCGGTGTCAATGGATTCTAGTGTCAATGGATTCTGGCGTCAATGGATTCTAGTGTCAAGGGATTCTAGCGGCAAGGGATTCTGGTGTCAATGGATTCTAGTGCCAATGGATTCTAGTGCCAATGGGTTCTGGTGTCAATGGATTCTAGTGTCAATGGATTCTAGTGTCAATGCATTCTAGTGTCAATGAATTCTGGTGTCAATGAATTCTGGTGTCAATGGATTCTAGTGTTAATGCATTCTAGTGTCAATGCATTCTAGTGTCAATGGATTCTGATGTCAATGGATTCTGGTGTCAATGGAATCTATTGTTGCTTTTGTTGCTAGTAGCTGACACAATATTGTTTTAAAAACTAGTCTGTGTACAGTATAACCTCAATAGAAAGCCCACCTCATTAGTAAGACCACCTCAAAATTAAGAACACAATTTACAAGTCTAGTTCACTGTTTTGTTCTTTATTCGATATTCAGACAACCTCAATAAGAAGACAAGTTTTCAAGGATTCCAAGGGTGATGTAATTATTATGTTACTGTACCTGTTTTATGTTTTAACGTCGAAAAGAACAAGCATTGAACAGTATACACAATAAGGATTAGTTAGATGAACGATAAAGGTGCAGGGTTGGTGAGAAAATAAACAGGATAGATCGGGTTTGTGGAAACCAACTACTTATCAAACACCTAACCACAGACCGTGCACAGAAATCTCATTATAGATTCCTTTGTTTTGAAAATATTGGCAAGAAAATGGTAACTAGGCGCAGCAACTAATCAAAGTATTTGTAAACAACATAAGGAATCGTGTATAACGAGCTACTCGAAACTTGACTACAATTACAAATAGAAAATTTGATCATTAGACGTAAAGCTAGGATGCTTCCGGTTTCCATATTTCCATACGGGTTTTTTTTGTACAATTGTAGTCAGCAATTTTCTAGGAAAACTCTATTTCTTATTACATTAACCATTTTACTCTACGAAAAATCTTTTGAAATGAAGCTATCGTGAATAGCTTCCAAGTATGGCGTTTTCAAAATACTTCGTACTAAGTTTGTCAGGTTTTATGGATGGTATAACGTTGCGAAACACACATACTTAATTTCAGCTATGTTTGAAATCATTTGGCTTGTTGAATGATTCATTGAAATACTTGCTTGAGATTGATATATCCACCTTATTGCAGTGAAATTATCAAAATATAAATAAATAAAATAAATAAATATCTAATACATTTTCTGCGCAGTGCAATTTTGCTGTAATTTCTACATCTATTTAAGAATGAACTGTAGGTCAAAATCTTAAGTTAATTATATTCAATGCTTTCATACGGTTTTAATTTAACGAGATGCGTCTATAGCGGTGCATAAATTTTCTACAATTTCTATAACGAATAAACAAATTATATAATGCTAATTTACATTTGAAAGTATTCAAATATCAACCAATCTTTAACACAGCATATAAGTTTGCATATCGCATCTTCATTTTATGAAAGGAGCATAAATATGTTGGTCTCTTATTACTTATTCTTTTGGGCCATAAATTGAATCTTCAAGTTTACATAAATTTTGTAAAATATTGTAGCTTAAATTACTCTGCAAAGTATGAAAGAATGTATTGCCTACGGACATTCAATTCAATCTCCTCTAATCCGAACTTTATAGTTTGTCCGAAGGGTGTTCGGATTAAGGAGTTTCCACTGTACATGTACAGCTTATGAAATAAGAAGGGGTTTCGCCGGGACTTAAGAACCTGTTCGAGGTATCTACTGTGTTCGAGCCAAAACTGTTCGAGGTTTCGAAGTTTTACTGTAGAATAAAGGGATATTGTAGAATAAAGGGATATTGTAGAATAAAGGGATATTGTAGGATATGTTATTTCGATATTAATTGTAATGAAACAATAAAATAAATAAATAATGATACACCAATTTATTTCACGATGTTCAACTAGCTAAGGACACAGACTATTGTCATGATTTCTTTCCCTTTATCCCATCTAGAGTTTTCTCCCTTTGTCCCTTCTATAAAATAAAGGGAAATAACTCGTGACAATCTCCTGTGTTAAGGATATTAAACTAGCAAAACCAGACCTTGTTCATAACTTTGGGAATGTTACCAAAACGTACAGAATTGGGAAAATAGCATAATAAGAAAAAAAACTGAAAATGTTCATACAATGCCCGGTTATATCACATGTAGTTTTACAGTTACAGCTATGACGAATGTATGTACATATATCATATGTAACACAAATACAGTAAAACGTCACTTAAAGACCAACTCAATAATAAAACCATCTCAAAATTAAGTCCACAATTTCAAGCCCATTAAATTTTCACTGATTTGCTCTTTATTCAACCTCAATATTATGACCACCCCAATAAGACAGTTCAGAGAGAGGAAACGAATGATAACAAAATTAATCAACACTCTTATTTTATTTCCCAGAATGCCTCACTTGGAGCGTGTAAATGTTAATGTTATAAAACTGCTTAAAGTGATCGGCAAGTCTGCGCTTCAGAATGTTAGCTTGTTCATACTAACTGAGTTTACGCCAGTTGTAAAATATCTTATAAAATCACTCTAGATGACTTCTTCCTGGTTTACTAACCAGTATTTGCATCTAATTCTGGGATGTTAAGTTCTCGATTCAACTTTACCAAAGGCGGGATTCCAATTCACGACCTTTGGAGGCGGAGTCAGGGCGGAGTCAGACGCTCCTACCTCTGAACCAGTGATCTTTGAAGAGTTAATATTTCATTCGTAATAATTTAAGAAGCCTATTCTGTCGTTTCAGAGTGCTATGGATCGAGTATGGGGTTCAGTTTCAGCGGAAGTCACGAATACCATTATGAATTACTGCGCAGGCGCTATGACGGATGTACTCACGTGACCAGAAACCTAGAGATAACAAACCTTAACAACGGAAATGTGACCTATGACCTTGGATTTTTGTCCAAGATTAAGGTCGTCACTGGTTACGTTCTACTTGGTTTGTTGAATGTTGAGACGATTCCTCTAAAGAAACTGAGGCTTATCAGGTTTGATAATATGTTATTGGTAAAACCACGGACCTATATACATAACGAATGCGTTTAAAATATATTGTTGATAAATTATTATTTTCAAAATGGGCGCTTAAAAATGTTAAGGTGAAGTTATCTAGCTCTTGAATTTAACTCAATATTAAAGTCAATGAATAGTACGGACTTTAGACCCTCCAGGTCGGACCAGCATAGTCAGTCCCAACCTCGCACAGAAATTTCGACTGGTCGGGGATTCAAACCCGTAATAGAATCTACTACGGCTAGAACCGAAAATACAAAATGTAAAAAGAGTCATCGTTACCGATTGAGCCGATGGCTGCCCTCTAATTAGTAGTGACACTATAATAAATAAGCACACTTGATTATCCTCATTTTAAATATTAGGCCAGCACTTATTGTGCTCTAGTGTAAAGGAGATATCCACTAAAAAAAGGGTTTGCAGCATGAGATTAGGGAAAAATTGTATGTATGTGTATGAAAATACAGTAAAACATCACTTAAAGACCACCTCAATTATAAGACCATCTCAATATTAAGAACACACTTTTTAAGTCCATTTTCACGGTTTTGCTCTTTATTCAAACTCATTATTAAGACCACCTCAATATGAAGACCAGTTGTCTAGGGTCCCAATTGTGGTCTTATTATTGGGGGCTTACTGTATTTGTCACATCATAAGAATTAAAACTATCTTGTATTGTTTGCAAGTGTAGAACAAGATTTTTTCTTCTGGAGGAAATAATTATATGGCTGTTTCTGGCTGACCTTCGTATTTTATGCTGGGCAGAAATTTGTTATGTGGCTAAAAACATAAGAGTCAAAAAGGCCATCTCAATATTATAATACTAGTTTTATAGGGTCCCTAAGAGTGGTCTTATTATCGAGGTTTTACTGTATTTGTACAAATTTACAGAGCTGATACAACATTGAAGATTGGACCACACGAATACGGTCTAGTTGTAGCCCTTACCTCTGAAGGCACACCAACACACGACAATCCTAACCCAGGCCTCAAAGAGCTACAGTTACCGGCCTTACGAGGTAATATGCCATCCGTTTCGATACAATATGAGTAAGAAAGCGCGTCCATTACGATGTGAGCACGAAACAGATCCGGTTCTGAATCACCTTAGTAACGATTTCATTTACATGGATATCAAATGATACAATATCTTGTACAAAAACATTCAATTGTGAAGCGTGTTCTTGTTACTTTCCTGCTTCCTTTTGTATAACCAGAAATTGCGCTTAATTTATATATTGTAAAGTTCATCAATATAGAAAGAACTTAAACACCGAGAAAAGCAATGGCGCGGAACATTTTTCTGTATGACTATTATAATTTATTGTTCTACTCACTGGAGATTGTCACGAGTTCTCTCCCCCTTCTATTTCCCTTCTATAGTATATGTATATACATACTGGTACTATATATACAAAGTGTATAGAAGGGATGAATAATTTATGTATATATATTACTAGTGTATATGTACATATACTATATAGAAGGGATTAAGGGAGAGAACTCGTGACAATCACCTGTGTTTCTACTGCAGAGATTTCTCGAGGTAAAGTGATGATCACACAAAACCCCACTCTCTGTTATATTGACACAGTAGCCTGGGATCTGGTCACACGGGAAGACGTGGAAATAAAAAACAACGGTGAAGGGAGCTGTACGTATAAACAATATTGTCAGATTTTCGTAAAGTCGATCTAAATATATCAAGGTTTATTGTTACGTGTATAACCACCTGGTAACATCAATGAGCTCCGAGATGCATTACTTGAAGACCTCAATCCGATATCAACAAGCTTGTACACGCAATGCGACGTCGCTACAAAGCCGCCATCTATGTACGCGGTGTTCAGACACGTTACTAATGCCAGAGTTTCAAATAAGACAATGACATTGATGATTTCCCCCGATTTTATGTTTTAATGAATTAATAATTAATGATTTCACAATTACAGATTTCAAAACGATCACTCTAAAAAGTAACGAAATATTCGCATTCAAGTTTAGAGAACGTTTCTTTTATTGGTTCAGTATATGTTCCGGCTTACACAGTTCCATACTTCAAGATCTTTAAAAATACAATAAGTCTCTCATAGCTTTGCCCTACCGGAAACGGCAAGGGTCGGACATATCTAGGATCCTTTAGACTGCGGTTGATTTCCGAAAGGCGAACATTAACGTCTCGCTGAGACAGCCATACGAGAAAATAAGACTTTTCGACGTTCGTTTTTATAACAGGGGATTTTGACATAATACCCTACTCCCATTGTGGGATTTAAGCAACAAATTTGCAGTTCGACTAGTCTCGTACTTTTAAAATAATTCAAATAAACCTTCAATAGTTCCGACCATAAGTCAATGTCAATAATGAGAATTTTACTTAACCAAAACAACAGTCAACTGAGTCTACTATGTAATTGAGTGCCGAAATATTTTATTTTATTTATTATATTATTTTATACAAACGAATCACTGAGGGATATTTCATACTGGTATGTTTTTTCAGGCCCCCAACAGGGTAAGCCCATTTATGTTTTGTTTTAGACAGGTATATAAATGACCAGGTACAATTTAATATTTTAAATTATACATAGAATATGAATAACAGCTCAGAGATACGTCTTATTGTTAATGCTTAGTGCTTATTTTTTTATAACCTATAAGCTGAGTCATGCAAAGAATTTTGAAAAAAAATATGAAAAAGATCAAATAAAAAGGTACAATGTAACAACTGGAGTAGTAGATTTTGTTGTTAAATGATTATCAGACCTTGTATGTTTGATACAGGTTTGGAGTGCCACTCAAACTGTGAGGACGCCGAAGGATTGCGGCATTGCTGGGGTAACGGCAAATCGATGTGCCAAAGCAGTATGTATATCATGGTGTTCTTTATTGTGTTCAAAATTAGAGGCTCGACGGAATGTACAGTAGAACCTCAATAATAAAACCACCCTCGGGACCCTTGAAAACTGGTCTTGTTATTGAGTTGGTCTTAATATTGATGTTGAAAAAAGAGCAAACAAGTGAAATTGGGCTTGATAATTGAGTTCTTAATCTCAAGGTGGTCTTATCATTGAAGTGTTATTAAAGTGAGGTTTTACTGTATTCGTATTATATTGTAAAATCTGCATAATTTGTTATGTTTTTGTACCATCGCTTTGTCACACTTTGTTGTCCCCCTTAAATGCTCCATACGTTTGTTTAACCAGACTACATATATTCCTTACTTCCCCATTCCCATAGATATTTGCCCTTATACCTCCCCATCTCCTAATGTTTAGTAGGTTGATGTTTTCCTAGGGTAAAAAAAGGGCCATAACTATGTGACATTTGATTTAACCATGACAATCACGGTGCACATTTCCTTACACGACGGAGGATTCAAGTTAAGTCTTAATTTAATTTCCCATGAATTGTTGCAGTTCTATGAAAAGCCGCGGACAATAATTGATATGCATAATTAACAAATGGTCATAACTCCTGCGAACAATAGTCAGCCAATCTACAGCAGTCTCGTATTGAGGTTAATGTCGATGCAAACTGCTTATATGTCCGTAGTGCATTCATGGAATGTTTTCATTTCTTTCAGTCCATCGAGTAAAGAACTGTCCCAAACAATGTAATGGACGATGTTATGGTGAGAGAATTGTTGGATGTTGTCATCGTCAATGTGCTGTCGGTTGTTGGAATGGAATGGATACCGGATGTGAGGTCAGTAGTTAACAGTCGTACCCAAATCATGTCGTACTTAATGGGATTACTCGTCGTTTTCGAATTTATCTCATAAATAGTTGTTGTTTTTACTCAGTAAAATACTTCAAATATACATATTACAGATGAATCTGTAATTTGATGCAGAATTATTGGTTAATTATAATTAATGCGTATTTACTAAGGCCGGTATTCTATGTATCCGCGTGTATTGTGATCTTTCTTTGTGATTGAGGATTCAAGATGTCAATGATAGAAGAATTTAAGCTTTGTTTAATGATGGACACCGCTATCATTTATATACGTACGCGCAAACGTAGGCACAGTTGGAGGAATACGGGAAATACTGAGAAATCGCCTGACCTTTGGAACTTATTATCATTTGATGAAAGAATAGGTACTGAATGAAGAAGAGTTTCAGAGCTACTTTAGATTGAGTAAAGATCAGTTCGTTCATGTGCTGTCATTGGTGGTAGAACATCTGACGAAAAGAACAACATTTCGGGAATCAATTCGTCACGATTCTAAACAGCGTCTTACGGTATATGAGCCTACCTTTCAGGTTCAAATATTGTCCGCTTATGCATCTACGTTCGAAAAAAAGCTCACTGTGCGATTTCACGCAAACAGAGATCGCTGACGCAGACAGCTGGCAGAAGAGTGCAGACTGTTTTCAACTTGTTCGATTTTCGCGAACGCGGAACACGAACGCTGAGCCCTGAGACAATGAATATCCTAGCAGCCTAAATTCATTTAGTAAAACTATGACAGTTTTGGAGTGAATATTTGAAATAAACTTTCCCAAATTCACACATTCAGTACGTGTACTGTATTTTCGTCAACATGTGAACTCTTTTCAATGCTTTTACAGTACATGTAAGTTCATATATAGGCTTAAAAATTACATATTCGATCAAACGACGTTCATTTTAAATAAGCTACAATCGTTTCATTCCTGGCGTGTTCAAAATCCCATCCTCTTTTTTCAATTCATGTTTTGAAACAGCCATACGTGTCATACAGTACTGACGTTGTTATGCAAAAATGGAATTAACTACAACAAAGTTTTTACACCAGTATTTTCTGTAATGTTCAATACATTTTTTTTTAAATCAACAAGAAGTAAATAACGTACCTCATGATAAGAATTTGTTCTTTACATAACATCTTTCCAGTAAACTATACTTTTCCCCTTTTAGGCTTTTTCCTTAGACAAACCAATAAAGTAGCGTGTAGGTATTTCTGTGTTCAATTTCATTTCATGTCACAACTCGTCTTTCTCGTGCATTTCTAAACCAGTTCTTGTATGTTTACGCCTCACTGCATTCAGTTAATCCGATGGGTGAATATAGTATGGTGGAGCATACATGCCATGGTAACAGCGGACGGAACAGTTTTGAGAAATGAACCAATTTAACGACAGAAATGCAAAATCAAGTCTAGATACATTTAGGTGGGGAAGTTGTCAGTTGCATGAGGAGTAGCAGTCTAGTACTGGTTGGTTACCCAGGAGCACTGGTTAGATCAACTGACAACTGAAATACGAACGAACGAACGAACGAACGAACGAACGAACGAACGAACGAACGAACGAACGAACGAACGAACGAACGAACGAACGAACGAACGAACGAACGAACGAACGAACGAACGAACGAACGAATCTGATAATGTAGTGACTCATCTATTTTCAGATGTGCAAGTACTTCCGGTACAGGCATCGGTGTGTGTCTGAGTGTCCCGAAGGTTCGTACGCAATAGGACAGGATTGCATTGTATTCAAGAAATAACTTCAATGTGAAATATTGCAATGGTCAAGACAGTATAATACTGTGATAAATTATTAACTGCTGTGAGATATTTGTGATGACGTCATCACAGTCAATGAGACATAACTTTCCGATTTTACTCCGAAAAAACAATGTCGTCTAGCTGTGTAAGAGTGTATGGACCAACCAGATTGTTGAATTTGTGTTTTGATTTTATCCGCTCTATGTTAGGCAGAAATAGGTTTCGTCCATAAGTCCTGTGATTGAGTAAAGTGAAGACACACTCAATAATAAGACCACCTCAAAATTAAGAACACTAGTCCATTTTTTACTGTTTTATGTTTTATTCAACCTCAATAGTAAGTCCACATCTATTAGAAGACCAGTTTTCAATGGTCCCAAGGGTGGTCTTATTATCGAGATTGTACTGTACATTGTATTTCAGTATTAGCTGGTTTACGAAATGCTCTGTTGATAGTGAATAGGGGGCCTACTCATTTGTCCGTTAAACTTTCGTTTTGAAACAAGTTCTTACAACTTATACTAATCACTCTCGATGACTGCTACCTGGGTTACTAACAAGTACTCTCGCCAAAATTTATTGATCAAAGCCCGCCCGTTGGGGCTCGAACTCACGACCTTTGGATCAACTTTGTGATAATAAGTTATAAAAAATATAATAATATAATTCATGTATGTACAATGTTTTTGAAATAAACGCAAAATGCTTCCTAGAATGATTATGTTATCGATATTCATTCAGAAATGTATTATAATATTATATAAGTGTTCAAGAAAATTAAAACTAATTCACACTTTACGAAATAGACAACTTGCTAAGTAATATGAACAAAAGGGACTTTACTCTAGATATTTCACATATACATTATAATCACGGTTGTCTCCCTTGGATTAAAAAAATCTACGGTATACACAAATTGTGACAAAGATATATTAGGCTTTTCCCCCGATATAAAATGAACATGTACGGAAATAGTATGTTGATGATATTTTCTCTGGAAGAAATCTGATGTATATCAGCCATAACTTTATAAACAAAATGACGACTTCTTATTTTTCCGGAAAATGAAATTTCTTCATTTGAAGTTATAAATTTGACGAAAAATTTATTTCCCTTCCTAAGAATTCTCCGGTATGTGTCACTCATGTATTTGCACGAGATTTTGTGTAAGTATAAGTAAGTTATGTCGCTAAATGTCCATTCAGTTCTGGGAATGACCGGCAGTTGTACCTCTTTTCTCTTTTGGAATTCTACACAGTGGTAACTGTGAGATGTGTACAATTTTTAAGACTGATATGTATTACTTACATATCAATTTATCTTGTAAAAGTATGTTTGGAATATAATAAATGTACATTCGTATTGTTTGATTATATGACAATAACATATACATGTATAGTCAGTCAGTTGGCGGTTCCCACAGCTTGTACCAATAAACAAACAGTTTTCATTGGCTGACAAACTCACTATTTTTGCAATTGTTTTAAACTAAATAGAAACAAGCTGTACACAGTTGAAATGATCGTGACTATGCCATCATTCGTGCAAATATTTTACAACAGTACAATTAAATACAGCAGAGTGGTCAGATCATTTTGTCAATTGTGAATTGGAACTGCTTTTCAGACTTCATAGTTCATATTAATCTTTGGAAAAGATTATGGATTTGAAAGAAGACTGGTCATATCCATTATAAATTGAAATACTTTTCCTAGAAATCGTAAGAGCCCCTGACCTTTCCCAGACATTCTGACGTTTTCCAAACTTTCTCCGACAAAATTTACTTACTTTTTCCCTGACCTGTAAAAAAGATTCATTTTTCTGGTAATATTCCGTTACCGTGGCAACCATATTTTATACAACTGGATAAATAAATACACAAGCGCCGAGCATGAATAGCATTACTTTATTTCATGTTAAAATCAGAAAAAAATACAAAATACTTCATGATTTGACCCCTAATATTACATAAGGGTAGTATATATATATATACATTGTACTGAATTGTTATTACATATCGATACCTAGTGTACATTTTATACCATGAATACGTTTGTATAAAATTTCTGGAGCAGTCAATGCAGTTGACAGGATAATAATGAAAGATGATGATAGCTATGATAATGGCGCTAATGATAATGATGATGATAATGACATTACAGGTAATGAAAACAGATGCTTTCAATGACTCATGTTTATATAGTTGCCATGCCAATGCTTAGGAGGTTGAAAACACCACAATAAAAACAAGATTAATTAACCTATCAAACTTAAAAGCACAAATAACTGACTTTTTTTCCCACTCAATTTCAAAAATACAACATTTATTTGATTTTTATCATAATGTTAAATCATCACAAGATGTTTTCCTAAAACTACAAATTCCACAAGAAATTTACACTAAAGGCTGTATTGTGGCAAGTATTCTAAATAGCAGGTGATTTTTTTTTATATTTATACTACTTGACAAAATTAACGAATATATTGAAGCTTACAATAGGAAAACAATTCTGAATTATTCTTTTGATCTAAATCAAAAATTAAATCATAGCGTAGGCATATCAACACAGACGTCTAATTCTGGTGTCCCATTGTACCCTAAATTTTAACCCCCGGCCCTACTGGAAAAAATCAATTTTTATCCATTTTGGTATTTTCTTATTCCAGGGGACCTTATTACATATGCAGTAAATTTATTGCAAATTGAAGAAATAATGCACTAGTCTATCATGTTTTTTAAATTTCAAGTAACCAAATACTTTTATTCCAATTAAATAAATGATCAATAAAGTTAGACTCACTGACTGACTTAATTGTTAAACATACATAACACTGTTTAAGACTCACTAACCTTAAAATGTATGAACTGAAAAAACCGGTTAATATTCAATACACAAGTATGGTAAATATCTTGTTGCCATAGAAACAAAAATATCTAAGGCTCAACTACGGCATTTCTTTTAATGTTTAACACTCTACATCTACAGTAAAACTTCCAGCTGAGACTAGATACACTTGGCCTAGCGATTCACCAAGCCACCACTACAGACTGGATTATCACATACAGTAAAACCTCACTTAAAGACTACCTTAGTAATATGACCTCCTTAAAATTAGGACAACAAATTTTCAGTCCATTTTTACTGTTTTGCTCTTTCATTCAACCTCAACATTAAGACCACCTTATTATTAGTGAGGTTTTACTGTAATTATACTAGGCAGCCCAAAATATTCAATTCAACCAACTTTAACCTCACTAACTTTTTCCATTCAACAAATTCTATTGTTACTAACTTTTCAAGAATTCTAACTCTAGAGACACCATAAAGTCATAATACATAACACATTTAATTCAAATTTTAGTTATATCTTGATTCGAAACAAACTTCATTGAACCGAAAGCATAATTCACTTCAAGCCGTCATAGAAACGAGACCGACAAGGTTTTTTGCATACGTAATCAAGGGAGATAATTTAGGTATGACCAACGATCCGGTAATTCTAACACCCAACAGCACACAACACTTAGAGTTGACAAGCTTTGGTTTGAGCAATACATGTTACTTTAAAATATTTACACAACTAGTTTACTGTCTTAAAAATATAAATTGAATAGCAAAAATACTAAACCAGATTTTAATGGTGAAGAAAATGAAGCATACTCTTGCCTATATAAGGTACAAATAAAAAACTGTTTTACCACACTTAAGAGTTAGGGTGCAATGTTTTGTGAGTTGCAAATAAGAATCTCAAAACAAAATGGATAAAAAAGTCAACATTTCAAGAGCAATCTCTCATAGGTTCGAGGCTTGTTGAAAAATTTGACAAAATAACTCAATAATGAGTAGAATAATATCTTGTGAGAATGAATAACTCTGAAGGTAAGTGGAACAATCAACAGCTCCATGTTTATATGAAAATTGAACGAATACAATTGAATTTTTGTGATTTCTATGACAATCATAATGCCGCACAGTGAACACAGTCCATGTACACTTCCCCAGTAAGGCAATAATATAAAAAGTTGGGTTTATCGAGTAAACATGTTATGCTTGATTCATGCGCTAAAATGAAAGTCTTATGCATGATGAAAAATGACAATGAATGATTACAAGGGTGAAAAGTTAACTCACAAGAAAGGCAGATCAAGAAAGTCTAAACGTAAGGTATTTTCCATCTCTAACCAAATTGATGAAAAAGCCGCTACCCACAAAAGATGACGATAAAATAACCAACACGGAACAGAAATAAAACCCAGTCCAACATAAAAACAGAATTACATTTAAAAAATTCTAAATTAAGTATCTTGTTTGCCTATGCAGAGTCATTTGATGCAAAGTTTGAAGACCACGAAAAGAAATGAAAACTCCCTAATCGAAAACGATCTTATTAATCATTCTAGTTATAGGTTTGTTTTTAATTCTTGACACTAATAAATTAATGATACCAGAATATGTATAGCTACATTAGGCTAAGCCATTTTAACTTCAAAACGAATTATAACATTTGATACTTCTGTTATATATATGACACATACATTGTGCACATCTTTGTTAGCTCATTTCACAAAATATCAATATAAGTAGCTATAGATGATGGATGCACAGATTAAATTAAATGATTTCTTGATAAATATTTTCCATGATTATGATCCAAAATGTAGCTACTGCATGATTTGTCCAGAAATAAACATATACTGATGATATTAATTTCACAAAATATGTTCCATATAATATTTAATAAATTATTTTCTTCAGTTTCAACTTGTGTAAATGACACATTCATTTAACGCCATTAAAATGTAACTATTCAAATTAGGCATCATTTAGTACCAAGTTTCCAGACAGGATGTGCCAGTGTCTGAGTGAGATATATGTTAATTCTTGCTCAAAACGAAATACGTATATTTTCCTTTGCAAAATCACTTTACCTATATGCACGTTTTTTAGGTGCTCACTATACCAATGTGAACATTTTTTAGGTACGTTTTTAATGTTGGAAGATATATAATATTAATTGAAACAAAGAATGCAATGTATAGCCCCATTATTTATCCACATTGAGCAGAGCTATGCAGATTAATGCAATACTTCTTTACTTAATTATAAAACAAACAGGTGCAGAAAATACGAACAACAACTGTAGTTTGATAGAACAAGAAAAAAATCTTCCAGTATAGTAGCCATCTCATTTCACAAGGCTTTTAGTAAGGTGAGCAAAGTTTGAAGCAGATTACGACTTACACAGAGAAGTGTATGAATTAATTAACAAAAATCAGGCAAAACATAAATTATTCCCAAGTTTAGAGCTCTGCCGTTTAAGTCCATTCACTTTACAGGTGGAACAAACTTACAAAGACAAAAGTTTTCATGTAATCAGTTTTGACTGTAAATTTTTACTGAAGTTTGATTTCAATATATTGTCTTATCTGATGAAAACACTAAATTTCTCAGAAACCATTCAGGTTGTGATAAAAATCGGCTTTTGGAGACAATACAAGCATATAATAATGCAGGGAAAGTATGAAATATGTTTGTTAAAACAAAGTAGTTTTTTGTTAAAAATGCCTTTGAAACTCTTTGTTTCAATTAAAATGATGTAATATTAATTAGGATGTGAATGCTAATTTATTGGCAAAAAAAAGAAATACTAAAAAAAAATCAAACAAAAACGCCCAACTTCCTGTAACGGAAGTTAAAGGTACCTTTGTTGCACAAATCAGACAAAATTTAACAACTTAATTTCACAATATTTTGTCAAGAAAAGCGATGAAATCAGCTGACAAAGGAGGACTACCATCCCTATATAATCCAATAATCCATTCCTACAACTTATTTATATACTTATAATTTAACTAAATTCAATAATCGACAGCCAGCTCTCATAACTAGGGAATAATTTCGGGTAAATTTTGCTTGCATCAGTATAAGGGGTAAACATCACTAAAATACGACTCTCACACAGGAGCTGTATTATCAATGTACGGTAATACATAAAATTTAATCATTCATAAAATTAACAAAAATAATGTTTACTACTCTGATTAAACTATGTTTCTCTATATAAGTATTACATACACATTATATATAATTGATATACAAACATGATAGTATTATTATGTACAGTATCATACAAATAACTCGACAATTATACAAGAGTTCATAGTAAAAATCACTAGATATAACAGTAAAAATGACAACAAATCCGTAGAAACAATTTAAAAATTAAAAAAATCCCAGTTTAGTACAAAAAACAAATGGAGAATAATTGAAATAAGGGAGGTAACTCAGTAATGATTTTGTACATAATTGTCTTCCCCTACATCCGAGAAAAACAGCCATAGAAGCTTCAACAGTAACTTACACCAGGGGAGGTAACTCGATCATGATTTTACACATAATCATCTCTTACATCTGAGAAAACAGCTATGGATAATCCGATGTTTTAGCAGTAAATAAAAACAGGGGTGGTAATTCAAATTCAATTTTATACTTTAGTATCTCCCACATTATCTGAGAAACAAACTTCAATTGTACATAAAAACTTAAGACTGATGCCAAATCTTCAGATACAAACATCATAATGTTTCAACATGGACAGAAAATTAAGCCCATTTGAGTGGCTGTCAAAATATATGTGTGCACTATTCCGAAATAATTGGCCTTGAAAGAAATGGACCAACATCTTTGTAGAATCGCTCCCATCATAGAAGGATTTTCTTTGACCTAGCATGTCTATCATATCTGAATAATACAGTCGAATAACCCATGTAAATTTGATGTTCATAAGAAGATACATCGGGACCTGACATTTATTTCGGATTAAACCGAGTATTCAGATTGAAGGTTGTCGAATAAACGAGGTCCGACTGTAATTATTTATCTTCTTGAACTCAACGAAATATCCAGAACAGCAGAAACAGTATATTGGAAATAAACAGATTTTAAACAACATATCTCGGAAACAGCAAGTTATAAGAACCACCAAGAATAATCAAAAACTGATTACTAAACATGAACATAATTATTTAATTTCATACAACATGCAGTTAACCACAACACAGTTTTTTAGAATGACTTTTGAGCTGGTCATGAATATATAAACAAGATGGATTAACTCGTACTAATGTAGTTCTTAAATCTTAGTTTAAATTCATGTATATTTTAAGTGAAGTTAGTTAGCTACAATTGTGGAAATAAAACATCCCTTTAAGGCAATAGATTCACCAAGAGCAAATATTAAAAAACCTTTTAACAATTCACACAGACTTCTGTACATACTGGCAGCATTGATTCTATTTTCCAGATAAATAACATTAGATAAACATACAGTTACATAATGAAACAAAACTTAAAGTAAACTTTTATGTACCGAATTCCGAAGTTTCTAGAAAGATTTAATGCACCTTCGTAAAAATACATTTCCAGGGGTTCCATTAGGGGCTGAATATCAAGGGTCATTTTGATCATTTTTGACCAGATTTTACCATTATATAGCCGAATTACCTATAATTTAGAGAAAAATGACCCTTCAGACTGAATCCTAAGTGTCAAAATGTGGCTTTTAGGGAATTCCAGGGGTCAAAGGGTCAACTCCAGTGTCAAATGGAACCCCTGATTTTAAAGTTAATGCTATTATCACTTTGAAACAGAAATATTGAACATAATAATTACATTTATAAAACATACAAAATTCAACTCCAATTCATCATAAAAAAGAATTGCCTCCCTTAGATTAGTGATATTAGTGATGACATTACTAAAAAGATACTCGAAAGACAAAAATAAAATCTGAAAAAATAGAGTGACAATGTTACAGATCAACAGTTTAATCCAAATTCCGTTGTTTTTAGAGTCAAATACTTGACTGATATACTAGAAGATTGCAAAGTGAGAAAGTGAATGTGAAAAAAAAGACCAGCAACAGTATAATATTCCCATGTTCTATTTAATCCGACAACATAACATTGCAGACAAAACAAACAACTAGTCAATCACTTTACTAGAGCAACATGAACAAGTCAATAGTTTGGTGCATAACAACTGTAACTCTAGTGACAGCATTTTGTGTAAAATCCTCGAATTCTGAATGTGTACCAATCGTAACTTTTGGATAAAAATAATACTGCGTAATACACATGAAGATAAAATCTCAGTCAGTCAGTCAGGGATTTTTGTTTTGTTTTATTATAAAATTTCCAATTTTGTATCAAACAGCATATTTTTACCTCAAAGATCTGGCAAACTAACAAAATCGAAAAGGGCAAGTTTGTTTCTATAAATGACTGCCTGAGAAATATTCTAACAAAAAAAGTTACTTGTGATGAATATACGTAACTGTAAAATTTAACCACTCAGGAAGAGGCAGAAGTTCAGCTACCTAACATACAAACTTACACTGTTGCCTAGCAACTCAGCGTAATAGAAGTCACATGACTACGGTTGATTTGCATAAAAATGTCCTGCTACACAAAAATGCACATATAGCAGTAAGGTCCAGTTTATAAAAATGTTAATTTACCAAACAATTCAGCCACCCATGAAATATTGTATACATTATTTTCACACACATATTTGATATATAATGCAAGTTTACAATGTCCATTTTCACAGCATATTTACTAATGATACAATTACATGTAATATGTTGTACAATGAGAAAGTTCTGCAACTGAATCAAGGATGAAAAAAAACACTAATTTTTCTAGCACCGACATAGATTAGATGGATAGGTAACAAACTGACTGTCAACAAATCATTCAAACATAAACCGAACACAAGCGAGATTCTCGTGAAATCTCAACTTCATCACATCAGTCATAATTGCATGAAATAGACAAGTAGCCCACACTGGATCAATCTCATTACTTTTCAATTAATTATCAATTATCAACAAATACCTCATCAAACTTTAATCCCAAGTAATATACCAATCAAAGATATTACCAGGTACTACAATTTTGTCAATAGATTGATAGACGAGTGCATTGAGACAGTCCAATTTTGCAGTGAATGGAGTCCCTTCAATTGTTTTCCTCATACTATGCAATACATAAGACAGCTGTGGAAGGGGCTAAAAGCTTCCAAGGCAAGGAAGTTATAACAATTTAATCAGGTTAAACAAGTTTATTTAACAATTTTTCAGTTATACATGGCGGTCAGTTGACCTAATTAACCCGGAATTAATGGACAACTTGTTAGGACAGTAATTCTAGTTTCCAATCTATTCTATGTCCGTGCTTGAAGTAAAATGGTAGTCTATCAGAATCTGAATACATATCTTACATTCTATCCAAGCACCTAAACTTCAAACAAAGGATTGTCAGGCAATGGTTTTCTCACAGGGGTTTGACACCAACATCGGATATATATACCGTATATACTACATAGTACAGTGAATCCAATTTTTGTGTCCAAACCCCTGTGGGATTTTGTATGGTCATAACTTTGATGGAAATATGTCCTGCATCCAATGAAGTGATATTAAAGCTACTGTCCTGTAGATTAATGTAAAAATATCATTATTGAAAAAGCAGTTTAAAATGTCAACAATTTATGTAAAATTGTATATATATATACAATACAAATGACTGTCTAATCTTCCTAATAAGGGGAAACATTTTACAAATTTATGGAAATTAAATATTTTTGTCCACACTTTTTATCACAATTGCTTGCTTGCAAATATTGACACTAACTACTGTTGAAAATTTTCCAAACATTTTACAAAAATCGTTGGGACAGTCCCTTTAATTTAAATTTGAACTTAAAGCAGCCAAACCTGCTCATAAATAACCAATCTGTTGGACCTAAGTGTGTCCAGATTTGAACCTGAGTGTTTCAAGCATCTTAGACTGAGTATTCCAAGCTTCTGACTCACTCAGATTATGGACTTGATTGTTCAAAGCTTCTGAATCAACCAGATGAGGAACCTGAGATATCAAAGCTTCTGAATCACCAAGCTTCTAATCATCCTGATTTTGCAGCAGAAGTTGATCAAAAGAATTCTGTATGTACACAAATTTCTACTTTCTGATGAAAATATTGGACCTCAAGCCATGAATTCAGTCACAGGACACCAATGCTGATATTTTTCCAAGAATGGGCAGACAGTAGATCAATCTGATGCTTTGGGGCAAACAACTTCAATCGTTTCAGCAGAATTTGAGTTCAAAGTCAGCGAAAGTATGATGAGTCATCCTCCAGTTTGATTCACATAAAATATATCATGATTCTATTGATTAAACAATTTCAGGCCATTTCATGATGAAATAAAAATTACATAATATTGATCATAAAAATTGATTACCTGTTACAAAACGTACAAGTATAACAAAATATAATCTTAACAGAAAAATCTGTTCACAGTGTGTGTGTGTGTTCCTTCAAAAAGCAGCGCGAATCTGTCCTTTTATGAGAAGGATTCTTGACAGAAAATTTATTTTTCACCAAATGCAGTCTACAGCAGTAACTTGTCATGGCAGCATAGAACATACTTCATTCCAGCTTTAACTCGCCTTAATGCCACAAGGGGGGGTGATGATTATGAATGAAGGGGGGGAGGCACACAGATGGATTAACATATTTCATTCACATTTTTCACATTTCATTCGCATCTTTCACATTTTTTCCCATCAATATTTTTTCATCAAACATTGGCAAAGACAATGCACATGTTTTTTTAAGTCTGCATATTGAGTTTATAATCGTTTTTTGACCCTAGGTCCAGTCCCACGGACTCGATTAGGCTCTCATCAAGAGTGTATTCCATTACAAGATACAATTCAACAACGGCACCCGTACGCTAATACATGATCACATGACCATTCGCTACTAGGAAGAATCAGTATTGTTAGTATTTCGTAAAACTGAATACACATCGTCTACTTTCGCGAGTCCTTCAAAAAATGGTATAAGGTCCAGCAGCTCAGTATCCTGCATGTCGTCGAACCACGACTGACACGGTACCTGCAAACACAATAACAATTCATTTTTCTATACAGCAACAAATGAAATGACTTACAGTCAAACTTTATTCGTTTGAATTCATTTTATTTCAAATACATGTAATACATGGTTTCAAATAGTCCATTTAAAAAATAAATTTAACATGCCCTAAGAAGATACATCGGGGCCTGGTATTTATTTCAAATGATACAAAGTATTCGGAAATTTGGAAAGAAGGTTGTCGAATAAACAAGGGCGACTGTATAACAATTCTTCAAATAGTAGCAAATGAAAAGCATCAGTGATAAATATATATGTGATTGCATTGATTCTCCGTTTATAAGGAGATATAACGTATTTGACTGTTAAAAAATGCTAATCTAACTAAATGATTTACTGAAATTTAAACAATTTCTAGTCAACAGAGTAGTGCCAAATTGTAGATATGAAAATTAAGCGTTTACTTTGATTGAGTTGAAGATAAAATGTCCACATTTTGCTTTGTTTTGGGTGTGTAAAACTGTTTCAGTTAACTTTGATTTGTAATAAAGATAAGTTCCACACAGATATATATCAAGCAATACTCACTGCATTATCTGGATGGAAGATATAGGATGCCGGTGAATTATCAATAATTATCACCTGACTCAGTTCTCTGCCAAGTCTACTTAGGTCCTGCAAGAGAGAAGTTCCATTAAAATATAAACAATATACATACAAAAACACTTTAATTCATGGAAGACAACTCTGTAGAGAAGAATTAAGTTCAAGGGAGACTACCCATTGAGACTTTAAGTAAATCAAGGGCAACAACTCTGGATAAAGATTTATGTTCAAGGGAGACAACCTAGCAATCAAACCTAAGAAGTAGTAAGCATTGGTCTTTTGAACCATTTTAATGTATTAAAGGATTAATTTTTTAGTATTTGAATACAAAAGAATGAGAAATATGAAAATTCATCCCAGATTAAACACACGCAATTTGCAAATTGTCGTACATTTTTGTCATACTATATGGTTGATTTACATATACTTTACGTAATCGAGATAGCTTCTAAGTCATGTTTGGAATAACAATACTTACAGAGTATTAAATCATGTAAATGTGATGTAACATAGTAACAGATTAATCATTTTAATTACATAGAGCGGATTCATTTTTCAGACACTGGAGATAATGATATCTGAATGTTCAAAAATGCAATTCAGTTGCCAACGCAGTTAAAGTTCTATATACCTGTAGCTGAAATAATTCATTTTCAAAAATGAATAATGCTTGTATACATACATGTATTGTTTAACTCTCCAACACAGCCTCATTAACATTATGTTATATAAATGACACAGGTTCTTTAATATTATGTTTTACATCATCAGGGATCAAATTTGACATCTTTTCCCACCTGCGTTTAGCAAGTTAGGAAGTGTTAAATTTGAACCATGACATACTATACTGTACATGTAATCAAATGGCACTGTCAAGAATAGGTTAGCAACAATTGCGTCATTGTCCTCTCCGATATACATGTACACACTGAGAATCGCCATGGAAACAAAAGAGATATAATACCAAGATGTGAGAGCGAATCAAGTCTATCCGCCTCTCTACTTAATTGCACACAACCTCGTTTCACTATTACCCCCAGGATATATTGTCTTACAGTCCATTAAAGGAAATGTAACATGAGTATGTACATACATGTCATACTAGTGATGAATAATCGGACACGTTTCATAATCGATTATCGGATCGGTTTGAAAACTCATAATCGATAATCGAATCGGAAACAATCAAAATATTTAGTTGTAAGTATAATGCCGACATTCAATTTCATTTATTCAACTTTATTTATCACTTTTTATTACATTTAACATCAATGGGGTTTTACGTTACTCTTATATCATAAGATCATTTTATCATTCAATAAATATTTTTTTATATATTTACTTTGTATATTTCTATTTGACTCATTACATCGAAAACAATTCTATATAAATGTAAAATTTGAATGAATATCTGGGTTTATAACTTTAAAATTTGAATATATATAATATCATCTTATCAAAATCACACTTCAGTCAAATTTTTGATTATATTCCATTATAGTCGTTCATACCAAATTGTCGCCGACGTCCGATGCCCAGCGACGATTTATTGATAATCGTGCCATCACTAGTACGTACCAAACATAAATGAATCTTATAAAATAAAAAAATTCTTAGGAATCATTAATCTTCATTTACAAACTATTGTACTTTCTGGGGTTGCATTTGACCCTTAAGTTGACCCTTTTGACCCCTGGTATTTAAATAAATCCACCTTTTGGCCCTCAGGATTCTGGCAGAAGGGTAAAATTTTAGGTAATTTGGCTATAAATTCTTTAGAAAAATATTATCAACAGCTTTTGAATATAAACAGTGTATATAAGATCAAAAGGCTTCCACAGAAAACAGACCCTTGTAGTTATTAAAAGATTTTCGAACAAGCACAGAATGTTTTGTATAATGACTAAAGATCTTCTGAGCTTCATGTCCAAAATATGTACAAAACAATCCCGATCATGGCTACTATTAATACAACTAATGCGTTGAAATTCAAATTACACCAGGTCAACTTGATTAAATCATCACTTTAATGAACATGGTAAAAAGGGAGCCACAGTGAATGAGGGGGTTAGGGACCAAGACTCCTGACCCGAAAGTCTGACAGGCAGAAACCCCTTTTTAGAGGGGTTTGATCACAAACTTCGCAATCCTGAATTAATTGCAAGTACTGGTCAGTAACCAAGGAAGCAGTCATCAAGAGTGATTAATACAAGTCGTAAGAATTTGTTTCACGATCAATGTAAAATTAAGGAACATGTCGGAACCATTACTATTTTTCTACTCTATCTGGGTATGCCAGGAGAGCTTATCTTAGATTCACATTTGATCAACATATCATCGGCGATAGACTGGTTTACACAACGTACCGTAAAATCAGATGTGTTCATGAGGCCAACGTTTCGCGAATTTAAGTTATCAGGTCGTTTGGCTAGGTTAAATGTTGGCGAGTTTCTACAATCAGTTTGCTGAAACTTAACAATACTAAGTTAGCACTTATTTTCGTTAATATAATGATCGCCCGAAAATAGTGAAAATGAATCCCTCATTATTTTAGATTTTACAATACTTGGTGCAGATGTACCAAAGTGTAAATTAAATAACCAGTCTGTGTCTCTGACAGTTTTCGATGTAAATTCTTTAAATTCAATCAGTTGATCGAGATTTATTTAAATCTGCTAAAATAATCTGATTAAATCAAGGAAGTGACTGCATTGTTTATCTTTTAAACTGAAAACAAGAAAGCAATCAAGGTTCAATAAACTGTATAAGTGGTAAAGTTCGCGGCGAGGAAATGTTTTGTGAATTTCATGAATTAAAGAGTGCAGCATTTTTCTCGTTCACAGGATTATTGGACAAATAAGTGTTATAATCGCCATTTGGGTGATTCGCTATCACGTCTGCTTGTGAAATGTCTGAAGTGCTGATACTCAACCTTAAACTGTAGAAATAGTTCCATAAATCTTTGAGAAAATCCAAGATGGCCGCAAATCGGCCATCTTGAACGAGCTTTTTATACTTACTTTTACATAGTTTCCTCTATGAAAGACACAAGATTCCCTGAATAGACGAGCCCGAAACACTCCCCATTTATCAAGCAGGTCCGCTACCGGGTCTGCGTACTGAAATATACAGCAAATATTCAAAATTTTGTACAACCAAAACACTAAAGTCTTCTCTGGTGTTGGTCAATCAATTCAACCTTGGGACCCTAAAATACCAAATAGGGACAAGAGACAAATCCATTATAGCCTATAGGACCTAAGCGATTACCCAAAGGGATTTGAAACAAAAATCTTGGTATGCCTTCCGTCTGATGAGACTATTTCAATATACTCAATGCTTACCAAACATACACGGTCACGAGCCCCTCTGGGATTACCCAGACGACCATATAGATTTCAATAGAATTTTTTTTTTGTAAGCTTGGCTATTCATACTAAAATAAAGTTTTATTATGTCTATCCATTTAGATGATAAAATATTTTAAAATCCACATATTGGGTATTTTCAGGAAATCATCAGCACTTTTAAATGTCAATAAAATTTGAACAAAAGGCTGGGAATGACATTTCTCAAATAAACATAAAACAATACAGGACTAAACAGTTTGGCATAACCCCCCCCCCCCCCCCCCCTCTTATTTCAAGGTTGAAAATATCCCACAATTTGCAGGATTTCAAAATGTTTAATAAACATTGTCAACTCAACAGAGGAGGTTAAATTAAAATCAAATACTGGAATTTCAATTCACCATGTTGAATATTTGACAAGCCACTGTTTGTCTGGGTTCTATTTATTTAACAATTTTCAGACCATTACCAGCTTATCATATACAAACAAAAACATCAACTACGTTAATGGACAACAGTTTTTGTCAAACATTCCACCATAAATGATTCATACTGAGTTGGCAATCTACACTCAAGCTGAGAAAAGAACAATGTCCAATAATTTAAAATTGACCACAGCTGCATTCTGGGATTGGTTTTAAAATATTCACATCATTGCGCCAAAGGTTATTAAAATGAGTTTGAAGACCAGTCCAAGAATCCAGCCTTACCATTGGTCAATTTTAAGACTAGGCTCAGAAACAACCAATCAGGTCTACCCCCCACACCCCCAAGTTTCAGGAAATGTCTCCAGTACACCAGAATATAGGAACTTTCTTCATAAGCAATGAATTCTATGAGATACAATACTTCTGTCCAAAAAAACCTAATAATTTGAGACAGGTCTCAGTTGAAATGTATCATACTGGACCATGGATTCCACCTTAGTATCACCCAAGAACCATGGACTCTATCTAATTATGATACTGGGCCATGAATTCATATTTTGAGACAGGTCACAGTTGCCTGGACATGTATCATGAAACTGGACCATGTATCACAGCTAATCATGAAACTTGGCCATGGATTCCAGCTAATCATGAAACTTGGCCATGGATTCCAGCATATCATGAAACTGGACCAAATATTCTAGCTTATCATGAAACTAGGACCATGGATTCCAGCTAATCATGAAACTGGACCATTTAGTCCAGCTCATCATCAAACTAGGACCATGGATTCCAGCTAATCATCAAACTAGGACCATGGATTCCAGCTAATCAACATACTAGGGCCATGGATTCCAAGTTATCATAAAACTGTACACATGGATCCCAGGATATCATGATACTGTCCCCAGAACTCCCGTCTTATAATGAAACTGAACCATGGATTCCAGATTTTCATGAAATCTGACCCAGGAATTGAGTGTCTCACGAACCTTGGGCCAGAGCTCTGGTTTATAATCTTACTTACCTTCGCTAGACTAGCTGTAAAGAGCACACATTCAAATAATTCACCCATCTTCTTAAGAAAATCATCCACAAATGGTCGTTTCAGCACATACACTTGATGTACAGTACCTTCTATTTCCACAGGTACAATGAAATCTGCATTGCTAATTGGCTGAAATAGACAGTAAACAAAGATTTAATTTCATAAAGCAGAGGAAACTATTAATTCAACCTGGCTATTTTTTCCTTCCGTAAAAAACAGCAGTTGTCAGTTTTGATACATAATATATCTACATGCATCTTGAGAGAATGTTCACCCCTTAAAATGATACCTTACGTAAAGTCCAACAATCTACTGAATTTTGTCTTTTCTGCAAGCAGTCAATTAAGACGTTTGAGATACTTCTAGCAAATTATACACCATCTTAAACCATCTCAATGTGGAAAAGGTCATGAACCACATCCCCAACATTACGATTCAAAAGGTTCAGTTTCAGCTTATATTTCAAGATATCTCAATGAAACTTTGTAGCTGAAAATACATTTTCCTTCTGATAGCTATTCTGCAATCAGATTTTTTCTATCTTTATAGGACAAAAATCTACAGTCAGGCCTTGTTTATTGGACAACCTTCTATCCAAATACTCGGTATCATCCGATATAAATATCAGGTCCCGATGAATCCTCATAGAATGTATATTTCGAAATAAAATTTCGGACCTAATGAATTCGAATGTATTTTAGAGAAACAGATGCAAAAAGGCCTGTAAGGAAACATGCCGAGGTGTATAATATTATGTACACACAAATCAAGAGCTTGGTGTGAAAGCTCTGAAACTCAGCCCTATTAAAGAAAAAAGTTACCACAGTTTCGCACCAAATCCATGATTTTTATGAATATTAAAACACATTTCATGGGTTTGATGCAATACAACTCTAACTAAACTTTTGTACAGCAGCAGTTACACTAGTTTTGAGCTAAACCCTTGATTTTCATCACAATTAAACATGTCTAACACAGTCCCTCGTTGACAGAATACCGATCAAGGGTCATTAGGAATCTATTCTGCCTCCACCAATAAGCTATATATAACGCAGAAAAACATCAGTAAAAATTGTCCGATAGAGCAAAGACCATGCAGAATCTCAAAGGAATAGCGAAAAATCTATCCCACCATTCAACTATTAGGTCGCCAATTGTCAATATCAGAAATGACCAATCTCTCCGCTATAGCCTCATAAATATCTAGTTTTGACAGCGATTGTGGTAATGTATATTAGAGCAAAACAAGGAACTGTTTAGAATACAGAATAGATGACTGAAAATGTTATAGAATGATAAACCACATGCTTCAGCTACTGTTTGATGACAATGGATAATTTCGAGGTCATAGTATATATACCGTAAAAGTCCTTTTTCGTCAGGTTTTTTATTTTGCATAAATTCGCAAATTCAAAACCTCGGGAATTCAAAATCTCGCCAAAATATGTGTTCATCACCATGCCAAACATTTCAGCAAGGAAGTCGCGAAAATAAAAACTTTCGGGGAAACTCGCGAAATGACGTGCCCATGAAAATAAAGACTATTACAGCATAATTATGTTGATTGTCTCGCAAATCATTTGCAAGCTTACGCCAGTCATTAAAGTGGTCAGGATAATTCAATGAACTCTCATTCCCCACCACAATCATGGGACCAGATTCTGAAACATTAATAGGACTATAACGCATGAGTTTTAATTAAAGCTCCTGGTAAAAGGAAATTAATGGTTTTCCAAAGAGTTTAAAAGTTCCCTCCACTGAGCAGCAAGAAAAATTAGCGGTGTTTCTGGAGTGGGCACAGGAATTTGAAGGTATTAAATAATGGAGGCAGCAGCGCATATGGAATAATAAGGACTATGCTAGCACCCACTTGAAGTTAAAACTAGGATAAAATGTCGTGAAATTAGTGGCACAAAAAGACTTGGGTCCATGGTTATATAAAAAACCGTGTAATGAGATAAGCCTCAGAATGCAGCCTTGCCATTGGTCAATTTTGAAACTGAGCTCTGAAACAACCAATCAGATGCTTGAGTCTTGAGACTGGTCTCCAAACTAAGATAATAACTTTTGATCTTGTTCTTGAAACATATTCATAACACAGAACTTTTGTCAACTTTTGGAATTATCAGGATTTTTATGGCCCTTTTATAGCCCTTTTATAGCCCCTATAGCAGAGCACTAGTTTTTACTTTACTCAGGTTAAAATCAGTGTAATGTATAAGCACAGTCCTAGTTTGATATAAAATCCTGAAAATGCACTAGCTTCCGTTTGTTGTGACAAAAAGATAAAACCAATATTTTGCACCCCGAAAACTCATTTATTTTGTTTCTAAATAAGCTGAGTGGGCTAGAATGAAGGAACGGACACAGAGATGCGCAGTTTTAGGACTATTAAACAATATCAGTGATCTTGTGTAGAAACAGCCGGAAATATCAAGAAGTAATCTATTACAATTAAGACAATTATCTTCCAGAATACAACCCAGACAGACTTAATAGTATCTGCTATCAAATGTTCACCATGAAACTAACTACTAACATTCCAAATGTAAGTGACTACAATGTGACTATTCACCTTGTACACCAAGAGAAAATGAAATTTTGGGAAGGGAAGGCAAAAAATTAAGTATTGCGTCTCTAAAACAGAAGTGGTATAAACCAATACAATTACGTCAATGACTGCAGAAAGTGCAGAAATACATATTAAGGCCATCCTTCAAAAATTATTTGTTTGCAGTTACGCTTTTTAGCTTAGTACTGTAATGGCTAAAAGACCTAAAACAAAAGTTTTCATCAATGAACCTGAAAGAATAAATTAGGCTGGAGGAAGACCCCAGAAGGACATCTCGGTAGAACTACCGACCTTCTGGAAGCCAGCTGGATGGCTTCCTCACATACAAATTCTACATCCCAAATGGGATTCAAACCTGCAGCAGTTAGGGGGGAGTGATTTGAAGTCCGTGACCATAACCAATCCACCACAGATGCCCCCACTAAGTATTCGGGGCCCCACAAAATAACCATAACTATTAAAAGAAGTCAGAACTCTTAATTTACTCCACAGTATAATCTGAGTGTGAAGATTTGAGTGAGGAAAGTAGATCACAGCACCGTACTGTATTACCATACTATCGCCTATTCGGCGGTAGGCCCTGTTGAAGATAGCTCTGTCATTATTTTGCCTTTTTTTGTCATTGTTAGTCTGTTCGTTTTTTTGGTTTCTTTCTCTATTCACCGCAGAAGAATTCAAGGGTAATTTACCAAAATTCAAGTACTTTTCCAGGAGTTTTTGGCTGTTACAAATTCAAGTACTTTTCCAGGAGGTTTTGGCTGTTACAAATTCAAGTACTTTTCCAGGAGTTTTTGGCTGTTACAAATTCAAGTACTTTTCCAGGAGGTTTTGGCTGTTACAAATTCAAGTACTTTTCTAGGAGGTTTTGGCTGTTACAAATTCAAGTACTTTTCTAGGAGGTTTTGGCTGTTACAAATTCAAGTACTTTTCTAGGAGGTTTTGGATGTTACAAATTCAAGTACTTTTCTAGGAGGTTTTGGCTGTTACAAATTCATGTACTTTTCTAGGAGGTTTTGGCTGTTACAAATTCAAGTACTTTTCTAGGAGGTTTTGGCTGTTACAAATTCAAGTACTTTTCAAGGAGTAGGCATCACATTTAAGGACTTTTCAAGACCTGAGCAAACCCTGTTACTAAGTACGAATTTCTTCGGCACTTTCTTTGAGATTTGAACCTGTAAATCCTAATCTGTGAGTTCTGTATATCATGCAGAGTATAACAGCTATAATCATACATACACTCAAATCTAAGATTTTCAATCATAATCCAGTGTCTAGATTCTATACACTGATTTATGCTTTCCAGATATTATACTAATGTACATTCGTTTTTGCCCTAGACGAAGGTTGGTTTATGTGACCGAAAAACTATCTATATCACACATTCTATCATACAGACATGAAGCAATACGTAAATATCTCTAGGTATGATCTAGTTCATCATGGAAAAAATTGAAGAGGACCAGTTTACCGTTCATAACAAACATTAAAGATCCACCGAACAACGGAAAAGGTCCAAGTTATTTTGGAAAATTCTGATTTTTCTTGAACAATGAAAGACATGCTATATATTGGATATCAGCCAGACTGACAACAATAAATGGCGCCTCTATGCATTGGATATAACATGGCACCGAAATCTAAAATTCTCTCACAGCCAATTACTTGATCATTATCACAGTTCATTGCCCAGTTTACATACAATATGTATTATTACTTATACCACCCAGAATAAAGCTGAGAAATTGATTATGCTAACCTGACCTACTCTACTCTACTGTCGACTTTCATTCATTTCATATCACCAGCTTTTTCATAATACCTACCCATTCCAACTTTTCCAAATTACCTACCTACCCCAACTTTTCCAAATAACTCGATGTTTACCTACCTACTCCATTTTTTCCAAATAACCTACCTACCCTGAACATAGCTTCAGTCAAATTACCTATTTACACTAACTTTTCCTAAGCCATAAGCAGAAACAAAAACTTTTATGACCCAGAAAGGGTTTGCTTAGAAGTGTTCACAGACAGCTTCGAACAAAAGACTAAATAAATGAATGACAAAAATTAGCAATGAGGGAGCAATTAGTACTTTCATGTTTAATTAATAAGACAATGTCGTAATCACTTTCTCAGATAATTTGGCACAAAATTACAATGTATCATTCCATTACTCCCAACAGAGTATCTTATAAACACATACATTACCTATTCATTTAGTAATTAAGATGTGGAAGTCATTAATGGTCATACATGTAATTCTATACAGAGGATATTTACCTCAGAATACTTTAACGGTTTGGAGATTCATCTAGATAGAACTCATACAGTGTACTTAAATTCATACTCTTCCTAGTAAGTAAGATTTTACCAGATGAGTAAATGGTGGTCATAGCAAAGGCTGATAAAAGTTCTACCAATTAAAAAGTAAGGGGGGGGGGGGGGCTTACCAATTAAAAGTAATGGCGGTAAAGGTTACACTTTAAAAATCTATTTTTAGCTCAGGTGACCTACTTATGCATCAGACCGGAATGATTTATGCAACTTTGAAAGAGGGCCACCCAAGGATCAGTTCAGTAAAGTTTGGACAAAATCCATTCAGTGGTATAGGAGGAGATGTTGTTTAAAGAAAATGTTGATGGACGACACACTACAACGGACAGCCAACAGACCTTCGTGCTCAGGTGAGCAATAAAGTAAAAGCTTGTAAAAGCTCTTACCGATTATAAATAAAGAAAGGTAAAAGTTTGATCAATTCAAGAAAACCATGGTTAAAATTTTACCAAGTAGAAGTAAAGGGTGGAGAAAGTCTTCACCAATCAAGTGGAAAAGATCGTTCAATCTTCTGATAAACACTGGACATGTGGAGGCCAAAGAAAAACAAAACATTAATATCAATTACTACAAGCATCAATTATTGCTACTCAATTATACACAGCTGCTGAGTACAACAATAACCTGATTATGAAGATGAGCATTCACCACTTATGTTGAGCATTCCCTATAACTGGGTACTGCTTGTATAGATATATGGACACACACACCGAAACTATTATGTTATGCCTTCATGGTTTTCTCTAGGATTTTTCAGTTTGGGGTCCTTGGACCCTCGTCTTTGACAAATTGGGGGTTATCAGTAAATTTGTAGGGTCCCAGATATGCAGTTTATACTTGACAAGAGTCTGTATTAGGGGGCCCAGGGATTCACATTAAGTGGAAAATGGGAGTCCCTAGAAAGAAAAGGGAGTCAGGGACTAAAGATTTCTGCACCAGGGAAATCCCTGTGCCTTGTCTAGTGTCTAGGCGACTCCTTCAGCTTCTCATTGGTCAATTTATGCAGAAGATTGATTTGACAGAACTGATCGACCATCCAACCGATTGTGCATAGAAGATTAATTTCCTGAATAATATCAAATAGGTCAATGACCACTAAAATTAAAACCTTCTGTCTACTAAAAATATTGACTTCAAACTTTGAGCAAACTGACCAAAAGATATTCACAACGATACACATTTTGCTGATTCAATGACAGCTCTAAAAACATGTGAAATAAGGGCTTGGCATCCAATAAAATAACTGATACTAAATCAAAAACTTGATAAATTACTGGGGTAAAATAAAACAAACATACCACCACAAACTATATACTCTAACATGAAGACAAAGAAATCGACCAAACAAATATGAGAAAAAAACACAATTGTCAACTCAACCCCTGCGTATAGTTTTATTCGTACATAAATTATGACATAAAAGTAATCATTAAACGATAAATTCTACTATTTTTCTGAACCACAGGAAACTTTCAGATATGTGTACATGTCGCATTGACTCATAGGCAGGTACTGTACATAAACGTGCATAAGAAATGTATAAATTGATAATCAATAGATTATTTATCACTTCCCCAGGTTAGCGTAAAACTACGGCCACCGCTTTGATACCAAACACTGATGTACAACAGTTTTGCATTACACCTTTCTGACTTTTACGAGTCAATATTGACAAAATGTTCTAGCATGTGAAAATACAATGTATTGAAACTTCCATTTTTTTCCAAACAAATACTGATAACACGAGACAAAGCTAATGCTTTTGAAATTGGCGATAAATTAAATTTTAACCGATTAGGAAAATACTTCTCATGTCAGACACAATTGTTATTTAGTGTATATTGAGACTGTGTAAAATAGCTGATGAAAATTTACGGTTTTATAAAATAGAGAACTAATTTCATTTTCTTTTAACTGTTTTGGTCCTAAACTTTCTTATCTCACAGCCTCCACATTAATGAACATAATGTATTAATCCATTCATTGGTATTAAATAAAAGAGGACAAAATTAAGTATTTCGAATTCATTTGAATAAATTTAGGTGGGAAACAACAACAGGAAATATTATATATCGAGGGCTCAACGCTACACTATCCTAACTCCTATGTATTTATATAGGAGTTACAACAGTGTTGCGTAGAGCCCTCGATATATGATATATTAAGGCTCTGTCCCAATTCCAAGAAAATTTGCATTTTGAGTTTTTCTCTCAAAACCACATGTATATAAAAAAGGCTTTCTTAAGTACAATAACAATTTTTTTTAAATGTCCCATAAATTTTCTGTGTGAAAAGCATTAGAGGGAAATTTGAGCAAAATTTCAAATTCAATACGAAACTGTTTTCAAATAAAACATCGAAGTATAACATTAAATGGCTATAGAAAGTCCTAAACATTTTCTACAATGATAGTTAGAAGCCTATCTACCTAATTCAGAACTTTACACAGATCTACAACCCTGGAATGTCAAAGAAATCTGATTTATTGTCAATATCAACTTCTAACCTTGATAAGAATACTTTACAAGCTTGATATACAAACAAGTACACTCTGTTTACACACTATAACATCAAGAAATTGGCCATGCTCAAGTTAACACCATTTCATGGGTTGAATGCAAAACTGTCCCATCTTCTTCTTTATTTATATGCACTGAGAAAAGTTTCGCTTTCAGTCCTCGATTTCTACCAGGAGATAACAATATAAATACACCGACATTGTGTGGGTTAAAGCCCACTTTTTATTGCCCGTTACCTGTAAGGTACCAGTTGATTATGTACATATACACGTACAATGATTTATTGGTACTGTCCTCTCAACATTGCGGACTGAACTCAATCTAAACCCTATCTCTAAACTCAACAAATTCTATCACACTGCACAAAACCTCAACTCGATCACAAAACTCATCGTAAATCTATTATTGAACTCATCCTTAACTCAACCTAAACTCAATTAATGAACTCAACCTAATCTCAATCACTGAACTCAACCTAAACTCAATCACTGAACTCAACCTAAACTCAAGCAATGAACTCAACCTAAACTCAATCAATGAACTCAACCTCATCTCAATCATTGGACTTGACCAAAATTTGATCACTGTTCAAACTCACCTATGCCTGGATCATCGTATTTAACAAAGACCAGACCTTCCACGTTCACAGATCATTAACAACAAATAAATTAATGATTATAATTCAATTACTGAACTCGACCATCACTTACCTTAAATGAACTATGTACAAGGGTTTCATCTAAATCTATCACAACACATTTCTTGTTCGAATCTTGAGGTCGAACAGCAGGTAATAAATACTTCTCATTGGAAATCTGAAAAAAAGATTACCATCAATATTACAGGAAACTTGAGTCTTTTATATATGAGCGCTGCAATGGGATTTACAACCTCTTCTGTAAGTGATGTCATTTCAAGAAAATGCAACATGTGAGGTCACTATTTGCAAGCAGGAAACAATATTAACTCCATAATTATGGTCACTTCGTTTTCATATTGCCATATGGGGCAAATATTGCTTACAGTCAGCACCTGGTGACGTCACATGAGACGTTTCCTGGAAATTATGTCGCTTAAAGAAGAGGTTGGAAATCTAACAGCGGCGCTCATATCGTTTTACATTGTACTGAACTGGTTCAACTTGTGACTTCAGTGTTTCAGTTCAATATTACACTGACACTTGTTATTGACCCTCAGGAATGGCTCTATTGGATGGAAAAATAAGTTCGAGCATTGCAAGACATTGCAAGATTTCTGCATGAAAACTTGCTGTATAAGTACAAAGAAGCCATCATCTACACAAACAAGATGTTTGTAAAACATTATGCCCCCTTGACCTTTGACCCCAAAATCAATAGGGTTCCTCTGCTACCCAAGATGAATGTGTGGACCAAGTTTGAGGATGATAGGTCAAGGTGTTCTTGAGTTATTGATCGGAAATGAAAAGTTTACGGACGGACGGACATGTGCAAACCAATATGCCCTCGCTACTTCGAAGGGGGGCATAAAAACTTATATCTAACAATATTATAACAAATAGTTGAATTTCAAGACGGTTAGAAACAGGCATAAGAATGAAAATCAGCTCAAATTATCCGGCAGGGTCAAGGTGTTGCCTTAGGCCCTCTAGGGGTGCCAAGGTGGAGATCATAACTGCCCCGGCATGACCAAAATCCACGGTATTTTGCAGCTCCACAGATAATTCTCATGCCTTTATGGATGTTCTTATGCATGGGAGATGAATTTTCATATATTTTAACCTATTACCTTACCTCGAGTGTGGTTGCCTCGAGAATACAATTGTATAATATTGAAATAAAAATATTATATTAACTATGAATGTTTCATGTCATTTTCAAAATATGCAACAAATACAGCAGAGTTTGCAATAATAGACCTAATCCCAAATATTAAGGGTCTGAGCATCGTTAACAAACAATTCAAGTATTTGGCCTAACAAATAAACAGTCTGATGAGCACAGTAATGATATGTACCATACATTGGCTGTATGAATTGATAATAAAATCCATGTCTGCACGAGAATGCAGGTGATAAACATGTTGTATTCACATATAAACATATGTTATATTGTCTTTTAAGTGAAGTTGTTCTCACTTTTAGAATCTCATCATCGATACAACATGAACAATAAATGATGATAAATGAAATGAACTTGTAAGATATGCCTTCGTTTAAAATATTGTAGTTATTGTTAGAAATAAGTCTGCTGCATTTCACATAAAATGGATATTAATCATTAGTTCATCACAACATGAATATTTCGGCTAAACCTCAAAAATTTGAGCGACCAACTTCCACCTATATGGAACAAAACTGCAATATAGAATACAGTAAAACCTCACTTAAAGACCACCTCAATAATAACACCACCTCAAAATTAAGAACACAATTTTCAAGTCTGGTTTCACTGTTTTCCTCTTTATTCAACCTCAATACTAAGATCACTTCAAAAAGAAGACCCGTTTTCAAGGGTCCCAATGGTGGTCCCATAATTGAGGTTTTACTGTGAGAAGTATAATTTTGCGAAAACTTTATTTACAACAATTTTTAAAGTTTGATTGCGATGAAAACATGATGCTTATTTGAATCCCTATCGATTCTGCTTCCCGGAAAAATCACTGCTGGCTTATTAGGAAGTGGTTATGTATAGCCTAGCAGGATTCCAACCCAAAATCTCAAAATTGAGGGGCTTAAAGGTACATAGTCTTATTTTTTTGACAAAAAATCCTTTGTACATTTTGTACAGATGTATCATATAACACAGCATTGTCACTTTTCTTACATGTTTTCCAAAACCTTAAATACAAGTGTCCGATACGAGACTTTTCTATCCTGACCTACAGGCAGAGTTAGTGCTACCATAAGAAATATCTACATTGGACTCATGTTTTGAAGTTCCAGGAAACTTTTACGAAATGTTACAATGCAATGTTTTAGAGTATGTCTGTATGAAGGAATTAACGTGCAATTTTCTGAAAACTATCACTAGGCATATTTTGATAGAAAATAAAGACTACCGGTATCTACCTTTAAACCTCATCTATAACACTACAGTTACCCTTTAAGACATTTGTACTCCCAAGTTGGTTTAATTACTGAGTTCTTAAGAAGCCTGCATGATTTAATTGTTCTGTTCTAAACGAATGACAGTTTTTATCTTTAAAATCTATTTCTGAAGATTTTTATAACTTTAATTTCTTTACTTAATCTATTAATACTCAAAATTTCGACGAAAAAAATCGAACTACCTTAACAGTTGCACGTATTTGCAAAAACATTTATAGACAGTCTGTTCAGCTCGCCAATTTATTGATGTATTCATATGTATACATGCAGGTTTAGGATAAACCAGTTTATTTATATATACATTGCATACCTGGGCTTTTTCACCAGTGACTTTTGGAACAGGCTTTGAAGTCTATCATTGTGGGAAATTGTAATGCATAGTGGGTAGAATGTTGAAATTCTATCACAAATACAAAGGGAAGGTCTGAACAAAATCAAACTTATATTTTACTGAGTGATATAAAATTGCTTTATACTGAATGCTTCAAAAATAAACTGAACACAACTTATTTATATTAAAAGCAAATTAATAATTTTTTGGTAGAAAACATAAAGACGCCATAAAAAATGCATACCTCTATCATAGAGGGAGATAAGCCATGTATATATAAACAGTTACTTTGAAATGTAGGGATAAATTACTTTTTCTAAAGAAATAAAATATCAAATTAATTCTTACGAAAAAAAACAGAAATTTGTCTACGGCTTTCCAGTCTGCCCGTTTATCAAATGGTAGAACAAATACATACATTTTGATTTATTTTCTTTCAACCAAGAAAAGTATGGTCGCACATTTCTAAACGGATATAAACATAAGATTCAAGCCCAATCTGGGAATATTAAGGGTTTATTTAATTATAATTGAAGTGTTACCCCTACTTAAAGGGCCAGCCATTTCCGACTTACGAGACAATTACTTTCTGAGCATATTTACTTCACAATTCCTTTTCTTTACTGCAATGCACCAGGCAGGTAGGTGCACGGTTATCATTAATTTACTAGCTGGCGGCTCACCAACTGGCCAAACCAGAGCAGACCTCTAACGGGATTCGAACATTAAAACTTCCATTTCCAAGGTGGATTCCTTAACCACTCGGCCAAGGGTAATGGTTTATATTTGTTAACATCACTTCACCATGCAAAATTTAAACAAAAATAGAACATAATGTTTACCAGGTAAGTATTTAAATGTTTCTAATTTTAAACCACTCAGTGGTCTTTAACATATATAAATTATTTATAATACCTATATAAAGAACACTTCAAGTTCAACATATACTTAAATTGCTAAAATTGCTTTATTTACAATCGTAAAACTTACACAAGTAATACCTACACTTTAATCAAGTTTTTATGATGTCATAAATTTGCAGCATATGTTTGGGTCGATGTGAAAAGCATTGACATTCTCAAACCAATTTGTATTAAATGGTGACAATGCTTAAGACTGTATAGAGATTGCCACTTGTGTCATAAAGTCTCCCAGAAACACATTTTTTTATTGGGTCCCTACATTTAAAGTATCTATATTTCAAGGTGACAATTTTCTTAAATTTCTAAAAAAATAAAAATTCGGGACAAGTCTGGCAAACTCAGGCATGAGAATTTTAAAATCAGCTGAACTTTTCAGACAGGGTCAAGGGAGCTGACTTAGACCCTCTTAGACTGAGGGTTCCATGGCTGGGAATCTCAACCTCAAAAACGGCCCTGGCAGGCTCGAATCCACAGAATTCTGTAGAGACTTATCATGCCCGCTAACTAGACAAATTCTTGATCTGGGTCATACTTACAAACGAGTTATCCCGAGGGTTGCCATTCACTTCAGGTTGGGCTTGATAGGCACTTGAAGAGTTATTGTTCTTGTTGCCAAAGCAACAAAGAAATGAGCTTAAAATCCCCCGATTTCTTTTTTTTATGTTCAACGTCGACGACCCTGAAAATACAGAAATATTTACAAAATAATTACAAATGAAAACAGCACTATAAAAGCAGTGTATTACTCAATAAAACCGGTTGAAACTACATTTTGAAGATTACTGGCGGTTGTTTCTTTACATTTTATGTTTTTTGCTTAACCTTTACATTCTATGTTTTTTACGTAACAGATACAAATAATCCCATGAATTGTACTGAGACCATAACAGACAACCACCATTGGATTGTTTATATACTTGGCAAACACTGTATAACAAGGGGGCCAACTTGAAGTAAACACTGTATAACATGGGGGCCAACTTGAAGTAAACACAGTATAACAAGGGGGCCAACTTGAAGTAAACACAGTATAACAAGGGGGCCAACTTGAAGTAAACACAGTATAAAAAGGGGGCCAACTTGAAGTAAACACAGTATAACAAGGGGGCCAACTTGAAGCAAACACAGTATAACAAGGGGGCCAACTTGAAGCAAACACAGTATAACATGGGGGCCAACTTGAAGTAAACACAGTATAACAAGGGGCCCAACTTGAAGCAAACACAGTATAACAAGGGGCCCAACTTGTAGTAAACACAGTGTAACAAGGGGCCCAACTTGTAGTAAACACAGTATAACAAGGGGCCCAACTTGTAGTAAACACAGTATAACAAGGGGACCAACTTGAAGTAAACACAGTATAACAAGGGGGCCAACTTGTAGTAAACACAGTATAACAAGGGGCCCAACTTGTAGTAAACACAGTATAACAAGGGGGCCAACTTGTAGTAAACACAGTATAACAAGGGGCCCAACTTGAAGTAAACACAGTATAACAAGGGGGCCAACTTGTAGTAAACACAGTATAACAAGGGGCCCAACTTGTAGTAAACACAGTGTAACAAGGGGCCCAACTTGTAGTAAACACAGTATAACAAGGGGGCCAACTTGTAGTAAACACAGTGTAACAAGGGGCCCAACTTGTAGTAAACACAGTGTAACAAGGGGACCAACTTGAAGTAAACACAGTATAACAAGGGGGCCAACTTGTAGCAAACACAGTGTAACAAGGGGCCCAACTTGTAGTAAACACAGTGTAACAAGGGGCCCAACTTGAAGCAAACACAGTATAACAAGGGGCCCAACTTGAAGTAAACACAGTATAACAAGGGGGCCAACTTGTAGCAAACACAGTGTAACAAGGGGCCCAACTTGAAGTAAACACAGTGTAACAAGGGGACCAACTTGAAGCAAACACAGTATAACAAGGGGCCCAACTTGTAGTAAACACAGTGTAACAAGGGGCCCAACTTGTAGTAAACACAGTATAACAAGGGGCCCAACTTGTAGTAAACACAGTATAACAAGGGGACCAACTTGAAGTAAACACAGTATAACAAGGGGCCCAACTTGTAGTAAACACAGTATAACAAGGGGACCAACTTGAAGTAAACACAGTATAACAAGGGGCCCAACTTGTAGTAAACACAGTATAACAAGGGGGCCAACTTGAAGTAAACACAGTATAACAAGGGGGGCAACTTGTAGCAAACACAGTATAACAAGGGGACCAACTTGTAGTAAACACAGTATAACAAGGGGCCCAACTTGTAGTAAACACAGTATAACAAGGGGACCAACTTGAAGTAAACACAGTATAACAAGGGGCCCAACTTGTAGTAAACACAGTATAACAAGGGGACCAACTTGTAGTAAACACAGTATAACAAGGGGGCCAACTTGAAGTAAACACAGTATAACAAGGGGGCCAACTTGAAGCAAACACAGTATAACAAGGGGACCAACTTGAAGTAAACACAGTATAACAAGGGGGCCAACTTGAAGTAAACACTGTATAACAAGGGGCCCAACTTGAAGTAAACACAGTATAACAAGGGGGCCAACTTGAAGCAAACACAGTATAACGGGGGCCAACTTGAAGCAAACACAGTATAACAAGGGGGCCAACTTGAAGTAAACACAGTATAACAAGGGGACCAACTTGAAGTAAACACAGTATAACAAGGGGGCCAACTTGAAGTAAACACTGTATAACAAGGGGGCCAACTTGAAGTAAACACTGTATAACAGGGGGGCCAACTTGAAGTAAACACAGTATAACAAGGGGGCCAACTTAAAGTAAACACAGTATAACAAGGGGGCCAACTTGAAGTAAACACAGTATAACAAGGGGGCCAACTTGAAGTAAACACAGTATAACAAGGGGGCCAACTTGAGGTAAACACAGTATAACAAGGAAGCTAACTTGAAGTAAACACAGTATAACAAGGGGGCCAACTTGAAGCAAACACAGTATAACAAGGGGGCCAACTTGAAGTAAACACAGTATAACAAGGGGCCCAACTTGAAGCAAACACAGTATAACAAGGGGGCCAACTTGAAGTAAACACAGTATAACAAGGGGCCCAACTTGAAGCAAACACAGTATAACAAGGGGCCCAACTTGAAGTAAACACAGTATAACAAGGGGCCCAACTTGTAGTAAACACAGTATAACAAGGGGGCCAACTTGAAGTAAACACTGTATAACAAGGGGGCCAACTTGAAGCAAACACAGTATAACAAGGGGGCCAACTTGAAGCAAACACAGTATAACAAGGGGGCCAACTTGAAGCAAACACAGTATAACAAGGGGGCCAACTTGAAGTAAACACAGTATAACAAGGGGCCCAACTTGAAGTAAACACAGTATAACAAGGGGGCCAACTTGAAGTAAACACAGTATAACAAGGGGGCCAACTTGAAGCAAACACTGTATAACAAGGGGCCCAACTTGAAGCAAACACAGTATAACGGGGGCCAACTTGGAGCAAACACAGTATAACAAGGGGGCCAACTTGAAGTAAACATAGTATAACAAGGGGCCCAACTTGAAGCAAACACAGTATAACAAGGGGGCCAACTTGAAGTAAACACAGTATAACAAGGGGGCCAACTTGAAGTAAACACAGTATAACAAGGGGGCCAACGTGAAGTAAACACAGTATAACATGGGGGCCAACTTGTAGTAAACATAGTATAACAAGGGGCCCAACTTGTAGTAAACACAGTGTAACAAGGGGCCCAACTTGTAGTAAACACAGTATAACAAGGGGCCCAACTTGTAGTAAACACAGTATAACAAGGGGACCAACTTGAAGTAAACACAGTATAACAAGGGGCCCAACTTGTAGTAAACACAGTATAACAAGGGGCCCAACTTGTAGTAAACACAGTATAACAAGGGGGGCAACTTGTAGCAAACACAGTATAACAAGGGGGCCAACTTGAAGCAAACACAGTATAACAAGGGGGGCAACTTGTAGTAAACACAGTATAACAAGGGGGGCAACTTGTAGCAAACACAGTATAACAAGGGGACCAACTTGTAGTAAACACAGTATAACAAGGGGCCCAACTTGTAGTAAACACAGTATAACAAGGGGACCAACTTGAAGTAAACACAGTATAACAAGGGGCCCAACTTGTAGTAAACACAGTATAACAAGGGGACCAACTTGTAGTAAACACAGTATAACAAGGGGGCCAACTTGAAGTAAACACAGTATAACAAGGGGGCCAACTTGAAGCAAACACAGTATAACAAGGGGACCAACTTGAAGTAAACACAGTATAACAAGGGGGCCAACTTGAAGCAAACACAGTATAACAAGGGGGCCAACTTGAAGTAAACACAGTATAACAAGGGGACCAACTTGAAGTAAACACAGTATAAAAAGGGGGCCAACTTGAAGTAAACACTGTATAACAAGGGGGCCAACTTGAAGTAAACACTGTATAACAGGGGGGCCAACTTGAAGTAAACACAGTATAACAAGGGGGCCAACTTAAAGTAAACACAGTATAACAAGGGGGCCAACTTGAAGTAAACACAGTATAACAAGGGGGCCAACTTGAAGTAAACACAGTATAACAAGGGGGCCAACTTGAGGTAAACACAGTATAACAAGGAAGCTAACTTGAAGTAAACACAGTATAACAAGGGGGCCAACTTGAAGCAAACACAGTATAACAAGGGGGCCAACTTGAAGTAAACACAGTATAACAAGGGGCCCAACTTGAAGCAAACACAGTATAACAAGGGGGCCAACTTGAAGTAAACACAGTATAACAAGGGGCCCAACTTGAAGCAAACACAGTATAACAAGGGGCCCAACTTGAAGTAAACACAGTATAACAAGGGGCCCAACTTGTAGTAAACACAGTATAACAAGGGGGCCAACTTGAAGTAAACACTGTATAACAAGGGGGCCAACTTGAAGCAAACACAGTATAACAAGGGGGCCAACTTGAAGCAAACACAGTATAACAAGGGGGCCAACTTGAAGCAAACACAGTATAACAAGGGGGCCAACTTGAAGTAAACACAGTATAACAAGGGGCCCAACTTGAAGTAAACACAGTATAACAAGGGGGCCAACTTGAAGTAAACACAGTATAACAAGGGGGCCAACTTGAAGCAAACACAGTATAACGGGGGCCAACTTGGAGCAAACACAGTATAACAAGGGGGCCAACTTGAAGTAAACATAGTATAACAAGGGGCCCAACTTGAAGCAAACACAGTATAACGGGGGCCAACTTGGAGCAAACACAGTATAACAAGGGGACCAACTTGAAGTAAACATAGTATAACAAGTGGGCCAACTTGAAGCAAACACTGTATAACAAGGGGGCCAACTTGAAGTAAACATAGTATAACAAGGGGCCCAACTTGAAGCAAACACAGTATAACGGGGGCCAACTTGGAGCAAACACAGTATAACAAGGGGGCCAACTTGAAGTAAACACAGTATAACAAGGGGACCAACTTGAAGTAAACACAGTATAACAAGGGGGCCAACTTGGAGCAAACACAGTATAACGGGGGCCAACTTGGAGCAAACACAGTATAACAAGTGGGCCAACTTGAAGCAAACACTGTATAACAAGGGGGCCAACTTGAAGTAAACATAGTATAACAAGGGGCCCAACTTGAAGCAAACACAGTATAACGGGGGCCAACTTGGAGCAAACACAGTATAACAAGGGGGCCAACTTGAAGTAAACACAGTATAACAAGGGGGCCAACTTGAAGTAAACACAGTATAACAAGGGGGCCAACTTGAAGTAAACACTGTATAACAAGGGGGCCAACTTGAAGCAAACACTGTATAACAAGGGGGCCAACTTGAAGCAAACACTGTATAACAAGGGGCCCAACTTGAAGTAAACACAGTATAACAAGGGGCCCAACTTGAAGTAAACACAGTATAACAAGGGGCCCAACTTGTAGTAAACACAGTATAACAAGGGGGCCAACTTGAAGTAAACATAGTATAACAAGGGGCCCAACTTGAAGCAAACACAGTATAACGGGGGCCAACTTGGAGCAAACACAGTATAACAAGGGGGCCAACTTGAAGTAAACACAGTATAACAAGGGGCCCAACTTGTAGTAAACACAGTATAACAAGGGGCCCAACTTGAAGCAAACACAGTATAACAAGTGGGCCAACTTGAAGCAAACACAGTATAACGGGGGCCAACTTGGAGCAAACACAGTATAACAAGGGGACCAACTTGAAGTAAACACAGTATAACAAGGGGGCCAACTTGAAGCAAACACAGTATAACGGGGGCCAACTTGGAGCAAACACAGTATAACAAGGGGACCAACTTGAAGTAAACACAGTATAACAAGGGGGCCAACTTGAAGCAAACACTGTATAACGGGGGCCAACTTGAAGCAAACACTGTATAACGGGGACCAACTTGTAGTAAACACAGTATAACAAGGGGCCCAACTTGTAGTAAACACAGTGTAACAAGGGGGCCAACTTGAAGTAAACACAGTATAACAAGTGGGCCAACTTGAAGCAAACACAGTATAACAAGGGGACCAACTTGAAGTAAACACAGTATAACAAGGGGGCCAACTTGAAGTAAACACAGTATAACAAGTGGGCCAACTTGAAGTAAACACAGTATAACAAGTGGGCCAACTTGAAGCAAACACAGTATAACAAGTGGGCCAACTTGAAGTAAACACAGTATAACAAGGGGGCCAACTTGAAGTAAACATAGTATAACGGGGGCCAACTTGTAGTAAACACAGTATAACAAGGGGGCCAACTTAAAGTAAACATAGTATAACAAGTGGGCCAACTTGAAGTAAACAATACACTGTGTGCAGGCTTTCCATTAAACTCTCTGGCAAAGTATACAAGTAAACATCCAGTTACCATGAAAATGATAAAGTTTACTGTCTGACTCAAGCAATGATAATAGAATTCATGATGGCAATTAGTATACAGGTAGTGAAATGTAGGCCAGGCCATGAGACATACGGTAAGCAGGTAAGCAAAAGTAATAATGTGACACAGGCATGTACGTCACAAAATTATATGTCAGTGAATTTCATTTTTCTGCCTAGAATGCCAAATGCCTCCACAAGCAACTGACAACTTCTCCACATGTGGAGGCCATGACTGTAGCCAATGTCACGGACGAACATAATGTGCCCAACCTCAGAATAGAATCTGGATCTGCTGGGTGACAGTCTTACCAGGGATGCCAAAAGTGAAGTGTGAAAAAAGAGGAAAAGTTTGCAAGGGGCAGCGTATTTCAGATTTATGTCCTTTCAAAAATGGTCCAAATGGCCCGAAATCCACGGAAAATTCACTTCCCTGTCTAGCGATCAACCAACTGAGTCAGCCATGCAGGTTTCATACAATGGGAATGATATCCATACTATAGGAAAGATATAAATCCAAGGCAAAAACAAAGCCATACAAAGAATTAATACACCCAACCAATCATTTATCACCACAACAGTCGTCATACAAAAGCCTACAGTTAATCAGTACTCCTTATCTTATGGCACATCAAATACAGATAAGTGAAATCTGTTAACAGACAAATGAATATAAACATGATATAGGATAACCAAGTTTTGTAAATGTAACCTTGAATACATGACAGGTACCAGTATTTGAAGAGGCAAAAGAGTTCCAGTGTTTATTTTCATTGCAAAGTAAACATCCATTGAACTTAAGACTTCAAGATAATACACAGTCCAACAAAAACATTCTGAAAGGCGAAACTTGATATCTTACCCAGAACGAAATTCTTTGAAACTTTTCTTTTTAGAATTGTCAGTGAAAAAATAATTTCTTACAAACTGTTCAATCTCAGGATTCCTATAAGAAATGTGTTGTGACAGATTTAGAAGAAACGTTTGTAAGCAGTTCATTTAAACTTTGCTTTCCAAGTTGTTATCAAGGTAACATGGTCATCAAAATGATCATCAAATTTATGTGAACAGCCTCAGCATAACAGCTTTGGTACAGTCTTTGATGGTCTTCTACTCACTTTATAACCAAGGGTTCTATTTCACCCTGGAGTTGACCCTTTGATCCCTGATATTTCCAAAAAGCCACATTTTGACCCTCAGAAATCTGGCTGAAGGGTCAATGTTTCTCTGAATTATAGGTTATTTGGCTATATAAGGGTAAAATCCAGTCAAAAATTATCAAACTGACCCTGGAGATCCAGCCCCTAGTGGAACCCCTGAATACAGAATATTGTCAGGTTTTAAGTCACATAAATAGTCAGAGTCGTGTAGTGACTATTCCAGCTATTACATAGGAGGAAATCCTGGATAGAACCAACGACCTTCTGTAAGTTCGCTGGACGGCTTCCTAACTAACAAATTCTATATCCCCGGAACCCGCAGCGTTGTTAGGCAAGTGATTTGAAGTAACCACTCAACCATGGAGGCCCCATTTTCAGATATTTAACTGTTACACTTTTAGAGCAAAACCTCACTTAAAGAACACCTTAATAATAATGCCACCTCATTATAAAGAATAAATTTTCAAGCCCATGTTCACTGTTTTGCTCTTGATTCAACCTCAATATTAAGACCACCTCAGTAACTTTGAATAAGAAGACCAGTTTTCAAGGGTCCCAAGGGTGGTCTCATTATTGAATTTTTACTGCACAAGTAATTATAAGAAAAGCAGTATAATCCAGGTTTTATAGCATCAGAGGATTGTTCAAGTAATCAATGGGAGACATTAAATGAGTACATAAATTAAACAAATGGATGAAACCAGTGGTGAGACAAGTACTGAAAAAAAACCATCCAATTGTTTCTTAAGAAATTAAGCAAAATCTATAGGGTAGAATTTTACCAATTTTCAATGCAGATAACAAGCAGTATGAAGTGCGGATGGAACGTTTGGTGCAAAGTATCATCACTGGAGTTTCACCAGAAAATGACAAACAATAAGAACCATAACCCCAGGATATATCACGCAAAGTGCATTCCACACTTATAAAATATTTATACAGATATAAAATGCTATCTTAGTGCTGTTAATTCAAAATTAGATGAGAATATTATTGTTGTGTATACATGCTAATTCTATTGGGTCGATATTTTACAAAACATGTTTTCATTGGCTTAACTCAAAGTTTGTTTACAACCGTAAATACAACGGACTAAACCACCTATTTTTATGATTTTCCATGAAATACGTATTTTGATGTTACGCTTTCTTACAGTCTACTATAAATTGTTATACATAATCCTAGTTACAATATTTTTGCACCGAATACTTGATATATTCATATTGGATTATATTTTCCCGTTTCCTCAAGATATGAGAAATCTTAGATTATTGTTTTTACGCTTGTCATTACCCAGAATACTTAGCGATTCTTAAGGTCTGTATTTACGCATATCCTGATTCAAGGTATCATTTTTCAATCTCAGTTTCCATCATGTATTATTCATACAAAATTAACATCTTAGATACAAGACTACAATATTAACAGATGAACAAAAACTTTCATGAATAATATTATCTCTTTCATATCAAGATGAGAAGGCGTGAAATGAAACTTAGGGAGGCAATTACAAAAAACTTACTAACAGTCAAAAATAGAAATATATGGCAACAAGACCACAGGGGCACAAATCACAATTCCACCTCAGAGCACAAAAGAACAAAAACAAATCAGTGTAACCCAAAGTAATACTTTCTACAGAAACAATAACAGCCGACTGTATGACTTATACTCGGGTCATTTATCAAGAGAGGGAGAGCATAGGATTAAAATATGGAAATTTGGGAATAAATCTTAAAAATCAAAAGACTTAAGCCTGTTATTTTTCTCAACATTTTATTCAAAATAAATGTGCATCACTTATTTTCTTACAAAATTTCACTTTATTTATTATTTTATGAGAGACATACCAAATATGGACTTTTGAGACCAGTCTCAAAATGCAGCCAAGCCATTGGTCAATTTGAATTATGGACTTTGAAACAACCAATCAGTGTGCCGAGACTGGTGCCAAAGTTCATATGAATAACCACAGACCCTTGGGACCATCCGCTCTTGACCACATTAAGATAAGCGTCTCCTGCAGCAGTTCTTTGCCGAAATTCTTGCACCTTTGGTCACAGGCCCCTGTGAGCTCTGAGAAATTTTCTGGTAAAGCAATAACACTACCTGAGAATCATCGCTTTTTGATATTTTTTACAAAGAATACAGAGCACCTATCATTCACCACTAGAAGGTACATGAATGAATTGAGTATACATTTCCCACAAATACCTGTGATAATTACTGAAAATCGCTTCTATTTATAGCACATGGAATTCCTGAACAAAGAGGGAGGTTGATAATGATTTGCCATACAATTTTGTTCAACAATAGTTCACAGAGAGTCCATTTCAAGGAGGCCAGTTGGCAATATCAGGTCATGGGTTTGATCCCTAAGCAAGGGGTACTGTGCTTGAGACAACTGGATTATTATAAATGAAGCACTGCTGAGAAACAGTGCAAAATCAATGAATCAACATAGCTACAGCTAAGCCTCACCTCAAGACCACCTTAATATAAAGTACACAGTTTTCAAGTCCATTTTCAGTGTTTTGCTCTTTATTCTATCTCAATATTAAGACCAGTTTTCAATGGTCCCAAGGGTGGTCTTATTATCGAGGTTTTTCTGCATTTTGTTTTGCCTTCACATCGTTGGTATGGCAATCAGTTGACCTAATCAGTTTTCTTGCAATTAATTATCAACCAGTACTAACTTGCCCTTCCTCAAGCAGCTGAAAACTTTCCAAAAGGACAAATGACCCTAGGCAAATGTCGTGGAAGGACCTGACCTGCCCAACCCGGGCATTGAACCCGCACCTTCCAGGTGACATCCTAGCACATTAACCATGGAGCTAAACAGTCAGGCTCAAACTAGTTACGTCATATACTGAATGTCATTGTTCCTGTTATCAACCTTTTACAGCATCCTGGTCATTTTTCCCTCCAAGACTTTCTGTCGTCTGCTGGGAACATTCTTTTTGCGCCCAACCCATTCATTTTATATTTTTTTATTTAAATAAGCAGAAACAGCATGTAGTATTTACAGTCTTGAAAATAATGACAAATATGTAGTACTAAATCAGCTACTCCTAAGATTACCAGCACTATTATTAGGAGTTTATTTCCTTAATTCAATGATGAAAGATGTTCATTAGAAATTTTATTTTGAATAATACATGGTTTCGAATAGTTTCAATTCGATATGTCTAAGAAGAAACATAGGGACCCGACAAGTATTTCCAATGATACCATGTATTCCGATAGAACGTTATGGACTAAACGAGATCCGACTGTATATACCGAATTTATTTAAGCTAATTGTGATGAAAGCATTGTGCTCATTCCAATTACCCTTTAATAGGTTGCTAGGAAACGCAGGGCTCGAAATTTTAAGTATACATGTATATGAATTTCAATCATTATAACACAATGTGAATGATGTCTTAAAAGTGTTCTTGTACATGTTCTAAGCTTCCAACTTCTGATACTGGGAAACTTGTACTCTGTACTTGTGATGTAAAGTACTGGAAGGACATTTCCCACTTGAAAACCACAATTGAAACCGCAATTGAAATACATACGTACAATGTAAAAATCAAGTCCTTATTAGTAGTGATGACATTGGTCTATGTAATTCGATAGTACCTATTTCCTTTCCATTTCCTATTTCTCCTTATCTGATGGTACTATACCAATGATACATACTGATAATAATTATTTGCACATTTCACTGTTTCCACAATTTTCTAATCCGACAATGAGAACCTAACAATTCAACAGTAGTTTTGCACTTTAGGTGTGTTTTTAAGCTTAAGAACCTTGGAGTTGGACCAGGGCTCTAGAAATATTTTTCAACATGTCCGGGACTAATGGAAATGTTATTTTTGACTTGTCCAACACAGAAAGCTAGTTGTCTGAGAATAGCGGTCAATTTAGTAACAAATAAACATACACAATGATAGCTCCTCAATCTTAAATTAATAATCACATTTGTGTGTTTGTGGGATTCTAAGGTTTGACTTACAACTGACCAATCGCTGATGTTGGTTAGCTTTAAAAACAGACATTACTACCGCAAACCATAAATGTCACGTTTAAAAAAACCATTTAATGAATATTAATTATTTGACCTAGTAAAAATGTGAACCGTATACACTAGTACATGTACGTTAAAATACTTCTATACATACGTACCTTTCGGATCACTAGATCATGACCTAATTTTTAACAAGCAGGCTTAAGTTTTCGTTTTAAATGACTTCTTATCAAAATAATCCGCCAAGGTTTTGTCAATGATTTTGATCAGTGCCTTGAGCATTTATTTATCATGAACAGAAAAACCGCTTGCGCCGCTCACATGACATAATGAGGGTTGGCACAGAATTATTGTAACTCGGTCTTGATAAATAGAAATAGTTCCAAAATTTTGGCAACAACCCTCTTAATTAAAGATATCTTGTATCATTAAGCAAGCACCCATCATAAGACCTAACCACAGTCCCTCCGCCATTTTTCCCAGGGGGATAATCTTGCCAAATATGCCCTATGATTTCAACTAAGGAACATTTGTCTGAATATGCCCTATGAATAGTATGACTTGCAACTAAGGAACATTTTGTCCGAATATACCCAGAATGAATAGTATGACTTGCAACTAAGAGACATTTTGTCCGAATATCACCTATAACTTGCAACTAAGGAAATTTGTCCGAATATCACCTATAACTTGCAACTAAGGAAATTTGTCCGAATATCACCTATAACTTGCAACTAAGGAAATTTGTCCGAATATCACCTATAACTTGCAACTAAGAGACATTTTGTATAATATCACCTATAACTTGCAACTAAGGAAATTTGTCCGAATATCACCTATAACTTGCAACTAAGAGACATTTTGTATAATATCACCTTTAACTTGCAACTAAGGGACATTTTGTCTAATATCACCTATAACTTGCAACTAAGGGACATTTTGTCTAATATCACCTATAACTTGCAACTAAGGGACATTTTGTCTAATATCACCTATAACTTGCAACTAAGGGACATTTTGTCTAATATCACCTATAACTTGCAACTAAGAGACATTTTGTCTAATATCACCTATGACTTGCAACTAAGGGACATTTTGTCTAATATCACCTATGACTTGCAACTAAGGGACATTTTGTCTAATATCACTTATGACTTGCAACTAAGAGACATTTTGTCTAATATCACCTATAACTTGCAACTAAGAGACATTTTGTCTAATATCACCTATGACTTGCAACTAAGGGACATTTTGTCTAATATCACCTATAACTTGCAACTAAGGGACATTTTGTCTAATATCACTTATGACTTGCAACTAAGGAAATTTTATTCCCAATATCACCTATAACTTGCAATTAAGGGACATTTTGTCTAATATCACCTATGACTTGCAACTAAGGAAATTTTATTCCCAATATGCCCTATGACTTGCAACTAAAACTATTGCAAGCATATTTGATTTTTACCACTTTCTCTTCAGTGTGTTCTGAACAAAGTGATGCTGACAATTCATACTTCACAATTGTGACAGAACGTACCGTCTAACACATACACTAAGGTGTAAATATGTTGTCACATGTTCAACAAATGTAATGGTAAAATTTTTTACCCTGCAAGCCTGTGATATTAATTTGTTGACATTCTACAGTGCTCTACACATGTACAAAATGATTATTAAAGTAGTAAATATTCGTGAAACACTCGCATATCGAGGGTTCAGCGCAAGACTATACTAACTCCTATATAAATACATAAAAGTTGGTATAGTCTTGCGCTGAACCCTCGATATATGTAAAATTAATAGCACAAGCCCCCCCCCACAAAGTATAGAACACAGAACTAGAGCACTTCAAACAGTAAATATATGGCAACAAGTGACTACATCATTAGTACAGTTGATATTTCATTGTGACATTTACGAACTAATTTAAATAGACAAGTCCAACCAATGAATTTATCATATGAATATACATTACCTGCGTTATAGTACATAATACGTACACAGATTTTATCAACCTATCATAGCCTTGTCAATGATAGTTAGGTTTATCTAACTTGGCTACATTTGTCATCATCGGAATGTACAGGTATTGGGTCATACTGGCAGGGACAACCATACCACAATACAGGGTTTGTTTGGGCTATTATGGGAATTGGGAATTTTTGCTTATTACACATAGAAATGAGGGGAAAAGTCTAGAAATTACTGCAAAATTTTAGGAATAAAGTAAAGGATGTAGATAATCAACGCTTGCTACTTATATAAACTGCCAGTTAGAGAAAAGCCTCTTTGTCAAATTTTGACTACCGACTTTCTTCAGATTTATTGGGAATTTTTGCATTCAAATTGCTCATTCAGTCAGAATCCCAAGGGTCAAAATGTGTTTTTTTTATGGAAATTCCAGGGGTCAAAGTGTCAACTCCTGTTCAAATGGAGCCCCTGTTACCTACCTCTCTGCCCACCTACATTTTGCCAGGTAGGGTTATGCTAAACAAAAAACTTCTCAAGGATGACCTAATTTATGACAGACAAACCAGAGATTGGATGCATCTGATAACTAACAAGTGTCCAATTAACAGAATTAATTCATAATCACATGAAGAAAGATGTGAGTTAATGAAGTTATCAAAATACTTAGGGTAAATAAACAGCACATGATACAGAATGTAGTACACAAGATATAAACTAGCCCCAGATAAACTAGCACCCTCCTTCAACATACCAGAACAATCTGAGGCCATTCATTAACTCGGATTTATTTTACAACTTATCTCCATGCCTTCCAAATGTATATACTATAGTGACCCCGCCAGGCCTTCCAAACTTTTGGGTGGAAACCCTGATTTAATACACAAGATAGCAGACCATGCTATTGTTGGCCATTGTAGTGGCCCCACATCAGATTTCATAAAACAAACATTTTTAAGAAATCTAGAGAAGATCTAGGCAAGATGAAAAGAACAGAGTTTGTATTTGAATAATTATATTGAACAAGTTCAACGTTGACTAATGCCTGCAATGGCTGCTATAAAGGCATTAGATTTATCAATTTCAACATGCAGAATAAATCTGCATCATCTTTTTGCACCTTCTGCAAATCAGGTAGTTGGACTGAAATCAATGTTTAAGTATTCCCAGCATATTGTATTGTAGACAGTATCAATCTATTACAAACCAGAATGAAAATTCACAGAAAAAAATTGGAGCAAATTTTGAAAACAGACTAAAAACAGCACACCCATTTTGCAGGGAGGAGAGGGGGGTGTGGGGGGATGTAAGGAATCTTCAAAACTCATAAGGATCTTATACCATTACACAAAAGGACAACTTTTACAAACATCGGATCAAACTTTCATTGCACACACTTTCATCCCAGAAAGAGATAATCAGCAGCCAAGAGGAAGATTCCCACATTGGCTGATAAAATTCTCACCTCTGTTAAGTTGTAACTGTACACAAGTTTCTAATTGGTGAAAATCAGTGGAAGTAGAAACGTCTCGACTCAAACCGCAGCCAACTATGCAGTAATTAAACAAGGATAGACTTAACAGCAATGTACATGAACATAGTTACAATAGGATGAAATCTTTTATTCACAGGCAAATTAAGGCGAAAAGTTAAGACAGTCGTAAATAAACTATAAATTGCACAAAGCCCAATAAAAGCAATCATGACTAACTAAGTAATTGCAGCCTTAGTTCAGATGGTTTGCTAAGTATCCAGACACTGTTATGTCTCAAGTAATAGTTCCTCTCAGAACACAAAGACACTCAAAACTAGGAGGCAACAGAAAAGAATAGAACTAAACTGACATGAGCAACACTACTGAACAACAAAGACCATTCAAACTTCAGAGTGTATTGCCCGATAAGAATCTAAAAGAATCCAATTTTTTTTGTCCAATTAGCCTTATATACAAACACAAAGACTCTGTAGGAATAAAATCCAACTATAAAATAATGTAGCAATAAAGAATATGGCACAAGGTACATGAACAAAAATCGACAATAAAATTACGAGAGAACAGAAAAATTTTGTCAAGTAAAAATACAATACTCTTCATTTCCACTTATCAGTTTTACACCGATTGTGAAACAAAATAAATCCCTCTCTATGACACCTCTCTGGGATACTAACCAGTACTCCTGCCTATTCAGGGACCTCAAAGTTCAAAGTTTAACCTTGCCAGAGACCAGATTCGAACTCGCAACCTTTAGATCAGATGTCAGCCGCTTTACCCATCGACCAATTTCAAATAGTGGAACCCCAGTTTAATACCTCAAATTTTAGTCTAACCGAATTCATTTTTGCTAAAGCACATATTATGCACCAAATACAAATATATATAGGAGACTTTTGGAGAGAAAACGTTCGTAATCACTGAATCATATTGGGCTTATTTATCACACTTGGCCATAGTGAAAGCTCGAGGAAAATGGTAATGAGCATAAATCAATCATTTCTGATTTAAATGACAGAAAAAATATTCATAATTCATTAAAAACCATGCCAACCTACGTATATTGCTAGTACCTGCAATATTTTCAATTAGTAAATGAGTCTTAGCTGCATTCCATTTTAGGACTTAAATGTTTTCTTTTTTACAGAAGAAATTAATACAGTAAAACCTCACTTAAAGACCACCTCAATAACTTGAATAAGAAGACCAGTTGTCAAGGGTCCCAATGGTGGTCTTATTATTGAGGTTTTACTGTATACATGCTTTAAAAATTGTTTTATAGAAACAAGCCCCACTCATTCAAAATACGGTATATTCTGTGACAACAAATACAGAAGTACTTCACAGTCACACTTAAGTTACTATGTCAACATGAAATATCTCTCTATGGGATTGAATTCAATTTATCATTCTTTATTAAAAACACAAACATTTCTTGATTTAAATACCACGTAGAGAAGTTATCATTTTTCTTCAGTGAACAAATTGAAATACTTATCATCAATACAATGAATATTTAAAGTGCTACCTAGCGGAGACAGCCATTGTATTTCGACTACTTCAAAATCGTACGGTATCTTAGAGCTAATAAATGTAAATAAGCAACGTCGACAAATCAAAGGACGTTGGTATCCTTTAACAGACAAAACTATTGTTTACATTATGGCTCAAGTAAACCGAATAATTAATCTCGGTTACAGTCTCATAGTTTTGCGTATAACTATATTCTGTATACAACAACGACCGAAGCTTACCTACATACCATTTAAGTTATAACTCGACACAAAGTTTATGTAAATATTGTTGTATCCATACGATTCAAGGGTTTACTGCGAGACAATTCTAACTGACCCCTAACCAAAACCTGAGTTACCATAACTTAACATCAAACACTTGATTAATTATTGTTAGATATTAAAATAACTTATCTATTCAGCAAAAACTGAATGGCTGATATAGTTACAGGCACAGCTGAGATGGTCAGATTTCTACATTGACACTGTAGCAAGTTTTGTATAACTGGAAACCAGAAGCTGTTTCATTATTACATCAAATATATGAAAAAATTATGATCAGTGTTACAAAATCAAAGTTTAATCAAGACTCACAAAGCAAGGCTTGACACCCATTAAAACAATACTTGATATTCCGAGGGTTTTACACAAAACTTAGCAAGTAAATTCAAGGGTTCCATTTGACCAGGGAGTTGACCCTTTGAGTTTGACCCCTGGAATTTCCAAAAAAACACATTTCGACCCTCAGGATTTTGACTGAAGGAGAAATTGCTTATAGTAAAACTAAATTCCCTTTTTTTACCAGACCCAATGAATGTTTACCAGACCTGGCAGTGGTCAGACAGGTTTTGCTATTCTGCTATCACAAGTAGAATTCAGTAAGTGCAGGTACATGGTCGCCAGTAATGCCCGGGAAAACGGTAAAAAAATCTTGCTAGCCTAGGTCAGGATCAGAACCGGATGTCACAACAAGAAGCTGGATATCATGTCTTATACATAAATACCCAACAAAACAGAATACAATTTAATCACATATTTACTTTCATATGTACAGATTTTTTGTGCTAATTTTACTGCCGAATATAGGCTATTTCCCTTCACCAAAATGTGTTCATTTTTTCCCAATTCTTTGTTCATTTCCCCCTCCCTCTGACTGAATTTCTTTTTATTAAGTCAGATTTTAGTGTATTTAAAAGACCATTGCCTAGAATCTTTGCTCCTACATCACCTCATATATAATACAAACACCAGCCACAGCTGAAAAGTTATTTCTATAAGCAAAACAACCATTTCCTTATTTTCTCAAATTTGGGATTCTCGCGCCTAGTTTCCCAATTGTAAAGGCACAGGCAGTAAAAGTATTTTCAAATAAAATCGCTGATATACCTTCAAGATTCTTGTCAGATGAAGATGCCTTCCTGCGGACCCAGCCAAGAAACTTACGGAACTGTCTAACCAGCCCCTTCCAAACACTGGTTCCATCATCCAAGTGAATGTATCCCTTTGACATAATGAATTTCCCTTTCGTACAAAATACCCTTAATTGTAAATTCCTTATATTTGACAACTATAGAGAATTAATCAGTTCTTTGTAACCATATAAATTTCATTTTATGTCCAATATTATGTTCAGAATAACGAGTAATCAATGTTTTTAGTGAAGCAAAACAAATTTATATGTGTTCGATGTTTAATTAATTATATAAATCGGATATGCGATAACAATTATGATATCAGCATAAAATACAAGTAAATAAATATTGCATGTTTATAACTACAGCAAATTATTGCTCGGTAAATACTTTACATGTATTTGATACCCGTCACAAATGTTTGTTCTGGTAAAAAAAAAACGTGATCATTTTCAGTTTCAAATAAAAAACAGCTAAAATATAAGTCCAACACCATAATACTTCATGAAATATACATAGTCATGTGATCAATTTCTACAAGAAAACGTAGGATGTGGCAGAGTAGTATAAAACCCTTATTAAACGTATAAACAACAATAAGTGTAAATTAATCCAATTAAATCAGAATAAATAGTTAGTGGATGATCTAATTGGGACTTTTCAATTTTACAAATATAACAATGAAGACTACTAACCAACCAATCAAAGAAGATCGGATGATTTGTTATAGATTTGGACCGAGATATTTCTACTTATAATCAACGGTAATCATTTTTTATCTTATCAAAAACAATGTAAAATGGTGTCCCAAACAGTTTGAATTACGTGAGAAATTTTGGATATTAATATCAATTATCATACATATATCTATGTCACACAGGAGTGCTTGTGTCAGTGTGATTAACTAATATTGAATAAAGAATTCATGTTTACCATCAACGCTATCAAATATACGACAGATAATATTAATCTTTGTGACTTAAAAATAGAAATATATCTTTAACGTCAGCATAATTTTTTTCTATGTTGATAATTTTTTTTAGTTTCATAGTCATGAATACTTTTCTAATGCATATTGTATTTGAATCACTCCACAGTAGGACGGGGTTGATTAATCAAAATCTGAAAACTTCACCAATCTGAATTAAACTTCCCCACTTCCAATAAGGAAAATATAGTGAAAGTTTTGTGAACCAAACTTTACCAGTCACAAGAACTGACAGACAGGAAATATTACCCGTCCTGTGTGAATTTTACCGAAAGGACCGTTGTCTTCTGGAACAACTGGTGTATATGTTTTCCACATTTCCACAACAAGGGGTTCCACTAGGTGCTGAATCTCAAGGGTCATTTTGATAATATTTGACCGGATTGTACCATTTTATACTTACAGCCATATTATATTCAATATAATTTAATGTATTTCTCCATTTGCATCTTTGTAAAAATACATTTCAAGCGGTTCCACTAGGGGCTGAATATCACGGGTCATGTGGATAGTTTTTCAACAGATTTTACCATTTAATAGCCAAATAACCTACAACTTAGAGAAAGATTTACCCTTCAGTCAGAAACCTTGGGTTACAATAAGGCTTTTCGGAAATTCCTGGTGTCAAGGGTCAAACGGAACCTCTGCTCAACACATATATAGGAATCAGCGATCATTTACATCAGATGTGCCAGGAAAATCACCATATCTACAAATTGGGATAGTCTTTATAAACCCTAGGTGCAATACCAAGCCGTTAGCAATAGCAGTCTCTTGCATAGTTACTCGTTGTTACATAACAATACTAACTACTACAACAAAAGCTTTCTCCTATAAAAGTTTAAACCAAACCATTAAGGATATATAAACCAACATACATGTATTTATTGGGAGGTGTTGAAGGATGGAAATATTAGGTATACCAAACACTGTTGTATAATTTCAAGGTGGTGTCACATCAAAGGCAGAACAGGGTTTTATTGCTATTTATGTCGCATTAAGTGCCAAGCCATGAAAGGAGATGAAAAAGATGGTGTATAACACGTAATACCAACTTAAAAGTTAGTAAAACATACATTGTAACACATATTCTATACAGTATACATCGGAGGTAGTCAACCCTGAGATCTACATTGTCCCTTTGTTGTTCACAGTAACTGTTGGATTATGGGTAAAGTTTAAACTTTATTGTAAATTCTGCAGCTAAGATCATCAGAAAGAAGGAAGTATTTTTTTGTTGTAAAAGGAAAATTATTTTTGGCAAGCCAAGTACATGTAGTGATGTACAATCACATTCACATTAATTTAATGATTAAGAGCACATAAGATTCATTCACGATCAAGGAAGTAAAAACTAACCCTTAACATTCTACGAATGTGGACGTTTTATTTTACAACCAAGGTGTCAAACAGAATATGTCTATATTATCCTCAATCTTTTGTTGCTAAACAACAGAAATGTGTGATGAATAGAATGACAAAACACATACTTCTCTATCACTGCTAAATTCCTTCATAACTATGATAGACGAAGTATTGTATTTTATGATAATATGGCGATTATGCAATTGAACAAAACAATGCAGTATACTTTATTAATTGACGTACACTGAGCAATAGACAGTGATCATTGAGCGCAAGATAGTGAATGGTATGTACATTAAGAGTATATCAGTCTGGAGAATACAGAATTCAGTAAATAATGAATAAAAAAAGATCCATGGTAAAAAATGGTAAAAATATAATGATGAATACACTTTGTAGTAATGCACAGATTACAGTTGAGAAAAGCAACCTCTTAAAAACTATAAATTGATACTATATAATATTGGAATGTGACTAAAAGTTGTAACTGATTCATAACAATTCAAAACTAACAATTTGCCTGTTTTTCTGTGAAATGTTAAGAAGTTGGTCCAATGGTTTGAAGCTATGACTTTCCACCCCTATACACCAGATTCAGAAAAAGGTATGACTGACAGGGGCAATATTCAGATAGTTTTCAATGTTCGTGACACAATAGTACCATGTTTTCCAACTAATTCTGATGTTTCACAGCCCATGGTGGTTGAGCCTCAAATGTAAAGACTTAAGAGGGGGGAGATGAAGTGATGCAAGGTTATATGGCCACCTGGTCACACTGTAGATCATCAGTCAATGATAGTGTCGAGTTGGTCATGGGTTCGAGTCCCAGATCTGAGATCAGGCAGAATTTTGCCACATAATATTATTATGTACTTTTAATATTGTCATAGATCTTGAATGTTGTGGATACAGGTTAGTGCTAAATAGGTTAAAATGATATGGAAGACTGCATCCAAAAGTGTTGCACAATGCTCATATCATAATATATAAATAAAGTTCATCATTGTAGGTAATGATGTGTGTAAATATGAGAGATAAATCCCATGTACATTTTACACAAGATCATAAGCTTTCCCTCAACTTAAGTGTAACGCAAGCTATCTGTTCAGCATTTCCACAAGTGACAAGAATATTTTGTTCAATTTTGAAGACAAAAGAGCAACACTACGGCATCGAATGCAATTTCTTTTTTCATTATCAAGGTAACAAACAAGTGTCAGATTATTTCTACAAATAAATCGTCGTAACTTCTTCAACTTCGAAGATGGACGATTGCCAAATCTCGGTGAACCGACTTGTGTTTACCTATCGCGTTCGTAAAACCTGCAAGTTAACACATTCGACTAAGATTTTGGTCTAAAACTACCAGAATAACAACCAAACACGGCCTTGATATCTATTATATAAATCGTTTTGATGCTATTAGCGGTGATGTCTTCATTACGTTACACGTATATGCGTGGTATTACACAAATTTGGCAACAAAATAATGGTGGTGGACATATTTCTGAGTAACCTTGACCCTACCCAAATCTCACATGTAAATAATCGATTAATATGTAAACAAACACATAATTTTGTATTTTAACATCATTTTTTGGCTACAAATATGTACAAAGTACAATAAATAGACGTTATCAGGTCGAATTATGCAAAGACGCGAAAATAAATTTGACAGGTGGCGAACTACTTTCTGTGGCGGACGTATTTAACCAAGTATTTTTCGCCATTTTCATGCTCCGTAAATATCTTTTTGCTTACCTTTTTCCGTCGAAGGAAATGTGTTATGCTGTTCGTCATCGCGCGAAACTTGAGTTATAATGGACGGTGCGTCCATTTATATGTCCAAAAGCCTTTTAAATCCGTGGTTTTATTTTAGCCATTAGTCCGATTAAAAGAAACTAACTTTAGTACATAGCAATATGGAGCACCTCATCACTGCTGTTATGTGTATTACTACACTGTTTCTAGCCATTATGAATATTAATTAGGTCAAATGTAGTGCCCGCGACCTACATTGGTTTCCCGCCAATATTACGAAGTGAAAGTAAACCAATTTACGAATTATTTACTCGTATTTATGCAGCGTGAGAAAACTCTGTCAGGCTACGAACTTTATGTTAGTCATATCAGTATATTTGGAAATTACGCAAATTACATGAGCGAACATCGTGCACCGACTCTATCTTTGAGTGGAATCAATCCAGATATATATTGAATCGTGCTGCGGGAGCCTACATGTATATTGCCGATGTTGAATCCAATAATAGTGCATACATCTAAACTAAATACAGAACTAGATCTAATAGAGTTTATACATGTAACTTCCACCGATTTTTGTTCGTTTATCTTATTACGAATATTTTTAATTTTCAAGACAATAGGGGCATTTAGCGTTACAGTTTTAAAAGTTTTTTATTTATAGGTTTCTATAATAAACAACGAAATTTTAGTCATACAGCTCTCTAGACGCGTGCTAAATGAAGCATAATGACGTATGTACAATGATGTATGCATTTTAGTCATTCATTCGCGTGTAAGTACTAAAGTAATTGAAAATAATGTAAGAACTTGGCAGAAATGGAAAATAGTCGAGATCTGTTCAATGATTATAGCTAAGCGAAATTGCTTGATAATAGATCTAATACATTACATAGTTCGTATGGGATCTAGGTCTAATTTGTGATATGAAGTCCAGTTTTTAAACCTTTTTTAATAAAATGTTTCCGGAGGCATAGTTATACTTTCAGTCAATCACTGCAAAACGTAGAACTTGCCTGGTCAGCCGTACGCAATCTGTTGGATTTAGTACTAATAAATAATTCAAAAGCTCGAGAAGGCATTAAAATGGTTTGACAATTGTAAAAGGAGCATTATTTCACGTCATGAAAATGCATTTGATCAACGTGTGTTACATGATAACTTTTTACTAAACTGTTTTGTGCACAACAAGCTTAGTATCCACCAAGACTTGTTTATTTCCTGATTCATACCTGGTATGGCTTCAAAATTTAATAAATGGTGTTTTCAGCATGTTTTGCTAACAATTAATGTAACTATACTAGGGTACTCTACTAGGGTACTCTGCACACATTTCTGTCTGTAAATGGTGGCTGAATAATGTACATTTACTAGCCAAGATTGTCAATTGCGAGTGGTACAGGCAAAGTTTAGTCAAATATACAGCCAGTGCCAGAATTTTCATTTAAATTGATCAAATTGTTGTAAATTTGATGTGAGCATTTGACTTTTTCCCCTTTGTCTGGAAACAAAATCAGAGAAATGTTTTGTTTTGATAATCAAGGGGAACAACTCCAAACAATAGAAGTGTGGTGTATTAATGCAAGGGAGGTAATTACCACTGAATAAAATAGGCAAAAATACTTATAAGCCTCTTGTACATATCTTTTTGTGTTTTAATTGATGTTTCTTGTTAAGCTGGTCTTGTTGTCAAATTTAATTAATTTATTGTGATGTCATATTTCATTAATATTTTATCATACTAATTCTATACCTAACAAGTTGTTATTGTTGTTGTTCAACATTTGACATTTAGTTTTAATATTGCTAAAATATCTGTTCATTAGCTGACATATGTCAATTAAGTAAATCAGCTTTTAGTTTCATGCTTATTTCCATATATTGAATTTTATCAATTTCATATCAAGCCATATTTTCATGGCATGTGACAAACTTTCTTTGTGATATATAATCACTTATTGTTGAATAATGAAAGGTTGAAACTGTAATATAATTATTTGTGATTGCTTAATCATTAAGAGTTCAGACTGTCTTTTCTTCTGATAAGACTTACTCAATATGTCAACATACATTTATCTTGACTAGGTATATAAGTATTGGAAGTTTTTAGTAAAGAGATAATTTATTAAGACAGAATAATAAGAATATCACTTTGTGTGAAATTACTTTGTGTTAAAGTTTGGAAAATAATACATGTGTATTTTGTGTACCTAATTAACTTTGTTGAATAGACATTTCCTATCTTAGTGAACAAATCTATATAATTGTTATTTGACAGCAATAAAAAATCTCACAAGTGTTAGAACTTCATTTAATGTTAACAACAGGGCATAGATACTAGACATCAGCATCATCTAGGGAGCGTATAGAGATGGTGTCTACTTGTACCAGACACAGTGCTGTAACATGTGACACAACACCATTCCCAGTCACATCAACCTGACACCAGGTCCTTCAATCCTTGTACCACCCCTATAATGCCAGACATTGGCAAGGGAGCCTCTAGTACTATTAGAGTATAGCTATACATGTAAATAATATGCCTCGTCTTCCATGCCATAAAAATCAATAAAGAAATAGTCTTCAATTCCATGTACAGTCACACAGCTAAAAGTAAACTCCTAATTAGCTGAAAATCAGATTAAATGAAGATTACATTACAATATAAAATCTCTTTTCCAATGGATGAGCATACTACTAGCAATATCCCTCCATTATCTGTGTCTTACAGGCATCTAGTATCAAAATCCCGATATAGAAAGATTAAGTGATTCAAAGGAAACAAGCTCTTAGTTAATTAGATCTCACTACCTGAAAAAGTCTCAGAAAATAAAATGTATTCTATAATTCAATAACCATGGATTTATAAAAGATATCGATGCAAATTAATTTACATGTACCAGTATGTTGCTTGAGGCTGCAATAGAATTATTTTTCTAGAAGAGGGAGGTAATGTTTTAGGTGCAGACAAGGAGAAACTTTGTGTTTCGTGAAGTTTCCAGTTTAATATCTCCAAATTCTCAACAGAATGTAAATAATGCTTAGTCATAAATATGAGAAAATCATTGGTAATTGCCTTTAAACAGATGTACTCTACAACACTGCAGTGTCATTTTTTTGCATTTTTCCCAAAACCATGTATACATGCGTCCAACATAAGTTTTTTCTATCCTAACCTACGCATTGTTAGCGTTTACATAGGAATAAGATACATCAGATCAATGTTTTGCAGTTTATGGAAACTTTGAAGAAACATTATAATGCAGTGTTTGAGAGTATGTCTGTATGAAGACATTAACATGCCATTTTCCTACTCAAATTTCTACAAATATTACTTGGCATCAAAGACCTAAATTTCAGGTTTTTGTTAGCATGTCAAACCTACGTAATGAAACCACCCTTAGGATCATTGAACACTGGTCTTAATATTAAGGTGGGATAAAGAGCAACACAGTGAAAATGAATTTTTTAATTGTTGTTTATTCATTTGACCCATATAAAAGAGATATGCACTTCTCAGACAGGTTTTGTTCTTGAACGAGTATCACGTTACTGTCTCATATCAAGCTTGCCTTAATGAAAATTCTAAATTTGTGACATTTATTTAGTGACAACCAATACTGTACAATGTTAGGAATGTGAAACATTAGACATGCGCGGATCCAGCAGTTTATGCTGGGGGGTGGGAGGTCACAGCAGTTTGCGCTGGGGGGTGGGAGGTCAGGCGGGGGTCCAGCTACTGGTAAGACAGTGGATCTAAGTCAGACTTTTTGTAAGAAGTAAAAAAAGTAAATGTTTATGATGAAGCATATAATCTTTTCTTTATTATAAATTTTGCAGTAAAACACAAAATTTCAAGGCAATAACAAGATTATCTCCACTACTTCAACACTCAGAGTTTCAGTTATCTCAGCAACATTTCAATGTCTGTTTGATCTTGTTCATCAGAAGGAGAATAATCAACATATTGTTCCAAATTACTAAAACCTTCCCTGCGTTCAGTTACAGCTAACAGTTGCGAACGTTTTGTATTGTATCCCTTGCCCACCATATCACAATGACTGCACACAGGGTACCAAACTGCAAAACGTTACAAAACATGAGCCGCAAATACCTTTACTAAATGCAGAGCTGCAAGTTTTCAATGAAGGGAAATAATCCACATAAAACCAGTCTGGTTCATCAGAAGATTGTTCCAAATTTCTAAAACCTTCAAGCTTTCAATGAAGTGAGATAACGATAATTCACATAAAATCAGTTCTCTACCCCGTAACAACTTTACTTTTTCACGTTTACTCGATCAGGTTTGACAGATGCTTGTTTCTTGTTACCAGAGGCTTCCTCTAGCTCCCTCAACCAAGGGAGATCATCCACTGAGAATGTGTAAGGGTCTTCTTGTTTAACGCACTGAGGATCAAACTTCGACCCCACAGTCCATAAAGTTTCAAGGTCATACAGTTCCCTAGCTTTTGGCATGAAAATGTGAAGCACTACATTGCCTGCAAAAAAGAGGAAAAATCCATTGGTATACAGGAACATGAAGCTGGCATTAAATTATTAGGTAACTTTCACACAATCAGAAAAAAATTGTTAAAATTTTCCGTTTGACTCACTTGCTTATTGCTTGTTTACTTTTTCCTGCAAAAGCAACAGGATTTCAAGTGGGATTTTTTTTCTTAAGATTCAGATAAATGGAGCCTATTTAGGACTGTCATCGATACAATTGATATTTCCATTAAAGTTTTCAGTTGATCGATATTCAATACACACAAATATTGATATTAGGGCGGGAAAATACAGGAGAATGGGTACAGTCTATCTTGCCTATTTTCCCAATTGAAAAGGCACAGGTCACTGGCAGTAATTTTTTTTTTTAAATCACTATTTTCTATTTACCTAGATCTACAGCCTGCCAATCTGAGCCTTCCCCTTCCACCTTAAAATGTTTGTCCTTACGATACATTCTCCGCTTGTACTGAAATATATCAATTCATTTGTTAGTTTTAGGTTAAAGTTAACAGTATGGTTCAGAATTTATTAGAACGCTACGGAAAAGCGTCAACACATTGTCAGTACCTTTAAAACTTGTCTTTTACATTGTAGTCAAAACAAAAACCTCTTTTCCACATGACCAAATACAGTAAAACCTCAATAATAAGACCACCTTTGGGACCCTTGAAAATTGGTCTTATTATTGAGGTGTTCTTAATATTGAGGTTGAATTAAGAGCAAAACAGTCAAAATGGACTCAAAAAATGTGGTCCAAATTTTGAGGTGGACATATTATTGAGGTGGGCGTTAGGTGAGGTTTTACTGTAAATGTAGACATTTTATTTACTAAGACTTGGTTATTACTGGAAAATACACACAAGTCAACAAGCATTATCAGACAAATGTATCCTGCAGTGGATGCAGTTTACTGAAAGGTATGCACAGATCCAGCAATTTACATCAGGGTGTCAGTCTGTAATACGCTTATTTTGGACAAAAACTGCAAGGCCCTTAAATTCGGGACCCCCTCTTGTTCTAGGTATGAAGAACCCTGTTTTGCCAACATCTCAGCAGGGATCCAGATCCCCAGTTCGCCCTTTGCATCTGCACATGGAAAGGGGCTGGTGATGATATTTTTATTATTTATTCAATGTAGTGCGCAGGTATTTTTGAAAGTTTTTCACAGCAATTATACTACAATCGGACCTCATTCGTTCGAGTTCATCGGGCCTGAAATTTTAGTTCGAATAATACATGGTTTCAATTTGACGTGCCTAAAACGGTACAGTGGAACCTGATATTTATTTTGGATGATACTAAAGTATTTGAATACAAGGTTGTCGAATAAATGACTCAGACTATTAATATACATTTTGTAATACTAATATCTTAATATTGAAGTTATTAAACAAAATCAAAATTTTATGCAATCTGCTTGGACTTTTTAAGAAGAGACTTATTGACTTACTATCCAATGAAGATCGCCTGTTATTGCCTTCATGTGTCTAGGAGACTTGGCATTAGCAATCACCATGTAGTCGGCAAAACCCAAATGAGGTGGAATATGTATTGTAAAAATATCTTGTGCATTGGCATGCCTCAACACAGTCACAACATCTTCAACTTCAAATACTCCTGTATTACCACCTGTAAAAGCAATAATCAATTAGCCAAAAAATGTTTCAAATACAATGTTTTGCAGCGTTTTGTTAGGCAAATCTTCATCTTTTGGGACAAACATACACCTTTATTATCCTTTCAAAAATAACTTTAACTTTTGAATTGTGGTCACTGAATCAAGACAATTACAGTAATTAATAATTGATTAGAATATTCAAAATAACTCAAATTCGCTATTTCTTTCATTATAATGTTTACCTAAAATTCGATGGGGTGTTGTATACAACCTATTTACAGCAATTTTAAGATTATCTTCCTATTTTTGGTGATATTTTTTCCTCATTTGCTAGCTGCACCAGTAACTGACTAACAACATGGCTACAATATTGTCACCACTTACGAATAAGGCCTACAGGTGGAATCCATTCTTCAACATCAGGTTCAACTTCAGCAATATTTACAAAGTCCTCGATCTCAATCTCAGACCATTCAGATTTGATGCTGTCTTTCATCTTCACAACAGCCCAATCTTCTTGTTCCATCTTGTTTTCTCCTTCACTGCCGACAACTGATTTGATATCATCTGTTTTATCTGTATCACTTTCACTACTTGAGTCACTTTCTATATCACTGCCTTCACTGTCACTATCACTTGAGCTATCATTGTCTGAACTCATTTCAGAAAAAAATTCATCATCTATTCCCCGTGAACTTTTTAATAACTCTATGATTTCATCAGAAGTGAATCCATGTTTTTCCAATGAAGCTACAGCTTTATCAAAATCTTCTACATCAATGGTAGAGGAAGCTTCATTCTTGCTACTTTCCTCATCACTTTTGACATCCGCAGAGTCTGCATTCAGTGTAGTTTTATCATCACAGACTTTGTTTTTAACTTGGAAGTCATGCTTAATTTCTTTAATCCAAGACTTCAGCAATTCATCATCATCAATTTCTGAATAATATCTACAATTAAAACCTGACTTTGAAGGAAGTTCAAGTTCACAGAGAGCACCGAATCTATTCAATATCCTAGATGTGGTATTTCTTGAATGCCACAATCTTTTAGAATAGGACTGATTCATTGCCACCCAGCAATCTTTTTTCAAGATACGTAAACTTCTGACAAACATTTTCTTGGTTGTTAATTTTGGTACTTTCAGACAAGTTGAGACACAGCAACACTTCAGCATTGTAGCCATAGCAACAATATTTCATGGAACTTGCTAATCAAGCTTCATACTCGAGATTTCATACTGAAAAGGATTAGAGATTCATTATAAATCATGTATTAAATGTAAGAAGCTTAATACCAAGCTAAATTACTATCTTTACTATATATTGGTATAACGTACACAGACGTACACTGCCTAAACAGCAAAGATCTTTTTATTGTTTTAATTGTATATATATGCCATGTTAATGGCTTTTACCACTTTGATGACGTCACTTGCATGTGATGCAAAACAACATGGGCAGTAACGAAGTAGAAATTTCTGTACCGATGCTTTACAAAATTCATTTGTTAATATTATATATTGGAACATACTGGCAGTAATGTTTTCTTGAAATAATCTTTGAATTCCTAAATAATGCCTATGCTTTTTCCATGAAGTATCATAGACATTTTGCGCTTATACTGCATGACTTTAATGATATCATTTGTGTAACCAGCCTTGCTAACAGTCAAAAACTTTTGGTATTGTATTCTTTGCCCACCGTATCACATTAACTGCACATGGAGAACCAACGTGAGCCACAAATACGTGACATGTCATACATTTACTGAATGCAGATCTAAAACTAATTTTACACATTTGTATTGAGGAAGTACTCGCATTATTTATACAATGGTATATACATAGGTGTCTGATGAATTATCAATATAATCAAATGTTAGGGTCATCTGATTCTGAACAATTTACCGACGTGTTCCCAATATATGGGGTCGAAGTATTATGTGGACGAATTTAACTGATGTCACATCGCAGAAATGAAAACAGTTTCATCAACTGTCATTTATACCATTTAAATACAATTAAGGAAATATTTTAAGAATTTATATATGTATATATTGATATCGAACATTAGTGGGTTTAGTAACTCTTTCAGTGACTTCTAGGAGAAGTTGCACACTTACACATTTTCGTCCAAGTAAGCACAACCAAACACAAACCGATTCGGCTCATTGTCGTTAAAGAACAAGTGAGAACAATCTTGCCTGAAATGCAAAATATCTTTAATTTTACATTTTCGAAACCAACTATCTAACAGAAAACATAAACAGTACACGGTTTGGTTATAATGTAATTGAATTTTAGGCGTTTGACAATTGCGACATGCCAAAGGTGGCCCGCAATCGAATCGTCTGATATTGACTAATATCGTGGGTATTTCCGTTTAGAATCAATTAAAAATGTTGATTTTTCTTCAGATAATAATGACATTATTTATAATGCTAAACGATGATAAGATCTCATATTTATAATTATGTTGTCAAAAGTTATCGATGATAACCTATGATTCGTACTTGGAACATTCGTACCCAATTCAATTGGTTTAGAGTAAATGTGTTAATTTACAACATGTTTTTGTTTGTTTGTAGTTTGATTAGAATGAAATTTTTGTCATGTAATTTATGCTGGTCGTTCCTACAACTGGTAACCAGATTCTCATCCCACTGGAAAACAGCGTCTTTATCAAAGACAAAGTTATGTGAAGTTTTGAACGTCATCTAAAGCAACCACTTATTGATGCATGCATCATTTGGATGTCGAAAACGATAGGGACTAATTTCAGAGCATTTATCATGATTTTTTTCGACGTTTCAGAGTCCTGTGTTGGATTTCAATCAAATTAATTAATTCTATAGACTTAGTCTCGGTTAAGACAATGCGTTACTCATGTCCATCTACATATTGTTGCATTACCATACCAGGTTTTTTTTTAAACAGGTTATATGCATTTTTGATTATTTGGGAGATTCTTATTGATCATTGTCGATTGATGTATTCCAGGAAGATAAGTATGGCCTCCATAGTGTGGGTACCTTTTGCGTTCACAGTATCAGCTGCCTTTTTGTACTTCCTCTCGATCAACTTGCCGGAGCACACTGGATCAGATAGGTAAATATTTATTTCTTTAGGTATACACAGGGGTGTCACTAATTTTTGTATTGGCAGGGAAATCATCAAAAGTAGGCAGGAGTCTGGGGGTGGTACTCCCCTTAATTATGACCACTCGTTCAAGAAAAGTAGCCGGGTGATGCTGCTTTAAAGTTGCTGCGAAATTTTACTGGCTTCCGGCTGTTGTTGACACCCCTGTATACAGGTTGTGGTACCTCTGTTTGATAATGACTTGCTAGAAAATTGGAAACATTATTCTATATACATAGGTCCGTGATATAATTAATATTTGGCATTTACATAAAAAAAACACTTTAAAATAGTTGGGTAATTTGCATTAAGCAGAGTGCATGTTCATTTAACGTCATTGCCGACTTTAAAGTTGCAACTGTTTTTGCCTTGTGCAAGTATGAAAAAAAAAGAGTTATTTTTTTCAGATCAGCTCTGAAGTTTCCAAGAAATCTAGACGAGTTAACATCCTTAGCTTCACTGCTGAAGGAATATAAAGCCGATAATATAGAATATGTGATGTTACTTTACTGTGCTTCATACTTGTTTAAACAAACCTTTGCCATACCTGGATCATTTTTCATGGTAAGTGACGTGTCATACGGATCTTTTAATAATTTATTTGTGATAATAGTTAGTTCAAACTTATTTATTTGACATCGATTGTGAAATATGTTGGTGCAACTTGCATTAATAAATCTTTTAATTTATTACTCAGTGACTGCTTCTTGGGTTTACGAACCAGTGCTCATGTCAAATTCAGTAATTTTTGGAGTTCAGGATCACTTAGAATTTTCTAGAAAATTTTCAGATTTTTGCCTTTTCAAGTATTTCTCTAAGTCTTTAATTATACAAGATATGTGCATACTTTCAGATATAGTCGGGATTTGGTGCCACATTGAAATCAGTATTAACAAGAATGTCAAATATGCATCAAAAATAATTTGCGAAATTTTATGAAAATAAGTTAGTTGCGAATCAATAGTGATCTACTGTACTTATACTTTGTCACATTTGTTCAGAATTTTTGCTATGCTAAAGTACTTAATATATTTTCAGAATCTACTTGGTGGTGCATTGTTTGGACCATGGACATCATTTCCTTTGACGTGTTTACTCTCAGCCTCTGGGGCCACATGTTGTTACTTGTTGTCAAAGTTTTTTGGAAAAACTTACATTGTACGATTTTTCCCAGACAAAGTTAATTATATGCAGAAAAAGGTGTGTAAAACAATTGTTGGAAGCATCCACCTTACATGTGGTGTAGGAGATGTTTTGATATTAATGTCTTAATAGGAGTATTTTTATATCCAGTTTGTATATTTCTTTATGCCATTACAGCTATACTATATGATTACTTGTATCAGAAATACAGTAGACTCTTGTAGACCGAACTGATCTGCAAATCAGGGTCAACAATTTACAATCTGAACCACGAATATTTACATGATGCTTACATTAAAGCTATCATCACAAGTTCACATGTATAATGGAGCCTGTATGCTTATATTCATTATTTTACAGTATGATTGCGATCCAGCGATTATTACAGAGTCAGGTATATGTACTCGATTGCGGGCAGAGATCATACTGTTCAGTTAACATTTTAACACCTACAGGGATGAGATTACATGTAATCCTCTTTTTATTTTATAACAAGATGATTGTGAAATAAATGTGGTTAGATGTGTGCTTAAGGTATAGTGGGATGTCTTCAGATATTTGTAGATTTCCTGTTTTATATTAATGGATTGGTGAAGATGTACCCTGAGACTGTTTTGCCAAAATCACACTAGAGTTGGTTGTGGAAACTTTTAATGCCATTTCGAAAAAACAATTCTCATTCCAGGTTACAGACAACATGGACAGTTTGTTCTTCTTTTTGCTGTTTTTGAGATTCTTCCCCATGTCGCCAAATTGGTTCTTAAATATGGCATCTCCAGTACTCGATGTTCCAATACATCTGTTCTTCCTTTCAGTATTCATAGGTAAACTGATTATACTTGTTTAATCATTGTAATTATGTATAGTAAGCTTATGTGTCTAATCCGAGTTTGGAGACCTGTCTCAAAACTTGTGCAACTGATTGGTTGCTTCTGAGATTAAATGACCAATGGCAAGGCTGCATTCCAAGACTTGTCTTCATTCTTAGTTTCATAACCTTAGTCTGGGTCTAGTTTGATTTATTTAGTAAATGAGGCCAAAAGGTTTGTACATCTTGTTGGCAGAGATATTCTAAGGTATTAGTTATGGATATTTTTTCCGGTCTTTTAGCCATTAAGTACTAAACTAAAAACAAAACTTTACCTACAGCATAGGACGATAAATTACAGGTCTATTCGATGTCAGTTATAATCCACTAATTCTTGGAGTAATGGCCCTTATTTGATTTAAAAAACTGTCTTACAATCGATAACGCTTGAAGGGTGGATAGCTTCATTTCATATTGCTTCAAAATTATATAGCCTTTTCAAAAAATAAAATAGTTGCATTCTACTGAAAAGCCCATAGCAGGGGCGGGGGCATCCAAATTCTATGGACACATCTAGTTAATTTTGAATTAGTGAGAATGTGGCACCAAGGCATGTAATTATGCAGAATATGAAAAGCAGAAAAACATACAAAATGTTGGAGGATTTATATTTTTTTCATTTTCTTTTCAGGCCTAATGCCGTACAATTTCATATGTGTTCAGACCGGTAGCGTTTTATCCGAAGTTGCCTCCCTTGATGATGTTTTCACTCGTGAAACCACATTTAAACTCATTGGAATTGCAGTGGTCGCTTTATTGCCTGGGTTAATTATAAACAAATTGAAGGAGGGACGTATAAAGACTGACTAGATTTGTTTAAGCACAAGTTTGTGTGAATGAAGGTTTATGTGCAGTATTATTTATCGGTAATAATGAATTAGATTATTTAAACAATTTACTGCGTGTATGGACTTCAATTTCACTATATTTATTAGTCAAAATGACATGCTAGATTTGAACAATATTTTGATGTACATTTATGTATGTAAGAAAGTTTTAATTCACATAGAATGTTGGAACAGATGTGCATGCAGCCATTTTTTCAGTTTTTGGGGAAGTATGGCGGGTCCTTTCCATAGGGGAAATTAGTATCATGAATTGACAAATTTGGGTATTTAAAAGGCTAAAATTTTAAGAATTTTACTGAAGGAGAATTTTCTTTCTAAGTAGAGGAAAATATTATTTTTTTTGGGGGAATAGGGCTCAAATTCGCCCCAAATTTGCCATCAAAAATGGCTGGCATGTATTCCAGTGTTTGGCATAGTTTAAGAGACAGACAATTGGGCATTGTTCGAACCTTTTTACCTCTCATTTTCCAATGGAGTTAAAGCTTGTTTACAATACCACAGATGTATGAATGTCTGGCTTTCTTCATGTAATTAATAATCATTATGTATGTATTTTGCTCCAAACTGGTGGTATTGAAAATGGAGTTTTATGACTCGAAACCTTGAATTACCTTGTGATATGTATAGCCTATTGTCCAAATATTTTTTTACCCAAAGCAACATTCTGTTATTTTTTATAAAAGAGAGTTTATTACTCGTTCTCATATGTGCAGGGGTGTCACTAATTTTTGAATTAGCAGAGAAATCATCAAAAGTATGCGGGGGTCTGGGGGTACTCCCCTTAATTATAATCATTCATACAAGACAAGCAGCCATGGTGATGATGCTGGAGTTACTGGGTAATTTTACCCAGCTTCCCAGCTCTAATTGACACCCCTACACCCCTTTATATGCATCACATTGTGTCTTATTGGTGTTGTAATACATGAGTTATGGCCCTTTAAAATAAGCAATATTTTTTGTACTCTCCATTGTGTTAGTGTATATTAAATAAAACAAATACTTCCATATAATGTCGATGTTTCTGTGTAATATTTAGATTTACTGAAAAATTTTCTCAGATTTATCTGCACATTATAAAAAAATCTAATGTTTTTGCGCAACATTTAAAAAAACCCAGACCTTATAGAATAACAAGTTCTTCCACAAAACATTTATTCATAATGTATAATGTATATGAGCATATACTATGTTTATGATATAATGTTAATTTAATGATTGACCAATCCAAGAGAAACTACCTTTGCAGTTATACTCTTAATTGTTGTGAAATTAAAATTTAAAAAAATACAATGATTTGTATATCCACTTGCGTTAGTTGTTATCACAGAACATTACTATTACTTTTACTACTACTCTCAGTATTTACCTTTGTTTCATGCTCGTTGCTGTCAATTTTAAATGTATACCTGCTCACTCCTGACAACAATGAATAACACTGCCTGTGCTATGCTGTCAAATGTTAACAGTACTGTGTTACTTACTCATATTAGTGTTTGCATTGAGCATAAAGGCATGCTCACTGCTGGTTAATTTTAACGTTATTGGTTCCTCACATTTAACAGCATTGCATGCTCACTGCTGAGAATGTTGTGATGTTGCATGCTCATTGCATGTTCACTAGTGTGAATTTGCTGGTGATGCATGCTCACTACTGGCAAATTCTGATATTGCATGCTGACTGCTGTCAATTACAGTCAATATTACTATGTAACTTGCTCAATAAATTATTTTTTAAAAACAATGATATTTTGTTATAGATTAAAGTTCCGTTTGATTACCTATGTGCAATATTATGAATAAATTGTGATAATATTGTATGACATTGTGTTCATAGTTTTTATCAGTCTTATTGCTTTGCTACAAGTACCCTGTACTAGCTACCGGAGTACAGTGAGTAATCTATTTGGTGCCTTATTCACAAACATTTTAAGACTGAAACTCGACTTAGAATTTAAAATGTTTAATGTTCTTTTTGCTCCTACCTTGTAATTGCATTATAGATTTTAATGAAAATTGGTAGAAATGTAGAATGGGTAAAAACAATTATTCAGACAAAATTTCATTCATTTAGATTCAATGAAAAAGAAAGGCTGGTAAATATAACGTGGGCAAATTTGAAGTCCGAGTTTTAGTCTTAAAATGTTTGTGAATGAGGCTCATGCTCTTGGTTTCTCAGTCTTACTTAAAGTAAACAAAAAGGTGGATTGCTTGCCCTGTCCCTCCAAAAATCTTGCAAGCATTTGTTTTCTATGACATTGAAAACTAAGAGGATAAAACATTTCTGTTTGTTTTATTTGCAAACAATATTTCAGTTCTATTGGCTCAAGAGCACCAACTTACTCAATTTGAATCAACTAAAAACCTTTCATTTTTTCTGTAAAAATGTTCCAATTCAAGGGAGGTAATCTTTGACATTGGGGCCGTCAGGATAGTAGACTGTTTCTAATTATTTTGTTTCACACAAGGGAGGTAACTTAACGTTTTTTAAGTAGACGGGCAAGGAATTAGTTCCCTTGGAAAATATGACAAAAAAATTAAAGAAGGGAAGTTAATTGTTCAGTATTAACTAATGTGTACGTTATAAGTACATATTGGTTTAATTTCAACTTGGCAGGTTGTTTTAAATAAATAAATGGGGCAACGTATAAGATTGAAATCTCGGGCCAATATTTAAGTTGTAAATTTTGCCCCAGCTGAAATTTATGTAGAGTAAAACCTCAATAATGCGACCACCCTTCGAAGTCTTGTAAACTGGTTTTATTATTGAGGTTGAATACAGAGCAAAATGGACTAAAATTGTGTTATTAATTTTGAGGTGGTCTTAAGTGAGGTTTTACTGTACTATCTATAAACTAACGTTGCAGAAACTCGTTTAGGAGCTAGTCCTGGCAATTCAACCCCATAACTCGGACTTTGAATCTAAGTGATCAGTGAATCAAATTTTAATTCACGCTAAAATGGTAGCATATAACAACGGTTTCATTGTATCAAACACTAAGCTGAACAAGACTCGTGTATATGAAGGGGATGCACACTTTAATGAAAGCCTTTATCAAACATAGGACATACCAATATACCACAATGTGCCCAAAGATCTTCCGGGTACTTGAGCCCAATTAGACGAGCACATTGCCCCTATGAACCTCTTGTTACCACTTAAACTTACATACGTACACTATACTGTAAACCTAGAAATACTTGCGACGACAATATTTCACGTTTTTCCATTGATAGACTATTTCGCGACTATAAATGTTCGCGTTTCTAATGACCCCGCGAAAATCGCTAATATTAAATAGCAAATTATTTTTATAATCATTATTATACAAAATATAATTATAATGGATAAGGAGATTACTAGTTTCTCGGATTCGATAGGTGAAGAGCGGGTTCAACTAATTTCTAGTTCACTACACAGTAGTTGCCGCTTATCCTGTTTGTTTCATTTTCCACTTTGTTTTCCTTTTACGATTTTAATAAGCCTTACCGCCATTTCTTAGAACTTAGAGCAAAATGGCAATTGACAATAACAATAGCTGGAAACTTTCGCGATTTCATAGAACAGAACAGAATGATTTATTAATATCTGGATTTAAGTATAATACTTATCATCCAATATATACAATAGTTAGTGACGATTTCGAAACTACTGAATTTCTAGGTTTACAGTATATATGAACAATTACGTCGTAGTACTGTTACAAACATAGAAAGCTTTTGTTGTATAGATACTTGTTAAGTGCTATCACGTTAACATCCTGTTGAGTTCTGGTTGTGACTTGGCAATGTTATGATATTCTATGTTTGATCAGATCGTATCATAGGAAATGTGTTATTTTTCACGTAAAAAGTGTGACTTTTATAAACAATAATGTTGTGAGTGTACTTTGATACGTTTCATTTCTGGAGGTCGATACCTTAAATCTGCCAAGAAACGACAATTGAATTCGTGCACACTCACTTGCTGGACTGTATCGCGGAATTTTAGGTTAGTGAACGGTTCACAGAACTGATTAAGTGGACCGTTAAAATTTAAGGTTTGTGAGAACTCTCATTTAATATTTAATTCAGTTTAACCTTGCAATTGCTGTGATAATTACAGTCAACTGTGAAATTTTAAGGTTTGTGATCACCCAAATTCAATTGAGCCTCAACCTGAGTTGGACTTGAATTTATTCTGGAGTGAGAATCTAAGGTTTAGGAAGGTAACACATATTGAATATACAGATGAATTATTTAGCCTTTCTTACTGGTTTGACGGTTTAAAAAATATATTTTCTCGTTACTCAGATGGCTGCTTCAAACCGCCCAAATTGCATTCCAGTGTACACAAAAACCTTCTGTACGCATTAGGGTTTATACTGACATGTTTCTAAACTGAAAGTACCTGATTTTCGTCGTCAAAACAAAAGAATGACTTCTGGCAGATCGGAGAGGACTTTCTAATGTATAACAAACATGGAATTAAATTAGGGTTCATTACATCATAAACGTTTTCCATGCGTGTTTTGATGTCAGAAATCGTCACATTTAACCGTGTGTGCATGGAGTGCTTCAGTGAGAGTGAAATTTCTAAGAATAAAGTCATGAGTTTAGTGTCTTACTCTCTACAAATTATATCAAATTCAGTGAAATAAAACTTTTTCAGATAGTAAAAATGTCATTCCTTACCAAGAACAGTAAAACCTAACTTAAAGACCGCCTCATAATAAGACCACCTCAAAATTAAGAACACGATTTTCAAGTCCAATTTCACATTTTATTCAACCTCATTATGAAGACCAGTTTTCAAAGGTTCCAATGGTGGTCTTATTATCAAAGTTTTACTGTACATGTATGTAAGAACTGTTTTTTCGTTCATTAGTTACATAAAATGTGTTATGCCTCTTTAAGGTTTAAGAAGACTTTAGAAATACATGTATTAAGAATCAAAACGTGGGGTGTTTATCATTTTATCGTCGTTACACGCATCATGTCAGATTAGTCCAAGGTCTGAATCTTAATTTTATTTTAACTTCCGCCTTTTTAAATATAATTATCTCTTCGTAAAGATGTTGATGCATTTTTGTGAAAGTTCTATCAAACACTTCCCTTTTCACATGGTTAGACATAATTTTATAACAATATTTAATCAGTTTATCTCAATTGTTTTCAGCGGAAATTAAAAAAAATATATCACAAATAATAACTGACAATTAAAACCTGGTAAACTAGGCGACACTTAACACATGTTCAGCTGTATTTAAGTTACAGTAGGACCTCGTTTATTCTATAACCTTTTATCCGAAGATTTGGTATACTCCGAAATAAATATCGGGTGCCGATGTATCTTAGGCACATCGAATTGAAATTGGTTATTCTAAACCATGTAGTATTCGAAAAAAAAAATTAATGAACGAGGTTTCTTATGACAACTTAATTAATTTATTAGGGCCTGCTCAATAACAGGCACTTTCCTATAACAAATTGGCAGCAGAGTGTTTAAAAGCCAGGGAATGTACTTTGATCAGTTCCCGATAAACATTTTTATTACATTGATCAATGTTAGATATTTATTTTATTGCCACTACCTTAAAACTAGATACGAAAATATTAGATTAAATTCTGACTTGATGTATTCGCTAGGCACCAATATTAAATCTCTATTGACTGATCAGCCACGTGAGATTGTCACGAGTTCTCTCCCATTATCCCTTCTAGAGTTCTCCCCCTTCATCTCTTCTTAGTATATATACTATAGAAGGAAATAAGGGAAATAACCCTAGAAGGGATAAATGGAGAGATCTCGTGACAATCTCCTGTGAGATCAGCAATCATTGTTTTAAAGCGACATAGCATGTTTACGTAATTGTATGAATGTAAAAAACAACTTGTTTAGCCTACATCTTTCATAAACAGACGAAACTATTTATCAATATTGTACACCTCACGATTTGTAATAGCATTAACTGGATGAATGGTTCGGTTTGTATGATATGGTTAAATATCATCTGTAAATTTCATAATCTGAACAATTTCGTGAATTGAGCAGACGGAAAACGGAACTACGAGCTTGTGTGCATGACGAATAGGAATTCCCAATAGTATACCCCGGATTGGTATATATATGGGGTCTGCGGTACAAACAACATCGTGCTCCAATCGGAAAGTAAACAATGACAGGATTTAACGTTTAGGCTGAACTTTGATGGATCTAAAATAAAACTTTATTTGTACATCTGGTAAAACAACATTTATAGTGAATTCCGGAATTAATTTATTTGGATTTTTTACGCATATATAGAGATAAATGTGGAGTAAATACTTCAACATAGGGGTATTGTGTTAGTATTGTTCAACTCTGAGGTCCGTAATTAAATAGATAAGTCGAAACCAAACTGTGTCGTCTGCGTATTCAGTACAAATATAGCGAAGCTTACGCCGGAATATATTGAAAATGTGCCTGATGGAGAAGCTAGTATGATTGCTGGACATGAAGGCGTCTATTGATGCTGAGCAAGTGGATTAATAGCATACAGGATTAAATCAATGGTATTGGATACGATTTATGAGGCTGACACAACATTCAACGGTCTACCGGAAGTTTAAAAGATGAACCGGAAGTCGCGTCAAAGTGTTGATAAATCTGTTTTGTTTAACGATGCGAGGAAGTTTAAAATATCCATAATAGGAGACATGACTGTTGGAAAGACATGCTTGTCCCTCCGATTTGTGAATAATACTTTTACTGATGTACATAAATCTACAATATCAGGTAATCCATTTATTCAAGAGTCACGGTTATTCCACGCGGCTCGAACTTCGTTAGTATTTTTTCGCTGTTTAAAAAATATTAACATTTAAAGTTTTCATCGTTATATACAAATACAAGTTAAACGTTTTTATTTTATCACAAACGAGTTTCAAACTATGTTCATTACATTCAACGACTTTTTGCGATCGTTTATTTAATGTATCCATCAAAAACTCGCCGTCGGACGGACCGTCGTCGTAGTTTGCCAGTAAGAACGGTTAATCACACACATATATCTTGGAAGGTCGTCAAGTTGGTTACTTATTCCCTATTCCCTATTCGTTACTTATTCCCTATTCCCTATTCGTTACCTATTCGTTACTTATTCCCTATTCCCTATTCGTTACCTATTCGTTACCTATTCGCTTTTTCTACATTGCATCTTTTAAATAATTTCTTTTCATGTCCCTGGTGTTAGCTCGAGGTTTGTAGAGTTGAAAAAACTTTGTTAGCGCACATGTACCAGTTTCTGCGGTCGACTGATACCCTGTTACCTATTCGTTATCTATTCGTTCCCTATTCGTTCCCTATTCGCTTTTTCTACATTGACCCTTTTGAATGATTTCTTTTCAGGTCTCTGGTGTTAGTTCGAGGTTTGTTGATATGAAAAAACCGTATTAGCGCATATGTACCAATTCTGCGCTTGACCGATACCCTGTTACCTATTCGTTACATATTCGTTCCCTATTCGTTCCCTATTCGCTTTTTCTACATTGACCCTTTTGAATGATTTCTTTTCATGTCCCTGGTGTTAGCTCGAGGTTTGTAGAGTTGAAAAAACCTTGTTAGCGCATATGTACCAGTTTCTGCGCTTGACTGATACCCTGTTACCTATTCGTTCCCTATTCGCCTTTTCTACATTGCATCTTTTAAATTATTTATTTTCATGTCCCTTGTGTTAGCTCGAGGTGTATAGAGTTGAAAAAACCTTGTTAGCGCATATGTACCAGTTTCTGCGCTCGGCTGATACACTGTTACCTATTCGTTACCTATTCGTTACCTATTCGTTCCCTATTCGCCTTTTCTACATTGCATATTTTAAATTATTTATGTTCATGTCCCTGGTGTTAGCTCGAGGTTTGTAGAGTTGAAAAAACCTTGTTAGCGCACATGTACCAGTTTCTGCGGTCGACTGATACCCTGTTACCTATTCGTCACCTATTCGTTCCCTATTCGTTCCCTATTCGCTTTTTCTACATTGACCCTTTTGAATGATTTCTTTTCAGGTCTCTGGTGTTAGTTCGAGGTTTGTAGAGTTGAAAAAACCTTGTTAGTGCAAATGTACCAATTCTGCGCTTGACTGATACCCTGTTACCTATTCGTTACTTATTCGTTCCTTATTCGCATTTTCTACATGGACCCTTTTGAATGATTTCTTTTCAGGTCTGGTGTTAGTTCGAGGTTTGTAGAGTTAAAAAAAACTTGTTAGTGCATATGTACCAATTCTGCGCTCGACTGATACCCTGTTACCTATTCGTTCCCTATTCGCGTTTTCTACATTGACCCTTTTAAATGATTTCTTTTCATGTCCCTGGTGTTAGTTCTAGGTTTGTAGAGTTGAAAAAACCTTGTTAGTGCATATGTACCAGTTTCTGCGGTCGACTGATACCCTGTTACCTATTCGTTCCCTATTCGTTCCCTATTCGCTTTTTCTACATTGACCCTTTTGAATGATTTTTTTTCAGGTCTCTGGTGTTAGTTCTAGGTGTGTAGAGTTGAAAAAACCTTGTTAGCGCATATGTACCAATTCTGCGCTCGACTGATACCCTGTTACCTATTTGTTACATATTCGTTCCCTATTTGTTCCCTATTCGCTTTTTCTACATTGACCCTTTTGAATGATTTCTTTTCATGTCCCTGGTGTTAGCTCAAGGTTTGTAGAATTGAAAAAACCTTGTTAGCGCATATGTACCAGTTTCTGCGCTTGACTGATACCCTGTTACCTATTCGTTCCCTATTCGCCTTTTCTACATTGCATCTTTTAAATTATTTATTTTCATGTCCCTTGTGTTAGCTCGAGGTGTGTAGAGTTGAAAAAACCTTGTTAGCGCATATGTACCAGTTTCTGCGCTCGGCTGATACCCTGTTACCTATTCGTTACCTATTCTTTACCTATTCGTTCCCTATTCGCCTTTTCTACATTGCATCTTTTAAATTATTTATGTTCATGTCCCTGGTGTTAGCTCGAGGTTTGTAGAGTTGAAAAAACCTTGTTAGCGCACATGTTCCCGTTTCTGCGGTCGACTGATACCCTGTTACCTATTCGTTACCTATTCGTTCCCTATTTGTTCCCTATTCGCTTTTTCTACATTGACCCTTTTGAATGATTTGTTTTCAGGTCTCTGGTGTTAGTTCTAGGTTTGTAGATATGAAAAACCTTGTTAGTGCATATGTACAAATTCTGCGCTTGACTGATACCCTGTTACCTATTCGTTACTTATTCGTTCGCTATTCGCATTTTTCTACATGGACTCTTTTGAATGATTTCTTTTCAGGTCTCTGGTGTTAGTTCGAGGTTTGTAGAGTTGAAAAAACTTTGTTAGCCCATATGTACAAGTTTCTGCGCTTGACTGATACCCTGTTACCTATTCGTTACTTATTCGTTCCCTATTCGCTTTTTCTACATGGACCCTTTTGAATGATTTCTTTTCAGGTCTCTGGTGTTAGTTCTATGTTTGTTGATATGAAAAAAACCGTGTTAGTGCATATGTACCAATTCTGCGCTCGACTGATACCCTGCTACCTATTCGTTACCTATTCGTTCCCTATTCGTTCCCTATTCGCTTTTTCTACATTGACCCTTTTGAATGATTTCTTTTCATGTCCCTGGTGTTAGTTCGAGGTTTGTAGAATTGAAAAAACCTTGTTAGCGCATATGTACCAGTTTCTGCGCTTGACTGATACCCTGTTACCTATTCGTTCCCTATTCGCCTTTTCTACATTGCATCTTTTAAATTATTTATTTTCATGTCCCTTGTGTTAGCTCGAGGTGTGTAGAGTTGAAAAAACCTTGTTAGCGCATATGTACCAGTTTCTGCGCTCGGCTGATACCCTGTTACCTATTCGTTACCTATTCGTTACCTATTCGTTCCCTATTCGCCTTTTCTACATTGCATCTTTTAAATTATTTATGTTCATGTCCCTGGTGTTAGCTCGAGGTTTGTAGAGTTGAAAAAACCTTGTTAGCGCACATGTTCCCGTTTCTGCGGTCGACTGATACCCTGTTACCTATTCGTTACTTATTCGTTCCCTATTCGCATTTTTCTACATGGACTCTTTTGAATGATTTCTTTTCAGGTCTCTGGTGTTAGTTCGAGGTTTGTAGAGTTGAAAAAACTTTGTTAGCGCATATGTACCAGTTTCTGCGCTTGACTGATACCCTGTTACCTATTCGTTACTTATTCGTTCCCTATTCGCTTTTTCTACATGGACCCTTTTGAATGATTTCTTTTCAGGTCTCTGGTGTTAGTTCTATGTTTGTTGATATGAAAAAAACCGTGTTAGTGCATATGTACCAATTCTGCGCTCGACTGATACCCTGCTACCTATTCGTTCCCTATTCGCCTTTTCTACATTGCATCTTTTAAATTATTTATTTTCATGTCCCTTGTGTTAGCTCGAGGTGTGTAGAGTTGAAAAAACCAGCGACTTAATTAACCAACATGATGAAATTGCCAAGGGCTGTAGCATTTATCTTGATGTATCAGTATGTATGTAGTTGTGTATATTTTGCTTTCGAATATTACATGTATCATAATATATTTGCAAACAAAACTGTATCTGTTTTCTTCAGTATACGTTTTAATCAATAATATATATTGACATTTTAGTACTCAGTACATGTAATAACGCACGATATGGGATCTTTATATTTTCATTGACTGACTTTTAGGATACAAGAAATTAACAACACGATATTATGACTGATAAATAAAAGTATTTGGAAGTAATGACAAGTTATCTTTACACCTTTGATGTAAGTCAATTACTTAACACAAATGTGTGAAAATACACATGGATGACAAACAGTTGGTTGAAATGTATCACATTTCACACCTTGTATTGAGACATAATTTTTCAATAGAAAAATAATGAAATTGGTAAATGTAAATAAAATATTATATTATGTTATATTGGAATGTTAAGTACTAATACTACAATTCACATACTATTATACATATCTTTCACATAAAATATAATCAAGAAGTTTAAGTTAAAATCATGAAGAATATGAATTGTAATACATTTTTTTCACAAATAAATTACCGTACATTAAAGTGCTATCGTCATGTTGGGGGGAAATAAAATTAGTCTTTAAGCAAACAACATTATATGAACAGAACAGAACAGACATTTTAGTAATACTTGTACAATGTAAATCGTCCACAACACATACATGTTTATATACATTTTGTCAACGTGAAAGTTACTTACTAAGTGTTATTGAATAACAATAAAAATACTTCGGAATAAGTCATATATTACACTATTTAGTTTGAAATAAATCGTCGAAGGTTGAACTAAGCATTTATCTTTCAACAGTTTATAAAGTATTCAGTATTATATGAGATGTTAATCCAATTATGACAACGAAGATGTTCAATTGCCTGTAAAAACAAATATCATCTATATAGTAATAAGTGACATGTACTTAAAACCGCATAACATTAAATGTTCGTAGCTTTAAATTCGACACGCTAGATGCATATAGGAGGTGATATTTCAAATCTAATTGATATGTGTATATAAGTATGTGTTTAATCGACCACATGGTTATTATTGTATCGTAAAATCTTGTTTAATGTGGCGCTTTCCCACACCTTACACTATTTGTCGGCACATCAACAACAATTTAAAATTTTACGATCTGTTCATGTCTAGCTGTTCTTTGTTACATAGTTATATGATTACGTTCATGTAATAACATTCACCAGACCAATGCTTAACAACTTTAAAGATTAAAATCTGAAACAATTTTATGCATTTCATATAATACATATGTACTGCATAACCATCAACAAATTGCTTACTTTTTGAAGAACGCACCCTCATAATGCATTTTAGATTTGTTTACAATAAACAACTGAATGTTGCAACTGTCATTAATTCTTGATCGCTTCAGTGAAATTTTTGATTAAATAGTATATACATTTTTAAGTATAAGTGTTTATTCATGAGAATGCAAAATTTCAAATCAGCTGAAAATTCGGCAAGGGGTCCAGGGGGCCGCTGAAGCTACTGGCTTTAAGCATCTAAGACGGTTTAAATTGTCTCAAAAACGGCCCTTGCGAGCCTCAAATCAATCCCCGGAAAATTCTCATGCCTATTTATTACACGAGTACAGTAGAGCCACTCGTAACAAGTCTCTTAAGTCATGTATGTCATGATTTATATTGTTGTTGTTTTATCTATAAACTAGAGACAAGTGCTAATCAGTTCATCTACTGTCTGCCAGAGATGTAATCGAGTTTTACAAAATGTTATTTCACAATCTTTCTGAAAAACGGAATATGTATAGCAGAAATGTTAATTTTTTCAAAACCGTTTGCACAAGTTTGATATCTCAATCCGTTGTTGAGATATTAACGATTTCCCACAGTTCCCATGTATTTTCCCCATTACCCACGTTATCGACGATGAACCAGTAATAATAGGACATGATTGTTGGGAGTAGAATATAGATGTGTTGAAACAACAGTAGCTTACAGAAATCATTGGTCCATGCAGCAGTAGAAATTTAGAACACGACTAAGATTTTTTTTACTTAAGAAAATCTAAGGAAAGAAATATCTTAAGTAATATATTGAATATAACTTTAAGATAAAATATTTTTTATCCTTGCGTAAGGAAAAAAATGTCTTAAGGAAAAACTTAAGAAATATCTTAAGATGTATATTGAATACGGGCCCTGGTCCTTTGCTAACTTTCCTGACTGCTTGTCGGATATAAAGAATCTTTCTGTCAAGTAATACTGAGTCAAGAGTCTTGACCCTGTAATTATTTAAAGACGAGCTTGAATAAAAAAATACCCAAACAAAAGGGATTTATAACCAATAATTGTGAAAAGCAAATTAGTTAAGCATAATATTTGTATAGCTTTTCACGATGAGGACGCATAAAACTAGCAAAAGCCTGCTTCACGAGGTGGAACTTTTAGAAAATATAAGAATGAAGTATTTGTCTTTCTTTTTTTCTCGTTTGTTGCCCTTTTTCCCTTTTTTTTGCTTTATTTTTACAGAGCATTGCCGAGGCAGCTGCCTCGGTTGCCTCAATTGAAGCTACATTCTTTTAGTTCATGAAAACCATCATGTTTTTTTGTAAACAAAAGTTCAAGTGAAGCAATTAATGACCAATTTGTTACTCTACTTTTTTTCCGTTGTTCTCATTTCTCCGTTTCTCCGTTTTTATAACTGGTTAAAAGGTTCATTTTAAAGAATATGATGCAATTTGACATATGAAATACAAACGACAGGGTAATTTCACCTCTTCGAACTCATAACTAACACCAGAGACAAGAAAATAGTAGAAATGAAATAATTCAAAGGGTCAATGTAGAAAAAGCGAATAGGGAACGAATAAGTAACGAATAGGTAACAGGGTATCAGTCGAGCGCAGAAACTGGTACATATGCGCTAACAAGGTTTTTTCAACTCTACAAACCTCGAGCTAACACCAGAGACCTGAAAACAAATCATTCAAAAGGGTCAATGTAGAAAAAGCGAATAGGGAACGAATAGGGAACGAATAGGTAATGAATAGGTAACAGGGTATCAGTCGACCGCAGAATTGGTACATATGCACTAACACGGTTTTTTCAACTCTACAAACCTAGAACTAACACCAGAGACCTGAAAAAAATCATTCAAAAGGGTCAATGTAGAAAAAGCGAATAGGGAACGAATAGGGAACGAATAGGTAACGAATAGGTAACAGGGTATCAGTCGACCGCAGAAACTGGTACATGTGCGCTAACAAGGTTTTTTCAACTCTACAAACCTCGAGCTAACACCAGGGACATGAAAAGAAATTATTTAAAAGATGCAATGTAGAAAAGGCGAATAGGGAACGAATAAGTAACGAATAGGTAACAGGGTATCAGTCAAACGCAGAAACTGGTACATATGCGCTAACAAGGTTTTTTCAACTCTACAAACCTCGAACTAACACCAGAGACCTGAAAACAAATCATTCAAAAGGGTCAATGTAGAAAAGGCGAATAGGGAACGAATAGGGAACGAATAGGTAACGAATAGGTAACAGGGTATCAGTCGACCGCAGAAACTGGTACATGTGCGCTAACAATGTTTTTTCAACTCTACAAACCTCGAGCTAACACCAGGGACATGAACATAAATAATTTAAAAGATGCAATGTAGAAAAGGCGAATAGGGAACGAATAGGTAACGAATAGGTAACGAATAGGTAACAGTGTATCAGCCGAGCGCAGAAACTGGTACATATGCGCTAACAAGGTTTTTTCAACTCTACACACCTCGAGCTAACACAAGGGACATGAAAACAAATAATTTAAAAGATGCAATGCAGAAAAGGCGAATAGGGAACGAATAGGTAACAGGGTATCAGTCGAGCGCAGAATTGGTACATATGCGCTAACACGGTTTTTTCATATCAACAAACCTAAAAACTAACACCAGGGACATGAAAAGAAATCATTCAAATGGGTCAATGTAGAAAAAGCGAATAGGGAACGAATAGGGAACGAATAGGTAACGAATAGGTAGCAGGGTATCAGTCGAGCGCAGAATTGGTACATATGCACTAACACGGTTTTTTCATATCAACAAATATAGAACTAACAGCAGAGACCTGAAAAGAAATCATTCAAAAGGGTCCATGTAGAAAAAGCGAATAGGTAACGAATAAGTAACGAATAGGTAACAGGGTATCAGTCAAGCGCAGAAACTGGTACATATGCGCTAACAAAGTTTTTTCAACTCTACAAACCTCGAACTAACACCAGAGACCTGAAAAGAAATAATTCAAAAGAGTCCATGTAGAAAATGCGAATAGGGAACGAATAGGTAACGAATAGGTAACAGGGTATCAGTCTAGCGCAGAATTGGTACATATGCACTAACAAGGTTTTTTCATATCTACAAACCTAGAACTAACACCAGAGACCTGAAAAGAAATCATTCAAAAGGGTCAATGTAGAAAAAGCGAAAAGGGAACGAATAGGGAACGAATAGGGAACGAATAGGTAACGAATAGGTAACAGGGTATCAGTCGACCGCAGAAACGGGTACATGTGCGCTAACAAGGTTTTTTCAACTCTACAAGCCTCGAGCTAAAACCAGGGACATGAAAAGAAATTATTTAAAAGATGCAATGTAGAAAAGGCGAATAGGGAACGAATAAGTAACGAATAGGTAACAGGGTATCAGTCAAACGCAGAAACTGGTACATATGCGCTAACAAGGTTTTTTCAACTCTACAAACCTCGAACTAAAACCAGAGACCTGAAAACAAATCATTCAAAAGGGTCAATGTAGAAAAAGCGAATAGGGAACGAATAGGGAACGAATAGGTAACGAATAGGTAACAGGGTATCAGTCGACCGCAGAAACTGGTACATGTGCGCTAACAAGGTTTTTTCAACACTACAAACCTCGAGCTAACACCAGGGACATGAACATAAATAATTTAAAAGATGCAATGTAGAAAAGGCGAATAGGGAACGAATAGGTAACGAATAGGTAACGAATAGGTAACAGGGTATCAACCGAGCGCAGAAACTGGTACATATGCGCTAACAAGTTTCTTTCAACTCTACACACCTCGAGCTAACACAAGGGACATGAAAATAAATAATTTAAAATATGCAATCTAGAAAAGGCGAATAGGGAACGAATAGGTAACAGGGTATCAGTCAAGCGCAGAAACTGGTACATATGCGCTAACAAGGTTTTTTCAATTCTACAAACCTCGAGCTAACACCAGGGACATGAAAAGAAATCATTCAAAAGGGTCAATGTAGAAAAAGCGAATAGGGAACGAATAGGGAACGAATATGTAACTATTAGGTAACAGGGTATCAGTCGAGCGCAGAATTGGTACATATGCGCTAACAAGGTTTTTTTCAACTCTACAAACCTCGAGCTAACACCAGGGACATGAAAAGAAATCATTTAAAAGGGTCAATGTAGAAAACGCGAATAGGGAACGAATAGGAAACGAATAGGTAACAGGGTATCAGTCGAGCGCAGAATTGGTACATATGCACTAACAAGTTTTTTTCAACTCTACAAACCTCGAACTAACACCAGAGACCTGAAAAGAAATCATTCAAAAGGGTCCATGTAGAAAATGCGAATAAGGAACGAATAAGTAACGAATAGGTAACAGGGTATCAGTAAAGCGCAGAATTGGTACAAATGCGCTAACAAGGTTTTTTTTCAACTCTACAAACCTCGAGCTAACACCAGGGACATGAAAAGAAATCATTTAAAAGGATCAATGTAGAAAACGCGAATAGGGAACGAATAGGGAACGAATAGGTAACAGGGTATCAGTCGAGCGCAGAATTGGTACATATGCACTAACAAGTTTTTTTCAACTCTACAAACCTCGAACTAAAACCAGAGACCTGAAAACAAATCATTCAAAAGGGTCAATGTAGAAAAAGCGAATAGGGAACGAATAGGGAACGAATAGGTAACGAATAGGTAACAGGGTATCAGTCGACCGCAGAAACTGGTACATGTGCGCTAACAAGGTTTTTTCAACTCTACAAACCTCGAGCTAACACCAGGGACATGAACATAAATAATTTAAAAGATGCAATGTAGAAAAGGCGAATAGGGAACGAATAGGTAACGAATAGGTAACGAATAGGTAACAGGGTATCAACCGAGCGCAGAAACTGGTACATATGCGCTAACAAGTTTCTTTCAACTCTACACACCTCGAGCTAACACAAGGGACATGAAAATAAATAATTTAAAATATGCAATGTAGAAAAGGCGAATAGGGAACGAATAGGTAACAGGGTATCAGTCAAGCGCAGAAACTGGTACATATGCGCTAACAAGTTTTTTTCAATTCTACAAACCTCGAGCTAACACCAGGGACATGAAAAGAAATCATTCAAAAGGGTCAATGTAGAAAAAGCGAATAGGGAACGAATAGGGAACGAATATGTAACGAATAGGTAACAGGGTATCAGTCGAGCGCAGAATTGGTACATATGCGCTAACAAGGTTTTTTTCAACTCTACAAACCTCGAGCTAACACCAGGGACATGAAAAGAAATCATTTAAAAGGGTCAATGTAGAAAACGCGAATAGGGAACGAATAGGAAACGAATAGGTAACAGGGTATCAGTCGAGCGCAGAATTGGTACATATGCACTTACAAGTTTTTTTCAACTCTACAAACCTCGAACTAACACCAGAGACCTGAAAAGAAATCATTCAAATGGGTCCATGTAGAAAATGCGAATAAGGAACGAATAAGTAACGAATAGGTAACAGGGTATCAGTCAAGCGCAGAATTGGTACATATGCGCTAACAAGGTTTTTTTTCAACTCTACAAACCTCGAGCTAACACCAGGGACATGAAAAGAAATCATTTAAAAGGGTCAATGTAGAAAACGCGAATAGGGAACGAATAGGGAACGAATAGGTAACAGGGTATCAGTCGAGCGCAGAATTGGTACATATGCACTAACAAGTTTTTTTCAACTCTACAAACCTCGAACTAACACCGGAGACCTGAAAAGAAATCATTCAAAAGGGTCCATGTAGAAAATGCGAATAAGGAACTAATAAGTAACGAATAGGTAACAGGGTATCAGTCGACCGCAGAATTGGTACATTTGCACTAACAAGGTTTTTTCAACTCTACAAACCTCGAACTAACACCAGAGACCTGAAAAGAAATCATTCAAAAGGGTCAATGTAGAAAAAGCGAATAGGGAACGAATAGGGAACGAATAGGTGACGAATAGGTAACAGGGTATCAGTCGACCGCAGAAACTGGTACATGTGCGCTAACAAGGTTTTTTCAACTCTACAAACCTCGAGCTAACACCAGGGACATGAAAAGAAATCATTCAAAAGGGTCAATGTAGAAAAAGCGAATAGGGAACGAATATGGAACGAATATGTAACGAATAGGTAACAGGGTATCAGTCGAGCGCAGAATTGGTACATATGCGCTAATACGGTTTTTTCATATCAACAAACCTCGAACTAACACCAGAGACCTGAAAAGAAATCATTCAAAAGTGTCAATGTAGAAAAAGCGAATAGGGAACGAATAGGGAACGAATAGATAACGAATAGGTAACAGGGTATCAGTCGACCGCAGAAACTGGTACATGTGCGCTAACAAGGTTTTTTCAACTCTACAAACCTCGAGCTAACACCAGGGACATGAAAAGAAATTATTTAAAAGATGCAATGTAGAAAAAGCGAATAGGTAACGAATAGGTAACGAATAGGGAATAGGGAATAAGTAACGAATAGGTAACGAATAGGGAATAGGGAATAAGTAACGAATAGGTAACGAATAGGGAATAGGGAATAAGTAACGAATGGGTAACGAATAGGGAATAGGGAATAAGTAACGAATAGGGAATAGGGAATAGGTAACCAACTTGACGACCCTATATCTTGGGTAGCCTATTTTAGGCAACTTGTCAAATATTATAAATAATTCAACATAAGCATTGAAGCTACAAGTTTGAACATAAAGTCGCATTTTATAACAATACGTTAAACGTATTGCTACAGACATAAAGCACGGAACGTGTGTTATATATTGTACAATCGATTATATTTAATTGCATATTGAGAAAACAACGACAGAATCAAGTTGTAAGCGTAATTAATTTATAAAAAATTGATCTAACCAGTTTTAAATTAATTATCCACCAGTACTAACATGTCTGTCCCCAAGCAGCTGAAAACTTCCCATATGAATCAGATTAAGGGGACAAAATGACTGTAGCCAAATCCACGGAAGGAGCTGTCCTGCCCAGGACGGACTCGTAACCTGCACTCCCGGGTGACAGCCCAGTGCTTTACCAACTGAGCTAACCGGGTAGACAATTTAGAAAACTGCACATCTTATCATCACAAGCTTTATACAAATATGAAACAGACACACATATCTGACCATCATAGTCATAAAACATGATACAATTGGATGTTTTACTAATACGTAATAGCCGCGTGGCTAATTAAATCGCGAACGATAATGATCAGGAGACGTTAAAGTAGCGTACGTAGGCCTATATATATACTGGGTTATAGCATGGCGCTTATATCGATCAGGTCGGTGGAAAGGCTTGCGATGAGCCAGAAAGTTGGACATGATGTTCTGGGGAGGTTGCTCAGTTCCTACAGATTATGGAAAGACACGGTAAAAGTAATTACGAATGTAGGAAACGTAATCGACCAATGTGGGTTTTGATGACAGAACGCTGGCAAGTTACTCATAAAATTGCAAATACAAATGTGCTTCATTGTAAAGATATTATTAACACGCGCGTATAAATTGAATCACGTGACACGAACCTTTCCATTTTAGACATTGAGACCAAAGGAGTGGACGTTGATGGTACCAGAATTGTGTATCAGATTTGGGACACAGCTGGACAAGAACGTTTTCGGTCACTTTTACCGCTTTACTTGAAGGGTATAGATGGGGCTGTTATAGTGTATGACGTCACTGAGAAGGTAAGCCGCATTCAGTACACGTATAAGCAAGATAATTGTTGACGACACACGACCCACGTCAACGACACAGGGCGCCTCCAAAAGCTCACCTTGAGCACTTTGCGCTCAAGTGAGATACAATCGAATGACATTGATATAATCTAGAAAACGGATCGCAATTTTTAACGATTTTCACGTAACACTTTGATCGGGCAATAGAGTGAACAGTATCTGTGTCGGGAAACGCTTGTCAAGCGTTTAGTTGTTGTTTTCAAACACATTTATCCCATTTAGTGGACATGTTGCCGTGAAAACGTTTTGCAATCTAATCAAATTATTCTGTAGTGCCCACCTACACGACGTAGAACTGAGCGTGGTGTCGTAGTTGGACGAACTTTTTTGCATTTTGTCAACCATTAAATTGTCTCGGAAAAACTTTTGCCGTGGTTACGACACGAATTGTCTGCCTACATCCGCTAGTAAAATATTTCAATTGATGAATCCCCAGATTTACGTCAAACTGTAGAATAGAGTAGGGGACATTCTTAGTTACTTAAGTTGAGTTGATTTGCCGATTGTTAGCAATGTAAACTGACCGTATTTTTCATACGCGTAACAGAACGTCTTCGTGGTGGCGAAATTTGACGACATTTGTCACGGAACAGTTAGCCGATCTCATTATGGATCCAAGACCTTAAGTTACGGAGGTCGGAAAACTATAAACCAGATAAACTCAAACCGGGTTGGAGTCTCGAACTGCTGTTAAGATCCAACGTGTACCCTTGCTGGCGGTTAATATTGTATGCCATTTGTATATTTCACAAAACAGTTTGTTGGCAAGGGATTATTTCCAAATTTGAAAACAAGTGGCAGAAATCTATTGAGACCACTTTTATTCACCGTTTGTGGCGACTTTACCCAAAAGCATCAAATTGTAACGCATGAGTTTTATAGTTCCACCATGTCAATGCTCGCTACATTGCAGACTTATTAATTAACGATTTTACACCGATTGCTGATCATCATTGATTCAATCCATTCATTCAGAGATGTCACAAATGAATTTGCCTGACAGTATTATATGCCAGCAATCAGTGTATCTGCGGGTGTCTGCTGGCGTCTAGCATTGCAGGAATGAAACATGCACATAGAGTGGATTGCGTTTATCGTAATGCTATTCAGAGTTGATTATCACGCTGAGACAAGTTGAACATCTCGCAAATCATCGGAACTATTAAAAGTACTATTGGGAAGGTGGCAAGATGTTCGGAATGCGCTAGGACGACACGCCCAGCATGGGATGTTTCCAACTATAGATTTGACATTTTTCTTGATCTAGCAATATCATGTCACATTCGGTATCTGACAGATAAATTCATGCAACTATGGCCTTGTTTTTAGGGCGAAAAAATCATATAACGTTTAGTCTTGCCAAAAGCGCATGCTTATTTAATACAATGTCAAATAGATACATATATAATATTTTAATATAATATTTATCTCCCTTATTCATTATGCTCATGTTGGCAGATGGCTCAGAAAGTTGAAGAACAAGTGGTTGTCACATGCATATTCTCTTGTTTTTTTTTCTGTTATCATACATTTGGGAATTACTCCTAGAAGTACTTATACTTTTGCCTATCAAAATGGCTGATGATAAAGAACAAGGGAGGTAAATAGTGTAAATGTGGGAACTATCTATAAATGAAATTTGAACTTGAATGTTAATAACCGATTGACACAAACGGTCGGTAAATGAAAGCGATTGTAGCAAAATATTAAGTGAAAGGTGTAACAAAAAAAATGTTATGTTTACGTCATAAAATACTAACCAATCAGAACTGTTTATTTATAGCACATGTACCGAATTATCGATTTACTTTCAGGAAGAGTAATTGCAAGCAAGGTGTAACGAAATAAATGTTCATCTCAATTACTATCATATTTAATTATGAGCTTGCAGCAATAAGGAATGAACTCATGTCGTGAGACTTCTCAAAACATTTTGTATGTCTCTTGTTTATGGCAGGATACGTTTTCAAACGTCGAATATTGGGCAACAGAAGTACGAAAGTATGCAACAGACCTGACGACAGTGGCGGTGGTTGGAAACAAATTAGACTTGGCCGAGAATAATCCACCCAGACGACAGGTCACCGCTGAGGTTGTCATTTATATATCTGTCTAAAACGCTAGAAACTATGTGTACACGCGTTTGCCTGAATAATCGGAGGCTTTTGGAAATACAGTACAAACCTCAATAATAAGACCACCATTGGGACCCTTGAAAACTGGTCTTCTTTATTGAGATGGTCTTAATATAAAGGTTATATTAAGAGCAATAGACTTCCAAATGGTGTTCTAAATTTCGAGCGGCCTTATTTTTGAGGTGGTCTATAAGCTAGGGTTCACACAAAATTTGTCATTGGTCTTGTTGAAGAGACCATTCCACGTACATGAATTGCTGTTTCATGACTTTTAATATTAATGTTGTTGTTCTTGATCTGTCGTTAACTTCTCCTTAGGATCGCAGTTGATTGATATTTTAAATTTTCAGCATAAGTTGTACAAAGACATTACTTTTACGATGGTTTTTCCATTATTGATTTTTCATTCACCGTTTCAAACCTATCAATAAAACCCAAGCAACCAATTATAAGTGCGTTCAGTGCAGGCTTATTTAGTTCACAGACAACGCTTTGGTGGAATTCACCTTCTGTAAATGGTTAATTTCTGTCTTTAGATAACATACATATACACGAACACTATTCAAGCATACGGATCACAGTCTCCACTGCTACTTAATAGCACATGTTGGGTAAATAGGCGTCCATTTCTTGAATACGACCACAAATCATGTAATACGATAGCTCTTAAATTTTACTTTTATGCATACACCAACTGTGATTGCGCTGAAACGTGTATACTTATGTATATTGTGATTATTCAACTTACTTAATAAGTAATCTAGTCTTTGTCCAATGAGTAAATTTTGCACAGTTCTTTCCCTTTGTTGGGGAGTAAATTTTGCAGTCCTTTCCCTTGTTGAAAGTCAAGTTTTGCACAATCGACCCTGTGTCAAATTCCTTTGAAAACGTTGTTGTGATAATACCCTTTGATCAAATTTACAAAACAGCAGTTTCTTAAACTTTAGTATTGAAACTGTTACCATGGCAACCAAAACTATATTTTGGCAAAAATATGAAAAAACTAAATTATAAGTCACGACACCAAAAAATATTGTTTTTCCAATTATTTGAGCGTTATAGTGTTTCCGTTGCTATGGCAAATGTATACTTTGTAACAAATTACAAAATACACTTTGTGCATTGGGAATTAATAATCAATCGTTTTGTGAAAATTTCATAACATTCTGACATAGGGCCGATTTTTGGGTTAAGTGAACCTACTCCTTAACCCAATTTTTTTGCTGGGCATTGCCTTTTCTTTATTCATGAATATATATTTTTAAATTTTCAGGAAGCACAGAATTGGTGCAGATTTCATGATATAATTTTCTACGAAACATCAGCTAAAACGGGTAGAAACGTGGACGAGCTATTTTTAACACTTGGTAGGTCACCATATATTACGCTCGTGGGTAAATATTAGGCAATGAATTTCCGTTTCACCTCTTTAAAATACCGATGTTTGTCTTCTCAAAGGCGATCTGCTAAAACATGGTCAAATAAAATATACTCTTTGTCCAATGAAATTAGTATATTAACAGATGGGCTTGTGTAAACGCATCATCCAATGAAAAATGTTATTTTCACGTCATAAAATAATAACCAATCAGAACCGTTTTATTTATAGCACATATACCGAATTATCGATTTACTTTCAGGAAGAGTAATTTCGAGCAAGAACGCAGCACAATCCAGTTCATATGTACGACCGAGTAGTAGTGTTAATATGAAATCCAAGAAAAAGAAGAAATGCTGCAAATCTTCGTAAACAGATGCAATCTTATTTTAGTGCTAAAACCCTATGACGACGTAAATATTCGTTTTTAAGTCATACCAAAGTGATGTAGACAAAACAAGCGATATATATGCAAATGAATACAAATAGATGTTTCAGCAAGGACCATTCACTCACTAACTTATTTTAGTTATTGCTCCGGAAGTGCGTTACTATTGCTTTAATATTCTTTACTAACAAATCTTTTTTAATTTTCATTAAGTCACTAAAACTTGATCAGTAACAGATTAGCAACATTTGCATTATTCATATATATTTTAATTGCACAAAATGCCAACTCATTTTTGCAATAAGCCTGCACGAGTCTTTATGGCCTAATGCAAGATTCATCCAGTGCTTTGATGAGATTACCGTTAAGTTGCAATACGCGCGCGGTTCGGCAAAGGAGGACCAAGTGTTGAAAATGTGATGTTGAGGATAAATGTAGTTTAATCATACACCAAAGACATTTAGGTCTTTGCATACACCGATACAGTGCAGCTGATTATATACTTGAAAAATGTGTTGTGACGATAACATTATTTCCTTATTGACTAGGAAAAACAGGAAAGAAACGACCTACTTTTTAGGCGTGTACAAGCAGTTTGTTCAATATAACGGAAGAAAATGTTACATTAACCAGCTTGCCACTTTGCAAAACTATTGTTTTCCTTCCTAAAAGGAAGTTTTGTTTTGTCTTTTTTAGTTTCAGTTTACTTCCTGTCCATACTCTTTATTTATTTTATACCTTAAACCTTTGCTTAAACGTACATAGTGTTATGTTCTATCAAAACATTCAAGTAACACTTTTGGGAAAATGTCACGTTAATGCCTCCCATACACACATGTTTACTATCAAAATGGAATTGTAACTTTTCTCAAGTTTCCTTGAACTGTAAAACCTGAGTGTGATACAGACATTTCCTATGCTAGTCCTAACTTGGCGCGTAGGTCAGGAAATAGCTGTATGAGGCACGTGTGTGTTTGTGGTTTGGGAAACATGTAAGAAGTGACAATAGTGTTGTAGAGTTTATCTATATGAAGGCAATTACCACCAATTTGCTGATATTTATGACCAAGGATACTCATTTTGACTCGTATTTTGTCCAAAAAAATGCCTATGAACCTTTAATAAGGATACCTGATAACTTGTATGACTTATACATACCAGTTACATCCCGGGTGTTGGGAGACCCAGATGTTGTGTATGTGGGCTATTTGTTTTACTTTTGAAGACGAATAAAAACACAAGACCAAAAAAGTACATGTATCATATATTATATCACAGTTATTGAATACATCATCTGTAAACAAAATGAATGGAATGAAATTAAGTGAGGAATAAAATTTCAGGGCAAACAAAGTATCTACAAAATTGCCATAATTCTATGTACGTTGTATTTGACTCTATAGTCAATAGCTAGTATACTACAAATGTTTACAAATACATGTACAATGTTTCAGAATTTTCATAAGCTAACATTTGTGTGACCATTCAAATTTGTGCTTTACATTATAATAATCAAGAAGGCCAAACAATTTTCTTGGCCTATTATTTTACCATCTGCGAAAAAGCACTTGGCCATGGGCTTCTAATTCGAAAAAAGGGCTGTAACTCTTCAAAAATTAACATACTGTAGTATTCATTAATGAAAACATTAATGACTTAGTACATTTCATGCAATGACACTAAAATGAATATTGTTATAATTCAGAATTTATGACAACAATGCAAAGCATGAACTTTGTAATAATGATTTAATACTGTTTTTTCTACCATCTTAAATATACTGCTCAAAAGAGTTAATGCCCCATTTTGTATTTTGAGAATCTTCACTACAAAATGACAAGTGATCTGAAACGATCAACGTGATTTTGACAGGTTAAAATCAACATTTTTTGATGATTAAATTAATTTGAATTATTAAGTTAATTACTCACTGCTATCAAAATCAACAGCAGGGTACTGTTTTAGTAACATACTTTCGCTAGCCCAAGTCAATGATTTTCATAAGTTATTAGGTACGTACAAAATTTCAATGTAAATGCGTTTCACTTATATTTGTGTACGTAGGTATTTGTGTAAGTTAGAGCGTAAAGTTACGTTTAGAAAACACCGACCGTTTTGTGCAAAAACTGACGCAAAATTAAGTATGTTAGTAAAATGGTAACCAGTTGTATACAGTAGCCTTTTAGAAACTATGTGAATAAATAGTGGCAGGTTAGCACTTTGATCAGTATACAAAGTAAATTTCATAGACTGTATTCAACTAAATTAGCAAGGCAGTTGATACCACATTTACAATGCAATAATACCAATACAATTCACAAGTTTCACTAAAAACACCACAAAACTACGTGAAAATAATTGGCAACTGAAAAAACAGCTGATTTTGTTCAGAGTCATTCAAAAAAGGAGAATGACCATGTTTCATTGTAACTTTGTAAAATCTCATTTTTGAGAATTTAGTAAAACTGGTGCTTGGTAATGATGCCAACGAATGTGTAGGAATATAAACATCAAATCTAGAAATCTTGGTTAATATAAAACTGTACAAGTAAAATCATATATAAAACACTGGGAGGATTGAAAGCATATGTAGTCAATCTGCACATAAATATAAAAAGCAGTTCAGATTTGTTTGGCTTTCATCTCTCTGACAGTTCAAGCATGTATTATACAGCATTGTATGTGACCATTATACTAAGGTGATAATCTTTACATAGAATCACAGACATATAAACCATCTATAATTGGAAACTGCCTACAATGTCTATGTAGATTTGTTTGAACTCTCGTGAGCAGCGTGATTTCTTCAGAGATCAAACCCCTATACAAATTTTGCGATGTCAGCCATCTTGTTTCTGAGTCGAGGGAAGTTGGCATTTTGATATGCCCAGGGGTTCTAACAGCTGAATATTCTCAATCCTAAAGATTTGCTGGGGGTCTCAATCACTCAGCTGCTCTGCTCGAAGCTTCAATGACCCAGCATTATCAGATGCAGGCGTCTGATGATCTAGACTATTGAAACGCATTGGTACACAAAACGTTTCGTACCAGTCACGATTTGGCCCCTTACCCCCCCCCAAATCAGAACCCGTCTGCCCTAATCATCACATTTAAACATTTCTTCAGTCTTAATTAATACATTGAAATGAATTCTCAAAATTTACCAAAATTAGACACGAATAATAATGATTTACAGTAAAAAACGGAAGTCAAGATGAAGCTATTTGAGTTGACAAGTGTAGTACCAAAAAATATTATTGATAAATGCAAAAATCACCAAAACGCAGTTTAGTACATAATCATTATATTGGAATGTTTAGCAAGCACAAATTATGACAATTGTAAATGAAATGCCCATAATATGATTTTAAAATACAGCAACCGGATTTTGCTCCCACATTTGGCAGTTCTAAATAAAATGCCCATTACACAATGTTCTTTCCTTTACGTTCATATTTACTCAAAACATGCAACATGGCAAGCATCAATATTAAAGATATATCTGGCCTATCTGAACATAACATACATGTCTTTGTACTAGCTATACCCAGTGTTGTTATATCAACTCAAATATCTGTAATACGAGCAATTACATGTACAATGTCTTACCAATTAAAGATTTCTAGTTTTATCATAGACGCATGGACAAAACTTGTCCAAAATCCTGCTTGTAAAAAACGTTGTTTTCTTTTAATTTGTTTTCTTATTTTTTTGCCAAATTTGAACACATTATTAGTGTTTTATTTGATAATGCATACTTATTGATGCTTTAACTTATATTATGAACCATATTTCACATGTTTGTTTGGGGCAAAAAAATGAACATACTATGACTTTAACAATAACTGTCAATATGATAAAGACCAAACTCTTCGGATTAAGCGATCTAGCAATGCGACAGTGAATCTTTCGTTTGTTTTACAAGTGTGACTGTATCTTTTTCTGGTCCATCTGTGGCATCCAAATGTCTTGGCTCGCTAGCAGTTATCAAGTTTGCAACATTCAAGCCTCGTTCTGGTAAAGGCCTTCTTGAGACAACATCCTCTTCAATTCTGTAACAGAACATTTATGTGTGAGATACATGTTCATTATGAAAACTCCTACTTTTGAACTGACCTCCCCCAAAAAACTTAAAGAAATGGAATATTAGCAGACAAAAATGTGTTTATCTTAAATTGGTTATGTACAGTGTGACATATCTGGAGTGGTCGTCTTTGACAACAATATCCATTTTCCCTTAACAAACCTTGGTGGTATAGTTGTGACACTCCCAGCTGAGACATAATGGTCTGAATCTTCACCATTCATCGATATTTCTTGTACACCTTTCATAAACATGGATGGATCCTCACCATGGCATGTTTCATATATAGGATTGCAGAAGTTTGTGGGTCCATCAGCCTGCATTGAGCTTGCCTAAAATATGGAGAAACATAAACTCCTAACAATACATTTAGTACTTCAGACAAATATCAAATGAGAGTAAATCATATTCATAGTGAGAGATGTCACTACATGTAGTAAGATATATCCAGCAAACAATGATAAGTTTGCCTGAAGAAGTATTCAACTAGTATGAAACATATCTCGAACACTTTGAGTTTGTCATCTCTTTTCCGTACTGTACTAGTAAGTGATGGATGTCACAAAAGTAGAGAACCTTCGTCTGTGACCTTAGAGACCTTAGTCTTGTACACAGCTCAACTTACATTTTTGTTAATAAGAATATATAAGTTAAATGATAGAAATAAATGCAACATTCGATAATAAAATAATTGTTGAAATAACGATGAAACAACATGAGGAAAATAATGAAAAGTAACAGCTATACCTGCAAATATGCAACAAACATACACAAATGGATACATACATGACCTTCCAGTACGACGTTTAATGAATGACTGAAGAAGCGTGAAAATTGGTTTGTTACGGAGGGAAACCAAGTCCATGCATCATGAATGTCAATGATGTGATGTGAGGCCTGTACCGATGGTTTTGTGTGACACATGGTTATAGCGTTACATAATTTAATGAAGCAAATGAAAAATGGAATGATAAAGGAAGTATGGGATCACGAGGCCCGACACGACCCTGTGACAGCAGTATACCACATTCAAAGCATGCAGCCACAACAATAGCAAGAAGAGAAATAAACATGTATACATAAACAACTACAAAGGTAAAGTTTCATTTTTTGGAATGTGTTAAATTTTTATTTTTTTTAGCTAAAAACAAATATTTTGGATGCAACATGTATGTGAACTACACACAATGCGATCACCCTCTCTTTGGGGACATACAAACAAACAAGTAATGTATACTTACAGCAGGGGATAGAGGAGAAGGGTATGTAGTTGGGATTTCAACATTTCCACCATCAGTGTATGATACTGCAGACTCCGATTTCGATTTTTTGCTATTGAGTAGAAAATGGTTCAGAGACAGGAATTAAAAATAACACTTGGGCCAAAGAAAAAACAATTTTGATTATTGTAACATCTCCAAATCACTAGGTAGAGTAGGTGAAGAATTGATAGTTAATTTCTAAAGTATGTCCTGGTTAGAATCAAACTGTTTGGCCATCCTTTAGATATTATCTGTGTGCAGCATCCTTGACCTCAATTTCTGTGGGTAGGTAGGTAGTTATTGTTTAGATATTCTTAGATGTTTAAATGCAAAAAAGTCCTGCATGGAAGAGCCAAAAAAGATTAGTTCAATTTCAGTGGATCAGTCAGTGTACAATTTTGTATGGATGGCCTTTTCCGGAATTAACATTTTATCATCAAACACATACAATCAGGCACAGAGTTTAGCAAAGAGCCCAAAGTTTAGCAAAGAGCCAGCATTTCCCTGCTATTTTACTTTGACAGTTTACTTTCTAATCTTTCTTTTTGAAGCAAACAATTTCATGTTTCCTCCATCAAAACTTCTGCAAATTGTCTGTGACATGTAAAATATATAACTTACGTTTTTCTTCTCCAAAATATTGCAAATATAATCACAGACAATATGCCTAGAATGAATATTACCACAGACGGTACAACAAAAGCCAACATATCTGAAAAAATATGAATAGTAAAGTGGAATACAAACACAAGATGTCGAGGGTAGACAGTGAAACAAGATTATCTGCTTCTTCCTTTATTCATCGATAGATTGCAGCCCTTTTTTAGGGTAAATTGGGACCAATATTGGGCCCCATTCCCCAAAGAAAAAAGTATATATTTGCCTCTACATAGAAAGAAAATTCCGCTTCAGGAAAATTATTTATAATTTTAGCATTATAAATACCCAAATTTGGTGATTCATGATGCAAACATACACTTGTTCTGCTTCCAGCTCAATCAATATGAAACTAAGCATAACAGATAGCTTAAGAGAATTGAATAAGAAAGAACAAATTTATGCCATAGTATTTGCATGACTTACTGGTCATCTCCTGGTCATTGGTCAGTTTCTTTGGTTCTGGTATTTCACACAGGTTGCCTGAGAAACCTAAAACAGAAGTGCAAAAATGAATATTTTTGTGGAAGTGAAAATTAAGCGTTGCTCATGAATTGTAAACTTCATAAATTCAGGGGATCAGTTTTGTTGGCAATTTTAATACTCATGTTAACTCATTACAGTCTTGTGGTTTAAAACATTTGGCCCCCAGCATGCTTCCCACTTGGAAAAATGCAATACAACCTAAGTCTACATGAGGGGATGTAGTACACATCTTCCCTAGTGAAAACAGAACATACCTTGCAGACATCTACAAATAAATGAGCCATTTGACATTTTTACACACTCCCCACCATTCCAACATGCACACATCTTCGGCATTGGTTTCGATACTTCCGATGCTGCAATGATTAAAACATTGTTGAAAGGCTTGATGTAAAACTAGTGTATTTGCTTCTTCATCAAAACTGAGTTACACTGGTTCCATAGCAACCCTTAATATTCAATTTCTGTATTGATTTTTCAGCTATATTTTAAAGATTTAAGAGCCTTAGTTGAGAAATGTCTTTTTTTTTAGAACTTGTTTGTATAATAAATACTGTTCATTTTTGCTGGATGTGCAACCATTTATTGTAATACGAATTTGGCTAACAGCTCCGAAATTGAAGAATGAAATTACGATTACATCTGAAGTTCAGACTTTATGTTCACAAATACTATAAACAGGGTATGAGGGTTTCAAGGCTTATCAACGAATATTCGCAAGACAGTAACAAACCAAACTGAGAAAAAATAACTTAAAATAATCAAATTTCGGTAAATCATTGCAGCACTACCCTCTGCATATTAAAACAAGTCATGCCACCTACCTGCATCACAGGCATAGTTACTGTCTGTTCTAAATGTTGAACCATCTGGACAAGCACATCTATAACCTCCAGGTACCAACAAACAAAGATGACTACACATATCACCTTTCCATGGACATCGCGGTTTTACTGAAAGATACGTACAGTGGTATAAAAGTAGAGTTTATACATTATAGTCTCAGCCCTATTTAAAGAGTCAGCCATTTCTGACTTATGAGACATCTACTTTCTGAGCACATTTACTTTCCGATTCATATCTTTTAATGCACCAGGCAGGTAGGCACATGGTAACCATTATTTAACTAGCTGGCGGCTCACCAACTGGCTATATCAGAACGGATACCTACCGGGATTAGAACCTTTGACCTCCAGCTCCAAGGTGGATGCCTTAACCACTCAGTCACAGTATATCTTGTGAGTCTGATGTAAAACTACTGTATTTAGGCCCTAACTAAAACTCAGTTATGGTAGTTTTGTGCTAAACTCTCAATTGAAATGACATTATTAGAGAATATAATTGAATGAATTGATAATTTGTGATTGATGAGCTCTCAAGTAGTTGATATATTGTCAGTCATCCAACCCAAAGGTCACAGGTTCGCAACAAACCATATTCTTGACCTTCGCCTCCTGTAAGACATTATTACAGACTTTCCCCAAAACAGTTGATTGATTCAAATTAACAACTAATGCTTATCTCAATACCTAACTGAAACACATTAATATTAACAGACAATGACAAAAGAAGTCATCCATTCATATACCATTGTTGAGCATTTAAAGTTACAAGTAATCATATATAATTTCCAGTATTAAAAGTAAGTTGCGAAACAAGGAATGACAACCCCTTATAACCATTTAGGAGGACCGTGTCCTGGTCATCTTATAGGTACTAAAAAGTGCGTCCGATTTGAGACCATGGGAGAATCTCGCCTATGGCCTGATTTGAGCCCACAACCTTTACTTTCAGGTGTCTGGAGCTCTACCCTCTGTCCTTCAACCAACCCAACTTGCCACATGTTCAGTATAAAACATTGTACATTCATACTTTCCAAGTCCATACGGAGTCGATGGTGAAGTCTCACACCACTAGGAAACATCAGCCCAGTCTGTAGAATGGTCGTGTTACCAACGCCAAATTTATCCATATAGTAAGCAGAACCATTACGTTGTGACACCCAATATAGTCTGGACTCGAACACATCAATACTGACCACTGTAAACACTGTAAATCAACACAAAAGTCCATTAAAATCACTTCCTAATGGGGCAGTTTTTCCTATCTATGTTCGATATTATAAAATGTCAATTATACGAAAATTGTTGGGTTCACATTCAATCATTATTTTTATAATCAAAATAATAATGTCAGTTATAAAGGTGACCTTGTCAACAGATTATGATTGTAAATACATCAGACCCTGGTCATATAACACTTCTCAAATCCAGATATTTTTACTTCAGTCATCAGTTGTATAGTGAAAGCTATGCAAAGAACAGTCTTGCCATCGGCTGTGATGCTAGTATGCCTAAAGCTAATTCACATATATGTCAACAGGTGCCCCCCCACTTTACTCAATCAAGGGACGGAACTCTTCTCTTACTAAATAAATCCAATGAACACACAACCTAGGTGCGCAATTTCATGTGATGGCTAATATTCCAATCAAGTTTTGTTACTCTATGTCAAACACTTTTTGAGATATGAGTCATACAAACTTAAGTCAGACAGACAGACAAGGTTAAATCTAAGTGCCCCCCTCTAAAAGCTATCTTGATTGGCTTTGCAATCTATAACTAGTACACAAGTTCTTGAACATCTGAGTTTGAGTCAATGTCGAGATTTTTCGGAGGAAATGGAACAATGTCAACTTACCATTTTTGACTACAACGGCTCTCTCACTGCCATCAGCATTCATCGACTCTATCACGCCAAGTTTATAGTCGGCCCAGTACACTCTGTTATTCATTGTATAATCAATGGTTAGAGCTGCTGGGTGTATTAAACGAGTTGAAATTAAAACTTTGGCGTGTTCGCCGTTCATCCAACTCTGTTGTATGCTTGGGTAGTCCGGATCCGCATTTGAAAAATACAATAAGCTGAAACATAAAATATAGCAGTTTTTTACATCAAATTTTATTAATATTTTTTATATACCCACCTGGTTAGCTCAGTGGAAATAATTGGTAGTCATTAATCAATTAAGCATGTATAGAAAATGCACAATCGACCAACTATGGTTTATGAAATACTTTTGGGTCGCGACTTTAGCTGGTGTTTGGTACTCGGTACTTACCCTAATTTTGGATTGACTGCAATAGCTAATGGTTTGGTAAGGTTCCTTAAAATGGTCCTCTGATATCTTCCATCAAATAAACATACAGATATACATCCCAGCTCAATATCACTCCAATATATATTACTGAAAAAAAGTTTGAATCCATACAATAGGAAATTGTAAATTAGGTCATATAATATACAGTAAAACCTCACTTAAAGACCACCTCAATAATAAGACAACACAATTTTCCAGTCCATTATTGCTCTTTATTCAACCTCAATATCAAGACCAGTTTTCAAGGGTCCAAAGGGTGGTCTTATTATTGAGGTTTTACTGTAGTTTAGAATTGCTCAGTACAAGAACAGATGTTCCTGTTTGGTATGTTGATTTAAAAGTAGATGTTATTGCAAGACGTCTGATCCCTTATGGGTAACTTTGATCTTGGACTTCTTTTATCAAAGCAGCAGAATATACAAATTGTTGGCACTGACAGCTTTACATGACATATAATGACTAGCAACAAAAATTGTGAATTTAAATTTTAGAAAACATTTGGTAAATCTGTGTAAAAACAAGCACCAAGGCTGACAATATGAGTCAACCCATTTAAATAACAACCAAACTAACACTATAATATGGTTCTTACCTCTGTACCCAATCTACGGCAACTGCATGAGGTTTCCGAGATAGTACACCAATATTCTGTGGTAGACCCAGTCTATTCTGCTTGTCTGGTATCGGGGCACGCAAGACCTCACTGTTGAAATTATGAAACAAGAATTATCGACAGTTAAAGTTTGAATAAAAATGAATACACTTCCACTTTTAGGAGGCAATATGAATCTTTTAACTTCTTAGCAGCCGATTTTTTTTAAAATGGAAGTGAAAAATTAACATGCGCACCGTTTCAATAAATGAAAACCAAAGAGGCCGAAAGTAGCCAAATCTTTTACTTTTCTCACAAAGTACCTGTTAATCTAACAGTGCAACGTTTGAATTGCAAACAAAGCATCAGGACCTAAAGCAAAATGGTAAACAAATAAACTTGATTATTTCTTAATGAAATAATCTGCCATATGATACAACTATTTATCTTTAATTTGTCACTTTGTTGGTCGCTTGCAGAAGGGAAAACACCTCAGTGGTCACCCAAGGCAGGTTTACAGTATACTATCTACAGTAAAACCTCACTTAAAGACCACCTCAAAATCAAGAACACAAATTTCAAGTCCATTTTCACTGTATATTGAACCTCAATAAGAAGACCAGTTTTCAAGGGTGGTTGTATTATTGAGGTTTTACTGTATATTAAAGGTATTTCTGCATTGCAATGATAGTTTTCATTAATCATGATCATAAAATCGTTTCTATCACCTGTTTTTCGCATCAGTCCAATACAGAATTTTCTTGGATACATCAATGTCAATAGATGTTATTGGACTACCAGCAGTTACTGCCCCTGAATACTCTTTCTTGTCAGGTTGGTAGCGCCGAATTTCAGTCAATGTGGAGAAAAACAGTGATCGGCCGACATCTAGGAAAGGAAATAAAGAAATGATAATACACATTGGTTTGGAAATAATAAGTGTCCCCCACAAGCTCTTACCCATGACCCCTAAGACTACAGCGCATAGCACAAAAAATATAAAACACATTTTATACATCAAGATTTGATCGTTTGATACACGATAAGAGATATTTTTGTATCAACAGAGTACCTTTCTTACAGGCAAACTCCTCGCATATTAATGTATTATATACAGTTGCCTACATTAAAAGAATAATGCTTTTATTTGTTTCAAATATATCAAATGCCCTTGTTTTAAAGAGCAGATATATAACTTTGAATGTTTTGACAAAGATACAAGCAAGTTAATGGCATTATACTCCTGTTTACCAGTATTTAGTTTAAACATATTTCATTTCCATACTATGAACAACATAATAACTCAATACAGTATACAACATTGTGCATAAAAATAGAGTTAATAGTAAGTGTAAAAAGTACGAGACCAAAGCCAACGCCTTGTACAGCCCTGCGTTCAGTAAAGGTATTTGCGGCTCACGTTTCGTACCGTTTTGCAATTTGGTTCCCCGTGTGCAGTCAATGTAATACGGTGGGCAAGGGATACAATACAAAACGTTTGCGACTGTTAGCCGTAACTGAACGCAGGTCTTCTCCTGTGTACAAGTATTTGAGACTGTGTCTTACACAAAGAAAGTTATGTAACTTTTATACTCAAATAATACAAATTTAGCAAAACAAAGAGATGTACCTTTGGCTTTGCAATCACGACCTTGACCTTTGACGTCCTTGAACCCTGCTGCACACTGGCATTTGTACGAGCCTTTGACATTGTTACAAAGTTGAGGACATCCATGTCCAATTGTAGCACATTCATCTATATCTGTTGTTGTTAAAATGATGAAATAAAATACAACTGTATAATATATACCTCCGTTGTCATGGTTTATTTTGATCATTTTGGGAAGATGACCCATTCCCATCAAATTGGGATTTTTGCATGTTGAACATAGAAATGCAGTATAAGTATAGAAATTACAGCAACATTTTAGGAAAAAAAATAAAGGATGATTTATAAAGTGATTTATTAATCAACAATTGCTATTTATATAAACTGCCCGTGAGAGAAAAGCCATTAATTTTGTCAATTTTTTAACCAAACCCTTCTCTTCGGATTTTTTAGGCAATTTTACATTCAAATTAGGAAAAACATATACTTTTTTGCCATTGGGAATATAGCTGAATAATGGCTATAAAACCAGCTGAAAAAACCCTGCTTGTAATCAATGAATACCAGTGAGGAAAAATAATCATTAAAAGTTTCATTATTTGGAGACCGACACCCTTTCCAAATATAAAACAGCTTATTTCCAAAAAGACATTCTTTTACGTCTTCAGACTAGAGAAACCAGCTTATTCCTTTGGCAACCATTTTTTCACTTATCTTGGTTAAACTATTTCAGTATACAAACATACAGTAAAACCTCAGTAATAAGACCAACCTTTGGACCCTTGAAAACTGGTCTTCTTATTGAGGTGGTCTTAATATCAGAGTTGAATACAGAGCAAAACTGTGAAAATGGACTTAAAAATTATGGTCTTAATTTTGAGCAGGTCTGTGAGTGAGGTTTTACTGTAGTAACTATTTCAGTGCCATCATGTCAAATTCTGACAACTAATTTAAGATCCGAGTGTTTTGTCCTATTGTGTCACATGTCTGATATGGCATTAATCTTCTTCTAACCAAATTCAGCAATTTAAACAGAGGATTTCAACAGGCATGAGAATGCAAAATTTCAAAATCAGCTGATAATTCGGCAAGGGGTCCAGGGGGCCGCTGAAGCTCCTTGCATCTAAGATGGCTGAAATTGTCTCAAAAAGGTCCCTTGCAAAGGTCAAATTCCGCAGAAAATTCTCATGCCCGAGTTCTAACAAATTATGAAATTATTTCATTCAGTAGTTTGGAAAGACCATACCAGAATTATTTTACAGACAGTAAAGTTTACAGACGGACGGATGACTGAGATACACCCGCTATGAATGCTTGAGATTATTCTCATTACCTTCACAAATTTTTCCTTTTGGTTTGAAGCCATTTTTACAGGAACAATAAAATCCATAGTCGACAGTCGTACAATTATGTTCACATCCGCCATTGTCTACATCACATGTATATTTTGGTTTCTTGTGTGGGTTAGCTGCAAATAGACGTTAGGCTCATTCAAAGTCGAAATGCACACCTTTAACTTTTCAGTTGAATCAACAAATTGTAAAAAAATATGTAAATAAAAAAAAAGAACTTGTACCATTTAAAGAAAATTAGTGCCGTCAGTGCATTTCAGATAATAGTAATAATAGATACAGCAAACTCCCCGACTCTCTCTGAACACCAGTCCTCACTCTTTGAATTCTGAACCTTATTGCGGCCACCGACTGATAATGTACAATTTTCTATCCCAGAAAACTGGACATGTACATTTTCTGATTGTCTGTTCAAATGTTGAACTATTTACTGTTAAGTAAGAGAAAGTGTAATTAACAGGTGCAATTTTCTATTGTTAACAATTTAACTGTCATGCGTGTATTTTTTCTACAGAGATGGCACAGTTTATTACAAGGGTAAAATCTACCTATGAATGTCTGTGAACTGAGCATGAAGTGTTGGGAACTCTCCCTTTTATACCCTTTATAGAGTAAAAAGCATGAGCTTCATGAAAATCTCACTGAACAAGATACACAATGCGCAAATTGTAAGATACATATTAGCTTACAGCAATACAGCTCGTCTGAAGCTTCGGGACAATCTTTTACATTATCACAGCGGTGTTTGTTTGGTAAACATTCTCCTGAAGAACACTTGAAATTATCCCCACTACAAATGACAGAAGGAGGACGCTTGCCTGAAAATCACAAATGGAACACTGCATAATCAGTAAAGTTCGGGACATGAAAATGTGAAATGTTTGCGAATGTTGAAAATCTGAGAGTCGTGAAAACATCAGCCAGTGCAATTTTTCTTGATCACAGAAGAAGTGCATTATTACTTGACTATTCAATTTAACTATACTCTTTAGGCGATTTGCAACATTTGTGTTTGTGAAACGTCTGAATACACTGATACGCGAACTTCTTGATTTGCATAAATATCCACTTATACAGCAACTGTTATACTGTTGAAAAAGAACAACAACCATGTTACCCCAAAATTCCAATGCAAATAATTGAAAATAATATGTGAAAGGGCATCGATATCCCATTGCCATTTGATTTAGCACTCATACTGCATTAAATTGTACTTAAATTAAGTACACTTCAAAAATGAAGTGATTGTAATATACTCAATTACAATTTTGCCATAAGTAGTTACTCTTAAAATTATATAATATAATGGAAGTCGCCCTAGGTCCATCAGCAACTTGACTAACACAATAACTGTCAACGTGTTACTTACAAGGTCCGTTAACATCCTCATCTTCATTCTCCGAACAATGTGTGACATTATCACATAACTGCCATTTCCGTATGCATTTCGCATCATTACATCGGAAATGTGAGTCGTTCGAGCACTTCATATGATCACATGACATCAATAACTCGTCTGATTGGTCACCACAGTCGTTCAGTGTGTCACAACGCCAATGTAAAGGTATACATAACTTAAAGAGATACATATATTATATATAAATTAGAATTAGTCAAAACTGTATAATTTAATCAAGTCTTCATTCATACAATAAAAATAACCAAATTTAGGGTTTGGAGCAACATTATAGTAATTCAGTTCTGGTAAAGAATATTTGCAAACAAAAGAAATTCCTACATTATAATTGTGATAACAATGAAACAAAATCATGTTTCTGTGTAGCAGACATGAAGAATGATAAGAATACTCGTGCATACGACATGCTGTGGGCTTTCAAGTCCAAAAAGGGCCATAACTCAAACAAAATTTGGTGGATTGTACTCAAAATCGAACATGACCTGTATTTTATTATCCTATACTTATGTGCCCAATATGGATTGAATCCATCCATCCTTTTGCCTGGACAGGGGTAACACTCTATACCCCTTCGCCATTCTTCAAATGGCATGGTGGGACACATTAAAAAGTTGTTCCAATATATAATCACAGTCTTTCGAATTCCATAATTTATACAATGAATAGATAAGCAATTTGTATTACTTACATTATTATTACACTGGAATGTATCACCAGGACAAACACCTAATACTCTTGAGCAATTTTTCTCATCAGACAAATCTGGACACTGACCAACACCATCACACAAGAATGACCGGTCCAGACACTGACCAGAGTTACATTGAAACTGATGACCAGGACAGGAACTTTGATCTGTTGAATGAATAGGAAAACTTGAGTCAGAAGAGTTGATCTTTTCAGACGGGTTTGTGTGAACTGAATGCGCCTACCATAGGATATTTCATGGAATTTTCACAACAAAGTTAGTAATACAATCCAGATTAATTATTAATAAAATATGTGTTTATAGGCAATTAACAAAAAAGGCCAATTAGAGGATATTTTACCAGAAATTTCATATGAAAACATTAGAAAGGAATTCTCAATAACAATAAAACCTCAATAACAAGACCACCCTAGGGACCTTTGAAAACTGGTCTTAGTATCGAGGTGGTCTTTAAGCGAGACTTTACTGTAATTATTCATTAAATACTTTTTGTTGGCATTCAAACATTTTCACAAGCTATGTATAACATTTAATTCATACAATATAATTCTGAACGTTTATTAAAGTAAGGATATTGCTATGTAACGTACATTTACAAGTTGATACATCCTCGTCAGAATTGTCGCCACAGTCGTTGTCGTGGTCACATAACCACTTGCTTCTGATACATTTCTGATTCTTGCATCGGATCTCAGTCTCTGAACATTGTCTATACAGTGGTGCTGAGTAAAATAAAATAAAAATTAATAGAAATGGACATTATTGCAAGTTTTCTAACAAAATAATGTTTGTTCCAGATGAATGAATAAACTCTGTTTGTCATGTATCAATCCAAGTTGTTTTACAAGACAATTTCGAACAAACTACACGTATACAATAAAAAAGTCATTTTCATTAATTCCATGTTCATTTTAAAAGTGTTTTTCCACTAATAATATCATCTGCAAACTTCCCAAAAGAAATGAACCAATTGGGGGAAAGCAAACTAGTGTATCTGCATACGAACTACCTCTGCGAGGAATTCAAGAAAAGTTCTTGAACCAGTTCTTGAAACTCAAAATTGTTAACAACATCCACTTGCTCAAACAGTTTTTGTCAATCTATAAGCCGTAATTATTGACTGAGAAATCAGTTTGTGAACAACAAATGGCCTTGAAGAACTCAAGTTCTTGAACCAGTTCTTGAACAAGTTCTTGAAACTCAAAATTGTTAACAACATCCACTTGCTCAAACAGTTTTTGTCAATCTATAAGCCGTAATTATTGACTCAGAAATCAGTTTGTGAACAACAAATGGCTGTGAAGAACTCAAGTTCTTGAACGAGTTCTTGAACGAGTTCTAGAACGAGTTCTTGAACCAGTTCTTGAACCAGTTCTAGAACCAGTTCTTGAACGAGTTCTTGAACGAGTTCTTGAACGAGTTCTAGAACCAGTTCTTGAACCAGTTCTTGAACCAGTTCTAGAACAAGTTCTTGAACCAGTTCTAGAACGAGTTCTAGAACGAGTTCTTGAACGAGTTCTTGAACGAGTTCTAGAACTCGTTCAAGAACTAGTTCAAGAACTTGAGTTCTTCACAGCCATTTGTTGTTCACAAACTGATTTCTCAGTCAATAATTACATCCACTTGCTCAAACAGTTTTTGTCAATCTATAAGCCGTAATTATTGACTGAGAAATCAGTTCTTGAACGAGTTCTTGAACGAGTTCTAGAACCAGTTCTTGAACGAGTTCTTGAACGAGTTCTTGAACGAGTTCTTGAACGAGTTCTTGAACGAGTTCTTGAACGAGTTCTTGAACGAGTTCTAGAACGAGTTCTTGAACGAGTTCTTGAACCAGTTCTTGAACGAGTTCTAGAACGAGTTCTAGAACGAGTTCTTGAACGAGTTCTTGAACGAGTTCTAGAACTCGTTCAAGAACTAGTTCAAGAACTTGAGTTCTTCACAGCCATTTGTTGTTCACAAACTGATTTCTCAGTCAATAATTACATCCACTTGCTCAAACAGTTTTTGTCAATCTATAAGCCGTAATTATTGACTGAGAAATCAGTTCTTGAACGAGTTCTTGAACGAGTTCTAGAACCAGTTCTTGAACGAGTTCTTGAACGAGTTCTTGAACGAGTTCTTGAACGAGTTCTTGAACGAGTTCTTGAACGAGTTCTTGAACGAGTTCTAGAACGAGTTCTTGAACGAGTTCTTGAACCAGTTCTTGAACCAGTTCTAGAACGAGTTCTTGAACAAGTTCTTGAAACTCAAAATTGTTAACAACATCCACTTGCTCAAACAGTTTTTGTCAATCTATAAGCCGTAATTATTGACTGAGAAATCAGTTTGTGAACAACAAATGGCCGTGAAGAACTCAAGTTCTTGAACCAGTTCTTGAACCAGTTCTAGAACCAGTTCTTGAACCAGTTCTTGAACCAGTTCTTGAACCAGTTCTTGAACGAGTTCTAGAACGAGTTCTAGAACGAGTTCTTGAACGAGTTCTTGAACGAGTTCTTGAACGAGTTCTTGAACGAGTTCTAGAACCAGTTCTTGAACGAGTTCTTGAACGAGTTCTTGAACGAGTTCTTGAACGAGTTCTTGAACGAGTTCTTGAACGAGTTCTTGAACGTGTTCTAGAACCAGTTCTTGAACGAGTTCTTGAACGAGTTCTTGAACGAGTTCTAGAACGAGTTCTTGAACGAGTTCTTGAACGAGTTCTTGAACGAGTTCTAGAACCAGTTCTTGAACGAGTTCTTGAACGAGTTCTTGAACGAGTTCTTGAACGAGTTCTTGAACGAGTTCTTGAACGAGTTCTTGAACGAGTTCTTGAACGAGTTCTTGAACGTGTTCTAGAACCAGTTCTTGAACGAGTTCTTGAACGAGTTCTTGAACGAGTTCTAGAACGAGTTCTTGAACGAGTTCTTGAACGAGTTCTTGAACGAGTTCTTGAACCAGTTCTAGAACCAGTTCTTGAACGAGTTCTTGAACGAGTTCTTGAATGAGTTCTAGAACCAGTTCTTGAACGAGTTCTTGAACAAGTTCTTGAAACTCAAAATTGTTAACAACATCCACTCACTTGAACAGCTATCACTGTAAGGGCCATTATTTGTTATTTCACCAGTGAATAATGACAAATAATACATTATGTGTTATTACACCTCCGTCACATCATTTAGAACACTGAGATACATAAATATTTATATTATTATGTGACTTAAAACTTACAACTCCCGCTCCTGTTATAAGCTGTGGATTATGGACACGGAAGGTTTACCTGAGGTCTACCACCACCTAAATAACTGGAGAAGTCACTTAATGACCCTTCACAAAAGAGAGATTTTATTATTAGACCAATGCTGGCTTGTATAAGTATGGATGGTTAATTTAAGAGACTGAAGCGCAGTGCACCAAATTTACTTGAACGAGTTCTTGAACTCGGGCTGTGTGAGAATTTAAGAGATGTTCTTGAACAGTTCTGGAACTATTGTTCAAAAACAATAAAATGGGCATTGAAAATTATTTCTACCTCTAGTTGAAGAACTGTTTCAGAATATATGTATATACAAATTATTAGTAGAATATTCCTCAATGACAAAATACTAACTATGTTTTAAACTGAACAACAGAAATTTAATTTCACTAGTTCAATTGTAAAATGAAACAAGTACAAAATATTTAGACAATAGTCTTATATTGATGACATAAAACAAAACTCAAGATATAACGAAGCTTTCTGGTGAGAAATAAAAAAAACAGAAATGGACAATGCCCACAAACAAGGTTTTCAACCTAGTTGTCTGTCGACAAAAGCAATATGTCTCCCTCAGAGAGGGGAGACAACAATACTAAATGTTATTTGAATTTTTGGTACTTGTCAAATTGTACACATTAAATCAAGCTAATTGCACAATGCATACTTTCGCAAAAGAAACACATGGATACAAAGGTAGTGAACAAATCTACCATGTGCTATTAATTTTTTATCAAAAAACCATAAAGTTAAGATTTTATTCCAAAAGAATCACACCAGAAACAAGCGGTGTGCACAGAAGCAGATGACGTAAAAAGATGATGCAATATAGGTCAAATGTAGCAGCAGGCAGCTGAAAAATATTGATTTTCAAGGAGCAAGAATTTGATGTCCCCGTTTGGTGCCTCTAGGGGGTAAATATGACTATTCAGAATTTAAAAAGCCCGCTTTGAGGACATTTGGTTGGTCAAAAATGTAGGTAAAAATCAATGTTTTATGTCCCTACGCAAAACTTTCTGTAGGTTTTCAAATTTTTTTATGAACAATGTCTTCTCCATAGATGTAATTTTCAAGACAATTTTCTCAAGTAAGGCAAACTTTGTTGCATCAAGTTGGGGCTTTACATTATCCATACACTTCATGGTTCTCTTGCCAGTGCGGGTGAAGTTCACAAGTTCATTTTCATTAAATACTTGAAAACAGAGGTGCTTAAAAATATTCTGTTCTCCAACAATTCCTTTTACATTCCTCAAGAGACTATCCTCATCTAATTCAGTTACAACTGTGGCTTGAGGAAGCTCACTAAGTTTGCGTTGCTCAGGTTCGGCGTTCGTATCATCCGACATACTGGCTGAAGGTTCCTTATCTTCAAGTTTGGCAACTCTGTCCTCCAACTTTCTGTATTTCCTTCGCAAGGACCGCACCTCTTCTTCCAGTTTCTGCACTTTCTCACTTAAAAAAAAATTAAGTTACTTAACATAACAAATTGAACATTATTGCACTGTGAGAAAAACGCAAGTGCTTCCCACTACATGTAGTAATGTCATCTTGAAAGTGCATTTTAACAACCAGGAACCTCAAATTCAAAAAAGTGAAGGGCAAGTTTATGTATATACTTATGAACAGTTTATACTAAGTAATTACTAGGTAAATGCACAGTATCTTAAGGATAATTCTGGGTCGATAATTTTGCTCATTTTTTGGCTTAAATTCTCATTAAAATCTGCTAAATGGTTGAAAATCTAATGTAAAAATGCAAAAATGTTATACAAATCAAACATGAAAAAAAATACTTCTCACTCATTTCGGGCACATGAGAACTTTACTCCATGAATATTTGAGACAGAATTACCCCTTCACCTCATAGATGTAGTAACCCGACATAATAAACCACATTCAAACTGAACATTTTAAGCCTGTTGTTGGTTGCCCAATCAAACTACGACATTTACACCAGCTCGTTACAGACAGCATGTTAGTACAAAGTTTCACCATAATATGTCTTTCTCAAAGGGAGTGAGCAGAATTTGTTTTCCATAAATTTTACCTGGATGGATCTTTCCTGTCTCCCTTGTTCTTGTACTGGAATCTGTCATACCCTTATGAATGAGAGAACACATTTAAAATATAATGCAATATACTATTGGTACAATCTTAATGTATATTGTATATTGTTCATTTTTAGTGATGATTCAACTTTTTCATGACAAACATTTTATCATGCTAAACTCTATTTTAATAAATACAGGACCTCTTATGACATTCATAAATAACAAGGATATCCGTGGAACCAATGGATGCTCCCCGAAGTATGGTTATAACTTCGATCAAGACTCTAATTGGAAAATCTCACTTTGTTGATGGTTACAATCTGAATGTTATATGCAGTACTGGAAATGTCCTGGATCTCCCAAGAAAATAGGTATACAAAAATGTACAATGAAATTGAGATAGTGAACAATTTAATTACATGCTGGAAAAATGAAAAAAGGAATCTTGCTACAGATATAAGATGCCTTTATTCATAATTAATTTAAGTGCCCATGTCAATGCAATGGGTACCTTTACAACAAAGACTTAAGTTGATACAAATCCATATCAGCTGATGATCAAATGAGTATGGTGTTGACAGATGTACCAGTGAGTGAATGTCCTTTTTGTTCAATATTTTTTATCATAATTTAAAAATAATTTAGTCCGAACAAGAATGGTACCATATATGTACTATGTTGCATAATCAAAGGCCCATAACTCTGTGAAAAATATTCCAACAAAACCATGTGAAAATTTGAGCATCTTCTCTTAATAGCGAAGCTTCCAATTAAGTTTTGTTGAATTCCAGTCAGTGGTTTCTGAGAAGTAGTGGCATAATCAAAGGGCCATAACTCTGTGAAAAATAGTTCAACCAAAACCGTGTGATAATATGCGCATGTCCTCTTGGTAATGAAGCTTCCCATGAAGTTTTGTTGAATTACAGCCAGTAGTTTCTGAGAAGTAGTCCGGACAAGAATGGTACCATATGTACTATGTTGCATAATCAAAGGGCCATAACTCCATGGAAAAATATTCCAACCAAAACCAAGTGATAATATGCACATTTCCTCTTAGAAGTAAAGCTTCCCATGAGGTTTTGTTGAATTCCAGTCAGTGGTTTCTGAGAAGTAGTCCAGACAAGAATGGTACCATATATAGTATATAAGGCATAATCAAAGGGTCATAACTCTGTGAAAAATAGTCTGACCAAAACCGTGTGATAATATGCGCATGTCCTCTTGGTAGTGAAGCTTCCCATGAAGTTTCTTTGAATTCCAGTCAAGGGTTTCTCAGAAGTAGTTCGGACAAGAAAAGTGGGATGGACGGAAGGACGGAAGAAGCGGCAACTATATGCTCCCCCCCTTCGGGAACGGGGAGCATAATAATCCTCCTAATTTTTACTCACTTAAAAAAGCTACAAGCACAAGTGATAGGTGTCCACATATTTGGGGCCATTAAAGAGCAAACACTATCAAAATTAATCTACCTCATGAAAATAGTGAGATATTGGAAAGAAAAACAAACGTGTTAATTTAAAGTGTTAGTGTTAAAGACAGTAAACCATCTTTCAGTTGTATAAATGCTTACTGTCAGCTTTCTCTACAGTCTGAGGAGTGGGTTTTGTTGATGTGCGGTCTTCAGTCTGCTGATGTTTCTTCATTGGTGTCTCTAAACAGCAAGATAAATTAAGATGATAAAGAACCACATTTCTTTGTTACCAATTCTATACTTACCTCTTAATGAATTAAAATGAGCAAAACCTTTTACGTTTACATGCAGTTTGAGATTTTAACATTAACATTTAAAAAGTATGTTTAAGTGTATTAATAATTTCAACTCTTGTACACATTTATAAATAATCTATAAATAAGGTAAGGTTTACAATATTCCCAAACACACAAGTATTATCAAATGAGGTCTCAGATATTCTCTATGTATAAATCTTTGAAAGAAATAAGTCCGATATATTGTTAACATCTTTCTTTGAAATTTGAGCAATAAGCAAAATCTACCTTCATGTTCAGGACGTTTTGAGGATGAGCAACTCATCGAGGTCTTCAGAGAACAGGAACCGGACGCCTGCATGCCTTTCTCAGTTTTATCTGCCCCAGACACAACTGAAAAATACATGCTAATTCGTAAAAATGCGATATGATTTACAATTCGTCCTACCTTTGAACAGCTTAAGTTTGGATGTAATAATCCTTAACTTAAATAAATCCATATTATTTTCAGAGGAAAAATATTGATGACCTTTTATGTACAATGCTTTTACTAGGGGTGAGACGATACGGACGTAAAGCGATACGATATACCTCTCACGATATGGTATGTATCACGATATATCATAAAGAATAAACAAAACGCTCCAAACTTGTTACCATTAATGGTAAGGATATATTAACTAATGGCATTAGTTTAGAATATTTACTTCACAATACTTGTTTTCTGTTAAGAACAAAACACTTATGACTAAATTGCAATGGTTTCAATGGACTCCAAATTATAAAGAGTTAAATCGTAACAAATCTCCACACTTAATTGTCGTTCGTGTGTTGCCAAATGCGTGACAGTTGTGTTTGCGGTTTTGATTTTTGCAACATATTTACGAGTTCTTGGGCAAGTTTACCAGAAGAATGTGGAAGAGCGTAATATTTTTTTGTGAATAAAAATGGCGGATAAATACATCAATTTTTATCAAAACGTATCAATACATGTATCGAGAGAGATGACATCATGATTCATCTATGGATCGATGAATCGTCTCACCCCTAACTTTTACTAGACTTGATTACACTGTGAGAAGGGCGAATTGCTGAAACTTTGGTGTTTAATTAAAATATAAAGCTGAGGTTAGCATTAACCTAATAAGTCAACATTTTCATTATTATTTTTGTGCATAAACTAGATGTCAACTCATCTAGTTGTGTGAATTACCTGAATACACATCAACCATTGAACCAATGTATTGCATGTTTACATTAGGAATAGCTCTGATTAGTCAAAAGACATCGATTACAAGGCAGCTAACAAGTGCAGGTAGTGACTTGATAAACAAAAATATAATTTTGAACACTAAGAAAGCCAGATTAAGGTTAGTACACATTTACCAAATACCACTTCTTTGTATTTAATACTTAAATCAGTACCTTTTTCAATTTCTTCACAAAACTTGTCCGTCACATCTTCTGTAAGTGAACTGATGTGACAGTCCAACCATTTCTGCAATTCTTTTTTACCTGTCACATACATAGGATACACCATATGTTATTTAAAATAGAATATTTAAATAGTTAATTTTTTTGGTAATAGTGAGGTAATTACTTATTTTTTCCCCTCAAAATCAAGATCTATTTATCAAATTGTTGTTGGTATACAGAAAACTTGTTCAAGTGTACAGAACAAATGTCAGGATAGTTGTGATTACGGCCTGGTTGTTCTTGAAATTTCATGTTAAATTTTATTGAAACAATAGCGTAATTAAGCAAAACAATTAGTCGTGAAAACATGCGACAATTCAATTTCTGCACTTAATTCGGTCCTGAAATGAGCAGATTTTTATGGAAAAAAAACTATACATTAAGCGAGTTTTGTTGGAGAGACAGATTTTTTAAATAGTTATTTTCATTACATTTCTCAACTGAAAGCATGCAAAATTCAAGTTGAGAAAATGCCAATTGATAAATCAGTACTTTACCTCCAAGCTTCAAAATTCTGAACTGCCATATTCCCGGGTAGCCTTTGTACAAAGCTTCCCCGCATGTTCCGACCTTGTAGCCATCAAATGGGAGCTTTGGTTCAACAATCTGTTTCATACTATGAACGGAAAGTCTATTTCCATCATTTGTCCATCTCATTACAGCAAATCGGTTGTTTTCGTCTGCCATCTTTCTTTCCAGTATGGCGCAACACAGGTTTTGGATGCATATCTTAGCACACATTTAATTGGCTAGTTCTTTATGTTGGTTTCCTCGTCCAAAATCTCGCGAATTTTTATTTACTTTTTTTTGTACTTCAGATTATTTATAAGAAAACAGCATCAAAATATGTATATATCCTGTTTTCTCGTATTCTCGGGGATTTAATGAGTTGTAGCAGGAATGGTTTTTTTTTGTATACCTCATTTTACATCCTTCAGTACTAAAACCAATAATTATATGGCCTTGCCTGATTTAATTTTCCAATAGTACTAGTTATCTAAACATATCAATTAATGCATGCTTTTCAGTCAGTCTTTATATTAAGTAATACAAGTTTTTCCAGTTCTCCAATATCTATATATCAGTATTTTCATGTAGTTTTTGTAGTAATTAGTGTATTGCATGGTACATGATCTAAATCCAGTATTTGGCGGGAAGTTTTCCTATATAAGACATTGCATCTGACCAATCTTTGCCATTGTCTCAAGACTATCAAGTTAACTTTTACCTATTGGTCGTTGACTGGTCAATTATATTAGTCATTGTTTTATCTGTAATGAAGGAACCTTTTATTCTAGTTTACTATAGCTTGAGAGTTGCATGTTCGCACCATTAATTCAATTTATATGAAAAAGACAGGAAATGAAGTTGTGATAGCCGTAAAACAGATTGATTGAAACCCTTGTATATATGAAAATTATCTATGTTGTAGAACCTTATTTTGTCTTAAATGACTAGTTCAAGAACATACATTATCAGTTCAAGAACATACATTATCAGTTCAAGAACATACATTATCAGTTCAAGAACATACATTATCAGTTCAAGAACATACATTATCAGTTCAAGAACATACATTATCAGTTCAAGAACATACATTATCAGTTCAAGAACATACATTATCAGTTCAAGAACATACATTATCAGTTCAAGAACATACATTATCAGTTCAAGAACACACATTATCAGTTCAAGAACATACATTATCAGTTCAAGAACATACATTATCAGTTCAAGAACATGTACAGTTCTTGAACTAGATTGAAGAACTTATATTGAACTGATGTTCAAGAACCATTCATGTTCTAGAATGCCAGTTCAAGAACTAACATGAGTAGTTCAAGAACAGTTCTTGAGATTCATGAATAGTTCTTGAATGTTCAGAAGTTGATGCTAGTTCAAGAACTTTTCTTGCAGGGGTAAGAACCAGATTTATTTTATTTTCACCTCTTAAATTGGTCTTTTCCACATTTCAAATCAAAGTTATTCTGTTTATATTTGTTAAAACATATTTAATGTCCTACTCACCACACATAGTTGTCTCTTCATCACTGTTATCACCACAATCATTGTCAAAGTCACACATCCAACGTTTTGGTATACAACTGGATAATACAAAAATTGAAATAAGACATTATATATAGTGTCTTTTGTTAGAGATGATAGTTATTTATTAGTATAAAATAAAATTCATGAATTACACAGGCATATAAGTACATTTGAAAAGAGATCTTTTCAAACAAAAGCAAATTTGAATTTTAAACGTTATCACGTGACATTCTATGAAAGAAGGCTGCGTTTGAATTAAGATACACATGACTGTATTTACCGTTTGTTTGCACATTCAAAATCTCCTGTTGGATGACATTTAGGACAATTCTCTAATTGTTCATCAGAATTATCTCGGCAGTCGTCTTTACCGTTACATCTCTGCCAGTCAGGTATACAGCGATAATTAGAGCCACATTTCCACCAACCTTGCTTGCAGGTTCGATTATCTGGAAGTGGAAAATCACAAGATCAAGTATTACATATAGGTATTTAACCAAGACATACAGTTGTTAACTGTGCTAGAAAGCGACAAGAAGAAGAGCTATCACTCAAAGAGATGTAATACTCCACAATACTGCACTATCAGAGAAACACAAGGGTTAATTCATAGGTATAATAAAGACTGAAATAAATCAATAACAACTGATGCAACTGATTTTAAATCAAATAAATTGTTAAATGAAGCTGGTTTATGCACTTGCAAGTATGTTATTTAATTAATATTTGCAGGATACCATAGATGTGCGCCGAACTCTCAGCATGCATTTAATGACATCATATCAATATACAACAGGAGCTTGTCGTCAGTTCTCTCCCCTTATACATATTCGATAGAAGGGATAAAGGGAGAGAACTCATGACAATCTCCTTTGAAATATACTCACTGCATCCAAATTCGGACTTTTCGTCGCTATTATCTCCACAATCATCATCAAAGTCACACTGCCAGGTCAGTGGTATACATCGTCCATTATCACACATAAACTTATCATCGTCACATTTTCTTCTTTCTGAAATAAGTACATACAAATATACAATTAATGTAGGAAAATCCAACTGGTCTATCTACATATTAATAAAGAAGTAGCTGGACAAGTTTCGCTTTCACACCTCAAATTAAATAGTATTATATAATCTATAAATAAATGCTTTCTGATTGGTCCAGGAGTGAATTTTTTCGAGTATATCCTGAAAATCGTTTCCGCCAAGACAAGACGTTTGTCGTAGAAAGATTTTTTCAGGATAAATATGTTAAGAATAAAACAATGACAAAATTAAACTACATTTTAAACTCCTAACAGTTCCGCAAACATTAACACACTACCTAGTGTACCATAATTACCCACTGCATTGGGAATGCAGAACATAGGTGAAAATTTCGGTGTCCAAAGTCTTCATTTCAGAGAAAACAATTATTTGAAAGTGTTCTAAAAGTTAGGGACAGAAAGCAGCACATACTGCATATATTTGGCGATTCATCACTTTTGTCACCACAATCATCTTCCTGGTCACATTTCCATCCTGAAATTTAGAAATTATTACTTTTCTCAAAAACAAAGTAACCAAATAAATTCAGAGAATAAGTTGCTACCGGGAACACCACATAAACAAAACAATACCTCCCCTACACACAAACCTTCAGGAAAACAACAGTCCACAAAACATCAAGCATTGAGGAGGTGCAAGGGTAAATATGCAAGGGTATGTAAGTAAAGGCCTGGCCGACCATAAAGGACAACTAGGGAGAATTAAGGAGGACTATTTTTAGCAAGTCAATAACAATAAACATACTTTTAACCACTTGATGACTGAATTGACACCTGACAAAAATGTAAACTTGTGAACTGCTTTAGTTAACGAATGATGAATGAAGCCACCACAAGTCTTTTATACTTACAGGGATTTCCCTGAGGCAGAAATTTTGAGTCCATGATTCCCTTTTCTTTCTAGGGACTCCCATTTACAACTTACTGTGCATCCCTGGGACCCATAAAATAAACTTTTGTCAAGTATAAACTGCATATCTGGGACCCTACAAATTTACTTAGGAACCCAAATTAGTCAAACACGAGGGTTCAAGGACACTAGCTGTAAAACCCTGTACTTACCTTTTGGAATACATTTATGATTATTACACTGAAACTGCCAGGATTCACAATCATGTTCCTCGCAACCTTCCTCGTCTGATCCGTCACCGCACTGATCCACTAGGTCACAGATTTGGAACTGATACACACAGCGGTTGTTACGGCAACGATACTGACCAGGCGAGCATGTTGTTGTAGCTGAAAAAACAACAACATAAAATTAGGAACGAAGAATAGGAGAGCAAGTGATGTTAAATATTGATCAATTTTCCATATAACCTACTAAAATGTGACAAATACCTGAGGCTTACTAATCAAGAAACGTTTCACTGAACTAAAACAGAGAGAATACGTAACTACGGGGAACGCCACATACACAAGACAATACCTCCCCACGCAGACCTCAGGAATAAGCCAAGATTACAACAGTAAAACCTCAATAATAAGACCACCCTTGGGGCCCTTGAAAATTGGTCTTAATATTGAGGTGGTCTTAGTATTGAGGTTGAATGATGAACATCCAGTATATGCTCCTTGTTCTGGTCTGTCAGTCATAAGTAACTAGAATTTGTGTCCATAACTCTGGTGTTACTGGTCCGATATAAAAACTAAAACCCAGGTGCACAATATAAATATAAATAAACGATTTGAGTGAAATTTTGTGACGGTAGGTCAATTAATAAAGGCACAGACAAGAGCAAATCTATATATCTCCCCCAGTGGGGACATAAAATGTCATACTTACGACAGGAATCCGGTTCATCTGCTCCATCCTTACAGTCTGGGGTACCATCACATTTCCAGGTACGAGGTATACATCTGAAATGCAATAATTGGTCAAAGACTGTAAGAGGCAACTAACTGAAGTTCAGTTACAGATTAGCCTTAAGTCATAATACAGGTATTTGTGAACGAACAAAGTACTGATTAAACTATTACACCAAAAATGTTCATGTGTTAAAAGTTTGAATGTAGAATTAATCAAAGCTGTTTAAAAGTGCCTAGACTTACCTATCGTCTGTTGGTCCGCATCTCACTTGGTTTATGGAACAATTTGGTCGGCATGTATGTTCATCATCAAGCAGTTCAAATTTGTCTGGACAAGCGCACGTAAAGTTTTTACCGCCTCGTTGCAGGAGACAAAGATGACTACACCCACCATTCCATGTTCCACATGGGTTGATTTCTAATATGCAAAAATATTGAGCATAGTATAAATGTAAGACTATTAAAATAGATTCATAGTACAGTATTAGTGAAGTTTTCTATAGATCTACTCCAGACGGGTATAAATACGGGGTTTTTCCTCTAATCTTGCGGTACAAACAACAATAAGCCGTTAAAATCGTGCTTGAATCGCACTGAAAACAAAAACAAACAGGATTAAACGTCTGACTGAACTTCAATGGATCTAAAATTAAATTTGTTTGTACCGCTGGTAAAAAAAAAGTTTTTAGCAAATTCTGGATTTCATCTATTCAACCTCATTCAAGACAGGATTCCAAATCACAAATAGCTGATCAGGAGTCAGGTGCTCTATCCCTCTAGAAACAACTCTTCATGAAAGGCTTTATAGGGAAAATTTATTGCTTATAATAAAAGAAGCTGATAAGTTTAATTCAAGGACTATTTACCAGGTTTCTGTTTCAATGGATGGAAGACATGTATGTCCATGGGTCTGTGTGTTGTATTCAGAAGCGTTGTATGATTTTCTCCAGTATATTTGTGACATTTCTCAATAGTTAGATGGTTCCAATCTGTCCAGTACGTCCAATCCTCAAACACTGCTATAGCAAATGGGTGGGGTACTTTTCTACGTACCACATGACGATTTGTGCCATCAACGTTGGCAAATCTAATAATAAATGATTTATAAAAAACAAGGATAGAAATATTTAAGAATATTGCCATGGTTTCAATGCGATCAAAATGTGTTGATTCTTTAACAAAAATAGTAAAATTACATAATTAAATATCGCCAACACTTGAAAATGTAATTATTGACTTTAAAAATGATATTTTTTATAATACAACAATAATGTACCTATTGTTTTTAATATCAAATTCTTTAATTTGGAATGACAAAATTTGCAAATTTCAATTCTATCATTTTTTATGAATAGTATAATTTCATCGCACCAAGTTACTGTGCAGCAACATTTTTTCCAAGGAATTCTGTTAAAACGTTTATTTTTTGTTTCAGAACTTAATTCTATAATTAATCACCTAACGCATACGTAAACAGGATATATATTTTGTCTAGGCCTTATAATTACTCACTCTATCCAATCAAGATGAGCATCAGCCCACCAGATTCTGTTAGTCTCATAGTCTATCGTAAGAGCATTAGGCCATCCAAGCTTCCGTGTTATGATCATCTTAGGATCCGATCCATCTAATCCTATTGAACCAATGTAAGCATCCTTCGACCAATCAGACCAGTACGCATACCTGAAAGTTATCATTTAATACTGAAATTAAATCATACATTACAATGTAGCGGATCCGCGCTGGTCTAGTCATCCAGGGATCGCAGGTTCGATTCCCCGCTCCATCACTGACAGTACTAATAGTCTTCCGTGACAAGGTCCCGTGCATGATGCTTTACATCGAGCATGTAAAAGAACCAGGGGTGCTACTGGAATTGGGGCATCTGCTGTATCATGTACTACATGTATCTTCCAAAAATCTAAAATGACTAACATTGTTCTGGAGGCGTCGCCCATATGGGAAACCGGTGTCGGCGATAAATAAACGCAAATACAAAATAAAAAAATACATTACAATCCTTTACATTTCACATTATCTGCCTACATACTGTGCATTTACCAATGCTTAGTTTCATTTTACAATGCATACAGAACATTAAATTTTGTGGTTCAGAGAAGGTATTTGGTTTGACAAAAATAAAATCTAAATTATCGAAGAAGTTCTGCATCTTTTCTTTAAGTTTTTGTTTGGATAATTTTAGTGTAATAGATTTGCCCTTTCCTGCAATTATGATCCATATAAATAACTTTGCTACAGTACATATAAATATAACAAAATTATCTGCTAATATTCAAATACCCCATTTTTACCAACAACTAAAACATAAAATGTTTTCCTTGCATTTTGTCCGTTTTAGAACAGTCACTTACCCTGTGAATGGATTTACAACAAGCGCCCTCGGTCGCCGTAAGATTGATTTGCTCAGCAGAGTCTTGACACTTGTACCATTCAATTCGGACACAAATAAACCCACAATTTTCGCATCTATCCAATAAAGCTTCCTACAATGTCAAGAAAGAAATTGTACAAACAGAATTTTTTTTAAGAAAAATCTTACACAAACCAATGAATTTTACAAACTATTAGAAACTTGTAACAAAATTCGTAACTACAGTGCATAGTACACTTGTATGAGGGACAGTCAGTTTGTATATACGCGTGTATACTATAGATGGCTCGGACAATAGATGGCTTGAACTAATTGCTAGATCCGACAGCAGTTCGAGGTTTTTACTGTATGACCCATTCTCATTTCACTCTTAGGCAGTGTCAGCCATGCCATCTGAATAACTGAAATCTGACGTACTTGAAATACAAGTTCTACGAGTAATTCACAAGACCTTACCTTGCTATCCAGTCAATGGCGATCCCCTCAGCCGACTCAATGCCATGTTCTACAACAGTTTGTGTTATAGAACCATTCAACGTCATACGTTTAATCACTTTAGCTGTGACGTCGGTAAAATACAGCATGCTTTCATCATAGAGAATATCCATAGCAACTGCATTACCAAAGTCATCGGCTATTTTTTGGTAACTTTTGCCATCTGTTGTAATTTCTCGTATGTAGTAACGGTTAGTGAAAACAAGCCATGGTGTTATTTCTGAAACAAAGATGTATGTACAAGGCTTAACAGATGATTATTGTATTGTTCTATAACTCAAATGTTCATGGAATTGAACCAGTTTTGCCACAGCAATGTTCCCCTGCCTTTTCAAATGCCATGCCAATGTAATAATCCAAGAACATTATTTCATTATTACCAATACTTCTTCTGTAAATAGTGTTTTTCTGTCGCTTGGTAAACAAATACGAACAATACCATCCATATTGTGGATGGATGGAATAAGTATATACAAATGACTGACAAAAGGCCCTGACAATGTACATACAGTGGGACCCCGTTTATTTGACAACCTATCCAAACACTGTATCATCCGAAATAAATATTAGGTCCCGATGTATCTTCTTAGGCACATCAAATTGAAATGGGCTTATCGAAACAATGTATTATTCGGAATAAGATTTCAGACCCGACTTTCAAGTGAACGAGGTCTGACTGCATATACTCACTATCAATACGTTTGCATGTACTGCCATCTTCTCTCTTCATGTAGTCCTTATTACATTTACATGTATAACTGCCCTCTGTGTTGAGACAACCTTGACTGCAAGATCCTGGTTTGGCCTCGCATTCATTAATATCTGTAATGTAAAGACAAGTAGGATTTATATCAATGTAAAGGCTCTAGACAATTTTTTTCTATATGTTTCTAAGGAAAGCTTGTAAATAATCGTAGACAAAGGTTTCAATATATTGATCATTAACAGGCCAGATTAGTTGGAAAGGGAACAGGCAGGACAAATTGCAGTAGGATTTCACAATGCAAGTCATATGACCACTTCTTTAAGAGCTAACAACTCAAATTTCAAATAAATTAAATTAAGCAATTTAAATAAAAGACCAATCCAGCATTATTCTAATGAAGTTTGAGCTAGATCAGTCCAGTAGATCTAGAAAATATGTGGTTTAAACAAATGGTGATGTTCAGGGACCAACATCGAACAAATTGTCTCCTGTACACTGAAATTGCTTGAAAACGTAGAATCACATCACAAGACATTCTAGCAACTTCTCCTTAACACCACTAACCTGTACACGACTTCATATCTTTAAGCAGTTTGTACCCATCCTTGCATTTACATTCATACCCCGAAGTCAAGTCAATACAAATCTGGGAACACAAGTTGGTCATGTTGCTGGCACAGAGGTTCACACCTAAAAATTTACAAAACATTAATTATAGATAATATAAGTTCAATATAAGTCCAGTTACCATATGTTGGTTCAGAGTTCTCACTAGACTTCTAATTATGGTTTTTGGCTACCTATTTTTTCCCTGGGACTCCTGTTTCTGACAAAATGTCTTTGAAATTGCAATGAAGGAGTCCAACATTTTCCAAAAGCATGGTTTTGGACTCCTATTTTCAAATCCTAGAGAGAATCCTGTTGGTTGATCCCTCAAATAACAATCACAAGATGAGGCATCATGTTCTTTGTAAGAATTTGACCAAATATATTACGTTCAAAGTCATTTTTCCTCCATTTCTCATTCAACTATCAGTTACTGGTTGGTATCCATGCAAATCTGGTTAGGTCAACAGTTCACCATTTGAGCGCTGCTATGGGATTTACATTCTCTTCTGTAAGTGATGTTATTTTACGAAAACACAACATGTGATGTAACTCTTTGCAAGCAGGAAATGCCATTTTCTCCATATGGTCACTTTGTTTTCAAATTGCCATATGGGGCAAATATTGCTTACTGTCACTTAAAGAAGAGGTTGGAAATTGTACAGCGGCACTGAACTACAATATAAATTAAACCATTTCATATTTGACAAACTAAATAAAATGTTACCACACAATCTTTCATCCGACCAATCACCACAATCATTGTGTCCGTCACAAACCAGTGTTTTATTTACACAATGTGCATCACGACATCTAAACATCCCATCTTCACAATCTGGTGGAGGGGTGTCTAAGAAAGTGAGATAAAATAACAGGCATGAAAATGCATTATTTCAAAATCAGCTGAAACGGTTTCAGGGGGCTGCCAAAACTCCTGGCTCTTTTAAGCATCTAGGATGGCTTAAATTGTCTCAAAAACGGCTCTTGCGAGCGTCAAATCCGCAGAAAATTCATGAAAGATTTTTGCCCCTAACCAATAAAAACGTCTTTGGAATTTCTTTAAATTTAGTTCTGTATAGAAAAAAGTTTTGAGAAAGTATTTTGCAGAAAATTTCTTGCCTGGAATGGTTTTCTTTGAAACAGACAACAACAAATAATATTAATCACTCCGGATGACTGCTTCCAGGGTGTGTAACTCATACTGACAATCAAAAGATAGGGACTATGAAAGAACCTTGCCAATGGAAGGATTCAAACCAGTCGTCGCCTTATTTCCAGAACCCCGTACCTCAATTTTTGGCGTTTTTGAAAACTTGGTATCATTGAAACCATCTTTCCAAGCTTTTTCTATCTGTACAACCTATATTGTTCCGGAATACACATAACTTAAATAAAATGCAATTCCATAACCCTGTATGTAACAATTATCTTAAGACGAAAAACAAGTTATGGGGTTCTGGAATTAATGCGATTCAGTGACTCCCGATCTGCAGTCCAGTGCTCAACTCCCAGATGCTCAAGTCCACCTCAATGGTTATTTCAGTTACATTGTAGTTGTTCAAGACACAAAAATACTTCATTCCTTACCACACGTAGCGTTATTTTCATCAGTGAAGTCTAAGCAATCGTCTTCACTATCACATTTCCAGTCTTGTGGCACACACTTGCCATTGTCACAGGTAAACTCACTGTCACCACACTTCTTATATTCTGTTAATCAAGCAAACATCAGACAAAAATAAACTTTTTGCTTCTATGTAATCTACTGTAAAAACTCAACTAAAGACCACCTCAAAATTAAGAACACAATTTTTAAGTTAACTTTCACTGTTTTGCTCTTTACTCAACCTCAATATCAAGACCACCTCAATAAGAAGACCAGTTTACAAGGGTCCCAAAGGTGATCTTATTATTGAGGTTGTACTATGTAGCCCATGTTTCAAAGAAATTTCTTCAATAATTTATGGAGTTAATCATCAGACAAGGATATGTTGGCGGACAGGCACACAAATCCCCTCCCAGCCAGCTATCTGTATTCTAAGTTTTATTGAAATTGCTAGTATTTATGAAGATATTCACCATACATGGAAAGTGCTTGCAAACAGAGATGGTTTTGAACATCCTTTCATTGCCAGGTACATGTATCTATATCCCAAGTTTCATTGGAATCCTGCTTATACTTTTCAACCTGGACAAGCAGTTACTTTACTCATACTTATTAAAAACTCAAATGGGAGATAATTACATATTGAGTTGACATAGGATAATGGTCCATGCTATCTGAAATTCCTCTCATTAATATCGATCTATACACAAAATTCCAATGAAATCTTTTCATTTCTTTTAGAGTTATGCTCCTGACAAGTAATTAACCAATGGACAGAAGGACAAACAAAGTAGCAACAAAATGATTCTCTAGAATCAAAATTCAGATAAAAAATATTACAGTCAGACCTCGTTCATTCAAATTCATTGGGTCCGAAATTTTATTTAGAAAAATACATGGTTTCCAATAGCCAATTTCAATTCCATGAGCCTAAGAAGATACATTGGGACCCTACATTTATTTCGGATTATACCAAGCTATTCGGATAGAAGGTTGTCAAGTAGATGAGGTCCGACTGTATAATGATGTAAAAAATATCAAATTTTGTTTGTAGAAAGTTTGTACCTACCACACATGTCACCTTCGTCTGAGCCATCAACACAATCATCATTATGGTCACAGCGTAGACGTAGTTCAAGACACTCTCCTGATCCACAGAGGAACTGATCTTTGTCGCAAGATTTAACTGGACACCCAATTTCATCTGCATTATCAGAGCAGTCGGATACATGGTCACAAATCTGAAGTAAATACCACAACCATCATTAGATCTTGTATTAGAGTATCAGTTTCTTCATAAACTTGGTGTTCCATCATCATTTTTCATTTTCATCATTTTTTTTTTCATGCAGTTTAAGTCATATGTAATATGCAGCCTGGGTCTTGTAGCGACCTTTCCAGCAATTAGGGTGGAGGAAGACACCAGGTGCCACTTCTTGCATTATCTTTAGTGGGCACCTGGTTAGTATCACTCACCAACCTTTAGGCAGCAAAAAAGTTTCATCATGTTCTTCAATTCTTCATCCCAATTTACTTACAGGCATAAGAATGCAAAATTTCGAAATCCGCTGAAGCTCCTGGCTTATAAGCATCCAAGATGGCTTAACCCCTTTAAAATTCTCAGGCCTGTACTTACCTGATTCATTGATATACATGGAAATCTTCCAACACGACGGTTCGCAAGGCAAGTGAATGTACCATTCGGGCATGGTCTATTTTCTGAAATGGGTACAGCAGATAAGTTGATACAGGAAGTGATTGAACATACAACACATTACTTCATAAACTGAAGAAGAAATGTGTCCCTAGGACACAAGTGTCCCCACTTTACTCAATCAAGGGGCATAACTCTGCTCTTACTGAATAAATTAAATCAACCTAGGCATGCAATTTCATGTGAGGACTAATATTCCTATGAAGTTTTGTTACGTTAAGTCAAATACTTTTTGTTATACAAACAACACAAACTTAATATTTTAATTTTTCATGAGTTTATGTTTTGAACAACAGTTAAATATACTCACAATATTGAGCTTAATCCTTATTTGTTTGTTAATTATTTCTCACGTGTTAACACCACATTGTTCTTCTAAGTGTAGCATTATGTTATCAGAACAGTGGGTATCAAGATATTAGCATCTTGTCATGATAATAATGATATGTTGTGTTCGCACAAAGTATATATTGTAAAAATCGAGCATAGCATAATGGCTGACTGAAGGTGAGTTAACAAGTAGGTAAATAGAGAAAATAATTTGCAACATTTTAGTGATATTTTAGCAATTTCAATATTTCTTGATTTCACTGCATTCTTGAAAATTGTGAAAATAAAGTGACCACAAAAAAAACCCATGTTATACGGTATAGCTCCAAATATGTTTTCGTTAATGCAAGTTTCACAAAGATTTCAATACAAGTCTATTGTTAATTCAGGTTCAGAGTTAGTAAAGCCTACCACATTGCAGCACCAGTTTTTCATCACTCATGTCCCCACAATCATCAGCACCATCGCATACCCACAGTTGTGATATACATTTTGAGTTGGCACATTTAAACTGGTCAGCAGCACATGATGTGTTTCTATACGAAGCTGAAATGAAAATATATTTGTACGGTAAAATGTCAGCTCGCTTAACTGTCAGAGTACGCCAGCACACTTTGTGGTCAGTTGTCTAAATTTTGATTTCTGGTAGTGTTCTGTAATGATGTTTGTCTGCGATTTCTTAGAACAACAAAGACGGATGTGTTCTCACTAACTTTATTCTAAGAGTACTTCAAAGGTAATTTCTGCGGATTATAGATGCAGTTCATGTTTTATAAGGGATGCAAGACACTGACTTAGTGTCTACGGAGTTACGTAACAACCAGACTGCTTTACTATCATAGCAGTATTTTACATATCCGCCAATGAAAATATTCGCTCTAGTAGTATTTCAACTTTATAAAGGTTATTTACACAGAATACTAATAAACGCGGTTGCAGACTATCAGATCAAACGTCAACAATGATGGATTCGTAATTTCTGCTACACACCATTGCAAGCTCACTAAATCAGAAATTACATTACTTACCACAGTTAGTTTCATCAGACCAAACCCTACAATCGTTCTCTGAATCACACATCCAGGACTTTGGTATACATTGATGGCCTACATCACTACACTGAAATTCCTCTGAAAACAAAGTGAACTGGACAAACTATACTTGTTAAATAATTCTCACTTATATGATGAAACAAAGTCATAAATAAATACAGTCGACTCTCATTATGTCGAACTCGCTAAAGACAAATTTTCCATTACCTCGAAGATTCCTGATTAATCCTTCTTTGTCTTTATGAAATTCTGTCGGTTATGATGAATTTTTGTCTCCATTATGGCGAAGTTTGTTTCGAAGTTCCACTTAACAAATTCGCACCATAAATCTATTTTTTAACACGAAGTCTGATCATATCCTGCTGGCAACGAATGTTTTCTACAGTCCGGAAAAATTTACTGTATCTTTTAGGGATTTTAAGATATTACTTAGCACTGTTGCCATGACCACCAATGTTTGAACATACCTTTAGTACATGGATGTTTCTCACAGAAAAGTAAACTTTCATCAGCATTATCTCCACAATCATTGTCACCATCACATAAATGTCTCCTTGATAAACATATGTTAGTGTTTGGGCATTTTATGAATCCCTTCCTACATGTAAGTGGAGCTGAAAAAATGGTATAAATTACAGATCATTTCAGTGATAAATATAAATCTTAACGACAGTGGTAAGGCCTTCCGTAAAGATTGTGGTTTGTGGTATCTCCACCTGTAATCTTTGGATTAGGTAGATCAAGCTTCAGACCTCATTAAAAAACAAATTTCTTAAACACAAAACTCCTATAAAAGAGCCACAGAAATTTGAAAAGGGGGCAAATTTTGGTGGTTTGTTCAGGGCACCGCAAACAAGCATATTATATGGAAGCACTGACAAACAGCAGATGACAACTCTAGCAAAATATTATACTCCAACTCACGGCAATTTGCTTCATCGGTACGTTTACCATCTCTACAATTGTCCACACCATTGCACCGCAACGCTTCATCAATACATCGGAAGTTTTCACATTGGAACTGTCCCTTGCCACATTTAGCGAAGGCTATAAATAGATAAATATATATTATAGTCACAAATATCGAGTTCTTAAAACTTTACATCAATTCTGCTGCTCCAAGCTATGAGTGACAAGTATGCACATCACATGTCATGCCAGTTTTATTGATGAGCCGATCCTAAAGTTTGCCACTTCAACAAAAAAAATATTGTAAAAATCCAAGTGCGCCATTCTGGCTTTTATACTCACTACACTACCATTGTTTATACTTCCATGTGAGCGCCTTGGGGACTCAGTGAATTTGCTTTGCTGAAAGACAAATAGCTGATTTGGTTTGATATTTCCTATGGAAAAAGAGCAACAAACCTTCAAGGGTGTAAATAAATTTGTCAATGCAGAGTCTGGCCAAAATGCTTAGGGGGTGTCATTAGTGTGAATGTACTGGAAGAATTCGCATAATTCGTTCTCCAAACATGTTTAGAGCAACAACCTCCCAACGATAGCCAAAATTTGTATCTCCCAAAGGGCCTTCAGTCCTTTTTTAAGCCTACTAGGGGCTGAAATCAGGCCCAATTCCCCCATCAGAAAAGTATATATTTTCCTATTTGACTTACTGCAGTTAACTTCATCAGATCCGTCAGGACAATCCAAGTCATGGTCACACTTGAACTCATTAGGAATACATTTGCCGCTATCACATCTATAAAATGCATTGTCACACTCTCGAACAGCTGAAAAAATGGAAGTGGTAAAAATTTAAACCAATCTGGTTGCTATTAATAACTTTCTGTTGAACAAACACAGCCAATTATAACCATCAATATCAAATCATTTTTAAATTATTTCTAATGTCTTGGAAATGTTTTGGTTGCTTAATTTTGACCTATAGAATTCTCGAAAATATTTATACTTGTTGTGTTACTCGTTTCTTCCATTTGAAAAAACCCAACAATGTTCAAAGAATGTAGATAAAGTAATGAAAATATACCACAGAAATATTTATTTTCATCTTCTGCCTCTAGTGTGTATCTCCCTTTACAGTCAGGCATTCCATCACACACGGAAGAAAAGCTGCAAAAATAAGTTTCAGATTCATTCATCATGACACACACTTCTATTGGAAATCATTTTGAAGGGTACACATGTCTACTCCTGCTAGGCTCCTGCATGTAAGGTATGACCTTACAACTACTCATACGTACGTAAGCTTGCACTAAAAAATAATCCCCAAGTCTGCCCAATTAGCTCAGTAGGAAGAGTGCTTGAGGCAAGGCGTGACATTTTGACACAAGATAATGCAACCCGAGTCATTTGTCCTTCACCTCTGAACTCGATTTATATGGGGATGTTGTCACTTGATGTGGGGGGGGGGGGGAGGGCACAAAAATATCTTGGAACAGTAACCATTGTAGATTTGTTTACTGGACCATATTATCAATGACGTCATGTTGTGAATGTCACAACCCATCGTCATATATACAGCATGAGCATTGATAAGCAATTTAACATAGAGCATGGCAAAAATAAATTTCATGGGACATTAACGAACACTATGTGATCTTTTGAAACACACGAGCACATTTCAAACATATTACCTTAAACATTCTCCCAGTGGACAGGTAAATTGATCTTCTCTGCAATTATGTTTCTTATCCTCGCATGTTTTTCCATTCTTGCTAAGTTTTGTCTCATTGGGATGTAGACACGAGCAGACGGCATTGTTATTTTTATCAGCCATACAAATACCGCTGCAGCCACCATTGTCAGAAACACAGGGATGCTGGTCTTGGCCTACCATCAAAAATACAATACAATATAATTTATTGCATAGAATATAGGACAATGCTTATAGCAAACGATGTACAATATATAGAGAATAATAAGTTGGTGACATGGATGGAGAATGTTTATCAGACAGGGTGGAGGAATTTATCGGGTTTGCAGAATAATAAATATCATATCAACATAATGTAGATTTTAGGTAAAACTTGAAATGACTTTAAAAATTCAGAAAAACTGTAAGAATTTAACATAGTTATTTTTATTCTGTCTAAGAGGAATGGAGGCAGGGCCCAATGAGAGGGGAAAATAGGGTTTTGAAAGAAAAATAAGGGAAAATAATTTATACGTATTACTCCAAAGTAGACATATCTGTTCCCAACCTGTATTCATTAACTTTCAGTGGTAAAATCATGCAAATAACTGACCACTACCACGAGATATTACAGGCCCATGTTACTGATTTATCAACAATAGCTCAGAATAGTGAAATATCTCCTTTTCAGAGAGGGGAATGGGGCCACATTTTGGTCCTTAAAAGGCCCAGAAAAAAACACTGCAACACGATTGTAACATTTTCATATGTAATACTTTATAATGATGATCAGAACAGTAAAAGTATTTTCAAATTTCATTGTGTTCTATAAATAATAAGAAGAATTCACTTACATATATGTGATCTGTCTCTGAATATAACAACACTCATAGGTGTTTCCAGAAATTGTTTCACCACCTTAACATTCGCTCCAGTATATTTGTTGCTTTGGTATAATCTCACTGGATAAGAAGAAAATATTTGCAACTTTCACATTTTAAGTATAATCATGTACTTTGGGCAACTTTTTTTGTCTGTTCATCTGTCTGTCTCACTATCGTTCTATTGATTAATTGTTTGTCATATTGTTTTAATCCCATGGAAATATTTATTAAATAACCTGGCACAAATGTTACGCATAACGAGATGTGTGCAGAATGCAACATTCAGCCATGTTGAGTCAAGGTCAATGTCATATATTAATTCAACAAGGTCAAATAGGCAGTTTTAGTGAGATATAATGATTATCATAAAAAACAATCTTGTTTATAATGTCTGTATCTTTGGCGCAAGAATATCCAACATAATATAGCAACACAATAAAACAGTACATTTTTAACTTACATGTATTACTATCTGTGAAGTAGATATGGTCTCCAAATATGGCAATATCTTTAGGAACAGCACCATATGTTCCAAATCGTTCTCGTTTTTGTCCATAATAATCACAGTGAATGATATTATTGCTGTAATGTATTAAATAGTATACTGTCTACACTATGTAGTGTAATTGGCAAACAATTTATTTTCAATCATGACTGCAAATGGACTGGTGTGTTAATTCATAGTTCAAGTGAAATATTGCCTATGATATGTATAAGGAACATACCAATAATTGTCAGACTAACTTAAACCTAATAATATCACGAGTAATATGCAAGAAAGCAATGTGAAATACATGTCATTTACAGTACAGTAAAACCTCACCTAACGACCACCTCCATAATAAGGCCGACTCAATTAAATGTTCAAGTCCATTTTCAGATGCCCTCACTTCCATGGTGCATAACTTGGATATATTTTGAAGTTTGAAGTATGATAACGGCCATGCAAGCAGGTCATGTGTGAAAAGCGTTAGACTCCTGGTACTATATATACATATACTATATAAGGGACAAAGGGAGAGAACTCTAGAAGGGATACAGGGAGAGAACTCATGACAATCTCCTTTAGTCCGACCAAGTCAAAGTCAAAACATTTTTTTTTACATAAAAACATATCTACAGACAATTATGTGGGGATAAAAGATTCAAAGCAATAAAAGCCACATTAAGCTTGTGTTGAGGAATCAGTTTTTTCAACTATAGATTATTCAACATACTTAGCACTATCTATAAAGTACAAGATTTCTTCTTCATAATCGATAGCAAGTGCCTGGGGAGAAATGTTCATCACTTCCACAATGGTTGTCTGGTCTGTACCATCCATGTTAATTCTTTCTATCCAACCTCCACCCATTCTTCCTCCACAGAAAAATATATACCTAAAACAGAGAGATACAGGCTGTCAACTCACATCTTTTCAAGTCATCGAGAGTGATTAATATAAGTTGTAAGAACTTGTTTCGCAATTGTTGTAAAATAAATAAGTTTGAACTGAACTGAACCTCTTTTCAAAAAGTAGGGCAATTTTTTTCTAAGTAGGGCAAAAATAGGGATTTTATTGCCTAGACTGTTGTTGAAGAGAGGCAGTTGCACCCATTTGCTGCTTGAGAAAAATGTAGCATATTCGCACAGACATTAAAACCATCTCAATTAGATTTTTCATCAAATTAAACAAACATACCACTCTTCTGTCCTATAAATTCTGTCTTGCGAGTGAAACCAAGATTTGCAATGAAAATATGAAACCCCTGCATTTCAAGAAAACTATCGCGGCTAATTAGTATTGGCTTATAACTCATAACCATTCTAATTACCGTCTGCATGGGTCAATCACGATGTTAGGTGACGTTGTCCTATGAAGGGAGATAATTCGTCTGCTTGTACCATCAGTCTTAATACTCACAATGGACAGAGTGTCTGTCCAGTACAACCTTTGTTCTATCCAATCATATGCAATACCTGTGACCACAGGACTTGATCTTTGCACTGAAAATAAATGTATATATGTAATATCCAAATGCTATGGAAGCCCGCTTAGGAAAGTCAAGAGGATAGTGCATTCGATTGCTGATCTCAGGGTCTTAATAATGCATCCTTCACCTCCGATCTCTGATTTATGTCAGGAAGTTGACAGTTGTTTGCGAGGAGCTGGCTTGTACTGTCGATGGGAGTCATCAGTTGAACAGCCGACATGAGATAGGAAACTTAAATCACATATGGTGAACTTAGGATCACAATACTTATGATAAAGTGAATCTTACTCATAGATGATGGGGCCATCGTCAAGTTGTATGCTAAAACTTCTTCGCTTTTGGTAGCATTTACGCCGATTTTCCTGACCGTGTTGGTACTATGGTCGGTGAAATAGATCATCTGATGCTCATAATCAAAGTCTACATGGTAAGGTAATTCACTGTTATCCTTTAGAGCAAAAGGTAAAGATGTTTTCTCTTGGTCCAAGAAAATACTGCCGATAGCGTGACCAGTTGTGTACACAATGTAATCCGTAGATGCTGGAACAGATGTGTAGGAAAAATATAAGTAGTTTGTGTATTGAATTCAAATTTTTAGATAGTCATAGCCCACTTAAAGTTCAATTTAAGACTTTGTTGTTGAGATGTCGTTATATAACAAAATTGTCACTTCATTGCTTCCTCTAAAAAGCAACACTTCTTGAAAGATGCAAATATCAGCTGTAAGAGGCTCTTGAGAGGTTGAATTGTTATAAATGTTTACTACAAGTGCATGTATAATGTTGTTTAAGACAGCTTGTTGTTCCAGAGGCTAATCTCTAGAGGTTATATATAATTTAAATGCATTATAAATATGAATAATTCTATTGGCAAGCAGCATTTTCAGCATATGATGATATCATTAGATTTCCTTTTTGGACAAGTACGTCATATTGTCATATAAAGATGAACAATTTTCAATTTTAATAAAGATGCAAGGATAAATGTGAATTAAAGAAGCCATAGACCACCAACCTTCACATGATTTCAAATTTGTAGTGTTTAATTCACCAGTGCTACATTTGCAGGACACTTCTTTCTTATTCGGCATCGCAAAACACAACTGTTCACAACCTCCATTATCAACTGAGCATGGATTTGTTTCTGAAAGAAAGTACACCACCTCTAACCCATTTAGCTACTGTATCCTGATAAGAGACTGGTCAAATAGCCTACACTATCTCCATACAGGTAATTGGAAAATAATTGATGATCGACACCTGTATACTTCAACATAAAATAACTGTCAAGTATTGGTTTAACCATTTGTACATTAATATATAAGTTGTAGGGAATTAAATTTTCTGTATAATGTAAATTTTATTATTGAGTGCATTCTTAAAAAAAGTTTATGGTGAAATTAGGTCTGAAAGAGTGCCTAAACACTTAAGGAATTGCCATTCAACAGACCAGTGACAACCATAATTTAATTTATACAAAATAAGGCATTGTTTTACTGTTAATAGATTGTCATTAGGTATTAATACGAAATGATGAATGACACATTTCATCATGCTTAACATTAAGCCAAATATTTCACTAGAATCTCTTAAATCTTTCATATACCTAAATCTGTTTCTCAAATGAACCGACTAATTAACATACAAGCATGCAGTAATATTACTTCATCATGGTTCAAACAGAACATCTGAAACAAAATTCAAAACTTTTCAAGCCCTTTTTCTAAGTTTTCAACAATATGTTTTGTTGCTAATTCACTAACAAGGCAACAAAATGGCAACTGATAGGTACAGTACTCCATCCATGTACATCAAGTTAAACTGCACTACTCAAGCATAATAAAATCTGTAAGTGACCTCATTTCAGTTTTGTCCATTGATGTATTTCTAGATGTTTTACAAATTTTCCCCACAAAGCACACTTACTGATAGAACATTCAAAGTTTCAGGTAAATTCAAGTAAACTTTTCTAACAATTCAAGTACTTTTGCAGTTTTCTTTTAGAGTTTTAGCCATTTTCAAGGAGTTTTCAAGTACTAGCATCAATTTCCAGGACTTTTAAAGACCAGTGCAATACCTGTATATATAAACCACCCTTAGTGGGAAAAAAATAACGGTAGAACTCACCATTGGGTTGTATATCTTTATCAAACAGTGCTATGGACACCATATTATGCAGTCCTCCTTTCAGGACACGCGACATTACCTCCTGGCTGTCTTTACTCATTTTAAACAATGTGCCCAACGATTTATCTATCCAAAACATATTTTCATTCAGTATGGAAATACCAAGAGGATTGGGCAAATTTCGTCTTACAACCACTTGCGATTTGCCTTCATAATTCATTTTCTGAAAATAACACCATGATCGTTAAACACCAAAACCTAACATTTCTTGACAAAATTACCAGGACAAACTCACCTTGTTTTTCATTTAGAATATAGTGAAACAAAATCAGAAAATTAAATTTGAACACAGTTTATGTGGAAAAGTTTGCGACATAGCATGACAATATTTAAGAATGTCACGAAAATATCAGCTAGCTTCAATTTCCTTGTTCACTTGCATTTTTATACAGTATACTACTAAACAATAAAAATACACATTCAGGCAATTCTCAATCATTTCAATCCTAGTTGCAAAAATATCCACTTATACAATTGTTAATTGTTAACCGCGTTCATTCGAATTCATCGGGTCCTGAATTTTATTATTTCAAATAATACATGGTTTCGAATAGCCCATTTCAATTCGACATGCCTAAGAAAATACATTGGGACCTGATATTTATTTCGAATAATACCAAATATTCGGATAAAGGGTTGTCGAATAAAAAAGGTCTGACTGCAAAATGAGACTGAAACCAACTTGAATGGTGTCGACTACAGCATCAGTCCAGTAGACATCATGTGTAACAATGTCAATGGTTATTCCTGTTGGTTGTTTGATGTCAGTTGTAACCAACGTAGTTCGGTTAGATCCGTCCAGATAACTGCGTTCTATTTTAGGAAACTGCCCAGCATCTATCCAGTACAAAAACCTAAAAATGCAAATTACACATATGCAAATTTGCTAAAAACAATCACAGATGTGTTATTATATGAAGCAGAATAACAGAATATTTTGCACTTAAACTAAATGGTTGCTTTCTATGCAAAACTTCTTATTTGACCCTGGGACTGACTATTTGACCTTGCACTTGTATGACAGACGTTTAATTCAGACATTAAGACATGAAACATATCCTGCATTGAAAAGCAAAGAAAGTTTGAATTAAGGCCAATTTCCCAGTGTTCATCTGGTGCCGCAAACAAAACATTTTTAGTTGTTCAGTGTTCTATGTTGTTCTATGGCAATTTTCAACAGACGGAAGTGGCGCAAGAATAACAGGTAAGTAAATAGGTTAAATAATAGTTCATTATCTGGGCGTAACCTGCATAACATATTCAATACTGGTAGTAAATCTTTACTACGCAATTTAATTTATTGGATCAACAATGACCAATAATGATTCATACTTTCTGTGAATCTGGACGTATTTAATATAAAACCAGTGTTCAATACCAAACAACCTTAGTGCTTTTAGCGCTTTGATTCATATATGGACCCATTTAGTCTTTGATCTTGAATTCTACCTTTTTATTGGATTGACAGCAATTTCTGCTGGTGAATTAGTAGCATCTTGAAAAAGAACTGTCCTATGACTTCCATCTACATGTGATGCCTCTAGTAATGTTTCGCTTTGTAAAACATTTGTAAAATACAGATTTCCTGTAATTTCAGATACAAATTGATTATGTTTCATGTGGAACAGTACCTAATGAATATTGAAAATATGTAAGTATGTATTTTTACTAAAACATAATCTTACTCACTTTCCATTTTTTTCATTAATAGAATAATCCAAGCTTATTTAGTATACATAATTAACCAACCATGTCTAATTGGAAACTTCCAAATAAGTACCATAATATATTTGCCTGAAAAAACTGTAATTAACAATTTTACTGTAGATTTGATCTGTCATAAAGTTTTACATTTTTCTTAAAAAATAACAAGAAGTAAGAAAAGAGAGAAATACAGTAAAACCAGAACAATAAGACCACCCTTGGGACCATTGAAAACTAGTCTTCTTATCGACGTGATCTCGATATTGTGGATGAATAAAGGGCAAAACACTGAAAATGGACTTGAATATTTTCTTAATTTTTATGTTGTCTTTAAGTGAGGTTTTAATGTAATTTGTGAACCCACCAGCTAACCAATCAATCGCAAGTCCTTTAATCCCACTGGCCCCAATCCCACCACTGATGATGTGACTATGTTCAGTGCCATCTGCCGATATTCTATGAATACCCATCTGGACCCTTGACAACCTTGACTCCACCCAGTAAATTTGTTTCGCCGACATCAGAACATCTATTTCGGAAATGGCGTTGTCTAGAGAGAAAAAAAACTATTTTGTTATTTATATACAAAAATAAATTTAAGGTACTGTAAAAGTTGCGAATTTTCTTCGTTTTTTCACGAGTTTTTATTTTTGCAAGTTCCTTGCTAAGATATACGGCATAGTGATGAACACAAATGTTAGCGAGATTTTGAATTCGCAAGGTTTTAAACTCGAATTTATGCAAAAATAAAAACCTGTGACCACCAAGTACAATTTTACTAGTTGTAATATATTCACATAAGTATAACAACTCACCCGTTCCACCAATAGGAACAATAGCGTCATCATGATCTCTTCTGCTGAGAGAAACACCTCTCATGAAGGATCCGAAAGATATCAGGATGAATGATTCACTCTGTGAACATGTCCCATCCTCGTTCTTCTCGTACCCGACGGCACAAGCGCAGACAGAAGTTGTATGACCTGTAGGAAGGCAAAGTTGCTGGCATCCACCATTGTTAACCAGACAACTGTTTCTGTATGCTTCAGCTAAAAATGAGATATGATAATTGTTTAATAGACTTAGATAGGCCATCAACCATTTTTTTGCAGAAATAGAATATATGAGATCTTAATCCTACAAACAGTAGTCATCAACAACAAAAATAAAGGCATATCAACACTTTCTACATTATAACTGTGGTTAGAATCTGACTGACTAGATTGTCTGCTAATAATGTACATATTCGTTCCTGGGAGACAGTTGTGTCAGGGTGTCACTCATTCTTGAAGTAGCAGGGAAATCACAAATAGAAGAGGGGGTCTGGGGGGTAATCCCTTAATTATGATCATTCATACAAGTAGCTGGGTTACTGGGTAATTTTACCAGCTCCCAGCTCTTATTGACACCCCTGCAATTAACAAAACCTAACAACAACTGGACTTAGAAGTTGACAAGCAATTAGCAAGCATGGCTACAGAAGTCTTAATTGAATTTTTTTCAGCACAGCCATTCTAACATGGTTTTGCTATTTGCATATCAGTGTTGTGTAAACCAATCAAATCTTATGTTAACCACCAAGGCAATTTCTCTTCAACCGAACAACGTTTGTAACCTTGACGCGGATTGGTTAACCTTTCAATAAAAGCTACGTTACCTTACCGAATGCACTGAATTTCATGGAATTTACCGAAATCCATTTTGGATCAAGAGTGACCAGCAATCGTAACACCTCGGCAATTTTTTATGTTGCACAACAAATCTTAACCTTCGAATTGCGCCGACCATCTTTTCTCAAGATATTTCTTGTTAAACATGACATGATGAACACAAAGACTTACGCTTCTGATTTCTTTGGTTGTATATCGATATTGCTTTTATGCCCCTTACATTCTCCTTTAGAACTGTCACATGACCCGAGTTTCTAGGGTCCATCATATTCAGCGTCTCCCCACTGTCGTCAGCAAAATACAATTTCCCACCAAAAAAGGCAATTCCATTTGGTTTCCCGTATTCATTCAAAACTACTTCAATTCTTCTGGTAAGGTATTCTAATTTCAGTATCTGAAAGAAACAGGCCTTGTTCAGCGGTATATTAAGGCAATTTCTTAAAAATCTTTAGCGTATTATGAAATTGAAAATGAAATACAGAAAATACATGCATAAAAACATTTTTTAAGTCGAAAAAGGGCCACGAATCCATCCTTTCCAGACTCATTTATCTGAAACCAATTTTTTTCACAGACTCACGGATGGACATGCATAACATTTTATGCCCATTGGCCATTCAAACATTCACCAATCGCAAACATAATCAGAACAGCCATTACCTGCTGCCTCCTTCCTTCTGTCCAATAAATGTCATTTGTAGCTGGGTCACGTGATATAGAAGTGGGCGTATCAACACGGCGTATACTGAGGATTTGTCTTCCAGTGCCATCCATTAGCATTGAAGCTAATTTTGGGCGTGAACCACGACCTCCTATATCTATCCAGTATAAGGTTCTATAAAAATGTAGAGGATTAATAACACAACGGCAAAAACAGCAGCAACAAATTTACATAAATACAGTAGTGAACAAACAGAAAACAAGAGATGTAGAGATGTCACAGGCAAGTGAAGACTCTCCTCTAGGTGTAGATGCAGATCTAGTTTTGAACATGGCATTTTGTACATTAATTTCTTAATACATTTCATACAAATCAGGTGATGTTCATTGATACAATTGTTTTCCTAACATATAAGCTCATTGGTTCTAGGTTAAATTGCAAGCAAAGTGCTGAAAAGTATGTCAATGGTAAAACCCACTGCTACATAATTTCAGTTGTATCTTAACAAGTTTTGAAGACAGGTCATGACAACAGTGGCGAGTTTTTGTAGCCAAGGTCCTTAGATGAGCTTGCACATCAATACAGTAAGAGCTGGCTACCACCAAATATTGAACAGAGAGGATCAAGATCATACTGTGCTCCACATACAGGCTGATCTGAAAACTGGTGGCTGAAGCTTCAAGGCCGCAATACAAATGAATAGCTTTTAAATATTACATATCACACTATCATACCCTTTCAATGGGTCAATGGCAACAGCCACAGGAGTGACACAGTCTATTTGTCTTCCCATGTTGCTTAGCAACACCTTACGGTAGACCGTTCCATTCATAATCTTCATCACTTCAATGGTTCCACTAGTGTCTGAAAAAAGATTTCAGTTATCAAAGCATTGCACGAAAATTTGCACATTAAGTTTATTAGAAAAACTGAAATTATTAAGGTACCTGATGATTTTGTGCTGGTCATTATCATGTTTAAAATAGATACAGTGATCAATTTGTTAACATCACACATTTAGTATTGCAGAAATGAATGTCTGTGCAGCCACAATAGGTTGATTCATAACAAATGTCATAGATAAGCATGTGGGTTAGATAATAACTTTTGAATAGTTTGTTCATACTACTGCACAGTTTGCATCAGTTAAATATCATACGAGTATTAACATAAATTTTGCCTCACTGCATTTACTCAGACAATCGCCAATTTTTTCAATTTTCTAAATAAAACCAGACCACTTACAATCAGGCCAGAATATATTTTTAGTGATCCAGTCATACGCAATGCCTGCAGGGTTACCGATGTAAGCTGTTGGTGTAAGCAGAGTTTCTTCCCCACCAAACAGATGAACCGTCTTCAAACTTGTCTGTAAGATCAAATGAAGAACAAAAATTGAGATTTACAAAATTACCCTCAACTACAAAATCAGAGGAAATTTTCTTTGAATTGTACGCAAAACAAACAGGGTTTTTCACTATTATGCAAATTAAAAAGGCACACAGGCTGAAAATTCTGCAAGTCGGATATAATGATCCTGCCCAAATACAAATGCATCAAATACATATTTGAAAAAAAAAATGAAAAAGAAAAATTGCTACCTACCACCCCAACATTTTATCCCACATATTACAAACAAAATTTAAGGCCCAACTCTACTACTGCAAATGCAGCGCCAAACTGAATTGAACTTTGAAATAGAAAACAGTACTCACATTTCCCCGTTTTGTCCCCTCCACAAAAAAGAGCCTCTTTTCTTCACTATCAAAATCAATACTTAACACTTTCTTGCTAGTTGTTACAGTGAAGTATGTTTCATTTCCTGGGATGGCTGGGATTTGTAGGGCTGCAATTCCTTCATCGTGACTGTATAGAACATAATCCTTAACATCTATTGAAGAAATAAAAGATAATGAAATATATTATTGAAATATAAATGCAACATCTACAGGGCAAAACCATTTGGGAGTCCCATAGTTCAACTGTTGTTGTCTGAGAGAATGTTGCCTCAGAGAGGTTAAATTGATAGTAACGTGTTACTACTGGAAAAAAATTGACACTGTTGTTGAAGTGACAATGTTGCCTAAGAGAAGGCTACTCTGGATAGGTGCACTGTATTTTCAATCTAAACATTGCACTAAATTGGTATCTCAGCTTAAAAAGCCCTTTTCAAGAAGAATAATACAATAAAACCTCACATAAAGACTGCTTTAATAATAGGACCACCTCAAAATGAAGACCACGATTTTAAGTCCATTTTAACTGTTCTGCTCGTTATTCAGCTTCAATATTAAGACCAGTTTTCGAGGGTCCCCAAGGGTGGTCTTATAATGGAGGTTTTACTGTACTATTTACAGATTTACTAAAGTAAATCGAGAATCGTGTAATCACCATAATATTTTTGTCCACCAAAGCATACCAGTGAGTACTTGATTGAAAATACTTATACTTATGATTCATTGAGAAATTATTATTAGAACCAATTCCTTGTGGAATTATCATAAGAATAAATTTGTAACATTCTGTTTTTCAAATTAAACTCTTGTACCATTGTCTAAAGCATAAAATGTTGTATTTCTTTCAACAGAAATTGTTGTACATCAACAGAATTTAGGCAACACGTGGTAATCTATAAAAACATATAATTTAACTTCATAATATTTACCATCAACACATTGATTTGAGGGATTGGGCGTCATACCCATCGGACATTCACATGTGAATCCACTCTTGGCCACAGGAGACAACAAACACAGATGGCTACAACTGTTGTCTGTACTTGTAGGTGTACTTTCACACGGATTGGTGGCTGGAATTTAAACACTTTATTTAAACTGAATTTTTTATTAATTATGTGTAATAAGTATCCTTATTATCATCGACACTAACTCAACAAGTATTGTACAAGACAATTTATATAGGCATGAGAATGCGAAGTTTCAAAATCATCTGAAAATTCGGCAAGGGGTCCAGGGGACCACTGAAGGCCCACCCCCAGCGAGTCTAGGGCATCGATCTGCCTGTTTATATCAACTGCTTTACATACAAGCAACATGTTGGGCATCTTTATCTCATTTGAGGATCTATGTTAACCAGCAACATAAAATTGATACATGCCAACTCATTGTTATACATAATCATACAATTAATGAATTCTAAAACAATCTACAGATTCAATTTCTTTAAGTGTTGAAATTTTCAGACATGAAATTAGCAGTAAGTCACTAATAACATAGCTGGCAGTAACAGCCATGACAGCAATATTATTAGAAATAACTACTAGCAGCAATAGCAGTATTAATGTTTTACCACCCACATGCCATTGTTTCTGCCAGCATAATAGCAGTATAACCATTGTTATTGCCAGCATTAATAGCAGTATAACCATTGTTACTGCCAGCATTAATAGCAGTATAACCATTGTTACTGCCAGCATTAATAGCAGTATAACCATTGTTACTGCCAGCATTAATAGCAGTATAACCGATACTGTTGCTATCAACTACATAATGTTGTCACTACTATTTCGGATCACATTACATGCATCAAACACAAATGTTACCTTCTGGTTGTCGTAGAGGATGATATATTGTTATTCCTATGGGATTGAGTAATGGATTCTGACTGGTGTACTTGGTGGAACAGTTGTATTTGTTGCACATGTTCATCTTGTGCTCCTCTCTATCGGTCCAGTATATGTTGTTCTCAAACACAACAATATCGTGGGAATGAAGCAGAAACTGGAAAAAAGAAATTTAACGTCGCATTAAAAATATCTTTGACCGCTATCTTGCAACCCCACTTGCAGTAGGTAAGCAATTTATTTTAATCAAAACATCACTTTTTTCCCAGTAATTATTCAGCTATATTTCTTTAGACTAGAAAACAATAATTCCCGCCATTGGTCAATAAACTGATTTGAACTGTAGCATTTTTGGAGGGTAAGTAGGAAAATAGCAACTAAACACTTTCTAATTTTTGTCTAAACTTATTAATTTTACTCTTTTTCAACAAGTTTAAACAACTCATATTAATCACCTTGATGACGGCTTCCTGGAATTCAAACCAGTACGCACACCTAATCTGAGATTTTGTAAAGACTGCGGACTAGTCTCAACCATATAGGGGAACTTGAGCCCATACCCTTCAGATCAGAAGCATGGCAATCTACACTACACCATGATGCTTATGAAGTAAATTCAATTAACATAATTTTGCATATTTCATTAATTAATATCATTATAATGGACAAAAATCAGAAAAAATCACCTTGTCACTAGCAATCACTTTTCTTCTGTCGCTTCCATCGTAATTACAATATTCTATAAAATCCAGTTTGGCATCAGCAAAATATAAACGTTTTGTAGGATAGTCAATCGACAGACCATTTGGCCAGTACAAGTTCTTAGAAATGATTGCCATTCGTCCAGTACCATCCATTCCAGCTCTCTCTATCCTTGGATATTGTCCCCAGTCGGACCAAAATATCAGACGTACACTGAAATATATCCGATGTGTACAGAAAGGTAACCGGTAAAAGCTGAATATGTCAGACGTGCATTGTGACGCCAACCAAAACAATCATCAGGTATGCTGAATATATTAACATAGAACATCCCCTAATGATTCCCATCAAAAAATTGAAACATTGGCCAATATAGGTATATTTCGTGACAAGTCCGTAGACGATTGCTCATTTCCGGTAATGCCCGAAAATATTTCATTTCGTTTTGGCAGGAATCCATTGGGGGTGTCCAAAAATATTAGATGCTCACATATTGAGAAAATACCACAAAAAGATCTGACAAACACAGAAACAATTGGACATACATAAATATGCGATGTGTATGCGGAAATATATCACATAGATTTGCATCCAGAAAAATAACAGATACATGTTGCCCTATCTTCAAGGATTTGTACACAGAAAAATAACTTAAAATCAAAACTTTCAACAGCTAATATTTCTCTGTTCCATAACCTAGAGACGACATACATGTATCTGTGGTCCCAAAAACGGACTTACTCGTTCCTCGGGTCAAGTTCTATTCCCCTCGGTCTGGTTACATTTTCACTGAAAAGCACTTTCCGGTTTGATCCATCCAGTTTGGCAACTTCTACCGTTTCCAGCGTATAATCATTCCAATACAGGTTTCCACCAATCCAGTCCACAGCCAAGTCTTCTACAACGTTTATACCCGAGGAAATTACCTGAAAAAAGGAAATGAATATCCTGCCAAACTTAGGCTTCATCTCTCACCATCATGTTCATATTCTTAGTCTACATTACAAACTCCATAGCAACATCTTTGGGAGACCATAGCAACATCTTTGGGAGACCATAGCAACATCATTGGGAGACCATAGCAACATCTTTGGGAGACCATAGCAACATCTTTGGGAGACCATAGCAACATCATTGGGAGACCATAGCAACATCTTTGGGAGACCATAGCAACATCATTGGGAGACCATAGCAACATCTTTGGGAGACCATAGCAACATCATTGGGAGACCATAGCAACATCTTTGGGAGACCATAGCAACATCATTGGGAGACCATAGCAACATCATTGGGAGATGCAAATTGTGCCTGTTGTTGAGCGTATGTTGCTATACTATAGACAGATTAATTTGATAAGAAACTTTCACAACATATACTATGTACAGTTGGACCTCGTTTATTCGACATCCTTCTGAATACTTGGCATCATCCGAAATTATCAGGTCCTGTTGTATCTTCTTAGAACATTGAAATGGGCTATTATTACTGTGATGGCATTGAAACATGAAACTAATACAAGTATTTTAACAGCTGTTAGCTTCACCATAAACAGTGACGTAGGTTTTATGGATGTTTCTGGTCAACCTGAGTGAGGGTATACAATTCGAGAACAGTCTCAATACTCAAATCTCATTCTCAACATACTTTGGTTGAATATATACTTTTGTCAGCATGTTTTATACACAACCAGATTCATTATGTCACACAGAGAATACTATATGAATTATTACACAGTTTGAGAACATCTAAACATGAAATTGAGATTAGAGTATGGTGACTTAATCTCAAATTCTGTAACCTCAGAACCGTACCTCAGTTAAATTGGCACCATCTATTGTCATGCTGTATATTTTCATGGTCTTTGAGTCAGAGAAGAACAATTTCTTTTCCTTCATATATACATCGATACCTGCAAGAGCACGAGTTGTTGGTACGTGCATTGCATCAATTCTGTTCCAGATACGATTTCCACTATATGATATATGATCCCCAGTGCTGACAATAAGTTTCAAATCTGTGAAATAAAGTGACAAAGAATAAGACATCAGAGTAAAACTGGGTCTTTCAATACACTTCATTTACATTTAAATAAAAAAATCTAAATCTCCTCAAAGGCATAGTACCAAAAGATGGGAGGATCAATTTCAGAATTATATAACACAAGATATTTTCATTGAAATATTTTTATATGGCTCAAAGTGATACACTGCCTCTCGCAAGAGACATACCTTCTAATCAGGCTTAATATAAAATTTCGGTTCACTGGAATTGCTTGATTTACTTAAATGTAGCCGACACCCCAAGTGTTTCTGATGCAAAGATGAACTAACAAACTATCTTAAATGCAATATAGTATTACCTCCCACAGCGTAACAGTTGTTTTCAGATTTCTGGTATCCTTCCAAACAGGTACATTTATACGATCCCTTGATGTTTTCACAAACCTGACTACAGATAGTAGGGTCCTCACATTCATTGATATCTGTAAATCAAAACATCATATATGTACAACTGTAACGGTGTTATGCTATACCAATACTAAATTATTAATAAAATCAAACAGTAATCAGTATAATATTCATATAAGCATCCCAGGTAGGAGTGGTGAATTATATCATGCTTAGAAACAACATTGTACCAAATAGTTGTGTCAAGGGGACCTGCATTTATGAACAGCTGTGCATTCCTGGGACCCGCAAGTGTCTGATTAGACCATTTCGGCAAATTGGCACTTCATGGTAATTACTTTTACCCAATACCTCCTCAGTGCTTGCACCTTGCAAGTGTCTTGGTAATATATGATCACAGTGGTTGATTAAAAAAATGTCATAGCCAAAGATTTACTCTTGGGACCCCAAAGCTTATCAGGTACTCCCAAATTTGCAGATGTTGGAGTCTTAGGACCCCAATTTGAAAAACCCAAAGGAAAATCATAGACCACTACACTTACAACACCAAGCAGTGGTAAGGGAGCAATCAGTACCATTTTTCAATGATTGGTATGTCGTGGCCAGGTATCGAACCTGCGACTTCAAGCAACTAAAGCTGATACTCAACCACCGAGCAACAAATCTGGTTCTAAATCTCCTTATATAATACAATAAATATAACAATCAATTACAGAATATCTGTCGCCCTAACTCAAAATCTTGGATCGGAGTCTGAATGTATTACATTATGTTAACGTGATACTATCTTACCTACACATATTTTGGTTCCATTCAATCTTTGACCACTCGGACATGTACACTGGGCACCACGTGGAGTTTGCATACAGTCATGGCTACAATCAGCACTACCACACTCTTTTAACACTTAAAACATATCAAATGCACATTTTACAATTATTGTTTCATTAACCTCCTAATCATTGAACAAGTAACATCCTGAGGTGTTCATTTTGTGAATTAAGATGTTTCAAATGAACAATAATCAAGGCACCTTTTTTGACAAGATAATAATCATTTTAATTTTTTATCAAGGCAATAGAACATTTCAAGTTTTTTCATCAAGGCAATAAAATATGTCCAAATTTTTTCATCAAGGTAATAGAACATTTCAAGTTTTTTCATCAGACAACAGAACATTTCAAATTTCTTCATCAAGGTAATAGAATATTGTAATGCTTTTATCTAAACTATAGAACATTTCAAGATTTTATCAAGGAAAAAGAACTTTTAAAGCTTTTTTCGTCACGACAATAGAACATTTCAAGCTTATTCATCAAGGTAATAAAATGTTTATTCATACAAGCAATTGAAGATTTTAAGATTTAATCAAGGTAACAGAACCTTTTCAAGTTTTTATCAAACCAATAGAATATTATAAGTTTTTATCAAGTTTTTATAACCTCCTAATATTAGTTCCTAGCAAGAGAATTGAACATATTTTTTCATCAACATCGTATTATACAGAATACATACTACAGAGATCTCCCTCATCCACACCGTAGGGACAATCCTCATTGCCATCACAGACCAGAGAACTGTTGATACATACTTCTTTCTCTCCAGTACATTTCCATTCACCATGTGGACATAATAATGACAGATGTGCTAGAATCAAACACCACATCATTATTATTACCGGGTATTATAATAATATCATAGTAGTACTATCTGAAACTTGCCTTAAGGTAACAGTTCAATAATTGGGCTCATACACTTTCATTTATAAACACATACATAGAAACATAGCTTTACTTCAAAGTTCAATACTAAAGAAATAGATGACTCCTTGAATAACTATGTAATAATGATATTACCATCTTCATGTACATCATATGCATTGCTTGAAGTCAATGCTACGGTGGCAATCACAGTCCTTTTCCCTTAACAATGTCATTCAGCAACATAGATCTACTCGAGCTTTATCTTGTTTCAATCATTGAAGTTCTTCATCAAAGTGAGGACATAATTTATCTTTTTGCAATATTATGTAGTAATTCTCATTTAAGCACATACTACATGTATCTAGCACATCCTCATCACTTCCATCTCCACAATTGTCTTTACCATCACAGACTTCATGTTTTGCAACACATTTACCATTCTTACATTCAAAATGATCTTCGGGACATCTTTTATCTGAAACAGTTGTTACCATTGAATATATTAGATAGCCAGGAATCAGTTTGTAAACAGGCAATTGAATGAATTTGTAGATAGACCTAGCAAAAATCTTTTTTGATGAGCAGGTTTAGAGCTTGGAACTTCAAGATCCCTGAATTTGCCACGAGTACAGGTAAGTATCCCAGGAAGCGGTCATAAGAGTGGTTGTAAGAACTCGTTTCATAATCGATGTGAAATAAAAAAGTAATATCAAATCTGAGGCCTTATAGCAGCAGGCCTCAAAGAAAGTAAAGGGACAAACTCACCACATCCTAGTTCATCCGTGCTATCAGCACAGTCAGGTTGTCCGTCACATTTCCATTTTGCAGGAATACAGCCTCCTGTACCACATTTAAACTCATGTGAAAAACATCCTCCTGGTTGTCGAGTGGCTAGAATAATTAGACAATATATACAAGACATTCACATATCATACTTGTGATGCATAACAATGCTATAACTAGATGCGTCCATAGGACACAGATACCCCCGCTATGGGCTTTTGAAGTAATATCAATTGAAAACCAATTATTAAGTACAAAAAGGGCCATAACTCCTCCAAAATTTGCAGATTGTAACTGAAATCAAACTTGACCTGTATTTTATTATCCTATGCTTATGTGCCCAATATGATTGGATTCATTCTTTCAAGAGGTATTGATCAGAAACCAGTTTCTGATGTAGAAAAAGGGCCATAACTTCTCCAAAAATGGGTGAATTTTATTATCCTATATGTATGTGCTCTATATGAATTGAATCTAATGGTGGGGACATAAAAAGTGAAGTATAGTGTTTATTTAGTATAGTGAAAATCAGACCGTATAAACAGACTTACAGCAGTTCTTTTCATCGGAGTTATCACGACAATCCATGGCACCATCACATCTGTACTGTATAGGAACACATTGTCTTACTGTGGCACATTTCCATGATTCAGCTACAACAGAGGAGTCAATAAATAACACCGATGCTTTGATACTTCTTCATAAAAATCTTGCATGATCTTGAGCTGTATTTTATAACCAATGCTTATCAGGACATGAGTCTGAAACTTTGTAATGTGTTTAAAGGACATAATTAGTAAAGTGTTATGAAAAATTTAACCATGACCAAGTTAAAAATAAAATTTCTAACTACAACAACATAATTTACCACTGTAAATCCAGACCCAAAAACCTAAACCATTGACCAACCAGCAATCCTTACCAGTACTGTCATTCTCTTCCACAAACAACTACATATCACAAATGGGAGGATCAATTATTTGACAAACTCCTGATATACCTGGACATTGTAATTCTGGACAGCCTTCCTCGTCCTCACCAGAGTAACAATCTTCCTCACCATCACAGACAAGTCTTTCAGCAATACAACGTTTGTCCCGACATTGGTAATGTCCTGGCTGACAAGCATGGCTTGCTGAAAAAATGACAAAACTCTCCAGTATGAAGACAAGTGAATAAAACATACTTGTCATTGGGGTACATTATTCTTTTTTCTCAAATATTCTGATGCAATGTATTCCAAATCTGGACTTTAAATTAACTTTAATAGCTTTGAGGGGTGTCAATAAGAGCCAAGAGCTGGTAAAATTACCCAGCAACTTAAGCATCATTACAAGGCTACTTTTCTTGTATGAATGATCATAATTAAGGGTACCCCTAGACACATTTCCCTGCTACTTCAAGAATTTAGTGACACCCCTGGCCTTGGCCATTGAAATACTGAAGTTTTAGATATATCTGAAAATTAACTGAAAAGAGCTGCTTAGAGATGATTCATTTTGAAAGCTTATAATTATCTCCTTACACATTTCCTAGTAAATAAATAAAAGTATATTTTACCACAGAAATCCCCCTCATCTGAACCATCCACACAATCATTGTTGGAGTTACATTTCATCCTTATATGGATACATAATGTATTGTTACACTGAAATTCTTGTGGTTTACATTGCTTATTGGCTGAAATAGAAAAGCTCTTCAATAAGTAAAGGAATCAATAAACAATTTAAAGCATGACTATATGAGTCTTTGAACAAAAATGACATCGATCGTCTGATGTAGATACAGCATTCTGAAGACTTGGTTTCTAGAGCCCTGCATACAAATGCCATTTATGAACAGACACCCTTGTTAAATGTGATTTTTCATCTCAGGAATTGGTGGTAATACATTTGTATAGCACTGATGGGGGAATTTTTCCCTGAAACCAACAGTGAAATTTTGGATTCCCACAAGTCTCTTGCAACACAAAATTTACCCTCAGAAGTTTCTCATTTACTCACAATTTTACAACAACAAACAATTGGTTTAAGTTCTTGGCAATCAAATAACCAATTTTTCCATTTATTGCAACTTTACTGCAAATTAGCATAGTTTGCAAAGAGCCCCGAAGTCTTGCAAAGTTGTTGCAAACTTAGAACACTTCCAACACAGTGAGCTAATTGGGAATTGCACTTACGGCATTGTGATTCGTCCGACATGTCGCCACAATCATCATCACCATCACATTTCCAGTGGTAACTTAAACATTTACCGTTGTTACATCGGAACTTGCCTGTCGTACACTCTTGAACTGAATAGATGATAAAATGTGATTGTCTCAATGATCAAAAAAATATTTTCATGCACATTATACTTTATCATTGGAAAAAAAAGAACTTCATAAAGCTCATATCTATTGTGCTATGAAAAGCCTTCATGTAAGACATTACAAAAAATTAATTTCATAAAAGCTAAGTTTCCTTACAGGTTAGACTTACATTAATGAATGAAACAATGGACGATGCATCATTAATGGGTTCATTTCACAAAACAAAACAATTTGAAACTTAAACAGAATTTTCATTTTGACATTAATGAAACTGTTTTATGATATATGAGAGCCAATTTGTTTAATATTTTGATATAGTACAGTTACTGCTACTTGTTAGAAATATAAACATGTTCCATTGTCAATACAATGTAATGCCAAATTTTAAATAAACCGGTGGTTTTTATCAGCTGTTTTTTTTTTTCAGCTGTACAAATTGGGAAAAATATATACTTTTTGGCATTGGGAATATAGCCCTGATATTCCCAATGCCAAAAAGTATATATTTTTCCCAATTTGAATGAAAAAATTCCCAATCAATCTTAAGAAAATGTTTTTGTTCAATTTAGCCAAAATCTGACAAAGTAAGACGCTTTTCTCTCACAGACAGTTTTTATCAATAGCAATTGTTGATTAATTGATCACTTCATCCTTTACTTTTATTCCTAAAACTTCTATAATTTCTAGACTTTTTCCAAAATTTCTTAGTTCAACATGCCAAAAAGCCCAATTTGAATGGTATGGGTCATCCCCCCAAAGTATTTATAAACACTCTTCTAGTTCAGTAAAATGAAAATGGGGTTTCTACTATATTGCGTACCAAGTGGACAATTGGCTTCGTCACTATTATCCATACAATCATTATCACCATCACATTTATACGTGGACGATATACATCTTCCTGTGTTACATCGGAATAAAGTCGACCGCTTACATGCTGGAACAGAGAAAGTGTACAGTAAACTCCCTTAGAGTTCTGGTTTTCAGGAAACTTATTATTAGAGCACACAGCGCAAAAAGCAATCCGGAGAGTTCGGTATTGAGAAAGTTTTAAACACTGACTTAATAAGAAGAAAATATGGGACTTCGAAAATGGTCCGATATAAGCATTCCTGTTATCAGAGAGCAAGTGCTGGAAAGAAATTGATACATTTAATTACTGAAAAGAACATAAATAAGCACAAAGGATTTATCTGAAATGCAGATGGTACAGTTGTTTTTGCAGGTCCTTGGGATGCATGGTCAGTTGTAAGTGCGAGTCCTAGTCCAAAAATTGTGTCAATCTCTGCCCAAATAAGTGTAATATGATGTTCCATTGCATGCATAAAAATACTTACAGGTAGTTTTTGTTTCGTCAGGGTTCGCTTCACAGTGAATGTTGTCCTCAGTTAGCTTCATACCGAAAGGACAACCACACTGTCGCTTTATTTTCCCAGGTACCTTATTGCCCACGTCTGGTATTGGAAAACAGAAATGTGAACATCCACCATTTCCTTTGCTGCAGGGGTGATCAGCTGCAAATTATTCACATATAATTATAAACAAATAAATTGTCGCATATAGTTATGGGAAACGTTACGCAGAAGGGGAAGCAGAGATACGGAGAAAGGGGTGCTGACCTTTCAACCTGACGGCTGTGGGTTTCAAACCCAGCTAAAAATCTCCATGCAAGACCCTTTTGCTGGAGTAATTCTGACTCAATAAATATTCAAAGTTTCTACCCATTACTAGATAGTTTTGATGACATCCTTGCATGAACCGAAAGTAAAAAAGCAAATAAAAGCATTGATATAGACAGATAGACAATTTATTTTTACTGATACATGTATTATTTCTAAGCTTGTAAAACATTGTTAAGTTTTGAGAGAGATACTACATGACTATTACTAATATTTAAATAAGATACTTACTTGATATTTTCTGAAGATCTTTTGAAAATATTCGTAAGCTACGCAGTAGTTCAATTCCTTTAAGCAGGACAGTTTGCTGTTCACCACTCATAGTTACGCGAGATATGGATTGCAATTTCCAATCTGTCAGGTATATATATCCTGAAAAGTTATTGCAAGATAATAATTTTCATGATTAATGGCATTACACTCAAGTATCAAAGACATTCCAGACATCCCATTATTTACATGTAAAACCCCAATAATAAGACCACCTTTGGGACCCATGCAACACTGTTCTTAAATACTGAGGTGGTCTTCTTATAAATTGAGGTTGAATAAAGACCAAAACAGTGAAAATGGACTTGAAAATTGCGTTCTTGATATTGAGGTTGTCTTATTGAGATGTGATCTTTAAATAATGTTTTACTGTATATCCAAACAGAGAATGATGATTGAGTGACAGTTAAAAGTTTATTCTTGTCATATCTGTTGATGTCTCCAGGCATTTGTTTAAAAGTCAAAGAAAATCAACTTTTACTTTTGTATAAAAATTACAATTCAAATTGTTCAAAATACCTCTGAAAACAGCCACGCCAAAAGGATGTACAATTTTTATATTCTGCACTGTTTGCAAATCATTTCCATCTAAATCAGTGTGTTGTAATCTGAAAATAAAGTATTACTCAGACAAATTATTAAACCTGATCCTCCTGACCTCTATTAGCATAATTTCACAATAGACTGATTATCTAAATTTATCTTCGTCTCTAATCCTATTAACTTCAGCTCTTGTCATAGTGATGTACATGTATATGTTTGGTTATGTAATAATATATAATGTAAGAAATCCACAAATGCAATGATTTCCTAAACTCCAACGAAATATACCAATGATGCATGATTCTTTCACAGAAAATTATACAGTCAAGAGTAATCAATGTAAAATATATATATTCATGCATAAAGGTCAGGATCAGGTTAATCTGTTCGAACTATACACCTCGATAAAAGGGGATATTTTAACATACAGATGAAACACTCCTTGGACAGTTATTGCCATGACATTACAAAACAACTGCATCTCAAGTTTAAAGCAGTTACAATTGTTGAGGATTTAACCATTGATGTGATACTTTCATTCTGGTAAGTTATTCAACAGACACGGTTGAAAATGGTATTCCCCTCAATGAAAGAAGCCTTACCTGTCAAAATATGCATCCACCCAGTAAACTCTGTCTCGTTCATAGTCAATACACATACCATTCGGCCAACCAAGTTCGTATCTGTGGATTTTAGTGATATTACTTCCATCTCCATGGCAACGACCAATAAAGGGGAAATTATTCTCATCTTTCAACCAATCAGCAAAAAATAAATACCTGTAATACACAAAAATGTAATGATTACAGTAATCATTCTCTTGCATATTGGGTATTCACATCCCACAAACATTTGTTTAGTCATACAGAGACTGTGTCCTCTTGAAACAGTTATTGCTGTCACACAAAGTTATATCAGGTCATAGACACATGACATAATACTACATGTAACACCTAGTCACATGATCCTGATATTGCAGGGGCATCACTAATTTTTTAATTAGCAGGGAAATCATCAAAAGAGTGCTGGGGGTCTGGGGGGTACTCTCCTTAACTATGATCATTCATACAAGAAAAGTAGCCGGGTGATGATGCTTAAGTTACTGGGTAATTTTACCAGCTACCGGCTCTTATTGACACCACTGATATTGGGTCACCCATTCCTGGCAATATCCTTATAATCCGGAGTGCAGTAAAGGGAGCTACTAATAGCATCAAAGACTGTCACCTGAAGCTCTTCCCAGACTTCCTCTGAGTCACTAGGGCAGCTCATTTGGTTTTCATTGTGTTGTTGTTTGCCTAATTTCTATACTATACTATAGTAAGACCTCAATAATATGACCCACCCTTGGTTTTACTGTGTATCAAAAGTTACAGAAATGAACAATATTTTTAATCAACAGCAACAGTTAGCTACCTACCCTCTTGCAGGATGAACAACCACTGATCGAGGACTTCCCAGCCCTGTCAACAATACTCGTCTATGGTCCGGATTGTCTATTCTTATTACCGACACAGTCCTGGCATAGAAATCAGTGAAATACAGGTTTCTGGAAATCCAATCGAGACTGATTCCCTCCACAGATCGAATATCATTTGCAAGCACTGGGGTAATTTCTGAAAACAATAAACAGAGAAAAAACATTGAGAAGAGTACCAAAATAATTTCTTAGCCATTCACTTATAATGTTAGAATCTACTACTCCTGTACGCCAGAGTTGGTCACTTATGTTCGACAGTCGGACATCTCTGTTAGAATTGTATTCAGTCAGTCAGGTAATAAAATATTCGTAAATAGAAGCAACTATCTTTCTGTAACGTATATTCAGGTGCCAATAAGAACCGGGAGCCAGTAAAATTACCCAGTATCTTAAGCATCATCACCCAGCTTTCTTGTACAAGTGATCATAATTAAGGGAGTAACCCCCCCCCCCAGACCCACATCTGTTTTCGATGATCCCCCTACTAATTCAAAAATTTGTGACACCCTCGTATACTATCTTAAATGCTGTCTCTACTTGGTGAAGTCTGTCTGTATACATGTATATTATATTGGTATTCATTATTACAGTTGTTACCTTTTCCTCCCATGCGTGTTTTGAAGATGGCTCTGTTGTAGATATCAGAAAAATATAGTTCCTTTGAAGAAGCATCGTAATCTACAGCCACAAAGCTATTTCCCCTTCTTGTGTTAGTAAGCCCCACCACTGGTTTAATGGCATCCACAGCATAGAATGTGGAAACTTTCAGAGGTATAGCTCGAACTGAATGCTTAGTGGCGAATATGACAAACTCGTCAACTTCTGTAAATGTAACAAAATCACACAAATTAAATGCATTGAACTACATCAACAAATTGTAAAACAATTGATAGAGGGTAAAATAGTCACAAGTCAACTGATGACATTATATCGCAGATGAATAAATAGGGAGTTTACAAATTAAAAATATATTTCTCTAATTATTACAGAGACAGAGAAGTGGGGCCTGGCGGCAGAAATATGTCTGCTACGAAAGACTTTTCAAGAGTTCCGACTTTTTCTGCTTTTTTGCAAGAACACCTGTGGAAACCGAAAATGTCCGATTACTATGCTAGTTTTCGTCGCACATTTGTTTACATCGTAGTGTTTAGCATTTGTAGTTCTACCAGTCGTAAATTTCGTTTATGCAAGAAAAATATAATGGAAAACAATATAAATGTTCAGTATACCTCTTTTTCTATGATATGTGTTAGTTTTTTAAGCCTATTCGCTTATTAATTGGCACCTGTGGTGCTCGTGTGTTATCGTAATTGTTTATAATTATGACATGTGTATACATACCCACACAAGACTGCTCATCCTCAGCAAGCTCATATCCCGCTTCACACACACACCTATACCCCAGTCCATCATTGTCAGTAAGATGAGTTAGAACGCAAAGATGCTCACAATTGGCGTTTTCACAGGGATTTGTTCCTGCAATGAACATGACTCATGAGCCGTCATATGACAACAATACATCCCGAGGTCACCCGAGTGTGAAATCTGTAACTAGGTTTACGATAGTCTTCACAACCTTATTTATATATAACCAAATGAGCATTTGATTTCTAACAATATTATGCCATGATGCCAGGCGGCCGGCCAGTCGTTTCGAACTCGCCAACCATTCCTTGCGACGAGTACGTTATCATTTAATTTTTCGATATTTTCTGAGGTTTGGGGAGCCAGCCGAAATAAATTACGAAATGGTTGACTTGTGTTAGATTTGAACTGATATGGATGGAGCTGGATAGAACCTGACATTAATCATCAACCGTCGACCTTCGACTGCAGACGTTCATTACCGTACAGTTCCCGGCATCCTTCTTACTTCCGGTTTGGTCTAAAACTTTCCAACCTACGGGACTGTGAACAGCAATCTCCTACGGAGTTTGTGTGCAAAGTTTTGAGCGTTTTATGATACTAGTGTGCAAGGTGTGACAAACATTGTCATGAAAATAGTGGGTAACAAACGTTTGTTACGTTATAATTAACTGTTGAGCATAAGGTCCTTTGCACTAACTTAGCGCTTCATAATATATCTACGTCATTTTATATTTTCAATAAAAATATTTACACGCAAAATTGCAAAACCTCTCTCTGATAGGCCATATTCTTATATTTGATTTTGTACATAAGGCGATATTGCCATGACGACGATGCTTTTGTTTAAAATATTTACCCTATCTTCTAATAACTAGTTGAAACTACATAATTTTCAAACAGCACATGTTCGGTTTAGTAAATAGAGAATCCGATAATTAGATTTTAGGACGTTTGGTTCAATCCCGGTAGCGCCATTGACCGATTTTTCGTGTTCCTGAACATGACTTTATTCCAAACAATCCAACTATCGCCCAAACACCGTGTGAAACGTAAAAGAGTTATCGCCCCAAACGGGTCAGATTTCGCGCAAGTTAATTTGCATAGTTTTATACAGCTATGCATACAAAACGCAGAAGTAATTTTCTACACAAAACAAGTGAAACACTCAATAATTACCATCATGGCTTTGCAAAGCAACATGTCCGACCTTCACTGCGGTAATTTCTTCTTTCGTCCTCCACATTGTTCTCAAACTGCTTGTATCACTAACATTGGCGAACTTCCCCACGGACAAAACCGCCATTTTGGTGACGTCAGCCCAGAATAGAACATTCTCAAACATCGTCATACTTACTGGTGCTGGTATGTTTAAACTTCCCGCAAGAATCCGTGTCCTAAATATAAATATAAATGCTCACAATTTCAAAACACTTAGGAGAACTAGAATAACACAAAGAAGGCCTAAACAGTATGCCCCTCGAGTTTCGATAGATAGTGCCCATATCTACACTATCTTAATCATCAGCCATATTGATATGCAAAACTGGTAAGCACTTGCAGGAGTAATTCCCAAATATGTGATAATTGAGAAAATACCAAGAGAATTTGCATGTGACAACCACTTTTTCTTCAACTTTCTGAGCCATCTGCCTACATGAGCATAATGAGTAAGTGATTTGCATACGTCTGATTATTGTGTCATCGTTTACATTATATTACACTTTAAGGAAATTTGCCTATCAATACGACGGACTATTCAGAACAAGGGAGGTAAAATTGTTAAGTGTGGGAACTATACCTATTGAATTGTTTAGCCTTTTACTGAAATCTTTAACAGTTGATTGAAGAGTAGTGAACGATAGTGCAGATGAATGCAATCTGAACATTAATTGTCTAGCCTGACTCAGAAAAGGGGCTTTTACACCCCCTCTCCTACAACCTTCGGTGTATAATGAGCATTCAAACTACAGAAATGACTGGGAGATGTTCACTTGCGTTTATCTCTCGCCGAAAAAAAACAGATTCTATACAAAATGCATGGCTCTTAAGCACTGGGCTAGAGCATATAGATGACTTTTCCAAACATACACATGTATATACTTAACGCCATTATATCTATTTCACTTAGCCTTCATTTTGTAAAGTGTAAAACGCGTTTATTGTTACAAATTTGAAAATCATTATCAAAACGAAACTTAAGTTTAGGAAATTATGTTTGAGAATTAAATTATATTTGTTTCTCTATAATGTCACCGTGTTGATGTGGACACTTTTGGTTGAGTTTTTTATTGGCGTGAAGTAAAGTTACGAACCCCATATGGTCATGACTAAATTTCAAACCTTTGCAAGCCGTCATATGTTGCTGTTTCTATCACATCTAGCTTAGCGTCTGTCCAATATATTCTCCTGTAAAAAGAAAGGAAAATACTTCCTGCACAACTCACAATCACAAAAGGGATCTGGTTCGTTCTTTGTCTGACAAAGAAATTCGTCGGACGACTGTTGAATGACAATCATGGACGTTACCAAGCCTATGTATAGTTTGTATCGCTAGATCATTAATGTAGTGAAACTTTTAAAGATATCCATCATAATTCTGTTTATGAATGCGCATTTATTGTTTCCTCTTGTTAACGTATCGTTCATAACGTTACTGCAACGAGAGTTTGTTTTTGTTTCATGAAGTGTTCTTACAAAAGTATGATGCAACCACTTCAAACTTTGAGCAACACCGTTTGGGTAATACGAATTTCTGCTGTTTTGCTTGTGAGGGTTAATTGGTAGCCTACTACAGTAAATAATGGATATACATTTTGAAAAGAGGTTTTAGCTCTGAAAGAGTGGACAGGGAGCGTATTATTCGGAGCCAATTTCAAAACACAGTGTAAACTGCCTGAAGAACACCTTTTGATGTAGCTTCACGATATATTTTTGAACATTAAGGTTTGAGTACAAAAATATGTGCCGAATAATGATCCAATATTTTAATATATCTCAATATTTATAGTGTTTCCGTCAGATTTAATCTACGTGCCATCATGGCATGAGTGTCTTCTTCTATTTTGTCTTCTTTCCATCTCTTGTAGAAATTAAATGATTGATCGAAAATAAGGTGGCGCGTTTCTTTTTTTGTCGAGTATACTCAATGAATGATGCTTTTTTGGTTAACATATTTGTACGATAAAAACTTCTGTTTAATGTTACCTTGCAGCTATGTCTACGCTTATGCTAGATGGGGACAACAATTTGCCCAGTTTCAGATCCAACACAGAACTTCCGTCCATGTATGCACGAACAATCCTCGGAAGTAAGCGAGGCTTACGACCGTAATCTGTGTAAAACATGTACCTGAAATGAATTAATAATATATATTAAACTATAATTTCATAACGTATATATAAGTTGGACCTCGTTCGTTGAATTAGCCACCCAATTATAAGCACCTTAATTAAAAATAGCATTGGTGACTTAATCAAGAGAGTACATGTATGATGCAGGTTGCACATACATGTGCATCATCTCAACATATGGGGAATTTAATAATACATACATGTGCATACACTCTCTGGCTTCAGTACAGGTTCCATTATGATTTCATAATCTTGACAGTATGTCTGAAGCATTTAAGTTATTTCAAATAAAATTTTAAAACTGTTGATTTTAGGGGTTCTAATCAGTAATCATTACCAGAAAACGTCACATGTGACATCATCATGTACTGACATTAAGCAATATTTGTCCCATATGGCAATATAAAAACGAAGTGACCATATGGAGTAACTAGTGTATCCTGCTTGCAAATGGTGACATCACATTTTACGTTTTCTTGAAATGACGTCACTTACAGGAATGGTTATGAATCCCATAGCAGCGCTCATTTTTCTCTTACCCTGTTGTCGGATCGACTGCAATGGATTTACAGTTCTGTATTCCGTCGTTTATGATGTTTTTCTGTCTGTTTCGCCGTACATCAAACACAGCAATGCGTTTTGCAAGGCAATCCACGATATATAAGTTCTTTGCAATCCAATCAAAGGCGACACTGCAAGGTTTCGGGATGCTTTCTAGCGCTATCTCGATTTGCCCAACATTCCCTTTGTGTCCGTGATACATCTTAAATAGCAATAATGAATATACAGTAAACCAGACTCGACTCTAAGACCACCTCGAAATTAAATCCACAATATTAACAATACTATATTTCCATGGACCAGTTTTCAGATTTTTATTACTCAATAAACAAACCACTTCTCAACTACGACGGTCTTATTACGGAGGTTTCATTGTATTTTTAAGATGTACTGGTATCCGTGTTTCAACTCACATTTAAATGATTAAACACTGACTTGAATATTCAACACAACAAAACATCATGATCAAATCAAAGAACTGGATGTGTCGTCATTGTGATATTTTTTTCTTTATTTCCACTGTATTATGAGTAATAATCCATTCATTGTTTACACACAAAAAACACAGTTACCTTATTAGTTTTCCCATCAATCCAGAAGAATGTATTAGAAGACAAGTCAAAATCAAAGTCTACTATGTTTCCTGACAAGACCAAACTAGGAACTGGGATTTTGTCGCTCAGCGTCATTTGTGTGATGTTGTTTACCGTTGATATGTACAGCTGTGGCTTGCTTTCTGTATGATAATTAAAAATAAATAAATAAACGGACGGACGGACGAACGAACGGACGAACATAATTTTACGATTTCAAGCCATGAACTTCCAAAAACGTAACATCACTAATTCTGCAGATAAAAATAAAGAGGCAGGTATATGTACAAATGTATTTTTCTTCAGTATTATATTAGTGAAATAAGCAAAAATACTACATAAATAAAAGAATGGAAATTTATATTGCATTTATTATATAAATATTTCTAAAAATTTATGCATCGGCCGGGAATCGAACCCGGGCCGCCCGCGTGGCAGGCGAGCATTCTACCACTGAACCACCGATGCTCACGAATATTAAAGTACTGGCTATGAGTTAAGAACAGAAAGAATTACTAGAGCGTAAATTATATTAGCACAGAGCACGTGTTTTACATTATAAGATAACAAATGATAAGATGGCAAGTACATAACACTACGTAAAGTAACGGTGTAGCTTCTTTCTGATCAGTGTTATAAAACGCGACAGTTTAATGACATTCTCGACTGGAGAGAGACTAAATATAGCAAAGATAATTATCGAATTGATAACATGTCCACGTGGACCCTTTCTTATTTTTTGCTTATTATACTCCTTAGAAAGGGGTTAGGAAGATGCTATCTCCGGTTAAGGGATTAGAGGGGAGAAACTCTGGATCGATTCTGTATCATGTAAAGCAAATATGAGAACAAGCAGACGGTCTATAGCAACTATTCCAAATCTCAACAAATACATTAACCAATTTATACGATTTATATTTCGACTTGTTAACGATTCACGTACGTGTTCAATACAACATAAAATCCAGTACTTCCATAGAGCCAATATTCATGGCTTAGCATCACCCTCCCAGAAAAATTTAGATTGGTCGGTAGGTATGGTAACTTATTTTTTTATTTACTACCTTTTATGGCCATTCCAGTTTCGACTATACTCCCGCTCAGGCACCTAAAACATTGTTAGTAGGGGCCATTTTAGGAGTATGTAGGCAGGGCTCTAGTTTTTTTAAAGACACTTGTCCCGGACTAATGAAAATGTAAAATTTGACTTGTCCAACATATGAAGCTATAGTTGTCCGAGAATGTAACAAATAAACATACACAGTCATAGCTCCACACTCTAAAATTAATAATCAATAATAAATAATTTGTTTGTGGGATTCTAAGGTTTGACTTTACAACTGAACAATTGCTGATGTTGCTTAGCTTTAAAAACAGACTTGTCCGGGACTAACTTCAACTCAACTGTTGGTAGCCCCAGTCAGCATTAGACTTGTCCGGGACGATAGCCTAGTGGATTATGTAGGGTTATGTCAAACAAATACTTTTTAAGCATTGTCTAAGTTGTCGTAACATCCCTAATAATTAATACCTATTATCTATTTAAAACGAACGTCTTTATTGGTCTGTTTCCGCTCGAAGCTTTTCTCAATATTTAATCAAAGAACTGAAGGTCCTGGGAGGCGCTTCAAAGCAAGACTGCACGTTTTCCATATTTTCGTATTAAAAATTAATACGCGACTATTTGGGTAAACTCATTCGCCAGAAAAATCGTTTATAACAAGACTCTCGCTATTCTACAATTAATATATCCCTGCCAAATCTGCCTTTATACTCTATAATAAAATCAGAGGTATCTACATGTACTGTTTTCTTGAGACGATGAATATGGCGGTACTTCGAGTAGACCAAACGATTGACGATGATAGCAATGAGACGCTTAAGTGCCTCAAAAACGAGTGAAACATGTTATTAGTGGTTTAATGGCAACCTTACAGTCTTACCTGAGATCGCTCGACAAGTTCCGGTCCCGTGTAGCTTATACGCATGCCCACACAGACACTGATAACTTCCGGGAGAATCCACACATTTCTGATCACATGTTCCGTATTCCTCGCATTCATTGTAATCTAAGGATATATAAACAGTCGAACTCAAAAACTCGAACTGCGATAAGTCGAGACGTTGCTTAAGTCGAAACGTATTGAAGCATTTTAAATCAGAAGTCTTTACTTTTATATAAGGTTATATTCCTTTTTGGATACTTAAACATTTCTGTATAGGCAAAAGCCTTTGTTTCAAAATAGTTAAACAGCAATACAACTTCGAACAATTGTGATATTCCTTATGAAACAACTTAGTGTTCGAACGTGTGCTAAATAACCAATGTAAATTGTTTCTAATTTGAAACTCAATAAATCGAACATTACATCTTATATTCATTGTTATTGTGCATAATGTGTACACCTTTATACAACCTAAGTATGGAATTCCTTATTTGTCTGGTACAATAGTAATATCTCCGAAATCCCTAAAATGCGGATGACAATTCTTGAACTGACCAGAACATAATGACTGACCTGCGCATGCGCTAGTGTCCATTTCATCAGTGACTATCATGTAACCTTTCTTACAGTTACATGATAACTTCAAAGACTGAACACTGCTTCCATGGAAGGTACAAATATGTTCATGCGTTCGTCTGCAATTCCCTTCCTTACATGTCGTAAAATTGTCTGAAATCAAAGCACTCGTAGTAATTAAATGTAGTTCAACGACTACATTTCTAATTGACAATTGGTCATCCCACATTTCTGCATTTAAAATTTTGATAGTGATCTTAATTGGTGGATTTTTTGTACAAAGATGTGTGAATTTTTGATTTCAAAGGATTATGACATGAGTAAGAATGAAGTAAAACAAAGCTAATCAACTTATATTTCTCTGTATTCATTTTGAAAAGTATGATAGTATAAAAGTGACCAATTAGAAAAGCAGTTGAGTTTATTCGCTAAATGTTCGCCACACAGACTTGTCATTACTGTTTGTGTTTATAACCTTATACAAAGAACTTTAACCCTATCTACTACAATGTATCTATTATAAAACGTTTCCCGAAGACATGAAAATTGACATTTTCGTACATTTAGCACACTTCAAGTGTTGCAGTTATGCTAATATGATACGACATAGATCATTAAATACGCACACACGCATATTAGATAATACAATAGTGGGTTTGATGTTTTTTATATTCAACCTGCGAATCCGGCACATGTGTGATATTTTTCCCTAAACAAAGTTTAACAACACTATAGTTGTAGCTGAAACCTACTGACCGAAGCGTTTAAGCTGTGTCCTTTTTCTATCAGATATAACTAACAAAATATACTCTTAAGTTTCATGACCTTACGTAGAGATGCAAAATAAGAACTTGACATGATATTGCATGTATTTAATTTTACGCTATGACGAACGCTAAATTTTCTTTCAACGGATATTCTCATATTAAAATGAGTTCAAAACACACTACATGTAAATTGACATTTAAAAGACAAATCACAGGTACAAAAAAGTGCATTTTTTAAATTGAACTCAGTATATGTAAATTACAGTGACATACTCATATATTCTTTGCACACATTAGCTACATCGTCCTGTCCTTCACAGCTCACATACCCAGCACATAGTTTTGAGAGATGCAAACATCTGTTTGAGCTGTAACATAGGTACTCGTGCGCCTCACAGGTTTTAGTTGCATTCCCGGCTGAAAATAATTATAAAAAATAAAAATAATTGAGCGCCGCTGTACGATTTCCAACTTCTTCTTTAAGTGACGTTATTTCCAGAAAACGTCACATGTGACGTCACCATGAACTGACCCCAAACAATATTGCCCCATATGGCAATATGAAAACGAAGTGACCATATGGAGTAAAAATTATTTCTTGCTTTCAAAAAGTGACATCACATTTTGCGTTTTCTTGAAATGACGTCACTTAAAGAGGATGTTGTAAATCCCCTAGCAACGCTCATTATCTTTATTTCATGACTTGAAGATATCACAATAAGCTACAGGTGTAACTTTTTAACAATGTGGTCTTTAAACAACAACAATGTAAGAAATCAAGTATTTGATATTATCATACATTTAGTTTTATTAGAATGAATGGACGTGTTGTTCCGGGAAGAACTATGTCCAAATCGCCCTGTAGAGACGGATAAGTGTAATGTTGAGTCATCTGCATGCATTTAGATCGACGGTCGGAAGGTAAAATGGAATCTCATTGAACTATATTAGGAAAAAGAGGGGACCAATAATAGATCCCTGTGGAACACCGGATTTGACATCTTGAAATGTTGACTTGTTGGATGCGACTTTTACACATTGCCTTCTATTTATCAAATATGACCGCATCAAAGCTAACAAAAAAAAACAAATAAAAGACAACAACGAAATTTAAAGCAATTGTCATATGTGTCTACCGCTTTGAGAACACGATGTTTGAGTGAAATAAGGTGGGATACACCCTTTGTTTAAGAAATGATAAATCTCACGTACTTGTCATAAAGTTTCATGCGTGTAAATATATGTAAAACTTGACTATTTTACTGTAAAAAAGCACCATGACTAACAGACTAAGATTGTTTTCGCTCCGTAAATATTATATTTTTGGTTCCCGCCAAGAATGGTAAGTTTCATCTCTAAATTTTACACAGGTATCGAAATTATAACAAGAAAGTTTAACTTTGCAGCTTTTAAAAACAAATGTTTAATACTTCCGCAAACGTTTAGGCCTGTTGAAAATAGCCGTTGTCTGTAGTAATTATAATTAAAAAAATAACTTGATGTTTTATTTCTAGCAAAAGTATACGTACTGCATTGTATTTCGTCAGAATGGTCGTCGCAATCATACGATCCATCGCACATCCATTCTTGTGGTATACACAAATTGTTACCGCAATGGAACTCGTAGCCCTTGCAAGCTGTCGTCTCTGAAACACAGTGCATATATTGTACCGTAAAATCTCACCAAAATATCACCCGGAAATAAGATCACCTCATTAATAAGACCTTGTTTTCATGAATCGTCTTTTTTATATTGCTTCCATATTCTAATTATTCAGACAAATTCACAACTACGGCCGACGGCAAATGTCTTTAGAGCCATCGGTGGTCTTATTATTGATGTTTTGCTGTTTAAAGACCGTAGAACAATTTTCTCAGTCTTGGTTTCTCCTCATGAAACTCTAGAATTATTATTATTATTATTAAAAGACTAGTACTGATTGGTCCCAAGGAAGTGGTATCGAGAATTATTCTGACGCTATACAGTTTTGTACAACAACCTCTCAAGAACAGTCTAAGTTTGCATCTCCCATAGGATGTTGCCCCAGAGAGGTTCTACTGTAGTTTTGAAAACATGTATAATACACTGCTTTGATTAATTTCAACATACATTACATGTCTACCAAAACTACATAAGCTTGTCAGTTAATTAGGACAGCGTAATGAAATGATTTTGACAATGATTGCAGATGTTGGGAATATAACCAATAAATCATGCCATTGTGGAATGTTAATTACATACACTATATAAATTAGACCAAATAAAAAACAACACCTATCGGTCTATCACCAGAGTACGGAAACCTAGACGGGACATATCGAAAGGATTTTAGTACGCCGCGCTAACAGGAGATTGTCATGAGTTATCTCACTCCTTCTATAGTATATGTACTATATATATATACGTACTAACACTTAAGTAGGGATAAATGGAGAGAAGAAAGAGAATAAGTAGCTACAAGGAACGCAACAAACATAAGACACAGAATGGATAAAGGGAGAGAACTCGTGCCATACACATGTGGTCGCTCACTCTATATGTCTCGCACGTGCTATCATCAAATGAATTTGATTGGCTAAACAAACTGGTGCTCGTCGCCGTCGTCATTCGTTGCTACGTCATGATCGCGAGCGAGCTCCTCTCAGCGCTTATCTCCCCTAAAGGTACATTTGTAAATGGATGGCGCGTATAGTGTACGGCTTAGATAATGTTTTACAAGTCACAACCAGGCTTCCATAAACCATAAAGCGCTAAAGTGCAATGACAAATGGAAAACAACCACCTACACGTTTTTATATCTGAATACGCACACGCATCAGGTTAAGGACATGTTGTTACATAAAATGTATTCATATGGTAATAAAAATCCCATTCAAAAACCGTTGATCAGATCTACATATGTATGTGCTATAAATTAATATACGATTATGCTAAAGACACACCGTGTCTTTCATTTTTCTGTAATTCTGTAACCAATGGGACAGTAGCTAGCTGTATAATTCGCTCAAACTACTAATTGCGTAGGACGCATTACATTGTGTTAACTGTTCTTAGATACACGATACAACGCGCACACGCATCGGGAGGACTTCGTTAAAATTCAAATATCATACTACGTTGTACTCTGTACGTGTATACAACACAATCTGTTAATTAAACTTATTTAACAACGACTGTGCCACGCATCTCCGAAGTTGAAAGGGGTCCCGACACTCCATTTTTTAAGCAAGGTCAGCGAAAAGATCAGGTTGCTATGCAGTTTGGGGCACATGTTTCGACGGAGGAGTCTTGTTAGCTGTTTCAGAGTCACGGGGATGGTTGTGACCTTGACCGTCCTCGTGTGACATCACAATGTCAAGAGAGAGCCATGCGTCTCCAACATAAGTTGAATCGGCACCATACCGCCGTGGAATTGGCACTTACAGTAAAACCTCAAAAATTAAACCACCATTGGGACCCTTGAAAACTAGTCTTAATATTGAAGTTGCATAAAAAGCAAAACAGTGAAATGGACCCTTAAATTGTGTTTTGGCGATATATCTCTCACAATCCCTGAATTAGGCGCATGTACAGGTTCGAACATATAGGAAGCAGTTATCGAAAGTGATTAATACAATTATATTTTATAAACTTTAATCACAATCGATGCAAATTAAATAAATTTAAATCAAAACGTATGTAGGTATATCAACCCGGTAATTATTGTCATCACAACATTCGCGTTTCATGTCCCAATACTACTTATTACACCGTTATGGTGCCAATCGTCAAAAATGGAGGTTGAAAATGAGTATTATATTTTGTTTATGTTTACTAGAGAAGCAAGAATTCAAAAATTGTTGAAATGTAGTTATACACAAATATGTTTAGGTTTTATTTTAAATGCCAAATATTTCGAAAAAAATGCAAAATCCGATTATGCAGATCCCGAGTTCAAGGTTCTGAATTGCATGCCAATATTTTTCGATAATAAAATTAAATATGTTTCATGCACAATAAGTATTGACTAACGGGTGGGTTTTTTATATAACTATCGGGATATGTAGAGTTATTTTCGATGGTATATTTCCAATTTTGAAACCATAGCGTCTTGGTGCTATATTTACTAAGTAGAAACACGCAAACCTTACAAAGCTTTTAGTTCGTCGATCACTAATAATGTTTTGTATCATTGTAATATACGAGACTGACATACAGCACCGATTTAATAATAATAATAAAAATAAAAATAATGATAATAATTTCAGAAGGTTAATACAAAAGACAGTACGCTTTACATTGATACATATCAGAACATAATTATAACAAATTCAAAGCACGTCTTATTTCCATGTGGCCTTCCATAAATCATTAACATACGTACATGTAGAACTATTATTAATGATTTAGACAACATGCGTTAAATACCTAAACGTGAAGAAACTACATTAAAAGCAATATACAATACGATAGACACACACGTTTCACAAAAAGTGAAGAACAATCCAATTGATTTTTTTGTTCTTGCATATTTAAAAGGAATGTATTATATATTTGTTTAAAATATGTCAAAGATTTCATTGAACGAATATCTTCGGTGATGGCATACCGTACAGTCATGCCAAAATATGAATTATTTCGTTGAACTAAAATCAGTTTTAAATCCGATAGCGAGGATGATGTGTGTCATAACATCGTATCAATTTGATATCTACCCAGTTAATATTGCGTTACGTAATTGTTTAGTTAAAACAGGTTTTAGAGTGATGGACTGCGAAAGCTAAACTGTTGCAAATATTTCACTATCTACATAAACACCCGATAGACACTCGACGTTTATTTAAAATTGTCTAAATAAATGCGTACAGACTGTTAAAGTAGGTATTACTGTAAATAATGCAAAATTAATAAAAAAGATACAATTCATTCGTTACCTCATTTTGAGAACGTTTAGCACTGTAACACTTATCGACATATATGTTTCAGGTCTTTTTCGCGTTACGGGAAACAGACACAAACAGACATATAAATGAGACACAAATATCAAGGGAAGAAATGTATATTCATTCCCGAGGTGAAATTAAATAGGGCATAAAGACGTTGCAAAAATCGTTCAGAGTATTATCTCTTGCAGTTTAATTCATTCAGCGTATTCTGTTTAATTTCTGTTCGACATTATATATATAGTAAATTTTATCAAACCTTAATACCTTATCTAAATACTCACTGAACGGAATGTTTACTTTCAGTAACGAATACTACAGTCCTATAACTTATATCATTTCAATTTCTACAATGAGAAATCGCATACATACAAAACAAATTAAAATCTCACGTCTGCTCAGTGCGGGATCTAGACGATCGGTTTTTGCATTTTTACGACATGTAAAACCTGGACATATATATGTAGCACTACATTCCACGAATTTTGAAATTCTTGCTGACATATCTCTAGTAAACAAAAAAACAAACGATCATGCTCATTTTCAACATCCATTTTTGACACTACGTATATGGTCACTATAGAGGGGTTAGACATTATGTATTAAAATATTTGTTAGTTATTGAATGTGTTATTCAATGCGTGAATATAATAATCACCTGTATATTACAGTCACACATTCAATCAGCCCCACAAATGGCCAGTATAGAGAGGTTATACTGTGTTTAAATGAGTCACGTGTTATATATACTTACTACATGATTTTGGTTCGTCGCTGTTGTCTATACAATCGTTCTGATGATCACAGACAAAGGATTTCATTATACAGCGACAATTCGTGCACAGAAACTGATCGTCACCACAAGGGGCGCAACTCACGTCTAACGGTAATCCTAAAAAATAGTAAATGTAGTATGATCATGAAATGAAATCAGAACCAGTTATTCAGCAAACCAATTTCTTAGACTGTATGTGTCTATAGCTAGAGCAACAATTTGGCAGAGAAAGGAGATGTTGCAATCCCCCCGTTGCCGACTCAGTTGTAAGAGGGACAGGCTGACACCCGGGCCCGGGGGACCCTGGTTCGATTTTCGGTCGAGGCAGATTTCAGAAATACACTTGTTAGTTGAACTGACTGTCATGTGTAACTGAATAAAATGTTGAAAATTGACGTTAAACCTAACAAAACAAAAACGTGGTAGTGGGATTTCTAGCAATCATAATTACATGGTGGGGAAATTTCTTGAGTTATTTTCGTAAAAAGCATAACATATGGATGGAGGCAACCAGTTCCGCCTGCTTAAAATTCGCAACAACCACATGCTATAAAGCAAATGATTACTAATTTTCACATGCGTTGAATACATAAATCTGCATTATTATGTCAATTTTATCTTAATCTTCATTTGTTATAACAAGTGACGTCTTATTTGCATATACTAACTGTATGTCCTATTATTTTTTTAATTTTGATTCGGTCACCAGTACGAACATGCACCATGAACAGGACATCGTCAGGTCACTTCAGGACAGTTTTTGTTCGGGTGGAACTGGCCGGTAGTGTTCATCGTAGGTCTCTCCCGATCAGTTTAGTTTATTTCAGGTTATTGCGTTCAGACCTGTTCTATTGTCTTATGGTCAGTCAACTTTAGAAGAATTCATTCCATTCGCGACCGGCTGGTCAGTGGTCACTGGGTTATCAATGTTCATTTTTGTTTCCCGCCAGTTTCAGTTTTATTCGAAGGAGATTGTCACAATTTCTTTCCCTTTATTCCCCATCTAGAGTTCTCCTCAAAGGGAGATAACTCTAGATGGGAAATAAAGGGAAATAACTCGTGACAATATTCTGTGGTTTTAAAGGTGTGTTTTCGAGATTCTCTATTCTATTATATTCTGTTCTGTTCTGTTCTGTTCTGTCCATGTATAGGCCTACTATGGGCGTTAAACAACTAACTCCATATAATCCATCCAATATTTTTTTATCTAGTTTGCATTCTGGGTACAAACATTACCGTCTTAATATTTCATAAAGAGTGAATCTTAATGATTGCTGTTGTTTTATTCGCTTTTCTACACCTATAATTTAAATTTATCGTCATGGAATTCGATTTGGAATTCAAATCATGCGTCGTCTGCTCTGGTCTTAATTGACATGTGAACACAGAATACGTCACATAATTTATCATAAAACAATTTGGTATGCAAGAACATACATAAATTTGTTCGTCAACACTACAACGAACAACTCTCTTCTGCATCTATCTTGTAAAACATATTTCATAATACATTATGATAATAATTTATATAACCTTTTTGCTCTTTAGCCAACTTTGCGCGCGCAATTAAATATGTCAATTTTAAGTGCGTTGCGCAGAAGGATAACTGTACGCCGCGATCTTCATGTGCAATTCATTTTGTGTCTTTAATGTTAAGCAAGTTTCCTTATATAGATGAAATGCATGAGTTATCTTGTTTTATGTCATGTTTAGGTAAATACATCACAGTAGATGTTGTAATCATGTCATTTTACAGCCAGAGAGGCCTTCAATCTTTTTACTAAACAAACAAAATATTGTAGAACTAGCGCGCTTGCGACTTATGGCTTAACATCATCGTTGAACAACGCTTTCATTTCATTATTTTTTATCATATTACACATCTGAAACTGACTGACATGTAAATTGGAACAAAATGTGAAAGTTATTAAACTTGTCGGAAACGTCCCAACCAATCAAAATCAAGAGATTCTAAGAGAATGTTTTTGACTTCTAGGCATGTATTTTAACGATATTAACTTGACATTTATCTTGTCTTTATAGATTTGTTTATTTGATTATTTGAAGCACAAATTCACCTCACGTAAAGTCATTGTCTAAAGTCAAACCGCTAAACCGCTTCGACCGTGAAAATCCTTATTCTGTTATTTAATGAACTGGAATATCGATATAAAAATTATACAGAAAACAGGTTGATATTTCAAATTTCCTAAATTGAAAGTGGGAATTCTGGCGGGCTCCCGGTATAATTATATGTACATGTATATCGGCGAAAGCGCCCGGGCGACATTGTCTTACTTTCTGTCAACATTTGCTAAGTAAAATTTTTGGGCCAATGACATATTTATGCCTTCATACAGACGTTAAATCCGAGTATATTCGGTTATAGCATGGAGTCAATATCGATTATTGATTATTGACTAGTTTGACAGGTGTCATTTTCGTGGGGAAGGGAGGCAATCCAAGTTAGAGGAAATGGCTTAAACAAAACCGATAATCAAGGGAGGTCATTCTTGATATTTATCTCAGAAAGCTGCACTTGAGTTTCTCTAAAACATTGCATTGTAACATTTCCTAGAAGTTTCCTAGAGTTGCAAGACACGAGTCCGATACAGGTATTTCCTATGCTGGTGCTAACTCCGCACGTAGGTCAGGATAAAAGATACCCGTATCGGACACTTGTATTTGTTGTTTTGGGAAACATGTAAGAAAAGTGACAATGCGGTGTTGTAGATCTCGAGCACATCTGCATGAAGGCAGTTACCACCGATTTTCTCATATTAAAACAATACTATGTACCTTTAAACACTATAGTGTACTCGAAGAATATACAATAAAACATGTATGTATGTCATACGCCATATTTTAGTATTTTAAGGTCTGTCGCAATTAATGGATACAATTAAAGTATGATACGTTCTGACTACAATATAGTTCAACTTTCATCCCATGACTATTCTTTAGTTGCAGACAATACTGTCACTGTGACTTTCTCATGTCTTCTATTTTATCGTTTACCTTATAGATAGTACGCCCGTGTTGTGCTTTCAATTAATAAAAAAATACACATAGACAAGGCTGTCTGTAAAAAAATGTTAGTTTAGCATAACCCTATACCTACCAAAATTTAGATGGGTATATAGGTAGGTAATTTATTAATTAATTAATTTTCATTATAATCTACTTTTTGTACGCAACCCGAAATTTCCATTTTCAGACACTTTAAGTTTATTTTGAGTAGGGACCATTTTCATATTTAAATATGCCAAAAGAACATTTCATTAGGATGGCCTATCATTTGACAGATTGTGTCTTCTACAGAGATGTTTATATCTAATGGAGTCTATTTCTTGACCTAGCGACGTCAAATATAGCAGGTGTTTTAGTAGGGATTATATGGGGGGAAATTATGTTCTATATTTCATGCATTGTTTTGTCGTTTAATTTGTTGTATATTCGGTATCTCTCGGTTTGTATCGTTCTACAAATACATGGCCCACGGTATGACTTTTGCAACAAGATTAATTGAGCGAAAGCCCGCCCGGGAAGCTGATTGGTTAGAGAGCTGGGCTTTGGTCCGAGACGTCCGGGTTCGCTTCCCGGACTGGGCAGGTCAACTCATTATGTTACATTTGGGTACGGTCGTTTGTCCTTCACCTTTGATTCTTGTGGGGACTGTATCAGCCTCTTGCGGAAGGGCAAGTTAGTACTGGTTGTTAATTATTTCCGATAAAACTGGTTAGGTCAACTAACCACTGTATACTAACTGAACACGGCGTTAAATCAGATTGGAACAAATAAAATGAAGCGAAAATCACCCATGTCATAAAATAGACCATACTCGGTTATATGATTTGCCCTGTGCAAGACAAGACAAGTATTTAACAAGAAATATCTTGAAAAAAGATGGTCGGCGCAATTTGTACGTTAAGATTTGTTGTGCAAAATGCCGAGAATATGCTACGTTTGCTGGTCACTCCAGATCCAAAATGGATTTCGATAATTCACCGAAAGTCTGTGGATTTCGGTAAGGTAACGTACCCTTTATCGAAATGTTTACCAATTCGCGTCACGGTTATAAGCGTTGTTCGGTTGAAGAAAAATTGCCTTGGTGGTTAACTTTATATTTGATTGGTTTACACAACACTGATCAATATGCAAAAAGCAAAACTATGTTAGCATTGTTCTATGTACAGAGATGTGTGTGATTTCTAATACAATTATTTTGATTAACATTGTTTGTCTCTGATTATGACAACTATTTTTTTGTACGTACGTAAACTTCGTCTAGTTACGCATGTTGCATAAATCACTTCCGTCTCGGTTAACGCGAAGTGATATCAAGATTTTGGTTCAGAGTTTGAAAAACATTCTATCTACAGCAGATCTACGAAAAGGCTGTATGTAAATATATTTAATTCTCGTCTGGAAGTCAAAATAAAATCACCTTTCCATATAAAAGCAGACGTCTTCAGCGGAAGGCAATTAAGATTTCTAGATACAGACATGACTCTAAATATATTGTCATTTCAAACACATTCTTCACTTAATACATCACCTATTGAAACACATTCTCTACTAAATATTTTACCAATTGAAACATATTCTTCACTAAATACATTATCATTTGAAACATATTCTTCACTACATACGTTACCAATTGAATCCCATTCTTCACTTAATACTTTACCAATTGAAACATATTTTTCACTACATATATACATTACCAATTGAAACCCATTTTTCACTAAATACATTACTATTTGAAACACCTTGTTCACGAAATACATTACCATTTCAAACACATTCTTCACTAAATTCTATTTCGGATAATGCATGAAAAGCCATTTCAATTCGGCTTAACACGATACATCGGGAACTGATATTTATTTCGGATGTATCAAATATTCGGATAAAAGGTGGTCGAATAAACGAGGTCCGACTGTACCTTATTTCATTCCACCTTGTAGCACGTAGTGTATTGTTTGCACTAGGCCAACTCAGACAGTCACCTTCTACAACTGAGTCTTGCATTGATTCTGCTCGTCGAAATTGAATAATTTTTAAAACCTTAAACCAAGTTTGATATGAATCAGATTTTTTTTCTAAAATTTATCGATTTGTTTTCGTATTAAGAGGTCCTTCTTGGTTGAGTGGTTAATGTCGCTGATTGCATATCACTTGCCCCTCATCGCTACGGGTTCGAATCCCAACCAGGATGTCAGCATCTGTAGGTGAGGGAGCTATCCACCTAACTTGCTGAAGGTCGGTGGTTCTACCCAGGGTGCCCCTCTATGTCCAAAATAATGTTTGATGGGACACCTGGGGTCTATCTCCATCCTAATACTTGGAAAAGTCACTTCATATTCCTGTCTGTTTATTTGACTTAAAGCCCCATTACAAAAAATACGAGTTTAGTTTTTGTGTCAGTAAATGTAAATAATAATGTTTTGCACCGCCGCAATTGCAACTCTTTAGCTGTTTTATGCAGCATCGCCAAATGATCTGACAGTTTTCATAGCCATTAAAAATACTTATCTACGCATGCGCCAAAAAATGTTTCATCGTCATTATACATATTTATCACACAATTTGACAAATTCACATCATTGTAAATGTGTAATAACGCTCAGATGACATTTTACTACATTTCATCATGATTTAAGTACAATTGTAACATCGAGACATCAAGTTTGTCTCCGAAGATGTTCACCAGTCCCTTGTACACAGTCTCGAGACATTCCCGGGCTGGTATCAAATAAAACCACAATGGTTATTTACAGTCGAACCTCGTTTATTTGACAACCTTTTATCCGAAATAAATATTAGATCCCGATGTATTTTCTAAGGCATGTCGAATTGAAATGGGCTAATCGAAACCATGTATTATTCGAAATAAAATTTAGGACCCGATTAATTCGAATTAACGAGGTGCGACTATAATTCATAATTATGATAGCAGGTCTCTCCCAACATGATATAGGACCTGTGGTCAGATAAAATACTCAGATTGGTAAGAAATGAACGTGTGGGGATTTGGGAATTGTTTGTTATCATCCTTTTATTTCCGAGCTTATCATTGATGCAAAAACGTGAACTTACTAACAGCGTACACAATCAACAATATAAATTGCGCAGTTGATATTCATTGAACAAATGAGAGTTGTACATTCAAACCGGGTTCATTCGAATTCATCGGGTCCGTAATTTAATTTCGTATAATACACGATTTTGGAAAGCCCATTTCATTCCTAATCCTAATGTCAAGGCTAGAGAGGCCAAACTTGGTTTAGCATAAAGTTCCGTTTTTAACATGGGACCCAAGTACGAGACAGCGGACCGGACACGTTTGACCCGATCTTTTACCCAGTCCATGTCTAGGTTAAAAGGTATGTGTTTCCTTCCATTTAAAGTCTGTCATTCTGAGCTAATACCTACACATGCGCGTAGGAGCTGGAGCCGCAGGAGCCGCGGTCGCGGCCCCAATATTTTGGCTCGCAACGACAATGGGACCGCGACATTTATTACCGCTATTTCTCATATGGTTTGGAAAGTTCTGAATATGCGTTGACGCGGGATCCAATTACCACCGAATGTGATTACATTTGTTTGTATAATTAAATACGACATGTGCTAATTTACTCATTTTTTCTTCTTGAACCTTGTGGATAACCCATCTGTTGCACCTGTGTTTTTTTAACTATTGCATGTATTGTTTTCGTGATTTCGCATTTGATAATGATGATGATATATATCATTGTTTATATTGCTTTCATGTACCTGAATAAATACATAAAAATGCGACTGAACTGTTTCAAAATATATCCTTAACAGTCCCGTGTCTTTTTACAAAATTACACATATGTATGAATAAATGTAATAACTTACAAGCAGCAAACAAATTTTCGGAGAATATCATTTAAAAGTGATGGATTTTGCGCGTGTGAAATGTGATTTCCTAAACATTTTCTGATCCGGAGGGGATACCCCTCCCACATACACCCCATCCGCGGCCCCAATGCTCAATACCTTCCTACGCGCCAGCTACAAAGTTACCACTTGTTGTGACACTGCTGCTATTTAATCTTAAACTGTAAAAAATAGTTAGAGGAACTTAAAAATACATCATTGATTGTAATTAATTGCTTATTAATTAACTATCGTCATGTGACAACGATTATCTACTTTATTTTCAATTATATCGACATTCATTCTCTCATCCATTATAACTTGCGTTTTGTACACGCTATGTTAAACAACTGAGTGTAAACTAAAACTGGTTTTTTTGCCGTTAATGAATTCAAAATCGTCGACAGCGTATATTTTAATGTCAGATTTACTTGTCAACCACGTGAATTATGAATAAAGTTGCGGATGAAGTTATAACTAAATTACATTTATAGCTAAGATTTATTGTGAAATGCACCGAACTCAAACCATAACGGGCATTGTTTTGTTATGTAAAAGATTGGTATTATATTCTATTAGGAAAATTTACATTAATTGAAGTACGGTCAGAATCTGGATAATGGCCTTTAGCCTGTACCGCGTCCGATCTGACCAAGGGAAGTAACCATTTTGCATGGTCCGGAATGTCTAAATTCCATGCCGCAAATTAACGATCCTAGTAATATCGCGTGTCTGACATTATGAACCTACAGGTCTCTTACTACGTAGCATCAAATCTAACCAGTTCAAGACATAGAAGAAAAGGGTTGTCCGATTCCATCACATAACTATGTGTTATCACTAACGAAATTAGGTCTGTTTAATGATGTGTGAGTTGTACACGGTATTGACGAACGAAAGGAGACTGTATTACTAAAATGTCTCGCCTTTCCAAAATTTACGGTTTCTCTAAAGTGAAACATTTCTTGTATAATGAATAATATGCAACAAAGAATCTGAACATTTCAAGTATTGTATTAATTAAGTAAGTCTTAATATCGAGGTTGCATAAATAGTTAAACAGTGAAAATTGACTTGAAAATTGTGTTAATAATTTCGAGATGGTCTTACTATTGAGGTGGTCTTTATGTGAGGTTGTACGGTATTTACTATAAACTTAGAACAGTCACCTTCCAACAACATCCAAATATGCGTCTCTCAAAGGGTGTAGCTTTAGAGAGGTTGTATTGCAATTTATAGAAGATCTAGAAAAAGTTTTAATGACTGTCATGGATGAAAATTGCACATTAATTCAAAATCTTTCGTCTCCTATAGAGTATTGCTCTGGAAATGTTACACGGTGCATTTACATTAGGATGCTTTTTTAGTTGTTCGGTTGAACAACTAGTTATGTGGCAATTTTCGACAGTCGCATTGCCTTAAATCGGTTAAATAGTTCAACATCTGGACGTAACCTGCGTAACATACTCAATACTGGTAGTTATATTTACTGCGCAATAAAATTTAATGGTACAATAATGGACTCGTAATTTCTGTGAATCTGAGAGTACCAGTGTTCAATACCGAACAACTTCAGAGCTTTGAGCGCTTTGATGTGATAATGCTTTGTTAATACTAACTACGCACGCAACACTAAAGCGCTATTTATACGCAAGAATATGCATGAATAATGGAAAATACTAAGTCCGTAAGAATGTCATAAAACATACATTAATTTTCCTAATCTGCTCAAAACAAGCACGCTGAATCACCTCAACCGCACTTTCCTTTCCGTTAACCTTATCACAATGTGTGTTTTATGTAACTAATGATGAAAACAGACATATGACCTTGATAAATTTCCAATAGAAACCGAAAGCTGGAAAATATCCCAATCCCAATTTGTGTTTCCTATGGAACACCGGCACTGTTACTTAGTCATGAAATGTATTATTGATTTTTTTGGCATTACATTATGTACCAAGTTATTAACATGTTATGCAAACATATTTACGTTATATCCGTATATCTTTGAACATTTATTTTGACATTTTTCATTATATTATGTGTACACATCTTTATATCATGTATACACTTTATTACGTCATGTGCTTCCTTTGTCGTATTATGTCCATACTTTATTATATTTTGTATATATTACATGTATATAAGGCATATATTATACTGATCATGTGCTTTATCTTTACATTTTGTGCATCCTTTGCTATATTATGTCGTTGATTGTATTTTATTTTATATTCTGTCGTGACGTTATTATATCTTGTGCGAACTTTGTTATGTAGTGGTAGCTTTATTACATATTGTGTAAATAAAAGACAGTCCCGGCGTTCCATAGTTTACCAACTGCGCATTTGTAATTTCCCATAAGTTTCAATAGACGAGAAAGTACACAATTTAACCTTCCCAGAGCAATGCTCTTTGGGAAACTTATATATTGCCCGTTGTTGAGGAGTTGTTGCTCTATGGAGGATAATTTGATTGTTGATTCTTAGCACAGGAACATTTGATACTGTTGTTGAAGAGAGGAGATTGCTTAAGAGAGGGTCACCCCAGTGAGGTTACGTCATAAAAGATGATAGAGTTTCGACTGCAAATAAGCATTGGTTACTTTGCAAAGATTCAACTGGTAGCAAAACTTTTTACGAGAGAAAACTGATAATGTTGAAGTGAGGTTGTTGCTCAAGAGAGGGTCGTTCTGCAGAGTTTGCACTGTATACCCTTTGGGTTAAACTTCCCGAACGGGAAATCAGGGGATTCCCCTTATACGTTCTCGATCAGGAAATGTGTTACTATATTTAGATTCGGGAAGCAAAAAACGTCACATTTTATGGTTTCAAAAAACTGTCTGGTAACTTATACATTTGTACGCTGATTATCTACGCTTGAAACGCATACGAAAATGTTCATCGTTCAGATAGTTTATGGTGAACAAATGGAAGCTATTTAAGTTCACTGTCCATTTAATATAACAAGAATTAGAGAAACAAAAGTCATGAAAGTTGTTCAAAAAATCCATAATACATAAGCCAATTTGAAATACAGTAAATCCTCACTTAAAGACCTCCTCAATAAAAAGACCACCTCGAATTTAAGAACACAATTTTCAAGTCAATATGCACTGTTTTGCTCTTTATTCATCCTCAATAAGAAGACCACCTCAATATGAAGACCATTTTTCAAGGGTCCCCAAGGTGGTCGTATTATTGAGGTTTTACAGTATGTTCGGGAAGTTTCTCCTATTGGCACTTGTGTCACTGGTATTCAATGTCCTTCCCGCAATTGCGTCAATTCATTGCATTACTGCATACCTATGTTCCTTTGTACATGTTCTTAAGTATTACAAGCAAAATGTTTTTGTTCCTCTCTTTTGATCCGCTTTGCGTTCTTGTATCAGCATACAACAGATATTTATGTGGTTTCTAGCCAAGTCGCTAAGTGAGGTTTGTCATACGTTTCAACCAGTTGAGTCAGTCTCGAAGGCCACTGCTAATTAAAGACCACGCGTACATAGGAAGTATTATCTCGTTAAACAATTAACATTACATCTCATCCTGTGTTCGGAGGAAACTTGTCGACAAAGACCATACAACCCTATTGTTTCAACTGTTATACACAGGTTGTCGGCGTGTTGCTAGGTTCGGACTGTTTAAAGGATAATGCGCGAATGCAGTGGTGAATCGGGTGTGAACTGCCCCATAGGATTGTATGCGGTCGTTTAATGGATTATTTAACTGTTTAATGCGGCCACTGGTCGCGTTATAGAAAAGTCGTTTAATATAATTATACTATTCATACAGTACGGACGGGAATTCAAGCGGTCGTTTAATAAAAAGTCGCTTAATACAGGTGGTCGCTCGTGCAATGTCTACTGTATTTTCACGGACAAGTAGCCACACGCCGAACACGTGTTCTTATATGCGTTAAGTAATACCATAACAAATAAAGGTGATGTATATTGCTCTATCCGACATGGACAAAAGTAATTTCAACAGAGTCAGCAAATATGAGGACATAATTTACAAGGAAGACCTGGAAAACTTAGCTTGAGACCAATCTCATTTGAATTTTTTTCTAAAGGTGATATCATTATACGTACTACACTTTTCAGATTTGTTTATATCTAATCAAGCTATAACCATAATGCAAAACGTTGATATTTGAAGTATACAGTAAAACCTCAATAATAAGACCACCATTGGAACCCTTGAAAACATGCAGGTCTTATTATTGAGGTGGTCTTAATATTGAGGTTGAATAAAGAGCAAAACAGTGTAAAATGGATTTGAAAATTGTGTTTTTAATTTTGAGGTGGTCTTAAAGTGAGGTTTTACTGTAATCTCGTTTGAGATTTTCATATAAATGACGTCAGTGAGATTATATTATTCAAGTCATATACTTACTTTTCTGTATCTCATCAACGAAGTGCACACCCATCACTTGTTTCACCATTAGTAATCCTAAAATAATCCCAACACTGTTGGATACTGACATTTTCTGTCGTTTCACTCTTTCACAATCAAAATAAATTTCAATTCAGTTCAGTGCCTTGAGTTTTAAATGTTACGAGTTTACATATATATCGCATCTGTCGCCAAATGCATTTTAATTCAGGAATTCGTACGCTACAATTCAATATCTTGTACTTGTTATGTCTAACCACTATCTAGGAATTTGATGTAATTTTACACCGGTATTAGGACTGGTTGGTTACCCAGCGTTCCTTCATGTCGTGGATAAAACAAAAGAAAACGCCTCGAATTTCAAATGTATTCACAAACGTCGCGCACTGAGTGCTAATAAACACGCGTAGATGCTAGTCACAGTTGTTTTGGTGAATGTATTTTACGCTTGAAAAAGTCACTTTTTAAGATTCAAAATCTCGTCGATTTATATATTCCACGGCTCATAGCTTTCGCTTGCAGGCCAAACGTGATGCAGATATTCTCCAAGCATCCTAAAATTCCATATTCGAATCAATAGTGCACACAAATTTAATAAAACGAAAACTTCAGTCGCAAATGTTTCACTGAAATTGAATGCCGGGTTCTGAGACACCTGTAAGTTAGTTGTTAAACATTTTGCCGAGACCAATTTACATTTTGACAAATTTCATTCGCCTGCTACACAATGAACGCTTTATTATATATTGCGTTGGGGTTTCAGCGTAAGGTTTCTGTCTAACTTAAAGCGGCGTGTCTTGTTTTATTTTATTATAATTCAAAAAACTTATTTTACATAAATGCTAAGGAATCACAATCTTGCCGACACAAATAGTTTATTATTTCGCTGAAATCGACATCATTTTCCAAGAAACAAGACCTTTAACTTCTCCGAATTTTCTTAGAAGAAACTTCAATGTTGCATATCACTTCAGAGCATAAACGGTTGAATATGACAAAGTCGCTGAAATCGACATCCTTTGCGATATACAATACCGTTAACTCTTCCGAATTTTGTTAGAATAACTTCTCTGTTGCATACGAGCTCAGGGCACAAACGGCTTAATATGACAAATTAACATGAAACACGAATGACGAGTTTGATGTAATGAAGCCCGACGTCATCCTCTGTTCATAACCAATACGATAATATGAGAACATCTCCGAATTGTCAAAATTCCTACTTTCGGTTTGATGTCTCAAATCGGCTGCTTTCGGTTTAGAAACGCGTCAATATGAAACTAATGGAAAGTCGTTTCGTGAATTGAGAGGTAATACTAGTGACTTGAAACTATCGTATAGCCATCTGAGAAGAGAGGATCAAAGGACTGAAGGTCCTAGGAGGCGCTTCCAAGGCAAAACTGCACGTTTTTCATATTATCGTATCAGAAATTAATACGCGACTATTCGGGTAAACTCATTCGACAAAAATATCACAAATAACCCAGAAAAGCCGTTTATATCAAGATTCTCGCCATTCCACAATTGGTATATCCCTGACAAATCAGCCATTATACTCATAAAATCTATAATCTAATTAGAGGACTTTGCATGTACTATTTTCTTAAGACGATGAATATGGCGGTACTTCTAGTAGACCATCCGGTTGACACTGATAGCCTAATGTACATCAAACAAGAAATATCATAACAAAAAATGTTCGGCGCAATTTGAAGTTTTAGATTTGTTGTGGACAATAGCAGAGATGTTACGATTGCTGGTCACTCCATATCCAAAAAGGATTTCGGTTAATTCACCGAAATTCAGTGGACTTGGGTAAGGTAACGTACCCTTTATCGAAATGTTAACCTATCCGCGTCAAGATTACAAACGTTCTTCGGTTGAAGAGAAGTTGGTTTAGTGGTTAACGTAAGATTTGATTGGTTTACACAACACTGATATGCAAATAGCAAAGCCATGTTAGTACGACTGCGCCGATAAATGTTATACCGCTTTAAACATATATAGGGACAATGTAGATGAATAGCTAACTGACTGTCACTCAGAACGACTTCTTCCGTGGTCGCAGGTAAAGTGGTCATTAATTTTGTTCTTTGTAATTAATAATATTCCACGTCTTATTTAAAGCACACAATACATTTGCTGAATTAATGTTTTATGTTTGTCGTTATTAAAGCGTATCCATATTAACTTATTTTAAATTCATTAACGTATAATAAACAGAGTTAATTACAAAAACAATAAATTAACAAGAGGTCAACTAGATGGAATACGTAAAAAAACCCGGAAAATGCATTTAATTTCATGAACAATATTTGACATTAGGCCAAAAAACTCGAACAAATATTTTAAAACAAATTGTTAAAATACTGTAAACCTAGAACATATTGTACGCTCTTTGAATTAGCAATTTTCGCGGTTGGTATATTTACGTGAAAATAAAACGCCGCGTAAAAAACTGGCCTTCTTGGTAAAAATTAACGCGGTTGCTGAAATTTCGCAAGTTCAACAGTTGCAAAATATCGATGTTATGAAAAACGCCAAATCTTCTGTTAGCCAGCATTTTTAGGTTTACAGTAGTTGGTGGATATTTCATCGAGACTTGATTTTAGACACAATAACAACAGCAACAACACACACACATACCAACAACACCATTAGTATGTGTCACCAATGCCAGTACCGTCATCATTATATCAACAACAACAACAACTCACACATACCAACAACACCATTAGTATGTGTCACAAATGCCATAACCGTCATCATTATATCAACAACAACAACAACACACACATACCAACAACACCATTAGTATGTGTCACCAATGCCAGTACCGTCATCATTATATCAACAACAACAGCGACGACCACAAACATTGGAAAATCAACATTATGGTAAACGCACATTCTCTGTTTATGCTCGTGAGGTATGGAACTCTATTCATGTACATATATGTTGTATATCTAATACAGAGCCACTCAAAAATAGTTATAGGAACTATTTTATGCTGAATCAATGATATTTAATTCTTGCATACATGTGTCTTATGTGAGGTGTCTGTGGTTGTTTTATTTTCAGATTATCGTAACTTTTGTAGCTTTTGATCTCATTTATCATTATAATGAACATGTGTAGTTTGCAGATATGTTGTTAATGTTGATTTCTTACATTGTTGTTGTTTGAAGACTGTAGCTTTTTTGTGATATCTTCATGATATTATTACATGTATTATTATTATCAGATGCCATAATAGTAATAATTATGGTGGTGATGATGGTGGTGGTGGTGATGATGATGATGACGATCATTTTAAAGCCTTAGTCTGTAAATCAGACTTATAATGTGAATAAGACCTCTGCTTTCTTCGGGCACTAACATCTCCGGGCTCGGATTCAGCAGAGTTCTGAGTGCTGAGTGCAGAATGCTGAGTGATGGCTAAAATTCCCGAATTCCCAGGATGCATGTTTGTTGATGCGTCATTTTTAAACGTTTGAGTGAGATGGTTAATTAATTTTAAAACAGTCAACAATTCGTTTGGTGACTGAACACTTAATATCAAAGCGACGAAAACAAAATGACATTTATTGCCACATAAAACTCCAAAGAACATCATATTTTTACCTTCAGTTGTCATTTTGATAGTTTCAATAATAAAATTAAAAAGGTAATGAACTAAATGACGTTGCTGTTAGTTATAAAGTTAAGTTTAAATTAATTTAAATTCAAACCGGGGATATAAAATCCAACTAAGTAAACACTATAAAACAATATTTCGGCTGAAATAAACTTTTTCAAGAGGAAAATATATTACAATCGGACCTCGTTCATTCGAATTAATCGTGTCCTAATTTTATTTCGAAAAATGCATAAGTTTATTTATAACCATGGATACAGCGATTTAAGATTGACATTCTTGTTTTGAATGTCATGGTTAATGTGATAAAACATGGTACAGTAGAACCTTTTTAGAGGAAGAACCTTTAAGAGATGCAAAATTTGGGCGTTATTGAGAGGGTGTTTCCCAAGACAGGTAAAATTTGTATTACTTTTTTTCATGAGAAAATTGACGATGTGGTTCTGCACATAGTAAATACAGTAAAACCTCACCTAACGACCACCTCAATAATAAGACCACCTTAAAATTGAGACCACACTTTTCAAGTCCAATTTCACTGTTCCGCTGTTTATTCAACCTCAATATTAAGACCACCTCAATATTAAGACCAGTTTCCAAGGGTCCCAAGGGTGGTCTTAATATTAAGGTTTTACTGTAGGACTACATGTATTGTTAAAATCACGAGGCCCGCAATCATAGTCATAATATTATAACAAGGGCAATAACAAGAATGGAACTCTAAGAGGTATACACGAGTAGTTTCCCTTTAATTCTTTATTTATAAGACTTTGTGTGCACACAAACAGACTCATGGACCACAGCATTTGTGAACATCATACAGACGTACTCTAAAATATTGCATTGTAACTTGTCTTAAATAAGTTTCCTGGAATTGCAAAACACGAGTCCGCCGATACAATTATTTCATATGCTTGCGATAACTCGGCGAGCATAGGTCAAGCTAGACATACTTGTACCGGTATCGGACTCATGTATTTGTGGTTTTGCGGTAAGAAAAGTGACAATGCGGTGTTGTAGAATACATCTGTATGAAATCAATTACTACTGATTTCGCATATTTATGACTAAGGAATGTACATTTAATAAGTGCCAGCTTAAGATTGTCTCATATTATTTGAGATATAATACCGCGGCATAAGTCTGAAAGCTTAGTCAAATAAAAGGCTTGGTTTGCGTTCTGTCTGGTGTTTTCTAAACAATTATTCATTCGACAGTTCTCAGTAAAATGGATTTCAACATTTTGAAGGACATTGAAAAGCCAGACGTTATGTAATATGCGAGACCACAGGAGATGCACCTTCTATAGAATACAGTAAAACCTCAATAATACGACCACCCATGGGACCATTTAAAACTGGTATTCTTATTGAGATGATCTTAATATTGAGGTTGATATTAGAGCAAAACAGTGAAAGTGGACTTGAAAATTGTGTTGTAAATTTTTGAGGTGGTCTTATTATTAAGGTGGTCTTATTATTGAGGTGGTCTTATTATTGAGGTGGTCTTATTATTGAGGTGGTCTGTAAGTGAGGTTTTACTGTATGTATATAGACAACATGAAACAATATCCAAGATATGCACCACATTCTACTCATGAATAATGTATCTTTCTAATGACACATACTTTATGCCTGTCCATCTGGTACAAGCAAAGTTTTCCCCAGAAATGCATCAACATTCGTGCTGGACAAAAACCTCGTTGAGGTTAGACTTCTTGTAGTATATGAGCATATTCTTTAGAAGGGGCAAAGGGAGAGAACTCTAGATGGGACAAAGGGGAAGAACTCGTGACAATCTCCTGAGTGCGAGACTGCTGTGCTTGGGTGACATTTCGTTGTCTTCGCTCAGACTTTGAAGTAATAAAAGCTTATTTTTTGTTCATTTGTTTACCTAAACAAACATAAAAATATAGTTAAGACAATAATTAACCCGCATTAACAAAGAATGAACTCATCATGTATTGATCCATATTTGTTGAAGAAAGATGTTTGTACATCATAAAATTTAAAAGAAACTCCCCGTTTTTTAACAATCATGCTATTTTACATGATTTGTATGTAAGTAATATGGTAAACACATATTATTTTCAATCGGCTGTACATTGCAATGGTTCTTATTAGAGATGTTTTAGCCAATGTAACCCCAATACTGGATAAAGCCAATTCAAACATTTTATGTTCAGATGAGCCAGATACATCATTAAGTCGGTCCTTTGATTAGTCAAAATGCTCTGAAGCCTTCATAAACACATTTGTTTATGAGCAGCCAATCCTCCTACGGAATGAAAATTATTGTGTATTACTTACCTCGTTATTAGCCACCAGGGAAAAGGCCATTAAATAAGTATAGCACCGACTGTTTATTGTTTCCAGCGAAGAAGAGTTCCTTGAAAACGGTGCAGTTACTTTATAGACTTTATTTTCCGTCGCAGACATTTTGACTAAGTATGATGGAATGAAGATAGTAAACTATTCTAGCAGACAATACGAACTGAAAATGACTGTTTATGACGAGTTTGGAAGCAAAATGACGAATACAATACAAATGTACATGTAACGCCCAGGTTACGGACACGAAGTCGACGCATTTTTTCCTTCTGGTGAAAGTCGCATTTGAATAGAAAAAAATACATTTCCAAAGTTGTGCTATTTCGATATTTAATTATTCATCTGCCAAAAGCAGAACTTTCTCTTTTAAATGCGAAGTATCTGTACTCAGATTGTTGCACCTGATGCTTTATAAAAATAGAAATAAATATATTTTTGCCGTTTGAATTGTAAATTGTGTTTCAGATATATATATAAAAGTCCTTTATAAATATGTCTGTAAATAATTATACAGTGTCTGGTGACATTTAGCTATATTTAGATAATGCTGTGTGCCACAACAAACCGGCGCCAACGGCATTTTTAATTTCCCCTTTGTTTACATTTACAAAAAAATACCCTCTCCATAGCAACAGCCTTTTAACAAAAGCCTTAAGGATCAAGTACTGTAAGGGACGTTTTTCGGCCCAAGCCAAATTTTGATATGAATGGAGTCAATGAAATATACAAACTCTCTGCACAAGGTTTAATACGTTGTTGTTTTTTCAAAAAATAATTTCTTTTACCATATGACAACCGTTTATTATTCATCTTGAAAAATATTTAAAAACCTCGCATATTTACACAGAAATGTTAAACTGAAATAGATTAAAGTGGTTGTATAATATGAGTGATTTGCAAACGATATATAAGCGCTGCTATGGAATTTACAACCGCTTCTGTTAGTGACGTCATTTCAAGAAAACGCAACATGTGATGTCACTATTTGCAAGTAGGCAACAATAGGAGTAGAACACTGCATATGATCACTTCATTTCGATATAAGGGGCAAACATTGCTTACTGTCAGTACATAGGAGGACACAAGCGACGTTTTCTGGAAACGACGTCACTTAAAGAAGAGGTTAGAAATCCTACAACGGCGTTTATGTTAACGTCGTTACGTTGCGATGGTAACCAGGACATTCTTTTGCATCTCTCAATGGGTATTGCTCTGGAAGGTGTATCATTACTTCAAGCACATTCAAAAGCGAAAACCACTGTTGTTACCTTTTAGGCCAAATAATAAATCATTTAATTTATTGTCACCCTCCTTCCATTCTTAAGCCACCTCTACATGTTCTATATATATAAGCATCACAATTATAGCACCGGAAACACAGAAACTCTTCAAGAGATGAAAAATAAAGGGTCACGGCCTTCCCCATTTTAAGTAAAACTATGATACAATGTATAAGAATTATGAATTTTAATGGCCTTGTCAAGAACAACGAACCATTTTTGAATTTATAACGTTTTAATACTCGTAAACATGATTGATATTAATTGATAATATAATGCACTCCATTATGGTATATACAAACTTACCATCAAACCAATACTGGAACATTGCTTAATAACAGATAATCAAAACAATCGTCAAATACATTCAAATAACTAAAACATGTAAACAGCATATATGATAACATACAGGTGCACGTTGCCTTGGTTACCACGTATTTACGTCTTAGACGCAAACATCCACGATTCATACTAAATGTGTGTAGTACGCATTATGCCCAGCTGAAGGTCGTATGTTCTAAACATTGCTCTCAGTAATAATTTGACTGAAGACACAGTCTCTCAAGGCATTTAACCTCCACCTCTGATTCATTTGAGAACCTATTGTCACTCAAGACAACGACACATCCATCACTCAAATAACGACAGCCTCCTGACAACAACACAGCGATATATTCACGTCCCTGAACTCACCGTCATCGTCTTGTCACTCAACGTAGCGGCACTCGCTGTTCGTTAAACATAACGGCATTCCTATGTCACTCAACACAGCAGCACTATCATGTCACTCAACACAGCGACACTATCATGTCACTCAACACTGCGACACTATCATGTCACTCAACACAGCAGCACTATCATGTCACTCAACACAGCAGCATTATCATGTAACAACATTCTACAACACTATCAGGCACTCAACAAAACGACACCATTCTGTTAGTGAAAACAGAAGAATGCTCATATCACATCAAAACAAAACAAATAAGCAGCGAGATTAAAATTCATGAACTTATTTATCATACATAAATTTAATACTGATACATGTATATATATATTTTTAAGAATAAGTGCAGTAATAAATTGGTGTATGGGTATTGTAAATACTCAGCATATTAGGGTAGACTACATTCATAAAGCAACTTGCACAATGGAAATAATTGTGTTTTTACCTAAACTCTTTTTTGTGTTATCCGTAACATATAATGATATTTGGCATGGCTTTATTAATTCATACATATTTTGGCGCAGCCGTACTAACATGGTCTTGCTATTTTCATATCAGTGTTGTGTAAACCACCAAGGCAATTTCTAATCGACCGAACAACGTTTGTAACATTGACGCGGATTACATATTTGTCATACATTATGTTCAATAAACCTCATGAAACGCTATAAAGTTATAGATTATATAGATTTATTTCATTATAAAATGAGCGCTGATGTACGATTTCCAATATGAATATGCCTTCCAGTAGCTACAAAACCTGAGCAGTATTACGTGTTATTTACAAAGAAATAAAGACTTCTTGCAAAAGAATGTTTTGCATCTATATTATCTTGAATTTTTAGGTGAATATGTGGGAAGAAAACATGGTGAAAAAATGCAAAATTAATGAAAATCTGGATTGTTTTTGTTTTATAAATAAAGTACAATAAAGCACTAAAATTACGAAGTATGAATAAAAGAAACCACAGTTCCCACGGGCGTCACGTAAAACTCACATACATGCTTTTTGGCTACAGCTGAAGTTACTATATTGCACAAAACACAAGTAAATGGTTCATCTAATTTTTCACAGCACACTAGTTGCTCCCTTGCACTTTTTGTGCACTGTTACAATGTACCAGAATAGATTTAAAAACAAGTGGTTCATCTATATTTCACTAGACCTAGTTTCTCTGATGTCGGTGTTATTTGTGCTGTTGTAATAGCAATACCAGTTTTGTGTTTCAAGTTGGTGCTGCTTGACAATGATGTTACAACCGCTTGATCGAATTCAATTGCGTCAATCTGATATCCCCTTTTCAGTAAGCCTACAGTCGGACCTCGTTCATTCGAATTGATCGGGTCCAAAAATGTAATTTCGAATTATACATTGTTTCGATTAGCCCATATTAATTCGACGTGCATTAGAAGATACATGGGGACGTGATATTTATTTCGGATGATACCGAGTATTCGTATAAAAGGTTGTCGAATAAACGAGGTACGACAGTATTTTCGATTTAATAAAATAATGGTTGTAATTTGACATTCGCCTATAACATTAGCATATTCAGCATTAAACAACAACATAAAAATAAAACCGTTTTCTTTTTGTATATCAAACAAGCAGATCGTTTAGTTCACTTTTGGCACTATCCATTATAGTCAAACGCCTGTCTCAAAGTATCTACGGAAATTTTTAAGTTTAAACTAATTAACTTCAGCGGTGCCCCAAAAAGGACCGTCAAATCCACCTCTTTCAGTATAAGTCACATATTTCAATATAGACGCAATAAAATTGAGCAACGTCTTTTTCCTAGTTTCATTTTGATTTCCAAAGACAAATCAAACGATAACGGGCCGTAACTCATGGGTTAAGACATTCAGTACTTAAAGTTCGGAGTTTCTTAAAGCAGCATGACTTTTCGTCTTCTGTCAGATACCTATATCATAGTTTCAAACCACACACAATACATTCCATTTCACGAAACGACTTTCTATTAGTTTGATACATCGACCATTTTCTGTGCCGGAAGTAGCCTATTTTTGGCATCAAAACGAAAGTAGGACTTTTCCGGAAGAAAATAATTTCTTATTTCGTTCAGAATATGCTTAATTCAGTGAAATAAAACTCATTTTGATATGAAAATATCCGATGATTGAAAGAAAATTTAGAGTTCTGTGTAAAATGAAATAATTTCATGCTAAGTTGTTATCTTGCACCCCTGTGTACATTCATGGCATTTGAGAACTCTTACATTATGCGTTTTTAAATGTACTGTGTATATGTAAAAATTACAAACCGTATGGTATTCATTACATAATTAGAATATAATACCGCTTTAAATGTTCAGCAGTATATCACGGAATTATTTACTCTAACACGTGTCGAGGACATAATACAGCAAAGTTTGATATAAACTTCAAATTGGATTGTCATTCATATTTCAGCAGAATCCCACTCAATGCGCGTGTCAACGTGACATCCTTTCACAGTCTTCAAAGTTTGTTTTTGAATTTGATTATAATTCCAAGGACGTCTCAGTAAATCTTGCATCTTTCTTGAGACTGTTCTTCGTAATTTTGCAGTTTCTCCGAGTTTGTAATCTAATTTGTTCTTTCTGTGATGTAAGTAATTTCATATTTTGCAAACCCTCCAGACGGAGTTTCTGTAATCACATCCTTAAGTTCCGTTCTGACATTTTAGGTATGAAAATTGATGGATATGTTTTTGTAAACATATACATAAACATAGCATGACACGCCTACGTATTATTACATCTTGCCAGCGATACCGCAGAACCTTTGTTAACTTAAATTTGCATTTAAGTTTGGAGTACAGTAAAACCTCAATAATAAGACCACCCTTGGGCACTTGAAAACTTGTCTTAAAGATAACAATGCAACCTCTCCAACGTGTTTATAGTCACTACAGTAAAACCTCAATAATAAGACCATCATTTGAACCCTTGAAAACGGGTCTTAATATTGAGGTAGTCTTATTATAATGGTCGAATAAAGAACAAAACAGTGAAAATGGACTCATTATTAAGGTGGTCTTTAGGTGAGGTTTTACTGTATTCCATCTCTTCCATTCAATTCAAAAATCATACAGCATATTAGCTGACCAAATACAATATATTTTCATAATAGTTACAGTAAAACCTCAATAATAAGACCACCACTGATTCTAGAGATAGTTAGTCTAAGGCCATCCTTACAAAAATGTTTGTTTGCGGTTACTCGACCCGGAATTTTAACAGTGAACAGTGAATAGGTAGGTAGGATTTTTGTTTAGTTTAGTTCTGTTATGGCTTAAATACCGATGAAACTGAAAAAATAAATTGAGACGCGGCAGTTTCCATGAGTCGGTCGCGTAACTGCAAACACACATTTTTTTAAGTATGGCCTTAGTTGAGAGGTGATCCGATTAAAGAACAGGATAAAAACTAAAACCGGTCCATCAAAATCCGGTCTTATTAATTACGCGGTCTGAATTTCTTGGTGATCTTTAAGGGAGGGTTGACTGTATATACATATTTACAAATAAAGGGAGTATATATCATACTTGCAAGACTTATTTCTTTCGGCAAATTATTTCATACAGACAAAAAAAATTCAAGAAGGCTCCTACTTTTATCACGAAAATGTACAACCGCGATTACAGCCTAAACTGTTCACAACCTGCTTTCGAATATTGTTTCCAATTGACGTAATACCGATTAACAAATCAACACACCCCATACTGTTAACTTTGTTAATTCACCTTCAGACATTTCAAAATATAGTTGAAAATACTTTAAGCCCGATGTTAATTTATTTTTGCCATACCATTACCACACACTTGGTCCTTGGTATCAACATGCTTTCTCGTAATTAACCCAATTTTACTATATCCAGGTATTTCTATAAAACTTTCCATTTTGTTCCACAAACACATACCACTACGCGGGTACACTTAATCAACGAAAAATAAATTCATAATTTAATAAAAATATCAATCAGAAGACCGGCATTCCTCTGACGTGTTCCCTAGATTTTCCTACCGTTGTTATTCACATATACTCGAGAATATCTGAAGTTTTTCCTACCGTTGTTATTCACATATATTCGGGAATATCTGATGATTTCCTACCATTTTTACTCAAATATACTAGTGAAAATCTGACCTTTTTCCTACCATTGTTGTTACTCAAATATACATGGGAATATCTGATATTTTTCCTTTCCTTTTTACTCACATACACTCGAGAATAGCTGATGTTTTTCCGACCATTGCTACTCACATATACTCGTGAATAGCTGATGTTTTTCCTACCATTTGTACTCACATTCACTCGTGAATAGCTGATGTTTTTCCGACCATTGTTACTCACTGATACTCGGGAAAAGCTGATGTTTTTCCTACCATTTGTACTCACATTCACTCGTGAATAGCTGATGTTTTTCCTACCATTTGTACTCACATTCACTCGTGAATAGCTGATGTTTTTCCTACCATTTGTACTCACATTCACTCGTGAATAGCTGATGTTTTTCCTACCATTTGTACTCACATTCACTCGTGAATATCTGATGTTTTTCCTACCATTTGTACTCACATTCACTCGTGAATAGCTGATGTTTTTCCTACCATTTGTACTCACATTCACTCGTGAATATCTGATGTTTTTCCGACCATTGCTACTCACATATACTCGTGAATAGCTGATGTTTTTCCTACCATTTGTACTCACATTCACTCGTGAATATCTGATGTTTTCCCGACCATTGTTACTCACTGATACTCGGGAAAATCTGACGTTTTTTCATATCTTTTATATTCACGTTTTATACACATGTGCACAATGGCATCCCATTCACAAGAAATCATGTATGCTAATAGTTAGCCTATCGACCGTGCTAAATAATTTGATTATTTTTTCCCGCCCCTACCATATACGGGCAAGTCCTCAATCACAAATGTGCGATCCCTTGATCGTTCGTTGTTGCATGGATTTGTGTTGGGGGCGTCATTACACTGGCCCTAGCAATGTTATCAGCAGCGTCAGCATCCACAAGGCAAGTTTTGTATTTAGCTTTGATTAAATTCAACACCATTCTCCGTTCTATCACTCGTTCCCGTGTTTCCATGACTTCAACTTTTCGCAAATATTTTAACCGCCTTTTCCTGAAATACAAACAACATAAAAATGTAGATGAAGTTTTCAGTTTATTTTAAATGAACTTTCTTCAGCGTATCCTGTTACCTTGATTTTTGTTGGATTTAACGCCCATTTTGAAGATAATTTCAGTAATACACGGTTGACCTAACCCAATTTCCTGGACTTAATTACAGTAAAACTTCGAAACCTAGCAATTAGTTCGAGCCATGTGTTGTTCGGGGCAACTATTGTATACATGTGTTTGTACGAACTGACTGTTCCCGGTACGAGTGGTGTACAATGCACTATGAAAATGGTTTGGATAATAAATTTCGGGGCGAATTTATATCAATTTTGAGACTTCGCCGGTCTTCACTCAATGACGATGATAAATCGTTGTTTAGAATTTTATTTACTCTGTCTTCAATAGATAATTAACAATTAAAAGTCTTAACCGGGACTTAAGAACCATTTCGAGGTATCTTCTTTGTTCGAGCAAAAACTGTTCGAGGTATCCAAGTTCTACTGTATAATCCAGTACTAACTAGTCTTTACGCAAACAGCAGAAAACTGCCGTAAACGGGTCAAGGGCGGAGAACAAATGATGGTATCCAAATGTCACAGAAGGACATGACCTGCCCAGCCCGGGAGTCGGGGCGCTTTACCGACTGAGCTAACCAGGAGGACTCTCGTCGAGAAACAGAACAAGTGCTTTGGATCTGTATCGAACAGTGCTACAGTCGGACCTCGTTTATTCGGCAACCATCTATCCGAATACTCGGTATCATTCGAAATGAACATCGGGTCCCGATGTAGCTTCTTATGCACATCGAATTGAAATGGGAAATTCGAAACCATGTATTATTCGAAATAAAATGTCGGACATGATGAAGTCGTATGAACGAGGTCAGCAAGACGAGTAACCTAGCAACAAACAAAACACAATCAACTGTTCGTCACTTCGCAAAACATCACCAAAGAAAAGCGCCGCACGGGATGGAAACATGGCTTCTGTTTCCTTATAATTATGCAGTAATTTTTTTTACAGATAAACGACTGGAAAGTACATTGTGCAGTTCCAATGGAGACTCGGAAATTTTGTCTCAAAGCGTGTAATAGCTAATAAATGCCAAGCGAAGGAAAATAAGTAGCTTCCTATGTAGTTTTATTGTTTTTTATTGAACCCATGATAATGCATCTGTCGACATAAATTCTTCTGGTCGAAATTAATCAGAAACAGAGGCCTAAGCAGGCGCATTGAAACAAAAACGGATATTTCTAAATAATGGTGAGAGAGCCACGTATTGCACCGCGAGACGCTGTAATGGTTCCTAGGATATTAAATAAAGGTAGTGTTCTGTCTTACAGACACAAAAGTAAGTGAATGTTTTTACAGAAACACAAGTACATGTATTGAACAACAAAAGATTGCAAGACACAACACTAAGTTGATACGATAAAGCCATAGAAACTTAACAACATCACGTCATCAATGAATTAAAAAGCAACACAAGTATTGAACAACAAAATATTGTATGACACAGCATCAAGAGAATAAATGTAATACAACAGAAATCACGGCCTTGGAACTGTCAATATAAATACTGGAGACCGGTTTGAAGCCATACCAACCTCGCACTTAATTGTCGCATTTCAAAACCTCGAAGGCATGAGCTTTCTACGCAAATAGAAGACATAAAATGTGGGATTGTGAAACAGAGAACGTTCGGGAAACGTTTTGAAATTATGACAAAGGCATACAAAACTGAATGTCTTCCGTTATTATCCATCACCAAATTTCCCCCTGTTCCATTAAGCTATCAATTTTGACATATTGCGTATAATATTTGTGCCAAAAACCAATTCACATTGTCAGACAGTTTTTGCAGCCGATAAATCCCATGGTAAGAATCGAGATATTCCCCCTAATCATAATATATAATATTTACGCTGTCATCTAGGATAGAAAAAACAATGACAATCTGTTACCAATGCTATTATCCGACTCATGGACTTTGGATGACGTTTTCAACAATTATCTTACACCGTTAATGTGTGAATAATACCATAATTACTTTTACCATCAGACCAATTTGGCTGCTAAATTACCCTCATACTATCTGAACAAATAAGGGATTCTCAGATAAATGTTCTGCAGATACGCTACATTAAAAAACTGTTGGTTTCAGACAATTTAGCAGAAAAACAGATAAGGCTACAGTGTTTATTATGCCACAGGATTGCAGTTAAAACTGCAAGCAATTCTGTTAAATGGTATCATTATTGAGGCGCTTTAGCGTCTTATTGCTAACATCGTCAACTGGATGGTCTACTTGCTCGAAGTACCGCCATAGTCATCGTCTCAAGAAAATAGTACAACTAAGGTCCTCTGAGTTTATTATAGATTTGATGAGTATTATGGGTGATTTGTCAGGGATATATCAATTGTGGAATGGCGGGGGTATTGATCATTTTTGGAAAATGTGTTTACGAATAGTCGCGTATTAATTTCTTTTAATTAATCCGATAATATGGAACACATGCAGTCTTGCCGTGGAAGCGCCTCCCATAAGATACGCGGACAGTGGACATGGTATTGTATTTCAAAACAAATAAAAATAAAATACACATTGATCAGGACATGCAATACTTGTACATTTCATCATTACCCAACTTGAAATAAACTTGCTACATATGACTTATTGACAAACAAGAAATATCTTCAGAGGATTTCAGTAAAGTAACGTACTCTTTATCGAAATGTTAACCAATCCGCGCCAAGGTTACAAACTTGTTCGGTTGAAGATAATTTGCCTTGTTGATTAACTTAAGATCTGATTGGTTTACACAACACTGATATGCAAATAGCAAAACTATGTTAGTATGGCTGTGCCGAAAAATTGGCACAAAGTGCTCATTGACACAATGAAAAGCGACTTCGAAAAACGCCACATAAATTTTATACAACGTTATATAGAATTTGGCCGTTCTGATTCAACTGCGTAGTTTTCTTTGACGAAAGATTTTCTTATTACTTAGCACAAATGTTCATTATAACTATGAAATAGGCAAAATATTAACATTCAAGGCAAATACATTCTGACCTCGTTCATTCGAATTATTCGGGTCCGAACTTTTATTTCGAATAATACATGGTTTTGAATAGCCTATTTCAATTCGACGTACCCAAGAAAATACATCAGGACTTGATATCTATTTCGGATAATACCAAGTATTCGGATAGAAGGTTGTCGAAAAAACGAGGTCCGACTGTATGTACAATTTGGTCAAACTCGAGCTGGAACTTATAGTGAAGGTGTATCTTTTTGTTATATCAACTTTTTCGTTTCAACGGAATGGTGCTTCTACTGGCAAATAAATGATTTATATCATCATTTGAGGTTTGATAACTTTTGATATTGCCCGTTTGTTTCCTGTACAATTTATGAGTTTGTTTTTTGAAAACATGTGATTGTCAGCGCATTTATTTTATAGTCTTTTATCTAAATGGAGAGAATATGGTTTCATACAGACTCGTCTGATATTGTTATTTCTTCATCTGATTGTCGCAGGATGCTGCAAATATATTGGTTTCGATGCGTGGTTCTAATTGTATTACACTCGGATATTTGTTATTAATGAACAAAAATGTTTACACAAATGAACAATTACAGTCGGACAGTTTATTCGACAACCTTTTATCCGAATACTCGGTATCATCCGAAATCACTAATTTACGAATTCCCGATTTCAACTGCACGAATTCATAATCTTGAATTCGTGATTTCTAGATCCTTACTTCACGAATTCATAATATTGAAATCGTGAATTCGTGAAGTTGAAATCGTGAATTCGTGAAGTTGAAATCGTGAATTCATGAAGTTTCATGAAAACTCAATGTAATCTTGAAATCGTGACTTTCGTAGGAGAGAAATCATTTATAGAATGCAAACTAAATATTTCTGTTTTAAGCCACTAAAGAGTTGATGTATCTGAAACATAGGCGCGAATAACAGTGCAATCATGGAAATAAGACGAAAAAATGTTGGTTGCCAAGAGTCTATATATCAAACAAATTTGGGAAGAAGCAACGGATAGGAAACAAATTATACCAGTTAAGTTCAGGAAAATGAATTTCCTGCATGTCTGGTTCTTTGATTCGTTTACCGGGAAAGCAGCAAGACCTATTTTATGCAATTGATGTATGTGAAAGAACTTTATATATATACATATTAAGTAGGGTATTACATTTTTACCATAGAACTATTTTTTTGGTTAACCTCTAATAAACTTTGCGCATGCGCGCTTGTGCGTATGTTAGTCAAATGAAATCATTGCGCTGAGGTATTATGGTGCATTAACTATGATATGGACCAATCTTGAACTGTATTGATCTATGAGCATGCGCATTGGATCGTCTGTTACTCTTTAATAAGATATTATGCCAAGAACAAAGCTATTACACGCTGGAATACTTATCGCTGACCAAGGCATCATCTATCTTAATAACTAAATTATGATATATGTACTTACAGGCATTGGCGATCAATACTCAATTCTTTCTAGATAATATCTTCTGTTAGACGAAAGAATGATGAAATGTGACTAAATATAATATAAGTATCAACTCAATGTCTAATGACAGAAATATACCGGAATGGTGACAGACATTGATGACTCGTCTGTACTGTTAGACGATACTGTCATACTGGTTATGCCTGGCGGTTAGACCGAACCGGAAACAGAAGGATGCTGGGAAATGTACAGAGAGACAATGGCTGTCTGCTTGAAAGGATCGACAAATGAGGACATAAGATCTATACAGCTCCTAAGGTCCCCATTTCCTCTGTCAATCTTCGGGTAATTAATGCTCGACTGGCTTCACGCACTACATTGTATTTTATTACATGAACAGGCCTGATTATGTTACATATATATAGCTTATTTTATATTGCAATAAATAGGTCAATTGGTGCAGCCACAAGGTTATGGGGTTCTGTCAATATTAATCAACTATTAATATAACCAATACAGTTTGGAATTAATGAATTATGACATGTAAGGTCTGGCCAACGATGTCTGCAAAAATGATTCATTATTCATCATTACATTGATCATGACCCCAGGGTCCGTCGAGTCTTGAAAGAAAAGTTAATACGTTGTACTTTTCATGATGGCTCATTTTATGATGTGATACAGTAAAACCTCACCGCAAGACCACCTCAATAATAAGACCATTTCAAAATTAAGACCACACTTTTCAAGTCTATTTTCCCTGTTTTACTCTTTATTCAACCTCAAAATTAAAATCACCTCAGTATTAAGACCGGGTTTCAAGGGTCCCGAAGATGGTCTTATTATTGAGGTTTTACTGTATTGAAAATAAACATTCACTATGGACTCATTGATCATGATGCTTAATAGAGCGTCGCCTTGAAAGGGTTGCACAATAGAGCGTCGCATTGAAGGGGTTGCACAATAGAGCGTCGCCTTGAAGGGGTTGCACAATAGAGCGTCGCCTTGAAGGGGTTGCACAATAGAGCGTCGCATTGAAGGGGTTGCACTGTTATCAAATTATTACATTCTAACAGTAAATTGTGATGTTCTGATATGTTTTCTTTCAAATTCAAATATCACACTATGATTTTATCATGACAAATACAACCATGTTTATGGCACCACGATTTCAGATTCCTGTCCAATAAATAACCGCAAGAACAGGAAACCAATTTTAATCCGTTAGCAAATGGTAACTGAGACTTGTTAATATGTCAATATATTCCTTTATAAAGGATATTTTCTAAGGAGTGTTTTATAGATGTTAAGAAAATGTAAATTCAATGTAGATCAAATATCTTCGTAACAAAATGATTTGTTTTTCATTTTGAAAGCTTTTTGGCAAATGTAACATAGTGTATTATATTGAAAACATGTCAAATGCGTCAAAACCTAGATTTAAAGATCATGTCTTAATAAAGAATGACAAAATGTTTGAAATATGAAACCTTTAAACTGGTTTTTGTTATTACACCGTGTAGAGACAAACGCTTTCTTACAAAACTAAAAAAAACCTAAACATCATAATTATTCCTCTGACGTTTTAGCTCGACAAATTGATATTTTAAATACAGCCGGACCTGACGTTCATTGGAATTCATCGGGTCCGACATTTTATTTCGAATAAAACAAGGTTTCGAATAGCCCATTTCATTTTTAAGAAGATATCTATTTCAGATAATAACACGTATTATTATATATTTATTCTTCCTTGAACACATTTGATAGGTATGACGAAGTTTTTGACATAGTCTTTCGAAAGCACGCCTGTTTCCACTTTTGTTTTGAGTGAACTTTCGCCATTTTCAGGCACGTATTTATTATTCATTAGTATCGATTTCTCAAAATATGTATCGATAATCGATCGACAGAAAAATATCAATGATACATCGACATCGTTTTTATCGATAAAATTTATCTGTGACAAACACCCAGAGTCAAAAACAGGAACATGTTAAGAAAACAAATTTACTGAGAACGTTGCTTTAAAATACATTCGAGAGGTCAAACAACCAATGGGTAGTAATTAAAGACTTTATCATGAAAACTGGACTGCGAATCGGAAACAACATTATATTTTTTCTTATTTCGAATAATTCGCTCCAAGGTTCTAAGTAATTTAGAAAGATGACATTCGCGCAAAGAGCATCATTCTTCATACTGCAAATGACTTCAAACACGCACAAAGCATCGGCAAATTGATTGCGGTGAAGACGCCATATTGTCATCATCTGTTGCTGGCTTTTAAATATCGCTCCAACCAATGCGGACACGGCTATTTACGGTGTAACAACGCAGGGTATTGCGTTTTTTTAGACGGCAAGAAATATAAATGAACGAAAATAATCTTTTTGATTAAATTTAGTTGGCGTATTACGTCAATGCACTCGTAAATATCAGACAGCTTTGAAATGAATCTTAGATTATCTAAGGTGGTGATTCGTTTTTATAAGATTAATATGGTGGAAATGTCATATATGACGTGCTATTTTCGCGTTATTGAGAAAAATTATTTTTAAAACTCTATTATTTCCGCCCACAACCAACATGTCACGTATTTGTTTATTGAGTTCACATATATGGAACTCGTTCAAATGATATTGCGTGCTCCTAGAGAACTCCCAGTGCAACATTGTCCTTTAGCAAGCCACTGTCAACTTCGCGACACGAACCAAAAAGACAGGGACATCTGACTTGAGATAATAATACAGTAAAACCTCACTTTACGACCCTCTCTAAATAAGAGGGAGGGGAGAGAGGGGATACATTTGGTTCATCTTCAGTATGCTATCTTATTCTAGTTCAGATTTGTTTAATCATTGCTAAAAATAGACATATAAGACAAATGTCGTGACATTTACAATTGTAGTCTGTTCAGTTAATACAAATGTTTTCATCCGATTAAATATCAGTTTTTAAGAGAAATTACGTCAATTCGCTTTCCTTTATGTGCTATCCAGAGTTTCTTATTTATTTAAATGTTGCAATTATAAAAAACAACTTTCAAGATAAGGTCATGACAAAAGGTTAATATGGATCAAGATTTGACAAACTGTGTTTTAGTCGCAAATGTACGAGAACACTGTCAAGTCATTGGCAGTAGAAAACTGTCTACAGCTAAACATAAATTATCTTTTACCGGATTACAAAGGTTACCGGGTTAACAGCCAATTTTTCCCTTTGCGTTTAGAAGTAAAGCTGAGCTCGGAACAAAGGCAAACTCGACACAGAAGTTACTCCCCTTTGCGTTTAGAAGTAAAGCCGAGCTCGGAACAAAGGCAAACTCGACACAGAAGTTACTCCCCTTTGCGTTTAGAAGTAAAGCTGAGCTCGGAACAACGGCAAACTCGACACAGAAGTTACTCCCCTTTGCGTTTAGAAGAAAAGCTGAGCTTGGAACAAAGGCAAACTCGACACAGAAGTTACTCCCCTTTGCGTTTAGAAGTAAAGCTGAGCTCGGAACAAAGGCAAACTCGACACAGAAGTTACTCCCCTTTGCGTTTAGAAGTAAAGCTGAGCTCGGAACAAAGGCAAACTCGACAAAGAAGTTACTCCCCTTTGCGTTTAGAAGTAAAGCTGAGCTCGGAACAAAGGCAAACTCGACACAGAAGTTACTCCCCTTTGCGTTTATGAGTAAAGCTGAGCTCGGAACAAAGGCAAACTCGACACAGAAGTTACTCCCCTTTGCGTTTAGATGTAAAGCCGAGCTCGGAACAAAGGCACACTCGACACAGAAGTTACTCCCCTTTGCGTTTAGAAGTAAAGCTGAGCTCGGAACAAAGGCACACTCGACACAGAAGTTACTCCCCTTTGCGTTTAGAAGTAAAGCTGAGCTCGGAACAAAGGCAAACTCGACACAGAAGTTACTCCCCTTTGCGTTTAGAAGTAAAGCCGAGCTCGGAACAAAGGCAAACTCGACACAGAAGTTACTCCCCTTTGCGTTTAGAAGTAAAGCTGAGCTCGGAACAACGGCAAACTCGACACAGAAGTTACTCCCCTTTGCGTTTAGAAGTAAAGGTGATCTTGGATCCAGCATAACTTCATGCAGTAGAGCGAAAGATTGTCACAATGCACATCCGGTTCGATTGGGCAGTTTATATTCTTCCGTGACAACGACTACGATCATGTCCTCCACATGTGGAGAATTTGTCAGTTGCTTGCGGAAGAGCAAGTTGGAATGGTTGAAAATTAATTGCAGGAAAAACTGATTAGGTCATCTGGCCGCCGTATATGACTGAATAAATGGTAAAACACGGCGTAAAATCAAATGATAAAATACGAACCTGTGGTAACAGCAGAAGTTAGCGAACAGAGCCGCTAAGCAGATGATAGATATGACTACATATGGTAACCATAGTAACGACGACACAGTTTTATGGTCGTTTTCTGTGGTTGTCACATTAAAGTAAGGCGTCATCTATCATCTCAAACTACCAGGCGCACGTTTCTGGTCCTGTAATTGACAATAAATGCAACTTTTAGACCGAGATATTCGCACTGAAAATAATTAATGAAAACCAAATGAATTGGGTTATGTTCTATTGCCACAAGGTTAACATAGCAGAGTAAAAAAGTTTGCACTTCAACTCGATTAAAATCAGTTGATGGATCCGAGTTTGTTTGTAGAGTCTATTTGTAAGTAATATGCAGAACGTTAAAATACAGTAGTTGATTTAAAGCCGATTTATCATGAGTCATCCACTGACCACTGCCAATACGCATAAAAAGCCAACTCCTAATTTACGTACAATTGGGGGGGGGGGTCTTCTATTGAATACTGCCAATACACCTAAAATAGGGGCCAATTACTGACCTCTGCCAATACACCTAAAATAGGGATCAACTACTGACTACTGCCAATACACCTAAAATAGGGATCAACTACTGACTACTGCCAATACACCTAAAATAGGGATCAACTACTGACTACTGCTAATACACATAAAATAGGGATCAACTACTGACTACTGCCAATACACCTAAAATAGGGATCAACGACTGAGTATACTGCATATACACCTAAAATAGGGATCAACTACTGAGTACTGCCTATACACCTAAAATAGGGATCAACTACTGAGTATTGCCTATACACCTAAAATAGGGATCAACTACTGAGTACTGCCTATACACCTAAAATAGGGATCAACTACTGAGTACTGCCTATACACCTAAAATAGGGATCAACTACTGAGTACTGCCTATACACCTAAAATAGGGATCAACTACTGAGTACTGCCTATACACCTAAAATAGGGATCAACTACTGAGTACTGCCTATACACCTAAAATAGGGATCAACTACTGAGTACTGCCTATACACCTAAAATAGGGATCAACTACTGAGTACTGCCTATACACCTAAAATAGGGATCAACTACTAAGTACTGCCTATACACCTAAAATAGGGATCAACTACTGAGTACTGCCTATACACCTAAAATAGGGATCAACTACTGACTACTGCCAATACACCTAAAATAGGGATCAACTACTGAGTACTGCCTATACACCTAAAATAGGGATCAACTACTGAGTACTGCCTATACACCTAAAATAGGGATCAACTACTGAGTACTGCCTATGCACCTAAAATAGGGATCAACTACTGAGTACTGCCTATACACCTAAAATAGGGATCAACAACTGATTACTGTCAGTAAACATACACGGTTTATTCAATAGAACAACATAGCAGTGAACGGAACAAAACGTCTTCAATACAAACATTCATAATTATGTATATACATACTCACATTAGGATTTAAGTGCAAAACATATCATCTTATAAATACTATATACGAAGTATAGCTATGACAGACTATGATATGAAATAACGTATTTACTAAAAGTAGGTAACACATAATGAATTAACACTAATCTCTATATATATGAGATATATGTCGTATGGCCTACCATGCAACATATTGACATACATAATAAAAATACATAGACTAACAAGTCAAATATTTTTGGATTAAAATTAAGACTGTACAAGTGCATGTGTACTAAATTACTCCATGACAAGATATAAAGGTGTATGTTAAATAAATGTGCGCTGCAAAACTCATTATCAACAAACCTAACACATACCTCATTGACTCAACATAAAAAGAAAATAAGTAGTACTTTCAGGTAGTTTCTGGTGTTAAATGGTGATTTTGGTAAATGTTTGGTAATGTGTCGTATGAAATGATGGAAACATGCGTCTATCAAGTACAACGTAGTTAGTAGGTCTACACTCTTTCATACATAATGACATTGTTCTGTTGTAAAGTGTCAAGACAATTCTCGAGAGCGCTTTTAGAAACATTTATCATTCTGGAAATAAATCCATTTAGACAATATTTAGACAATTTTGCCACATTACAATCGACAGTTCAGCTAATTATAGCACTTTCTTTTCAACATGGGACTTCTAAAACGAACACTCTTTGGTAGAAGATATATGGACTACGTTAACAGATCAACACAATTATCATTAATATGTACTCCAAGATAATCCCATAGACAGAACAGACACAGACATGTGCGGTAATATTTAGTTTTGAAGACTGCAAAAGCACGCAGACGATATTTGGTCATGTGGCGACCCCTGGCGTCTTTACTGGTTGAGTATAAAAGATGCCACTCTCCGGTCGGTCATTTTATTTCTGAGACAATACCGGCCTACGAAGCTAGCTGGATAACCATCTCATATGAACAGACATGCATGGCCTGAACATTATTATTACCAACATTTTTTACAAAACACATACTGTTAATGTTCATAACAACTTCAGAAAAATACCGAATTACCTGTTTTTGTCAAGCTGGAAATTTATGTTTTATTAAAAATGATTTATCTAAGTTGACCCTAAGTTGACCTCCGAAGGGTAAACATCGAAATACCAGTATAGTCTGTTAATATAGTGTACCATTAATAATATTAAATGTATTTTTGTTCATAAAGTAATTTCACATTGTACACTTGTATGCTCTGTGTGCCTAAACGATTGACTATACAATGTCTGTACTAGAAGTGTCTTGTTCAGTACTCCATACAGTGCAACCCCCGCAGAGCCACGCCCTTTGGCTGTTACTTAGAGATTATTGCAATGGAAATGTTGTTTATAGTAAATGCTCAGAGGTGCGCTCTCGAGAAGTTTCACGAAATCGGTTGCTATGGATACCCCCATTTTTTATGTCAATGTTTTTGTTTAAAGCCACGCGTAATCTAATATACACTAGTTCCTATTGATAATGATCAATAGAAACATGACACAAAGCGACAACATTTCAAAGCATTCATGAACAACATGTTAAGAGTAATAATCATCTTGCGTTCTGTCAGTGTACGCGTTGACACCTAACTGACTTCTTCCCGTGAAAATGTGACACATTTCACATGGCAACCTAATTAAATTAATCACATTTTAGCACTGCCCCCGCAACCAACCAACTCTTATATATGAGGCTGTATCTTCCAATATGTTTCTGTGTTTTGGAGAATGTTTTCTGAATATGACTACATGCTTGACTTAATTGTAAGAATTGCATACTAGCATATGATTCGGATGGCCTTATTCTGTCGATCAATATCTGGAATGCTTACTTGAAGTTTACAAAGCGTCGTTTCTATACCGAAGAGAATAACGTTGTTGATTCGTAAAAATAGACTATAACACGTCCAACTATTAATGAAAAGTCATCACGTGTGTGACATCGATGGAGGAGCATAATTATAGCCGTGTTAGTTGAATAGATCTACAACAACTGACTTAACTATGTGTAAATGTAAACCTACTGTGATAGTTATGCGTTAGTTTGAAAAATATATCTGTATTTCAATTGTATATATTTACCTGATATAAATGTAATCAATCAACTCATACAATTCATTCATCACAATACATGCTTCATGGGTTACTAACCAGTATTCACGCTTAATGCTCTCTCTCCGAACCCACGACATTTGGATCAGGATCCAGGCGTGTTCTGATCATCAACCACTACGCTTGTCTGACTTTGCAGAATTGTGTTGAAAGTTGTGTTAAAATATATTGCCACAAAACACGTCTCGGCCTTTAAAAAACCCAGACGTAGTTTGGTTTCCAATTGGGAAACAGCATAATTACACGCGTGGTGTTCGGAATAAGCGGGTAATTATTTTCAAAAGTATTGAAATCTGTTGTGAGTTGCAACAACTGACAAACGCAGTTTATCCTCTGTGATCCTCTCATGAATTCCTGAAGTCAATTTCTTTTTTTCTTTTGAAAATGCTATTTTCTAAGCAGGTTTTTTCACAATCAAGGGGGAAGAAAATTGATTTGGTTTAACTTAAGCCTGATCACGACGGGTCTCCGAAGGGATACAATTCTATAATAACTTGTATTGCACTTAAAGTATGAATTTTGCCGATCTGAACGTAAAATAGGTGACCGTTTAAATAGGTCTGACACTATAGTAAATGAATACTTTGATGTTATAACATTTCGTTATTATGACCTGAAAAATGTAGTTTAAACATGAGGGAATATAAGTAGACTATTTGTAGAAATCTCATGTCGCATGTAATACATATTTGTAAAAATATCGTGAGAAATATATATATATATATATATACAGTCGGGCCTCGTTTATTCGAATACTCGGTAACACCCGAAATGAATATCAGGTCCCGATGTAACTTCTTATGCACGTCAAATTGAAATGGGCTATTCGAAACCTTGTATTATTCGAAATATACTTATACTCTTTATTCAACCTCCATGATAGGACCACCTCAATAAGAAAACCAGTTTTCAAGGGTCCCAAGTGTGTTCTTACTATGAATGTTTTACTGTGTATCCGATCATTATAAAGAATACATTGTGCATTAGTCGAATTTTACCGCAGGTTGTCAAAAAGGTATTAAAGTTTTCGTGTGTGCAATCTCCCCTTAGACGAAAACTCATGTCTGATAGAAACAAATTGTCTCGCTACCTCGCTTAGCTTTTTATAAAGGTTATCCTGAAAGAATTAAGACCTATAATTGTTCAGAATTTTAAAGATAATGCTACTCTTAGAAAAAATCTTAAACTGACAAGTAAAAACATGTAAAAACCGGTCTACAAGTGACAAGGAACTCACAATGTCAGATTTGCAACAATACGGCATCAATTATAAAACATCTGTTTTTATATTCTTTTAACCAAAACGTCGTGTTGTCTTATGTTTAAGTCCGTTTGATCAGCTCAGTGGTTAGAGTGCTAGGTTGTCACCCGGGAGTTCCTGTTTCGACTCCCGGACTGAGCAGGTCATGCCCTTCCCTGACATTTGACTACTGCCACATGTCCTCCACCTTCAAGTGGAGAAGTTAACAGCTGCTTTTGGAAGGGAAGTTAGTACTGAGTGTTAATTAATTCTAGGAAAACTGGTTAGGTCAACTGGCTGCCGTGTAGAACTGTTTTTTTTTCGTTGAAAAACCGCGTAAAACCCGATAAAAACAAATACTAGTAAAACATCTGAATCATAGTATAGCTGTAATAATGATAAGCATTTTTGTGATATGATTCTTATGTCATCTCTTATAACTCCACTAAGGAGTGGCATTGTATTTTCAAATTGCTACTGTATTCTGTGATTATTGTAATAAATGCATGTATAATGATGAGATGTATATAAAGATTACTACTAGCTGTATGAACTTAATAACAGTATCTTGAAGTATAGTGCATTAGGTTCATGACACGGAATACAATCTCTACAGTCTGAATGCGATACCACACAGATTAATTGTTTTAATCACACAGACCCTGATACAATATTCAACACCTACGGTGATATTCGACATAAGATGGCAATTAAATACTCTGTACCTTTTATTTTTTCCCTCACGAAGAATGTGCAGTGAATTGATTTTCCTACGCAGTTTGAAGAAAGACTAATCAACTGCAGTGTCGACATGTGGGGAAATAAAATTTAATTCAAATCGTTTTCAGGAATTTGTCACCAATTTCTTACAGAATTTGTTGAATTTTGAGTAATGAGAAAGTGTAGAACGTCTGGTGTGTGGTACACAGTGCGAGCGTTGACAATGCAAAGAGAATTGTCTTTATTTATTGTACAACTGTGATTTTCATGACAAGTTCATTCAACGCTATTTGAAAGGTCTTAGACTCTAAAGACAATAATTGTGTTCAAATAAAAATCATTTTCTTCTTCGGTTTTTGGGGTTATTTTTGTTGTTTTCGTCTTCATTAAGTTTATGATTAAAATCGATTGTGAAACAAGTTGTTAAAACTTATACTAATCACTCTCCGCGATGACTGCTTACTGGCTACTAACCAGTATTCGCGCCAAATTAAGGGATTGTGGAGTTCACGATCAAACTCTGCTCATCGCGGTGCTCGAACTCACGACTCACGGATCAGGAGTCAGGCGCTCTACCCCTCGAACACTGTGTCACCGATGTTATGTATAGACTTTGTTTACCATATTACAAATGAGCGCCGTTGTACTATTTCCAACCTCGTCTTTAAGTGACGCCCAACAAGCAGGAAACAGTATTTATTCCATATGCTCACTTCTTTTTCATATTGCCATATGGGACAAATATTGCTAACTGACAGTACATGGTGACGTTGCATGTGGCGTCAACTGGAAATGACGTCACTTAAAGAAGAGGTTGGAACACTTTGTCTTCAACTCCTGAAGTACCCGTTTAAACTTTACTGTTCTAGTAGCCTCATTGAGGCGCAGTGGTCCAGGGGTAAAGCGCCTGACTCCTAATCCGAAGGTCGTGGAGTTCGAGCCCCGTTATGGGCGGGGTTTGATCACGAACTTCACAATCGCTAAATTTGGCGCGAGTACTGGTCAGTAGCCAGGGAGCAGTCATCGAGAATGATTTTTAGCATAAGCTGTTTCACAATCGATGTAAAATAAATAAGTTAAAACTTGTTTGATCCTGTTCTAGAGAATCTGTGGCTCACCATCTGTGACATAATCTTGTTTACTATAGGGAGGTCTATACAATTATTCCATTATTACGATTGCTTTACAAATTACCATGAACAACACATTTACAACCCATGTAGTCTTGATATGTGAGCCCGCTGTCGTCATATTATTTACAATAGATTTAACCAATTAATGTAATTGACTATCCAATAACTTTTAGCCAAATAAAGTTTACTATGTTTACAGCGCACAAATTTGCCTAAAAGGACCAAGAAAGATAAATTAAATAAATAAATAATTATAGCGACGCTGTACAAATACAGAATAGAACAGAGCAGAACAGAGAAGAGCAGAACAAAACAGAATAGAACAGAACAGAACACTTACCTTTCAAAAAATAGTAACATTACATTTACGTAAACCTCTCATACAGTAGTGAAATAAAACGCCACCAATTCCTGTCATAGTGAAGCATTGCACTGTCCGAATAATATTAAAGCTGACAGCATCAGGATCAGAGCAAAACAGGATGCCGTATGTCTTAGTCGCTTAGCAACAATAAATCCACGTATCTCTTCTCCACACTATCTTTAACATATAAACTGGCTTAAACTTCCAACATTCACACACATTTGTAGGTCGTTAGTAGGCCCCTTTTACTTTCTAGTCCGAGATGAAATACATTAATTTATGAAATCATTCGAATCAACAGAGACAGACGTCACTAATACAACCCCTTGTTCGCTCACGCAAGTAAATGTGAACATATCTTTAACAGCAACATGCTTCAGATAAATTCCAATAGCGGTCTGAGATGTCACTCCCTCTCATTTCTGTTGTCAAATAAGCGATGATATCTCGGTAATTTCCGCTGTAATAGGTTTTCAAGGTCATAATATGTACAATATTTAATCGGCAATTTCCGGCAATTTCCGTCGATCATTACTTGAACGTCGATTAGTTATATCACCCAAGTGTAAATCATTAATCGGTAATTTCCCCCATAATCTGTCAAATAATGCTGTAGGATTTATTGACCGAAGTCATCCGAGGGTTATTCATACATCGGTAATTTCCGGCATAATTCGTCTATTACACTTCAACGTCAATTAGGGAGGTCAGCCGTAGGTAAACAATAAAATGATCATCTATGAGTTCATTAGCCATCAATTCAACACCGATTAGCCGAAACCATCTTAGAATACATAAAAATCGGTAATTTCCGGAAAAAATCGTGAACTACTTGTTCAACAACAATTTGTCGGATTTTTCCGTAATTTTCCAGAATAATTCGTTAATCTTCGTAAAAATTTACATCGATTGGTTGAGGTCATGAAAAGCGCTAATTGGTTTTCTATTGTCTGTAGGAATCTATTAAAGGCATCTTCTCGGAGTCATTAAGTTCATAGAAAATCATCTAATGGGCCCCAGATGGTTCCTGGTCTACTGTTAGCCACTAGAAAACTGGAAATTGATAAATGGAAACATCAATGAAAATGACTTTTGATGGGAATATTACGCCTGTCAAACTTCTCGAGCTATATGCCTTTGATTATTCCTATTTTGTCTGACCAGAATTGGTTTACTGTAAGGCACTCGATCGTCAAAAATAAACAAGTTATGACCCCTTTACACTTATATTGACCGCATACCAGTCGATAAAATATCTATATTATTTATCGGTCAGTACGATACAAACTGATAAAATATCGCACTATACACTCATAGTGATTCCACTTCCTTGCCTTTTTATGACTTGGCAAGTATATTCTTAATTCATTACAGCATTTCTTATCAAAAATATCAAAGGTGAATTTCAGTGAATATTCTCAAAATACAGTTAAACCTCGATAATAAGACCATCCGCGGGACTCTTGAAAAATGGTCTTCTTATTGTTGTAGTCTTCATATTGAGGTAGAATATAGAGTAAAACAGTGAACATTTACATGGAAATTGTGTTCTTATTATTGAGGTGGTCTTCAAGTGAGATGTTACTGTACAATATAGCCGATTGACATGTTAGACCAGTATAAATGACGAGTTAAAACACCATATGTACAGTCTTGTATTGACTTTGGTGTTGCTTTGTTTATATACCAGTAAGCTGTCACAATTCATTTATTTGACTTATTGGAAAACAAAATAGAATTACTATAGAACACGCCAATGCATGGCGCCAATTTTGTTACGTTCCCTTGCAATTTCGTAACAAACATGGCAATAGATTTCAATAAAACGCGTCCCACCGAGAGTAGGAATATTCTATGGACGATCATTAGGCGATCTGTTGAATACATGCTTAATTTAACTTGGTAAGTGCCCCGTGAAACAAGAACACTAATTGTCCTGAGTTTTGAATACCGTAATCATCTTGTTTTTCTCAGACCATAGGCCATTAGCTTTAGATATATTTTATTTGTGTCCTGAAAAACGGTAAGAAATCGATTAGTCTGGTATAGTTACATTTGCAATGCATTCATCAGCATTGTGGCAAAGCGAAGAGTCAGCATCTGAATTACTAAATAGCATACAATACTATTCAGTATTCTGAGAAAAACAAGGTGAACTCAAGATGGTTTTGAGGCTTACTTGTGATTTGTAGAAAATGTAAACAAAATGAAAATGGAGTTTTTGGTCACTAATACAGATTTTGTCGTACTGATGTGTATTTAATAATGAAACCATTTTAATGCCGACCGCATTGGCGTTGATACAAGAACTATTTTTGTGGATTCCACTGCCAGCGAACACAGATCAATTGTAACAACTGGTCGTCTGCAAAATATATGAAACGCCAGACAAATAATATTTTTGTACAGTTATATTAGATCGACGGTCAATATTAGCTACTTATTATTTGTCTTTGAAACAAACGTGTCTATGGAAACTATAGCAATATTCCTGCTATAAATTTCGAAAATTACGAATAAGATGCCATGTCATGACAGTAAGCAATATTTGCCCCATATGGCAGTATGAAAACGAAGTGACCATATAGAGTAAATATTATTTCCTGCTTGCAAATAGTGTCATCACATGTTGCGTTTTTCTAGATATGACGTCACTTTAAGGAGAGGTTGTAAATCCCATAGCAGCGCTCATATATTAATTATTGCATTTTCATGTTTCATTTTTTTTTGGATAACCATGTTTACGCAACGGTGTTTTTTCAACTACATTATTAATTTACTTTAGTAAATACTTTCTCTAACTTTAACCTCTCTTGGGGGAACAACCTTTCGACAATAACACCATAAATTTTCTGTCGTAAAAACCTTTCTCCAAATTTCACCTTTCATACCCACAGCCTTTCAATAACTGCCAAAATTTGGTATTCCCCACAGGGTCTTGCTCTAGGTTACACTGGAGCCTGATTCACAAACCATTTAAGTTTATTGACGGAACCATCCTAAATTCTATTTATAGACTTAAATTCTGACTAAGACTTTAAATATGCAAAAATTGTACTTACCAGCATTTTGTGTTCATAGAATCTTAACGATTGCAGTTTTGTCTCAACAATTGTTGATACCCGCTGTAAACTTTTGCCAAATTTCATTAAAATCTATACTGTTATAATATCATACGAGCTAAAAGCATATTTGACATTTGAAGCAGACTACTTCTGTTTGCTTGGTAATCCTTTTCATGAATTATAATTTACCATTCTCCTGTTATCTCATGTTTTCTCCTAAAAGTAATATTCGCCACTGTTGACATTTTCATCCGAGTTTTATGGCATGACATTATAAATAAAATAGAATTTAGGATGGTTCCGTCAGACTGTTATTGTTCCTGCTTTTAAACTATTCTCTGTTTTCCACCTGCATATCTTCAAACATGATCATTAACGAAATGATTACTGGCATTGTGAGTATAAACCGTCACTTAAGTCTTCACATACATAATTTTCCATTCAAGTTTGTATATGTCTAAAGTTTCTTGCCAAATTTCGCTGTACTAATTTGTCCTCAAACATTTCGCAGACGACTTGTTGCCCGTATAATCTGATAAAGCTCAGGCTAATGAGACAACGAGACTAATCGGATGTTTGAACTCTCCAAACTTCTGTTGTGCTCATTGGTCAATATCGGAAGTGTCTATTTACCCGACCTTAGGGCATTACAGATTATTTTCTAATTTATTTACCACATGATTATCACCTGAAAATAGGCTAGGGTGGTGGGACTTTATACTTATAATTTCCTGAAAATTGTCATCTTTGTCTCTGATGCCTTTCTTGCAAGACTCATTATTAGGATAATTAATGAAATGTGGTGGCGGCTTGAGAAATAAGGAATGAGCGATCATACACACACTACTTGCAGGTTTTTTTCGTTCGTGTCGAACTTATTTTTACATCGATTTGGAAGCAAGTTCTTACAACCTATATCAATCGCTCTCAATTGTCTTGGTTTACAACCCACCTGTACTGACACCTAATCCAAGAATTGTGAAGACCCGTGGACTATTCTCACTCATGTTTCTTGGATAAATATCAAGAATGATCTCCCTTGATTAGCAGCTATGTTAAAGCCATTTTTTTCTAAACTTGGATTGTCTCCTATTCACGCGAAAATGATACAAACATGGTAAATAAAAGTAAAAGTAAATTGTTTGTTTGTGTGACCCCTATTTAAAGCGTCATTCATATCTGACTTATAAGACACCTACTTTCTGAGCACTTTTACTTCCTGATTCCTATCCTTTAATGCCAGGTACCAGGCAGGTTGTTACACAGTAATCATTATTTAACTAGCTGGCGGCTCACCAACCACCCATATCAGAACGGACCTTTACCAGCATTCGAACCTACGACCACCCGCTCCCAAGGCGGATGCCTGAACCACTCGGCCACAAGATGGCGAGATTCGAAGAAACGACCCCCGGATCAGTAGTCAGGCGCTGTATGCCTAGACCAGTATGCCTCCTTACCAAACTATCAATGTACCATGGCCTTGCAAAACTTCACAACATTCTATTTGATACATTGTATGAAATATTGGCAACTCTATTACCAAATTCCCTTGGATAGATTGTCTTGGCTTTGTTGTCAAGAGTCAAAGAAAATTCTGAAATATGCTCAATAGCCTAAAAGGAATGGTTTATTTACAGAAAAAATCAATGTTTGGATATTTATACTGGTCGAAAGTGCTAACCCCCAGGACTTCTAGTATTTCATAAAATGTCTTAACGTTACTGGATACATATTCTACCGATTTGATTCCATAATGCTGTAACTTTTATGATTCAAATGATTTGTTTGTTTGTGCGTGCGTTTTGGTTGTTTATCTTGTTAATAGAAGGCCATATTGAATATAAGGTGTACACATTTATTGTTAACCTTAAAATGTTACCTTCAGAAAATAAAGAATTTATTATTATTATTATCAAAAATACAAAATGGCGGGTTAACTCTTTAGACGAGTATCAGAAACACGAACCACGTGATGATATTTGTGACATTTAGCAAATGAACCAGAATGATGAATGTGGTTATTTAAGAATAAACCAGTAGTCTAAAATAAAAATCTGTAGGAATGAAGGCCTTTCTATAAATGATAAAGCGAGACATTTAATGGTAGAGTTTATTGAACTTTGTCCCCCCCCCCCCTCCTCTCCCCTGACGATTTCTTATAATCTGTTTAATAACATCACTTGTAATTATCATTATCTTATATGTATGAAATACAGTCGGACCTCGTTCATTCGAATTCATGAGGTCCGAATTTTGTATTTCGAGTAAAACAAGACCATCCTTGGAACTCTTTAAAACTGGGCTTCTTATTGAGGTGATCTTAATATTGAGGTTGAATAAAGAGCAAAACAGTGAAAATGGACTTGAAATTTATGTCCTTAAATTTGATGTGGTCTTATTATTGAGGTGGTCTTTAAGAGAGGTTTTACTGTATGGAGGATCTTTTATAGATTTCCGAAATCTGAGATTTATGTCTTTGATTACTGGCAATATTTATAAGTCTTCGCTATGGCAGATAAAGTGGAAGCTGTCTATATTTTTCTGTTATCTTCGTGGAAACTGACGAGGAGAAAATACCAGGATGTTAAGTGATGATTCCAGCTTATGTCAATCTTACAGCCACAGGATATCTCAGTTACTTTGTTCATATAAGCTACTTCAATATAAACAATTCCTTGTATAGCATCGTTTCTCGCATTTCTTGGAAACAGTCGAGTGTTATTTTCTACACTATGAAATATTCTGAAATTCGCCCACGATTTGATGTCGCTGCAATGAACTTTTCTAATTTTTTTAAATACAGTGAAACCTCAATAATAAGACCACTTTTGGGACCCTTGAAAAAACTCGTTTCCTTATGGAGGTGGTCTTAATATTGAGGTTAAATAAAGAGCGAAACGGTGAAAATGGACTTGAAAACTGTATTCTTAATTTTGAGATGGTCTTATTATTGACGTGGTCGTTTAGTGAGATAGTTCTGTATATAATGTGTGGAAAAATTATGCTGCTTCATCGACACAGGGGCTGGTGTAGATATATCGGAAAGTAAGATATTAGGGTCTTTATACTTGCGATTATTTAGCTAAATAAGCAACATATAGATCAACCCAATCAACTACCCTTGACATCTGATGTCCCAGACGCTCGCATTATTCTAAAACCGAACCATATCGGCCATAAATGGCATCCTGATTCATAAATCTGTCGTATACAGTCGTTAAACATGGCAGCAACTAATTTGCCTCTTTCTATATTTTCTCCTGACCAATATCCGAACGTAAATGACACGACGCCGCTAATAGACTTCTGCATAAAAATCCCACAGGGACGTGATTTGCTTATATCAATGATTGGAAATAAAGAATTGATAGAATAATTAACCAAAGAACTGTCATTAATTTCTTGTTTTGGTGAACGCCAGAACTAATCGACGTTTGCCAGATAACGAGGTGTCTAAATGTTTGAGCGGTTTGCTCATAAATAAAGATGGTATCTTTATGGACAATACGAGTAGCAATAAACCAAAGTGCCACATCTCCAGGGCAATGTCTTTTGCGTGTCGCGCAATTTGGCTGTTGGTGAGCATTTGTTCCTCTGGATATGGAATAAATGCATCAGGTCCAGACATTTTATATTGAATAATACATAGTTTCGAATAGCCCATATCAATTAGTCGTGCCTAAGAAGAAACATGAGGATCATATATTTATTTCGTAAGACACCAAGTATTCGGATAAAAGGTTTTCGAGTACAAAAGGTCCGACTGCAGTTGCAATGAAACCTTTGACATCGCATTAAAGCAAACTGTTAGTTTCCATCAGTATTGGTGATCGCGTTTTCATCCGACATTATCTCAGCAACATGAAATTATTGTAATGGCGGAGAAAAATATCCACACTGACATGTGTCATTTAAGATAAATGCCTGTTTTCGCAAATGATTTTCTTATGAGAGTATAACATGTCAAATCTAGCAGATTGTCTTGTCTAAGTATCGATTTCAGGGGAAGTCGCGGTGTTTCATTTCTGTTTTGTATTTATTTAGGATAAATCTCGTATTTGACGAGAAAGGACGAGACTTGGAAAATATATAGATACAAAAGTGTTAAATAATTGTTATAATTGTTTTAAAACGACCCGAAGAAACTTAACGTAATAAATACAGATGGACCTCGTATTTTTAATAGCCCATTTCAATTCGACGTGACTAATAGGATACATCATGGCGGGACCGGATATTTATTTCGGATGGCACCAAATATTCGGATAAAAGGTTGTCGAATGAAACAAACTGCAAAACAAAATATTTTAATAGATTTGCAACTACATAGGAATCATTTTTTTGCAATTCTGAGCCATACGAGAAGTTATAGGCATCAAAGACATCATTTAAGGCTTATGTTTTGATACGTTGGTGCCTGTGTGAATTTGCAATGGTATTGTTATATAAAAAAACCTTTTGATTCTCAAAGAAAACATTGATATGGTTATTACAAATGGAGAAACAATGACAGAGAGGATATATTAATTATACTAATTACTATGCGTCCAAATAAACGCAGATTTACTAACCAAGGTTCGTATTCAAAATTAAGTTCTGCATTATCTTTACCATTGTACATATTGAAATGACCAATGGGAAAATGAGAAATTCGAGTATTTCTGAACGTTAGACTTGTGTTTGAAATCATTTTTAGTCTGCTTTCACTTCTTCGATGTCTGAAAATATAACTGGCATTCTGAAATAATGTCTGATCAGTCATTCAAGAAGGCAGAATCTGAGCAGTGTACTCTAATGATAAGTTTCACTTTTCACCATGTCCGGACAGGGTCCAGTTTTCAGGGAGTTTACTGTATTGCGTATTAAAGAAGTCTTTTGTTTTCGATCTGATCCTTTTTACATATTCTAGACACCAAAGTTTTATGTACAATTTGTAATGAGTGTACGTAAATATATGTGTTGTTTCTAAAATTCAAATTGAAATATATTTTTATGAAAAAGAAGAAGAGTAGCACAAGGGAGAGAACTTTCAAAATACAGGGCCTCCCCCACACAGGGCCTCCCCCACACAGGGCCTCCCCCACACAGGGCCTCCCCCACACAGGGCCTCCCCCACACAGGGCCTCCCCCACACAGGGCCTCCCCCACACAGAACAGGGCCTCCCCCACACAGAACAGGGCCTCCCCCACACAGAACAGGGCCTCCCCCACACAGAACAGGGCCTCCCTACACAGGGCCTCCCCCACACAGAACAGGGCCTCCCCCACACAAAACAGGGCCTCCCCCACACAGGGCCTCCCCCACACAGAACAGGGCCTCCCCCACACAGAACAGGGCCTCCCCCACACAGAACAGGGCCTCCCCCACACAGAACAGGGCCTCCCCCACACAGAACAGGGCCTCCCCCACACAGAACAGGGCCTCCCCCACGCAGAACAGGGCCTCCCCCACACAGAACAGGGCCTCCCCCACACAGAACAGGGCCTCCCCCACACAGAACAGGGCCTCCCCCACACAGAACAGGGCCTCCCCCACACAGAACAGGGCCTCCCCCACACAGAACAGGGCCTCCCCTACACAGAACCCTTTTTTTAGTGTTATCATATTTTATTTGCTCTTTATGTTATTACAATGTCTACAGTCATACAAAGAGAATAAATATTATAACCTAAATGATATAACAGTAAAAAGGGTTGGGCAACAAGTTCTTTCAACATTTGTAAATGCCCCCCCCCCCCCCCCCCTCCCCCTAGTTAAGTATGACAAAGTTTCTTGATCGACAAATAGCAGAAAAAGACAATGTAAATGAGCGTTTTGATATATACATTGTAACGTAAGATGGTTGGAGGGAGTAGAGCAAGAAAATGGAGAGGAAGAAAAGAAAGAAAGACGATTTGAGAGGTTAATTGAGACACATTGGTGCCAGTGTTCACAAATCCTTAGGGTACATATTTAAATTCAGGAAGTTTGGAGACGGTCATACAACCATATCGAATATGTAATAAATATCTGATAATCTTATGTCTAAATGGTAATTCTCCGTAGTTTACTCAAATAATACCCGAATAAATATTGTAATTTATCCAAATTAAGATAAGATTACGATATTTTAACAAGGAAATAACGTAAGAAGATTGAAATGCTGGGTCAACTACCGCATGTTGTATTGCCATAAAATCCCGGTCATCTTCCATATGGAAATCGGAGAATTAGGAAACACATTTTTATTGTCTTATTTCCATACAAATGTTCTTATTTTGCATTCTTTATCCAAACTTCTCAGCAGAAGTATTGATGAAATTCAATGTTTATTAATATTGCTTTTCTCCGCATTATGATAAATAATTCTCTTGAAGATTTTTATGGCAAATTTCGCCTCCGCTCAGTTCCGCAAAAAGTGATTCTTGAAACAATTCGCGGGTGATTTAGATCACAGGAGACTGTCACGAGTTTTCTCCCTTTATCCCATACACGGTAAGGCTTACCATTTTATGATTAACCAACAAACTTAAGACAGGACACACAGGAAGAAACGTCATTATTAATATAATGTAAAATTCAGTTCAGAGAATGTTTAGCAGAATACCTAATTACGTTATATGTATGCGAATCTTATTGCTGTGTTGGTGTTTGTGCTTGTGCGTGGCCCTCATAGTCGCAGATGTGAAGACATTGCCGTCTGGGCAGTGTAATAATTTGACGAAGATTTTCTTGAACTTGGTAGGTTTCACGTCTGGTATATTTCCTTCCAATGTATTACGTCTTGTTATTAAATCAAGTTAAGCCCCGTCTCCCGTCCTCCTTTCTCAAAACGTTCAAAGTATCAAGAAATTATATTTTCAGAAATCGAACGCACAAAAAATGAAAACAGTTTTCATGTTGACCTGATATCCGTAAAAAAACATTGGTTGATATACCCCTAAGGGAGATAAGTACTAAAACTCGTTACAGTCACCTCCCCTATTATCTTAAACAACTGTCACCACCTGAAACTGGTTTCATTTTGTAAATGGATAACAAAATAATAAAAATGTATTCCACTTGTCAGCTATTAAATTTTAAGACATAATGATTTCGTTGATGATGCTGTGTTTTTTCCTACTCTCAACATTTCGGTATTGCTTTCTGTCCCCTCCCTGCGTGTGTCCCCCGTTCGTTTTTTCTGTGTGTTCCTCCCCACGTGTGCCACCTCCCTTCGCCTATATCTGAATAGGGAAGTTCTGATTTGTGAATGTGTAGTAGCTACATTTGTTCAATTTCGATGTGACGTCATAGCAAAAGAAGTTGCCAGACTCTTTCTTATTCCACCATCTTTTATATCTGTCATGTGACATTTCATGGGTCACGTGGTTCTTTGTGGTGACAGGGGTTTGGTCTGAGCTGTGCTCGGAACCAGTGAAATGTCTATGTGGATGTTAGTCCGGTTCCCTACGTACTATCCCGGTAATATTACCGATACCTAAGTGGTAGGGGCAAGTAATGAAGACTGTGCGGAGGTTAAAACGTGATATGAGGAGTTGGGCAGCTTGCAGATAAATGATGTCGTCACATGGAAGCCTTACACATCACGCCACGTAAAAGTCCAAGGTCTCACGACACAGTCGCGTGATAACAACAGAATCAATGTAATTGTCGTCTGTACTTGACAACCTAGCAACCAGAGAGTCTGATTAAAATGAGTCTTAATTTAGCACAAACACCATGTCGTATGGCTTTGGTTTAATTAAGTCATGTCGGAACCACAGCAGAAGGTCACTATATCCTGAGATCCGATAAACAAAGAAGGAAGCCGAAACAGGAAATTACGTTCTTGTTCTACGAGTGTTTATTTCGCTATTTATAAATTGGATTAAGCCAAGAAAATTTAGAGGATTACCGGAAACTGCCGCTTGATAATAATTCAAGGGCCTCTGCGTGGGTTAAAGGTAGATTCTTCATGGAAATCATGATTATCTGATGATATTATCGTCTGTGTTCTTTGACGGGTGCACTGTTTAACTTTATTACGTCATGTCTGGCAAATTGACAACAACATTTTAAAAGATGTACTCTGATTTTTTTGCAAGAAAATGATAAGAGCACTGTTATTCTAATTCTAATATGTGAGTTATAACCGGCTTATAGTTTAAAGTCATATTGATCACTTGCTCATTGGACATAAGACACAGGAAGAGGCGGAGTGAACTATAAATACAGTTATATGTGTGATGGCAATTGCTGGGAAACACGAAAAAAAATACAAATTTGAAAAACGAGATAATTTACTTTTATAAGAAACAACCTATAAAAAAGCAAATAAATTTCAAGTTTTTTGTATCTGCAATGAGATATGGAAGTATTATGTACAAAATTAACGATTGGTCGAAATTTACGAACAAGCACAAACAACGTAAACAGGTACGAACACAAATGATAAACATAAGTTACTGCATGGATGAATAATTTATGGAATTTGGGTTTAAACACAAAATATAATACAGCATTCAAAGTGCATAAAGACACGAAAACAAACAAATATATTTCTACATGGAAAACAAATCTCTCGGTTTACACCTGAAACGTTTCGAAAATGCTTAAATGTTTGAATAATTCTCATATTATGATATACATAGGTATACTAATCTAATATACTTTACTACATGATAGATACCATGCCGTTCTGAATTAGATTGAATAGGGCAGCAAGACGTATGAATTAAGAGTCGGCCGCTCGACCCGGACATCGTGGGTTTCATGTTAACAGAATTACCTTCTTTGTATCAGTAATTCTAACTTTTCGTAAATTCATTTCATTCCGATTTCGTTTTTTGATTTTAATGGAATGAACGCCACATTTTAACATTGTTTTTGTTTTTTAGACGGTTAGTTGACGTAACAAGTTTTCCTGGTATAAATTTTCGACCAGTGCTAACTTGTCCTTCCGCAAACAGCTGACAACTTCCCCCATGGATCCGGCAGAGGTGAAGGACGAAATACCGTAGCCAAATGTACCAATAGACATTCCTGCCTGTCCGGGAATTGAACCCTGAGTAGACAGCCCAGCGCTCTAACAACTGAGCTAACTGGACGGGCTTCGGTCATTCCGACATAATGTTGTTTAGAGGGAAAGTCTCACGCCGAATCACGCCGAATAAATCGGTACATACACGTTAAATGAAACCAAGGATAAATTCACTTGGGTGTATCCATTGATTGAGATTAACAAGCAGCGAGGGAGGTGGATGGTTAGGACGAGATAGTTCGTATAAACAAAAGCATGACGTATTAGGGAAGATTTGAATTAATGACCGAATAACATCGCGAAAACTCATTACTTTTTCCATTTCGTAATAAATCTAATCAAATAAATCGGTTTTCAGGAAACTGCTATCAAACTGGAACAAACGCAACTGTAACGCCCCAACAATACCGTGTTATTTCCGAACATGACTGTAACCAGGTTTTGGATGAGTCGATAGGAAACTTAAGGTGTGCAAATTGACTTGAAGTTAAAAATCCATCAATATGATTTAGTTTTATTTCTGTTTCCCTTTCATAGCCATGACGCAATGCAAAGCTATGTCGCTTTACAAGGAAATAAGGATAATACATATTCGTCGTCACCATGGTAACTAGTCAAATGAAACACGATTAAATACTGTTTTGTCAGTTTACATAAAATGGTCCCGTCCCACTGTTTGCGCGGGAAACACTACATCGTTTGGGCACTATAGTAAATTGAGTTAATTCCCTTTCCTTTTAAATGGAACTTTATCAAGAAGAGTTACTTCCCTTACTCCAATACATTGTTATTTTGAGGACGATTGCATAAATGCTACGGCAATTCTCTTTAAGACGGTTAGAATATGTTAGGAGTTGGACTGGTTGTCAATCAATTACGGAGGGGAGGGGTGGTAAAAAAGTTTTGGTCGGAATAAAAAGGAGGGATGTATCATACAAATTATCTGGTTAATATCAGTTTAAGGGAAAAGTTATGTCTTGGTACAATTGGTATCATACATTGAATAATAAGTCACAGCTCATAAATAGTCATGATTGTAAAATCGATTATAAAGAATGAAAACCAGTTTAAAATTTATTTCTGAAAACAGCTGAATTTGCATTTTTAGAAATTCGTATTTTCTGCTCTGAGTTCATAATAATAAATTAAAATACAATTCAACAAAAAAAGTTCACTAGTAGAATAAAATGGAAACTTAAAAAATGAAATATAAATATATATACATGTACATAATTCCCGAGATAACTCAAATAAATGTTCTGTGTGTTGAAACCAATAGGCTTAGGAGTCCAAACATGAACTTTAAAATCTATGAGCATGGCCTTACAAAGCATGCAGACAATGGGCTCGGATTTGAAACGCAAGCATGGTAAACATGGAGGGGTTGGTAACGTTCGATGGGTTCCTGTCGGAGTTTGTCCCCTTTTTAGGGTCCACTGTACGATGGGTTTCATTCCAGGCACGAATATCAAACACACAAGCGAGGGCTTCTACCACTTTATTTCTACAATAGAAAAATAATTCGTTTTACTCCAGACAAATTGAGAGGTACACAGATATATCGTTTGTCATCAACAACATTTAGATAAAGAAGTAAGTTAATACAAATTTAGAGAATATGATGTTATCTATCCAAGGAATATCAAAAACTGAATGTCCGGTTTATCGGTCAAAACTTTTCGGTAAAAGTATTATGGATTTGCATAGCAAGCATTATTCTATACGACTTTTCTGAAATATGGTGCCTGGATCAACATTTAAGCAAAGGTGAAGTTACAAAATATCGATGGTGTCATGTAAAGAGAGTGATATGATAAATCCTTAGATTTTGAATTTCACGATTTCACAGCTCCCAATTTCCCGATTTTATCGTAAAATCGATAATCGTAAAAGCATGACCTTCACGATTTTACAGCTCACGGTATCCCGATTTTATATAAAACTCGTAGAATCGATGATTGTAATAGCGTGAACTTCAGACCTTATCTCGTTTTCGAAAAACAAAAAAAATTGCCGAATGTACGATTTTATCGTTTTCAGAACTCGTTCAGTAAAATCGGTAATATATTACGTGACATTCCGGATGATACTCCCTTGACAGGTTTTGGTGTATATCATGCAAGATAAGACAAAGATGGGGGACAGGTTTCGGACACTAGAAACTTCAGGTAAAATATTTTACAGATGCATTGACATTTTAACTAACACTGTTATGTTTTGCAAACTTTGAATAAGAAACGTCGTTAATTATTACTGATATAAAGACAGACATACGAACAGACAGACATATAGTACAACAGGCAGACATAAATAAGGACGATCTGACAGACGGACGGACGGATGATGAGACATACAGAAAGATGGGCGAGTATACAGTGAGACAGACAGATGGACAGAAAGCATGCGCTACATAATTAAAAAATGTTTGAGAGTCAATGTATGATGATGTGACGAAAGCCTGGTGGAGACATTTCAGCTTCAAGAATTCGCGTTTTCAACTTCATGAATTCACAAGTTCAATTTCGTGAATTAACAATTTCAATTTCACGGTGTCACCACCAGGCTTTCGTATGATGTTTTTAAAACTATTTATGTCTTTCATAATAAGTGGATACCAAACAACACTGTATAAGTATGGTATAGATAGATACATAGAGGTTTCGGTGCATCATAAAAAAGAGAGGTTACGATGCGAAAAGAAGTTGCACGAATGATTTGCATGAACCAAAACATGTTCAGATTCATCAATTATGCAGAATATTGTATGCACCATGTTTATTAGTCAATATTTTCCAAAACATGTTTTCATTGGCTGACCAACTCGCAATGTGTATACAACGGTTCTCAAGTAGCTTACATGTACAGTAAAACCTCAATATTGAGACCACCACAGTAAGAAGACCAGTTTTCTAGGGTCCCAAGTGTGGTCTTATTATCGAGGTTTTACTGTAAATAAAAAACGGACTATACATGAAATATCAATCAATTCGATTGCTTCTTGAAATAAACCGATGCATGTTATATAGATATTTTCTTGAATACCATAAACATCGTTTTACACATTTAAGAGCCAACTTGTTCATGCTTATTATTAAACATTTTACTGGAACTCGTTAATCTTCGTCATTCTCCGTGCCCAATCACCTTCTCGTCGAACGATCACGTGATAATTATACATATATAGAGAGACGCTCTTCGTAATTCTCCGGAACTTTACGGATTTGCACGAATATTCACGAGTGCCAGAAAAATAGTGTCCCGGTGATAACAATATCAAAATGTTAATACTTACTCATTTCGTGGATGATATTAATTGCATATCTATTAAAAACAGCATAATATACATGATTTAATAGGTGCATATAGAAAATAAGTGAAAAATATATCATAATTAATACAATATATAATTATTTCATGCTAATATATATACACCGGAATGTGATGGACTTTGCCGTGATATTTAAAAGCATGTGCAAAACATGTTCTTGGCCTAGCAATATATACAAACTATAAAATAAAAGCAAAATAAGCAAATTCGAAACAACTAATGAATATATTTTTCTAACACAAACGTTATACTGAGAATTTAAGCTTAAAGCTAGCAACACGCGATTTTATACTTAGCAATAAAAGATTGAAAATAATGCGAAGCATTTGTCACGTGTATTCTTTCAAGGCATATGCATTTATGTCTAAACCCGGAGAAAATTAACAAGGGTGACACTAAACTTAGCCCTTAAATGATCTCGCAGAATTTTAAAATTAAAAATTTCATACTTTGGCGCATTGTTCTATTCACCGCCGCTTCTTCAAACCAGGCAATGTTGAAAATATAATATGGAACACACTTCAAATGTCAAGCTCTTCCTTTTCTCACGCACCGTCACCAATTCACAATTATCAAATCAAATAGTCAGCAAAATCATCATCTTACGAGACAGAATATTTATGGCATAAATAAATGCATAATTACAGAAAAAATATCTAAAGCGCTTAAGCATAAGCGAGTACTGACAAGCCACTTAATTTTACAACAAGCAAGTCTATGTACTGCTTAAAAAAGAATAAAAAGCGACTTATGGCCAATTATTTAAAATGATGCACAACGCGTTTGGCGAATGAACTATCCATACAGAAGCATAGCTTATACATTATGCACTTTTTCATTTTTTAAACTATTTGGCAACTGCATGCTGCATATAGAAATCAGCCGGGCTGGATGTGTCAGAATGTGGCGTACTACAAATCCTTTTATGTCCCTTCTTCCAAGCGGCTTTCTGGCATACCGTTGAACAGTAAAATGCTCTATGGCATTTTCCACAACCTGTTAATAAATAGAAATTCACATTTTTATAGTTAAAATAACATAAATGTCAGTATTGTACTACATAGTAAAATTGCTCACAAAACTTGCAGAAGTTTCAAGAAAACGTAATATGTTATGTCACTATTTGCAAGCAGGAAAAATATTTACTCCATATGGTCACTTCGTTTTCATATTGCCATATGCGGCAAATATTGCTTACTGTCAGTACATGGTCACATGTGACGTTTTCTGGAAATGACGTCACTTAAAGAATATGTTGGAAATCGTACAGCGGAGCTCAAATCTAGTATAATATGGAAAAGAGCAGTTTACAATCATCGTTATATACTACATAAGAGGTACCCCAACTCAATAAAACAATCACAAATGACAATGACAACAAGTTCAAGAAGGGGGGGGGCGCAAATGAACATTGCAATGGTGTGACCGAAGGCATTGCGTTAATCTGCCGAAATGTCTCATCACTCTCGCAATGGCATGATTGAATACAAACAATTACTTTGCCGAGATGCCACTTCCATCTCCACCTTTACCCGCAGCATGGTGCCGAAATTGTATTGTCTTTTAAATATTGCTTACCAGCGTATTTCTCTTTTCCGTCCTGTTTGGCCTCCTTGCCGCATTCTGTACACTTCACGGGTGAATCTCCTTCGTATTGACATCTTGGACAATGACACCAAAAGTTATAGCCCCTAAAATATACATAAGAACAAAGGGTCAACAAAACGCCAAGGATAATCGTTGTTGTGCGAGAGATATGCATCGGTTTTTTTAAACAATATCTCAGTAATGCACGGCGTTCTGTTGACCTAACCATCACGCCACATGTATGCTAAATTACATGATAATCACTAAGTATTTTCATACAAAATGAGTTTCAAAAGTAATAAAATGAAATTGAATGAAGTATGGTTGGCACAAAATGTGCGATATTAATTGTACCTAGTATAATTGCTTACCTATACAACCAAGCTCGTCGTTCTTGTCTGGGTAATTTTGTATTAATGTAAGTTGTCATCAGTTCCTCCCCAGCTTTGATTGCTTTCTTGGCACGTACCAACACCCCGGGATGACCATCCAAAACCTATAAATCAATAAGAAAGAATTTCATTGCCCTAATACCCGAATGCGTTGCTTCAGATTGTATATATGAGCGCTGCTGTGGGATTTCCAATCTCTTCTGTAAGTGACGTCATTTAAAGAAAACGTAACATCACTAACATGTGATGCCACTGTTTGCAATCAGGAAACAATATTTATTCCAAATGGTCACTTCGTTTTCATATTGCCATATGAGACAAACTGTCAGTACATGGTGACGTCACATGTGTGGTTTTCTGGAAATGACGTCGCTTAAAGAAGAGGTTGGAAATCGTACAGCGTGCCTCATATGATGAATTATTGGTCCCATGCCATATCCATTTACATTTACTAGTCTTTTTACATGGTATAATACCCGACCCATGTTGATTCAGACAATATAAACATGTCACGGTGGATTAAATTGAATGCCCTCTTGCAAGACGATATCGTTTTAGACAGTATACACCATTATGTATTGCCCTCACACCCGAACATGGCGTTTCAAACAGTATCCACGATGGTTTATTGTCATATTGTAAAACGTTTGGTATGGAGCGGCAATGGTTTCCCAAACCCTGTTGGGTCATCGACAAGGACAATATAAGTATTGAACGCGTTAGAATCTAGATATTTGATTGGTTAGAAATAGTGATAAGTAAACAGTCGTAGTAAACGTTTAATTAGTTCGTACGCTTTATTACGCTACTCATTTTTCGGCGCAGCCTTACTAACATGGTTTTGCTATTTGCATATCAGTGTTGTGTTAACCAATCAAATCTTATGTTAACCACCAAGGCAATTTTCCTTCAACCGAACAACGTTTGTAACCTTGACGCGAATTGGTTAACTTTTCGATATAGGGTACGTTACCATACCGAAATCCACTGAATTTCGGTGAATTTACCGAAATCCATTTTGGATACATGTGAAGTGGCCAGCAATCGTAACATCTCAGCAATTATTTATGTTGCACAACAAATCTTAACCTTTAAATTGCGTCGACCATCTTTTTTAATGATATTTCTTGTTTTACATAATATAGCAACATCAGAATGCGTCCGATGGGTTTCGACGATGGCCACACGCTTGCACCATACATTCCGCTTTGTAACAGAACCTATGCTAATGCACATTTATTTTTAAAACACAAACAAATGCTTGGGGGAAATATTGCATAGGTAGAAACACAAGCCTGCAGTGAAGTCTGATCTGCTAATTTGATAACAGCAAACATATGTTATGTGCAGAGGTGTCTAACCTCACATGGATTTTACCACGATAATGGATTAGAGGTCTTTGGTAGATGCGTTATGGTGAGTTTTACAGTAGTTATTTAACTGGAATTTTATTGATTTTTACGACAACTATTCAAAAAATAACACAAGTAGTTATGTCACCGATTTCCAGTCATATATATAATGTACTGGGGGTGTTCGGAGGGATTGTTCAACATATACAGCTGGTAGGCCTATATTGTATTGGTTTATTGTATATATAATAGTATAAGTAGCGCGCGGACAAAAATGAGCGAAACAATTCGACAGCTTAATTTATTTTTGAACGTTACGAACCATCTCTTCCTATAGTAATATAGGTACTGTATAGACAATTTATTATATTTTAATTAAATCTTTCTTCTCCAGAAATCAGATAAAAACCATCATTTATAGATCTAAATGTTGGATGTAAAATGATATTCAGGTCAGTTTCGGTTTTTTAATACATATCAGAAAAAACTGTTTTTATCGTATCTGTAATGTTTAGGAATTTATCATTTACAATAATGTCAATTTGACTGCTGTTTCTTATACGAAAACGCAAGTCTTCCCCCAAAAACTGCCCATTGAATCTCAAATCTCATGATAAAATGCTTATTTATTTTATACCCCTATTTAACGGGCCAGCCATTTCTGACTTATGAGCACGCTTAGTTCCCGATTCCCATCCTTTATTGACAGGCACCAGACACCAGACATTTAACTAGCTGGCGGCTCATCAACCGGCCATATCAGAATGGATCCCTACCGCGATTCGAACCTTCGACCTCCCGCTCCGAAGCGGATGCATTAACCACTATGCCACGGGAGACGATATGACCTTGACTTTTCATGGCTGAAAATTGCATTCCACTTGTCGTCACTTCTTAGTCATTTGTTTTTAAGATAACTTTTATTTCAATGTACTTTACAGAGCAGTGAAGTTAACAATACTCCACAATCTCACAATACAATATTACATATCATATCAAAGTTGCCAGTTATCTTATAATTGTATAATGCATAGAAAGAAAAATGAAGAATATACAGGGTGTGAGAGGAGTATAAGAATTGAGCTTAAAGATTTTGATCGTCAAGTCTGCAAAATATAACAAAAATCATGCATGATATTGTGTAGTATATGAGGTATGAAAACTTTCCAATTCAGGATAAAGTAATAGAGTTTGTTTTGCATAGTTGCTATTATTTTTTCAATCTTCAATTATCAATGCGCCAAGTGCGTTAACAAACCTTTCAGGCGATAAACGATAAGGAGTGGGGCACATTTTGTGCCGGTCGGTCGGTCGGTCGGTCGGACAGACGGACGACCAAACCAAAACAGTAACTTACCTCAACATTGTTATCACATGAATGATTCAAGCAAGCGTGAAGTGGAAACATTCCCGCAAACATGGCGTCATCTGGTTCTTGTGTCATGTACATACGTACAATATCTCTGAAACAATATGTAACATGTTCTAGTTCGTGTACATACGTACACTTTGTCATAAATGTAGTGAAACTCCTTAAAATACACTATGGCGAGTTCGCTCCTTTGGTCTCTATACCAGATGCAAATTGACTGACCATAATAAAGTTCTATTATAAAATTATGTTTTGTAATATATACAATAGTTGACATTGCAAGAATTTAAAAAAAATCGTCCTTACCTTTTTGGATCATGAGCGATATTGTTCATGAATATATTGTAAGGTGGGGCAGGGTCAGAGAACGCTTGCACGTTACACGTAGCCTGAAAGTAACGCCCATCAAATTCCTTGTTTGTAATTTTGTATCTTAAATTTTGTGGGAGAATTTCGTTGTTAAATAGTTCTTGCATCAATGACAACATTTTTGGGATGACGGTGGCCATAGTTGAAGTTCCATAGGCAATAAATCTGAAAAGTAATATTGCGATCATCAATCAATCAATCAGTTGCTCAATCAATCAGTTTTTCAATCAATCATTTACTTTGCTCAATCAATCAATCAATCAATCGGTTGCTCAATAAATTAATAAATCAATCGGTTGCTCAATCAATAATCAATCAATCGGTTGCTCAATCAATCAATCAATAATCATTCAATCCTTTGGATTCCACTTATATTCGGATATTGTCAGTTGCTTTCCATAGTTGAAACACAGTGAAAAAATATATCAAAATACAAAGCAATTTCTACCATACTCTAAATAATAAAGGAAATTTTTTCACAATTTTTCGATTCATCACGTTCCTTTAAACAATATGATAATGAAAATAGGTCATAACACCTCCATGGATGTAAGATACTGTATGCATGAAGTGACGGCCATAAATTAAATAGAACAAGCTTAAATCGGGAATAGGCCTTACTTTCTATAAGGAGATTTCGCCATTGTCCAATCAGCGGCTGTCGGCATCTCTCTTCCTGCCTGATTGGCTAATGTGTTGGCCATGCAAATAATCCGCGCCCAAATATTCGCAAGGACAAACGGGCTGTAGGAGGCATTCCATACTCCTTTCCAGCATCTTGAATCGGAGGTCAAATTTCTGTACTGTGAACAAATAGTGTGTAGTTTTTCAACCGTTGGATTGTTAACTGTACACAAAACCTGATGAAAAGTCACCCATGCTTCGTCTCGACACTCCGTGCTACAGTAAACCACCTTATTGCCGCATTCGTTGCATCCAATGCGCGGACGAATCGGCCAATACTTCTGCGCTACTTTCTTTAACTCAGGATTTCGCGCAAGAACATCTTTTCCAAAGTAGTCCTCAGGTCGCATTAAACATTTGGCACAGTTTAAACAAGCAGTGACGTGTAATGAATCTAGAGTTTGAGCAAGGACGGCTGGTTTGTCCCTGAAGATGTTTTCACCTGGAGCAATATTCTCTGTCGACTCGATAGCTCTTCCATACTGCGTAAACACGACATCCACCTAAAGAAGAAGGTGTCCATTTTATTGTGTAAAACTTGATACAACTAAGTATGGTGACAGATAAAACTGAGTAAGCACTCCATACACTGAGTTCATCGATTGGTATTTTTTGAAAACATTGAATACAGTAAAATCTCTCTTAAAGAGAGAGAATAAGTTTCTACCGGGAATGCCACACTCATAAGACAATGCCTCTCCACACAGACCTCCGGTAAAACAACAATCCATAAAACATAAGGCACTTGGGGAGGTTCAATGGTACATACGAAAGGGAATCGGGCGCAAAGAATGACCTGACGATCATAAGGAATAACTAGGAGAATCAAAGAGGACAAACAGTGAAAGGGGGATTAATGGATGGAAAAGGACAAGTCAAGACAGCTGGCAACTTTTTGGTAAAATTACTCCTGTTTGGTAAAATTTCTTTGTGTTATTTTTTCTTTAGGTTCATATTTCTGCCCAGTTATTAGATGCTTTACGAGTACTCCACATTGTTTAAACATTATCCACGCTAAAAGGGACAGGGGATTTGTCTTGTAACATATATTCATTTAAATCTATGTTTACTTTGCTTCGTTTGAAAATTAAAAAAAAATCTCCAAAAAATGTTTTCCGATCTTCCTACCCTATTTTTTGGGCATGAAACGTGAAACAAACATAATGTTTTTGAGACCTAAGTAGTCCTACTCTCACCTTTGACCCTTGAGTAAGCGGACCATAAAGACGCTTGACTCGAATGTTCTGGAACAGTAAACGAATGGATTTATCTTCTCTGTCTTGTTTACTCCCGTGACGTAGCCATGACTCCGCGTGAACAGGAAGGTCAAGGGCGTTCAAAATCTGACCTATAAATAGGAAGATTTTCTGATTCATACACGGGATGAAACGTAGAATGAGAGACATGTGACACAATAAGACTCCAGCACAACCATGATCCAGTAATTTCAGACCAATCATAAATGACGCATGCGCAGAAACATCAGAAGACCATCCCGCTGATGAGATCGCTTGCATAAGTCGCATAAGCGGCCTTAATAGCAGTGTTTCACTACACATAGTGGAAAACTAACTGGAGTTAATGATTTGATTCATAGGTAAAAAGAGAAAAAATGCGACGACCAAGAACACGAAAGGATATGGCGTAAAATTATGAAAATGGTTACACATTATTACAAATAGTAGACAAAACCATATACAGGTCAAAGACATTCGGTGATAGAAACATTTGTCATTGATATATATTCAGTGTCGTACTAATGTATGCAAAAAAGAGCTTCGCTAACTTCAAGAATGGTCCTATAATTTACAACATAATAATATAACAAAATTTTACCACAAGGTCTTATTATGATAAAAACTCACTTTTAACGTTTTCCAAGGCATTATTTCGTTGCCATGGCAACATTTTATTTACAATTACACAAATAATGCGATGTCCATATATTTGAATGAATACCACATTTTTTAATGGTAATATGGTCAAGTCATTTAGCAATAGGGACCATGAGGTGGTTATTGAAACTTTTCCTAGACATAGCAGACGACAGTAATATTTGTGAAGCACCAGTTTTACCTCCTAGTTTCCAATATTTTCCAGGTCTGAAATCAGCGGGAATACATTGACATTGTTGATAAGCCTCTTTGAATTTGCCCATATCATACAGTAATGTGGCAAGTTCTCCTCGTAATGTGAAATTTGCTGTGTCATGTTGTGTTGATTCCTGTAATAATATGTAATCACGTGACATGATTTATCATCATTACTCATGACGTCATCATACACATGGCGCTAAGATTTAAAACAATAGATTGTCAAGAATTCTCTCCCATTATCCAATCTAGAGTTATTTCCCTTTATATCATTTATATAATATGTATAGAGACTATATATAGTGCTTGAAAGACGCCAAACTTTACACGAGTACTGTTTTAGTAACGCAAGAAGTACATGAAGTCATCGATGTAAAATTTATAAATTTAGAAGCAATTTCATTAATTGTCTCTGAAATTTATTGATACTTATCGCCCTTTTTACTTCTGAAGTTACCCCAATTACGAACTTTTTTTGGTGTAAAGTATATATGTTTCAAATCTGTATCAATACTCACTTTCATTTTCTCTAACGCGTGTTCATCGTTGCCAGCCTTTCTGTATTGAAGTGCGGCCCCATAAGCTTTCATGGCCTTCTGCTGATCTTGTATGCCCATTTCTAAATCTGGAAATTCAGTAATACCCCAGTTCTGCATAATCTCCCTTTCTAAAGCTTCAAGTTCATTATCACCGGGGTAAGGCTCTTGAGAACTCATCTTTACTGCATCATACGATGTATCTGATTCTTTTTGTACTTCATAAGTGGCAATGATATCCGTTTGCATTGTTTTAAGACCGTTTTTAATTTCTGGATCATCAGCGTCAATATCTAGACCGAGTCTAAATGTTGCAAGAGCATCATCGTACTTTCTCATCTTTGTTAATGCGTTTCCCCATAGTGCATACCCGGATGTGGACTTTGGGTTTATTTCTAGCACTTTCTTAGCGTCCTCTATCGTTTCTTCGTAATGTTTCATCTCGTGCCGACAGGTGGCGCGCTTTTTTAAAGCTTCATAAATCTCATCAGAGTTGTCTCCCTTGATTACAGCCGTAAGATGCTCTTCAGCCTTTTCGAAATTACCAATTTCAAACTCACACAGACCTCTCTCCAAAAAGTCACTCATCGACATTGTGCCTGCAAAGTACAAAGAAAACGACATTGTTTTGAAAAGTTTTACCACAAATATACAATCAGTTAAATTTGAGAAATATCACTTATAGGGAGGCAAGGTTACAACAGCACCTTTAAAACACTGTTTCGTTTCAGCGTAGTCTACTTGTTTCAAGTGCTAACTCTATTTCTTCTGAATCTTTTTCATGAACTTAATGCTTTCAATTGATTATCATTTTCAACTTAAAATAATAATCCCCGCTCGTGACGGTATCCTCCAAAATGTGGCCATTAGGTCATGACCCCTAGAGACGCCATGTTGATCGCAAGTCGCTGGTATCCGGTTTGTGGCGCATAGGCGAAAGTCTCGAATTATTATTGCAATTGACGATTTGAATTTAAGTCTGATCTTACCATTGTTTTCAACTAAGATGCTGGCAGAGGAAACGTGTTTAATGTATGATGATGCTTCATAGGCTATCATAACAAATTGTTTGTTTGCGGTTACCCGGAATTTTAACATTGGGCAGGTAGGTAAGGGTTTGTTGTTTTAGTTAAGAACTGTAATGGCTAAAATAATGAAAAAAAAAATCATCGATGAATCTAAAAAAATAGATTGAGTCGGGACATTTTTTCATGAGTCGGTCGCGTAACTGCAAACATATTTATTTTAAGGATGGCCTTATCGAAGTCATTTCTTTATGTTATCATTGTTGCTAACAGATGACCAATACAAATGTTTATCTAATTAGCGGATGTAATGTGAGATCAGAATGATAAAGGAATGTACATATGTATGTTATCTGTAGACTGGCCGGAGTACAACAATTAGGTTATTTGTGATACGATCTCGACAAATAACACCAAAACAATGATTCAAAATGTGGCTTTTACATTGTTTGCTCGGTGTGTAGTCGATTTGCGAGAATGTCATTTCGTGTAGGGGGTAACATGTGTTGCATATATACACAAATTTCAGCTACAGTAAAACCTCACTGAAAGACCATCTCAGTGATAAGACCACTTCGAAAATAAGAACACAATTTTCAAGTCCATTTTTTCAGTTTTTCTCTTTATTTCAACCTCAATATTACGACTACCTCAATAAGAAGACCAGTTTTCAAGGGTCCCAATGGTCAGGTCGTATTATTGAGGTTTTACTGTATATTACACATCAATCCTACATTTTCTACCGTCTGGCTGCGTTTGATCGTAAACCCTTAGATAAATGTGATTGAAACGTTTCTTAATGTTTCCACTTTGAATCGGCGAACTTACAAATACAAGTTTAACTTACGATTACCGTCGTAAAATGCCGCATTGTGTTACATGCTTTCAGATGTATCAAACGAACATCTCAAACAGATCCAAACAGTGTATATACACTCAGACAATCCTACATCATACCTAGGTATTTCTGTAATTGTGCTATAAGCCACAGAAACAACCAGGGTCATGTGATGACTATTCCAGATATAAAGGTGACCATAAGACCCCCATACGCCCCTTCTAGCCTTACATTGGGCATCTGGATAGAACGAACGATTTCCATAAGCTAGATGGATAGCTTCCCCACATACAAAATATATATAGGGCCTACCCAGCATGTACCATGTGGGACTAGGACCCGAAACGGTGAGAGACATCGAAGAAACAGTAAAATATATATAAAGCCATTAAAAACGCAACCGAAAAGTGTCTGCTTCAAAGTATGACATAAAGAAGAAATAATTCTGTATTAAGTCACTAAAATAATTTCCTTAACTTATTAAATCATGAAATATGAATTATTGGTTTATAGTTTCAAATATTTTTAACACGATGTTTTAAACATAGGTAACAGGTGGTAGCTTTTAACACCATGTACAAAATTAGGCCTAATCAAAACAGTTGCGTTTTAATGGTGTTAATTATATACAACGATACTACGGTTATTACATGGATGAATTGTATTACGGATGTATGTAGGTGTACAAATGGTTTTCTTAGATTGCCAGATGTTTGAATAAAATCTGTACTAACGCACTATGTGAACCGATCTAGCCCGGGTTCAAGATCAAGAATTGATAGTTTTGTTTATTACTTTCAATGACACGACTTTCCTACTTAATTAATGAATTAACTATGTCTTTATCAATATATTGTTCGACCAGGTACTCGGATAGAAAGTTGTTGAATAAACGAGGTTCGACTGTATTATCTTTAATCAAATTGTCATGGTGAACATGCGCCTCACGGGTTCGAACTCACCGCCCCCCCCCCCCCCGATTGCTGTTCGAGTCCTGTACCGACTGAGCTAACGAGGTAGACTTTTACTGTCCGGAATGTTGTACTACGGTAGGTATACAAGTAAAGTAAAACTTCAATTAAAGAATGCCTTGAAATTAAGACCATATCTTTGATAAGGCCGTAAAGTAAAACCTCAATAATAAGACCATCATTGGGATTCTTGAAAACTGGTCTTCTTATTGAGGTAGAATAAGAACAAAACTGTGAAAACTGATTTTGAAAATTGTATTCTTAATTTTGAAGTGGTCTTATTATTGAAGTGGTATTTAAGTGAAACTTTACTGTATATTCATTGACCAGAGTATAATCTATATAGTCTATTAAAACTCGATAAGCAGGCCACCTTACATCAAATATCGACTTTCTGTGTACCCAACGGTGGTCTTAATACTGAGATGTCACTGTATTTGCATGTTACATGGGGTCGGATGTTCGGGTGATCAGAAAATTGACCAGGTGTGCTCACCTGCTATTCTTACCGGTCTGACTTGATTGTATGTTTTTATTCTTTTCTCGATTAATTATTTAAAAAACCTGTTAAATGCTTGCGATGCGAAAATCTAGATTCTATTCAAGCGATACAATGTAACATTAGAAATTGCGGTATGTTTCAAATCTTCTGTGAGCAGATGCTTTTCATAAGTCATTTGCTGCATCATTGTGTTAATAAACGGAAGCGAAATATTTACAGATATCGTGAGAAAAGATAAACAAACCTTGTCAGTTATGAAGCAACTTTCTCCGATAATTTGGATATAACTATCACAATTTGTTAAGTTACAATATCCTTACACGTGACCTTAAGACTTCTTCCAAAATATTTCACTTTTGTTCTGTCTAACATTTACTACAATAATGCCAAAACATCACCGACTGTACCAAATCTGATAAGCACAGCCGCCGACCAGGTGAGGCGCTCGACAGGGAAATTATGATCAGTTATCACACCGCATAAAATGTTCTCATTATACCACACATTGCCTTGGCATTGATAACAACTGTTCTGCGATGTTATAAATACCATATTACCTTCAAGTGTACGCATTAGATCTACGAAAAATCTACATAACAACCGATTTTCATGTCATGTTTTATCATAGCTGGAAGTAATGTTGCAACAAATAAACAGAATCATGCAAACGCTCTATTTACCTATTAGTGGTTGCCATTGGTTACAGATATCCGCATATTATATTGATAAATAGGTAAGAAGGTTCACACAATATATAAGACATATACTGTACTGGTTGTGTTAACCGCAAGGTAATCTAGGTTTGTGTAATAGCTAGTATGGTGGGTGTAAATAGAATGGCTGCATGGTATCACGCGCTTACTTTGCTTTTGATAGATTCATAAAAACTAGATTCTTTATTGTAGGTAACTTGATATAATAATTCTTAGAATTTAATTCTGATTAAAATTTACGTAAGATAATATATAAACGTGGAACTATTCATACCCAACGTTCGTGTCACTGCGGTCCGACCAACTTCCTATAGAATTATACTCGAAGGAAAATATTTTTAAACCGCGATAAATCAAAATCTGCCAAAGGTATCTTTTGTGTGCAAACATGTTAGAGATCAAACCTTCTGCTTTATGATGGTGTAAATACTATGTTTCTGTGATTTCTACATCACTGTCCTTTTTTGAGTTTTTTAAGATCCCCTTTTTTGCATTGAAATAAGAAGGGTCTTAAACAATATCTCTGAATTTAAATACTTTCCAATCGAGGTAGATACTGTGTGCAGAGATATATAAGAGTTCAAAATATGTACTTTCGAACGCATTTTTTCGATTTAATGTGGGTGCTCTTTTATGCTGTCCTTTTTAACGATTTTTTTCCTATAATTTCGAATACATTATATATCGAGGTAATCGCGTGATCGGTATCCAACAACGCACGCGCAGCATGACATCTGATTAAAGTGATCAAGCCGGATGCAGCGGTTATACAAGGTGTTAATTAACAATCAGTGCTCTATATAGGGAAGAATTTGGGGGAAATGTGACATTTTATAGAATAGCCTTGAAAAAAAATATTGGTGTGGTTAATTATAGATTGACTTTTTAATCTGCAAAGGTGTAAACTTCAAAACAGTATAACACGATTACAATAAATATATTTTCTTATAAAGTTATTGTTTAACTTTATATTTAAAAATCAAAATATGATATTAATATTGTAATACAGATGTTACAATTATTTAGACAAATAGCCTGCATACACGGACAACACGGTGACATTATAAAGAAATAAATAGTTCTTATTCTCAAACATAATTTCCTAAACTTAATTATGAAATATAAATGCTAGGTTCATTGATTGATTTCTTTTTGATGAATGATTTACACATTTGTAACAATGAAACGCGTTTAAAACTTATATATTCCGAATTCTTAAACATTTTCCATTCTTTCTTGTTCTATTTTGTTTCATTCCGCTCTTTTCTATCGCTTCGTTCAGTTTTGCACCTTTCGGCTCTTCCCTACACTGTTCTGTCATGCTCTGCATTATATTCTCACCCGCTCAATTACTTTATATTCTAATATTTTATACAGTAAAAACGCACATTTACAGATCATCTCGATATTATTTCCACCTCATCAATGAGCCAACATTTTCATGATTTTTTTTAAAACTCGATAATCAGCCCACCTCGCAACTACAAGAGAGAATAAGTTGCTTCAGAGAACGACATATACATAAGACAATGCCTCCCCACACAGACCTCCGGGAAAACAACAATCCACAAAACATCAGGCATTTGAGGAGGTGCAAGGTCAAATACGTAAGGTAACAACTGGGGCAATGGCCTGCTTAATACGATTAAATTTATTAGTTTCAACACATTTGATATTTAGGTGGCCAATTTGATCGACGAAATTAAAGTATTTGAAAATGAAGTGATCGTTACAATAAAATTGTGTTAATTAATCATTTTGTAAAACTATTTGCCATCAGAATATCAAAATTTCAAACGGAACTAATCAAAACAAAACCTGGAATTATTCTGCACATTCTTCCAATCTGCTTCGCAGTGATCTCCCTTTACATGCTAAGGAAGACAGGTTGTATTAGGGGTTGTAGAGGTTGTCTCCCTTAATTATTAAATACATTCAAACTGGACTCGATTAATAAAGTTGATATCGTCGAAAACTACCATATATAATACAATGGACTGAATAACGATTCATACTAATGCTTTGAATATAAATGTGTACTTAAAGATCACCATTTTCTAGAAAAATTGCAATCTGGTGACATTTTCACAAGCAATATGATAAAATCTATTGCGTTTTATGTTCAGAAGACATATATCCAAAATTGAATACAAAATCTCAACAGTTGAATGTTGCAATCTTAATGTTTTTATTTTTTTCTATTTTTGATTATCATGTGCACACAACGGCGTGTTGAGTGCCTGTCAACCAATGAAAATATAGGTGTCTAATGAAAGTGAACTTATTGCTAGTCTCCCCTTGAGCGTCACATAAGTCAGTCGAGATTGTTATTGAAATATTAATTACTACTGCATGATATAAGTTTAGGATTGTGCATGTATGTGACACGGTCCGCTAATCTACATCATTATCGGAAGTCGTGTTTACACGAGTTATCTTAAACGGTACATAGATATATATATATATATATATATTTGTGAGTATATATACTGTCTTATTTAGAAGTTGGACTACATTTCAACTTTACTATAAAAGGATTTGTGTTTTTCTCTGTCCTCGCGGTGTGTGCGTCATATTTGTCTTAGTATCGAGTTGCGTTAAAAATAGACATTACAAATCGTATGCTATGATACTTTATATGGTGCTAGCTTGGTCGCTTTGTTCAAACATATCGAGCCGTTTACTGAGCTATAACTTGATGCTTAAAGTATAACTTATACAAAATTGTTCAACTGATTGTGCTAGATTTTGAACGGTGTTAACAGACTGTGCGTCATTTTACGCTTTTTTGTTGACTTAAATATCTGGCTTCAAAATACAAAGTTTAGTCAGAGCGTAAACGTAAAACAGAATGGAAGAGACAGATGAGAAGCGGCCCCTTTTAGGGCCCCATTCTTCGGTAAACGTCGGAAAAGAACCTTACACCGGAAGTGGAACTCATGAAGTGTAAGTTAATTTCCTTCAAATATTCTTTTCCTGAGGTGTTTATTTTCTTATATTCGTTATATGGTATTACATGTATATACCCAATTCGATTATAAAGCTTTCATTAACGATTTATCCATTATATTGAGTATAGGGTGGGGAGGTTGTTCAACTCATATTTTCAACTATGAACGGATGAATAGGTTGTATACAACACCCCTATCATCGATATTTAGGTTAACACGATAACGAAAAAAATAGCTAATTTGGGTTATATATATATATACTATAATATTATAATAATATATATTTTAAAATACACGTATTTCGGACAATATTAACGGTAATTATTTGTATCTTCCGTTCATTTTACAGTGTGTAATATTTAATGAATACAACCAATTACATAGTTATATTGTTGTTCTTATATATATATTACAATGTACTGTTGAAAAAGGCTAAACACACCAATAAATCCCGTGTGATTTCACGGCAGGAATTTCAAAAAAATCATGTAGAAATCATTTTAAACTTGCATAACCATGATCTAGATCTGACTTGTTTTTGTGAATATTTGCGTTTATTTATCGTCGTCACCGGTGTCGCGTATGGGCGACGCCTCCGGAAGAATGTAAGTCATAAAAGAGTTTTGGGGAATAGTGCGGTATATGATAGCTAGATGCCCCAGTTCCAAGCTTCTTTTACGAGTCCGATGTAAAGTATCGTACTCGGAACGTCGGTTTTTCAAAGTCTCACTGACTAAAAGAGTGTTAGTTCTGTTAGTGGTGCAGCGGGAGATCGAACCTACGATCCATGGATAACTAGTCCAGCGCGTTACCACTGGACCACGGACCTTCTACATGACTTGTTTTGTTTTATTACTACCAATATAAAATTCATAATCATCGCACCATTGTACTAACTTGTACGAATCATTTTGTACTACACGACGATATCATAACCTTTACCTTATTGTATTTGAACTTGTTATCGTACGTAAGTTATCATGTACAATGTACATAACTTCAAGTTTAACCAAGTGATGTAAGTGTACTTTTAAATCCCACTCAACCCATTGTATTATGGTAATATTTGCGTGGCTCAGCCTTGAACACCAAGGTGTACAGTTTGTATTTTGTTCAGAAAACACCATGCTTTACCTTATGCACAAATAACTCTCTAAGTTGAACTACCAATTATCCAAACCGTGCTGTGCAATCAACTGTATGAAATGTTTAGTTCGTTCGAGTGCAGACTTTATTTCTGTCTGAATAACAAATGACTACATTTACAGACCATGGGGAATATCGCCGATGTTCACAGGTCTTTAGTTCAATGTACTGATGAGTTTCAAATTCAATTCGCTCAGCACAATGTAAATAACATGTTTGAAGTATGTTTAATTTCCAATATACCCTCGCTGTATTTACATATAAGTTTGCACTTTAAAGCGAATGTATATTTTTACACACGAAATGAGTCTCGCTCTAGTTGAGTCATTACTTGTTGTATACTCAGTCAATTTAAAACGCACTGTGTGTTTTTTCTCGCAAATAATATTCAGAAATTATCGACAAAATGTACGAGTGAGCTCCCCTGTTCATTCGACCTTACTAAGCCAATACATGTATATGTATTTGGGTTGTTTCCCTTTAGTCGACAAAATCTGATCGACGTCAAATTATCACGAATCCGACCAATACCACAGCCCCAGTATATTAGCAGTCGATCTGATCACGCTCACAGCAATCCATCCCCACCAGTATCCTCTATTTCAACCGTCTATATCCACGTCCATGACGATCACGTGGTCTAAGTCGGAAATACATTCGTTGTCTGACCTGTACTCAGTTATGTAAAAAGCACATGTTTATTGTTCATAATTATACTTACGAACAGGATACAAAATAGTATTTTACACAATATGACTTTCTGCTTACGCAACGTCAACGCTAAGTTGCATTACATTGTATGTATTTGATTCAAATAACGCAATCAAAAAGCAGTGACAACGACGATCAATAACTTGAATATCGCATGTCTATAAGTGTGCGGTTATAATTGTACCGAATGGATAAATTTCAGTGATTAAATTTAACGCAAAAAACATTAAAAATGTACATGAGTTGAGCATTTAATAGGCTGATAACAAACGTATAACTATCGACATATTGCCAGATACAAATCACATCAGCCACCCCCGATAAATGCGTAGTCTGTGTATTTTAGTCGGGTGTCGCGCAATTTCCCCCAAATTTTTTAGTTATAACATAGCCAGTATTTCTGGAGTTTATTAACAACTCATATTAACTTGTCTTTGCGCATGCAGCTGACAACTTCCGAGGCGGAACACGAATGACCGTAGCCAAATGTTACGGAATTACTTGACCTGTCCATCCCGGGAATCGTTCTCGGGCCTCCCGTGTGACCATCTAGTGCTCTTACCACTGAGCTAACCGGACAGGCTAGTAGGACTACATTATGTGCATGGCAATGGTATACTATTTGATGACTAGTCTTTCTTTTTCAAGAAGCTTTCCATTTAAATTGCCTTCTTTCAGTTGTTAAACGTGGAGAAATATTTTCTGTTTGGTTTCTTGAAAAACATGTACATTTGTATTTAAAAGTTAGTCGACACTGATTCAACATTTGAGTAGATTTCAACTATAACATGTATAACATGGTGCTTAAATATTTTGAATCATACATATAACAGAAAGGGTTTCAAATTTATTTAATTTGCACATTTGTTCGTAATCACGTTATAAAAAATGTTTTTGTCATTTTAGCAGGATACGTACAATATAATCATTTCAATTTAATAACCACTAATTCATTACCACAATTTAGCTGACACAATACCATGTTTTACATAAGTGCCCGAATTTTCTGTCTACGTCGTCGAAAGTGTTATTAATGATTTTATTCAAACGCGGTTGATTTAACAGAAATTATACATTTGTTTACCACACAAATATAAGGTCAAAATGTAAGTATGTGTAACACCAAAACTGTTAATGGATGAGTTAAACTTTGAGTTTATACTAAATAATAACCCCAGGAACGACAACTCATGCTTTGTGGTTTATATGCAAGACAGTACGATTTACCTCCCGTGTACGAGTATACCCTTCTCTTCAGTTATTTTTCATGTAATGTAATTTATTCTCGTTTGAAGGTTGAGACATTCAAATGTTTTTCAATTCGTGAGAATTTGATACTTAATCCGATGCACTTCGGCTGTTTCCGTAAAACCGGAAAATGGCGAAGTGCTCGCACATCGGAGCTCTGTCCTTTCTCACACACATTGTCATACATCTGACAGTAGAGAATTCTGGAGAGAACCTTGCATTTAAGTACAGTGAAGTATTTATTTTTATAGTGTCACCCCTATTTAAAGGGCCAACCATTTCTGACTTTCAGACACTTTCTGAGCACATTTACTTCCCGATTCCTATCCTTTAATGCCAGGCACCACGCAGGTAGGCGCACAGTAACCATTATTGAACAAGCCGGCGGCTCACCGACCGGCCATATCAGAACGGACCCCTACCGGGATTCGAACCTTCGATCTCCCACTCCTAAAGTGAATGCCTTAACCACTCGACCACGGGAGACGGTAAAAAAGAAGCAGGTAGAAATGTTTTGCTTTTATCCCTCGACGTTTTATAACGTACATGTACCATTAATTAAACACTGACTTTCTCAATTACTCGTGACTCATTATTTAATGCTTTTATCTCAAGCGTTTAATGATAAGCACGATTAAACACATTTCGCTAGTTTCTAGTCCAAATCTAAATATATTCATTTATCGCTTTTCATTTATAAGTCAATTACTATAAATAAACCATCATTCTAACTATGATAACCTTAACTGGTCATGAAATAGGCTTGTTATCAATTTAACCTAGTCACTTAACGGGTCATCCATTCATTCTAATGTTGAGGCCAAACCGACTGAGTGTAAAAAGAGGCACAGCAGTCGACTTATAGGATGGTCGACTTCTCATCCGAAGACTAGATGTTGAATCACGCCTTTAGTTAGGACAAACCTCGACATTTTCGCCTTACTTTACATTCAGTGGGTCGCCGTGGCTGAATTGTTATGGTGACTGGTTTCAAATCACTTTCCTTCCCGGGGATATATTATTTCCATGTGTGGAAGCTATGCAGCTGGCTTAGGGAAGGTCGATAGTTCTAACTATCCAAATAGCTGCAAAAGTCATTATATTACTTCGGCTGTTTATGTGAGTTAAAGTCAATTACCACAATCATCACATAAAAATTATTACGGAGGAGTATGGAACGCCGACACTGACTTTCGTAGTCATGAAAATCTGTTATTATGTTTGTTTTTAATACATCTTTACATGTTGTGCAACCATATTTTTATGGTTATGTCCGTAAATCGTTATATGTTGTGCTTTTGAACTTCTATTTTGACATTTTTATTGTATTATGTAGATTCACATTTCATTTTATACAAAAGGCAGTGCCTACGTTCCATAGAATAGCATGAGCACCATTCCAACGTCTTTAATGTTTTTCTCGAGTTACCACTGTTGATTTGTGTATTACAGTCGTACCTCGTGTATTCGAATAATACATTGTTTCGAATAACCCATTTCAATCAGTGTAGAAGAATATATATAGGGACCTGATATTTATTTCGGATGATACCTTGTATTCGGATAAAAGGTTGTCGAATAAACGAGGTCCGACTGTATATAATCATTTTTACTATTATGACCATATTTGGAAAACGGACTGAGTAATAACTAAATATACACATTTGTGCAATACTTGGCGCTGTTATCAGACTCGTTCGCATTCTTATCTACAAAGTAAGTTGTGACATCGTGTCCCACATACATGACAATCGAGTCTTCATACGAAAATCAGCCACAAAGGATTGGCTTAAAGTTAATAATGCGGTTATCTAACATTAAGCACTGAACTGGGTGCGTAACTACATTATCATACTGCTGCTACACATATAAATGTTGCCAATAAATGTAAATTGTTTACCTTACTCTAAACCGTTACATAGAATTCATAGTGGACTCAATTTTTTATCAACCTCCTCACAGCGATTATCTCCCTTAGCGGAACATAAATTACTGTCTGCGCGAATGTCACGTGATGATAGAAAAAATTGAATACACTGACGTCTCTCCAACAAGAACAATGCCAACATGCAATGTATAAACTCAGAAGATAAAATAACTCAAACGTCAGAATACTTCACAAAGTTTGTCGTGTATGATGTCTGAGGTCTCTGACCTTGGACAAGTGAGACCACGGTGTATGAGATGTATTAAGTCAAGCAACACAAAGCGGGAGACGTATTGGTCGAGGTGGTAGAGCGTCTGACTCCTGGTCCGAAGGTCGCGAGTTCATGTCTCGCGATGAGCGGGGTTTGATCACGAATTTTAATCCCCGAATAAATTTGGCGCGAGTACTGGTTGGTTACCAGCAAGCAGTCATCGAGAGTGATTAAAAAGTTGTAAGAACTTGTTTCACAATCGATGTAAAGTGAATAAGTTTAAAATAAAAAGTAGACGACTCCATAATGTAATTAAGGACGATGATAAAAACACCAAACAAAGCACAAATAGTACACGTTTTACCAGGGTTAACAGCAAAATATGTATACTTCAACTTTGAACTAAGAGGAAATAGCATGTGTACCCCTTGTGCATCTCCGTTCTTGGTCAAATCCAAGACTTATCGTCGTCCCGTATCATCAATCATATGTGCCTAACCTTCAGTCCTTTGATTTTGTTTCTTCTATCATGGTCTGTAAAATACTTGGCTAAAATGTTAATGGGTTGAATATCCATGATGTCGGATTAGCCGTGGCATCAAATAGCCACAGTAATATCTGCAGTGGATGCTCACCACATTAGCCGTGGCATCAAATAGCCATAGTAATATCTGCAGTGGATGCTCACCACATTAGCCGTGGCATCAAATAGCCACAGTAATATCTGCAGTGGATGCTCACCACATTAGCCGTGGCATCAAATAGCCATAGTAATATCTGCAGTGGATGCTCACCACATTAGCCGTGGCATCAAATAGCCACAGTAATATCTGCAGTGGATGCTCACCACATTAGCCGTGGCATCAAATAGCCACAGTAATATCTGCAGTGGATGCTCACCACATTAGCCGTGGCATCAAATAGCCATAGTAATATCTGCAGTGGATGCTCACCACATTAGCCGTGGCATCAAATAGCCATAGTAATATCTGCAGTGGATGCTCACCACATTAGCCGTGGCATCAAATAGCCATAGTAATATCTGCAGTGGATGCTCACCACATTAGCCGTGGCATCAAATAGCCACAGTAATATCTGCAGTGGATGCTCACCACATTAGCCGTGGCATCAAATAGCCACAGTAATATCTGCAGTGGATGCTCACCACATTAGCCGTGGCATCAAATAGCCACAGTAATATCTGCAGTGGATGCTCACCACATTAGCCGTGGCATCAAATAGCCATAGTAATATCTGCAGTGGATGCTCACGACATTAGGCGTGACAACGAATCGTAACTCACAGGCTTATCGACAACGGCCTCTTAATATCCGTTGTAGATAGAAAGTGACGTAGTCTGTGACTAGTCACTGTGTTCGTCTTAAAATAGCTATGATACTCTGAAGTGGAATCTGACTCATACAGCGAGACTGGGAGCGGCGCTGTACTGTAATATAAACGATAATGCAACGTTTTCGGGACGATATTCATTCAACGCACATCCCCGAATAACGAAACAAAGTTAAGGCTTGATGTATTGACCATAAATTCACAATCCACTCGTCCTCTTATCAAACGTTGTGTTTACTTTAGTAGGTCGGTGCTAAGACTCGCGTTAGGGCAAATCATTGTATCAGTTTAGATGTATAGAGAGCAAAATATTTTAAAGCAATCTCATGGACCAAGTGACGAAATATCTCTGAATACTTGGGTCATTTTCGACTGAAATATAAGCACGCTCTGTTTACCTCTAGTGCCAGAAAGTGATAATCATTGTTGGATTAAACAGTGAGGTTTCAGAGCGACATATAAACGAATGTTAAATATAAATTATCATTTATTTTACTTATATAACTATACAACTCATTTGGATTACGTTGAATGTTCAATTAGTCTGACACAAAAGTTAAGTAACACTTAAGAAGTGATGTCTACCAAAGCTGAATTGGAAGTTAAGATCAACGGTGTCGCTCAAAAGTAAGTGAAATGTTGTTGTTGATTGAATTTACATGTATGTTGCATTCTGTTATGGATTTTGCCTCGTCTGCAGTCGGTCGTAGTCTCCAATTTCCATGATCTACATAGAAAGGCCATGTAAATCATTCAAAGGGTTAGCATGTCGCCATCAAGCATCGTTGCGTTCAGTTTACCGCGGCTACATAAATTACAGATCGCTGTACTGTAAGTTTTGTCAGTATACCGGTCGTTATGCTCCGTAGGCCGGTCATTGGGCCAGTATACCGATCATTGTGCTAGTATGCCGGTCATTGTGCCAGTATGCCGGTCATTATACTCTGTATACCGGTCTTTGAGCCAGTATGCCGGTCATTGTGTCAGTATGCCGGTCATTGTGCCATATCCCGGTCATTTTGCCAGTAGACCGGTCATTATGCTCAGTATACCGGTCAGTGTGCCAGTAGACCTGTCATTATGCTCAGTAGTCCAGTCATTGTGTCAGTATGCCGGTCATTGTGTCATTATACCGGTCTTTGTGTCAGTAAACCAGTTATTGTGCCAGTAGATCTGTCATTGTGCCAGAAGACCGGTCATTGTGCTCCGTATACCAGTCATAGTGTCAGTATACCGGTCATTGTGCCAGTAGGTCGGTCATTGTACCAGTAGACCGGTCATTGTACCAGTAGACCGGTCATAGTGCTCAGTAGACCGGTCATTGTGTCCGTAGACTGTCATTGTGTCAGTAGACCGGTCATTGAACCAGTAGACCGGTCATTGTGCCAGTATACCGGTCATTGTGCAAGTAGACCGATCATAGTACCAGTAGACCGATCATAGTGCTCAGTAGACCGGTCATTGTGTCAGTAGACTGGTCATTTTGCCAGTAGACCGGTCATTGGACCAGTAGACCGGTCATTGTACACGTAGACCGGTAATTGTGCTCAGTAGACCGGTCATTGTGTCAGTAGAATGGTCATTGTGTCAGTATCCCGGTCATTGGACCAGTAGACCGGTCATTGTGCCAGTAGACCGGTCATTGTGTCAGTAGACTGGTCATTGTGCCAGTAGACCGGCCATTAGACTCAGAATACCGGTCATTGTGACAGTAGACCGGTTATGTGTCAGTAGACTGGTCATTGTGCCAGTAGACCGGTAATTGTGCCAGTAGACCGGTCATTGTGCCAGTAGACCGGTCATTGTGCCAGTAGACCGGTCATTGTGTCAGTAGACTGGTCATTGTGCCAGTAGACCGGTCATTGTGCCAGTAGACCGGTCATTGTGCCAATAGACTGGTCATTGTGCCAGTAGACCGGTCATTGTGTCAGTAGACTGGTCATTGTGCCAGTAGACCGGCCATTAGACTCAGAATACCGGTCATTGTGACAGTAGACCGGTCGTTTTGCTCAGTATACTGGTCATTGTGCAATGGTTATCTTTTATCAAAATTATTGAGTTCATAAGCAGTGTTTATGAAAGTTTTTTCTCTTTTGAGCTTATTTCAGTTACGATTTGATTATACACTCTAGTTTTTATTTCAAGAAAACACACAAAAACATGGAATTTTTTCGGACGTATAGGATAAAGTTGCGCTTTTGGAAAATTTAGATTTTCTTTCAATTTTAATAACAATTAATTCTTGAGTCGTGATTGTCATATGAACTTCAAAACTTTTTTTTAAGCGTACTTTATGTGATATTAATGTTTATCACCGCAAGTTTAGTAGTAAACAAGGACATTATAGTCTTTTTATTTAAATGGACAACTATTATCATCTAAAAGAGGAAATTTATCAAATTAAGGAAATAAAACAAATTATACAGCATCTGATTTGTCCGTCGTGTATTTATGAAAGATACCAGTTTGTAGTACAGTATGACTCTTTACTTGGACAGTCATAATAAATCTTGCTACAATCGAAAGTAAAAGCATTGGAAATGACTAAAAGCCTTTGTATATTTTTCTTACAATTACACTTATCAAAAGCATTTTTTTTTTATTTCTGTGAGGTGTTATGTAATTGGCTTGATTTCAATGAATTGGCTGTATTTTGCGCTGAAAATTAGTAGAACCATTAAGGGCATATTGAACTTTCCGTGTCTCAAACTTCTATTGGATGCATTCATATTTAATTGCAATATCCTAAATATGGCGTCGGTGTAGTTATCATTTTTGTAAAGTGTAGATAAGATATTGTACCAGTGACCGAGTGGTTACTGTTGCAAGTCATAATCACACCCCGAATGTGAAAATCTATCTAGGTAGCTGCTGGCTAACAGAAAGTCTGTGGTTGTACTAAGATGTCCGCCTATGCCTAAAATAATGCTAGAATGTTATAGGGGTAAATAATTAGCCTTAAGTCTACCCAGTTGTGTTATCTAAAAACTTATAGTAAAATCGGTCAAGATTGCAAATTGGCAAATTAAGACCATAAATCTCTCCTAAGACATAACTGTATCGGTTTATATACAGACATTACACTGATATCACCACTTATATCGATTCACTTGGAACGTAGACGTACACAATGATAAATGCCTGACCTTAACATTATATAAAGATAACGATGGTATACATTTTGACATCAAATATGCACTTGCTTTGCCGATTGGGTGCTACATTATGAACTCGGTTGTATAACATGTTCCCCGTTTGACGTCTCGTTTGAAGAATTGCATTAGTGATGCAATATCGAACTCCAAACATAATCGATAATCGAATTGAATTGGTTTACAATCGGAAAGTAATCGAAAGTGTTCGATTTACCGTGAATCGGAAAGTATGATTCAAATTCGCTGTTTATTTCATTACCGTGTTTGCCTAAATATCGATAATAGGGGTGTTTTATACGAGTTAAAATGATATCACATGATTTAAACAACCTTCCCATCACATACGCAATATAATGGATAAATCGATAATGAAAGCCTTATCGAATTGGGTTTATAATCGAAAATGTTTTTATTTTCCTAGTATCTACACTAATAAATGATACCATAACTTGTATGCAGTACAATAATTGTCATAATCATATAAAACAATGTAAACAACTTTCAGAATAATTCTATCAATGATTTGAATTTTGTTAAGCACTTAAATCTAAAGCAAATACTTTGGAACTATTAAAAAGCAATTAACTTGCAAACAATTGCACATTCCTTGGGACAAATAGTTCAAAACCACGATACGCCGAATGTATCGAAAGGTATATCGAGTCAAGATCTTTAACATCGATTGTCACCGACGTGACGATTATTCGATTCGACTCGATAATCGTTGCATCACTGGGTTGTATTGTATATAATATCCAAACTGTCCGATAAGGTTTTTTTCTGGGCCCCATAAGGAAATACTAGTGCGAGGGGTGTCGCATAATTACTTAAACTTTTACCATATGAATTTCTTACACAATAAGGCAATGTTCATTAAATACTATGTCAGAAAAAGACAGCCCACGATTTTGTGGGTGGAAGTTGGGGGAGAGAGAAATGGGAAGTGTGACGGTTGAGTAGTTGAGAAAGGAGACGTAAGCAAAACAAGAAGGGGTCACATTCTCACAACAGGGTCTCTCAACACACTGATCCCTTGGGCAAGAATAAAATAAAAAATAGAGAGGAATCCACTGTATCGTGTAACGAACATGATATTGCATAATAATATTCATATGTGCCACATATTGAACTCACGATGTTTGTTCAGGAATGTAGATAACCCAATACCATATTTAGACTTCAATGCATGAGTCAATATCAGTGAAGTACACAAAGCGAATGGAAGTATGGAACGCCATTTCCTCAATATCTGAAATAATGTTCAATTCAATGTCATCAAGTCGCGTGTTACATGGATTCGTGGAGATTTTTAGATACAAAAGAGCTCCAAAAATACTCTGAATTCTCCTTTAACCTTTATGCTATAAAAGCATTATTTCGGACAAAGACCTCAATACCGTATAGCAGTTTTTCAAAATCTCGCGCTCCGGTTTCGTTTATCGCCTGCCGCGAGACTAAGCGAGACTTCGTTCATTGGTCTATATAAACACAAGTTTATTTCAAGTTTATGATGTCATGCAGTAGATAAGAGAATTGTATAAAAGCTATAAATAATGCTTGAAATTTTAGGTCAGAACAGCCGACACGGGACGCCATTTTGCGTTTTCGATCTTGAAATCTTATGCTAATTTTTGGAAACTTTATATTTAATGACACACGTTATAACTCAACAACTACAAATTTATATTTAATTATCCGACTACGTGCAAAAGTAAAAAAAGGCAATATATAACATAGACTTCGAAAACATATTCAAAATTATGCGAATTTTTACGAACGCTGACATTCAATGGCGAGAATTACTATTAAAATGACGTCACTTCCCACAAAGTTAAGTTTAAAGTCAGTTTTTCCGGTATATGTGTGCCGTATTCGTTTGATTATCAAATCTAACCATTTTTTAACGACTTTTATCTGGGTGTTTTTCAGAGAAGACAAACAAGATGAAAAGAAAGAAGAAAAGAAGTCTGCAACTTTTGGCCAACTGGTAATGAATCATTTTTTAAATAATTTAATAAAGCTGCAATACGAACGCGTATACATTTGAATTTCCAAGCACGAAGTGTATTAGTCCAAAAAATTAGACTACCATTCTAGATCCTTCACGTTTATCTTCATTTTGTTTTTATATCTTTCATATTTTACCTTCACTGTCAAGCATGGAGTCTTAAAGCATCTCATCAAAAACGCGTAGCAATGTCCGCATTTAACAGAAAACGTAAAATGTAAAATATCATCAAAAATGAAGGTAAAACGTGAAGAATACAAATGCTTTGAGGTATATGGCATTGTTGCAATTATTGCTTATCATTTTTTTGTAATGTCATGCTAATATGTAATAGATATAAGGCGAAAACTTTACCTTACATGTCGGTTTCTTACATATTTGACAGTTAGATGCTTATATTCTCCTTAGTTGTTGTTTATGATCGACCAGGCCATTCCTTGCGCCCCTGTACCCTTGCGTATAAACCCTTGCACCTCCTCAATGCCTAATGTTTTATGGGATGTTGTTTTCCCGGACGTCTGTGTGGGGAGGCACTGTCTCGTGTATGTAGCATTCCATGTAGCAACTTATATTCTCTTTTAAATTCTACTTAAATTATCGCCCGATACAGGCCATCCAATGTGTATGGCTCTGTAGTAATACCGGACTGTATCACCAATACGGTAAAGTGAGAACAAATACATGTAATTTAACTTAATTTGAAATTGATGGCAGGCAAATCCAGCAGTATTTAACTAAAGTATATAAACATTAAGCTATTAAAATTTGTCTGAGGCGCAAATTCAGTATTTGACGTAGTGGGTAGTTAACATCTACAGTCGGACCTCGTTCATTGGAATTCATCGGGACTGTAATTTTTGTTTCGAATAATACATATTTTCCAATAGCCCATTTCATTTGGACATGCCTAAGAAGATACATCGGGACATGATCTTTATTTCTGATGATAGCAAGTATTTGTATAGAGGGGTGTCGAATAAACCGACTGTATTACATACACGTTTATTCTTATTTCAGTTCCGCACAGCAGATTGCCTGGATGTGTTTTTCATGATAATTGGTTCCTTGGCAGCCATTGTCCATGGCTCCGGCTGGCCTGTGTTGTTCATTTTCTTTGGTGATATGACAGACGGCTTCATAAATGGTAAGCCCATCTCTTTTAGCGCAGCCGTATTAACATGTTTTTTTCTATTTGCATATCAGTGTTGTGTAAAACAATCAAATCTTACGTTAACCACCAAGGCAATTTCTCTTCAACAGAACATCGTTTGTAATCTCGACGCGGATTGGATAACCTTTCGATAAAGGGTAGGCTACGTTGCCTTACCGAAATCCACTGAATTTCGGTGAATGTACCGAAATTCATTTTGGATCTGGAGTGACCAGCAGTCGTAACATCTCAGCATTATTTATGTTGCACAACAAATCTTAACCTTCAAATTGCGTCGACCATCTTTTTTCAAGATATTTTTTATTTACAATTCTTCTGATTTTTGCAGTATTACGCATGTAGTGTCCTTTTCAAAACTATATTTTCAAATTACGCAAATTAAAGTCTGGTTTCTCTCCATCGTTATATTTTAAAACTATGCACGAGAAACAATGTGTTTGGACGGGTAATACTTCTTTCGTCAGTGAGAAACGTGCTTTCAAACACAAGAGATTGTCAAGAGTTGGATACAAAGGGAGAAAACTCTAGAAGGAATAAAGGGAGAAAACTCTAGAAGGAATAAAGGGAGAGAACTCTAAAGGTTTGTTTTAAGATATGTGTGTGAAAAGCTAGCAAATAACCTTAACAATTGTATGCATTATTTCTCTATTATTTTCAGTGAATGTTTCTGCAATTACGGCCAATGACAGTCAACAGATTATGGACGATTTTAATGAGAAAATGACAAACAATTCTTTGATGTATGTTTATATAGGATCAGCTGTATTAGTGGCTTCATACATTCAAGTAAGTATGAAATTAATAATGAAGATAAAGCATTTTATGCCCCCACTCTAAAAGGGGGGTGCATATAGATTTGTCTAGACTCACGAAACTTAAAAGGAATGTTCACCAGCATGTGCAGTTGTGCACCTGGGGTTTCATGTTGGGCTCCACCCAGTAAGTGCAAAGTTATGGCCCTTGACTTATCACCATAATCTGTAAAGTTGTAATTTTGATACACATTCAAAAACTATGAGCAGAATAATAGCATTTGCTTCTTTGACAAAGGCTGGAAGTGGGGGCATCTGTATCCTATGGACACATTTCTAGTTTATAGAAACTTCCTCCACGAAACTTTGTCTACCTCGGAACACTTTCTCAATGGAAATAGCCATCTTCAAATATATACTGATCAAAGGAACTATCACGCTATTCTATATTTTTCGATTCTTCACTTCATTATGACCACAGGAGGTTGTCACAAGTTCTCTCCATGTATCCCTTCTAGATATATACATACATGTACAAGGATAAAGGCAGAGAAGTATAAAAAGGTTAAAAGGAGAGAACTCATAACAATCTCCTGTAGTTTACAATGTCATGATTTTATACAAAAAGTGAAGTTGTGAACCGTGGAAACGTGCATTAAATTCTTTCATTCTGACTATTTTGATATATTTTTCCCCTACTCAGAAAGAAAATTCCCGTTCAGTAAAATTATTTTAAATTTTAGCCTTATAAATACCAAAATTTGGTGATTCATTATGCAAATTTCCCCTATCAAAAGGACCCGCCATACTTCCCCCCAAAAACTGAAAAAAATGGCTGTTTAAAAAATGATAGATGATAGAATTTCTTTCTTAAATCGATTTTAGGTTGGTTGCTGGTCGGCAGCTTGTGAACGTCAAGTACACAGAATTAGGAAACAATTCTTCCGAGCCATTGTGAGACAAGAAATTGGTTGGTTTGATGTACATCAAAGTGGAGAACTGACTACCCGTCTTGCAGAGTAATAATACCTTACACGATTGGCTGAAAAGTTTTTTAAGCAAACAGATATTTTTGGTATATCATAAATGACAGGTCTTGTTTATTTTTAGATTGGGGTATTCAATTTAATTCAGACAGTTTCAGCAAAATTCGAACAGTTTCAACCAAACTCGGACAGTTTCAGAAAAACTCGGACAGTTTCAGCCAAACTACAACAGTTTCAGTCAAATTCAGACAGTTTCAGTCAAATTCAGACAGTTTCAGTCAAATTCAGACAGTTTCAGTCAAATTCAGACAGTTTCAGTCAAACGTAGACAGTTTCAATCATTTGTTTAGTCATACATCAAAGACGTATTATAACACCTGTAAAAGGATCCGTTATTTTCACGGCTCAAGTGAGTTAATCACGGATATACTCTGCCGATACAGTCCGGTACAGAACCACTGAAAAGCAAGAACTATAACCTTTATTTTTTTCTCCATCACAGCGATCTGGAGCGAGTACGGGAAGGGTTGGGAGACAAGTTCAGTTTTGCCATACAATTCTTGGCCCAGTTTTGTGCCGGCTTCGTCATTGGCTTCTGGAAAGGTTGGAAGTTGGCTCTTGTGATGATGTCCCTGACACCGTTGTTGGCCGTAATGGGGGCATTCATGTCAAAGGTTAGTGAATCATAACAAAGCTATAGATTGAGAGAATAAAGACAAGAAAAATTGTAATGCTAGAAATGTTTACTAACTGAAACTAAAATAGGTTTGGATCGGACTCTATTTGATAACATTCTAACCCAATACTTGGTATCATCCAACATAAATATCAGGTTCAATTTCATGTCAACATCAAGGCTGAATAAGCAAAACAGTGGACAAAAATGGATTTGAAAATTGCGTTCTTAATTTTGAGGTGGTCTTTAAGTCAGATTGTACTGTATGTCCACAATATCATGTGTTTCAGATGATGGCAACATACACGAAACGAGAGCAGGATAATTATGCTCAAGCAGGCAGTGTGGCCGAGGAAGTACTTTCATGTATACGCACCGTGGCGTCATTTAATGGACAAAGTCAGGATCTGAAAAGGTAACATTCGATAGATTTATTATATAAATTGTTCTATTTACCTTTAAAAAGCATACCTAATATTTTGTGACCAACTCTGTCTCTGTCAGCTTTGGTTTGTTGATGGAACCACCAATGATGATTAAAAAAATGCTTCTGCTGTTTGCAATGACAATATCAAAGATTTACCATTTGTATTAAATACCATCAAATATCATAAGCGAAGTGGTCGAGGGGTAGAGCGCCTGACTCCTGATTCGAAGGTTGTAAGTTCGAGCCCTCGATGAGCAGGGTTTGATCACGAACTTCACAATCTGTCAATTTGGCGCATGTACTAGTACGTAGCCAAGAGGCAGTCATCGACAGTGATTAGTGACAGTTGTATGAACTTGTTTCACTATCGATGTAAAAGAAATAAGTTAAAATATCATAAGTTTCAAAGTAACTAGTGAATGTAACTCAATAAGTAGTCATTCATGCATCGTATGTGCTAGTGAGAGTAATGTTCAATGAGTCGCGTTTAGTGAGTAACGTTTAATGAGAAGTATTTGAAAGTAGCCTCCAATGAGAAGCATGTGATGAGAAGCGTTTAGTGAGTAGCTTCAGTGAGTAGCTTCCGGTGAGTAACATTGAATGAGAAGTGATTGCGAGTAGCCTTCAGTGAGTAGCATGTGATGAGAAGCGTTTAGTGAGTAGCTTCCAGTGAGTAACATTGAATGAGAAGTGATTGCGAGTAGCATTCATTGAGTAGCATGTGATGAGAAGCGTTTAGTGAGTAGCATTTAGTGAGTAGCTGCTAGTGAGAAACATTGAATGAGAAGTGTTTGAGAGTAGCGTTCAGTGAGTAGCATTTGATGAGACGCGTTCAGTGAGTAGCTTCCAGTGAGTAACATTGAATGAGAAGTGTCTGAGAGTAGCCTTCATTGAGTAGCATGTGATGAGAAGCGTTTATTGATCGAGTAGCTTTCAGTGAGTAGCTGCCTGTGAGAAACATTGAATGAGAAGTGTTTGAGAGTAGCGTTCAGTGAGTAGCATGTGATGAGAAGCGTTTAGTGAGTAGCTTCCAGTGAGTAACATTGAATGAGAAGTGTCTGAGAGTAGCCTTCATTGAGTAGCATGTGATGAGAAGCGTTTAGTGAGTAGCTTCCAGTGAGTAACATTGAATGAGAAGTGTCTGAGAGTAGCCTTCATTGAGTAGCATGTGATGAGAAGCGTTTATTGATCGAGTAGCTTTCAGTGAGTAGCTTCCTGTGAGAAACATTGAATGAGAAGTGTTTGAGAGTAGCGTTCAGTGAGTAGCATGTGATGAGAAGCGTTTAGTGAGTAGCTTCCAGTGAGTAACATTGAATGAGAAGTGTCTGAGAGTAGCCTTCATTGAGTAGCATGTGATGAGAAGCGTTTATTGATCGAGTAGCTTTCAGTGAGTAGCTTCCTGTGAGAAACATTGAATGAGAAGTGTTTGAGAGTAGCGTTCAGTGAGTAGCATTTGATGAGACGCGTTCAGTGAGTAGCATTTAGTGAGTAGCTGCTAGTGAGTAACATTAAATGAGAAGTGTTTGAGAGTAGCGTTCAGTGAGTAGCATTTGATGAGACGCGTTCAGTGAGTAGCATTTAGTGAGTAGCTGCTAGTGAGTAACATTAAATGAGGAGTGTTTGAGAGTAGCGTTCAGTGAGTAGCATTTGATGAGACGCGTTCAGTGAGTAGCATTTAGTGAGTAGCTGCTGGTGAGTAACATTAAATGAGGAGTGTTTGTGAGTAGCATTTAGTGAATAGTGTTCAGTGAGCAACATTTGATAAGAAGAGATCAGAGACAAGCAAGTATTCGGATAGAAGGTTATTAATGATTATCAACAGTTTTGTGAATTAGGAACCATTTTATTGCAAACAATTTCTTTCATAATAATTTTGCTAACTGTATAAAATGCACAAACCCCTTGGCTAAATGTGTTGTTATTGTTACAGATATGAGAAGTCCTTAGAAAAGGGGAAGAACTTGGGGATAAAGAAGTCCTATATATCTGGTATTGGAGTGGGATTAACATATATGACTATGTTTGGCGCATACGCTCTGGCTTTCTGGTATGATTTTTTTAATTCTGTATTTATGGCGTTGCTAGGTATTATGCCTCCACAGTCCGAGTTTTCGACTCCGAACCTTCAAATTGGTCTGATATTTATTTCGGATTATACCAATTATTCAGTTAAAAAATAGGTGTCGAATAAACAAAGTCTGACTGTACATTGATACCAATAGCCCATTGCGACTTGACGTGCCTTAGATGATACATCCAGACCTTATATTTACGTATTTCGGATGATACCAAGTATTCGGATTGAAGGTTGTCGAAGTAATGAGGTCCGAGTGTATATATTCAAGTAAACAACTGCAAACGGACACGAGCATAAATATGGGTACGGTTGTACCGCCTTGGATTGGTCAGTGACAAAAACGCCAACATTTAAACCTGATTTAAGGGTACACCCAACCTGACACTTGTCCTACAATCATCCAAATAATATGATCAGTGTAAATAACAAGAACTATCTTGAAAAAAGATGGTCGGCGCAATTTATAGTTACCGATTTGTTGTGCAACATAAAAAAAGTGCTGAGATGTTACATTTGCTGGTCACTCCAGATCCAAAGTGGATTTCGGTAGGTAACCTACCTCTTATCGAAAGGTCAACCAATCTGCGTCAAGGTTACAAACGTTTAGAGGTTAACGTAAGTTGTGATTGGTGTACACAACACTGATATACAAATAGCAAAGCCATGTTTAGATCATTGAAAATATCAGTTGTATTTTAAAATGTTTCCCGATAAGAACGTTCAAATCTGTTTGCAGGTATGGATCAAAGCTGGTAATGGACGGTGAGATGTCTGGCGGAACTGTACTTACAGTGAGTTGATAATACAATTCACCTGTATTGGTGACCAAAAAATCGATTTTCATGTTTTTACATTTTCAAACTAATACATTTTTCTAGTTTTATTTAATACCAATATATTAAAATTTGACTTCTATTTTTTCATAGCAATTCAAATATTTGTGACAAAATGCGAAAGTAAACTAGAAAAGTGTTAGTGCTTTACTCAAATGTACGTTAATTCAGAAAATGTTTCTGTTTTTCAAATGGAAAGAAACACATGATATAACATGTATTAAGATTTTGATGAGCATTTAATTCTATAAATAAAAAATTAAGCAACCAAAAATACAATATGAGAAATCGCTTTGTTTGTGACATCAACATTTCATTGGAGAAATACTCGACGTCATAACTACTGTCATGTATACAGGCTTTGTTGAGGAAGTGTCCATCTATGAGTAGTGTTACGTCAAGCAAACCACGTGGTTAGTGACGTCATTTTTGCTACTGCAGACAGCCGACTTTGTCTGTGTTCGGAACTTCTAGGTCTCAAACTTAACACTAAAATTTGTAAAATCAAATCAAAATACAAATGCAATTAGCATATTTCCTTCAAATAGTTTTCATATAAATGAAACTTTATTTTAAATGACAGGAAATCTCATCTCAGATTTTGATTTTTTGTCAAGTTATTGGATAAATTTCACAATTTTTTCAATTTGTTTCAGGTATTTTTCTGTGTATTAGTGGGAACAATGTCAATTGGGAATGTTACACCGCATGTTACAAACATTGCTGGTGCCAAAGGTGCGGCAGCCGTGCTGATTGATATCATTGACAATGTAAGTGACGTGTTATGGTGCTCATTGAACTACATCTTAATTATATGGTATACAGAATTATCATGAGTCAATTAGTACTGATAAATTCAATTACTTGCAGTATATTACCGAAGGGAAAAAGGGAAATAACTTATGACAAACTCCTGTGGTTTGAAAGTGAAACGGTCTCCAAACAGATCCACAGGGTATGAACAACGAATATGGATAGGAGCTAAAATATACCAGACCGAACAGGAATGGCTACGCTCCCACACAGCGCTTTGATTCCACTTTAAGGTATCGGAATAAGCGCCCGATGCTAAAGGAGAGAAAGGAATGGCGAACCAAAAAAATGCATTTGGGGAGAAAAACTGCATTTGAATAAATCACTCGGAAAAAGAAACATTGATACCATTACACTAGTTACTTGCTTTATATGTTCTCACTAGTTGTCCTGGTGTTCAGTTAACCTTGCCATTGACTTTACTGATCCCAATTTCATCAATGTAACACATTCTATCTATGCAGTAATTCAATCAGGTGGTTAAGTATTATATTCTATGCCTTGCAGGAACCATCCATCGATGCAGGTTCACCACGAGGAAAGTTACTAGCTGATGTACAAGGAAATATTGATTTCAAATCTGTCAATTTCTTCTATCCAACAAGAAAAGATGTGCCGGTTTGTTTACTGTTTTTTTATGGTTCAAAATTTTAAAAAATCCGTAGTCCTAAATCTTCAAAAAAGCTGCATCCTTTACCAATAATTTCAGGGCCTAAGTGCCATCACCAGAGTTTTGTATCTCTCTTGCCCCCTAATAATGATATACATCATGGCATGCCAATTAACACCTGTATATATTATTGTCAAACGTAAAATGTATTCGATGCGATTATGTCCATCATTAAAATTTAATACACATACATTTAGCTCCTGTGTATTTTATCGAATATTCGAATGCCGAATCAGTATTCGAATATTCGGACGTCCAAACGAATATTCGAATATCCCTAATTTATATATTTATGTTGAAATTCAAAGACCGTATAGCAGTTAAGTGTGAGGTTAGCTAGCAGTTAAATTGGTTTAAAGCCTTAGTATTTTACTGACAGTTCCAAGGCTGAAAATACCATTCTCTAAATAAAACTAACTGGTCACTTAAATTTCTTTATAAAAACTATTATCGTTCTGTCCATATAAGTAGTTTATGTTATTGTAGGTTTTGAAGAAATTCGATTTGTCGGTAAAGCCAGGTCAGACGGTCGCGCTAGTGGGGCCAAGTGGTTGCGGCAAGTCGACTGTTGTTAATTTAGTTCAGCGATTCTACGATCCCGTAGATGGCAGTGTAAGTCGTTTCTTTGTACAGCGAAACATCAGTAATAAGACCACCATATCTCCAAAGGAAGGTTGTCATGAGTTCTCTCCCTTTGGAGATATGGTGGTCTTAAACATCAATAATTAGACCACCATATCTCCAAAGGAAGGTTGTCATGAGTTCTCTCCCTTTGGAGATATGGTGGTCTTAAACATCAATAATTAGACCACCATATCACCAAAGGAAGATTGTCATGAGTTCTCTCCCTTTGGAGATATGGTGGTGTTAAACATCAGTAATAAGTCATCCATATCTCAAAAGGGAGAATTCCACTAGCCAGACGTCCTGGACAAGTCTTATTGCCAATTCAGGCTACCGACCGTTGAGTTGGACTTAGTCCAGGACAAGTCTGTAATGCATGCCTACTTAATTGTTTATCCTTACCCTATTCTATGCTTGTACAACTAGTCTACAATGTCGGACAATTAACATTAACATGCTCACTAGTCCGGGACAACTATATTTGAAGATAATTTCTAGAGCCTTGAAAATGCTGAATTCTAGCTAGACATCTTGTGTTTTATATCGAACAAATGATTCCACTATGCAATTCCTAACGTCACAAAAAATGAAAGAAATTATCCTGCAAACTGGTATGCTGTTATTGTAATATTACCTTCTTTTGTTTATGCAAAGCTAAGAGAAATAATATCGTCATATTTATCATCTTGTTTATGAAAACATTAACAATAATAACTATCCTAGGGTCTGTGAGGAAATCTGAGTTTGAAAGTGGTCTGAACTTCGACTTTATCGTAAACATGTTTGTTTATCGTCATATAACATGTTCAATGTTCGATGTTAAATAGGCGAAGGTCAGGCAAAGTGAAATGTAAAATTCCAGCTCTGTATCATGTGGGGAGTTTGTCGGTCGCTTGCAGACAAATATGTTAGTACAAATATACTGGATCATAACCCAGGAACGCTGGTTGGGTCAACTGTGTGTGCATGACTGAAATACTGTAGAACAAAAATGGCGTCAAACTCCCAAACACAACAATAAAATATTTACTACACATGGTACATTTAAAAACGCACATTTTTGTACCTGTGATATGTCTTTTAAATGTCATTTTAGTGTGTTTTGATATAAAATAACCGTGATGGCCATCGATACAAAGAAATTTAGCGTTCATCATTGCATAAATGAAATAATATTGTATTAGGGTCTCATCTTGCATCCCTAGGTAAGTTCATGAAATTTGAGAAATTTTACATTTTGCGTTTTTAAATGTACTGAGTAAAACATATTGACCTTATGACCATGTGATAATATGTATCATACTTTTCTTGTCTCATCTTGTAAGGTTATGTTACAAGTTTTGTTATGAATGATTTCTGTAAACTGTAAATGAAGCTATTTTGCATGTCTACGAAATATTGAATATTCAACTCTAAATCAAGTAATAATTATGCACAAATTATTTTCAGGTTGAAATAGACGGAAATAATGTGAAGGAACTAAGTCTGAAGAGCCTTAGGAACAAAATAGGGGTCGTCTCACAGGAGCCAATCCTGTTTGACATAACTATCAGGGAGAATATATTACTGGGAAAGCCTGACTCCCGTAATGAAGAAGTCATTAAGGCGGCAAAGGAAGCGAATTGTCACGACTTTATACAAGATCTGCCTCAGGTAAGACATACATTATGTAACCAACATCAGCAATTGTTCAGTTGTAAGTCTATCCATAGAATCCCACAAAAACATACATGTGATTATTAATTTTAGACTGTGGAGCTATCGTTGTGTATGTTTATTTCGTATAAACATCGGTTTTGAATCGGCTTATTCTATTCGACATGCGTAAGATACATCGGGAGCTTGATATTTATTTCGGATGATACCGAGTATTCGGATAAAACGTTTCCAAATAAACGAGGTCTGACTGTATAGACAATGTCCATGAAGTTAAAATGTTTTAAGTCGAATAGACAATCTCGTGGCATTGTCTAATTCTTACTTTTTTATAAATGGCACAATGATTTTACTCTCCTCTTGACAAATGCAATGAAATTGTAAACTTTCGTTGCGGTTATCCGAAGATGTAATATCTATAACTACGATTTTCTGCCAAGTTTAGGTGTAAAGGAAACATATTGATATGATAGATGGTCGTTTTAGGGTTATGACACATTAGTCGGTGAAAGAGGGGCACAGCTCTCAGGCGGACAAAAACAAAGAGTTGCCATAGCGAGAGCCCTAATTAGGGACCCCAAGATCCTATTGCTTGACGAAGCAACATCAGCTCTCGACACTACAAGCGAGAGGATTGTACAAGACGCACTTGACAAGGTAGGACACTATGGAATATATCTCATATGTTTGATTACAAAATGTGAAGTAACAATAATGTATATGAGTGCTATGCCTTAATCAATGAATAGCGAGATTATCACCCGAATTTTCCATAAAACGAAATCCACTAGCCCCACCTCCATGACAAGTCTAATTGCCGATTAGGGCTGCCAACTGTTAATCCGTACCCTATTCTATGTGCTCGGACAACTAGCTTCCCATCTCGGACAAGTCATATTTAACATATACACTAGTCCGGAACAACTGTATTTTAAGAACATTTCTAGAGCCCTGGGTTGGGTAATTTTTCTAAAATGATATTTACGTTGCTGAAGTAATGTCTTACCAACATAAAACATAGGGGTTGGCTGGTGTCTAATTTGCAAAAAAACAACATTGTTAGGATCTATAGCTTAATGATGAAATATCATAATTTATATCAGGTCAGCACATTTCAAGGCCTATACATTAACAACCAGCGATCCCAGGTGCTGTAAATATACCATTCATATCATTTCACATATCACGACTTTCACCTTTACCCAGCGTGTGTATATTGTCGTTTACAACACACACATTTAAAAACATGATTAACACCAATGAAATATCCTAATTAACATCAGGTCAGCACATTTCAAGACCTATACATTAACATCCAGGGTTCTCAGGTGCTATAAATAAACCATTCGTAAAATTCCACATATCACGACTTCAACATTTACCTTGCATGTGTATATTGTCGTTAACAACACATCTAAAAACATGTCGAAACTTAAGATTCAAGGGTATTGTTCGTCACATAAACATGTATAAATATTCTAATACTTGTTAATGCATTGTTAAAAGCAAAATATCAAGTGCAATATCAAATATGTATTTTTGTGAACCAATTCCAGGCGAGACAAGGAAGAACTACAATCGTTATTGCTCATCGATTGTCTACGATCAAAAATGCTGATGTCATCAATGTCGTACAAGATGGTGAAATAGTAGAGTCCGGCAAACATGCAGAACTGATGGCAAAGCAAGGAGCTTATTATCAACTTGTTACTGTTCAAATGTTGATAGAGCAGGAGGGTGAAAATGGTGATAATGAAGATGAAACAGAAGAAACACTCGATGGTAAGACAGTTGTCTGGTTTTGTTGTACAGTAAAACCTCACTTAATGACCACCTAAATAATAAGACCACCTCAAAATTAAGAACACAATTTTCAAGTCCATTTTCACTGTTTTGCTCTTTATTCAACCTCAATATTAAGACCAGTTTTCAAGAGCCCCAATCTCATTTAAATCAGCCCCCAACTTTAGCTCCATTACTTTCCGCTGTTAGGATCTGACTACACTTCGTAAGAGGTCACGTTCATATAACCTCTCTAAACCTCTCTAAACCCTTGTCTGTTAGCGTATAGTATAGGAGCGTACGACTGGAGCTGATTTTAATGAGATTGCAAGAGCCCCAAAGTGGTCTTATTTTTGAGGTTATACTGCATGTTAACTTTGGTACTATACATTGTAAGCGTAGAGAAATGATGACAAATTTCACAAAACATTTTACTGACACAAAATTTCAATTCTTACATTTCATTTTGGCTCTTCATTTTAGAAGCAAAAGATAAGGTACCAAATGGAACTCCACGTAAGAGAACTATTTCCGGACCAAAAACAGAAAAGCAAATATCACGACAGATGTCAAGGCAATTTTCGAGCCAGATTTCCACGATAAAAGAAACTGAAAAAGAGAGCAAAGAGGAAGAGGTATAATATGACCACGATAACCTTGCTGTATATTCTATGTATCGATTGCATACTCGATTGCGTAGTTACTTGTGTTGTTTAAGGCTGAGTTCGATTTAAGGATTCATTACTTTGCTATTACAAATGAAAGCAAATTATTCAATTAGTATTACTTGTATCATTGGGTTTGTTCTTATACTGTATGAAGATTAGCCGAATAATTACGCATATCACTGGTATGTTTCATGTATAAAGTGCATATCAGATTTCATAGCATGTTTGTTTAAGGCCGAGTTCGATTTATGAGTTTATTTATTTAAATAATAGAATGCATATCATTCTAAACAGTGAAATTCAACAAATTTGCAGAAAGAAAGATTTGCAAACTATCAATGAAATGCTCATTAACTAAGATTTTGTTATATCACATACATGTATTATGAATATTATTCATGAAAACAGTTGATAGTAGGGTTTTAAAGATTGTAAACTTGTGTGTATAAGTCTGGTAAAAAAATCTTCACTGGAAAATTTACAAAACACCAAGAAGGAAATGTTTTATTTCCTGGTCTGGTAAATACTGTTTCTACATGTACATGGTGGATTCTGGAGTTTTAGTATGAATAAGATGCTTTCTGATTTCAGAAAGAAACAGCACCTTCTGCAAGATTCTGTCCAATGTTACGTGAAAATGCACCGGAGTGGCCTTTCATTGTAATGGGATGTCTGGCATCAGCAGTGTCGGGATGTGTCATGCCGGCCTTTGCTATATTCTTCAGTGAAATGATAAATGTAAGTGAAACAAGAAATATCTTTAGAAAAGATGGTCAGCGCAATTTGAAGATGTGTTGTACAACATAAAACATTGCCGAGATGTTACGATTGCTGGTCACTCCATATCCAAAATGAATTTCGGTAAATTCACCGAAATTCATTTGATTTCGGTAAGGTAACGTACCCCTTATCGAAAGGTTAACCAATCAACGTCAACGTTACAAGTGTTTCGAATGCATTCCCCGATCTCCCGAAGCACCTCAATCTGAGCTAAATCTCAGCTCAAATATTATCTCAAAGTGTTGAGATTTTTCTCATCTTCTTTAGACCAGACTAAAAATAGATATTACCAGTTTTTTTCACAGAAAATTTTCAAGGGATCCAAAATAAGATTGTTTCAAGCTTAGGCTCTGATTATAGCAAAATCTGATACTGAGATGAGATTTCAATTTGAAATTGTTTGAGAGATCCGTCCCAGGCAAATTCGGCTGTCCTCAGTATCAGATATAACATCACAAACCTCATGGTTTCCCCACACTCGGACGCTGTTAAATGATTTTGACTGTGTTTTATTGTTTTAGGTATTTCGGAACAATGGAGAAGACAGCTTACTATGGAGCATGATGTTCCTCGCTTTAGGTGGAATTCAGTTCCTGTCTAATTCTATACAGGTAACCCAGAAAAGCCGATTCAAATATTATATTAATATGTATAATTGGGTATTTTCGTGAGTATTTAAGATTGCGAGTCAAAAATAGAGTATATAGATATAAAAGCAAAGCGAATGAATGAATGTGAAGTATCGAATATTGAAATACACTAAATCACGCTTTCTTGTATCGCTTATAGCAAGAGTTTGTCATAATTCAATACATTTGGATGTCTTTTTAAAAGATTTACAGTTCTCCTCTCCAGAGCAACACCCTTGGTGAGACACACAGTTTGCCTGTTGTTGAGAGGTTGATGTTCTATAGAGGTTCAGTTAATAGTACCACAGGAGATTGTCACGAGTTCTCTCCTTTTATCCCATCTAGCGGTCTCTCCCTTTGCCCCTTCACTTTATCAAATCTTGAGTTCTCTCTCTTTGCCCCTTCACTTTATCAAATCTTGAGTTCTCTCTCTTTGCCCCTTCTCTACAGAAAAGTACTTCCCTTTATCAAATATAGAGTTCTCTCCCTTTGTCCCTTCACTTTATCAAAACTTGAGTTCTCTCTCTTTGCCCCTTCTCTACAGAAAAGTGCTTCCCTTTATCAAATATAGAGTTATCTCCCTTTGTCCCTTCACTTTATCAAATCTTGAGTTCTCTCTCTTTGCCCCTTCTCTACAGAAAAGTACTTCCCTTTATCAAATATAGAGTTCTCTCCCTTTGTCCCTTCACTTTATCAAAACTTGAGTTCTCTCCCTTTGTCCCTTCTCTAAAGAAAAGTACTTCCCTTTATCAAATCTAGAGTTATCTCCCTTTGTCTCTTCACTTTATCAAATCTAGAGTTCTCTCCCTTTGCCCCTTCACTAAAGGAAATAACTCACGACAATCTCCTGTGGGTTTCACTGTATCATGCAATTATATCCTATTCATTTTGCAGATTTCTAGTTTTGGCGTGTCCGGTGAGAAACTTACGATGCGATTACGTTCCAAAGTGTTCCAGCAATTTATGAGACAGGATATGGAATATTTTGATGACCCCAAACATGGTACAGGCGCCCTGACAACAAGACTTGCAACTGATGCGTCGTTGGTGAAAAACGTAAGAATTTAGAGACTTTATGCACACAGTACGACAGATGCTGGGCACGTGGCTAGGTCCGAAAAATAACCTCAATACATTCTTTATATTGTTAAAGTCGACCATGTTGTAGATTTTTCGAAGATAGGCACATGCTGATAAGCATTGTGCAATGTTATGAAGTGGTCTTATTTTTAGGTAGTCTTCAAGTGAAGCGTTACTATATTCATGAAATATTTACAACAGACACGTTTTTCATAGACACTGAACAATTACCCAGGCCCATTCTTATTATTGAAATAGCCTAAAATTAAAAAAAACCCAGTAAAACCTCAATAATAAGACCACCCTTGGGACCCTTGAACACTGGTCTTAATATAAGGTTGAATAAAGAGAGAATCAGTGAAAATGGACTTGACAATTGTGTTGAGGTGGTCATATTATTGAGGTAACCTTTCAATGAAGTTTACTGAATGGTCTCATTATTGAGGTGGTCGTTTTTTCAAGTGGTTTCTAAGTGAGGTTTTACTGTATATATATCATTGTTTCCTCAACAGGCTACTGGTATTCGCATTGCTACTATGATCCAGTCAATCTGCGGACTGGTTGCGGCTCTGGTCATAGCTTTCTACTATGGATGGCAATTAGCACTTGTAGTTTTGGCGGGAGTTCCACTGATGGCCATTGCTGGTGCTTTGCAGCTTAAAACAGTTATGGGGACTCAGAAAAAGGACAACAAGGACTTAGAAGCTGCTGGAAAGGTAACACTAGATAATATCACTGATAGAAATTATGATATTGATAATTGAAAAATAAACCAAACATTTACCAATATTGCTTGAAAAGAACATGTATGCAAAGTGTTGCTATGGAGTCGTCTCCCGTACAGTATGCAAGATCAAGATATATGTTGTTCTTGTCTCTTATAAAGTAATGCTTCGTTTTTTTCAGGTTGCGAGCGAAACTATTGAAAATATTCGCACTGTACAATCATTGACAAGAGAGCAATATTTCTATGACAAATATTCAACGCATCTATCTTCACCATACAAGTAAGTAGATGACTACTGTAACTCTACGAAACCCAGATGGTGGCATTTTGGCATTAATCATTCTTAACATTACTAAAAAGCACGTATAGAAGCGCAAGTTTAAACTGAACGCGCTCTAGAATATTTATGCATACATGTATTTGTGTGAAGGCAACACATTCTATTTTTAGAATTACTCTTAAAGCTACTTTTGTGTTTCCCGATGTTTCGACTGCGGCTACAAATTAATAATTTCAACTCTAAAATGTCACCATGAGGCTTTCGTATTAATTACTCTTGTCAGTGTCAGCGATTCCTGTTACAAACATTTGTGAATCTAATTTACAAGTAAAACATGAAGATAAAAACATTAAGGAATTTCATTTACTGGAAAAAAAACATTGACGAATCTAAATTATTGATAACAAATTTAAGGTGTGATTCTAATTTACTGGTAAAACATTAGGGATTCGTACTGACTGGTAAAACCGTCGAGATTCTCTGTTAATCATAAATGAACCTCATGTACCAATTAAAAACATTCAATAAGTTCTTGTGTAGGTAAAATGCTAGGGAATTACATTTCATTGATAAAATAAATGTACGGGACTCCCATTTAACGCTTATGATGTAAAACAAATTTGTTTGTCTTTCACTTTTGTTAAATTTTGTTTAATAATTTTCTATCTCATTTCAGGACCAATATTAAAATGACGCAAGTCCAGGGTTTCACTTTTGGTTTCTCCCAAGGCATCATCTTCTTTCTATATGCCGGATGTTTCCGTTTTGGAGCATACATGGTCAGTGAGAATCAAATGACACCAGATAATGTATTCAAGTAAGTTGTGTAATGTGCATTTAATATTACTATTGTCTCCATCCTTATCACTGTCATCATAATTATTTTTTTCATCATCATCATTGTCGTCACCATCATCACCATCATCATCCCCATCACCATCATTACCATCATCACCACCATCATCACCATCATTACCATCATCATCCCCATCATCACCATCATTACCATCATCACCACCATCATCATCATCATTACCATCATCACCACCATCATCACCATCATTACCATCATCACCACCATCATCACCATCATTACCATCATCACCATCATTACCATCATCATCCCCACCATCACCATCATTACCATCATCACCACCATCATCACCATCATTACCATCATCACCACCATCATCACCATCATTACCATCATCATCCCCATCACCACCATCATCACCATCATCACCATCATCACCATCATCACCATCATCACCATCATCACCATCATCACCATCATCACCATCATCACCATCATCACCATCATCACCATCATCACCACCACCACCACCACCACCACCACCACCACCACCATCATCACCATCATCACAACCATCACCATCATTATCATCACCACAACCATCACCATCATTATCATCACCATAATCATTATCAGCTTCATCATTACTTTCATCCATATCATCTTCATCATCACTGGCATCATCATCATCATCTTCATCATCATCATTGTCGTCACCATCATCACCATCATCATCCCCATCACCATCATTACCATCATCACCACCATCATCACCATCATCACCATCATCATCCCCATCACCATCATCATCACCATCATCACCATCATCACCATCATCACCATCATCACCATCATCACCATCATCACCATCATCACCATCATCACCATCATCACCATCATCACCATCATCACCATCATCACCATCATCACCATCATCACCATCATCACCACCACCACCACCACCACCACCACCACCACCATCATCACAACCATCACCATCATTATCATCACCACAACCATCACCATCATTATCATCACCATAATCATTATCAGCTTCATCATTACTTTTATCCATATCATCTTCATCATCACTGGCATCATCATCATCATCTTCATCATCATCATCATCCCCATCATCATTATCATTATCAATTACAATATCATCATTATCAGTATCATCATCACCGTAATAACCATCAATATCGAAATAAAACCGAAGGCATTTGACATAAGTTTTTGACATATGCTAACAAAGTTAATAACCATTATATATACCATAGAACGCGTAATAACCAATGTTAAACCTATTCATGAACATGAACATGATTTAAATGCAATCCTCTGTGTTTTAGACAAAGCAATGCATCTAGTATACTGTATAAGGGGTACAGTTTGTGAGGTGGAAAAGTTTGAGAATTTCGAGAATTCACAAAATTCGCAAACATTTTCCACAGCCTAAACTTCCATTCTCACCGAAGTAAATTTTACCTGCGCACCATATGGCCGATACTTATGGTGCGGTACCACATGAAAATCGGCAATTTGAAAAACATTTCCACAAGCAATATTATCCACTTATACAATATATGATTGAAACTTTTTTAACAGGGTTTTCTTTGCTATATCACTGACTGGGTTGGTGGTTGGACAAGCAAGCTCCTTTCTACCTGATTATTCTAAAGCAGCCACAGCTGGTGGACTTATCTTCAAACTACTGGACGTTGTACCCCGCATAGATGTTTTCTCCAAAAGAGGACAATACTTGGTAATATTTCAATTAACCGTAATAATTTTCACAAAAAAAACGTACCTTGCTATAGTTAAGCGGCCAAAACTTGACTGACTATATGTGCGTGCATAGTTCTTGTAGAACAAGACATGTTTGCAGTCTGACCACAGGATGCGTGCTCGCAACAGTTAACCTTTCCCGAGCGGCACTCTCTTGAGCAACAACCTCTCTTCAACAACTGTATAATGTATTCTTGTAGTAAGGATTTATTATCAAATTAACCTCTCTAGAGCAACAACCTCTCAACAAAAGCCTACATTTTGCGTCAACCAAGATGTAGCACTGAGAAGATGTACTGTATCATGAGTTGTGTTGTTGTTGGTGGTGTTTGCCATTGTTTCTGATGATATTGATGATGATATAATCAATGTAATCTTTTTCATCATGATGAACATCAACAAGATTTGCATCGTCATGTTTTTGAGATTATAAACGTTTTTTTACAGTCAAAAATATCTGGGCTGGTGGAGTTTAAAGATATACAGTTCCACTACCCCATGCGTCCAGATGTCCCTGTACTGAAGGGTGTGAACATACGGGTAGAGGCGGGGCAGACCATCGCCCTGGTGGGACCAAGTGGTTGTGGTAAATCCACGACCGTGTCGTTGCTGCAAAGGTTTTATGATCCCCAGCAAGGCAGCATTGTAAGTATACAATATACAATGAATCCTTCATTATAAGATCATCCTCAGTGACGTGACCTCCCTTGGTTCTGAAGAAAGTCGTTCTTAGTTGTGAGGTGGTCGGTAACAGGGCTTTAAGTCATGGCTTTAAGGCTGGCATCTATACATTTGAAAGGCTTTATTCGATGTTGATGTACACTCAAACGCATTTCTAATTGGTCATTCAAACATTTCTGCATTTTATAATTTTTGATAGAAATCTTTACCGGTCGACTTTTATTTACAATCATGTGTGAATTTTGGATGTCAAAGGAATATGACATGGGTAAGGATGAAGTAAAACAAAGTTAATCAATTCATATTTCTTTGTATTTATTTTTAATAAGTATGAGGATATAAAAATGAACCAATTAGAAAAGCAGTTGAGTGTAGATTTCGGTGAAATTGCATCAAATACCGTTGTCTCTTATAAGTCTGAGTCGGTAATATACGCTGTATATTTTAATCTCTTAAACTTTGTTTCCTAACCCAAAGTTCAAGGAACACATGTTCATCATATTTGGTTCACAATTACGGGAGATAATATATTGCATTCCAATACACTTTCAAGAATTCCAAAGTATTCATTAGTAATTGCTGTAAAGTGAATTATCAAGGAAGTGGGGGCTCTCATTACAGCTTATCCAAAAGTATTCATTAGTAATTGCTGTAAAGTGAATTATCAAGGAAGTGGGGGCTCTCATTACAGCTTGTCCAAAGTATTCATTAGTAATTGCTGTAAAGTGAATTATCAAGGAAGTGGGGGCTCTCATTACAGCTTATCCAAAGTATTCATTAGTAATTGCTGTAAAGTGAATTATCAAGGAAGTGGGGGCTCTCATTACAGCTTATCCAAAGTATTCATTAGTAATTGCTGTAAAGTGAATTATCAAGGAAGTGGGGGCACTCATTACAGCTTATCCAAAGTATTCATTAGTAATTGCTGTAAAGTGAATTATCAAGGAAGTGGGGGCTCTCATTACAGCTTATCCAAAAGTATTCATTAGTAATTGCTGTAAAGTGAATTATCAAGGAAGTGGGGGCTCTCATTACAGCTTATCCAAAAGTATTCATTAGTAATTGCTGTAAAGTGAATTATCAAGGAAGTGGGGGCTCTCATTACAGCTTATCCAAAAGTATTCATAAGTAATTGCTGTAAAGTGAATTATCAAGGAAGTGGGGGCTCTCATTACAGCTTATCCAAAAGTATTCATTAGTAATTGCTGTAAAGTGAATTATCAAGGAAGTGGGGGCTCTCATTACAGCTTATCCAAAAGTATTCATTAGTAATTGCTGTAAAGTGAATTATCAAGGAAGTGGGGGCTCTCATTACAGCTTATCCAAAAGTATTCATTAGTAATTGCTGTAAAGTGAATTATCAAGGAAGTGGGGGCTCTCATTACAGCTTATCCAAAAGTATTCATTAGTAATTGCTGTAAAGTGAATTATCAAGGAAGTGGGGGCTCTCATTACAGCTTATCCAAAAGTATTCATTAGTAATTGCTGTAAAGTGAATTATCAAGGAAGTGGGGGCTCTCATTACAGCTTATCCAAAAGTATTCATTAGTAATTGCTGTAAAGTGAATTATCAAGGAAGTGGGGGCTCTCATTACAGCTTATCCAAAAGTATTCATTAGTAATTGCTGTAAAGTGAATTATCAAGGAAGTGGGGGCTCTCATTACAGCTTATCCAAAAGTATTCATTAGTAATTGCTGTAAAGTGAATTATCAAGGAAGTGGGGGCTCTCATTACAGCTTATCCAAAAGTATTCATTAGTAATTGCTGTAAAGTGAATTATCAAGGAAGTGGGGGCTCTCATTACAGCTTATCCAAATGTATTCATTAGTAATTGCTGTAAAGTGAATTATCAAGGAAGTGGGGGCTCTCATTACAGCTTATCCAAAAGTATTCATTAGTAATTGCTGTAAAGTGAATTATCAAGGAAGTGGGGGCTCTCATTACAGCTTATCCAAAAGTATTCATTAGTAATTGCTGTAAAGTGAATTATCAAGGAAGTGGGGGCTCTCATTACAGCTTATCCACCTGAAACAGTGAATAAGAATATCGATAAATTTAAATCTCCATAGTGAAGGCTTTTTTTTGTATTTTTGTCGAATGACTGACGTTGTTTTTTTGGTATTATTTTCACTATATGACAGATGTTCCCTAGATGTTATCAAAGAAACGCATCAGGCCTAATATAAATACCTATTGTTTCACATACCCTTACCCTGTCAAGAAAATGGTCAGAGCAGTGATACCATTGTACAAAATCTTATACAGTAAAAACCTCAATATATAGACCATCAATATATTGAAAGAAGACGAATTTGCAAGGGCCCCAAAGGTGGTCTTATTATCGAGGGTTAACTGTACCAACTTATGTTTGTTGCATCACATTACATTGGTCTGTTTCTCACGGAAAGTTGTCATCTTCCCGTCTATCAAATTGCATTGATTGCATAGATGAAGAGAGAGCAGAACCGATGTTTCTAATTCTGAAAATATGTAGTGTGAATATAAATATCTGGGATTACAGTCATATTTGATATCATTATTGGAAGGTATGGTTGTCCATACCCAGCTTTCAATGCCTTTTAGCTGGCTTATCACAGGGGATTATCCCCCTTGAAAATGACCCGAAATTCGATAAAGATAGGATAGAGTGCTAGATTCCTAATTTGAAGATCGTGAGTTTGAATCATGCAATGGCAAGATTTTTCGCTGGCTTTTCTTTTTCCTGAAATAGGCGCAAGTACTGGTTAATAACCCAGGAATCTGTCGTTGAGTGTGTTTTATATATGCTATTATAACTTGTTTCCGAATGGAGGTAAAATAAATATGTTTTAACTTTAAGTTTATATGAAACATTTGGAAATTACACTGTATGGAGATGCCTGATTAATTTTTTTTAAATAATTCTTACCTAACTTTTTATTGCGCAGGTGGTGAAGAAAAATAGAAGCTATAATAAATGTGTTCTTATGTAAAATTTCAGGAAGTAGACGGTGTCAACATTAGAGACATAAATCTGATAAGATTACGCCACCTCATCAGTGTTGTAAGCCAGGAACCAATATTGTTTGATTGTAGTATTAAAGACAATATCGTCTATGGACTAGAGAGCCCACTCTCCATGGATGAAGTGATTTCAGCGGCAAGGGATGCCAATATTCATGAATTTATAACTAATTTACCCCAGGTCTGTTACCAAATTGCCACTTATTGCTTCCTTAATACACTATCCCCTGATGCACAAAGTTATTTCGTTCCAAAAGATTGATATTCGTCAATGAATGTACATACAGACATACTTATAAGTTCAGTCAGACCTCGTTCATTCGAATTCATCGTGGCCGAAATTTCATTTAGAATAATACATGGTTTTGAATAGCCCATTTCAATTCGATGTGCCAGATACATCGGGACCTGATATTTATTTCGGATGATACCAAGTATTCGGATAGAAGGTTGTCAAAAAATGAGGTCCGTCTCTGAAAAATTCTTTGCTTGTGTTACAATAAGCTTTCATCGGTTTTGTAGGAAATTTTCAAAATAACTTAAGACAATTACATTCTATAAAAAAACATTTCTTCCCATTGCAATATAGATAATACTAGTCTTGGTAAAATAAGTCTGAGACAAATTACTTCTTTTTCCTCTCAGGGTTACGACACTGTCGTTGGAGAGAAAGGCACACAGCTAAGTGGCGGACAAAAACAAAGGGTCGCCATAGCGAGAGCTTTGATACGAAATCCCAGAATTTTATTACTGGATGAAGCAACGAGTGCTCTAGACACAGAGAGTGAACAGGTAATTATCGAGTATCAAATTTCAAAGTTTAAAAAATTTCTTAAGTTAGTGAAGATTATAGTAAATAAAAAAAGTAATAGCTATAATAATCATAAAATAGATGATAGTAATAATCATAATAGCTATAATAATCATAAAATATATGATAGTAATAATCATAATATCTATAATAATCATAAAACAGATGATAGTAATAATCATAATAGCTATAATAATCATAAAATAGATGATAGTAATAATCATAATATCTATAATAATCATAAAACATATGATAGTAATAATCATAAAAGCTATAATAGTCATAAAAATTAATGATAATATTAGTCATTATAGCTTAAATAATCATAAAAATAGATAATAGTAATAATCATAATAACTATATTGTTATAAAAATAAATAATAATATTAATAACAACAGCTATAATAATCATAAAATAAATTTATAATAATAATAATTATCATCATCATCATGAAATTAAATGTAATGGACATTAGTAAAAATTATAGTAATAAACAATAATAGCAGAAAATACTATTTATTTCCAGGTCGTGCAAGCAGCTTTAGACAATGCACAAGAGGGTAGGACGTGTATAGTAATTGCACATCGACTTTCAACAATACAAAATGCTGATGTTATATATGTGATAGACTCAGGAAATGTGGTAGAATATGGCAACCATCAACAACTATTGAACAAAAAGGGAGTGTACTCTACATTAGTGTCCGGACAACAGTTATCCCACTAGAATTATTGTCAATATAAACAATAAGCGTCTGGTTGATCCAGTTATCTGTTTCCAAGAGATGTTTATTACAACAATCGTAAAACCAGTGTGATGAAATACATTTTAGGCATTTTCATATTTTGTTGTTACAATATGTTCATTTGTTTATGAAGATTTGGACAAGAATGGGGTACGGTATTATGTGTTAAATTTGGTCTCTCCAGACTTATATATAATTTTACTACCAATTTAACCTCTAGAACAAAAATCTCTCTACAACGCCCGAACTTATGCATTTCCAACAGGTTGATGTTATTGGATGGCTGCTCTGTAATTGGAATTCACAGAAATTTGTTTTTGCAAAATCGACAATTTAAAAAAAGAAGTTGTTGAAGGTCAACTGTTTCAGTCGGGAAAATTTGTTGATGACAAAAATATTGATCAGTTCAAACGGTTTTTAACTCTTTTCTAAGAACGTCGTCAATGTCAATCTCGGCTGCTTTAGCATTTCATCCAATTTCATAATGTTGTCAAAAAAATGCATAAAAAATTGCAGAATTTGGACATTTTGTTCTCGTCTTGATTTCAAAGATAATGAAAAAATAAATTTAAACATTTTTATGAGTTTTGAAAATCTCAAAAGACGCTTGTTTCAATTAAAACCATTAATGTTTATTTTGGGTTCCCCACACAAACCCCCAACCGCCCCAAAACCCCAGCAGATACAGGAAGGGGAGGTTAGATTGCTTAATTGCCTGTCATTACACAACTATGTCATTTATTTGTATATTCCTGTTTGAATTCACAAGTGAACTATGGATGGTGAAATCGTTATATTTAGCATGTTTTTGTTATAGTATTTGTTCGGGTTTTTAAATCAGGATATTGTTATAATGGGTTTTTCCACTTTAGTCGTATTTGATATGTTAACACGTGTGTCTTAAAATGTAGTGCGATTGAACAAATCTTTACTTGAGAAGCATTTCCATGTTGTTTTTTAACAATACCATGTTTGTTGTAAGAATTTTATAAAAAAAGTAAGTTTTCTTTTTGTCTTCATAACAATGGTAGCGCACATATATTTTGAAGCACTGTTTTGCCTTACTGTAAAAAATTGTAGAATTTGAATTGTTCCATTAGATCAGATATTTTGAAATAAGATTTATTTTGTTTTAATAATATGGAGTTATCTTGTGATTTGTCAAAATGTCCCTTTATTTATTGAGTAGTTTCACACCTGTGTACAACTAGTATTTATTTCATGTTGATCATATACACAGGAGATTGTCACAAGTTCTCTCCCTTTATCCCTTCTATTGTGTATGTATATATAGTACTATAGAAGAGATAAAGGAAGAGAACTCTAAAAGGAATGAAGTGAGATAACTCTAAAAGGAATTCAGGGAGAGAACTCTAAAAGGAATTCAGGGAGAGAACTCTAAAAGGAATGGAGGGAGATAACTTTAAAAAGAATGAAGGGAGAGAACTCTAAAAGGAATAAAGGGAGATAGCTCTAAAAGGAATGAAGGGAGATAACTTTTAAAGGCATTCATGGAGAAACTCTCAAAGGAATGGAGTGACGGGACTCTAGAAGGGATAAGTGAGAGAACTCTCAAAGGAATGAAGGGAGAGAACTCTCAAAGGAATGAAGGGAGATAACTCTCAAAGGAATGAAGGGAGAGAACTCTAAAAGGAATTGAGGGAGGGAACTCTAGAATGGATGAAGGGAGAGAACTCTTGTTTGATGCTTGTTTTAATTAGTATTCATATAGGTTATATTTTGTTTTTATGTACGATATGTTGACATGACTTTTACAAAATAAATTGTGTTGTTTTCATTGACTGTGAATATAATTATTATGATCATATTTTGTACCTGGATAACTATATAATACTAGTAATAAATTTGATTTCAGTTATCTTATGTAGTGTTGTCTTGTGTTGCGTTGCGATGCGTTACGTTACCTTAGATTGTGTAAGTCAGTCATTTTAACTGTTTTCAAAGTTTTTCATTTTACACTGACTCAGCAAAAATATTACAAGACCAGCGCAAGCAGTATGAACAGATGCAGACATTCGTCTACGGATTACATGATTAATTGAGAGCTGCTATGGGATTTTCCAACCTCTTCTTTAAATGACGTCATTTCAAGAAAACATGTGATGTCATATGTGCAATCAGAAAACAATATTACTCCATATGGTCACTTTGTTTTCATATTGCCACATGCGGCAAATATTGCTTACTGTCAGCACATGGAAGAGATTGAAAATCGTACAGCGTCGCTCATATGGACTTACTCTGTCCCCAGAACTCGATCTGAAGTATTTTTGTACGACAACAGCTCTTCGTTTTGTTTGAAAATATGAATAGATAGTTCCCATATCTTCAATATTTATCTCCCTTTTTCTGCATCATCAGTCATTTTGATAGACAAAACTAATAAACCCTTATAGGAGTAATTTTCAAATATGTGATAATTGAGAAAATACAAAGGTAACCACTTTGTCTTCAACTTACTGAGCCATGGGCCCACATAAGCATAATCAATAAGTTATTTTTATTTATCTGATTGTTTACAATATAATCCCTATTGACGGCCGGATATATAGTTTATTGATGCTGTCAATTACATTTTTGCTTACTCCACTGATCAAGATGGCTAGTTTTGTGATACCCACACTCAGTTACATTAATACAACACCTAGCAAACCTGATAATATCATGAGCAAAGAAACCAAGGAGGTTGTAACATTTCTGCCTACATGGTATGTTTCAGTCGACACTTAAACCCAAGTTACTTTGAATTGAAGCAATCAAACACTGTGCCAACTGGCCAGTGTGTATGTCTAAAATGCAAGAGTGTGTCATTGCAATATTACATAGTGACATTGCAGACTGTATTATATCTACTATATGCCATTGAGCTAAAGGTTAATATTTAAATAACATCATAAATCATTACTGTAGGGATTATTAATTAGTGAATATAGTCTTACAAATATCATGAATATGAAATCCCTTTATCTTTTTTTCTATTGTGTTGTTACCAGGTTGTTTATAGATCTAATTAAATGGCAAACTGATAATGAATGAAACATATGCATTGCAGATGATATATATTGAGGATGATACCCCAAGGGTAAATCGTCCAAAAAATTTGAATAACAGCTGCATAAAATGCAAATACATTCATTATAGTTAAACCTTAGCTAAAGACCACCTCAATAATAAGACCACCTCAATAATAAGACCACCTCAATAATAAGACCACCTCAAAATCAAGACCCCAAGTTTCAAGTCCATTTTCACTGTTTTGCTCTTTGTTCAACCTCAGTATTACGACCACCTCAATTAGCAGACAAATTTACAAGTGTCCCAAAGGTGGACTTATTGTTAAGGATTTACTGTATATCATACGGTAATAACCTCCTAATTGAAGATCGTCAAACTTTATGATGGAATACGAATATTAAACAATAACAGCTAGCAATAAGTTGTAATTGTTGCAATCACAAGAATCACCATTTAAGAACTTTCCTTCTGGAAGAAAATGATAAAATATTAAACACGGAACGCCTGTGATTGAATTAGATCATTCCGACGTTAATTTGATTGGGAAATGCGCAAAAGATGCGTGTGAATTTTAAATCACAGTTTTAAAAAAATATCGTCTGCTTTTGAGTTTTTGTCGTCGTCTGATTTATCTATAAGATAATCGTTTTAATGCACGGCTGGCAGAATATTTTGTCGGATAATTCTCAACCAATTCTTGACGTATAAATAGGAAGTCTATAGTAACGAATACGGCGGCTACTTTTGTTCCATCGAGAAACTAAGAAATGATTAGGAATAACGGACAGTTGTAGAGTTATCGGTCAGACATGACATGGTTGAGTGTTATAAAGAATTTGATAATTGTTTTGGAAAATATCTAGAGGAATAACAACTGTGATAGGAAAGTGAACTGGTATTAAATAAATGGAGACATTTTAAGTGTAGGTGATATTTGCTCGGAAATGACTTAATACGTTTAACCCTTTTTTTTTAGATACGTGATACAAGTACATGTATATTAAATTGTTTATTAATATTGTGTGAGGGTGGATTCATAAATCATGAAAATTAATATTGTGTAGGCTAATTTTTGAATTCATAAATAAAGAAAATTTAAATGTTGTAATTATGTACATAATCGCATAAATTTTGAAAAATTCATACATTTCGTATTGTGTGGACTGGTTTTGAATTCATCAATCCTAAGAAATGACAATATGAAGGATATTTTTGAATTCATAAATAAGAAAAAATTGTAAGTTTGTTGTTTTGTCACTGATTCTTTATTCGTGTTTAATCAACTAAAGCACTCATTAATACAGAAATGATTGATGATTTTTCACAGAGTTATGGCCCTTTGTTGATGTTGCCTATACAATTCTTGTCTGCATTATTTTTCAGCAGCTTTCGATTATATTTTATAATAACATGTTTTTCACTAATCGTGAAATTCTACCAGGGCATTTGATTTATAACGTCCTTTCTAATTTTAACATTTGCATTTTTGAAATAATTGCTATGAAGAAAAACGGAATTTTGAATGTTATAATTATGGAAATAAACAAAGAAAGAAATGGTTTCATACCATTCTGTGGGGATCTGGATAATTAGTTTGTCTGCTAGTTAATGTAAGTTTGAAGAATAAATGATATTGGCATACGCGGATATGTAAATGTACTTGCTGATTACACAGAGATAGTTGATGTTTATGCCTGGTCTCGAAACTTTGTTAATGTTCAGAGTTTTTCTTTTTAAAGAAATACGGTGGGTCCTCTCTTAAGAAACAACCTTTCAAAGAAACCAAGTCACTCAATGGCAAGTTGGCCACGGACAGAAAGTAGGGGATGAACACAAACATCATCTTAAGCCAAAGAATCTTAAACTTTATACATAAATGAGCGCTGCCATGTGATTTACAACCTCTACCATAAGCGACGTCATTTCAAGAAAACGCAACATGTGATGTCACTATTTGCAAAGCAGGAAACAATATTTACTCCATATGATCACTACGTTTTGATTTTGTCATATGGGGCAAATATTGTTTACTGTCAGTACATGGAAACTGTCAGTAAAAATACTGGGTATTTGAATAAATTTAACAGCTAGCTAACCTCACACTTAACCGCTCTAAGGTCATACAATCAACATATACGCATGAATTTACTACGTTGGCGGTGACTTATCATTAAAAGTTATTAAACATTACGCACATCAGTGATGTAAAATTGTTTTTATTACAATTAACAGTCAATTTGTCTGAAAACATGTTCTTTTTCGTGAGTAAAAGCTTTTAACTGACTTAAAGCTTTGAATAAATGGTATTTTTAAAAAATCAGAAAACGAAATCAGTTTGTGATTGACACGCCAATAACTGAATACACATATTATTGGAGATATGAATCAGATATTCAGATTGATAGTGTATTTTCGCTTAGGTCTCGTCAATTCTCGTCATTTCACGTTTCAGATCCTGACAATTTGTAGCGAATGAATTGCGCCGCTTATATCATTGACAGGAATTGTTTTCTACGTCCTATGATGCGAGATTACGATTTCGATACTCGAATATTTTTTACGATTCAATATTAATGTTTGTGTCCATGTTTTCACTGCATTCATTCGTATAATAAAATCTTTATTTCAAGAAGATAAAACAATACGTGAACAGAACAGAACAGAAAAAACTTGAATGTTAGGTTGACGGTTGTTGCATTATTCAATGTTTGGATTTTTATGCATTGTTAAAAAGTGTTCATTGGTATTTTACTAAAGTCATTTTTAATTACAATTTTGAACCTTAAAATGTTTAAACTTCAATGAATGAATAATGGTATGCTATTATTGTAAATAGTTAATGAATTTAAACGATATTTATGATATTATTAATATGTAAAATTGGACGCGGTGAAAAAAAATCAAACTTAAATGTTGAAATGATACATTTTGTGGCATTATGGAATTAAAAAATGTTTAATTATTGTGAAAAAGTGTAAAATGGTATTAAATGCATTTTTACTGATTTGATTTGTAATTTTAAGAAATAGAATAAAGTTGTAATTAAAAAGAATAACGTATGAATAATTAAATTAAAAATGACAGAATAAAATAAAAATGTAACTAAAAACAACATCAAAATAACCGACAAAATGTCGATTTATTACTTTTTGGTGCCGTGTAATTTTTCTCAGTTTTTATAAAGCTAATTTGAAATAATTGTTCTTTGGAATTCTTTAAAAATTATTTCGTGTCTATAATTCAAGCGGAAAATAATTGGTTGCCATGGAAGCAGATCTTGTGTTCAGAATCACACGGCTACATTACTTATTCATTGTCGGAGATTTTATATCGGATAATCTTTTTAATTAAGGACTGTGTTGAAAAAAGTGACAGACATTTTGAATGTGCAACTTTCTTCTCCGGTATAAAAACAACTGGTCCCTCGTTTTGCCTGTGAATTGTGAACGCCATAAAAAAACTCGGTATCGAAATGATGACAGAGATCGGTTATATTATCAGTGCAAACTTTTCAAATTACTTTGTTTTTGGATTGTAAATATCATTCCAAGCCCAGCATGTGAGAAACTGACTTATTTGACTCTTAGAATCACTGTTACCATTGGATTGTGGGTATTCTGCAGGGTAACCCATGGCATCCATTTTTTATCAGGGAGTTGACCCTTTGACCCCTGGAATTTCCAAAAAGTCACTTTTTGACCCTCGGGATTCTGGCTGAAGGGTTAATTTGTCTCAATATTATACGTTATTTCTCTACAAAATGGTAAAATCATGCTGACAAATTATCAAAATGACCCTTTAGATTTAACACCTAGTGCAACTTCTGGTTATCTGTGCTTTTTCGACATAATTATGAAACACTTATTAATTAATTAAACAAACTCATTAATTATTGCATGCACAGTGGTGCATTTGTGTCAGAATTCGAATGGAAGAAATGAGTTTTAAACATACATGTACTTGGTGTCTTATACTTTGAATTACGTACTCGATAACTATTATATACGATTTCGATCGAACATTGTTTTCAAATCGATGACGATTTGTAAAACCATTTATTTTGTAGATTTTTGATGAAATTATTGTTTCACAATAATACCAATTGTACTGCGTCAAAGTATTTACGATTCAAAGTATTGTTTCACAATAATACCAATTGTACTGTGTCAAAGTATTTACGATTCAAAGTCCAAAATCGGAACCAACTTTCGTTATACTTATCACCATTGAAATGGAGCTACGTGACTTTTCCGTTACTTTAAAATCTGTGATAATGTTTTTGTAGCAATCTGCCACATGGAATGTACAAACTGTGAAGTGTTTATATTATCTGCGTAAGTGGTGACTTTGGACAACAGTCTTCGAAGTTTTGATTAAACAATCGCCACTCACTGTTCACGTGACTAGATACGATTTTCGTAAATATATTTTGAAGTAGAACAAATATCGTACATTGACTTCAAAGACTTTGGAGTGAACGTTTAAACATGAATCGTGAGGCGTTGTTAAACTGTTCTCAAACGGTATGTTGGAACGGTAGTGAGACTAAACTCATTGTAGCAACGAATACAAGTTTTGGAGAATACTATTACGTGGACCAAGATGTGAGCTTCTGGCAGGTAAAAGTCAATTAATTATAGCTAATTAAGTACTATTTGAATATTCAATCATCAATATGATGTAAAGTATTGATGCGTCTTTATTCTTCCTTCCTTCGTTCCTTCTCCCTTCCCCCTCGCATCTTTATCGCTACATTTCACACTTTCAACGCTATACATGTATATATGGCAAATTTAACGCTACATATCGTATCTACAACGCCATAATATGGCTATTTAAATCAACATATCGCACCTTTAACGCTATAATATGGCACATTTAACTCTACATATCGCACCTGCAACGCTATAAGATGGCACATTTAACGCTACATATCGCACCTTTAACTCTATATATGGCACATTAAACGCTACATATCACACTTTAACGCTATACTATGGCACATTAAACGCTACATATCGCACCTTCAACGCTATGATATGGCACATTTAACGCTACATATTGAACCTCAAACGCTATAATATGTTATGTGGCATATATGCATATAGTTATACTACAGAAGGGGTAAAGGGAGAATATTGTAGATGGGATAAAGGGAAATAACTCGGGACAATCTCCTGTGTACGGAATCTACGATAGAGCTGCACCAATGTCAATCTAAAACCTTCAAAATGTAAACATTATTGATGGACGACAATCGGCGACAATCGAATAATCGTCACCGTGAGTTTTGGGATCGCGATCGGCGACTTCATTTTTCGCAAGTCGATTAATTATTTAGGGCTGTATGGGAAAATTATGAATAAAAACTTGAAACTTTACTAGTAGTATGAACATCTTGAAATATGTAGAAATTACAAGATTTAAATTTAGTTCGAAGTTAATGTTCCTTAATTGACAAGTTACTGGTAAGATTTGTATGTTGTAAAAAGCCAGATGCAAGTCATCAAAGGACATAATCGGTTATGTCGATTAATCGCATCGAATCGATTATCAGATTATGCCGATTAATCGATTGATAAATCGGACCGATTTTCCCATCACTAGTTAACATATCTACGAATGAAAAGAATGCTATAACTTCCGCGTTACCAAACATTTCTAAAGGTTTAAAGCGTTCTTGCAACAGGTCGTTGATAATGATTTATTGTATCTATCCATTACAATACTCCAGTGGGTTTTCTTACAATTCTAAAATTGATAACACCATTATATCGTCGATATGCCATGACAATGAATTATAAAGTCGAGCAGGAAATGCCTGATACAAAGGGCGCACAACCACATCAGCACATGAGGACATGACAATAAACATCCATTCCATACCCATCCCATTCTGTTGTTTAACTTTCTCAACCGTGAAAATTCCTGATTTTTTCACACAATTTCGAAGGAACGGCGCAGAAATCAAAATGTGTTGGTGTGGTCATCGAACCACCTAACCATTATTTTGATGATAATTGCTTCAAAGGGAATGGTCGCGAAATGAATGTAGAAGTCAATAAAGTCAAGCCAGTTGTCGCCGTTATATACTATTTCATATACATACTTCATTTAAAGACCACCTCAATATTAAGACCACTTCAAAATAGAAAACAATTTTCAAGTCCGTTTTCATTGTTTTGCTCTTTTCCACCTCAATATTAAGATCACCTCAATAAGAAGACCAGTGTTCAAGGGTCACAGGAGTGGTCGTATTATTGAGGTGTTACTGTATTGTGTAACCGTATCGTTGTCCTGTGACAGTATACAATCTTTCTTACCGTAATGTTTACTTACCAAGACACACTATATGTTTCATCAATGCAACCCCTTTAACGTGAGCGAAATCGAAGCTCCTGGCAATACAATGAAATGAGCAGTCACATACAAAGTACATACAGCCACGATAAAAACACAAGGAGATATAAAATATATACAGTAAAACCTCAATAATACGACCACTCCTGGGACCCTTGAAAACTGGTCTTCTTATTGAGATGGTGCTAGTATTGAGGTTGAATAAAGATCAAAACCGTCTTAAATTTAAGGTGGTCCTATAATTGAGGTGGTCTTTAGATGAGGCTTTACTCTACAAACATGTGAACAGAAAGGAGCTAAAGGACCAAGACACGAACGTGAATGAGGGGAGAAAATAGGGGAGTACCGCATTGGAACGGTCTGTGACAAAAACATCACTGATTGGTGTTTAAATCGAAACCGTTTATATACCATTTTACGCCAGGTGAATGCGGAATACGCTATATTTTAGTGGCCCACGTTTAACAAGTTTCGTCACCAGACGACACATTGTTTAGCCATCTCCTTGTAGTTAGTGTCACAAACGTCGTGTGTGCTAAATAATTTCACTACGACAGTGTATCATCGCAAGTCTGGATCACACATTTGGTGCCAATCTAAGAAACGGGAATTGTTAACTAGGTGCGTGATTTCGCTTGAAGACACGTCTCCCACCATACTCATAGTGAGGCGACGTATTGATATTGTCTGTTCGGCAGGTCTTGGTGTCACAAAGGTTGTATGCCGAATTCCACCATTATTACCCGGCGGGTGTCTGTCAAATTTTCACAGATTGATCAGTTAATATGTGAATATTCTGCTTTCCGCACTTTATCTAGGAGTTATGGCCCTTTGAAACTCGTTCATATCAGTGAGCAAATTAACGTATGAAAATTTGGCATGACTACACAAGAATGTGTTTTCAGATGAGCAGACTATTTATCAAGCTCGAAATGGGGAACAGATATGTTTACTGTTTCATATACAGTTTCTCATGTTATATAGTTCTTGATCAGGGAGAAACTTGTAGTCCTGTTAATCCTCTCAGAATCAATTTCTTAATTCTATTTAATTCTCCAAAAGTTATGGTAGGACTCAGAGTATTTTCGGCAAAGCAGTGCTTTAGATGTGACTCCATGGAGTACTGGACTCCATGTAGTTACTACACGGTGCGTAGGAAAAATATACTTCGGTAAAATTGGAAATTTACGCTGTGGAAATTATTTGCGAATTTTGTGCATTCGCGAAATTCTCACACTTTACCACCTCAAAACTTGACCACTTATACTAGTAATTCTGTTGTATTTAAGATACTGTTGTACCAATGTACTTAGTAATGGATTGCGGCACAGAGGGGTAAAATAATAGGGAAAATCAATCACCGGATACTTTCTGACAGACAAGATTACACACGTTTGAATTTTGTTTGGTGGGAGTGGGTGCGGCTTTAAGTTTCCTATGTGAGTAGTTTATCTCAATTCATTTGGCATTGACTTGTACGGGACAGAAAGTAGTTAATTGCCGTATTCGGGCAGCATCTGTCTATTTGATTTATGCTTTCCAAGCAATTACAAGAGATGAATTTCATATGAATATAAATGACTAGGTATTGACTCTGTTCCAATTGAAAGTGCCAAAAAAATGTTCTATTGCCAATTTGAAGTTCGTCTGATCGTGTCGATGGTGATCATGTATCATAAGACATGATTCTGACTAGCTCAACGATCCTTTGTTCTTTTCTTTTCCATATTACAATGTGCCTTGTTTGTTTTGGATTACTTCTCATGAAGCGTTCGTTCGTAAATATATAGAGCTATATATAAACCCAAAGATAATGTAACTAAAATGTCTTTAAAAATCCCAAGACGATCTTCTCGCTCTTTGTACATCGTATACATTATTTGGTGTACTCTAGCGAATTTAAATGTATAATTATCTGTATATGTGCTACACTCAGTGCGAAGAAGCGAAATAAGTACCAGATTCAATAAATAAACGAAAATACAAAATGTTAAAGCAATTTGCAAGAGAAACAAACTAAAAAGCAGTAAAACCTCACTTAAAGCCCACCTTAATAATAAGACCACTTCAAAATTAAGAACACAATATTCAAGTCCATTTCCACTGTTTTTCTCTTTATTTCAACTCGATATTAAGACCACCTCAATGTTAAGACCAGTTCTCAAGTGTCCCAAGTAGGTCTTATTATTGAAGTTTTACTGTATATAATTAATGTATTGACAGTTATGCGTAACATATGAGGGAAATAAAATACGAAGTCAATAAAAATGACAAAATGTCTCGGAAGAGTTTTTATATAAGCTAGAAATAAGAAGTTTTTGGTAAACCAGCGGATTGATAAAACGTATTGACCAATGACCATAGGATGAGTTATATGTAAATATTTGTTGTAGGTTAAAAGCATTTACATATTCTCAGCCAAATAGTTTTTGTTTATTTGGGAAAAAACGAAAGAGCACAGTTATCCGTTATAATGCGTATAAGCTTCGTTCCAGTTTCTAGCATTTGTTCCATTTAGGTTAATTTACTGGCGTTCCGTTTTGTTTTATAGGGATTAGATGGTCCGTAATGGCATCCGGGAAAACTTACAAATGTATCTTGATAAACAAGATTATACCTCGTACTTAGAACAACTGGGCATTGTGTCAACATCCGATGTATGTTATTGGTTTATACGATGTTTTATGTTATTTTGGTACCACAGGGTCAATGAAAACATGTTTTGATGGAAATCGAGACGAATAGCCAAGAATAACTAAGAATAAACATGATTTTAGTAATATTTACAGTCTTCAGCATTAATGTAACTTCCTATGATATATATAAGCTACGCTCCTTCACTTATTTTAGATATGAACACTGAAATCAGGACACTATATACAGGTTATATGGACTGCTCCCCATACCCACTAGTGGCCGACTTTTAGTCTTGAAAAATGATGAAAACGGATTTTATGTGATCTTTATTTATTTTTTTACTGATTTTAGTCAATAAGGACAAACATACATTATTTCGCAACAATTGTCTTATTAATATGGGTTTATTTATAATATATATTTATAGGACCAGTCATTTCTGACTTATGAGACACCTACTTTCTGAGCACATGTACTTCCCGATTCCCATCCCTTATTGCCAGGCACCAGGCAGGTAGGCACACGGTGATCATTATTGAACTAGCTGGCGGCTGACCAACCGGCCAAATCAGAACGGACCCGTATGGGGAATCGAGCATTCGACCTCCCGCTCCCAGGGCGTTTGCTTTATATGTTGAAAGAAATGTGGATCAACAAAATGTGTATAATATATTTTATGAGAGTCTTAAATAGAAATAGGGAAAACATACTTATTTTACAAGGAGAATGGTACCCGCAATCGAACACCAACAATGAGTGCCTTGGAAATAACAATACATTATATAAAACGATGGGACTTAGACTTTAATATTTCTCATATTGATAGGATGCGTACTTACACATGGTGTCTAGGGTGGGGGAAGAATCGGCTTGTTCTCTTCAGAATTACATGACAACACACCACGTCTCTAACTGTGAAATATTTTCAATTTAATTTGTTTTCATAATAATATTTTCATGGCGAGGAAGGGACCGTGTACTGTGGTATAGTATGTGAGTTCATGAACATATATTGCTGAATACGATACGATACGATACGATACGATACGATACGTTTATTTAGGCTTTAAACACTTTACAAAGTGTTTTTATAATCGGTGAAAGAAAAATAGTTATCAGAGACATTATAGTGGGAAATTAGAAATGAAATGTGATGGTATAGTTACAAAAAGTCAGACAAATATTTAATACAAATAGAAATATAAGTACAATGTAGTTTTCACAGTGTTGTGTGTTTTCTTTTCAACATACCGAAGAAGTTATATATGTCAACGTATCTGTCGTTAACCCGATATATAGATTTAGCTACAAAAACCTAGGTTGCCTAGCTTTGCACCGGTAATGCATATACTCATATAGTTTTATATATTTCAATTGACACTCTATTTATTTTTCGATTAGCCCGTCCGGTAAGCCCAAATGTATGAGCGCTAGATTGGCACCCGGGAGGTATGGGTTCGATTCCCAAGTTGGGTATGTCACGTCCTTCCGTGCCATTTGGCTTCGGTCATTTTTCCTCCACCTTCATGCATGAGAATGGTCTGCCGAATATAAAGAACAACTAAGGATAATATTGGGGGACAACAAGGGGGGAATATTAATGGGTGGAATACATCATGGAATAAGTCGAGAAAGTAAGTAATAACAGGCCAAAAGGGGAAGAAAATAACATGAATATTATATCAAAAGAAAGAACTGCACTTGGGGAACGGGGAAATTAATAAAAATAGCAACTATACAGCGGTTTACAGCTTTAGAACTGTCAATAAAAATACGATGAATATTCTTCCCGACTAAGTTATTGATTTTTATTCCAAACACGTACTTTTAGGATATAATTCTTGGTCCAACCATCGAACATTGACAGGTATATCAGCGGAGATAAAACTAAAGTATCTGTATTAGGATCCGACAATAGACTTATTATGTAAAGTAACAAGGATCAGTTTTGTTAACTTCATATTAAATGGCAATATCCCAAAAGATTAACAGCGTTCAGTGCTGCTGTCAAAAAGTTCCTATTGTGACTGTCATTATGTTGAGATTTTTTTCTGAAACCACAGCTATTTCGCAAAATGTTCAGATAAACTTGACACCAGAGGACAAGGAATAATACAATCAGATCTCGTTTAATCGACAACCTTATATCCGAATACTTGGTATACTCCGAAATAAATATCAGTTCCCAATATATCTTCTTCTTCGATAGGCACGTCAAATAAAATTGGCTATTCGAAACCATGTATTATTCGAAATAAATTTCACTCAGTTGACATTTCATGCGATTTCAGTACTCATTTGGTTTTGAAGTTTCTCTGAAGTTGTTTACTATTACTATGACAACATCATTTGTATTTTCAGATTCCACAGCTCGCTGTTCTCATCAGCCTCTTCATCTTCATCGTCTTCGGCAACACCGGTGTCCTTATCGCTATTGGTCTCTCTGAGACAGGCTTGAAAACTAGAATGAACTTCTTTATTGTCAATCTCGCAGTCGCCGGTGAGTATTTTTTTTGAAATGGGTCTCTAAGTCACATAAAAAGACAGGATCATATAGTGATCCCTTTATCCCTTCTAGAGCTCTCTGTCGTTATATTTTCAATAGTATATGTAAATACAGAACTGTACTATATATGCAAATACTTTGGGAGGGATATAGAGAGAGAAATTTAGAAGGGGTAAAGGGAGAGAACTCTAGAAGGGATAAAGGGAGAGAACTCTAGAAGGGAAGGGAGAGAACTTGTGAAGGGATAAAGGGAGAGAACTCGTGAAGGGATAAAGGGAGAGAACTCGTGAAGGGATAAAGGGAGAGAACTCGTGAAGGGATAAAGGGAGAGAACTCTAGAAGGGATAAAGGGAGAGAACTCTAGAATGGATAAAGGGAGAGAACTCTAGAAGGAATAAAGGGAGAGAACTCGTGACAAACTCTTGTGTCTGTGCCTAAGTTAATACAATCATTAATTGCTTGACGAATGTAATAGCGATACTTTTTATTGTATCTCGGAAACCATTCTTAATTACCATCGACAGTTGTATATACAAGTTTTATGAGAATTAAGGTATGCTATTCAACTATTTGAAATAAACGATTTTATGTTTTCGTAATTATTAACAAGGAAGCGATAATTTATAAGCATCAATATTCGTTTCAGATTTATCGGTAGGTCTATTCCATGTGACTGTGGATTTGGCGGAACGCTGTCTTGTCGTCTGGTATGGTGGGTCTGCACTGTGTAAAATCGTCCGGTTTCTACAGGTAACTATGACAACAATATGCTATGTCAATATGAATTCTTCAATCTTATATGTTGCAATGTAGCTACTCTCTAATATTGAAGCAATATCCAATCACTGTCTTCTATATCATTAGTACATGTAGTAAATTCAATCCATTTTCGGTGTAAAAATGTCCATTTTGACAGGAAATACAGGGACCTAATTCATAAACATTATAAGTTGGAAACTTAGACTTTAAAACGTTAAATGTTCTTTTTGCTCTTACGTTGTTATAACAATTTAGATTTTAATAAAAAAATGCAAAAGTGTACTGAGGGTAACAACAATTCGATAACAAAATGTCATTCGTTTTGATATAATGAAAACAAAATGCTGGTTAATATAATGTTTACAAATTCAAAGTCTTATTCTGAGTTGCAGACTTAAATTGTCTGTGAATAATGACTCAGGTTTTCCCATGGAGTTTCAACAACACCGCATCATCAAAGTCCTCAGATTATGATAATAGAATGAAATAGGACTAGACGGAACAACAGCATGAGAATTGAAGCATATGGCTTTGGGAAAACTTAGATATTCCTTCCCATACAGTTATAGAACTAAACAACAGTAATAATGCCTTTATAAAATGGAATTGCATCATTTATCGTCTAGACAGGAAATTGTTAATGTAATAAGTAAAACTATTCACTTTAATACGAAAGCCTGGTGGTGACTTTTCGGCTTCAAGAATTCCCACATTCGACTTCACGAATTCACGATTTCAACAGTTTGATTCTCGAATCCTTGAAGCTGAAATGTCACCACCTCGCTTTCGTGTTTTAACTTTAGAATGAATTGATGTGCAAAAGGTTTCACTTTCGAAGTCTGATCGTGGGTAGAACTAACGAAGCCGCGTAGACTGTGCTATTTTTCGTAACATTCAGTAAAGAAATTAAATAAATTGCGAATTTAAGTTCCGAACGCAAGCCATCTCGGCTGCTGCAATGGTTTCTCAACTCTGAATATACGAGATGACAAAACTGCAAACACTTATCTAAGGTAAAAACTCATGGAATGTAAATTGGCTAAAACGAACTCTAATTTTGATATCAATCAACCTTGACTAGCTATAACAAAATATTAATTCGTAATAATGAGTTTAAGTATTTTGTGTAAATAAACCCAGACGCGTTACAGTAAAACTGCCTTATGGAGAACATTTGGATATAACGAACACGTTTAAAATCCCTTAATACATGTTTTGCATTCAAATCACTATAAATATAGCGAACAACTAATAGAAAAAACTATGTTCAAGCCACAAGGGAGTTCGTAATACACAGATGTTACCTCATACATTTTCGAACGATAATTATGACCATATTTTATAGACTTTTTATCGGAACACTACGCGACAGAAGAATCATTTGTTTAAGCACGTGTTTTGCAGACGACAAAACCTTAACAATGATAAAATTCCAGAAGATTGAGAGAGTCTTTCTCGCATTGAGAAATGTCTGAGTTGTTTAGCGACAATATTCCACTTAAATGAAGCTCTGCAAGGATGTGAATCGGTGTAAATTAATAATTTTGTCGTAAAAGCAGACATATAGAATTTGATTATGGTATACCATGCTGGTATTTCTATGTTATAATTATGGAACGCAGACGAGACAAAATATCCCATAAATCATATTATAATTATGAGAATTGTGAGAACGTATATGGCTCATTATAATATGATCAAATACGTCCATTGAGAAGTTAAGGAAACATATCGTCAAGCTGATATTCAGTATAACATAATAAACCATGGAATTACTTGTGTTTTTATTGGCTACATACACAGGAGTCTTCGCAAAAGACGTATAATCAACGGTGTTTTCGTAACAGCAAATAAAACATTTCGGGCCAAAATAAAGACATGCGACGATGTGACAATATCACGTGATTCTAACACACGTCATTGATTAATACGAGGATGTTGTCAGACGCTTATGGAGGAACTGATTAATATTGGTTGGTATCCCAGGAACACTCGTTTGGTCATCTAACCGTCGTATATAACTGATATAAAAAATTTTGGGTGCAAAATGACGTCATAGTTCCGGCTAACAGGTCATTCATTTCATTTGTGACACTTTCAAATGTTCGTGATCGTATCATTAAGAACTAAGCTGGTATCTAATGATTATTGTGTGTCCTTATTAACCCTGTGTAATAACTTGACTTAGTAAATGGTGTAATATGAGTACTTATAACCCTTTATTATTATCTCCATTTGCGTATAATAAATCTCACACATACTTTGCTAGTATTACACGTAAAGCTGTAAATTAGCTGTCAGTTTCGAAATAAATATAAGGTTCCCTAATGCAAACATTTAATGCGCTATATGATGTTACTAATTGGTTAAAAGTTCCAATAGTTCAGCTTCTTATCTTCAGAGCATCCAGCGTTTAGTATGAAAATGCGAATATGTTGTTTCTGTGTTTGGCTTATCACACAAAAGACCTATCCTTTCACAAACTAAATGTTGATACACTCAATGATGACATACCAATTGTTCACAAAGTCAATGTCGACACACCAATTGTTCACAAAGTCAATGTCGACACACCAATTGTTCACAAAGTCAATGTCGACACACCAATTGTTCACAAAGTCAATGTCGACATACCAAATATTCACAAAGTCAATGTCGACATACCAAATATTCACAAAGTCAATTTAGACACACCAAGTGTTCACAAAGTCAATGTCGACATACCAAATATTCACAAAGTCAATGTCGACATACCAAATATTCACAAAGTCAATGTCGACATACCAAATATTCACAAAGTCAATTTAGACACACCAAGTGTTCACAAAGTCAATGTCGACATACCAAATATTCACAAAGTCAATGTCGACATACCAAATATTCACAAAGTCAAGGTCGACATACCAAATATTCACAAAGTCAATGTCGACATACCAAATATTCACAAAGTCAATGTCGACATACCAAATATTCACAAAGTCAAGGTCGACATACCAAATATTCACAAAGTCAATGTCGACATACCAAATATTCACAAAGTCAATGTCGACATACCAAATATTCACAAAGTCAATGTCGACATACCAAATATTCACAAAGTCAAGGTCGACATACCAAATATTCACAAAGTCAATGTCGACATACCAAATATTCACAAAGTCAATGTCGACATACCAAATATTCACAAAGTCAATGTCGACATACCAAATATTCACAGAGTCAATGTTGACATACCAAATATTCACAAAGTCAATGTTGACATATCCAATGTTCACAAAATAAGTGGAGGGCTGATGACGTAAATTTTATGTCGTTCAGTCAAACTCATTCAATAGCATTTCAGTTTAAAAACTACCTGGCTGTTTTTTGTCGTGTTGTTCTACGTGAAAACAAAACTGCAAAACAAACTTTCCACGCCATTTAGTTTAGTGATTTTCCATTTTTTCAATTTTTCGATTTTAGTTTATAGTAATTTAACCCAATTTCAGGTTTTAGTGGTATACGCCTCCACGTTTATGATCGTTTCACTGAGTATTGACCGAGTGGACGCAATAGCAAGACCAATGAACTTCACAAGAAAAGGTAAGAAAATACTTTCTTTGCAATGGCAATATTCCGACAGTAACCTAGGGATATGTGGGGGGAAGCCTTGTTTTGTAAATGTGGCCTTCCCTATATCCCGACATTAATTCAGGGATATGTGGGGGAAGCCTTGTTTTGTAAATGTGACCTTCCCTATATCCCGACATTAATTCAGGGATATGTGGGGGAAGCCTTGTTTTGTAAATGTGACCTTCCCTATATCCCAACATTAACCGAGGAATATTAGTATGGGAAGCCTTGTTTTCTGAATGTGGCCTTCCTATATCCCGATATTATTCCAGGGATATGTGTGGGGGTAGTCTTGTTTCGTGCATGTGGCATTCCCTATATCCCGACATTAACCAAGGACATATGTGGGGGAAGCCTTGTTCCGTGCATGAGGCATTCCCTATATCCCGACATTAACCAAGGGACATATGTGGGGGAAGCCTTGTTTGGAAATGTAGTCCTCCCTATATCCCGACATTAACCTAGGGATATGTGGGGAAGCTTTGTTTCGTGAATGTAGTCTTCCCTATATCCCGACATTAACCAAGGGATTTGTGGGGGAAGCTTAGTTTCGTGAATGTGGCATTCCCTATATCCCGACTTTAACGTAGGGATATGTGTTTGGTGAGCCTTGTTTTGTGAATGTGGAATTCCCTATATCCCGACTTTAACGTAGGGATATGTGTTTGGTGAGCCTTGTTTTGTGAATGTGGAATTCCCTATATCCCGACTTTAACGTAGGGATATGTGTTTGGTGAGCCTTGTTTTGTGAATGTGGAATTCCCTATATCCCGACTTTAACGTAGGGATATGTGTTTGGTGAGCCTTGTTTTGTGAATGTGGAATTCCCTATATCCCGACTTTAACGTAGGGATATGTGTTTGGTGAGCCTTGTTTTGTGAATGTGGAATTCCCTATACCCCGACTTTAACGTAGGGATATGTGTTTGGTGAGCCTTGTTTTGTAAATGTGGCATTCCCTCTGCTACCCTTTCTCATATTCAACACGCAAAATATACGAGACTTAGATACTGCCATAATTGTAAATGGCTGAAGTTGTGAATACTTAATTTGTATTTTTCGCCAGTTTATTTTTCTGTCTAGCGTCTCCCAAACGGCATGTAAATACTCCAACATGAATCTGGAAGGATTACTTTGAGCCATGTCTGAATAATTTACGATGATAAAATACCATTAACAAGATGGACATGACTTATAGTATATTATACAGAATCCCCTGACATATAAAAGGGACTTATAACAATGTCAAGTTTTTTCCAACTGGATTGATTTCGATGTCATTCGTGCAGCAAACTAATTGCCTATGTAAACTTGAAAAGGAGAATAAAACACTGGTATATTTTAGAAAATTCTCCGTATCGTTGCATAAGATACCAGTGTCATGGTGTCATAAAATAGCATAAATTACCAGTGTCATGTCATTCAATAGCATAAGTACATGTACTATAAACCATGCCAAAAGCCTGCTTTTGTGCTGATGTTTTCCTCTGGCATGCTAATGGACAATGTGCACTATTATCAAACGCTGGCACCATTGTGAAATGTAATTGATAAGTTGCTGAGAATATGTTTATATTCAAATATAAGATTGGTAAATATTATTTGTACATTTTTCATAAAACGTTACCATGGAAACCTTTTTTAATGATTCGAAAAGTTATTGTAGAATTATTATGTTGTATAGGAAAGTTTACTAAATAATGATCTGCTGTTGCTATGGTAACTTAGTGACATGTTAAGTAACGTGCTTTCAGGAAAAATTCTTCTTTCATTAATAAATTACAAATACGTTTTGTATCTGCTGGAAGAATGTAATGTCGGACCGGTTTTCCACATCGTAACGCCACATACAACGAACACACCCACTCAAAAGCACAAGCTTACACGAAGATGTGTGAAAACAATTTAAAATTACAAACACAGACGGGTCGCAGCACACAAATATAACATATGTAGATGAAGACTGAAAAAAGTGGGAATCGATTTGGAACGGACGATGGCAAAAACACCCTGGTTGTATTAACTCTTCAAGCATCTATGACGCGTACCATGACGCATGTCAGACTAGAACACATCATTGCTCATTCATCTTTGTCACTATTCTTTTACCCTGGGGTTTCCATGACGCTCCCGCAAAGTTCATCACTACTGACAATCCATCTAATTGCAACACATACGTATTCTAACTGCACCCCCGAAAGAATTGGTAATTTTAGACATTCTCCACAACGGCTCCTAACATATTAACCTACAAGACACAAGAGACTGTTAACTGTAAATCATATGATACACAATAGGCATACGACAGAACGGAAACAAAATCAACTCTATAAATATTATCGTTCATTCAAATAATGATTCTCGTCTTTGATCTATATGACATAAAAGCAAACTATTCAATCATGATAGTGTCATTCCTATTAAAAATGCCAGCCATTTCTGACTTGTGAAATTCTTTCTCAGCACATTTACTTCCTGATTCCTGCCATGCACCAGACAGGTAGGCAATATGTAATCATTATGTTTAACTAGCTGGTGGCTCACCAACCGGTCATATCGGAACGGACCTTTATCGTGATTCGAATCTTCGACCTGCCGCTCCAAAGGTGTCTGCCTTAACCGTTCGGCAACGGGAGACGGTATTTGCGTGAATTTAGCCATGCAACCTATTGCTGGCACTCATTATTTCTCTGCACAGAAACTTAACGAAGACTTGTTGTTACATTTTCTCCGGAAGCTCTTGCCAATCTATTGTTGTAGACCAAACTGCACGTGACTGTCATGTATTAACTACAGATATTAGACTCCTGGAAATCTTTGACACAAGCCATGTCATATACGCTCAGAAACACGTCAAACGATGATGAAAAAAGCACAATGTCGAACGGTGTATTGAACATGTCAAAGTGGAGATAAAGGAGAGTTTGATGGCGTAATGTCTTGTAATCTAGGCGTGTAATACGATTTAATGTTCTTGTAATGTAGTATATGGGAAATTAAATCAATCAGTTAACACGTGGATGTTTATTATCGATGCGCTGGTCCCGCCCATTTCGTGAAATATCTGAACAGGGCAAAACTCCATTTTACAGACTGCGATTGCACAAGTAGATACTTTTCTTCGGGAGAAGAAAATACAAAGTAATATTCATGTCATTATTTCAGTTTCTTGGTTTACACAAAGCTATCAATCAAATAGCAAAGCCTTGTTTGATTGGTTGATAAGAACAAGCAAGGGAACTGGCTTATTATCATACTTAAGTTAAGTACGTTATATAAAGTACATTTTTTTTGCGAAAAATGTCTTACTTATTATTTCGGATCAGTATTGGTGTGCTATGAAGCGAAAAGTTATGGGAAGGTCAGCATTTTGTTTATCAACTAAGGACATATAATTACTTCAGTCTGTTTTGGAACCGCACGTGTTTACCATTAGCATACTATCACTGTCGGAGTCAATTTTGTGATTTGAGATTTGAGTGCTAAGTGTAAGCTACTGATATGTATCCGGTCTTTAAATGACCAAACTTTGTTTTACGCCCAGGAATTCCGTGAGGTAACGGAGCGGACATCAGAGATGTGGTACAGTAGTGACATAAATACTTCCATAGTCTGTTCACTGTTTCTGTTATTTATCAGATAAAAGACTGCAGGTGTATGCTTGAGAATTGTTAACACAAATACCACAATTTGTTATTTTTGTATTCTCCACGGACGCAACATGAGCATAATTAAGCAAAGTTCACTCAGAGGTCAACAAAATTATCCCATGGTGTCTATGACCTCGACATTACAGACACGATATTCATGGACTTCAATAGCAAAATAGTGAAAATGGACTTGAAAATTGTGTTCTTAATTTTGAGGTGCTCCTTTTATTGAGGGGGTCTTTAAGTGAGGTTTCGTAACAGACGTAGCTGATTTATTCTTTTGATAATTGTTTCATCATTTCTTGTTAGTGGCACCGACTGTTGGTGTTATGTCTGATGTTGGCAATTAATTCATTAATTAATTGATTATTTGTTATGGTACAGCATGGTGGTAATGTGTGTGTTTAGTCTATCAATTTTGTTGATACATCATTGGTATAAAGTGTGTTTGTTTGTTTGGTATTGTGTGATGTTTTGACAGATGTATTATTGCTAGCCTACTTGTCGTAATTAACTTAAGACTACTTCTAATATTATTATACATGTGTCTTACTACAGGAAACAGCCACATTAATCGTCATATTACCTGTGGTAGCAGAGATGAATAAATAGCACATGTGTTCCTATAATCATTGAGGGTATAGAATACATTACCAAGCTCAACCATGTCCCACCATTTTTAATGGGGCTTTCAAGATGTATTATGCTCATTTTGTGTTCATTTGAACATGAACAATATATTTCCTATAGTTAAAACATCAATAAACATGCATTAACAAAGAATGAACTCATAATGTATTGATCTGGTTTGGTGAAAAAAGATGTTCGTACATTATAATTTGTTTTTAAAAATCCAGTTTGTTTAACAATCAGGCTATTTTACAAGTTTTGTCTGTTAGTAATAAGGTAAAAAATCGGTTGAACAATGCAATGGTTCTTATTAGAGATGTTTTAGCCAATGTAACAATAATACTGGATGAAGCCAATTCAAACATTTTATGTTCAGATGAGCCAGATACATCTTTAATTCACATAAACAAGCTGGGTTATGTAGTGACACTTCCATCTATTAGGGAGTAGGAAGACCCAAGGTGACACTTCTAGCATCTGGGTAGAATCATCGATATTCTGCAAGTCGGCTGGGTATCTTCCTCACATACAAATCCTACATCCCGAGTAGAATTCGAACCCGCAGTAACACAAGCATTAGAACATCTGTTGTCCTCTTTTGATAGGGCCTTTAAGGACGGTGTTTAGATGGAAAATGAACTTTTATCCGCTTTATTCTACTGTTCATATTGGGTTTAGTCAATCAGCAATTAGGTCAGAAATCCATAGCCCGCCAGGCTAGTTCAGTTAGTAGAACACTAGACTGCCACCCGGCATTTCTGGGTTCGATACCCGGGTTGAGCAGATAATGTTCTCTATTGACACTGGCTATGGTCATGTCCTCCACATGTGGAGAAGTTGTCAGTTGTTTGCGAAGGAGCAACTCAGCATTGGTTGATAATTAATTACAAGAAAAACTGGTTAGGTCAACTGACTTCAAGTGAACAATTGTTGAGAAACGGCGTAAAACCTGATGAAAACAAACACATCAGAAAGTCAGAATAGCTGCATTATGTCGAATATCCGAGTGTTCTCTCAACATATTAAACGTTCCAAGGTGAATAGTCACGCTACTTTCATCTATAGTTTCCCTTTAAAATCGTCTAAAAATGGATGTTTTGAATATGACATTTTACGTCATTAGAGTTGCGAGTTCTTTTGATTAACAAAACATTACTTCCAACTTGATCTTCTTACGGAGAGATTTATCAAATTATGAAATGCTTTCCAATGTTGCGATGTTTCATGGAAAACTGTGATCATAAATAAAAAAAAGTATCGTTATTAAATACGTTTGTCGTGTTTTTGTGAATATGAATATAATTTTTTGTGCATTTGTTAAAGCAGCAAAATTCTCGATACGATGTTTATGAAGACGTGGGAAAATGTTTACTTCACGAGTTGTTCCTTATCTTCTTCTAATTCATATGGGAAGTAATTGTTGCTTTCGAAACAACAACGTAGAACAGGTTAAAAGCAAATTCAACCATAACACAAGTGCTGTTAAGCTAAATGCTTAAGATTAGCGGTATAATAGTCGAGTAATATAAGTTTATCAAAGAAATTGTGAATTCATGAAGATGAAATCGTGAATTCATGAAGTTGAATTTGAGATTTATTGAAGCATAAATGTCACCACCAGGCTTTCGTAAGTTCTGTCTTCGACAAGAATCTCCACCATCTCACACATCTCACCTTCCTAATGGATGTTAAAATTTCACTATCTAAGCATGATAACATTTGAACGTGCCATAGAACGATACATTCAGGCGATTTTATGAAGTCAGCAATCTCGTTTCCCATATGAAACAATTCCTCTACAAAGAGTCGATCAAAATCGCAATAACAAAACCTGAAGCGAAATTACTGAATAAAATATTTCTATACCGATCTAACGAATGGAATGAGTTGAAATTTTATAAAATCAAAACGATCTGACTCCATTAATGATCCAGTGTAAAGTTACCACGAGATGCAAACATGGCCAGTAGCATGTTAATGTTAAATGCACGTTCTTGATGACGATAAGCCAAATGGTGTTGGATAAAAAACGCGACAGGGACGGAAATGTCGTTTAGGCAAACATTACGAATGGATTTCAACATATAATCAAAGTCAATCTTTGGATATCGATTTTGTTTTGAAAATGGAATTGTGCGAATCTGTTATCTACTGTAAAGGTCGAGAAGCGAAAACCAAACTAATCTATCTGCATATAAGTGAAAAGCAAAGCAGAACAATTTTGCGCGTTTATGCCTTGTAGTAATCATTAAATTCTCCATTTAGATATCCTATGTTGATATAACATTAGGCCATGCTGTTTTATATTTATCTTAAGCGCCCGCGTGCGCATAGGTGTTTAGTTCTTTGAGTCAAAAAAAAAAGCATTTTCGTTAGTATGAAAAATCGCTAAGGGAAGTAACCGCTGTATGGTATTAACGTATATTGAATATTGTGGTCACTAATTGATGCATTATGGTTAATTTATCTCTTGGTAAAACTGGTCATATAACACGTGCCAGTTATCACATGATCTTTCATCATCCTATAAAATTAATTCCCGAAATGGCTGAAAGGGATCCTTGACATTTTGTTTAAGTAGATGAATAGATCATTAAAATAAATGAACAGATATGTCACCGTGGGTCTCGTTAATGTTTTACGAGTGATCGTAGTAATCTATTAGGACGTGTAAGTTTCGTTATTTGATAACTATTGACACTATATGAAATCAAATACACACTCGTATATATGTGGGTACCAAATGAAATGTCTCTAATGTGTATAAGATAAAACTAAAACAAAATGATGTGAGGAACAAAAAAAGTCTGTAAAACAACAGGAGGAGAAACTCGCCAGCACACCCGACCCATTGCGATTTAAACTCCCAAGATTGTAGGGACAAACCCATGGCTGTAAATCACCCTGTGGTAAATATTACTCATTTGGTTTTTTAGCGAAAAAGTAAGCTTCATTTTTCCCATTATATGATTCTTTGGCCTGATTTATAAGGTTCGTGTTCACCCCCCTTCCGGTCCGTGATCAACTTGTTTTCTTAACTTGTCCTTAATGGATCCCCTTCCCCTTTTTGGCCCCTCATTCTACTCCCTTCATTTGTTTTGGTAATCAACCCGACAAATCCTCGTCGCCCCATCCATAGATGTTTGCTCTTGCACCTCCTTAGATCCTAGTGTTAAATGTGCTGATTTCCGTTGGGATCTATGTGTGAAGGCAGTTTCTTGTAAATGTGTTGTTCCCTGTACTAACTTAATTCTTCTTTGGAACTGTCAGTATAAATAATGAGGACAAATACCAATATTAAGTCATGCCAACTTCACACTTAGCCTTTCTATGGATAAAAGTAGCCTACAACATAATACGTCGTGGTGTGTACTGTATTATTGCTTTGTATATGTTTAGCAACATCGCACTACATGTATACTATGGGGTCTTATTTGCAATAACAAACCGTGCGTGTGAATGAGGTCAAGAAATGTCAGGATATTCGATCGTGCGTTCGAATTTTCGAATGATGATTAGGTATTCGAATATTCGATATAAATTGTAAATTATAATACAAACATTTAAACTATACGGTATTTCTTTATGTCATCTTCCCGTCCGGATCTAATATTTTTCCTTTCGTGTCGACTACACAAAATATATCATGTTTATAAGAATGCGCAACATGTATGTGTGGTCGGTTGCATTCATCGACATGCTATTTTGTAAAGTAATATTCCAGCCCTCCATGTAAGCTGAGTCAGTAGAGCATTTGACTGTCAAACTGGAGGGCATAGGCTGGAAACTCGGATGATACGTATATTCTCCGTGACAGTTCGACAGATTGTGAGGAAATAATCAAAGCAATTTGTCCTCCACTTTTGATTTATATGGGGAAGTTGTCAGTTCCTTACAGAAGATCAAATCGGTGCTGGTTGGTAGCCTAGCAACGCTGATCAGGTCAACTTACGGCCATACATAGCTAACGTACCATTAACAACACGACATCCGACAACACAACAGAAATTCATTTTGTAATTCCAATATGCACACAATTCTTTTTACATCTTGGAATATAAAGTAAAGCCTCACTTAAAGACCACTTCAATAATAAGATTACCTCAAAATGAAGAACACAATTTCAAGTCCATTTTCACGGTTTTCCTCTTTATTCAACCTCAATATTAAAACCACTTCAATATAAAGATCAGTTTTCAAGGTCACCCAATGGTGGTCTTACTATTTTTGTTTTACTGTACTACAAATTAAGTTATCTGTAATGGAAATTAAAATATTAAGTTGTTTCCCCATCCCCGTGTATGTAATTATTTTCTGTAGCATTGCATTCGTTCTCAAGCCAGATTTAAGTCACAGGAAGAATTTTAACGAAATAAACAAACGGAACTTGATAACGAAGATGGCCCATAAGTCAATCACAACGCAATTACGATCTCATTGTTAATTTTGTGCAAGCATGCACAAAATAAATAAATTGCGTAATTTAATTTGGTTATTGCCGCATTCTGAGATATATGAGCAGTGTACGTGCGTTAAAGTGTTGTTGCAATTATTAGAATAATACTTTCCGAAAATGAGTCGTGGCGCCGAGACGTCATGTAGTCGGGTAGTCAGAATATCTCGAGTGTTTTGCCTTGGGCACTATATAGTTAAAGTGTTTCTTGCATTTATGTACACATATAAAAACAAATAAGGTGAAATGTAGAATGTGTCCATATCGCGTATATTTTTGTCAGCTAAATAGTGCTCGGGCATTCTTGACGGGAAAATGGACAATTTAAGGGAAAATGGACAATTTAAGGGTATCAAATTACCACTGAGAATGGTGTCTTTCGCGGTTTGTTTGCGTAAACAGTTATAACATATTATGAAATAGATTGACCATTTTACATTGGAAAGGCTTTGTTTTCTTTTAATCTTGCAATGTTATATGCTTAATCAAACATCTAACCATTGCCTAAGATTCGCGTGATGTATATCATTTTCCTACTCACAGATGCATTGAGTGTTAATTTGAATATGGCGTCTTGGGATTTGCTTGTTTCCTTTCCAATAATTATAATTCATATCCGATTGCAAATACACAAAACAATAGAAATTGTATTTCTTACAAAAGTGTAGGGAAAATAGCACAGGGAGGCAAGTACCTCTTAAAATTTTGCTAACTTATGTATAGGCCTACATTTCTCCGGAATATTCCCCCCTCCTGTATCATTCTGATAGTGTTATAAGTTCGTAGAGTGTAGTGTACAGTAAAACCTCACTGAAAGACCATCTCAAAAATAAGACCACCTCGAAATAAAGAACACAATTTTAAGGTCCATTTTCAGGGGTCCCAATGGAGGTCTTATTGTAGAGGTTTTACTGTAATGTCTAACTTTTAGTTTTTATTGGTATTAATGCCATTTCTCTACACTTTGTTATGTTATATGGTGGTCAATTGACATTACTAGTGCATTTCTAGTGTTCCTGGAATATAATAACAACATATACCATATAATTTGACCTTACGCAAACAGCTGACAACTTTTCCGCATAAAACATGTGGAGGTCAAGTGACCGTATCACAATGTTACAGACGGACATGATTCACCCAGCCCATGAATCGAGTCCGGACCTTCCGGGTGACAGCCCAGCGCTCCATTAACTGAGCAACCCAGACGAACTAAATGAATCCGACAAGTAAACAAACAAAATCTAACATAATACTTCAGTTACGGCTAACAGTGGCGAACGTTTTGTATTATATCCCTTGCCCACTGTATCACATCGACTGCACACGAGGAACTAAATTGCAAAACGTTATGAAACGTTACGAAACGTGAGCCGCAAATACCTTTACTGGATTATGGGCTGGTTTTAAATCCAAGGACAATAGTTACGCCAACTGACCACTATACGTAATCTAACTATTGTTGGGAAAAATGACATTACACTCCAAAACTGCCACACAAAATTACATAAATCTGCTCGTGCCATTTGTTAATGCTGACTGCAGCTAATTGAATTGTTAGGAATGCCAAGTCAAGATGACAGACTTTGAGGCTTAATATATACAAATCAAATACATTCCTATATCAAGTGTACTTTAAAGTAGAAAATCGTCTGATATTGTCAGTCTGAGATGTTACTTTGTCATTGTCAGAAGGTGTAATTAACATCCTTTCTTTCGCTGTCGGACATTTACTGTAAATTGATATCCTGTTTACGATGGTAAGTGGTTATAACGACTGTTTGCTTGGTGTCTGGTATCACGTGTTGCTTTGTATATTTCGTCGTGTTATCTTGTACTTTTGGGGTGGGCGACTGTGATTGTTGTAAGTGGCCTTCCGTGCTCGACATTTTTATCCGTGGGATTAAATGTTGCAGTCACGTCACTGCGACTTCAATCACAAGGTTATTGCCCTAAAGCCCATGGGAGGAAGTTCTATTGCTTATATTGTATTTGGAAATCCAAGAAAATTAGTTGTACGTATATAATTGGAATACTACGCGAATCAAACACAACAACATCAATTATTAACTTGATAAAACCAGATGTAAATGGTTACTTTAAAGCGGAATTACATTATACATTCTCTTCTCAAATCGCTTCATGGTAGTGTCCAACCACCCAAATTTAAGAAACAAAGACAAAAACAGGTATTTTACAAATCATAGAGGATGTTCTAATTTACATCTCAGACGGTGTTCCTCGCCATGGTGGTTGCGGTGAAATTCTAGGCCATGTTCGTAACTGTCATATACAATATATAGCATCACTTTTCTTGTAAATTGAACCTAATTCTGACAGATTAATATTGAACATTATTACTTTTTCGACGCAGCCGTACTAACATGGTTTTGCTATTTGCATGTCAGTGCTGTGTAAACCAATCAAATTTTACGTTAATCACCGAGGCAATTTCCCTTCAATCGGACAACGTTTGTAACATTGACGCGGATCGGTTAACTTTTCGATAAAGGGTACATTACCTTACCTTATCTTATCTGGAAGGAAAGAAGAGATATAGATTGACAACCGACGACCAAGCCAAATGCTAAGCAGAATACGCACTGTGTTGGACAGTTAATGTAACAAAACTGACACCTAATATACAACTGCTAAATAACTCATGAACGACTTTGTAGAAATTGACTTGTCAATACGTCAGTAAATCTTAAGTTGAAACTTGAGAAAATTTCAATTTAGTAGTATATGCGATATATTTTGTTGAAAAGCTTATGCATGAATTTAACATGCTTTCAAAGTTTCGTGACAACTAGCATTATAATGAAATAGATATACGCAAAATCTGTAACGCAAACGATACTTAGTCATGTACTAGCCCAATCCCTTCCATACACTTATATGGATTACATTACTTATGAATGTCTACCTTCCTGCGATACCGTCGTGACATTTGAAGAAAAAGACGTGGAAAACAAAACGACTATAAAGAGATATAAGATCACGCGTTAAATGTTGCGTTATGTTCGGTTTAATAGCAAACAAAATGACAAAAATGGCAATTTAATACTGGGAGAAAAAATGACGCCTTCAGTGTAAATTTGTGGGAAAAGAGATGGGTGTGACTCTGTCATGCAGAGCTATCAATGTATAAGGTGATACCAATATGGAGCTATGTTTAGCGTACTCAGGCGAGTAGGTTTCCGGCAATCTGATCGATAAAAACAAATCTGAAAATATCAAAAATCGCCGGTAATGATGTTTTAACATCACGACATTGGCCCATTTAGCCGATAACAATGCGTCAGGTAAATGATGATCATTTTCAAAGGCTAAAATATCATTAAATCTAGTCATGTACTTGGTACTTTGTAGTTTTTTTGTTAGAGAGTTGTTTTTATGTCTTGATGTATGATGTTTTTGTTTGTGGGAAGAAGATGTTGTAAATACAAAAGAAAAATAAGGTTTTTATAGACATTTTGTTTATTTTCCCGCCTGGTAGGTAAGTTTCGAAAAATGAATCTGATACTAAACATAGAATTTGGTGTGACCTTTCTTGAGAAAGGTGGTAAACAATTTATGCGGTCGTCAGCCAATGAAAGCATGTTTTGGAAAATGTATATAATATAGACATAGTGTAATCAATAAAAAATATTCTCAAATACAATGGTCTTTATCTTAGTAGTGGTAATATGTATCAACTGAACACGTAGATTATATAAAAAAAAGTTTCATTTCTAAATTGTACAATCATAATTTACACAGCTGGTGGTTATCGTATCATCATTTCATCCTAGGCTTATGTTTTCGTCCTGGGCAAATTATGTCTTAATTACTAATTAATGTTAATGAGTTTCCCTAGCATCAAATTTAATATTGATATCAGATAAGAACCAAATATTAGTGAACGCTGTTAAAACATTAATGCCGCTTCGTATGAAGCACGAAAGGTTAATTCAATACAGGAGATAGTTCTAACGAGCTTACAGCTAATTGCTTTCAGTTTTTTTTCTCAAAAGATCTGAAATTCAGATACGTATTGTCGAGGAACAGCATTACTGGCCAGTTTGTTACAGGATAAAAGTATACTACAATACCATTCTTTTGTACGTTAGTAGCTAGGTAATTGTTGTATGTTTAACCGCATTCCATTGCTAAAGGGACACATTGTTTATTTAAGCAATATTAGATTTTTGGGTTTTTGGGGCTCATTGCTATCATCGTCAACCGGATGGTCTTGTTCGATTTCTACACTTGCTTCTTGTGATTTTGCGGTAGTCGTACGCATTTTATGCGTCATTTCCTGTTCGGCTTCCATATTTATTTATGTTTGTACTTGACCATTGGTTGCGCAATTTGTATGTGACATTACTTGCTCGACTTTCTACATTTGTTTCTCTTTATGCTTCTTTGATGGCTGCGCGCTTTGTATGCGACATGTCATGTTCGAGCTCTATAGTCACTTCCATACTTATTTCAGTCTTTATTTTTTGATTATATAACGTATTGATGAACCGCCATATACTCTGGTATTGACAAATGGAGACTGACTGTAAGGCCAATATTACATTTTGTTTGAAAAACAATTACGTACCTACATACCTAAATATAGTATGCTGGGTAGGGTTATGTCAGACCAACACTTTTAAGGGATGACCTAAGCTATGTGTTAATAAGAATACAACATATCCATATAAGGACATCCATCTTCACCTTGTTTACTTGTCAACTGAAAAATCGTGTCAAGTTCTGAGTTTTTCGCTTACGTGAAACGGGCGTGTCCTACTGTGCTTGCAGGAGTGACACTTGTCATCAGGGAAAAGTGCTAATCTCATTTCTATCGTCTTCGTATAATTATATCCCAAGGCGAATGTGGTTTCGTGCATTACTATTTTACCTTGTTAAAAAGAAACGTTGAACTCAAACAACTCCACACACGGAGGGTAATAAGTCAACTAGTTGCGTGAGGAGTATAAAAAAAATCTTCAGAATAAAATTTAAGATAAACGTGGTAGTTAGGAAAGCCACTTTTGCTTGTAATTGTGCGACAACTTTGAAAAGAAGTACAATTGTATGCGCTCTAGGCGAGAAATTACTGATTACCCGTACGAATGAGGAAAAAAAACGTATTCAAGGTTTTTAGTACATGCGCTGATTAAGTTCGTTTCTTACAGGTTTTACGTTGCTGTAGATCTTCCTGCTGTTTGGTTCATCATTAATAGCACTGGCTTAGTTGTAGGTTATGATCATTAAGCCATTATGAAAGATCCGATGTTTTGGTCTGATTTTTCCAATGTTGATACTTTTGTCGTAAATCTGAAGCAGAGACGCTCTGATAAGGACTACGGATATCGGTACATTACTTAAAATATACTTGAGCCAAACATGGGAAGTCCCCGTCATCTTTAATTCAACATGTTCGAATTATAGGCAGCTTAAATAAAGAGATATTACATTATTAAGATATTTAGACAGTGATTAACCCTTTCATGTGTGTCGCACTTTTTACAATGTTTAGAAATGTCTGCATATGTTGCTTCATTCTTCTTAAAAGAAAGTTAAAGATTGAATCATTAAATCATACATATTTGCATTCTTCATAAACTAAAGCAAGACTGAACACGTGTTCGGGCAACAGGCCCATTGTGTTACCAAATACAATACATATTCACCATCGGGACAAGAACATTGGTTTACAAATTAATAAAGCTACAGCGACAAAGATATATGATACGTTAAGGTGTTGTTTTTCTCAGTACATTTTGTTTATTGTAGAGACCCAGTAGATGCATAACATGTTCTCTTCCCAGGTTTTCAGTAACCAGGAAAAAAAACAGTTTTGAAATGTTTGGACAAACTACAAGGTTTAGAGACAGTAAAAACGCACCTAAAGACCACCTCAATAATAAGACCACACCAATAAGAAAACCACATCGCAATTAAGAACACAATTTCCAAGTCAATTTTCACTGTTTTGCTCTAATTCAACCTCACTTTAAGACTACCTCAATAATAAGACTACCTCAATAATAAGACTACCTCAATAATAAGACAATCTCAATAATAAGACCACATCGTAATTAAGAACTCAATTTCCAAGTCCATTTTCTCTGTTTTGCTCTTTGTTCAAACTCAATATGAAGACCACCTCAATAAGATGACCAGTTTTCAAGGGTCACACGGATGGTCTTATTATTAAGGTTTTACTGTATTCGTTTCGACATCTTCTTTGCACTTTATTTTAACCAAACCGCCTCGTAAAATCTTAGAAATTGGAACTTTCTTAACCTGAATCGACGGATTCTTTACCATTTTAGGCGTGCGTTGTTTTCCCCGAAGTCACTTGAGACTTTGTTACTGACATATACAAACAGTCTGGTAATTGCGTAAATACTGAAATAGTATACAAACATAATGATTAGCGACAGTTTAACTATATAAGCTTATAATCTCAGACTCCATAGACACTTGTATGATGAAAAATAGATGAATCTAGTAAAACTCAGCACAAAATACATTTATAACCATGATAAAATGTCGCCTGACAAAGGTTGAAGATACAATTAAGATAGTGTCTAACATGTTACAGATAAATGTCGTCTGCAATAGACAAGATTAAATAACAGTGTTATAGTGCGCAAATTAATATGAATCGACTTGTTCTATGTTATACATGGGACTTTAAACTGTGATGTGTTGCTCTGTGGTGTTATGCAATCTCATAAAAATGACACTGTACGCTACAACACTTCCCGAAGTATTCGTAGAGGTATTGCAGCTGCAGTTGATATGCTTTAAGAGGGTACATATTGATTAGTAACTTTGTCTTCGGTCGAGTGGCACTGTACAATGACGGGTAACGTAATGTTGCGATGTCTGGTATCCCTTCAACTACTCTCGTATCGCCTCGCCTCTTCTCGCATCACATGGCCTTGTTAGTTCTCGTCTCGTATCGCCTCTTCTTGCATCGCCTCGCTTCGTCTCCATTTGTCTCGCATCGCCCGACCTTGTCGTTTCTCGTATCGTATCGCCACTTTTCGCATCGCCTGGCCTTGTTGTTTCTCGTATCGTATCGCCTCTTCTCGCATTTGTCTCGTATCGCCTGGACTTGTCGTTTCTCGTATCACTTCTTCTCGCATTTGTCTCGTATCGCCTGGACTTGTAGTTTCTCGTATCACTTCTTCTCGCATTTGTCTCGCATCGCCTGGACTTGTCGTTTCTCGTATCACTTCTTCTCGCATTTGTCTCGCATCGCCTTGACTTGTCGTTTCTCGTATCACTTCTTCTCGCATCCCCTCGCTTTGTCTCCATTTGTCTCGCATCGCCTTGATTTGCCGTTTCTCGTATCACATCTTCTCGCATCGCCTCGCCGCGGGGCTTGTCAGTTCATGTCCTTCGTGACGTTTGGCTACGGTCATTTCTCCACCACCTAGTGTTAAGTGGTCGGATTATATAGTTGAAAATGGAAGATAAACTTATGAATGGTCAATGAAATTACGGTCTTATAAGTGAGGCGAGATCTAAATATCGAGGTTGTCTTTAAGTGAAGTTTGACTGTGTGGAAAATACAATAACATAGTTAGCAACATTTGTCCTTTCTATGAATTGTTCTAATAAAGTTCTCCAGTAAATACACTTTTCAACGATTTTTGAAACATTTCTACTTTATGATGAAGGATAATGTAACGATCATATCTCTGTAAGTCCGTAAGTATTTTTATAAACGGTTTTGTATTATTACGTCTTGATAAAAGAAGAAAATAGCGGGAAGATTCCAGAGATAACATGGGCAACAAAGACACTTTTAATGGAAAACACTTCACTCACAATCATAGAGAAAAAATGACAGAAAAAGGAAATAATTGTCATCTTAACCATTCAGACACGTGATATACTTTAACATAAGTATTGTCTCATTGTAACGAATAATCACAAATGAGGTAGAACAGGATGGTTAAGGACAAATCAGAACGGAGCAGAGAATACGCAATTTCTAGATGAGTCTGATATTTGTCTTACTTTAATTACAGAAGACCGTAGTGACCGTAAACTATTCTTCAAACCATCGCCGCAGGTACGTCTCCCATTATTCTTGTCATGTCAAGACGCCATGTAATTAAACTAAGCTGTAATAACCTGTGTCACATTTGATGAAAACTGAAAGCATCTGATAACAAGACATATCTTTAAACAAGAAATATCTTGAAAAATGATGGTTGGTGCAATTAAGATTTAATGTGCAACAGAAAAAATGCCGAGATGTTACGATTGCTGGTCACTCTAGATCCAAAATGGATTTCGGTAATTTCACGCGTCAAGGTTATGAACGTTGTTCGGTTATAGAGAAATTGCCTTGGTGGTTAACGTAAGATTTGATTGGTTTACACAACATTGATATGCAAATAGAAAAACAATGTTAGTACGGCCGCGCCCAGAAATATGAACGGCGTTGATAGAATAATGTCTCAAGAATCGCCTTATTTCGGAACTCTGATTTCGCCAGAGGGGTACGCTACGGGAAAGTGGATTGTCTTTTCGAAACACCCCGTTTGGTGCCTCTCAGCTTAAAATATGAACCAATCAACCCGTCTAATGTGCTGCATATTTCAACAACGCGCTTCATATACAATAATTGACTGGTCTAAAATTTAGGTCCAAATGAATATTATACAGCTACGCCGCAAAATGATTCCACAGGGAATCTTAAGTATAAAATAATTCAATGACCATCTTTTTGAGTGAAGATTTCATTTTATTACACAGCATTTGATCCACAAGTTGACACAACTGTTCATTGTGCTTTTATGGTAAGAATTACATCTATATGTGTTCAGGTTAAAACAACTACCATCGTAGGGTTACGTCTTCGCTTATCATTGAATGCCTTGCAATTCGTCATCGCTTCTCAGTGTTCGCTTATGTTGCCCGTACCTTTAGAAAAAGCCAAGATCATCACAGCTTGTGGTGCCCGTACCTTTAGAAAAAGCCAAGATCATCACAGCTTGTGGTGCCCGTACCTTTAGAAAAAGCCAAGATCCTCACAGCTTGTGGTGCCCGTACCTTTAGAAAAAGCCAAGATCCTCACAGCTTGTGGTGCCCGTACCTTTAGAAAAAGCCAAGATCCTCACAGCTTGTGGTGCCCGTACCTTTAGAAAAAGCCAAGATCCTCACAGCTTGTGGTTACATCCGTTCATATCAAACCAAACTTTGTTAACACAATTAAGTACTTTCATTCACCAAGCATTGACAGTGAGAAATAATTTAAATTATAATGCATGAATAGTCTTTATTATAGTTATTTACTGATGACTTATTTGAATTAATTTGTCGTAGTACTAATATACATATTATGTAAAGGTAATATTTTTGTATTTGTTGATTGATCGGTGTGTTCTTTCCTACAAAGTTATACATGTGTATTATATAAATTCTAGTCTCTAAGTCCCTTTCTTATCCTACATTTAGTTTCGGTAGGACATAGTCATATGGGAATTTAGTTTGCCTCTTCATGCTGAAGTTCATTATATGAAGTATTACCTACTTGCTAGAATGTCATTGCTGTATTGTGTTTGTAATTGTGTATGTGTATTTATAAATTGTTTGTTTGTTTGTGACTGTATATACTGTCCAACTGTTTATTATGTTTATAATGCATGTAATAGTCGCAGGGGTATATTACCTTCTCGATTTTGGAGAAAAAACAAACTTGTCAAACTTGTCATATCAGATACATTATCCACATTAGTTAAGCCTTTTAAGGATGAAACGGTGTAAATTTATCAGTCTGATTGGTTACTTTGTCATTGTCAGACACTGTGATTAAAGGCTTTTTCTCTAAAACACTTTCGGTATATTGAAAATTGTTCATTTTATTCTGGAGGTTTTTACGAGACGACATTAATAAATAAATGTCAATGAGGCTTCCAAATGCTCGAGATTGTACACTGCACTTAAGTCGTCCTCATCACTACAGATTTATAAAGGGAGATGGTGTTAATGGTTATTGCAGAACAAGTTAGACATTCTTGGAAAATCAGAAACACCGACAATTTGCGTTGCAACTGATAGACAGGTGAAACCTTACAAATAAATAACAATATTTGCACTTGAAATATTTGTTTTGTATCACGCCAGAGGGAGAAACCTCCCTATAATGGCGTTCATACAGACGCCTTCCCTACGAAGGTAACTAACGTCAAAAAGTCTGGCATGAATTGTTTTCCTCTGAACAGTCTTAAGAACCATCAACAAGTGCCGAGAGAGTTTTCTTATGTTTTAGAACCTTCAAAATGTGGAATTATGCTTCCCGAACGGGAATTAAAAATCTAAATATAGTAACATACGTCCTGATCGGGAATTAAAAATCTAAATATAGTAACATACGTCCTGATCGGGAATAAAAAATCTAAATATAGTAACATACTTCCTGATCGGGAAAAAATGAAATGGCCTGAATAGTTTTCTTCTGTTTTAGAACCATAGAAAAGAGGAAACTGACGTTGAATCCATTGATATCCCGTTCGGGAAGTTTCTCCTGCTTAATGCCTTGGATGCATATAGACGGTGCAATCTTCTGTCAATGAGGGTTGTTTCATTCATCAAGAGTTTTCATATGTTTCAATGCAATCATTCTCCCAAAGAATGTTCAGAAATAATCAAATTTTTCAAAATTCCATCAACTTCCAGGCATGTAATCAATTCTACAAGATCAAGTAAATTATCAGCGTCGTTTAAAAGCCTATCTTCTAGTGTCTAGTCGTTCGCGAATTTAATTGTACCCTTTGAGTGGATTGCAAAGTTTTTCAATCAGACGAAACTCACCAAGTCGATCAGAAATTATAAGTAATAATATTAAGTTGTTGTCTGTATTCTGATAAGAAAAGTACATTCATATCAGATTCTTCCTATGCACTTTAATCTTGACAATTGCTCCGCGCGAACGTATTTTAAGTGAAGACACATTTTTTAAGTATACACCGTTTTGTTGCACAGTGGGTTCGAGTTTTTAGTGTTGTACTTCGAACGATTTGTCTCTAAAGTACCATTTAATTAGCACATATAGCGTTACGGTGGTTAGTAGACAATTATTTATAATTTATGTTAATAAACTGTCTACTAAAGGCTCAGTTTAATGAATGTGGAATCCACCACGCTAACTTCAACAGTACTTGTTTGTAACCGTTCCAGGCATTGTAGCGATTGTTCTAACTTTATCAGCACTTTTGGAACAGGATCGTCATTATCAATTTGTGCATAAAATCCTTCCATTAGACAATAATTGCGTAACAAATTTCAGAGACAACAGCTCAAACAAAAATCAAATTAACGCTGATCATCACTATAGATTCAGACTTTATAAAATGAATTGTCTGACAACTAAATCAATCTTATCTTCATCATTTGATTATAAACTGTTTTCCCGACACGACAGACTTCAAGGTGTAAATTAACAAAAAACAAAGAATGAGCCGAACAAAAATGTGCGAATGGAACAGAATGGAACGGAATGGAATGGAATGGAATGGAACGGAATGGAATGGAATGGAATGGAACGGAATGGAAGGACATTCTATTTCAGCACGTACATGTTCCAACGTAAGAACCACTTTCTATTTACATGGATAAATACATCGTTTGTGATACTGAATCCTCCATCATAAATACACCTTCATTATGAAATTATAAAACCTTTAAGTATATGCAATGACCGGTCCGGTGGCTCAGTGGTATAGTGGTTACACTAAGTGCAGTAGATTGGGTTTGATAGATGGCCACGTCGTACCAAGAGCAATAAAACAATACGACATGCTCCCTTGTCTATGCTCGGCATTACGAGAATAGTGCTTTGACTGGTTTCAAGGTAAATGGGAATGGTAATGGCATCACGTGGCATGGTATCACAGTGTGACGGCACTACCTCTGCTGCAAGTAGACCCCCATCTCCTTATTACTACATTATTGGTCGAACGTAAAACTAAACTAATACATGCAAGCCACAAACTTATATGCTTACGATACGATAATGATAGTATTGCCAGCAAAAAAGCATTTGTCGTACATAATAAGTATGATAATTAAACTAGTTGGAATTACGAGTGTTAATACGCATTTTGTTTGATAATGTCTCTGTTTTCTATAACTTCGCAACTTGGGGGTGCCGTGTGTTATTCGTAAAATGTTGATCGAACAATTTGCTGCTGGACCTACTAGTACACAAATCAAACGCACTATTTACATCAATAATGGCAAAGAAAAGCATTGGAGACTCAGTGAAAATGTATGTCTGAGTTGTTGCTATGCCAATGTCAGACAATGTTACACAAAGCCTTTTCTCTAACACACATTCTGTAAGTTGATAGTTCTCGGCTGCCAGAGCAAGTATGGCTAAAAGAATGTTCAGTAAAACCTCAACAATAAGACCAACATTGGGACCCTTGAAAACTGGTCTTCTTATTGCGGTGGTCTTAATATTTAGGTTGAATAAAGAGCAAAACAGTCAAAATGGACTTGAAAATTGTCTTCTTAATTTCGAGCTTGTGTTTACGTTAGGTTTTACTGAATGTAAATAATGCACTGACTGTTTTAGATAACAAGATGGGAGATTGTCTTCGAGTGATTTTTGTACCTTGTGTAACCTTGCCTTCATTCTAGTTTTTACTGTGATATTAATTAAAATCTCATTTAAATATGCCTTTCAAACCTTAACTTTGAAACAAAAACATAGCTTCCTATCGTTTTAATTCAATTTGCATCGTCTCTATATAAAGACTTTCCCGAGCGGGAGTGTGTTTTTTTCGTATACAAATTTACAGTTGAAGTTACAAATATTATTGTACGCCGTATTATCAAGAATTATGCACAAAACGTGAAGATTTATAACCCTGTGTTTAGATGCTGTACAATAATGAACACTAGGGGGGGGGGGTAGTGTTTGTAATTGTGGGAATATGTTATACATTGTATTTATATTTGTGCGGTGTTGTGGCGCTTGCTTTATTGCTGTTGCTAAAGGTCGATGCAAGTACACGATGTATTACTTTGATTCATTGCAATCAGGATTAAGTCTGGTGAATCAATAGTAGAATTTAACTATTTTAGTAGCTTAAGTGAAGTTTACCATTCGTATTTTTGATTTATGATACACTTAAGATATATTAAAATCATCCTAGATGCAGTTGTAGTTTTTTTGTCAATATTAAGTTAATATAATTGTCGTATGAATTCATTGTACGAAATTCCTGGCGTTCAATGGGATGTATTTGCATATTTTAAGATGATGTAGACATTTTTATTGACAAAATGGTAAGATACTGTAATTATGTAAATAGGAAAACAACCCAAATGACTTCTGATCAGTGACATTTCAGCTTAATATGCACATTTTGTGTAGACACCTCAGATGTATTGCTGATAAACAAAGAAAACTGAATAAAACTAAGCATCGCTTACAAAGATATATTTAATCTCGATTGTATTAAAGTCGTTATCCTTATTTGACTCAGGATCGAATCCGCCATCTGGAAAACTAGAACTTACGTGTAACGAGGAAGCGTGTTCTTTGTGGGTTCGGACTCGAACCTCCGGGTAAAGTGGTCGACACCTTATCTACTGTACTATCGCTCTCCTGGTAATACTGGAGAACATGAGAACCACTGTGTGCTAGGTATGATATGACATGAACATAAGCAATGTATATCAATGATTGTAAAACTATTCTGCATATGAGCACTGCTATAAGATTAACAACCCCTCTGTAAATGACGTCTTTTGTGATGTCACTATTTATAAGCCAGTGGTTCGATTTCAATGAAACTTCACATGAGTTATATCATGCCTAGTTGTGTAAAATGTCAGCATTATTTGGTCGGATTATTTTTAGCAGAGTTAGGTCGTTTGGGGAGACATACGTTGTTGTTTTTTTCCAAAACAAAGCTCTAGTATATACATGTGTTCTTGTACACAACTCAATTAAACTTAATACCAATTATTATTTATATAATTATTGATTAATGTTAAGAAATTACGTTGTTTACCTATAAGTATAACTTGATTTTTGTTTTTGTACCATTATGTTTTAGCTGCATTTAGTTTAGAAGAGTACGACTACAATGACACCTTGCTTTGTTGCACATGTTTTCTTCTTGTCAGAAAAAGTAATATCCTCGAAGGATCAATATCAGTCTTGGATCAAATTGCTATATACGAATATACTGAAATAAACATGACAGCAAGCAATCTAAAGTATAGCAAAATATCATGTTTCCTACTGAAGGAGATGTAACTGTATCTACCAGATTGATAACTGTCGATACAATATCTCATTTCCTTATCCCTGAGGATGCAGTATATGGTAATGATGAAGGTAACTCTTAGGTCGCATCAGTTGCCACCAGCTGTGGTGTGGTCATTAAGTCTCTCACACAGGATCGCTTTTTGTGTAAAACACCTGGATACCAATCATTTTTTCATTATGTACAAAAATAGACACCGATATGGTACATTTTTTTCAATATGTATAGTTAAGGATAAATTCTCAATTCGAGCGAATATTCTGTCAATGTAGACAATAACGCGTGATAAATTCAAACAAAGGTAAATTAAAAGTTCGTACCGAAGCTTTGTATTGGCAGGTTGTGATAAACCTTGACCTTTATCATTGCCCCCCCCCCCCCCCCCCTCAAAACCGCAAGCACCTCCTTGTTTTCTGTTTTAAACGTAACGTAATGTTATTTAACAAAGCTGGATCAATTGTTTTAAGTTGGTTATTTTACCTATGTGTTTCTTGCAAGTAACATAAACTTGCATAACATTAAAATTGTACCTTAATAACTCTATTTCTGATGCATAACGTAAGCGAAATTGACCGTATAAACTTGCTTTCTTATAAATACTATAAACTTGCACACGATCGTAACATTGACCTAATCAAGTTGCCTTGCAGTCTAAACTCTGACTTATATGTGTCAATGAAATTCGCTTTACGGTCAAGAGCCTGATGTGTGACAGGAATCGATGGCTTTAATTATGGTTGACGGTTGTTTCGGATTTTATTGCTCGAACTGTCGAGTCACTTTATTGACATTTGTTTGTGACTTTACGTTAAAGAAACGTATCAATAAATCGTGTTGTTTGATAATTCTGATTCCTAGCCTTTTGCCTAGAATCGCATTTGCTTTTGTTCACAACTGTATTGCGTCAGTACTATTTGAGATCAACTATAATGGACATTCTGTATAAGGATCGTCTCAATAATATGACCTCCTCAAAATTAAGAACACAATTTTCAAGGCCATCTTTACTGTTTTGCTTTTTATTCAACTTCAATATTAAAACAACTTCAATAACAAGACCAGTTTTCAAGCGTCAGAAGGGTACCAAGGGTGGTCTTGTTACTATACATATAGTTGCTATGTCTTATTATCTGTTTTATATGTTTGTTCCTATGTTTTCTAATCCATCACTTTTTCTTTTTATGTAAAATAATTAAAGCGTATCAATAGGCCGCTTTTGTTATATATGAATGGTGAATGGTATAATGTGAATGTCACATGAAGGGTATAACATTTAAATTGTTTAACCAGGATTGCAGTAGAACAGTCAGAAAAGGTTTTAGCGATGAAATACGTGTCCTCAAATTCAAAACCTTTTAGAATACAATTAATAAGAAATCGAAGTAAATCCTGAGCATGATTAGATACGATACAGCATGCAAAACAAACGCAGGGATTTAAAACTCACTTGTGGCTTATGGGACTGAAATGCTGTTAAGGTAATGCATTTCTGTGACACTAAGTACTAGATCCGCATTTTGTGTTTCAGTTTGAAAGCCTGTGTCTTTAGTTTTAGTATGCATCGTTTTATTGGATGGTATGGTTTATTTTAGCCGCCATATGCGTTCATGTTCTGCCTGTAGTGATGTTTTAAGAGCTAATCTTGTGATAGGCTATCATTCCAGCTTTGGAGAAATAGAAAGGAGGATGGGTTTGTTAATTAATCTGTAGCAAAAGAAAGAGAATAAGTTGCTACAGAGAATGCCACATACTTAAGGCAGTGCCTCCCCACACAGTCCTCCGGGAAAACAACAATCCATAAAACATAAGGCACTTGATGAGGCTCAGGGGTACATATGTAAGGGACAGAGGAACAAGGAATGGCCTGGTCGACTGTAAGGAATTGGGTGCAGTATTGTGGTGCCCTTGACAACGGGTGTTAACAACGTTTAACATTTGACAGCTAATGTTTTTTCCCCTTACATATACGTACGTCAAGCAAACTTGGTAACCTTTTATATGCACCAAGAGAAACCTAACATTCAGTATGTGAATAGTGAATTTAACGTTAATGTTGCCTCATTGTCTGGGGAAATGATTTAATATATTTTGATTTTTACTCGGAAGCCTTTCGCTATAGGGCTTGTTAAGTATTCCCCGTGTCCACATAAAACGAATGGAGCATTTTAATAGTAATAAATGAAATATGTTATGGATATCCTGGGGCTTAATATTGTCATATCACATAGTAATACTGATATAATAGACTTGGATTATATTATGTATATAAATGACATTTCAAGTGATCTAATATGACAAACAACATGCACATATAAGGAAGAAAGTGTAATAACGTTAGAAAACAAGAGTGTTTGTGTTCTTTGTCTCTACTATAAATAACCATGGCAACTGAATGTACAGTTGGGCCTCGTTTATTTGACAACCTTTTATCCGATCCGAATACTCATTATCATCCGAAATAAATATCCGGTCCCGTTGTATCTTCTTATGCACATCGAATTAAAATCGGTTATTCGAAACCAGATTGTAGTCGAAGTAAAATTTCGGACCCGATAATTTCGAATGAATGAGGTCCGATTGTATTTATTTACATCGATTGAGAAACAAGTTCTTACAACTTAGTCTTATCACTCTCTATGACCGTTTCCTTGGTTACTAACCAGTACTTGCGTCTAATTCAGGAATTGTACAGACCGCGTTGAATGACGCCCAAGTGTTACACACCTGTATTAGGTATAACTTGTTCTTCCGCCATCTACTGACAATTTTGCCGCATGAATCTGCGGCAGAGTTAAAATGAGGGATGTACCAAGAAACATCAGCTAAATTGTCCCGGCAAACATACGCCTATCCGGGGTTCGGACCCACGTCCTCCAGTTCAGTAGTCGTATGCTCTAGCGAATGAGCAGTCCGGACGAGCCCTACTCCGCTGTAAACATTTATACAAAATGTAGTCTTAGTTCTCCTTAGTTGTCCTTAATGGTCGGCCAAGCCATTTATTGCGCCCCTGTTCCCTTGCGTGTTTGCCCTTGCACCTCCTCAAATGCCTTATGTTTTATGGACTGCTGTTTTCCCGGAGGTCTGTGCGGGGATGCACTGTCTTATGTATGTGGTGTTCCCTGTACCAACTTAATTCTCTCTTTTAAACACAACTTCTTAATTGAAGCTCGAGAAATACATTACACAAACATTGATACAGGAATAGATATGAGAGTTTCTGATACGCTGTCAACTGTTTGATATGAACAAACATGATAGTTCTGACAAAGGATTAATACGAATAGAAAAGTTCTTTTCCCCTGATGTCAATAAAAATGACCGAGTTTTTAGGCAACTTTGCCACTGCAGTCGTGATAAAAGTGGCTTAGGTCGTACTAGTATTTTGTACAAATATTACTGGTAAATTTTGAGATGGGGAAAAGTACGGTTATTTTTATGAACAGAGATCAGAGCAATGTATTACAACTCAGAACAGTAAAACCTCAATAATAAGACCTCATCGAAATTAATTTTCAAGTCCATTTTCACTGTATTGCTATTTATTCAACCTCAATACTATGATTTATTTCGTGTCAAAAATGCCATGTGCTAATTTTTCATAATTAGTAGTACAAGTACAGTATTGCTGCTTCTGAAGATTGAATAATACTTAAGGCTGTTTAGAGAATTGATAATTCCAAAAAGCATAAACTTGTGCCAAAAGGAAGGATTACATTGTTACAATGGACGCCACATTCACAAAGCAATGACATCCCACACAGAGCCTTGGAAAACACCAGTCTATGAAACATTAGGAGTTGAGGAGTGTTGGAGAAGTCGCCTAAAGGAAAGCCACTCGCAGTTGGTTAGAAGTTTTTAACAGTTTCAGTTTCCAGACACCCAAAGGAATTATATTTGATCGAACGGTTAAATTTGGCTTCTTCATTAATCCGTTCTTGTCTCGTGACTGCATCCATAGTGTCACGTGATGCATACATAGTGTCACGTGCGTGACTGCATCCATAAGGAAACATCTCGTATAGTTTTCCATCTAGAAGCTTAATTATGACATTACGAAGCCTTTGGTGATTTTGAAAATACTTTAAAACTGATTTTTCTAGACAAACTATTTTCAAGCGCCTCAAGGGTGCCTTTATGTCTTGATGTTTTACATATTAAGTGGTTTTAAAGTAACCTCAAAACAGGGCTCGTGGTTTTTCAGCGCAGCCGTTCTAACATGGCTTTGCTATTTGCATATCAGTATTGTGTAAACCAATCAAATCTTACGTTAACCACTAAACCAACTTCTCTTCAACCGAACAACGCTTGTTACCTTGACGCGGATTGGTTAAACTTTCGATAAAGGGTACGTTACCTTACCGAAATCCCTGTCATGAATAATGGTTTTGCGCAAAAACATGTAGACCTAAACAAATATATGTAAAAGCCTGTTATATCTGCAGTTATTCCCGACACACGCAAGAAAGCCACTTGCTAAGTATCAGTGTTATTAATGAATCTTGTACGATTTGCGCCTACAGAAAATGTTTGTCTTTGAATATGATAGAGCTGTTTTAAATGACCAAGTCTGCTTTATAGACCGTAGAACATTTATAGTGATAATACTTGTCAAAGCTTGTAATTTGAATGAAACAGGTATGTCACCCTTTGTTTGTTTGTATGTAGCAGACGATAGTTTTTGTTCGGTATAACAACAAGTCCTATGGCAATTTTCGACAGTCGCATCGCTTAACTGCGAAAACTACTTTTTCCGGAAGCGGCACAAGAATAAAATTTGAGTGAATCGGTTATTATGAATGGAGTATCAGACGATATTTTACTGATGTGTATGGCCCGTATGAACATAAACTATTAGTATAAACTTCATCCAGTGTTGTAGCTACATAGACTAAGACATCATTCTTTGATATGAACAACTGTTATGTTGTTCCGGTTATTTCTTAATACGTTAGACTTTACAGTCTATGAGTATACAAAATTAATAAATATTAACAACATTTACAATATATGTGGTCAATGGCCACATTAATACTATCAGAATATCATGTACATGTATATAGTTTCAACAGTTCTAGTACAATGTACATGTAAATACAAAATGTGATACTATCCAAATAGCGTTAATTTTACATATAATAATAGTTTTGTTATTTGAATTGATCAAGTCAATAAATTTAATGATATTTGCATTTTTCCAATAATATTTTTTAATATGAACTTCTAACGAATTTCTTGATATAATGGACATCCGAATAAAAAATGAAACTCATCTTCAAGGATATTACATAATCTACATTTTCTTTCGTTATAAGGTATTTGTACATTCTTATGCCATCTTCCGGCTTCAACTTCTAATCTATTTCTCATTACATTTTCATTGATACAATTTGAAAAAATAATAGAATAGTGGTGAGAAAAAACATTTGAATTACTTATTTCTAATACAACTCATTTCTTAGGTTAAAAGCTTTATGGATATAAATAAATACTATATATAAGTCTGGTTATCTCAAAATGATTTTAATCAAAGTATATAGTTAGGGCTTCGTGTCTCGTTCTTTTTTTGTTTTTCAGCAACAACTAGTCGAATAACGATCTTTATCAAAATATTAAAACGAGATACAAAATATGAAAAGTTGTCTATTAGTATATGTTTTATATATTTTCAGCCACAACAATTCGGGCGTTAGTGAACGCTGCGTGGATCGTTTCCGGTGTGTTGGCAATACCGTCGTTTGTCTTGTTTGACACTGTACAACTAAACGACGAGGATCATTGTATAATGACTTTACAAGAACATTGGCATTGGCAGGTATGTTGTCTTTAATTACTTTACTTCATATTAAGCAATCACTTTGTAGTTTTACTACAGTAGGCTAAAGCCTCATTTAAAGACCACCTCAATTATAAGACCACCTCAATATTCAGAAAACAATTTTCAACTCCATTTTCACAGTCTTTAATACTCGTATGTCCAGTTATTTTACTTGTACTTCTTTACTCCATCCCTCTCCGTTTCGGCCTATTATTATTGCATTTCTTGACTTGTTTCGTGATCCATATATTTAAATAATCCCCCCTTGTTGTCCCCCTAAAGTGTTCTTTATAGTCGGCCAGACCATTCCTTGTTCCCATATTCCTGTACATCAGATAAAGTAAAAGAACTGCACATACTGTTCAAAACATTTTAATAGTATTATGACGGATTCAAATTAGTACTCGTCTCTTCTTATAAGTATCAAAAGACAGTCAAACTATTACTTTTCATCAACACTACACCGCTCATGATCGTTTTGGATAATTTATACCTTTTACTAAAAATGCTCATGTCTATCAAATATTCTGGCCCAAACTGACTTCTAGAATCGTACTTATCCCGCAGTTCATATACAATTAATAGCTATGTAAAATATTTCTTAATTTTAAACGTCTCAGTCTTAGAATGATAAAATGTTCCTGGAAATAAGTTCCATCTTTGAGAATTGTGAATTTTCGGGAATTTAAATTGGGCTTAATTATGTTGCCGCTTATAGCTTTTCCTGACGACTTAAAATCATATAAATGTTTTACAGACAGTTAGAATATATGTCTTAAGAGATGCTACTTGCGGTACTGCTATTTGCATAGTTGTGTTGTGTAAACCAATTAAATCTCATGTTAACCACTAAACCAAGTTCTCTTCAACCGCACAACGTGTGTAACATCGACGCGGATCGGTTAACCTTTTGATAAGGGGTACGTTACCTTACCGAAGTCCACTGAATTTCAAAATTTACCGAAATCCATTTTCCCTAACCGAAATCCAATTCTTATACAACATCTGCAATATATATTTTTTTCAAGACAATTCTTGTTACATATATTTGTAGACATATGATTTAAGAGAGTTTCTACAATCCGTCCCCACTTTTTGTTTGGAATACAGACGGGCTGACCAAATCCATAAATCAAACCATTAGTTGAATTTTCACAAGGATCAAAACAGAAGCAATTCGGAGTATTCTTTCAGACAAGAAGTCATAATCAATAAGTGTCAGTAATTCATGACAGACATGTGGGGTTTGTACGACGCGAACTGTCAGCAGACGACATTTGTCATTCGCAGACAGGAATCATAGCCGTAATCATATTTTCGGCTGATGACTGATTGAACCAATTATCACCAATAAAGCAGAAAACAGCTTTTGTATTTATTTTCTGTCACTGTTTTTTTACCGCATATTGTTTTTGTGCATTTCAATTGTTTGTATACAAAAATCGCCGTAAATCTTTATCCGTATTTTTCAGGTTTATATAACGCTTGTGGCGCTTACAGCGTTCGTTATTCCCGCCATTATTATAATCGTCTGCTACAGTATAATTATATTTGTCATCTGGGACAAAGGGCGGGGTTTTAGCAGCGCCTTCCAGGGTCCAACTTGTAGTAATCGTAAGTTTTACTTATTATTTATTTTCCATCAAATTATGCAATGTGATACTTTTAAGGAAATGGCAAGTTAATGCCTTCATACAGACGCATTCTTAATCACCGTATTATAGCTTTTCTTAAAAGTTTCCTGGTAGCCTACTGCAAAACACAAGTCTGTAGCCGTGATGTGTAATCTTAAATGCATTTATTATTGATTAGGACTAGAGCCCTTTGGAGGATACGATTTGATATGATTTATGTCACATGTTGTTTCGACATTTTTGTTGTTGTTTCGACTTTGTTGTTCCGACATTATGGTTCTACATTATTGTTGTTGTTTCGACATTGTTGTTTTTGTTTCGACATTATTGTTGTTGTTTCGACATTATTATTGTTGTTGTTTCGACATTATTGTTACTGTTATATACTTTGTACTATTAAATTTTCTGTGTACATTTGTTGCGTTCTAGTCCCAGGTTCAACTGAATAGCAAGATAAGGAAGATTTAAGTACGAGATTAGTTCTAGCCCACAAACAAACCATATCTATGTTTGAGTTATTAAATTTTTCCTCGACAAATTAACTTGATCGCACATTTTCGATATTAAATAAATGAAGATCGCTGTCTTTAAAATGATTTATTAAAAAGAGGGTTTTTCGCTAAATTATCGTAAACTTATGCTTCTGTGCAGAAACTGCGTAACGATAGATTCGTGTCGAACCCTCTTTAGATGTAGGACTACTGAGTATGTCTCCTTATACTAGCCTACGCTATTTTGGCGCAGTCGTACTAACATGGTTTTGCTATTTGTATATCAGTGTTGTGTAAACCAATCAAATCGTACATTAACCACCTATGCATTTTTTCTTCAACCGAACAACGTGTGCAACTTTGACGCGGATTGGTTAACCTTTCGGTAAAGGGTACGTTACCTTACCGAAATCCACTGAATTTCGGTGAATTTACCGAAATCCATTTTACGTCAGGAGTGACCAGCAATCGTAACATCTCGGCATTTTTTTTTATGTTGCACAACAAATCTTAACCTTCAAATTGCGCCGACCACTTTTTTTCAAGTTAGTTCTTATTTCAGTTTACTTGTAAAGATTTCTAGCCTATCCTTCGAGAGACACGCATCAAAAAGGACATTTCATCAGTATTACATTAGATCCTTACTGTGACATAAAAAGTCTTTACTGTAACGCAAACAGAATGGAGTACCCCAGAGATTGTTAAGCACATCAGTTGGGCGATGGATATATAATTGTAATGTTTTTCCTGTCTATAAATTGCGTGTTTCTGAGAGAGAAAATAGGAGCCTAAGCATGGTTAGCGCAGCAAGTTTAGTAATTACACTGTTTTAACAATGTTGGTTGGTCTGGAGAATGGACAAGTTCACAAACCTGAACTTCTCTAGATAAACGTGGACATAAGTGACATAAGAATAGGGTCCACAGGGCTCTAGAAATCTACTAGCCCGACGTCCCGGACAAGTCTAATGCGGAAGCGGGCTACCAACAGTTGAGTTGAAGTTAGTCCCGGACAAGTCTGTTTTTAAAGCTAACCAAAGTCAGCAATTGCTCATACATGTGATTAGTAATTTTATATTGTGGAGCTATTATTGTGTTTGTTAATTTGTTACTAATTGATCGATATTCTCGGACAACTAGCTTCCTATGTCAGACAAGTCAAATTTTACATTTCCATTAGTCTGGAACATGGGTCTTTGAAATAAATCTAGAGCTCTGCAGGGAGTAGAATGTTCCCTTTTCCACTTGTTTGAATGTCTATACTAACATTCTATTCAAATAATTTTGGGAAGAGCGTGTTCCTTGGGGAATTTTGAAATGCACAACTAAGTCAATGTTTCAAACTTGGAACAAAAATCGAATGTAGCATTGTTCATTTTTAATCTCCTCGCTTATCTAAAAGATGTTTAATAAATGTTCGTACAATGTTGTATGTCTCTTTATGATGTTGTTCTTGTTGTGTGGCCTGTTTAAGTGATGTTGTTGACAATGTATATTTGTGAACATAATGGTCTTTACTGTCAAAGTGGTTATGCCCATTGTAACTGTTGTTGTTTCTTACAATTTAAATTCATATTGGTATCTAATGCATTGCATTTTTAGATTGTTTTCATCTTTTATAGAAAGTCTACCGCAAAGCTGGTATTTGTATAAGTATTATTTGAATCCACTCAAGTATTAATGGTCACGTCTGTATTGTGACCACTTACATGCATTAAACCAAGACCTCAGAAGGTCGCTGATTTGTCATCCCGTTCAAAAAGTAGAAAAGCATTTGAACCTGTTTGTACAATACCATTCAACAGTATGGTCTAAGTTTCTACGTTCTAACTTTCCTTGTCGGTTCTCTTTAATTCTCCTAGTTATCCCTTTTGTTCGGCTAGGCCATTCATTGGTCCCCTGTTCTCTTACATATGTACCCTTGAGCCTCCTCTAAAGCCTAATGTATTGTCTTTCCCCGGAGGTATGTGTGGAGAGGCAAGGTCAAATGTACGTGGCGTACCATGTAGCAACTTATTTTCTCTCTATTTTTACAGACAGTTCAAACAAACGTGATAACATTTCATGTATTTCTTGAATTCAGTAGTTTTCAATATTTTCTATCTGTTAGAAACTTCTCTGCATGAATCTTTTCTATTTATTGCAGCCACCCCATACAATGAAATATTTTGCTGTAGAAACGAAACATTGATGGAACTTAGGAGACATAGTATCGGTAAATAATTAACAGTCACAACTTTGCTGAGCTTTGTTCAATGTCTGATACGATGCACAAAACCCTCTTGCATTCGTTATAGAGCACGTCCTATATAGAAACACACCTTTGAAGTCTTGCGCAGCTTCCCCCCCCCCCCAAGCAAGTGAAAGCTTTTAATATACAAAATGTAATAAACATGACACTAATTTACAGAAGATTGTTGGTTACGTACATAACGCTAAGTGAAAATGTTGTATTGTCTATAGCAAATATATTATAAAATCACAGCACTTACATATTGAACAAAATAGCTATTTCGCTTTCATCATAAAATATTTACTGCACTTCTAAGCCTGTGCTCCAAACTGTAATTAGCATTTAACGCTGTCACTTTACGTGGCATGTTTAGCTCAGGAGATGTGTACCATGTTGGAGAAAATGCTTACATATCACGAAACAACACACAATGTGTGTCTCATAGTTACTTAGAAGCCGAATAATTAATATAAATGAGAATGTGCGGCAGACGATTTATTCTGTTATGGCGGTACTTTTTTCAAATAGGACATATTTCGTTTATTCACTTAATGGTGTCTTGATAGTGTTTTTCAGGCTGATTTATAATATTTCGTTAACAAACAAATATTTTCTATTTCAATATTGTATAGACATTGTCTCTTGTGTTGTGTTTCTGTAAGTGATATATTGCATGTAAATTGAAAGCTCGCGCATTGATTCGAGCTTGTTTGCGCATGCGTGCTGGTGCATGTATATTCCGGTTGTTGAGTCGTTTTAAAAGTGAGCACATGCTGGTACTTATATTAAACATTGTTTTAAAAAACTGAATGTGAAAAGAACATCATATGTACACTGAATCGTACTAACTCATGATAAATTCAACAACCTTGTCGTTCAGCTAACTCGTCTGCCTCTTCTTGCGTTTAAAAGTACAATCAGACCTCGTTTATTCGACAACTTTCTATACGAATATTTGGTATCGTCCAAAAAAATATCAGACCCCGATGTATCTTCTTAGACACGTCGAATTGAAATCGGCTATTCGAAACTATGTAGTATCCGAAGTTAAATCTCGGACCCCTTGATTTCGAATGAACGAGGTCCGACTGTACGTTCAATACCGTTTTTGAATAACATTCTCATGCCGAACTTCCAAATTTATTATTTTTTCAAAGTGTGTATTCAAATCACATTTAGTTTGACAAGCTAGTTTAATAATGCTAGAAGGGGCTACTAGGGGTTTCCTTCGTCCTTATAAATGGAAAATTCAATATATCGTCCTGGTTGTTTTCGTGACTTACAGTTTCATGACATTACTGTAACGTGCTGCATCTTAATTCTTGTAATGAAACGGATGCGGGCACCGTCAATATTTTATTTGTTGTTACACTAAAATCACATTTTCTTATCGTCGATGCAGACGAACGTAATTAGTTTGTTTTGTCTGGGCATGCGCAAAATGATTTAGTCAGATCTTATTGACTTGCACAATGCGTATGAGTGCAATGCAATATAAAACCGACTTAATTCGTCATGTAATTATTCTATTCCTACAACTGCCAGCATATGTAATGATGTTACTAGAGAAATTCTGTCAAATTTGCACCCAAAATTGTAAGCATCCGTCATGATAAGAGTATTAGTCGAAGACAGCAGACACGAGACAATTAAATTGTTTTAATTGATTACGTCATAATTACGTCATGAATCTAAAAGTCAGTTATTTTATTAAACGGTGCTATTGTTGTTATTGGATGTATAACTGTAATTCAATAATGTTTATTCAGATGGTATAAGGGCTTTACTTGTGCTCTTACAATCAAATATTTCTTAAAGCAATACCATGCTCATTTTGTATTCATTTGTTTACTTAAACAAACATGAAAAATGTATTTCCTATGGTTAAAACATCACTAAACATGCATTTATAGATAATGAACTCATAATGTAATAATCCATATTTGTACATCATAAATTTTTTAAAAAATACCCAGTTTTTTTAATATTCAGGCTATTTTACAGGTTTTTAATGTAAGTAATATGATAAAAAAAAGATTGTTTCAATCGGTTTTACATTGCAATGGTTCTTATTAGAGATGTTTTAGCCAATGTAACAACAATACTGGATGAAGCCAATTCAAACATTTTATGTTCAGATGAGCCAGATACATCTTTAAAAGACAATGAGCTCAAATTAATGATCCACTTTATTATTCGTAAAACTCGTCTGGTTACAAAGTAGTCATCGCATCAAAACTTATTAAAACGACCACCTTTATAGCAAAACCATAGCTTCTACTTCTCAAAGATGGTTGACCAAAATTGGCTACATTGTATTTAGAAGATATGAACGAGCTGATTTATACTTTAATTCAATATTCAAATCGCATGTGGTCGGTACGTGGTTTAAATCTAAACATATACAGTACAACTTCTCCTGAGAAATACAAAATGTTGGCTGTTATTTAGAGGTTGTTGCTCTTACGAGGTGGAATTGAAAGTAAACTCTTACGACAGGAAAAGTTGATGCAGCTCTTATGAACAGGTTGTTGCTCAAGAGTGAGATTTTTTTTAGTTTCATATGAAGCAAATTAAACATAGATTTAAATGAATACATGTTAAAAGATCAAATCCCTTTCCCTTTTAACATGGATAATGTTTATTCAATGTGAATATAATGCACTATAGCTGGAATACTCGTAAAGCGTCTAAAAACTGGGCAGAAATGAATCTAAAGATGAAAACAGTAAAAACGCCACAAAATGTTCTAGGGTCGGGGCAAACAAATATGGTAGGTCGGGAAACCTGAAACACGCCTTTGTAATCCAAACATCGTACATCGATCGACCTTGTCATAACTTTGTCGGAAATTTTCTTAGAAACTAAAAATGTCATTATTGGTCAAATACCTGGACACGCACCAGTCCCCTGTGGGACAAGTTATATGCAAACTCTGCATTTATAATCGTTTGTGCGTTTCAATCATAGGCTTGTCAGAAAAGATTCTGGATTTAGATTTACATTATTTTTTGCATGTAACGGAAGTAACTATGCATTAGTTTAACTTGATAATTCTGAGAAAATTCACCGTAAAAATATAAACTTAAAAATAATGGATCAAATAGTCTCAGTTATTTTTGAATGGTAGCAAATTGGTGTATTATATCTACGGGTATTTAGCATTGAAATAAAATCTATACTTTTTAAGATATTTCGAATGATTAGTTGGCTCACGAAAATAATGTAATAACTGGATAAATGTTATGGAAATGAGCACTAGTAATTTTCCCCTTGTAAAAATACAATAATGTCAACCCCCCCTTTAGCAACAACCTCTCAAAAACAGCCGAAACACTTCATCTCCTGAAGGGTTTAGATTTCGATAGATTACGCCGTACGAAAATAACGTATCGGCCTTAAAGACAATGTACACATAAACACGTGATTATTTGTGTATCTCGTTTCAGGTCAACCGCCAATAAATGGAGGAAACAAGGGAATAATTCCACAGGCGAAGATCCGCACATTGAAAATGACTCTAATCATAGTTTGTGGTAAGTTGTCATTTGCTGTGTTTCCAGGTCAAACATCTAGAGACGACATGGGTAATGGCACAGTGTAATCATTTTCATAGCGACCCATTGCTGAGCAATAACCTCTCTTCAACAATAGTATCAAATGTTCATGTAGTAAGAATGTACTATCAGCTAAACCGCTCTAAAGGAGCAACCTTTCGACAACAGCCAATGTTTGCTTCTCTCAAAGGGTGTTGCTAAGGGGTCTTATTCATAAACATTATAAATCTGAATCTTAGACTTAAAATGTTAAGTATTCGTTTTGCTCTAAGTCTAAGTCTGAGTGTCAGACTTAAAGTGTTTGTAAATAAGTCCCCTCGAGATGCTTTACTGTATTTTTGAAAATAGTGCATAATACGTAATGTTATTTAGTAGGGATGTCAACGAAAGGCAATTTTGGTATTCGAATATTCGGTCACCTTTCCGAACGGATATTCGATATGTCTTAAATATCACATGACATACGAGTATATAATTGTATTAACACAGACGAATAGGTGTTGATCTCGTTATTGAATTAAACAGAGAGTAAGGGACATTTAAGTATTGTCTGGTAATTGGAAGCCATGAACATATCTGGACTGTCACATTAATACTAAGATAGGTAGCATGAAATGACGGGAATTGAGAGGCATAAACTATTATGGTACATTTATTGTATAGGAAAACATTGGCTTCATCATAAAAAGTATGTACTCAGAAAAAGAACATTCAGACTAAAAGAACTTGTCTAGTATCTAAAACTTACGGAATCTAGATAGGGACATCGCCACTGAAGAAAAAGTGGTTGTCACATACAAATTCTCTTGGTATTTTCTCAATGATCACATATTTGGAAATTACTCCTATAAGGGCTTATCAGTTTTGCCTATCAAAATGGCCGACAGTTAAGAACAAGGGAGGTAAATATTGTAGATGTGAGAACTATGTATACGTTTAATTACTGCATTCTCTATTTTCAGTGTTTGTTTTCTCCTGGTGTCCGTATTTTGTCTTCAACTTGATGGACGTTTACGGAGATAATTCCACGAAATCGACCACACAGTACGCCGTAACTGCCTTGATTCAAAGTTTGGCTCCACTCAATTCTGCGGCCAATCCGATTATATATGGGTTGTTCGGAACCAGGATATTTAATGGCCTAAGGTACTGACTTCATTCGGTAATTTCCAGATATATTCGGAAATTTCCGGATATATTCGGAAATTTCCGGACGTGTATTAATACACTGTGTTATACGAAGATAAAGGAACGTAATTAAAAATAAGCATGGAAGTTTTTATGATGGTTCATTCTTTTTGAATTTGAATTTTTTGGAAGATATTTTGGCATGAACGATTTCATGATTTGTAGAGTCTATGAAAAAATTTAAAACGATAAACTCATATGATTTTTATTTGAATGAATAATATGTTTTGTTTACATATTTTCAGACGTATTCCTTGTCTTGCTTTCTGCTACGATCGATCATGTCGATGTAAATTTAAACTAAACTGTCTGCAGCACAGAAACTCACGGTACCAGACGGAACATACATATATTGACGCAACTTCCGGTAAACTGGTACCCATTCTAAAACGAAACAACAAAAACGTTGACCGCCATCTAGGAAAATCGGAGACTTCCGCCGCTGGCTTGCCGAGTCAGTCGACGCTGATTACTTCACATTCGGCTCAAACTTTTATTTCGAATGGGAATGGTGCTTGTAAAAATATATCATGCGGCGTGAACCATAATAATGAAATTTCAAAGGATTCAGAAAATACGACACACTGTTTTTATCATAGACGATCATCGGGGCTGCCCATTGTCAACAGAAAAATAACCATGCAGGAATCCATTCTATTAGAAACATATCGACCGAAACTAAACAAGAATAGTAAAACTTATGAGAAGGTATGCCAAGATGAAACGGAAGCCGGGGACTTACTGCTACGTGATACGAGTCTCGGGCGATGTCAAAGAATTGCCGAAGTGGAAAGTATAGAGAATTCTTTGCAGGATTAAGTCAGTGTTTATCGATTAAATTCGTATGTATAGTGTTGTAAGATTGACCTCGAACAGGTATATGAACGTTCAGGACCGACCCATGTCAATTTAGGTAAGAAAATGTTCTCGTGCGTGAACCTATGACTGCTGTTTGGTTTACTTTTCTCAAAACACAACCGCGAACTTTTCTCCGACATACTTACGGTCAAACACGAACATTTCGATACACCTATTTTGAAATGTAATAGTCCAGGTAATATATTCATTCATTCCAGCACTATACTTTTTAAAACAAAAACGTGTTTAATAAACTGTAAAGTACGTTTTACTTGTATCATTGATTTGAAAGTTATGTTGTTCTCGTATTGTGAAACATGGATGTATGCTCCACATTCTGCTAAAACGTTTCACGATCTGACTAACTTCAATAAAACCCATACGGACTATTCCGTGATTTAGACCGTATTCCAAGGTCACTCCACTTAGTTGGTTTATGTCCCTGGATCACCAATGCCATTTGAAATAGCCTGTTATTTCTCTGACACAAATATTGTTATTATTTCATCGTCACATGACAGATAGAATGATGTTGATAATAGATTCGCTTATTGAAGTTATATTAAATTGTCTCGTACAGTAATTCGTAAGTCATCCGAATCTTCATATGTATGTATCCTACAAGCTATGTTGTCTATATTAATCTTTCTGTCGTTACATTTTCCCAGAACGTCTTATCGAATATGTAGATTAATTCCGGTTTCCTGTAATCATCGTTGTTTGACGAATTTTGCATGGAAATGTATAGTAAATCGTTTCCTGTTCGCTAAAACAGAATACAGGAAGTGTCAGTTAGCCTGTTTGGTTCTATTCTCGTTGGTAGGCTACTAACGAAATTAAATAAAAACTGACCCCGACAGGGCTCTAGAATGTTTTTTCGAAGACACTTGTCCCAGACTAATGGAAATGTAAAATTTGACTTGTCCGACATAGGAAGCTAGTTGTCCGGTCAATTTAGTAACATACACAATGATAGCTCCCCAATATAACATTAATAATCACATGTACATGAATGTGTTTGTGGGATTCTAAGATTTGACTTCAGCTGAACAATTGCTGCTGTTCGTTAGCTTTAAAAAAGTATTGTCCGGAACTAACTTCAACTCAACTGTTGGTAGCCCGAGTCAGCATACGACTTGTTCGGAACGTCGGGCTAGTGAATTTCTAGAGCCCTGGGCCCGTAGTCAATATACTTATTCAGATATTTCGCAATTTTTTCCTTAAGACATATTTTTTTCCTTACGTAAGGATAAAACATATTTTATCTTTAAGTTATATCCATTATATAACTTAAGATATTTCTTTCTTCAGTCTTGAAGACTTTTCTTAAGTAAAAAACCCAATTATGTCCGATTATTACTGGGAAACAGCGTGCCTGTGACACGCAAATCAACATTCAATATTAGTTCTGAGTACTACATAATGATCGTGTTTTAACATGCTATATACATTGGTCGCCGTTCAATGATCGTCTTCACACAGTGAAAGTTCATTCCGATAAAAACTTGCATTTGTCTGCATCGCGTATTCACATGACGTTTCAAAATGCACGTTACTACTTGTATCGCCAATTCAGTGCGTACATTCCCTCAACCAGACACACCATTTCAAATGAACAAATTCATTGAGAAATATTTTATTATTTACTAGCAAATAAGCATTTTGTTCACAAAATCTATCTCCTACTCCGCTTCGTAAATATTGACAAGCGTTCGTCAGGTAGATCGAGCAAGAATAGTCGCCCCTTACTGATATCAACAAATATTATACTAGGACCTCAATGGAAATATACGAAAAACGATAAAATAACAATCACCGTATATGCAGGAACTTCTTTTTTACGAAATACAAGCAGCAAACTATAGATTTCGACAATACTAGCGTTTTCCTTATATTTAAAATAAAAGTTAAGACTGCTCAAGAGGTACCTTGAGAAAAATAAGCAATATCTTAAGATAATATGCTTTGTGAATACCACTTAAGATTTTTCTTGAAATATAAGGAAGAAGTGCAAGAAATTCTAGAATTTAATGGAAATCTTAGGATTTAAAATAAATTTTCAACTTAAGATGTTTATTGAATACGGGCCCTGTCCGATTCTCTTATACACATTGCTTGATAAAGACGAGAGGCTATATTGCCGGTCCGTCCGGTCTAGCCGGTATCGGGATAGGAAATTTGCAAGAAAACAGCGATAAAGACAGATGTTTTCAAATGTAGTGCAGTTGCTACATCGCTTTCCATGCAAGCAAGATAAGAACTTATGTGGGACAATGTATAACTGGTGCCATTGACATTTTGATTTCCTATCTGTCTTTAAACTCATATACGAGGTGGACGTCTGAAACCAGACATCAAATATTTAAATAGGGAAGTAGACAAACAAGCGATATTTACATAGAAAACAGTTTTAGGACATACATATTTAGAACCACGGCTCATGTAAGCAATTCACACTGATAAGTTATATTTAGGCTTGAACAAGAGAAGGTTGTCTGTTAGTTCTATTAGAGACATATTCGATTAATTAATTAAGCATACGTATTGTCACATGATGACACAGAACATTCAGTGGTCATCAATCAAACACAGTTATTTTATCCTTGCAACGAAATCCATTTATTTTCATTGACCGTCACATATTCAAGTTAATTGAGAGTTTTCCTCTCTTTTTTGATAATACAGTACAACTTTCTCAAGAGCGGTCCTCACGTGAGCAACAATTTCTCTTCAACAACATTTATCAAATTTATAATACAACCTTTCTATAGCAACGGTTATCCTATTTAGAACATGAAAAGTTCGCCTGTTGTTGAGAGGTTGTGGCTTTAGAAAGGTTAATCTGACAGTAATATTCTACTACGATAATAATAATATTATTTTTAAGAGATGTTTGTGTTCAAGAGAGAGATGCTCTTCATTGATTACGCTGTATTGCGGAAAGTTAAAATACACATGAAAATGGTTAGTAATTATACAGTCGGACTTCGTTTATTCGACAACCTTCTATCCGAATACTCGGTATCATCCGAAATGAATATCAGGTCCCGTTGTGTACTCTTAAGGACGTCAAATTGAAATGGGCTATTCGAAACCATGTATTATTCGAAATAAATGTACCGCAAAAGAACAATAATTCGGTGGTTACTAGGAGTTCACCATACGCCAGTAACGTACCACGCTATATTGCAATACTTGAGCAACGTATCGCAATATGAACCATGATATATTGCTTAAATATTTTTTTCATCGTTTTTTACGCCGTTGTTTCAATAATTTCAACCATATACGGCGGCTAGTTGACCTAACCAGTTTCCTGGAATTATCAACCAGTACTTACTTGCTCTTCCGCAAGCAACTGACAACTCTTCCACACGTGGAGGACATGACCGTAGCCACTGTCACGATAGAACATAACCTGCCAAACCCAGGAATCGAACCCGGATCTGTCGGGTGACAGTCTAGCGCTCTACCAACTGAGCTATCGGTTTTTGTCTCCAGACTCTCCAGTCATACAACAAGTTTCATCAACACGTTTATTTCCTAATTGATGTTGAAAAATACTCATCCAATGTCTAAATTACATCGTTATGACGCTTGTAAAACAGTTTCATCAACTTCTCGAGCTCCAAGGCTATATTTTTTTTAGCTGTTATCACGTTTTCTAAGACTTTTAATGGTTCATGAAAAAGCAATTAAGCGTCACAGTTGTCCTCTCTCTCCCTGCTTCAGTTATTATCTTCGTTGAATTTTCGAGAAACTCTGGTTATTTGCTGGATCAGCATTTCTTTTCTATAATATACAGTCGAACCTCGTTCATTCGAATTCATTGGGTCCTAAATTTTATTTCGAATAATACATGGTTTCGAATATGCCATTTCTATTCGACGCGCATAAGATAAATCGGGACCTGGTATATTTCGGATAAAAACGAATATTCGGATAATAGGTTGTCGAATAAACGCGGTCCAACTGTACAAACTCACGAGGTTCACTGTTATAATATGGAAACAAGCAGGAGGGTAAAGACTTTTAGCTACTTTTTTATGTTGATGTTATGGGAATGTTTGCTTGGCATTTAGCTACGGACACCTCCACCTCTGATTCTTGTAGGGAAATTCTCAGCTGCTTTTAAGAGTTAGCACGCGGGCTGTTTATTAATTCCTGGAATACTGGGTAGGTTAACTGACCGCCCTATATAACTGAACAATTCTTAGAAAAAATGCGCCAAACCCGACTATAACAAAACAAATAGTAACATCCAAATTATAGCTCTACAAGATTTATTGACCAGTCAGTCATTTTAAAAGTCTAGACAAACACGACACAACCCGATTATTACAAAACAAATACAATGTAGTAACATCCAAATTATAGCTCTACAAGATTTATTGACCAGTCAGTCATTTTAAAAGTCTAGACAAACACGACATAACCCGAGTATTACAAAACAAATACAATGTAGTAACATCCAAATTATAGCTCTACAAGATTTATTGACTAGTAAGTCATTTTAAAATGACAAACTTGAATGCCGTAGACCTATTTGGCTCGAATTTCGTACGTAGACATTAACAAGAAATATCTTGAAAAAAGAATTAGATGGTCGGAGCAATTTGTTGTGCACCATTACAAAAAAATGCACCTCCTCAATGCTTGATGTTTGTGGACTGTTGTTTTCGCAGAGGTCTGTGTGGGGGAGGCATTGTCTTATGAATGCGGCGTTCCCTGTAACAACTTAATCTCTATTTCCTAATTGCAATATCATGGTCATACTCCGAATTCAAAGAGAGAGAATAAGTTGCTACAGGGAACCCCACATACATAAGACAATGCCTGTCCACACAGACCTCCTGGAAAACAACAATCCATAAAACATCAGGCATTTGAGGAGGCGCAAGGGTAAATACGTAAGGGAACATGGGCACAGGCAATGGCCTGGTTGACCATAAAGGATAACTAAGGAGAATCAAAGAGGTCAAACAGTGGGGGATTTATGGATGGAATACATCGCAGGACAAGTCAAGACAATCGGCAACAATTGGCCGTAAGTGGGGAGAAAGTAACATGAACTCTATATAAAGTGAAAAAAATATTGCACAGGGGAAAGGAAACCCAACATACATCTAAACACACATATAAATAATAACCATAGAGCGATTTACAGCCTTGGAACTGTAAGTATAGTTCCTGTCATGTGAAAGACAAGTGCCATACGTATACATATATAGATTAACCTCTCATTCTCATGTGAACACGCGCCCCGTCCAACACTTAACATATCAAATGGTCTCAAATTAGAAAACATCTGAGGCTTATTCCCTTGCGAAAATAAAATCAATAAAAAGGGTTTTCATCGTCTGATAGTTCCATCTTTATCACAATTATCATTGAACATTGTTTAAGCATGATAATTGTTTTCATTATATATGACTGTTTACTTATTTTTTACAAACTTACATAAAACGGCGCTAGGTATCATTTACGGCTTCCAAACCAGTTACAAACGGTTCAAGCTATAACCCCCTATTGAAGTTACTTCCGGTAATATGAAATCAATTTCAAATTACCTGGCGGGGGGGGTAACTAGGACCATATTTCATATTGCGCCCATGCAGTTTAGATTTCCCCCTCGCTAATTGAGCTAGTGTGATAATTTTTAATTATTTGAAATCATGGAACTAGTAAGTTAAATAAGTAAAAGAGAAATAATAAAGTGCTAGAGGGAACGCCACATACATTGCCTCCCCACACAGACATTTTTATTGTTGTTCTTTTCAATTTACGCATGGAAAATGTATATAGATAAACATAAGTAAACAAGAAATATCTTGAAAAAAGATAGTCAGCGCAATTTGAAGGTTCAGATTTGTTGTGCAACATAAAACAACTTGGTTATGCGTCATTTAGCGCATTTAAGGACTGCGACTATTTTTTTTATTCCGATTATATATGTCAACTACACCAGGGCAAACTGGGATATATAGAAAACTATGTGAGTGAAAGGAAAAGACCTATTACCGGTGCTGAATGCTACATAAAGCCAAACGGTTCATGCTTTCTGTCCAACAGTCCTGTGAGTTCGTCTCCGACGTACACGGCCTGGGGCATACCTGGATGATTTTGAAGTGTACGCCAAGTATCGTAGGTGCGAAACAAGCATCAACGCTGCGAGTGATGGGTAGGTGTGGGAGGGGGCCCCCTCCCGCCGGTAATAACACCTTTTCATTGTATGATCTTCCTGTCAGTTAATCAACGATCATTATACGTTCATGGGCAGGAAATCCTGGAATAATGTAATAATCAATTTAAACAGACTTCTAAATCATGTACATGCGTAACATGATAAATAACATTTTCTGAATCGGTATTACATTGTAATTGTTCATGTTAAAGGTATATTTACCAAGGTAGCAACAGCAGTGAATGAAACCCGTTTAAATATCTTACGTATAGACTGGCCAGACACATAGTAAGCAATAAAGAATTTATATCACCACCAATTACCTCTCCTGAGCACAACAACTCTGCAATGTACACTTATAAACAATACATTTTTCGTGAAATGTACTTATAATTACGAATATACCTGTCAAATGATAATACTCAAATTACGAAACTGAATTATTTCAATAAACTTTAGTACTTGCCTGAAATCGGGGCCAGTTCTCTATGTATGAAAATTGATTTTTGAAGTACGCAAACACGCGAACGTATAACTTAACATAAACGAAAAACACGTAACTCATTGTCAGCTGTAGACGCACGCGCGAACGCACAAATACCTGATACACTTGCTAGCAAATCACTGAAATACTGTTGAAAAACTGGATAAAGTCCGAAACAATTAAAAGAAACAGTAATAATGGAATGTTTATGAAGATGTCGATTAATAGAAGACTTTGTTGGTGGTGACAGTGGTTACTTTTGACCGTCAGGGGAAGTAACTGCTACGAGGAATTCGCTAGACTGATTCTTTCAGAGCCGTTCTTTATGATTGTGACAAAATAGAAATGACAAAGATATAAACAACTTTAAGTATAAATTTTGATACAAACCTTTTGTATTGTATTATCTTCCAGTGAGTTGATAAAAGATCTATAGTTTACTACTTAGACAGGAAATCCTGGAATAATGAAATTATTCTCATCAAATTCTAAATCATGTCCATGCGCCACATGATAAAACAAGATTTTTTAATTCGGAATTACGTTGCAATTGTTCATATTAAAGACATCTTAGCCGATGTAGCAACAACACTAGATGAAGGTCGTTGAAATATTTTACGTATAGACTTGCCAGACACACATTTAAGCAATAAAGAATTTATATCACCATCATTAATCTCTGCTGTGCACAACAACTCTGCAATGCACACTTACACACAAGACAATTTTCGTGACATGTACGAATTTAACGAATTTACATTAAAAATGATAAAATTCAATACTCAAATTACGGAACTCCATTATTCTAAATAACTACTTGCCTGAAATCGTGTCCAGTTCCCTATAAATGAAAATTGACCGCTGAACTACGCAAACACGAGCTGGCGAAATCGCTTAATGCCGGACATTTTTCCTGGTTCCAAGTTTATCCGGTTCAAAGCGGGTCCGGTTAGTTCGTGGTAGCTTTACTATAATGTCACGTGACAGATGACAAATTACTTTATTGTAATTTATTTTCTCAACATACTTTCATGAGAATGATATATGATTATATATCCTCATGCTTAGTAAATACTCTGTCCCAACAGTACGTTACTCATATTTAGAAGAACATGAACTGTTATTTGTATGTTCAAATCAAGTTCCGTTTACATGCTGTGTAAACATATTTATGTTATGTCCGTATATCGTTATATGATGTACCTTTGAACTTACATTTTGACGTTTTTTAATATTTTATATAGATACATCTTTATATCATATATACATCTTATGACGTTATGTGCATCCTATATTATATTATATTTATATTATTGTGTGTCCTAATCTTCAAACATAGCACAGATGTGCAAAAATATCTTAATCTTCAAACATAGCACAGATGTGCACAAATATCTTAATCTTCAACCATAGCACAGATGTGCATAAATATCTTAATCTTCAAACATAGCGTAATCTTCAACCATAGCACAGATGTGCATAAATATCTTAATCTTCAACAATAGCACAGATGTGCACAAATATCTTAATCTTCGAACATAGCATAATCTTCAATCATAGCACAGATGTGCATAAATATCTTAATCTTCAACCATAGCACCGATGTGCACAAATATCTTAATCTTCAACCATAGCACAGATGTGCACAAATATATTAATCTTCAATCATAGCACCGATGTGCACAAATATCTTAATCTTCAACCATAGCACAGATGTGCACAAATATCTTAATCTTCAAACATAGCACAGATGTGCACAAATATCTTAATCTTCAAACATAGCACAGATGTGCACAAATATCTTAATCTTCAAACATAGCGTAATCTTCAACCATAGCACAGATGTGCACAAATATATTAATCTTCAAACATAGCATAATCTTCAAACATAGCACATATGTGCACAAATATCTCAATATTCAAACATAGCACAGGTATACACAAATATCTTAATCTAAATCACCAACTAAATGTTATGTTGTTAGATCATGCAAAAGTGAAATCTCTAATATTCTAACAATATATATTCAGTACATATAAAAACAGAGTTCTGTGGACTTACATAGAGATACTAGAAAATAACTATACATTGTACTATTTCATGTTTATTTCCAGCTTATACGATATATTCATTGCAAACATTGGGTATTTTCATATAAAAAATGTTTCAAAATGCAATAAAATGACGCTTTACAAATAGTTCACAGGTCTCAAACTGTGCGTTGTAAATGTACTGAGTATATATACAATAAATGCATGTTATACATTTTAGAATAACACAAACTGCAGTTACTGTCAGTCGTTATAACAAAATAGCATTAAAATTGATAAACTTGCATTTAAAACATATACATGTATTATACATAAGTTGTAACTGCAATTTATGTTTATCTATCAAAATATGTGTACTCACGTGTCTGTTGACTGTATGCCACAATCAATCTGTTTGACCATTAGCACCAATGAAGTCACAAAGTTCAAAATAGAATAATAACTGCCACAATATTTACCAAATTCACTCGTTAATTGTCCTATCTTCAAACATTGCACGGATATACACAAATGTCCTACTCCTCAAACATTGCACAGATATACACAAATGTCCTACTCCTCAAACATTGCACGGATATACACAAATGTCCTACTCCTCAAACATTGCACAGATATGCACAAATGTCCTACTCCTCAAACATTGCACAGATATACACAAATGTCCTACTCCTCAAACATTGCACAGATATACACAAATGTCCTACTCCTCAAACATTGCACGGATGTACACAAATGTCCTAATCTCCAAACATTGCACGGATGTACAGAAATGTCCTACTCCTCAAACATTGCACAGATGTACAGAAATGTCCTACTCCTCAAACATTGCACGGATGTACAGAAATGTCCTACTCCTCAAACATTGCACGAATGTACAGAAATGTCCTACTCCTCAAACATTGCACGGATGAACAGAAATGTCCTACTCCTCAAACATTGCACAGATATACACAAATGTCCTACTCCTCAAACATTGCACGGATGTACACAAATGTCCTAATCTCCAAACATTGCACGGATGTACAGAAAAGTCCTACTCTTCAAACATTGCACAGATATACACAAATGTCCTAAAATTCAAACATTGCACGGACCTACACAATGTCCTAATCTTTAATCGTTTCTTCGTGGACTGAATACCTCAAACAAATTTACTAATCGTTCGAAGCTAAATATAAATATAAAATATAAAAGGGCTATACTGGTCAATATTTTCCCAATATGACCACTTCATAATTTGTTTTTGTAGCCATTCTCTGGTAAATATAAAAAGACGATTAAAAATTACTTGAGAATACCATTATTGACCACCTCAAAATTTATTATCAACCGTTCTCAAGTAAGTAAAAAACTATATATACTTTTATACTACCAATGAGCGTAAGTTAAAGGTATGTCTAGATAAGATTTACACCTCCAGCAAATTTGCACGCAGATAAAATGGCGTAGGATTACCATTTGAATCACAAACACTTTTATACGAACACAAACAGAATATGAACCATTACTGGCAGAAATTGCAAAAAAATTGTCAAAAATATCGTTTCAGAGGCAGACTATATTTGCAAAGCCGAATATTACTCAAATAAGAACTTAAAATATGAGGATCAAATAAGATCTCGAATGAAAAAGCAGCGAACATTTATATGGAAATGTTTATATAAAAAAAAAAAAAATGCTCTATTTGCATAAAACTACCTCAAAAGTGACTTTCAACTCGGCATTTTCCAATGTTTAAAATTTGAATGGAAGAACTGATTCTTGAAAGATAAGTTTAGACAGGAAAGATTGGAAATAGGCAACAGAATACCGCCACCAACTAAATGTGATGTTAGTATGATTATGCAAAAGTGAACTCTCTAATATATGGTGGCATATTACTGCCACCAGTTAGCATGATATCGTTCACTTAATTGAAGAAGTCAAAAACGCATTTATAAATAAGTGGTAACATGAATCTTAAGTGAAATTCGCGAATTTGAGTTACTAAGTAACATAATAAGTGGACAACTAGATAAGATTCGTGTTATCACTTAAATCTAGTGTAATACATCATAAAAAGGTAAGAGGTAGCAGTTCTGGGCACTTTCAGGCCTGTTTCTAGTTTTATGATATTTATCTTACCGAAAATGTAACACGAATATTAACTAGATAGCTAGATAATTATCGTAATAATTAAGTGGTTAACACGAAACAATTCGCGAACGCTATCATGCTAACTGGTGGCAGTAATATGCCACCATACTAATATTCTAACAATATACAGTCGAACCTCGTTCATTCGAATTAATCATGTCCGGAAATAATCCGGAATAATACATGGTTTCGAATAACACATTTCCATTCGATGAATATAATAAGATACATCGGGACTTATATTTATTTAGGATAATACCAAGTTTTCGGATAGAAGGTTGTCGAATAAACGAGGTCCGACTGAATATACAATGAACTACATGCTATCCATTTATAATTAACACAAACTGCAGTTACTGTAAGCAATTATAACAAAATAACATTACAATTGCTCTGTTGCACTTAAAACATATACATGTACATGTATATACTATTATTATGCATAAATTGTAACTGGAGTTTATGTTTATCTATCAATATATGTGTACTCACGTGTCTGTTGACTGTATGACGATATCAATCTGTCTGACCATTAGCACCAATTAAATCACGTAATCCAAAATGAATAATTACAGTCACAATGTGTACCAAATTTCACTCGAAAACTGTCCTAATATTCAAACATTGCACGTATTTACACAAAAGTCCTAATCAATCTTCAAACATTGCACGTTTTTAAACAAATGTCCTAATTTCATATATTACACAAATGTCCTAATTTTTAAACATTACACAATTACACACATGTACACAAATGTCCTAATCTTTAAACATTACACAATTACACACATGTACACAAATGTCCTAATCTTTAAACATTACACAATTACACACATGTACACAAATGTCCTAATCTTTAAACACTACACAATTACACACATGTACACAAATGTCCTAATCTTTAAACATTACACAATTACACACATGTACACAAATGTCCTAATCTTTAAACATTACACAATTACACACATGTACACAAATGTCATAATATCAAGAATTCCTCCTCTTCCTCAGAAACTTTCTCGTTCTTCAATTTGCCATGTATGTAGGGGCAGTAGGTTCGATCCTCAAATTATCTGAGTATATGTATATGTATAAAGTGTTAGATCCACATAGAACGACCATGTTTGTCCGCACAGTACAAATCTTACCCAAACGAGCATAAATGATATTCAGTGCACATCAGAACATTTGATCCTCTGTACCGACAGTACACGACTTGTTTGCCTGTATGACCAAACGTTGCCCAAATATTCTCACACTTATTTACATAATATGTTACACGGTTCATAGAATTACGTTTACTGGTTCATATGTAACATAGCATTACACCGTTCATAGAATTCCGCAGTTCACAGGTTTACGTGGCTCACAAGTTTATACCCTGAAAGTACAAAACATATATATTTTAATATAGGTACTTGCCAGCATTGAAAGACCTGACAGAACAAGCGAATTCTCGTAGACAGGTCTTTCTGTGCACGTGGACATGCCTGTTCTTCTACTTAGACCTGACCACGTGCACAGAAAGACCTGGCCACGAGAATTTCTCTCTGTCAATGGCACGAACTTCGTGTCCAACACGCGTAAACAAAAACATTTCATTTATTGGGTTACAAAATTTACATTTTAAAAAACTGTTTACTCAGAAAAAACACGAGTAAAATAACAAATCGCTGACACCGACCAACCACCTTTCCAAAAATAGAAAATATGTTTTCTTTGTCGTCGTCATGAGATAATTAAGGGAACATTGAACAAAAAAGAGAGCCGTAACACATTTAGAATTATTAAACATACTTAAACGCATTATCAATAATAGTGAAGTTTTGTTGTTAAATGTTTTTTGCTGCATGTATATGAAATATGTAATTTGAAATACGTAAGGAATATATACTATAAATGTATGCTCATAAACCTTACATATACATTACATTGTTTACATATGATATAAAATGTGCAAGTGAATTAGATCCACTGTTATACTAATATGACTATGAACATTTGCTTCTACACGTTAGAGTTGTAACTAGAAGAGCGTGAAAGCTGTCAGCCGTTTGCAGTAAAACCGAGGTTTTGTGAGTGGTTTGACGGTGTGTAAATCGGATATCGGCATCGTGCATCGGGCTTCAGTGAAAGAAAGACATGTCCACGGGCTTCTTGAAAACCACGCTGACATCAATCCGACCAATCAGCGGTCTCGATCGTCAATCGTCTATATCGTAAAGACAACGGTCCATGACGTTCACGAGGTGTATTGTATAAGTGGTAAAGTTTGCGAAGTGGAAAAAATTGCGAATTGCACAAAGAAAATTTCCACAGCGTAAATTTCCACATTCACCGAAGTACATTTTATCTACGCAACGTGAAGCCGATACTTGGGAGTCAGGTGCCCCATGGAGTGACATCCAAAGCACTCGTGTATGTGTATTACTGTGTTTATGAGGTGGCCCGTCGCCGCGCACATTTTTTATAATGCACTTTATGGTATTTTGGTCGACCCGGTATGTCCACCGCACACCATAACTAGACTGTTAGATACCGAAGCGGGAAATATACCTGCCAGTAGAGCAGTATAGGTCAAACAGACACTTTTTGAAGCCAAAGACGGTTACTGCACAGTGCCAATGAGACTCACCGTACAGTTACCATTTTCCTGGCATCAAACCAATACTTTCCTGGAATCTACCCAGTACTTTCCTGGTTACATGCCAGTACTATGTTAGGTGGGAAACACTGAAAAACATTCCTGTTTTGCCCGGCGAGACGAGGGATCGAATCCACGACCTTCGGATTCGTAGTCAGCAGCGTTAACCACTGAGCCACGGGGCCCTCCCTGTCCAACATTCGATTATATAATTACGACGTGCAGATATTATGATCAAAGGTATTTCGGCGATTCGCAAACATTCACGCACACGAAACGTGTGGACTAGGCAATTCGCGAACATTTTTGACACGCGATATGATCCACTTATACAGTAAAAGAGAGAGAATAAGTAGCTACAGGGAACGCCACATACATAAGCCTCCCCACACAGACCTTCTGGAAAACAACACTCTATAAAACATAAGGCACTTGAGGAGGTTAAAGGGTACATACGTTAAGGAACAGAGGCACAAGGAATGGCCTGGCAGACCATAAGGAATAGCTAGGAGAATCAAAGTGGACAGTGAATGAATGGGGGGGGGGGGAGATTAATGGATGGAAAATATCACAGGACAAGTCAAGACGACTGGCGGCAATAGGCTGAAACTGGACAGGAAATAACCTGAACACTTTATAAAGTGACATAATTGCACAGGGGAAAGGGAAATATAAAATACATTCAAAACACAAACAGAAATAATAACCGTACAGCGAATTACAGCCTTGGAACTGTCAGTAAAAATACTGAAGTCGAACACACAAATCTCGTAGCATCGGATATGGAATACAAAAACTTGCTATCCCTCGTGTCTATACAATATCCCACAAACAATGTCGCGAGATTTGCTATCCTCAACGTTTAAGAAAAGTCGTGCAAACTTACCATGAAGTTTCTTCATTCCTGTGTTCTTATATGACATCTTTACCAGTCAGATTTTTTTTTTAAAGTTCCCGTTTTTTGGAAACAGATAATCGATCATATTCGTTGAATCTTAAACAATTCCAGTCGTCAGTTAAATGAAATATTAGAATATCAAAAGTTGTTGTGAAGTAACAATTAGGTGAAATAGTTGACGGAAAGTACCCGAGGGTCAACAGACACGCACAATAATAAATCCCCGTATAGAAGGTAACGCGTCAGTTCAATAAAATTAAATCTCAATACTAAAGTTTAAAACATTGACAACGTGTCTGTGTACTTGATTTAACGAGATAATTGACACAAAACATGTTTCACGTGCAGTCCGCGCAAGGTGCCCGTGACGTCATCCGGTACATCCGTACTTCTAGAAGTATTTAGTCTCTTACGCAAAATAATATGTTCATTATTTATTTATTTAGTGAAATCATGGGCTCGAGTATTGTATTTTTTTATCATGGTTGTTTTTTACTGACGGCGAGTACTTGCATATATATAAACATAGGCGTACCTGAACGATTTTGAAGTGTACGCCAAGTGTGAGCATCGTAGGTGCGAAACGAGCAGCAAGGCTGCCTGTGGGGGGGGGGGGTAGATGTTGGAGGGGGCCTTTTCCCACCATCTTTGTCATTAGTATGCTACTTACATGTTTATTTACAATTTTAGGAAACAAACACAATCAGTTTAAATCGAATAAAATATCGAAATATAATGCGCTACTCATGTTAACCGAAAAATTCATTACAATGTCTCGCCAGTTTTTATTGCATTTTTAGAACTTTTTCCCCACTTTTTCTGCGTATGCCTGTATACGCGCCTGAATCGCCAAATTGTCCGGCTTTGGAATTGAGAATATTCTAGGTTTTATGTACCAGTGACGAACATGTTTATTTTTTTAATCAGATAAATCGATATGTAACAAGTTTATTAACTTGAATTTGTGATTTTTTCGTTTTGTATAGATCTATCATTTGGAAATTTTCTGAGAAAAAACTCATCTCATCTTTTTCGTTTTATAATTTCGATTTTGAGTTTGGTCTAAGATGAGAAAAATCTCAAACATTTGAGGGGTACTTTTCCTTACCGAAGTCCACTGAATGTTGGTAAATTTACCGAAATCCACTTCTAATACAACATCAACACTATACATGTATATTGCTAGTTTCTTGTTCTAATATTAAATAGTATGTTGATTTAAATGTACATACGTACACAAAACTATTGCACATTCATACACTGACATATTGCATACTAAGAATCATATAGACGATTGTGTCTTTAGTGGATTTCGGTAAGGTAACGTACCATTCGGTAAGGCTTATATAAGTATGTGCTTACTAAACCTAAAACATTAACTTGTTTATTGTTACGTATTTTCTCTTCCGAAGCAAAGTAATGAACGCTATGATTGCAACGGTGTTATGCTTGCAAAGAAAACATCTTTATTACGATAGAGGCGTTATTGTTATTATTGTAAACTAGACAATGTTGTATGTAAACTAGATGAACATAATAGTGTTTGCTTAACAACTGTGTTTGAATGTAGATATATTGTATATTTCAAGATTAATCTAGTGCATAGTATTGTTAGTCAACCCCTTGGGAAATTGCCGGCTTTGAAATTGAGAATATTCTAGGTGTTATGTACCAGTGACGAACATGTGTATTGTTTTAATCAGATAAATCGATATGTAACAAGTTTATTAACTTGAATATGTGATTTCACGACGGATACAATAAGTACTGATGAACTACAAATGTATATTGAAACGAATGTATCCGACTTAAGACCACGTGACTAGCTACACACGAAAATCCCGTGCACTTCGCCCTAAAAAATACCATATTGAAGTGGTAGTTTGATCACTGACTATGGTGACTATGGTTGGATGATAAAACTAAGTCTAGTTCATCTATGGTCTAGTTACTCTGTTCACTCTTAGAATTTGGAGGTTGAAACCCTATAGAGGTGTTCCGAATATCTATGCTAAATCGGTGGTTGAACCATAGTCAATGTTCGGAACACCTCTATATAGTATTCAAACCTCCAATTTCGAAGAGGTAACCAGACCAGACTGTATTAAGAGTCAAATGGAACCCCTGTTTTTTACAACAACCAAATGTCTTTTCTTACCGTTACTCAACACGCAACCTATTACGTATTGCAATCTGTGTCTTTTGGTTTCATGTATATATGTATAATATACTTATTGCCATAAAAACGCAAGATATGAATTTCACTAATTTTCGAATATCTCGGTGTATTCTGCTATTCACGAGATGAATTGAAAATAAGTCTGTGAAATAATTATTCCACAAAACTATGACACATACAACATAAAACTATATAGTATTTATTGTTATTGAAAACAAAAATATATTTTTAATAATGTCTCAGAAACATTTATTGAACTTGCGTTCTTCATGGCATCCTTAAAATTGCATTTTCCTCAACCGATGTATTGAACATACAGGCTATTATATGGTCAAATCAAGAGTGATAAATGAATAGTATTAATATGTTGTTGTTGTCATTACCATTAAAAAGCTTAACAGTTTTAATGTGGTTTTGGAATTACATCCATTTGAAGTTTTGAACATAAGTGAAAATATTTAAGATTCACTTAAGATGCTTCTGTAATACGGGCCCAGCACAGGTCTTGATCTATATACTAAAATTGATGACAACTTTATTGTTCCTCATTTCCCATGACCAGAAACAAAAACCAGAACATATTGTCACAAATAGATTTATCACACACAGCACTTTACAGAAGTAATCAATAGATCAAAATCCACTTAGACCATGCTCACAGCAATGCAATCAATTAGCGACCACTATTTCAACGGACTATAGTATATATACAATGGTCCATGAAGTTCAAATGGTCCAAGTCGTGGCACTGTCTGTATAACATATACACGAGCATTTGCCACTTGTTGTCTATCCTATACATAGACCCTACTGACAGCCATCCATCCAATCAGCGACCTCTATTTAAATTCTTTATATTGTATATACAACATGCATGAAGTTCACAAGGTCTTAGTCAGACAATCTCAAGGCTTGGTCTATATGGTACATATACACATGTTCCACTCATTGTCAATACATAGACCATACTCACAGCCATCCATCCAATCAGCAGCCTCCATTTAAATCATTAAATATCGTATATACAACGTCCACAAAATTCACGAAGCCTAAGTAAGACAATCTTGTGGCATTGTCAATATAATAGATACACAGCTAATGCTCATTGTCTTTCCTATACACAGAAATGTTCGATAACCAATTGCTGAATGCCTTCATGTAAATTGTTGTAGGGCTGTCTTCACTCTGAAAACAGATAAATATTATCATTACAATCATTATCATCACAATTTTACATGTAAAGACATTTTCTTATATCAAACATTTGGCACAAAACTGTTGTTACTGCATCTTCACAAAAAGTTACAATACTTTTGTACCGACCCTCTATAAGTTCTTTATGTATTTCAAAAATTACAATACTTTTGTACCCACCCTCCATAAGTTCTTTATGTATTTCAAGTTCCAATACTTTTGTACCCACCCTCCATAAGTTCTTTATGTATTTCAAAAGTTACAATACTTTTGTACCCACCCTCCATAAGTTCTTTTCATAAGTTTTTCTGAATATTAAAAATACCCATGCTGTGTAATATCACTTAACTTCTTCTGCCAAATCAATGGCAGGGAAAAAAAGAACCAATTAAATACAATTGATTACAAGTTCATAAGAGAATAATCCACATACAACTGTGACAATTATTACAATAATAAGTCAATAAATCATTTGTCAATTAATCAACTGGTCGAGGTTTCATACAACTACCACATTGACTCTGCAGGAATCAATCTCATTCCATTACTCATAAATGAATGATTTTAGCATCATTGAACAACATTTAAAGGTAGTCTTATTTTCTATTAAAATATGGTAGGTAATCATTTTGAGGAAATGGCATGTAAATGCCTCCATACAGACATGCTCTAAAACATTGCATTGTAACTTTTCTTAAAGGTTTCTGGAACTGCAAAAACACGAGTCTGATACAATTATTTCCTATTCTGGCGCTAACTCTGCGTGTAGATCAGTATTCTGGCGCTAACTCTGTGTGTAGATCAGTATTCTGGCGCTAACTCTGCGTGTAGATCAGTATTCTGGCGCTAACTCTGCGTGTAGATCAGTATAACTGGTATCGGACACTTGTCTTTATGGTTTTGGTAAACATGTAAGACAAGTGACAATGCAGTGTTGTAGAGTGTACATCTGTATGAAGTAAATTACCACCGATTTTCTTACATTTATCACTAAGGATAATTTTTCAAAAAAATAAGACGTTGTACCTTTAAGCAATACTTGATTGTGATTATTTGTAAATTGATTCTTGCTAATTTGAAAACAGAAATATTTTGCATTAAGAGGATAATGCATAAGTCGTCAAAAATTACCAAGTTTTCTGACAAGTTTAATACATAAATTACTGTTCAAATTTATTAAACCAGTGTTGCGAAAACGATAAAAATGAGCCTTTGGCAAGTTGAATAAATTCAATAATTTAGAAACACTTAATAATTGCAAAGGTGTGGCAAGCACTGTGTTTAAGGTAAATGTGATGTCCTATGTATTCTTTCACACATGAATTATCGATAAAATAATGCACAAGTGTCATTATGTTTCAGTGAGATCATTTACGATATAATTGCATTATTTGTTACTCTTCTACGGTGGCCACCTACGGATGTCAGTATACTGTCCGACCTTGTTTATTCGCAAACCTTCAATCTGAATACTCGGTATCATCCGAAATAAATATCAGGTCCCGATATATTGATGAATTGAAATGGGCTATTCGAAACCATGTTTTATTTGGAATAAAATTTTGGACCTGATGAATTCAAATGAACAAGGTCTGACTGTACTTCTGTAAAGTCACTTATAGTCACTTATAGCGTAAAACCCTCAAAACACCATTAGATGTTTAACATTGAAGCAGAAATGGGTACTAACTTTTCAAACAGAACTGTTTCGCTGGTGTTGAGAAGTTTTTGTAGCAACATCTGTATTCCCATCTCTCGTAATTTAGTCTGTCTTCCATATGCACCTAAAATAAAGAAATTCCAAACACTGAGTAATATCTTGTCATTCTTCAGTAAGGCGGAAAGATTATAACGTATAAAAAAACTTTTGAACAGCACTTTTAAAGATGCCATCAAATGTAAATGTATTAAACATTATACAGAAAAATACATTATCACAAAAATACTGAATTCAAACTGTAGATGAAAATACTCATGAATTCAAAGTATGAATGAAAATACTGAATTCAAAGTGTGAAAGGAAATACTCATGAATTCAAAGGGCGAAAAAAATACTCATGAATTCAAAGCGCGAAATAAAATACTGAATTCAAAGCAAACGAGAGTAGCACAGTACCTTCTTCCTCGTTCCATATCAAGTTTGAGATACAAATAGTGGCAGCGATCTGTAGGTTAACATTTAAATGCAGCTGAAAAAAAGACAAAGCCATGTTGGTGACATACTGTATTCACAACCATAGGACAGACAAAAATGTTCTAAGAATATGATACAAGTACTTCTGTAGGACTCGGAGGTTAGTGTGCTTACTGACAAAAAAGAGGAAATCTCCAAAAATCACATGAGTGGTCATGAATTAAGGAAAATACACCAGCTTTGAGAAAATGAAAAAAATTAGCTTCTGGAAAGATAACTAAATTCCATAATTTAGAGACATGAAGAAAGGAATTTCTGAGGTATAATCTTAAGTTGCTTGGAACAATCATCAAACAATTGATGTCAAATGATTCTAAAGATGTGATCTGGAAAAAAAGTTTCTTAACTTCACAAAGACTGCAGTGTGAAATGATGTAAACATTGTAAGTTGTTAACAAATTATTTAATAAAATTACCATGTAATTCATTAGCTTTTTTAAAATATCTTCATTTCCCATGATATAATCCTTGGCTTGGTCTCCGCCGGCAACATTGGCTAAAATACACAATGTCTGAAACAAAAACAGAGTACAATAATAATATGCATGTAGTGATTGGTGGTCATCACAGCAGGATGTAATACAACAAACTCCTACTATTGATGTTCATCCAGTAAAATGAAGTGGGAAAGCAGACCAGGGGCCTTATTCATAAACCTTGCAAGTTTGAAACTTCGACTTAAACTTTAAGATGTAATATGCTGGTAAAGTTTTATCAAATTTATAGTTTAAGTTGAGTTTCAGACAGTGGTCGACAGAGGCATATTGGTCAACAGAGGCATATTGGTTGACAGACGCATAGTGGTCAAGAGGTAGAGCGCAAGATTTCTAATCTGAAGGCCAAGAGTTTGTATCATTCTCGGGCGTGGTTGATTGACAAAACACAAAATCCCTCAATAAGTGGCGAGTACTAGTTAGTAATCAAGAAAGCAGTCATCGAGAATGATTCATTTAGGTTGTAATAATGTGTTTCAAAACAGATGCACAATAAAATACGAGCAAAGATAATAATTTACATAAGTTCTGCACTTCTTTGTCCGACACTGAGACAAACTTAAATCCATGAAAACTTGAATATTTTAAAAACTACTGTTTGAAGAATACTGCGAGAAGTTACCTGTTCTTTAACCTGTGGCGGGTGATCACCTTCTAGAATAAATATGACGGCTTGCATGATTTGGGTTCCATAGATACTCATAATGCTATCAATATGCTGTAATAGAAAACAAATGAAGACATTTGTAAAATATACTGATTACCAGAAAATGCAGAAATCTGTGTTGGATTCGCCACATTCTGCCAATTCTTCCATAAACTTATTGAGGAAAAACAGAGAGAATACGTAACTGCAGGGAACGCCACATACACAACACAGTGCCTCCCCATGCAGACCTCCGGAAAAACAACAATCCACAAAACATAAGGCACTTAAGGAGGTCAAACGGTACACATATTAAGGAACAGAGGCACAAGGAATGGCCCGGCAGACCACAAGGAATAACTAGGAGAATCAAAGTGGACAGTGAAGTGAGGGGGATGGGGGAATTAATGGATGGAAAAGATCACAGGACAAGTCAAGTCAACTGGTCGCAATAGGCCAAAAATGGGCAGGAAACAATCTGAACACTGTATAAAGTGACAGAATTGCACAGGGGAAAGGGAAATATAAAACACATTCATAACACAAACAGAAACAACAATCATATAACGAATTACAGCCTTGGAGCAGCAAAAAATACTGGAAACACATGACCAATCAGTCAAAGCATCTTCGATTATTTACAAAAAAATCCTTCTATAAAATGTTTTCAAATATTAATGAACTAAACCGATTTCCAGTTACGGGGATTTGAAATTTATCTTTAATCATTTATGTTCTCGACCCAAATTTTTACACTGTTTCAATTCAATGAATATTTTACAGGATATATAGCGATCAAGACGTAGAGTGCCTGACATCCGAGGGATCTTCGCAATCCTTCAAATAGCCTCCAGCACACATAAGTAACACGAAACAGTCACCAAGAGTGATTCATACAATTTGTAATAGTGTTCTTCTAATCTGATACAAAAAAAGTTTAAACTTATATTTTATAGCTTTAAAACTTAGTTTCATCGACGACCTCAAAATATCTTACGTAACTAGTAAACTAAAAAACACAACTAACATTATTATGCAAACAGACTAAATCTTACCGGTTTGTTGGATAAAAGGTTGCGCAACAATCCAAGCGTCTTCATAACAATGTTTGCATCAGGGTCAGAGAGAAGCTTGAATAATTGTTCTGTTCCAATAGCATCAACAACTTGTGACTTCACTTTCTGCTCTACTTGAAAAGTCATGTTCTGGAAAAAAGTATCTGACAAAGTTTGGACCAGCCCGGTTAGCTCAGTTATTGTGCGCATGGCTGTCACCCTGAAGGTCGGGGTTCACTTCCTGTTGCGAATATATCAATATATCCTGTTCTCCATATGAATCAAAGAAGGGGACAAATGATCGTAGCAATGTCGCAGAAGGATATTACCCGTCCTGCCCGGGAATCGAACCCAGATTAACCATGTCACAGCCCAGTGCTCTGCTTACTTAGCTAACCAGGTAGCTGTATCAACTATTCAAGAGTATTTAACAACATAAAGACAATTGAAATTAATGAAATATTTACCATCAATCCCCAAATACCATTCAGCCTTAAGCCAGGATCCGAGCGACTTGTAAGTCCAACAAGTATTGTGATAGCTCCACAGTCTAATATACACTGAAAGAGAGAGGTATACATATGATAGCTCCACAGTCTAATATACACTGAAAGAGAGAGGTATACATGTGATAGCTCCACAGTCTAATATACACTGAAAGAGAGAGGTATACATGTGATAGCTTCACAGTCTAATATACACTGAAAGAGAGAGGTATACGTGTGATAGCTCCACAGTCTAATATACACTGAAAGAGAGAGGTATACATGTGATAGCTCCACAGTCTAATATACACTGAAAGAGAGAGGTATACATGTGATAGCTCCACAGTCTAATATACACTGAAAGAGAGAGGTATACATGTGATAGCTCCACAGTCTAATATACACTGAAAGAGAGAGGTATACATGTGATAGCTCCACAGTCTAATATACACTGAAAGAGAGAGGTATACATGTGATAGCTCCACAGTCTAATATACACTGAAAGAGAGAGGTATACATGTGATAGCTTCACAGTCTAATATACACTGAAAGAGAGAGGTATACATGTGATAGCTTCACAGTCTAATATACACTGAAAGAGATAGGTATACATGTGATAGCTCCACAGTCTAATATACACTGAAAGAGAGAGGTATACATGTGATAGCTCCACAGTCTAATATACACTGAAAGAGAGAGGTATACATGTGATAGCTTCACAGTCTAATATACACTGAAAGAGAGAGGTGAACATGGAATTTCCAATCTAGCTGGCTCAATATCTGAATGAAGTATCTATTGAAGTCCTGTTTTTCCCTTATATATTTGCAATTTTGTTTCTATTAAGACAGTCCAACAGTTACCTCCCTTTATCTAAAAGCCAGTTTTATTTGTTACCTCCCCTAGTATAAAATCAGTCTATATGTTACCTCCCTTTACTTAACGCCAGTCATTCTGTAAGCAGTATATTTACCTCTTTACTGGGAGAGAATTCCAGTAGAAGATTACACAAAGTTGATGTAGAAACCTGTAACAATTCTTCTGGACCTTCTTGTATAATCTGAAATAGTTTTGTGTTGTTCATTACAAGAGTGAGATACAAAAATGGTCCTTTGATTCAGTTCAAAGTGTTCTATTTACACAGATAGTAAAACAAGTTCTTACAACTGATATTATAAGAATCTTTCGCAGGCTTCCAGTATGGACAAAAATATCCGGCACAAGGGTTACTGTTTAGGTGGCAACAAGGCTCTGGATAAACAGTTCCGGATATTTCCATCATCACACAAAGCCAGTGATAGATTCTTTTTCTTGCATACCTTTTTTAAGAAATAAAGTAGGTAATTAAATGAAATGACTAATGTTTTAAGGCCTTTTTAGGTATACATGTAGTAACAAGTTATTTTACAAATTCATTATTTGCTATTATGTGATGGTAAGATGGAGTTTTTCGAGCACCAGTGTAAACATGGGAAATGATGTCAAATGTTGGTTTCTAAACAGTACAAGCACCTAATCCAAGGATAGTGGGGAGCACATCAGAATCTTGTCCATGTTAGATAAGGAGTCTAGCCTTCTACCAAAATGACCACTATGAGTCACTTACACAAAATGTTCCATTTAAAACTCCCAATATTGCTGCACTTAATCAATAACTTTTCAGAATGTTACACAATATAAAAGAAACAATACAATACAAGCCATCAGCTGTTTTAGGATACTACCAAAATTAGTCAAAAATGAGGGGCAATCATTCGATATTCGAGAACAACTCCCACAAGAGACTGGAAATTATTACCACAGACATAAAACATCACATATCTTATATCACACACCTTCATCAGAGGTTTCCATACAGTATGGTCTTGAAACGTTGTTCGTAGCAACTGAACGGAACGTGATAAACTGTGCAAACATCGAATGGCTGCGGCAGCGACCTTCATATCTGAACTGTTCAATCCGGTCACAACGTATTCCATCAGATGGTCCATTTCAATAATCTGTGAATTTATATAAAGAGATATTCAATGTTTGTTAAACCCTAAGGTTCAAATCGAAAGAGATTTCTTTTCAAGATTCCTTTAGATACCAAGGGTTTTTACCTCACATTAAAAGGCTGTTCATTTTTGGAACATCTGAAGCAATTTTTAGTCAAATTACCAAAATAAACTTAGCCAAAATTGCCAAATAACAAAGCAACATTTATCACAGAAATGAAGTTAAAAAAGGTCTTGATGTTGTTGTTAGTCGTTACAGTTGTTACTAATTCTAACAAGAGCCTGTAGAGACATGACCAATCCCCCCCGGACCCTGCATCATTTGCTTGTCTCAAAGTTCATCAAAGAGAGAAAAAATTGTTATATTAAAATTGGGTTCTGTAAAATGAAGAAATATTTTTAATTTTCAATTGTTCTAAAGGCATTTTCATCAATTAAATTGTAATCAACACCAACCTGTTTTCTAATATCCTCCTCATTTGCACCAAGTGCAGCAAAAGCTTTAAAAGCTGCTTGTTTCATTTCATTCCCCCAGTTTATATCCTGTGGACAAAATATATTGACAATTAAAAACACTTACAGAAAATACAAAATCAAAGTAACCATTATTGACCTAGCTGGCAGCTCACCAACCAGCCATATCAGAACAGATCCCTACCGGGATTCGAAACCTTCCGACTTCCTGCTCCGAAGGTGGATGTCTTAACCACTCCGCCACTAAGACTGTAATTATTTAATGATTTTTTACAAAATCTATTACAATTTCCACAACTGTATGCTTACACTGCGTTTCCCACTTCTATTAATCTGTTGTACATCAGTATACTTCAGATACTCTGACAGAGTTTTGATGATATGATCAGAAATTGATGCCGTTTTCTGCAAATCTGCATCAACCTCTAGCAGATAAGCCAACGTCTCAGCTCCCTCAACGTTCTCTTCTAGGGTCCGGTCCTTGCTACACATACGTACCAAGCATGGTAGAGTCTGCAAAAAGTATAAAATAAAACAGGTGTTTTATAGAATTATTTGTTGAACAAAGTTGTTTTCTGTTAGAATGCCGTGTTTTATTCATGATTGTATGACTGTTTTTATTTGCATCTTTACAAGTTACATTCTATACTTCACACCATTAAAAACAGAACTATTTCACATAGCCTTCATTTTGTTCCAAATGTTGAATGCGTTTTATTGTTACAAATGAGTAACTCACTCATCAAAAAGAAATCAAACTATGGCCCTAGTATTCATATTGCATTATTGATTAACTTAGGAAATTATATTTGAGAATTAAAAGGTTCTCGAGTTGTTGCCTGTTTGAGTTACCGAAGTTTAACTGTATTACAACTTGTCGAAATCACTAAATAATGGCAGCTTTCCAGGTTACTAACCAGTTCTTGCGCCAACTTCAGAGATTGTGAATATTGCGCAAGTAACTCACCCATGACGGGTTTCAAACATTACGTTATGATCATTAAGGCTATAATACACTATGTTTACCTTCATGGCAATTTTTGGGTCATCAGGAACAATAGCCCCGCCTCTACACAGGTAAGCCAGAACTTTGGCAGCTAAAATCTGCATTTCTGAAGTTTTGTCTCTCATCAGTAGTTGTACCAATATGTTTGTTAGAGGTTCTCCATTCTGTGAGGCTGAAATGTTACATAGTATACCGGTATCTTAATATAATAATCAAAGTACTGAAAGTACAGAATTCATGTCTCTACAGAGCTGCTGAGTTTTTGGAGAGTGAGGAATGAAGCACTGGCAGTATGGATAAATTTAAACATGGGCACTCAACAGAACATTCTTGACTTGTATTCAAACATTTAATATCTGATAACACTTAAAATATTGACTTTTCACATTCTAACAGACAGACAAACTACCAGCCAAATAATGACATCATACATGTCTCAAAATGACATCATACATGTCTCAAAATGACATCATACACGTCTCAAAATGGCATCATACACGGCTCAAAATGGCATCATACACGGCTCAAAATGGCATCATACACGGCTCAAAATGGCATCATACATGTCTCTTGATACTAAACACAGTAAAATATTCTCTATTATCATGTACACAAGGTTTATCACAGAATTAAAACTGACCTGTCTCTACAACGGCACAATTTTCATCGTTATCTTTCACGAGAACAGTGAGACACTTCAACGTGGGCATCTGTACTTTATACACATTTCCTGCTAACAACGACACTAACACAGGAACTACGCCACTTCTGCAGATCCTGTTCTGGTGATCTGTAGTCTACAAAATATTGTTTGTACATTTTTAACATCTTACTAAGGCTTGGTTTACAAGACTAATATACAGTTGGATCTCGTTCATTCAAATTTATTGGGTCCGAAATTTTATTTCGAATAATACATGAATACATGGTTCATGTCATTCCAGGACATTTGAATATGGTCAATTGTCCTCCACCTCTGATTCACAAGGGGAAGTTGTCAGCTTCTTGCAGAAGGGCAAGTTACTACTGATTGGTATTCAATTCCAAGCAAACTAGTTAGGTCAACTGACCACTGTATATAATTGAAAAAATTGTTGAAAAACGACATCAAACCCTATTAAAACATACACAATGTGGCCATTTACAATGGACACTGGAAAAGATCTATCATCAAAGTTAAACGGCAAAAAGTTCAACTTACATGACAGGAATGAGCCAGTATGCTTGTAACGCATTCTTGTGTACAAACAGATTGTGGCATAATGTTCACAAGATGTGGTAAAACTGTGGAATCCTGAAAGAAAGAAAAAAGAGTGAACTATCTTCATAATGACCACGTTTGTTTCTTGGATTTGTGTTGTTATTGTTAGCTTTTTTAAAAATACATTTGTACTCAATTCCATTCGATCAGAAGCAGCTTCGTCCCTACCCCCCATAAAAATCTAAAAATCGATCTCTGGGGCTCTGAATCCGTATTTATGCATTCATCCAGAATGTAGAAACAACTGTGGATATCATATTTTCAGAATTATGCTATGATGAAGCAAAAAATAAATGGAACTAAACTTTCATAAAACACTTCACACATCATTAAACTGCGATGAGTTTCTGTCACACATTTTACCTGATATATTAGACTGGTACAGTTGTTGTTGTTGATGAAAATCGTACGGAGACATCTCAAGCATGCTTCGACAAATGGAAGGTTTGGACTTGCTAATCCTAGAATGAAAATTAGTTTAAATCATCTGCAAAGTAACCTGACTTAAGATTCTCAGAAATATTTTCTATTTTCACAGCATGGCACGAAACACATGGAAATCCAACTTCTGCAAGTTAAAGTTGCTGGTCGAAGAAGAGAAATAATCTTCCATAATATTTTTCCTAGAGAAAAAAAAATATACATATTAGTAACTCAATTGAGTAAGTCTAGTTTGAAAAAAACTTGACAGATTGAGCACTTCCTCGTGACCATTTTCCTGAATGAATAAGTGAAAGGATTACTCGCAATAATCACAACAGCAATGATTTAAGCAAAATACCATGATTATCCATCCATTACTCTTTGAGGTGAACATTACACAAAATACAGTCAATAAAAGCTTTAAAGCAAAACCTAGCCATGTAACGAGATAAATATCTGCTAATAGACTTCATCCAGTGTTCTTGCTACATTGGTTAATACATTTTTGATATGAACAATTGCAATATATTACCTTTCGTAACAGCATGTTACGTAGACAAAATTTGTAAAAAGAACCAGCCAGTTAAAAAAACTGGAGAGTCACTCAGGAAATTCTGTATCTCAATAGATAGAACTGCTTAATCCATAAAATAAAATATGTATCGCAAAAGATAAAAAAGCTAAATCCATAAAAAAGGTATAACATCACTAAAACACTTTCTACGGAGTGGATTAATGGCATTGGGTACTTTTATGTGATTTTTTTTTTATTATAATGTACATGTTCAATAATAATAATTATTATTATTAAACAAACTAAAAAATAACATTGTACCTTTCAACAAGACAGATACACTGCCTTCTTCAACAAGAGTGTTAATGTTATCCATTGTTCCCTTTGCAATTGACCCCATAACTATAGCAGCATCTGTACGTAATGTTTGCAGAGCATCTTCATCCACAAGCCATTGTAACAATCTGAAAAATATTAGTAGAAAGCAGTTAACACACTGTACCAAACTATCTCCCTCGACGTAGAACAAGAAAAAAGCCACACCAATGCAATTTAGGTCACACAGGAAATCTACAGAGTCTTCGCGGTAACCCACTAGCCCGTTGCTCAGGGCTAGTAACTTTAACTTCAGGCTAGCAGAAATTCCTGAGTGCTAGCCCAAAGGGGCAAGCGCTTAATTATATTGAATTTACTTTTTGGAAATAGGGAAAAGATACAACCCATCAATGACTTCAACAGATTATATACAGAGATAATTGTGACTTTCTGCTTTTTATGAATTAATGTTTGTATAAGCATGGCTTCTCCTTACTATCTCCTTGCTTTCTATATTGAATTTTATCCTTGGCGAGGCTTGAACTTCGAGCACAGAGGCACCAGGAATTTGATTTTTGATGACATTTATACCACAAAGCAGCAGAACCCTACTCGAAAGTTTACTTATTTATACACAACTTTCCTTTAAAACTGACATGAGTTTTAACTAATAAGTTATGGTGTATTTGTTTACCTTGGAACAATGCCATGGTTGATAGCCATGGATTTTTGCTTATTATTTCCGATCACCGAATTCTTGGTCCACCTGAATAAAAAACAATATCAGTTCACTTTATAAATATGTCAGTAGCCAAAAAAATCTAAAAAACTGAGCAATTTTGATTAATTCACTATCTAGAAGTTAGCTCAGCAAAGACTCTTCTGTCTTCATTCATTCGTTTTCAAAACTGGATATAAACTGTCATTAGATATACATGTACTCATGATGTAGTCTGTTGGGATTAAAAAACAAATATATTCACGCCTGAAACTTGATCAACTTCTAAAGTATAATCTACCGTGAACCTATATATACTTAATCACTAACATCTAATTTCTCAAATTTACTAATTTCACAGTATATACTATATATAGTATAATTATTGACAAAACAATTAAGATATTCTCAAAGCGTAAAATAGTGATATCATTTATGTAACATACGTTAAGGCTTCCTGCCATTTCTCTGGCTCGTCCGAGTGTAACACATCATAATAACTAGACTGTCCATCTACCTCCTGTAAAAGAGAGTTTCACGAGTTAGAATGCAGACTGGATTAAATTTGCTTTGAAGTTTGATTGAAATTATGTAAGTTTTCTATTCATTCTTGATAGTAATAGCAAACTTACGTCTGTTTCTGAAGTGGGTGTTTTTGTATTTAAAGCACCAGCTAGTCATTTAAATGCCAACTGTGGCAGTATGAATTTGGGTTATGTAAAATAATAGAATCAGTCCATAACTTAGTAAAACCTTATTTTATTTTTAAGCAAATGAGTCCGAACTACATTTACTGATGATACTTCACTACAGCAGTAAACCAAGGTTCAATAATAATAAAAATTTATAAAGACTAAACATAATTTATCCGAAAAATGATTATTCGAATTTTATTCAACTTCTGTCCAACTGTGGAAGTTCACCCAAAAGCATCTTTGCATTGCGTTTATTTAACTACATGAATATGACAGATCAGTTTTAACTTACCATGGAAGATACAAGCATCATAAAGCGAGTTTTTTTCTTTGTCACTGAAAATTACCACTGTGTATCTAAACAATTATTTCTTGGGTTAGAAACCACTAAAAGTTGGTAGAATGAAAACGCCAGGATTCCGGAATCCGTGATCTCGTACGCGGTGATCTCCCCTTACAGATATCGGAGCGTATTCGAATAACCGTTGCGTGGAGTCTGGCAAACTCCCTGCAGTGGTTATCTCCCTTATCATTTTGTATAATTATGGAAAACATTGAGTTCAACCAATTTTCTGATCCGGTTGGTCAGGTGAAAGCGCTCATAATGTCTGCAAGATGGAGCAGCTTCATAAAATTTAATTTCATTATTTCTAATCATATAATTGACAAAGCTGACAATTTTATTTTACGCAGCTATACCCTAACTAGAAGACAACAAAAGGGTATTTCAGGAGTGAATTACAGACTGGGTACTTGCAATCTCCTCCCTCCTAGGACAGTGCGAGAACGGAACCTTCTTCCAGCCAGTAGTTTCAGCTCCTACCCTGTATGCCTTCAGGTCACTCGTAATGGAGTAGCCTTACCCTTCATTTATTTTTAGTTTTTGAGAGGCTGTGCACCACCATCATGCTCAGTTTTCGTCTACCTCATAACAGTATACGGATAGCTCAGTCTTCAACTATTGATGCTGCAAAGATTGTACACATAGCATCTAAAGAAGATTTTATGTATATGGGTATGTAGAAGTATGTGTACATATAAATAGAGGTAAATGTATCAAGCATGTTAGAACATGTATTAACTTTACCACGACACTGTAGCTTACACTTAACTTCATATAAAACCAAGCAAATCCTTAATAGATACATTGCAACCTGTCAAAAGTGGTCCTTTCTTAAGTAACAACCTCTCCAGAGTGGCCCTCTCTTAAGCAACAACATCTCCAGAGTGGCCCTCTTAAGCAACAACCTCTAAACAGTGGGCCTCTCTTAAGCAACAACCTCTCCAGAGTGGCCCTCTCATAAGCAACAACCTCTCCAGAGTGGCCCTCTCGTAAGTAACAACCAATCTTAAAAAAATTTCCTGCAGTAATAAATACTCTAAACTTAACCCCCCTAAAACCAACCTATCAAGAACAGCCCAAATTTATGTCCTGTTAAGAGGTATTGCTCTGGAGCGGTTGGTTTGTATAAACAAATTAAACCATGAAGAAAAGGCAACTAGTTTGAGCACCATACAAGTAGGGGAACACATTTCAAATTGCATTCTTTGCATCCTTGACAAATGCTGCCTGCCTGTCAAGCTGTCACACTGTAAAACCATACACAGGTTCACACACAATGTAGTCAGATATAGAAATACAATCAAGCAATTTGATGCATCAATACATGTGTGTATATTCTATACTTATACCTGTACATTTTTCTTCCTATCGTTTCATCTATAACAGCAGTTGATCATGTAATGTTCTTGAGTTATGTTTTACAATATTAAGTTTCGACTATTTATTTTCCTGTAAGCCACTGTTTTGAATATTTTAAGTCGGCACATAGGTCTGGATAGAAAATACAAAAACTGTACCTATATTGGACTCATGCACTTGTGGTTTAGGGAAACATGTAAGCAAAGTGACAGTGCAGTGTTGTAGGGTACATCCACAGGATAGTACTAATTTATACAGATATAATATAGAAGGGAAGGGAAAGAACTCAAGAAGGGATAAAAGGAGAGGACTCAAGAAGGGATAAAGGGAGAGAACTCAAGAAGGAATAAAGGGAGATGACTCAAGAAGGGATAAAGGGAGAGAACCCATGAAGCAATAAAGGGAGGTCTCAAGAAGGGATAAAGGGAGAGAACTCAAGAAGGGATAAAGGGAGAGAAGTCATGACTAAGCTTATTTAACAAAAAAGTCAAGACAATGTACCTTAAACAGGCATGAGAATGCAAAATTTCAAAATCACCTGAAAAATCGGCAAGGGGTCCAGAGGCCCGCTGAAGCTCCTGGCTTTTAAGCATCTAAGATGGCTTAAATCATTTCAAAAACAGCCCTTCTGAGTGTCAAATCTGCGGAAAATTCTCATGCCTGCTTTAAACCTCAGAATACTAGAGGTCATCCACTGACCACAGGCAAACATCCTGAAGTTTGTCCCAAGTAGGGCCAACTCTTGGTCCTGAACAGAATATTGGTCAAACAACCATAACAAGCAAAACTACATACAGTAAAACCTCACTTAAAGACCACCTCATTATTAAGAACACTTCAAAATTAAGAACACCATTTTTAAGTCCATTTTCATTGTTTAGCTCTTTATTCAACATCAGTATAAGGACCACCTCAATAAGAAGACCATTTTTCAAGGGTCCCAAGGGTGGTCTTATAATTGAGGTTTTATTATACCTCAATTTCACAGCAAGGGGAGGGGATGTCAATACAGGACTCCATACTTAATACGGATATAAACAAATATAAATACATTTTTTGTATCGAAATTTATTTTTCAGAACTTTTTTCTGTCTTATAACATAATGGTGATAATCATACACAACAGTACTCAAATAATGTGATAAAAGTATGCATGTATACATATAATATGTAATATAACATTTTTTACAACAAATAATATCATACAATATAGAAATTTGCCAATGGCCAGTACAAAGGAAGAAAAAAAGATAAAAAAATACTGTAAACAAATAAAACAGCATTATAAGTACAGGCAAGTGTTATACATAAAGTTCCACCCACTCCATAAAATCAAAAAATGTTCATGTTTTTATTTATTTATTAAGTAACAGCACAGATAAACAAATGAAATGAAATTGAAAATAAGAATATAAACCTATGCTATAATTTGTCAAAAATAACTTCAAGTAAATTTTCTTCAAATAATCTTTAATTAATCATTAATTTGTCAAAAATAATTTCAAGTAAATTTTCTTCAAATAATCTTTAATTAATCATTAGTTTTTCAAAAATAATTCATGTAAATTTTCTTCAAATAATCTTAACTGTAATATTTACAAATCCTGGAAGTGTGAAAGGAAAGCACAGGGAAGGCTACATTCACGAAACAGAGCCTTCCCACAAAGACACATTGAGTACCGAATAAAAATGGGGAAGGAACATAACATAAAACCGAACGAAATGTTTGACTGTTTAAAACTACATTCCCTCATTATTCACATAAAAAAAGTCTAGTTAAATATATTCAGGATTTGGTACAAAACTATCATAACTCAATTTTAGAACAGTAGCTACAACATTTTTGCACCAACACCTCAATACAGCCTCTTTAACTTCATTTTATGCAACAACTATTGAACAGGGAAAAATTTCCGAAAAAAATATTTTTGCTGACAAACAATTTCTAATCAAAGGGCCACAACTCTTGCAATTCTAAAAGAGAAACAATTGAATAAATACCAGAAGAGAATTTAGCAATTAACTGGATAAAACAATATGATGTTACATTAATCAAGCATTGTTCACCTCAATTAGGTGCCTCTTTTCCTTGTTGTGTTAATAAAATTCTTCAAACAGAATTTAGTTGGTCAAGACTCCTTGAGTATTATATGGATATATAAACAATGTATATGTTATAAATCAAACATGTATTTTAATCCAAGAGCCATAACTCTTGCAATTCTCAAAACCTTTATCAATATCATACGTTTCTAATCAAAGGGCCACAACTCATGCAATTCTCAAAACCTTTATCAATATCATACATTTCTAATCAAAGGGCCACAATTCTCGCAATTTTGAAATTCTTTATCAATATAATACATTTTTAATCCAAGGGCCATAACTCTTGCATTTCTCAAATGCATTATCAATATAATACATGTTTAATCCAAGGGCCACAACTCTGACAATTCTTAAAAAAACATTTATCAATTTCACATATTTCTTATGGAAGGGCCATAACTGTGAGGAAAAAAACTCGATAATTTCAGGCTTGTTTGATACCTACTACCTGTGTATACATTATCGTATACATTATGATAAAATTCAAAGACAAATACCAAGTTGAGCATGCTAATAAGAATTTAAAAGGTTTAAACGAAAATACATAAAAACACATACGAACAGCTAAAAATTCCAACCAGGACATACAACGCAAATTAAGCAAGTAAAACAGTTAAAATATAATGCTGGATAAAGTCACAAATAATTCATTTAAAAGTGATAAATCTATGCACAATTTCTGGGCCTTGACCGGCAAGGTACACTGCAGATTTTTTATACAATATAAAAATGACGATAAATATATATTTTGCGAGCCAATTTTTCCTTGATTTAAATTTTGAGCAAATTTAATAATATCCAGACAATGTAGGGAGCATGAGTGTACATGAGCTTTTCACACATTTTCACCACTTCATGATTTTTTGGAATAGTAGTATGGTTCTTCCCTGACCAGTTTTAAATTTGAGTTTTGAGTTAATAAATAAACCTAAACACATTCCAATATTTAATTTTTGTCTTTTTTACACTTGAACTGAATCACATTAAATATATAGTACTTGTACTTGTTTGTAACAAATTAAACATGGTTTTAGTTAAACAGTACACATTAAATGACTATTGAAGACTTGATTCTAGTGTTTCAATCCTTGTATTACAGTCTCAATACTTCTCATTCCATGGTTTGCTTTTGCGACATATTTACACGCTGAAATGCCCCCAAAAAAGCACGCAAAAAAATCAAATTTCATCTTTCAGGAAATAAAAAATATCAGGAATTTCCCTGACGCAGAAATCTCGAGTCCCTGACTTCCTTTTTTTTACGCGGACTTCCATTTTCCTCTTACTGTGCATCCCTGGAACCCCTAAAATAAACCCCTTTGTCAAGTATAAACTGCATATCTAGCACCCTACAAATTTACTAAGGACCCCCAATTTGTAAAACACAAGGGTCCAAGAACCCCTAGGGGAAAACCCTGATAGATCATCCTCACCCGCTCCAATTTCTCCACAGAAAAAACAAGACCATAATCTAGTATTAATCTTTAACAGCCTTAAGCAAATGAATGCTTATATGAGGTAGGTATCGGTAAAATTAACACAATCCATAAATAACTACACAACAATGGACACAATATACGATCCAGGTAACAGTATCTACAACATAATATATAAGTGTGGGGGCCATCCTTAAAAAATTGTTTGGCATTACCCCACCCGACAAAATTTAGTTGGGTAGGTAGGTAGGTAACTAATATTTTTTTATTCCCTATTATGTCATTCAAGTTTCAACATTAATACTCAGCCAAAGAAAATTTCCCTCTCGACACCTTAACATTTTTAAAGATGGCCCCCCCCCAAAAACCCCACAATTTTTAAAGATGGCCATCTGTAACAACAATTATCAAAGAACTGAATGAAAAGAGTGGAATTACACATTTGTTTATTTCTATTTATTCCCGACTGTCCAATTTTCACCGAACTTCGTGAAAACATTTTGACACCATTTAAAATATAATATTTTGCAATATTTGCTAATTTGTATTTTATCAGGTTTAATGCTAGTTTTAACATTTTTTTCAGTTGCATTAAAGAGCAGAATATTTCTATATTATACATGTATAAAGGTGGTTCAAATGTCATGTGACTTAGTGCAGTTTCATTTTCATATCAATTAGCGGTAATAGTGATTCAAAGGACAGAGCAATTAACAGTATCTAAACAGTGCTGCAGTAGAGCATTGACCGCCTAGTGCATGTAAACACCCATCCTACGAATTAAGTAATAACATTTATTTAAATAAATAATAAATATTTCTTTCTATAGATTGTTTACATCCCTGAATTCATTTAAAATCATGAGCAGTTTGGAAGTTTTATATTTACTTCATAATTCATCAATAACACGCAACAATTTCCTGAGAAAAACTTTACTATGAGTGAACTAATGACAACACAACATTATCGACCAACACGCCTCCAATTACCACCCCTGACAATTCTGCTATCTCAGAGGAGTTGATCCATCACTTTCCATAAAAAGTTGATCAAAACATTTTCATTTTTTTCCAATTCTGGAAATTCCATAAAGCCGACACAAAAATTATGAAAACAATAAAATAAAGCGCGCTTGAAAGAACCGTGTCCCAAAATCAATCTGATTAAAATAAAAACCCGCTTTACAATTGTTGCAATTAATGAGCGTCTCAGGGAGCCAATTTTAATTATATTGTCCCAAATTAATAGTAATATTTTCATCTGTCAAACCGCAGTATCAACTGATGTCATCTTGGTAATTTCATTCTTCTCAAGTCAGCAGTTTTCCAATCAACTCAAAGTAGCAAAAGTAATATCATGACAAGTATCTTGATTATCTTGATTAGAAAGACACCAACAATAATAATCTCTTTTCGCGACCAGAGTTTGCAGAGGATTTCCATTCTTAACAGTATCAACATTTTTGTCTTCTTTGTATCAATCAATCAACCAATCAATCAATCAATCAATCAATCAATCAATCAATCAATCAATCAATCAATCAATCAATCAATCAATCAATCAATCAATCAATCAATCAATCAATCAATCAACCAACCAATCAATCAATCAATCAATCAATCAATCAATCAATCAATCAATCAATCAATCAATCAATCAATCAATCAATCAATCAATACGAATATGACGGTATTGAATTTTTTTTTATATCATTCAAGGCTGGATTTACACAGTGGAACTTGTCCATAGTAGACCTAGATTCTTATTCAAAATCATTTTAAGACTTCACCTCAGACTGAGACTTTAAATTTGAAAAGAAAGTTATAATTTCCAGCCTTTCCATTACCCTCAATACTCAATCCTTTTATATCAACATAGGAGAAAAAGGAACATTTCACAGTTTAAAGTCGGCGTTTCAGTCTTATAATGATTATGAAAAAGACCAATGATTTCTCCGATACAAATTTTTTTTCCAAAACAAACTCGGTACTTGGAGATTTTCGATCATCCGTGTCAACATAAATTGATCCAAAAAGCAACATGCCTAAAATCAAGATCAGAAAATGAACAAAACTTGTCTCTTAAAACTAAAACAATTTATATGGTAAAACAAGCTGTCAGCTGCCTCGTCTGATATCCGAATCGTAAAATATTGTTCAATCAGATTGCAATGTCACTAAAAAAAATTGTCATTTATTTGTTCCATTTTATCTCAGGAAATTTTCTTGCAAATCTCAAGATTACAGCAGTCGGAATATAACCCGACATGTCGGGAAAATTCAAAGACATGCTAATGCCATTGGAAATGTATATGTTTATGTCTAATCTCAATATGGTTGTGTGGATATGTTTAACACAAGTAAAGATTGCTGTACAAATATGAGCAGAAAAAAAATAGAAGTCATTCACGAAAATCCTTATTTCACCAGCTATCAACCAATCTACGAATTCACAAGAGTCTAAAGTTATAAAACTTAGTTTGGAGACCAATCTAAGAACGCAGGCTAGCCATTGGTCAATTTAAAGTCTGTCCTCTGAACCAACCAATCAGATGCTGAGTTTAGAGAATTGTCTCCAAACTCAAGATTTATATTCTCTGACTGTTTCAAAATGTGTTGGACAAAATTCACATTACTTCCTGTATAAATCATCATATTAATTGCGATCAATTTATAACAAACACTATGGTCCAATACCCACATTATCATGGCTGCCACTCATAACTCTTAATTCAAATTTCCCTGGCGTTTTTTCAGACTTTATTTGATTTTCCATAAAACACTAAAATCCAATACCAGAAATACATTTTTATTTAGACTCTTAGTCTCTTCTAGTTTTGCTTTTTCAGACGTGAAAATTCAAAAAATTCTTTCCTCGAATTTCCGATCATTTTTCCAATTTTCTGACATAATACAAAAACCCTGACTTTTCTGTGACAATAAGCATTAGCCGTTTCTGTTTTTTTTCTCGTCAGACAGTGAAATAGGAATAAATTACAAAAATAGTTGTACAAAAATCACTGATCTTCAATGGTTTGACAAGAAAAATGTGGTAGAAGCAAAATGTAAGTGATTGTAAAACCGGCGTATCAGATATATAAGGATCTATATACACCAAGCAATTAAATTTCATTATCTGAGAAATTTTCTTCCTTCGGAGAAAAACACCATTCCATCAGATGACTGATTTCTTTCTTACATAAGAGTATTAACAAAACATGCCGACGTATCAGAACAACGGAATTAATTTCAATGATAAATTGAAGATATTTCACAGCTGCCATGTAGTCACTTCCACAATTTTCAAGCATTTCTTCACCAAAGAACGCATTGGTTAATAACATCCCATCTATTTCTTCACTTGGAATACCACTAGTTTTTTTCTACATGGTAGATTATCCATATGAACAGAAACAATCACACGACCCTGAGGCAAGGATATTCGTATTCCTGAAGTAATTTTTTTCTCCATTTCGTAATTTCAGCAGCAAAATTATATAATCCACTTTTTACGAACACACAACACAGCAATGAATATAAATACTGATATCATTACATTCACTTCAATTAGCGAAGTTATTTGCACATAACATATTGAAGCCTTAAGCTTTCAATTAATGAACTATCGGCAGTAAAGATTTCAGAAGCGCAAGCCGTTAGAGCTTTTAAGTTTTAACTTCTTACTCCACTCAGTAAAGTCTTCCATACTCAGCTGGTTGAGGTCATGAGCTTGAATCCATCAAGTCTTTCACTTCCCGTTCAAAGCTCAAGGCAGTTTTCAGCTCCGAGTTGGCCAGTTTTCGGCCTTCTCAGTTCAATCACAAGCTCCACGATTTAAAATTCATCGAGCTTTACATTAATCAGTCTTAAACCCTGAGCTAGAAGCAGTGAACAAGCCTTCGCTCACTCATATTCAGTTATCGTCCATTATCTCTCGTGACGTTTAAGCCAACAGCTCAGAAGATTTCCACACAAAACTTTGAAGTCGCTTACGAGATTTGAGCTGAATCTCAAGCTCTGTCATGAAACTCCTTACACTTCGATCTTGAATTCTGAGCTCCAAGGTCATTATAATCTCTGGTTTCCATAGAAACGAACGGTTAAAACTAATCCAGAATCGAACCGTTTGAAGCATATTTATTGTTTTCCAGAGAGAAAATATTTTACCCGCATATGTTGAAAGCATTATGGTGCCTAAATCAGGAACAAGTCAAGGTATACACACGTTCTCAGTTCTGTCTAACATTTCTATAATAAGGGGAGGTAATTCACCAGGCATCTCAAGCCGTAAATGTAACACTCGTTCCGCACCTGAAATATAAATGAAAAGTAAAAAGGCTAAAAATTAACATTATAATGTCATGGCAACAAAATCAGACTGAATGCGTGCATATTAGACGACAATTATTTTTTTTCCCCTTAAAAACATGACTTCCAGCAACAACGAAATACCTAGACTAATTAATAAAAGAAGATTTATACAATAGTCTCTGAAGTCAATTAGATCACGGTCTGTCTATGTAGCCTGGATGTCTTCACAGATGTTTTAATTACAAAAGAATAGAGATCAAATAGGAATTAACTCAATACAATTACTCTTTATGTAACAGCCCATACAATTATTCTCTACTTAACAGCCCATCAAAATATTCCCTTCTTAACAGAACATACAATTAATATCTACATAAAAGCCCTAACAATTATTCTCTACACAACAGCCCATACAATTATTCTCTACATAACAGCCCATACAATTACTCTCTACATAACAGCCCATACAATTATTCTCTACATAACAACCCATACAAATATTCTCTACTTTACAGCCCATACAAGTAGTATCTACTTAACAGCCCATACAATTATTCTCTACTTAACAGCCCATAAAATTATTCTCTACATAACAGCCCATATAATTATTCTCTACTTAACAGCCCATATAATTATTCTCTACTTAACAGCCCATATAATTATTCTCTACATAACAGTACAAAAAGTAATGAGAACATAATGAGGGAGAAAGCATTAGGAAGAAACATTTCATTTCATTCCAAGACAACAAGACAAAAATCATACCACTTTACATCAACTGAACTTCATTAGCTGTAGTCACTTGGGATGATTAAATTATCATTAAATTCTCAGACATTTTACAAGACATCAGAAAGCTCTAGGCTTTGCGAAAAGTTTCTTCAAAGAATATAATCTTATTACAACATTATGTAATATAGACAGAACACAAATCCTCTGGAAAAACACATACAGTATAACCTCTCCAGAGAGACCAGGCCCTCTCTTAAGCAACAACCCTCAACAACAGCCAAAAGTAACAAAATCAACTTTCTCATAGATAATATTGAAACCTCTCTAAAGCAACAAACTTTGAACAACAGCCGAAATCAGCATTTCCCAAAGTGTCGCTTTACTGAGCTTGCACTCAACACTGTGTTGGGTTCGTTCTGAGGCCTTTTTTCATTGGAATTCATTAATAAATGGTTGAACTAACTAGTGTATCTCAACGTTTAACAAAATGGCGTAAGAAATATTATTTCCAACGTAGTCATCAAGGTTATCATCAAAGTGAACAGTGAGATTAGTTTATATGCACAAAAACTACATTTGTCAATATGAAACACATGTCTCCGTTATGGGTTTTTGATTCGAAAAAAGGGCCATAACTCCACTGAAAAAAAGTGGATTGTAACTGAAACTGAACTGTATTCTATAACCCTATGATTATGTGCCCAATATGAATTGGATCCATCCATCCTTTCAGGAGTTCTTGATCAGAAACTAATTTTCATACAGACGGACGGACGAGGTAACACTTACTGCCCCTTCACCATTCTTTGAATGGCAGGGGCACAATAAAAAAGGCAGACTGTTTTCGTCCCTCTCATAAACCTGTCAATGGTTGAAATGTGCAAGATCCTCATCTCAGGTCCAAACCTACAATCTGCAGTCGCGGCTAACTGCTCTACCGTCTGTGCAAACCGTACAGGATTGTTACTAAATTGAATGGAAAAGACTACAAACCTTTAACACTAATACTCCTGAGATCTGTGATTTTCATTAACATCTTGGCATAAATTTGTGGCTGATCTTTCCTACGGGATTTTATGTAATGTTTTAAGGCTTCTAATACAGGCTCCTGCATAGATTCAATCTTTTCAGGAGATTCCAAACCCGAACGATCTAAAATAGACAAGCATATAGTTTTTGTTTCAATTACAGTGAAACTAGAAAACAGTCATGGTTTTTAAGTTAACTGATTTTGCAGTTAGTGATTTTGCAGAAAGGTTTCTTTCTGTGAAATTTAATAACTCTAAAATAGTGGTCTCTTATGTAATTGTAATTATGTTGCTGTCATTCTGCTAATTTCAGTAGCTGCGAAAATTGTTAGCTGAAGGATAATGCTTAGAGGTACATCGTCTTACTTTCTTACTAAATATCCGTAGTAAAACATATGAGACAAGAGATGTAAGTAAAACATCATGCCCCCCTGAGACTGTGACCCCAAAATCTATAGGGTTCCTCTGCTACCCAAAATGAATGTATGGACCAAGTTTGAGGATGATAGGTCAAGGGGTTCCTGAGTTATAGATCGGTAACGAAAAAGGTTACTGACGGACTGACCGACATATGCAAACCAATATGCCCTCTCTTCTTTGAAGAGGGGCATAAACAATTGTGGTAATTTACATTATACAGATGTACTCTACAACACTGCATTGTCCCTTTTTTATGTGTTTACCAAAACCACAAATACAGGTGTCCGATGTAAGTATGTGTATCTTGACCTACGCATCGAGTTAATGCTAGCATAGGAAATAACTGTATCGGACTGGTGATCTGCAGTGTCAGGAAATTTTCAAGAAAAGTTACAATACAATGTTTTAGAGTATGTCTCTATGAAGGCATTAACATGCCATAGCATATTTTGATAGACAATCTACCTTTAAAACTATATTCACAAATATTTCTAAGTTCACAGTATACCTAAGAAATCAGTATAAAAACTCATAACCTTACAAATGAATAACAAATTGATAGAAACAGAATTGAAAACATAGAAATGTTTTTTTTCTTTTAATTCATTTAATCAATCTAAACACACAGTCAAGGCTCCTTAATGGTTCTATTTAAATCTTGCTTTGGTGCAGATGAACTACTCATATGAAGAAACATGTAATAAACAAGTAAATGTTTATCAATGGAAATAAACCTTACATAGAAATTCACAAAGGGAGGTAATAACAAAATACATAATGATTTCAAAGGGAAGTAATTACATATGTAATACTTACCTCCACTGATAAGACATATATAACACAAGGTAGCTAGCTCCATTTCATCGATGTCCATTTCCCTGAGTGAGCGAGCAAATCTAAATATAGTATCAGTCAACGAACCAAACCCCGCCGACTCTAGCTGTTGCCGGGTGACCTTCATTCCGCCACTGAACACCATTGTATCAGATTCAAAGTCATACCGGGAACTTAATCGTAATATCTGAATATAAAAAATACAAATCAATGTCATTGCAAAAAGTAAGGGCCAGAATTAAAAACAATGTTTGTTAGCCGTCCCCTAACTTCCCGCCAAAACTCTGCGCCCCGAAACATTTTGGCCCTTGCAAGGAATGTTGATATTCTCACAAAAAAATTACCAGCCTATTGTGTCTATGTTTATTTACTTGAGACTGGTTGTAAACAAACAGTAAGTTGGTCAGCCAATGAAAACATGTCTTGTAAAATATTGACCAATAGAAACAGTGAACACAATTTTGAATCAACAGTACCAACCCAACTTCACCAAGCAGGGTAGGAAGACAGAACAAAAAACCTGTTTAACACTGCACAATGATCATATCCTTCTCACTTCGTTAAACGATCTCATTAATTTTTCCATATAAGGAGTCACGATAACCCATTTGTGCATACATATGGCTGTTGCATGTTAAAAGATTGATATGGCATTGTCAGAAAGGGGCAGGGGCTGCTGCCCCGGAGGTTTATTGATAGATCAAGTAGTCTTCATTTCTTTAAAGTCACATAGTGACCATCTTGTTAAATTTTATTGAAATTCTGAACACTAGACTAAGGTAAGTTAATGATAATAATGATACTACAGAAATAATGGACAATACTAACATTGGTACAGGAATATGAATAAACCCTAAAACTCCCTTATGACCCCTAAGAATGAAGTATACTTCAACAATAAGAATCAGAGAAAAAATTAATGACTGAAAAATGTCCAAGAAATCAAATGAAAATTTCAAGTCCTTTATAGCTCTATTCTGTTTATGTCTGTGTTTACCATTGAAAAGGACCAGAATTAATAATGATAAGGAAACAAGAGACGTATTTGATAATAAAATAGACAATTCTGAATGCCAGCAACAATTATTTTAATAATCCAGCTCAACTAGACGCCAATATTAAAATTAATTATTCCTGAAGTACAAAACATTTACAGTTTAAGACGAAATTGGTCAGGGTAAATGGGTCCAATAATATACGAAATTTATAAAAATGAGATTTTTCTGTAATTGAGCAGCTATCTCACAAATATTCGTAGATGTTTCTATGGTAACCAGAAAATTTGACAAATATAGTATGATATTGTCGCCTATGTGAAGACTGAGATTTATAACGACAAAAATAGACGAAATTTCTGTGAATAAGAGTACACATCAGTACACTTTCGCGAGATGTAAATACGTGAGCAAAAAAGAATAGAAATATGTTTTCCAGGTAATTACTATTAGACCGTACAAAATTGAATTTATGTTTAAGTGTCAGGTTCATTGATAAAACATACCTTCCGAGAAGGAAAAAGATCAACAAAATGATGATAAAAGAAAAGAAATACGTTAAACAAAATGGGAATTTAAATGCCTGCACTAGGAAAAGAACATACTTTTTTGCATTGGGAATACCTCTTGTTTTTTGGAAGAAATTTTACAGGGGGGAAAAAGGCTTATGTTCGCAGAAAAGCAAGTCGTAAATAGAATCTAAATTTTCTTAAAATCATTTAGCCAACTGCAGGAATCTCGATAAGTGAGACACTTAAGGCTAACAAAGCATCGGCTTTCAACAAGAATTAACAGCAGAATATTTTAATGCCTCTAAAAGCAAATACTGTATAAGTGGTAAAGTTTGCCAGGTGGAAAAGTTAGCGAATTTCGCGAATGCACAAAATTTGCAAACATTTCCCCCCGGCGTCAATTTCCACTTCCACTTGATTTACACGTAAACAATACGTACATCAATTATGTAATAGACATATTTATAATGTGAAGATATCATGAACAGTGATTTCAGCGATTCTCAAACATTTCCGCACGCGAAACTTCTGGAATCAGCAATTCAAAAACTTTAGGACACGTGATATCAAACACTTATACAGTACTGCATCAGTAGTAAATTTCACAACGGGGAATTCAAGAGTCTAAAAATATCAGCCTGAGTAAACCTAGTTCACGGAAGAAGTATAATCATATAATAGATCTAAAATAAAACAACCATTTTGGTGATTCGTGAACATTTCTGTCAGCGAAACATCTAATATCTCTGATATGCGAACTTTCCGACTCATGAAAATATCTTCTTATAAAGCATCTTATAATATTCCATTCAAAATTTCATTTTCTAAATTCCATCAAAATCATTTTAAGTTGATGAAAATAATACGAATGTTTTCAGTACAGTAAAACCCAGGAATAAGACCACCCTTGGGATCCTTGAAAAGTGTGGTCTTAATATTGAGGTGGTCTAATTATCGAGATGGTCGTTAGGTGAGGTTTTACTGTACATGTGATCCACATTTCAATGGTTTCCTAATTTCTAATTTCAATATTTTACCAAAATCCAAAGGGCAGACACCATAATAATTAAATAAATATTCTGCAGACTTTTAAGGTAACAGATGTGTCTTGAAAGTACTTTCTTCCCTGAGATTGGTAAGATGATATATTAAAGTGTCAACAAGCAGACGCAAAGTGAGAAGGCAGAAGATTTTATTAGCTTTCTTTAATCTCACTGATAATAACAGAATCCTGACATTTCCTGCAACAGCACATTACACTCCGACATAATCAACTTTTGTTCTCGCACCAAGGAGAAAAGCTGATAAGTGTACTTCATCATTTGTCTCATTTAGACTTAACTACCTCCCCTGTCTGTGAAATGTCAACCTGACATTTAGCTTGGGACTCAAATCTCGGTTAAAACCATAAAACATCATTGTTAATATTTTCGCATTTAATATAACTCAAGGATGCTGCATGGCATGTTTTACTCATTTATTTATGATGAAATGTCATCAGCTTCCTGTTCCAGACAAACCCTAGAGACATACTAGGTGTGTCCTAAGGACAGGGATGTCCCGCTATTGTCATTTCAGTACAATGCAAATATTTTGTTTGTAAATGCTATATAATTTGAAGCAATATGATTTGAATCCATCCATCCTTCAAGAGTTATTCATTGGAAACCAACTTTTAAGTACAAAAAGGACCATAACTCCACTAAAAATTGGTAGATTGTATCTGAAAACAAACTTGACCTGTATTTTATTATCTTACTCTTTTGTGCAGAATCTGAATTGATTCCATCCCTCCTTTCAAGAGATATTGACCCAAAACCAATTTTTTATATCAAGAAAGGGCCATTACTCATCCACCTAACTCAACCAATTGTTTAAGTCACAACAGATGTGTCCATAGGACACAGATGCTCCAACTATGAGCTTTACAGTAAAAAAGGGGCCAGAACTCCTTCAAATATAGGTGCATTGTAACCAAAATTGAACTCGACTTGTATTTTATAATAGTACGCTTCTGTGTCCAATATGAACTAAATTCATCTATACCCACCAGTTTTTGATCAGACACCATTTGTTTAAGACGAAAAAGGGCAATAACTCCTCCAAAAATAGTTAGATTGTAACCAATAACGTACTGGACGTATATTTTATCACCCTATGTGTATGTGCCCAATATAGAATGGATCTATCTTTCTTTTAAGAAGTTGTTAATTGGAAACCAATTTTTCCCACAGACAGATCGACAGGGCTAACACTTTATGCCCTACAGCTCTACATCACAAAAGGGATCAGTATGAAACTGAATGATTTCCCTGGCCCAAAGAGAGTTCTAACACCTAACTAGATTGTGTCGACATTCTCATGATATGATAGAACAGGGAAGATGTCAATTGACCATATAAGCTACCATATAAATCTGTCACCGAATACTCAGATTTTTTTCTACGGATTTTGAGATAGGACCCAAGTCAATTTGGATTTTATTTAGTTTCTGAAAATGGTTATCAACAAATAAAGCAAATCAGATATTTTCTATGTTTCTGTACATACCATAATTTCAAGACAAGCAGCCTTCAATAAAGTTATTTGATCCGTCGTGCTTAACATACAAAATCCAGGAATCTTTTTTGCAAAATCCACAATTTGTATGATTCCCCTTGATGAGAGTTCAGTTATTTTTTCCCACAACATAATATTCTCAGCAGTTAACTCCCTTTTCTGTTCCTGAAACATGAAGAAGATTAATAGGGTTAATCAAACTTATGCAGGATTTTCACTAGGGGCTGCATCTCAAGCGTCATTGTGATAAATTTTTAAAGGATTTTACCATTTTATAACCAAAATACCTATGATTTAGAAAAAATGACCCTTCAGACAGAATCCTTAAGGTCAAAATGTCAACACCAGGGTCAAACGGAACCCCTGTTATGTATTAAAGAATCCAGATTAATCATATGGTATGGAATTTATAGAACTTTCCTGTTTACAGACTTTATCAAATAAAGAGTAAGAATAGCTTCAATTTTTCTCAGCAATAATCAAGAGATGATGTTAAACAATTTAAAGTAGCACAACTTTGTATAAGGACCGCTTGACAGCGTGCTAAAGCAACCCTCAACGTATAATCAGTACCTTTAATTCGGCTTCAGAAAAGTTGGGTTCACTCTTCGCAGTCCGATCCTTTTTGTCTCGCATGGTCTCCGAGAGACCGACGAGCCGTACTGCATTCATATTTAACGGTGAGAGAGGTACAATATCGTCTTTTGAGTACGTCGACTTATGAGCATCAAGAATCTCCTATGGAAGAAAGAAGAGAGAATTATATTCACTTGAATTCATGCTTTTATAGCCTTACAAGTATATAACACCTCTTCAGTGCAACTTTGAGCCACTTTAGTTGAGTAAAGGCGAATTATTAAAGATGTAATATCTTGAGTCAAATCAATTACTGAAAGGATCTACAACAGCTCACAAAGCTCTCTGATGCAGACACAAATTATTATGCATTAACCACTTTTGCAGTTATCCGGCACAGGGTACTAAATATTTAATAGTTAGAAGTAAAATATCACAGCATTTCTTACATCGATTGCCTCTAAGTCAGAAACTACTTAAAATTAAAGCTACAAATACAGTGTACAGTCAACTCTTGTTATCACGACCATGCCTGTTCCTTGGCTTTACGTCGTTGAATTGAATATGTCTTTATATTTAATTTGATCAATTACTGAATAAGCAGATTCGTTCCCATTGAATTTGTGTCCTTAAATGAATATCCTGGTGTAAGGAATGCCAGTATAAAGAGAGTTGACTGTACATTGATTTTAATATCTTTCACTAATGCAGACTTGGATCCACGAAGATTTTAAATATACAACTTCCTGGTTTCAAAATTCCATTAAAATGTAAGTAACACCTGACAACGTAAATTAAATCTTCCATTTGAAAAATTCTTCAGTCATACGGAGAGAGTGTCATCTTGTCATTAGAGAAGCACCGCCATACTGCGATATCACGCCATTGACACACGACAGAATACCACAACCAGTCACTCTATCCCAGCACTATACTGTTGACATGTGATAGAATACTATAACCAGTCACGACTTGTAGCCAGGGACCTTATTGACAAAACGTTTAAGACTGCAACTCAGATTTAGACTTTAGAATGTGGAGCTCCTGCAAACACTTCAAGTCACTTATCTGTCATCTCTTTCCATCGCAAATTCAACAAATGAAAAGCTGGAAATACGGACCAATCCATAAAAACGTTCTGAATAAATAGGTCAGGAGTGGAAGATTGATCAAATTTAGTAGGTCGCAGGTTGCTAAATGTATCAGAGTGGCACTGGAAATAATTTTGAAGTCTGGTAGGTTCAACTGAGGTTATACTGAGGTTGTTAACGTAGGAGGGAAAACAAGATGTGTGAAATTTCAAGATCGCCCAAAGCTTTATTCACAGTACCTGTAGTAACGACATTTCCTCGTTAGATAAAGTATATTCCTCGGGTGACGGAGATTGTTCCTCGGGTTTTTGAGATTTCTTCTTCTTATTTCGATCATTTCTCACAGCTGAAAGTAGACAAATTATTTGTTTCATTAATACAGTTACCTAGCAACAATATTTTTATCTTTAATAATAATAGTAATGACATTTCAAGTGGCTGGACACCAAATTCATGTAAAATGCCAAAAATTGAACTACACTGGAAGAGACTTTAGCTAAATACAAAGTAACAAATTCATCAAAATAATTAATTTATTAAACTTTCTTTTCTTCCGACTTACTAAGTATTGAAATTTTATGACGCAATTTCACACCATTACTAGTGCTATCTTTTTAGCAATAAACATATTTTCTTTACAAAATGCATTTGTTAATAATCTGTGAATATTTTATGTTTTTCCCAATTCCACATTTTTTTAACATGAATCATGGTGCCAGCCCCTTTAAGCCCCTAAAACGGATATAACAAAAGAAAATCATACAACGAGAACATCAGCCTCATATCCATTTACGAAGATTTTAACCAACATGATAGCAATACACAATACAGCATACCTCCAACAAGCAACAAGCAATACTATGCATATACACATACATTACAATACAATGATAGGGAATGGAGATTGATATTTGAGGGGGTAAACTACAACAGGGTCTGAGTTCGTTTAACTTGAGATCAACGTCAGTTCTCAAATCTCGTTTTTTGAGATTAAATTTCTCAAATGATGTACAGTCGGACCTCGTTCATTCAAATTCATCGAGTCCAAAATTTCATATTGAAAAATACAGGGTTTTGAATAGCCCATTTCAATCTGACGTGCCTAAGAAGATACATCAAGACCTAATATTTATTTCGGATGATATCAAGTTTTCGGACAGAAGATCGTGGAATAGACAAGGTCCGACTGTATAATGAAACTGATCACACAGTTAGAAGCATAAGCTGAATATTAACCACGACTGACGTATCATTAAAATTCTACCGCAATTTAGCCGAGAACAAAATCTCAGTTTGAGCATGTAGGCTGATCTCAAGCTATGGTACCTCAGACCCAAGTCCATAAACTACAATAAAGCAATACAACACACAGTAATTTAATTTGACAACAACAACAATTTTCAAGGGTTAATTGCCTTCATGAATAAAAATTACTTTTTCTATGATTTTCAGCATAAATTCATCAGTGGAACCAAGCGTACATATTCTATTATCATGTAATAATTGACAGCCAATGTTCTGTTTCTGTCAATATTAGTGAGCCACCTGCTGACCAATGAAATTACTTGTTACAATTTGATACTCTTCATTTGAAGTCAGAAATGTACATCTAGTTGAACAAGACAATGTAACATGTTATTTCATTGGTTGAATTTCCATTCAGTCTCCACCATGCATCCAATGAAATGTGTCAGTACAAGACTGTAGTGTAATAAGTGAACGTGGCATTTGATAATACCATAAAAGTTAAAATCCCGAAGACTTTTTTAATGTAGCTGATACATGTAAGACATTAATAAACACACATGAATTTTCCATCAATACTCCATCACGCCCAACATAACCATTATCAACTGCATTTCTTATGAGAAAGTAATTGCCCTGAATGTGTTTTATGCATTAATTTCCGGAACACAGACGACCTTCATCGCTGATCGTGCGTAAATACAATTTATGTAACAACATTTTTTTATACAACAACACCTTGCATTATGGCTTTTTTATGCAATATTTTTCATGCATATGAAATTATACGCCTTCACCTAAGTTTTCTGTTAATTATTAAATCTTTCTTTGATAATTAATTTCCAACTTTGTAGTAATTTAGATTAAGCGATTTCCCTTCTTGTCTTTGATTGTATTTTAATTGGAGTTTGTTTCTACTTTTCCCACATCAATTTATTTGCAAGACCATGAAACCCAATGTATACTCTACGCCATTAATAACGCAACTAAATATTGTCCGCGTCAGCACCGTGACATTATAAATGATTAAATCATTCTTAAAAAAGAAATTAGACAATGGCCCTTATAATATTCATACTTAACAATTGATCAAGTTTAGAAAATTATGTTTGAGAATTAAAATATAATTATTTCTTTATAATGTCACCGTGCTGATGCCGACAATTGTTAACTGTGTTATTAATGGTGAGAAGTATATATTTTCATTGACATAAGAGAACTAATATGACACATTAAATCCCAGCGGGAATAGTTAACAGAACTCCTTATCGCAAGAGATTCATGGATAAATGAAGTCCAATTATCCGGAAACAGGTCCATTTCTTTTGTTTACAATAATCACATAGTTAAAGGATAGATGGCAGACAACACAGCAGAAAAACAGTCAATGACTTTATCCTGCTATTGAATAATGAGAAAATAATTGAGAATAACCAGGGAAATTTCCTTCACTGCAAGCCAGAAATATTGAAGGGGAAATCAGATTTGTGATTTTGTTGTTATATTCCCAGGACAAATTTATTTTTTCACACCGAAGAGACAGATATTTTCGAAGAATGATATTTCCGGGCAGATTGTTACGGAATACAGCAGAACTGCAGACTTGCAATATTAATATCGCCAATTAAGCGTTAAACTATTTTTACAGTTTCTGTTATCAAATCAGAGTTTCAATAGCTTCGAGACAAACCATATTGGTTTTATGTAATAAGGAAGCATGAAGACGACTGTCTGGCATTTTGTAGTGGTCGTATAGGTGCACTAGAGAATATTAGCAAAGGATAATATTGCAGTATTGCAAAACAAGTATAAAATATTTAACATAGCTTAATAAAATGACAAAATTTATGCGCTTTGAAAGCTTTAGCAAAGGGCAAAATGGAAAGAATATATCGAGGCGTGGGGGCAGAAATTCTGTAACAGTTTTAGTAGAGAAGCAATTACAATAGTTTAGCGACAAAGCCTCAATATGTAGACGGTAATCAGTGATCATAAACAAAGTAGCATATAACATCAACACAAATACATTAGCATGCAGTACAGTGCAACCTGTCCAGAGCAGACCCTCTCCAGAACAGACCCTCTCTACGGCCGACCCTCTTTTCAGCAACTTTATCAATTTTTACGGTTGTAAGAAACTCTCTTGAGTAACAACCTCTCTTAACTAATATAATAATTAAAATTTTCTTCCTGTCATATGAATTTATAATCAATTTAACCTCTCTAAAACTGACACCTTTCAAAAACAGGAAAAAAACACTCCCCAAAGGGTGTCGCGCTCGACAGGTTGCACTGTATGTAAAAGCAAGCAGCATCAATCTGTACTGGCATACAAAGAAACGACAGAATAAAATGGAATTCGGTTTTTTACAGCTTCAGGAAAACGAATCAGTGGTAATGTCAGTATGACATTCTGCATGATACAGATATACAGATAGTCAGCTGTAATTGCATTTTCAAACCATAGAAAAACATTTGACATAAAAAACCTCATGGTATGTTTTGTATGACGCAAATGCTATGATTCATTTTCTTATAATGTATAAATTACGCTGCATTTTGCTGTATTTTTGACGAAGCAACAGCTGCGATCCCTTTTCTATACCTACAAAAAATGGTCCAGATATTATACAAAGTCGCACTGCTCTTCTCAATAGAGGAACAAAAACCCTTTCAGGAGGCCACAATAAATACTGCCTTACAATTTCTAATTTTAATTAAACACGGGAGCTTATCAAGGCCAATGTCCATAATGAGGAATCAAACCAATAAATGCTGATAAAGTTTAGTGAAGAATGGATGAAAACAACAACAAAGTTTGGTGATGACTCGAAAAAAAGTTTTCAAAGATAGGAAGAAGATTTAGTTAATTTGGGAAAATTTTGGACAATTAAAGGGCCCTAACTCCAGACTTTATTGAAAGAACTCACTGGTTATCTACCATGGCTGAGATATTCAGACCTCATGCATATTGTGACCAAGTTTGGTGAAGATTTGATATTTAACAAGTTATTAAAGGACAAAGATCAGACAAATTTGGTGGGCACCAGCCAATTATATTGAAAGTTTGGTTATTTCCTATAGTTAGAACATCAATAAACATGCATTAACATAGAATGAACTTATAATGTATTGATCTGTATTTGTTGAATAAAGATGTTTGTACATCATAATATTTAAAAAAAAAATCTCTTTTTTTACAATCAGACTATTTTACAAGTTTTATCTGTAAGTAATGTGGGTAAAAATGATATTTTCAATTGGTTATATATACATTGCAATGGTTCTTATTAGAGACGTTTTAGCCCATGTAACAACAAAACTGGATGAAGCCAATTCAAACATTTTATGTTCAGATGAGTCAGATACATCTTTAAGGTTTGATCATTAGATAACAATATTATTCAAGTTATTCATTAACTGTGACAGACTTCACCAACAGCCTAGCCCCACTACACAAGATGATCATTATTATTCAGTAAAGTGATGGGCGCATAAAAACGGGCAATAATCTAATTATTATTTCACAAAGGCCTAAATATGCAAAACCTGTGTAAGTATTATTAACAAATAACAATATCGTAACTTAGTGAACAACTGGTATTGTAATTGAACTTGTAATTTACAGAGGAATGCATCAACATAAGCAATGCAAGCACAACGACAATAAAGTAATCAAAGAAGGTACTAATCATAGTATCAGACATTCATTGCCTTGGAAACAAAGACTAACAAATTAGGTTTTGCGTTGTCCTGAAAATGAGTTGGTTACCTGTAGACAAACCTAAAATACTTGATGCAATGCTGCAATTTTTGACACCTAGAACATTCTTACATCAGAATTAGTGATGTCTAGCCGAATGCTTCTTACATCAGAATTAGTGATGTCTAGCCGAATGCTTAAGTATGGAAATATTCATTCAGAAGAAGTTTGACTCATCTTTACCTAAGCATATTACAGGAAAAAGACAAAATATGTTTACTCTCAAATACAGACAGTCTACACAACACCATAAATTAAAATTACCCTTCAACTTTTACCTTACTGTTTTACAATAAATTGCACTTTAACTTTTACCAGACTATTGTTTTACCTTAAATTACACTTTAATTTTTACCAGACTGCTTTTTACTATAAATTACACTTTAACTTTTACCACTTGTCATTATTTCTGGTCCAGCAATTTACACAGACAATCAATTATTATAAAGCAAGATTTAAATGGAGGATATTTGTGTGTCTGGTGTAATATCAAAAGTTATTTCCCCCCCCCCCCCCCCCCAAGTGAGCAGAGGACGAAATACTTCAATAACAAGTCAGATGTTCACAAATTCAAATACCTTGATCTTACAGCGAAACATAAAAAAGACAGAAATCAAGCATGAAATAAATAGAATTTACTTTTTTACTTGTTAATTACATTAAATATCCCTGATGAATGTCTTAATATTTATATGACGTCATTATCGCTTTGATTATTTCACTGTGAATTATCGGATAATAATTCACTGTTATTCTGCGGTAAACCACAAGAATGCATAAAATAAACTCCATTCATTTAAATATTTAATTTGTTTTTGCATCACTTGCCTTCTTCAAAGTACACAGAATTTCACAGCATTTTTCGGTGCAGTCGTACTTACATGGTTTTGCTATTTGCATATCAGTGTTGTGTAAACCAATCAAATCTTACATTAAACACCAAGGTAATTTCTCTTCAACCGAACAACGATCAAGGGTACATTACCTTACCAAAATCCACTGAACTGTAGTGATCAGCAATCGTAACATCTCTGCATTTATATATATGTTTCACAACCAATCTTAACCTAATTGTTCTGACCATCTTTTTTCAAGATATTTCTTGTTTACACTTGATATGAATAAGTGTTATGCTTATCCAGATTTCTTCATAACATGAAGCATTTAATATTGCAATTTTAATAACTGTTTACATAGCACTTGATCAGTGCATACTAATTGGTTATTGTTATGTTTTCTTAATTGGCAATTATATTTTCCTTTCAAGTTGATATATTACAGTTTCTGGCAATCATACTGTACAAATCACTAAACATTATTCCATGTGGTTACCCTTGTTGTTACAGACTTGTCAAACCATCTATTTTAACCATGTGAACATACAGGGTGTCCGGAAAGAAAGGTTACACTTTCATACCGCAATAGCTTTCACTTATTACAAGATAAACATACCAAACTGTGTACAGTTCTAGAGCAAGGATGAGAGTTTTTTATGGTAATATTTTGAGTTAAATATATTGATCATCAATGAACTATTTACAATATTTTTCTTACAACTACCTGAAGCGGTCTCTGTCGTCATTTTAATAATTAATGACGTTCTCCAAGAGACGGCTTTTCATCACCTTTCCTTGTTTTATGTTATTCAGTCATATAATACAGGTTCCTAACATTATATGAATAAAATATGCGGCAAATAATATACAGTCAATCCTCAGTAACAAAAGCACCATTGGTTCTGAAGTTGGTCTTAAGTTATGCTGTGGTCACTACGTATTAGCGTAATACGAAAATGCCTTTCATGAAAGTTATCTTAACTAAGATTATCCTACAATTTGTTTATAACTTTACGAGGACGCCAGAGCACTCTTAAAACGCTCACAAGTTGTCGTGGCCCTGGTTATCAAGTTAAAATCTGGAAGAAATATCTAACACTGCCTCATTTATATATGGTCTTATTACTGAAGTGGTCACCAACCAGTATCCAAAGACAGTACAGTGAAACCTCAATAATAAGACCATCATTGGTTCTAAGACAGATGGTCTTAATCAGAGGTGGAATGTTAAGCGAAGTAAGATATGGATGAAAGTTAAGAATTGGCCCCTGAAAATATGGTCTCATTAATATGGTGGTCTGAATTTTGAGGTTGTTTTTGAATGAGGTACATGTATTACTGTGCATGCAATTCATTCCAGGTAACCACTTAACAAAACAACAGATTATTATTCAAGTAAATTGGGTTTTAAAGTTAAAAGATACGGTGAAATTTTTAATTGAATATCTCTACACAGATATTCCAACAAAAGCAATAATTTGAAATTTGGAGGTATTTAAATAGAGTTCTCAAGGGAGATAACAAAAATATGACATTAGATAAAACCGTGATCTTCACATTAATTTTGTTACCTAGCAACTAAGACAGCCTTCAGGGCCACAGCTTACGATAAATCTTTAGGTTATTAAAAAAAATCCCTAGAATTTTTTATCCATTTCACTTCTGCAGTAAATATTTACTGTTGTTGCTATTTCAGTCTCTGTTATAAAAGTAAAATAATACTTAGTTACCATGGTAACAAGAAGGTAAAAGACTCATGACTGATTAAAAGACTGTAACATAGATATGAAGCTATCACACTTGTTCCAGTAATATTTCTTTTATACTCTACAAAAAAAACCAAAAAACTTCGCTTTCTTCTAATCTGACCAGAACGACTTGGGTTCAAGATCAACTTTTGGAGACCAGTCTCAAAGTTCAAGCCTCCTATTGGTTGTTTCATATTTGAAATTGACCAATGGCAAGAATGACTCCAGTTTATAACCTACTGCATAAATTTTGATTACATGTCTTCCATTAACAAAAATCATATAAAACATACATAATGTAACATTTGATATAAGTGTGTGAATAAACTATCTAGCTGGGAAAACTATAGACATTTCATATTGAAAGAAAATCTACCTTACATCTTAAAATATCGAGGAAAGGACTTTACATTCTGAAGATATCATCGATGAAAGGACTTTCAGTAACCTAGACAATACAGCATATCATTTTCTTATAAGCCATACAATAGTATTACAAATTCATATCCATTTCTGCCATATGTGACTTTATCGTGAACAGCTGCCAACCTGGATCGCGAACTGCACTTTTCAGCCATCTATCCCTACATGACAGCTTATACATAGTGTACTTATTTCAACTCTGAAACAAATTCTTATACTGATCATTCTCGAACACTGCTTCCTTGGTTACTGATCAGTACTCGCACTTAAGTCTAGAATTGTGAAGTTTGTATTTAGACCCACCAAAAGTGGGCTCGAACTCGCAATCTACCCTAGGCTTGGACCATTTTACTTCCTAGGTGAGAGAATGCTTTCTGTAAGTTACAACAAACCTATCTAATCAAACTGGACCAATTTCATTACATTAACTTCAGCCTTGAAAAAGAGGAAATTTCATTAACTTAAGCCTTGAAAAAATGAAATTTCATTACATTAGCTTCAGCCTTGAAAAAATGAAATTTCATTAACTTAAGCCTTGAAAAAAATAAAATTTCATTACATTAACTTCAGCCTTGAAAAAATGAAATTTCATAACATTAATTTAAGTCCTGAAAAAAATGAAATTAACACTGTAGTAATGTTAATGTAGGTTCGCTATTAGGGGATCTTTTGAAAGGGGTTGATCCTTAAAGCAAATCTACCAAACCACCATTTATATGTTGCTTAGTAACCACCACCTCATGCAATATAAACACAGCCATTGGCTTATCAGTCATACTTTAACCCTGCCTTTTATATAAACTAGTCATTATTAGTATATTGGACATAAAAGATGGCATATGAATACACAGTAAATGCTTGAAGGAAGGAGCCAGCTATGACCACAAAAGCAGACGGCAAATGATAACTCCTGGGAACCAAACAAGGCATAGCAACATGAAACCTTGACCTTCATCGTACAAATATAGTGCAGAGGAACATTATTTCACAAACTATACAAAATGAACATTACTCATACTTCTGTTTTGTGTATAGGGGTAAAGTTCAGTTATCTTTAATTGGGTTTAACGTGGGTCTTTGACCTTTTTCGTTACTGTTACGTGTTCCGGAAGGGAAAGAGGGGGGGGGGGGGATCTGTTATATTAATAAACTATACTGAAACCTTGTTTCAATTACTATACAAAAGAACATAATTTTAGGAGTAATTTGCGTAACGGAAAAGTGACCTTTGCAAAGTGAAGTATCAAGGCAACACAAGAGTTTTTCGAAAAACATACGACTGTCATGGACAAAGGCAACTAACTCACTGGAGCAACAAAAAAGGATTTGAAGGCAGGCATAACAAACAAAAACGTAAACAAGGGTAATTTTACGTCTCCACAATACCTACAAAAATGATGTTTCGAACAAGCAACCAGCTCCCAATATTATTTGGAAATTTCAGTAACAATATAGGGGATTTTTTAGGGGAAACAATTTGAAGACATTCTACGGTTTTAGCAATAGATGAAGACTTCGAGCAGCTATTAACAACTTTGAAGATTTTCTGGCAGTAGAACTAAAAGTATCTAAAGGGGAAACTGACCTTTTTGAAGTATTGCTGAAATGAAATAGTACAAAGGCATATTAAAGTTCAGTCAAATATAATCAAATTTATCACACAACACGAACAATTAGGGTGTAAATCAATTACAGGGATTTTCCCTGAGGCAGAAATCTTGAGTCCCTGATTCCCTTTTTCTTTCTAGGGACTCCCATTTTCCAGTTACTGTGCATCCTTGGGACCCCTAAAATAAACCTTTATCAAGTATAAACTTCATATCAGGGACCCTACAAATTTACTAAGGACCACCAATTAGTCAAACACCAGGGTCCAAGGACCCCTTAGCTGAATAATCCTAGGGAAAACTCGGCAGTTTAATACTTTATTACTGATCTCAGTGATGTTCTGTGACTCGTTCTGTGACTCCAGGCATTTCCTTTACATTGCTTCCTGATGAAAGGCTAATATGATGCTAATATGATGAAAAAATGTGAAAATTGAATGATACATTTATGCGTTGACCTTTCTGGTACCCACTCATTTAAATTCAATATAATCAGACAATACTACTATTTAAACAAATTAAGTGATTTCTGTAATTTACTTCCTAACGAAGGTCTAACTAATTAGCCAAAAAATTGAAATAATATGGAATTTGAATAACTTTTTAATGTGCTGGCTTTTCTGCTCCAATTTATCGAACTTTAATATAAACAGGCAAACCTGTATGTATTTATTTCCTGCAGTCGAACAAAACTTGGATTTGTTAAGATATAAGTTTGTCCCCCTCCCATGTCACTATCTCTACCAAACAGGCTCTCCAAATGTAATGGTAGGCCTATTTCTAACAGTAAAGGCAATTGCCATACTAATGTTTAATTGGGTTTAACCCCGTCATTCAACAATTCTTTCAGTGATACAAAGCAATTAGTTGACCCAACCAGTTTTCCTGAAATTAATATGAGCTATCTTGCCCTTCAGCAAGCAACTCAAACAACTTCCCCGCATGTTTCAGAGGTGAAGGACAAATGACCGTAGCCAAATGTCACGGGAGGACATGACCTACCTAGCCCAGGAATAAAACCCGGACTTCCCAATGTCCCATGCTCTCTACCAACTGGGCAAACCAGGGGAGCTAATTTTGTTATTAAGAATTTAAATTCATACTACGGAATGCTATGAAAAAGAGCCTGAAAAAACAACAATATTCCCTTAAAATCTTGCTGGAATGCAATGAAATCAAAGACAGGATTTAATGTCTGACTGAACTCCAATGGATCTAAAATTAAAACTTTGTATGTACCCCTGGTAAAAACCAATTTACGAGAAAATTATATTCGTCTATTCTCCGCTTAGCTGGAGAAACAGCATGAGTGACAGCTATGTAATGCATATGACTGTAATAAATCAAAGTTACGTCTGTGGTATTTTTATTTCAGAATTTGACTGGATATTTCAACCATACAAAATTTATAACAGGCATGTTCAGTCAATATTTCATATTCTGTGTATCCGAGGTCAAGATCTGAAAATCTGTTTACTTATAAAGTCCAGTGCAAAGTCCCTACTCTCTCTAAAGAACACCAAAATGCAAAAACCAATCTCAAAAAGATATGGATGAAAAGGGGGTAAAATTTTAACAGATAAAAAAAATAAGATGGGGCTTTAAGTCACATAAACAGTCAGGATCAGGTGGTGACTATTCCAGTTACTTGGCTGGGGGGGAGAGACCCTGGGATGACCGACACCTGGGTAGAACCGCCGAGCTTTTGTATGGCAGCTTGATGGTTTCCTTACTATCAAATTATATATCCCAAAAGGGATTCAAACCTGCAGCCTTGAGGAACAAGTGATTTGAAATCAGCCACCATAACAATTCCCCCAGGATGGTCCCTAGATGTACAGAATTCAAACTTAACTCGAATGAGGGACATTTAAGACAAGCCTGATATGATATAACAGACTGCCAGACAGTTTTACACCTACGTCAATTAGTTATAGCTGTCATTTAAATCTATGCTTTAAATTCTCAAGAAAATTGCTAACAGTAGAAGTATGAGCCTTAAGTACCAGGAAGTAATTATATTGAATACTTTCAGATAAAAATTTAGAGGAGAATTTTCAGAATTTTCAACATTTTTAAACCTAACTGAGGTGATAATGTCAATTGCCGAGCTGATTATGTCAATTGCCATCAGATAAAAAATTAGTCAGAAATATTGTTTTATTTAAATTTTCGCAGATATGTTTTTACATCCAACAGATGTGTACGGCTTTAACAGAGCTTTTTTTTGGTTTGATTATCATCAGTAACTAAGAGCGCAGCGTGTTTTCCATATCAAGGGTTGGGTGCATAACTATGGTAACAGCCTAATTAACAAACAGAAGATTTACAACTGTTTTGAACTAAACCCTGGTTACATATATTTTGACAAAAAAGGCAAAGCAAAACCAAAGTGAAAGCTACACAGAGAACATTCATTATTATTGCAGTGATTCTTTTTTTGCATACAGTTCCAGGTATAAATTTACAAGATGCAAACTTAATTTTACACAAGACAATTGTGCCTTGTAAAATGCATTCGCAAAATTCACTTGCCTTTGACAACGCAAGGGTTTGGGGGAATGACTGTTGCAACTCAGAAAATAAGAACAACAGTTAAGTCATAAACCCTCAATCAGGCAAGATAATGGTAAAAAATATCCCCGCTAAAATTAAATTTATTCTCCAAATTGTTGCTCTATCAGTATGAATTTCCCTATCCATAGGCAATCAGACAAGGGGAGAATTTCAAAGGACCGCAGTAATCAAATGATTGAGGAAACTACAACCAGTCGATATTCTGCCATCTTTTGAAGTCCATTACAATTGAAGTAAGTACACACTTACATAAAAGTATTCATAATTTGTATGCAAAAATGAAATAACCGCAAAAAATAACGGAGTTCAAAGTTCTAATGCATGATAAGGCTTAATTACAGGGTATTATGCAACAGAATCAGAAAAAAGGCAACTAAAAAATGTAAATGCACAGCCACATTAAGACGCGCAAAATATAAGCAAAAACAAACGATTAAAGCATTAATATCAAAACATGGTGAAGCAAGTATAGAATGATACAAGTGCAGCCATATGATACATAAAGCGTATAAATAGTGTATTCATCAATAGTACAAACAAAAAACATACATATTGTACATATATAAAGTAGAGGTGGACTAAATTTGGTATATATAGTATAAACATACAACGTAATACCATTTTTCATGTTATAAACATGTAAGATTTCAAAAATATGAAATAAATAAATTCAAACCATTTTTGCCATTAAATAAGAGACAGTTTGTAGGGAACAAGTCTATTCAGTGAAAAGGTCTTATAATTGAGTCTATGTACTACTAGACTTACAAGTGAGAGTGTCTTGCAATCTAGTAATTATACTGCACTTTAAATCAGAGTCTTGCTAATGACTAAATCTACGACTTCTAAGAAAGGGTCTTACAACTGAATAAATCTGCCAGACTTCTAAGAAAGGGTTTTTCAACTGAGAACATTTATGAGAATTATATTAAGTACTTATACAAACATTATGCACCACTGAATCATTTGCAGACAAACCGCAAAATAATCCGCCTTAAATTGTTATTTAAGTAGACAAGACTCCTCATTAAAGAGACAAGTCGTTAACAACATCCCCATAAATATGTCTGAAAATAAGGAACTTATCTCTGTATTTACAAAAATTGGAATTCAGAAATTCCAATGACATATGAATCCTGAACATAAGTAATGCACGAATGTGTCCTTGCTGTTGCATGAAAGGATTACAATCAATGAAAATCAGAGAGCTTGGAGATTTCTGAGAATTTTATGATCACAGAAAAAGGCTATTTTCTCAGAAAACTTTCAGGAAAACTAATCTAACAGAATTCTATTTAAGTCATAGAAAATAATTAATAGAAAACCAAACAGTTCTTTCGACCATTAAAACACAAAGTTGGTAAGAATCGCTTTTTGATTAAACACTATTTAAAATGCTATTGAAAGCACAACATTAATAGTAATTGTGTTATGCCTAATTTTTACTTCCAGTTTGAGAAATCCAGAAATATCCCTGACCGAAAAGGGGACAGTAACTAATTCATAAGAATAATGGACCCTAAAGTGCAAAAAGGGGCAAATAATTTTCTTTCTCAAATAATGTTTCTTCAACAACAGCAGGCCCTAAAAGGAGATAGAAGAATAAACATTCCCCTTAACTTTCCTTAACATGCCTTAAAAGGGGACAGGAAGAGATAAACGTAACCCTCAACTCGCCTTTCTTTGTAACAATTCACTGCAGTAAATTCTTACCTTCTTTCGACATTCCCATTTGAAAACATTTCTGTAATCTACAATACTGGCAACGATTTCTGGTGACTTTGTTTATAACGCAGCATTTGTCTTTATGACATGTATATTGCATGTTCTTTTGAACGCTTCGTCGGAAAAATCCCTGAAATTTAAGGGGAAAAAAAATCGTAATTATTATAATTCAAAACATGGTTTACAAAATATTGACCAATAGACAAAGTGTACACTATCACGGTATTCTCAACTAATTTTAAATCGATAGTAAATATAAATGGACAAAACATTTGTTTGTATTCAATGGTGTATCTGCAGCAGCTTTCCATTTGATCTACCGGTACAATTCATTACTCTAAATAGCTACCAAAGCCATTATTGTGTTAATAGCGCATCATTCTGCAGTAAATGCAACATACAGTCAAACCTGTCTGTAAAGACCACACATGGGAACAGCAAAATGTGGTCTTTGTTTACAGGTGGTCTCTATTAACAGATTAAATATCATTGAAAATGGTCTGATAGGAGATAAAATTGGTGGTCTTTGCAGACAGGTTTTGCAATAGTGGTCTTTGTTTGCAGGTGGTCTTTAACACAGGTTTAACTGTATTTCCTTACTTCTGCATTTACAGCTGAAAACAGAAGATCCATAAACCGATATTATCTCCATAGACAGGAGAGCGTCAATATGCACACAGCCACTGACCTGCTTGTCTTTTTCAAATTTTAGTCAATTTTAAGTGCTTTCATTGATACAATCGATATATCAACAACTTTTTTCTGTCAAGCGATATTCCATACACACTTATTAATATCAATATTATGGCGGGAAAATGCAGGAGAATGGGTACAGTCTAAATAAGTGCCAAAATAGCATCACTCAGTTGTCAGCTATGACATATTTACAAATATGGATTTATTACTTAAATGGTATCATGTTTTATCATAAACATTTAAGTTCAACTTCGAAATATGTAGGGCATACACACATAAACATACAGAAAAATAGGAGTTAATAGTCTATTAAAGGAATTTAAAATATAATCGATACATCGTCGATATTTGTCATTCAACATATCAAAATCAATGACAGCCCAAAATTTTAACCAGACTGAACAATTCATTTCTTATTGTATAGTTGTTACCAATAAACCTTTTTTTTTAACAGGGCGGACCTTTTCCACTGACATGAGTCACTGCAATCCCTAGTTAGTTCCCTAAAATGACTCCCTCTGTACCAGCAACAAGATATTTTGTCTCAACCACTCAAAATTTACAAACATCTCACGTACCTCCCCAAACTGAAAGTATGTTTTACCCCAAAAAAAAACAATTATATGTAATTTACCCAAGAACATCTCAAGACGGGAATACGATCCATATTCACAACAATCTTGGACAAAAATGAAATACAACACTAAAAAGTACAAGTACGTATCATAAAATTAAATTACTTCAACAGAAATAAATCCAGTTCAGAATATTGTTTAAGCACCTTTACAACGATATGTTTCAAGGCATCAAATTTACAGCAAGCACTGTCATATGAATAACATAAAACTTGCACACACCAGGGCTGCAACGATACCGGTGTCTCTTGGTTCGGTTACGATAACTACCCTTCAGTTTTCGGTTATTAGGTTCAGTTACATGACTATATGAAATGCATAAAATTCTTAATAACCGCTATTTTAATGACTTGTGATACCTAGACATGAACATTTGACAAGGTAAGTAGAATTAGAACAAAGTGTTATACTAGAAAAAATAATGTAGAGCAATGACTAGAAATAGAACTTTGTGACCTGTACTAAAAAGTAAACCGTTCCAACAGCTGTGCAATTTACAAGATAATGACTAAAACATTTGAGTTCTCTGACTAGACTATTGCTTCAGGAATCAAAATGTCTTCTGACATACCAAACTGAATATTCATCAGACAGTACAAAACTGAACCATGAGAAAATAGAAATAAAAAATAATCTTCGGTAAATCGTTAAAGCCCCTAAGGATACAAGTATATTCCTTCCTCTTTTTTTCACAGAACTTATCACAGTTATAATTATAAGCTACATGAATTTATTGCTTAGAATGTCCTTTTACAAGCGATTGATTCCATTAAATCCTCTTTTAACCACAGAATGGTAAAAATAAGATCTCCACAAATTTTGATCCACCTAAAGCACAGGGCAGAGTTTCATTAATCCATTGTGAATCTATTTAGCAAATTCCAATTTTTTTATATAATAGCCATTAAATCTAAGGATGTTTATTTTCACAAGTTTAAAGAACCACTGACCACTACCATAAATTACAATTTCATGGCTTCATTAACACATTTTTTGCGAAACTCATAAACTTGGTTTTTATATAAAATCTATACGTGTCCACAATCCGATGTCCACTCATATGGACTGACCAATTTTTTATAAAACAGTCCACTTAAACTTGACCATCATATGAACTAAGGTTGACTCTTATGATATGAACTTTTGCCATATTTGTCTAACAACTGATTATCAAGTTGAAGGGTGAAAACATTCCGCAAACTCACTCCCATGCAAAAGGTGAAAACACCGACAAAATCAATAATATATCATGATATCTCAAGTATTCCAGGCAATTCAATTAAGTATACATGTCTTGAAATTGACCCAACTGTAAGACAGTTTAAGTAACATTCCCACAAGTCATTGTAAGCCAGCACTAGCAATGTTGTCCACAAGTCATTGTAAGACAGCACTAGCAACATTGTCCACAAGTCATTGTAAGCCAGCACTAGCAACATTGTCCTTAAGTCATTGTAAGCCAGCACTAGCAACATTGTCCACAAGTCATTGTAAGCCAGCACTAGCAACATTGTCCACAAGTCATTGTAAGACAGCACTAGCAACATTGTCCACAAGTCATTGTAAGCCAGCACTAGCAACAGAGTCCACTAAGTATTGTAAGACGATACAGGAAAAACAAGGGCTAATTTTGACCAATGACAAATACTGTGAATGTGAAAACAGTACTTTTAATTTAGGGTTTCCACCAATCCATATCAGGCTTAATATCATACAAATATGTGACCAACCAACAGCATATACTCCCTTCACTCACCACCACACCTAAAACTGGGGCATTCTTGCTGATGTCCACTGGACTCAAAAACTTTAACCCAGACAGATCTGATATCTAACATATTGAATGTTTACTCATACTATCAACAGATAACACTGTAGTGATGTGACCTTAACTTGACACTCATATTTCTAAACAGACAGATTATTATAAGTTTTACGAAGCGTTTGGAGGGGCGGGTTTCTTCACCGTTAGTTGTTTCACTAAATCTAGTACCACTGTAAACAGCACGCAAGGCGGATGTCGTTCTATTCATTTTTATTCCACACAAGTCCACAATAATAACAATAAGTATAATAACAGTTCACAGTGCACATATGTTTTTATGCACAAAGTTGCCAATAGTTTCGTATAACTCAAAGTAAGTATTTCACAAAGTACTTTCACAAAGTATGTTTCACAAAGTAAATTATTCTAAGCTTCTTTTTTTTATATTATATTTCTATATCCTTTTTATAAAGGAAGCATACCTTTATATAGACCTAAAACAAAGATTATAAGGAAGCCAGACATTAAGGGCTTTGATGATAAATAAACATATCAAAGTATCAATTAAAATTGTTCGCACCTAATCACAATTATGCAAACATGGCTTTGCACCTCCATACGGATGAAAGCAAGTTGAGACATGAGAATTATGCCAGATAAATTATGGTTTAAATAGTTTTAAATGAAAATAAATGTAGGTTTCTTAATATCAAAGGAATTGCGCTAAATGACAAAAATATTAACACCATTATAATCAACTGGTTTATGAAGTTATAATAACTTAAACAAGCATGTCAAAATATAGAGTCTGGTTTTGTCTAACAAAATCATGATGTCATTTCATTTTAAATCAATACTTTCTACTCAATACAATTATCTTACAAACATTTGTTGTGTGCAAAATTATCATATTTTACGGCATAATAATTCCTCCCTACTTTGAGAACTTTGGTCCCTCAAAGTAAAGTACATATCATGGTAACCAATATCATATATCAAAATTACTTTTCATTGCAAAGTACAGAGAAATGCGTGTTATATTCACATCTAAAACAAGGTGCATTTAGAAGATCCACTGGACATTCATTTGGCAAGTGATGTATGTCACTTCCACACCTTAAGCATTCGAATTGAAGATTCAGAAGGCGCTGCTGTTCCCTTTGACTTCTGACATTTAGTTGTATAAGTGTCCTACACAGATACGAAGATAAATTCATTGTGTCTACTTTGTTATTTCTTTTAATTCTACTTTCCTCCTTCGCCAACTTGTTTGCCTTATCTAGCTCATTTTTCACATCGCAGTACTGATTAGCTAGTTGAAGATTCTGGATGCGTTTGTTCTTCAAGTCTTCAGAAAGTGACTTGAGCTTTTCTTCCAGTGCAGTGATTGTGGACAGTTTGTTTTCAATTTCTTGCTTCAGTTCTTCAATTTTATCATTGAGATTACTATTTTCTTTCTTTTTATAACCAATTTTGGCATTATGCATTTGATTTGCCTTGGTTACACACACTTTCACTACTTCATTATTACACAAACTAGAATATGGCAATACTGCCCACAAAGATTCCTGGTCACAAATATCGTCTGCTTTCTCTTCTACATTTGTTACGACATTGCAACTTGGATCACTGACATCTGATGAAGACTGGCTAAGCTTTGCAGAAGTTGGTTGACTTTTGTTCATTCTTGGACAATAATTTGCATAATGTCCATAACCTCGACACTGGTAACATCGCCTTGACATTGCCTTGCAAATGTGATAACTGGTGAAAGACTCACCACACCTCCAGCACTCCGTAAATTCTAAATTAAACCTCGAATAATGGTATCCAACCATGTTATTCGTAGGCATAAATTGGAACCTATTCTTGATTCCACTGTAGTCACAGTATCGTCTTCTAATAAATCTCTTCTGAGGAATTCTGTAGACGTTACTCGCAGCATGTGAGGGCAACGGGGATTCGCTACCCAGGGATTCTCCACCAATTTTTACGAAGCGTTTGGAGGGGCGGGTTTCTTCACCGTTAGTTGTTTCACTAAATCTAGTACCACTGTAAACAGCACGCAAGGCGGATGTCGTTCTATTCATTTTTATTCCACACAAGTCCACAATAATAACAATAAGTATAATAACAGTTCACAGTGCACATATGTTTTTATGCACAAAGTTGCCAATAGTTTCGTATAACTCAAAGTAAGTATTTCACAAAGTACTTTCACAAAGTATGTTTCACAAAGTAAATTATTCTAAGCTTCTTTTTTTTATATTATATTTCTATATCCTTTTTATAAAGGAAGCATACCTTTATATAGACCTAAAACAAAGATTATAAGGAAGCCAGACATTAAGGGCTTTGATGATAAATAAACATATCAAAGTATCAATTAAAATTGTTCGCACCTAATCACAATTATGCAAACATGGCTTTGCACCTCCATACGGATGAAAGCAAGTTGAGACATGAGAATTATGCCAGATAAATTATGGTTTAAATAGTTTTAAATGAAAATAAATGTAGGTTTCTTAATATCAAAGGAATTGCGCTAAATGACAAAAATATTAACACCATTATAATCAACTGGTTTATGAAGTTATAATAACTTAAACAAGCATGTCAAAATATAGAGTCTGGTTTTGTCTAACAAAATCATGATGTCATTTCATTTTAAATCAATACTTTCTACTCAATACAATTATCTTACAAACATTTGTTGTGTGCAAAATTATCATATTTTACGGCATAATATAAGTATTGTTCACAGTCATTTATATACAGACATACACTAAACTCGGGCAGGTTTTATTCATATTTACAGTATGCCAATATGACCAAGAAGGCCATGACGGCCCTATATCTTAAACCTTAGACCACGCCCCCTGGCAGTCATGGACTTTAAACAATCAACATGGTCTGAATGAATTCAGAAGAGGATCACCCAAAGAAACATTTCAGGGAATTATTATCAGGCCTATGGTTTCTGAGGTTTTCCTTTGGTTGCCATGCCTTTGGTTGTCATAGCAGAGTTCTGCTGAAATCTGGAAGAAGACCGCACAAGGAACACTTGTGAAGTTTGGTTGAAATTGACCCACAGTGGTTTAGGAGTGAATTGTAGAAGACATACAACAAGAGGCAGGGTGATGACAATAGCTCACCCTTGAGCACTTCGTGTATATAATGAAATACTGGTATCAATTGTGACACTCCTAAATTTTGGGTAAATAAAATTTTAGGAATTATAAAATACAAATTGTCAAACTTGGAAGTACCACTATTGACTAAAGCAAAACCTGATTGCCAAGGCTTCAAGAGCTCAACTAGATGACCAGTCATTGGGGGAGGGGATGGATAGTTCTACAACTTTTCCTTTCATCCACTGCTAACAAGTCCAATGGATGAAGTGCTTTATCGTACCCTACAAACACAATGAAGGGCCACAACTGTGAATCGCGTAGTTTTTGAAACATGCAAATTTCTGCTCAATTTTGATGATTCATTTTAACATGTATGGAAAATTCAAGGTAGAATCAAAATACCAGCTATAAATAAACAAATGAATACTATGAGCTCTTTGTTGTAACTCCGATTAAAACCTTCATGAAATAATTAAAAACGTTAAAATGGCCAAATATCACCAAATAATATCCTTGAGAATTTGAATAGATTTGTGCACTTTTAGGCATGTTATGATTGTACATAATGAATCTTCACTGAATTATTTATAGAAAAGTCACAGATATAGGTGAATAATTTATGTTAATATTGTAGTTTGCAGCCGAAAACTTCACGTTTACACGAAATTGCATGTTTAATACATTGACAAAATACGCCACATCTGAACGCACCTGTCGATAATCAATTATTAAACATGTGCAGTCCAGACAATGTATTACAAAAGCGTACTGAAATAAGCAGAATAAATTAAAGGAAGACAAGTCTTATTTCTAAATAAAAATATGTTACGTAATAATTTTCATAATGCCTCAGGGATTTCACTGACGCCGAAATCTTGAGTCCCTGACCCCATTCTCTTTCTAGGGACTCTCATTTTCCACTTAATGTGCATCCCTCGGACCCCTACAATCAACTTTTGTTAAGTATAAACTGTATATCTTGGACCCTACAAAAACTCAGGACCCACAATTTGTCAAACACGAGGGTCCAAGGACCACTAGCTGAAAAATACTAGGGAAAATCCTGATGCCTTTATACAGACGTCCTCATACAGTCTACTGTAGCTTTTCTTTCGTTTTCGAGAACTGCAAAACACGTTTACATTCCTTTAAACAACACACAGGCTAGGATAGAAAATAGCGATATCGGTTTTGATTATTTATTGCTCTTGCGAAACATGTAAGAAAAGTGACAATGCAGTGTTGTAGAGTACATCTGTATAAAGGCATGTACCAGCAATTTGCTCATATTTACGCGTAGGCTTATTTCGACACAAAAATCTTGACTATCTACCTTTAAAAAGTTTGAATTATATTCTACTTAAGAGTGCACTTAACAGTACATAATGCAGACTGAGTAAATGCGAAAGGAAAATTTATAACACCTAGGGGGGGATATCACAATAACAACCTGTAAATTCACATGAAAATATCATAATGTAGTCATAAACGATTCAATAAGTTCTTCTTAATGAGCACATTTACAAAGAATGTATTGATAATGGATAAGAGAAATATGATTGCATCAAAGGCTTTCATAAGAATTGAGCTGAAGATTTTACGCAGATCTTGCATCGTATTGTAGTTAAGGAGGTATCTGATGCACAGCAATATCATTTTAGAAATGTATGCGAGAATTTTAAAATGTGCATCAGTTTTGACATGCACCAGGGGGCCGTTTCGCTAAACTTCGAACGAAAAGGATCTTTGCAGTCCCATGAAAGTCTTTACATCCACAAAGTTTGTATGAACACATTTACAAAAATAAAAATTGTACAAAGTTAAATGAAACGGCTTGTGGGTTATTTCACTTATTTTTTTGTTGGGTTTAAATAGGCTTAATGACTTTTTTTTGCAACCAACAAACCCTAAGATGACTCCAACATGACCGCATTCAAATGTTCAATTTCAGGGATACAATGGCAAAACCAATGCGAGCTCTTCATAGCAACCCCTTTCTAGAGCAACAACCTATATTCAACAACATAACCAATATTCCTCAAGAAATAATTTATTACCAAATTTAACCTCTCCAGAGCATCAACCTCTCAACAACAACAACAACCAAAATTTGCATTTCCTAAAGGTTATTACTCTGGAAACGTTGCGCTTCTTTCAGGGGTTAAACACAGTATACAGGGGCTAAAAACTAAGCAGGAACTCATCCACCAACTTGTGCGTGGACCATCTTAGTTGTATATCATATGATGCTTTTTTTTAAATACATTCGTATTAAATTACTTTTGTTCAGTAGCAGATTCGCCTCTCCCCCCCCCACCCCCCGCCCTTTAAAAACTCATCAGATTTATATCAATCTGAACATAACATTGATCTCTGGGGCTCTGAATCTAGATTAATCCGGGGTTTTGGACACCCTAGAGTGTTAGAACTTTCAATTCCGTTTTGAATTTCACAACAGGTCCTCACAATTCCACACCATGCGTAATACTAAACATTAAATTTCTTAAAAAAATATTGATTAAACAACAATGTTACACATTCACGTTAAAATACAGACCTTGCATCCTTCACATGAGCTGACTCCATAATGGTATCCTGACGACTTATCTACACAGACAACGCACGGTTTATACATTCTTGGTGGCGGTGGAGGGGACGGCGACATACTCTGCTCTGACAGCGTTGTAGGGCTCTGCATCTCCCCATACATCACTTGAGTATCATACATCACCCCTGAAATGTAGAAAATCATCTTTCAGACATAGAAATAAAAAAAATGAAGTAGAACAAGAATATTGTGTAAGTGGTAATGTTTGCAACATGGAAATGTTTGCGTAGGTAGTACATCAAAATGGTAATGGTATTTTCCAACCAGCAGAGTAAGAATCTTATAACTAGGGATGTCAACGAATGGAAATTTTGATATTCGAATATTCGGTCAACCGAATGATACTATATTTGTGGGCGGAGTGGGGCCCATATTCAGCCCCAACAATGGAGGATCAAGGATCTTGTAAAGATCCAACAAAGGTTTCTCACAAGGAGTAGAACCGCCTCATATGACTGACAAATTTCAAACAAGTCCTTCAGCTTTTAGAAAGATCCCGCAGGAAAATATGTGAAGAAGTTTATGAGCAACCTTACATTCAAAACCAGTAAATGTCAGACGAAATTTGATTTGATCAGACAACAATAGTAAATGTCTCACACAGAAGATCAGGTCATCTTAGAAGCACTTGCAGAAAACCAAACAGGACATAGTTAACCATACTATCCTGTTTTCATGACAATAATGACAAATTCTTGGCAGGCACTTCTGACAATTTAATTTACATTCATCCCAAAGACAAGCATCAGCTTTTCAAGACTGACGTTGAAGTTATTACGGTGCACTAGGTGTGTCTGCCAAATAACATGATTACAACTAGATGCAAAATATACAGCGATTGTATGTGTTTGCTACCCGATACTAAACTCAGGAGCCTCTCTCCATCTTGGGCACCAAGTGCTCGTGCCCTTTGAGAGGGAATTTTAATGCGATTTCCTATCCTGAGGAAATTTTTGTTCATTTGATAAAATGGCCGTCTTTCTCTGCCATACATGGATACAATGGATTAAGTTAATAAATAAAACTTTGTATCCATGTTAAACTATCAAATTAATTTAATCTGCAATAAATAGAACTACTTGTAAACTACTGTATTTTTATTTTCGGATGGAAATTTTCGTCCAGATGGGGGAAACTTACTTTTTTCAAGGGGGGGGGGGGGGGGGGCAAATGTCAACCTCTTTTTTGTCTCGACCTTACTGAACTACCTTTCAACAGTAATCTTTGATTTACATTTTTCATTAAATGTAGCAACACGACTGCGGTGAACAAAATCTTGTTGAGAAAACATAAAATTATGCTAATGAGATTTTTATAGCTTTCATCAGTTGTAGTTATTTTTGCACATATAACTTCAAGAACATAAACTAACAAGAAATATCAAAAAGACGTGTGGAGCATATTGCAATTAAAGCGAAGAAGTTGTAGTTTTATTGGTTAAGATTTTTGAGTTAATGCACAAACACATGTTCATATAATCAATAAATAAAGACAACGAAAAAAATAATAACATGCATGGTACAAAGAGTTTGTTCATGTTGAATAAAAATTGAAAAAGTGCGTAAATAAATGTACAACAAATCACAATTACAGAATCATTATGGAATTGTCCAATGACCTTTCAGAGATTTCCATAAAATCGCCACTTAGCGGTATGTATATATTTGAAAGAAATATTCACTAATACGATACTTCCACATTTATCTCGTGTCTAAATTAAAAACAAGTGATGTTTGTAACACATTATGCCTGTGACCTTGACCTGTGACCCTAAAATCAATAGGGTTCCTCTGCTACCCAAGATGAATGTGTGGACCAAGTTTGAGGATGATAGGTCAAGTGGTTCTTCAGTTATTAATCGGAACGACAAGGTTACAGACGGACTGACGGACCAACCGACAGAATGTGCAAACCAATATGCCCTCTCTTCTTCAAAGGGGGCCATAATAGCATACAATGTTTAATAATTGATAAATAGTAATTGGACCTGTCTACTTTAAACTATATCAAAGGTAATAAAACTTTCAAATCAATGAAGGCATAAAAAGAGTAAATATTATATATCTTATATTCCTCATTGTACTTCGAATTGAATTCATTTGACTTTCACACACAGTTTCTATTGAGATGTATTAAGTACATAAACTGTAGTAATTCATCAGTCATTAAAAGTCTAGTTACTGTCTGTATATGTTAATACGTATATGTAGAAACGAATGTATGCAATCAAACCATAATTTATTTCTTGAGCAGATGAACTTATTCAGCGATGCTTAAACAATTCAAATGACGAAGCAAATTTAAACAGCCAAAATGTGTTTGTAAACTAGATTCCGATTTGTTCAAATCTGGAAGTTGTAAATGTGAGACTGGAATGCACCTAAGTGAGCTTAATACAGCTGCGCCAAAAAACAGTTAAAACTATAATTAATTGTGCTTTAATAAAAAAAGACAACGGCTGACATTGTTTTGACATGAAAGATTTATGATCACAGCAACTTTTATTATAAAATTCAGAGTACCAACAGGACATAAACAACAACTACACGACATCTTAAATTATTCGAAGTCATTAAAAAGAATGAAAACAGACTTAGCAATAGGAACCCGTGAAATAACTTCATTCCAGATTAAGTCAGAAAATTATTATCATACTAAGCATGGAAAACAAACAGCGCTACCTCTGTAGAGAAACACGAAAAGTCGCACATTTCACCCAATCCACTGTCAGAAGAAAATCCAAGTAAAACAAAAAATATTCTGTGATTTTTTAACACTCAGCGATAATTCTAGCAAGCAATTTTTGCAATTTCTCACATAAAAATCGTCTAAATCTCATTGAAAATACATAAATGCGAGAGAATATTGCGCTGGCTCGCAGTTACCGTATTTTGTGCATTTTTGCTTATTCAATATCTTTTTGCTCAATTGTTTTCAAGCCTTTATGCATCCCTGAAGAGTCTTTGTTAACAAGCGTTTTACACACTGTATTTAATAAGCGAGTATACTATCTGAAGTATTGATGCACAGTAATGAGATGGGAGGACATCGTCTGCCATACGCATTGTAACATAATCAGTTTAAATAATAATGTAGCATCAGTTTATATCAATACATAAGTGTTTCATTTTAGTTAATGTGAATAAAATTACTATTCAGCATTGTTTTATTATTGCATTATCCATTTCTCATTAAAAATCTCACTGAAATTGAAATTCTTTCACCAATATTTGGACAAATGTGAGCAATCCTCTCATTGAAAATCTGACATAGAATTTACCCCATACACTATACCTATATCACCGCAGAGTTGTTACATTACGTCTGATCCCCCCCACCTCGATACCAACACAGTTACTTGAGATTAGGTAACTAGCATGCAATTATGATGATGTAAAGTATTTATCAATAACTAGCAGTATAACCCGCCAAATACATACACACAGTCCAAATGTTATATGTCTCGAGTTTGAAACAAATCTGATAACCCCTCCCTAATTGAAGCAGTCACCAGCGTACAGTTGCCAGCCAATAAGACTGACACTCTTGACTGGTTGCATAAACCAAGTAGCACTATATATTTCTCGATCATTTTTTGTAATTTATTTTTCAAACAGCTTCTGCGACAGAAGTGTCATTCAGGAGTGTCATTGTGACAGGTCTATTGTAAAACACTCAAAATGTGTCAGTCATTGGCACACCTAACCATTTTGTGATGCTGTAGTCAAAGGTGCATGTACCTTGTTAGCGCAATAGAAGCATCAGACCTTTAGCAAAGCAGTGTGCACTTGTCATAGTTTTTCACTGTGTTGTTCACCCATCTTGCTATGGTGTACTTACAACCCTGGTTATGTAGGTTACAAAAAGTAATCAACTACCCGATACTTGTCTCAAACGTATCACATAACACTCAAGTACAAACTAATAACACAAAGTATACTGTGAAGGTTGCCTTTACAGTACAAATTCATTAGAATAATATCAACAACCTCTAGAAGTCATTTCTTGCTGTCTCCCAATTCTATCTTGTGAAGGCGAGTAGGTAGGCAGGTAACTTTTTATGAACTATCATACATGAAAATAATTGTTGAAATATATTTTTCTTGATTCAAGACTAAAAAAAATCCTGTGGTTAGCCTAATAATTTGTTTGGAGGCAACATTTTTTGTGGGTAGATAGGGTCTGCAAACAAGTTTTTTTTCATTGTGGCTATATACTCAACTTTTTACCAGAGAGCTTCACAATTTAATGGATAATTAGTTCTGGGCTGCTACAAAAATAGAATGCATCTTAGTTTCATATATCAATCTGTCAAGTTGATGCAAATAGTTCAATAGCACTCTTCAAGCCAACTGTAACCATGACAACGATACATTTCAGCATTACTTGCATTATACTGTTAAGAGATTTTGTTAAGAGATTATATCAGGGTCATTTCCTGCATCAAAGTGAGATATATAGTATAGATTTGGGAAATTCAAGACAATAAATTTCTATAAATGTTACAAGATGATCACTTCAAATTTAGCTTTTAAAATCCAAAAGGAATACTTCAGTAAATATCAAAGTTCAAAACCACATATATGAACTACCTTCTCACAGAATAAATACAGAGAGACAGACAGACGAATCAATGGATGGACAGACGGGCAGACAGACAAAGCAAACATATTAAATATCTTGTCCCTATATAAGAAAAAAGTGCATTGAAGAAAAACAAGTAATTGGAACGTCACAATAGTCAGCATAATAGTTTCGACATTTGCAAGCTTAAGCTAGGGCAAAGCATCAGCCATTTTTACAGTGAATAAAATGTCAGAGGCCAACATAATACAATAAATTTGTTCTTTGTTCATTTTTTTCTGTAGAAAACCTGTCAATAAAACACTTTGGCCCCTAGAACCAAACAAGACCCTTGAGGACTGGATTTCTTGGCCCCTAAAACCAAACAAGACCCTGAAGCACTGGATTTCTTGGTCCCTAAAACCAAACATGACCTAGACCAAAAGAACCAAACAAAACCCTTTAGCACTGGATTTCTTGGCCCTTAAAACTGAACAAAACCCGTAAGGACTGGATTTCTTGGCCCCTACACTTATTTTCACATAGGATCTCAACTGAGATTAATCCCAAACTAATTAATTTAACTCCAATAACTATGAGTGTTCTGTCAATTTATTCAAGCTGGGAAGTCGGGAAGGCATTGATTTTATATTTGAACCTCTCTTCCGTACGTTATCTGGGAAACGGTCCTGGGCCCAAGATAATATAACCGTTACTTATACTTGGCACTCAAATTAAAAATTTACTCCGATTGTGGAAAATTGATGGTGAAAACTATATGATAATGTTGAAGAGTGCTAAATATACTTTGTCGCCCATTGTTTACAGTATGAGATCTAGGGGGTAATTATTAAGTGGAGTACAGCACTAAACACATAAAACTACTCACTTATCGCTTAATCACACTAAAATCTCAAAGAAATGGACCAAAAAAGAGTAGTCAGCACTCATTTCACACTTTTCATTCATTTCTGACACTCAGATTTCCATAGTCGGACTAATAAAGAGTATATTTTGTGATTTGAGATTAGAGTGCCGAGTGCAAGTATTGGTTATAATCTCGGGCCCGGGGGTATGTCTTACAGAAGGTTTGATCGAGACCGAAGTGATGTTTGAACTCGTCACTCTCTGGCTGAGCAGCTGTCACGGAATGAAAGTTGGCATGCATAATGGATTGTGACATTTCTGCACTGAATGAAAATTGGCATGCATATTGGATTGTGTTTTTTTTACAACAGATCGTAAATTAGCAGACATACTATGCTGATAGTATGATACATTTGTGAAACATCAGTCACTCTTATCTTTAAGACACCTTTAAACTCAACTTGTGCATTTTTTCAGACAACTCACAGTTGGAGACATACTTGATGAATAGTTCTACATTCATGATGCAATTTCAGGCACATATCAATGATCTACAGGTAAATGCTGATTATATCTGTGATGGTTGAACAATCAGAAGTGTATTTAGATGTGTAAGCAAGATTTTCGATATTGAATAAAAGAGAGAATTTATTCAAATTGAAGATTAAGTTATGCATCCAATGAAATAAATACAACCCAAAGATTAACTGTACTTGCAAGAAAGTAATTTTTGTGTAAGGTATTCTTTGTAAGGGCATAAGATGAATCATAATATATTCAGCAAAACCTCACTTAAAGACTATCTCAATAATAAGACAACCTCAAATTAAGAACACAGTTTTCAAGTCCCTTTTTCACTGTTTAGCTCTTTATTCAACCTCAATATTAAGTCCACCTCAATAAGAAGATCAGTTTTCAAGGGTCTCAATGGTGGTCTTATTATTGAGGTTTGTACTGTATTTCTTTGTAGATTGTTTTCGATTTAATGGCCAATAATGTTTTATCATGTAAATAGGATCACACTACAAAATAAAGATGAAATTACAATTCAGTTATACACACAAGAAATGTAAATCTCGCAATAAAGTGAAACATAAGTCCGATCTTAAAAAAAAAGAGTTTTACATAACCTTACTAAGTAAAATTTTAGATAAGTAAATTGGTAATTAATTTTTAATTTATTATTTTTATGGTCTTACCCGAGTTAACTAACATGCTGCCTAAAAAACATATTTCCCACTCCGACACCCACTCAAATTTATAAAGAAGGGGCCATCTTCAGGGGTACGTTGGGTTACACCAAAACAAATTTGTATCTGGGACTCAGAAAATTAAGGAGTACTACCTCCATGAGAGAAAAAGTGGGCCGGCCCATTTCTTCCCCGAAGAAAATCTGGGCAGGGTGGGGGGGATGGGAAATTGACCGTCAAGCATTAATCCTGTAAGCATTTGAATAAGGGAGTCAAGACAAAACTGAACCTTCCTTACATAACCCTTTCACAAACCCAAAATAAAACATTATATAAAACATTAATTGTAAATCATTAAATGTCATAATATTTCGAGGACATCATGGTTTGCTCTTCGCCTATCTGCGGTCTAGAACTTGTAAGTCATTAAATGAATGAAACATATTTACACAGACATGTTTAAGTGTAATAAATGTTTAAAGCAGTCTGTCAGCAATTTAGAACACCACCATTTACACACAGGTAGTGTTGAATATGTTATACATGGTTAAAACAACTACAGGCATAATGTTAATGTACTTTTCGTATATTTCATATCTTCAAGCAATGTTTTGATGAAAATTAAGGATATTTCAATGTTTGTTTTTTATCAAAATAATATTTTTCGGGGCAATTTATGACATAAATCAAGGCAATTTCTGCCCCAGGCTTCTATTCATGACTGCATCATTGCCTGCTAGTTTTCATTTAAGTGTCAATTGTAATTTGAATTCATCTTGATTGATTCCCATAACTAACAACCATGGCAACATCACATAATTATCATACATTTAATATTACTAGAATTATTTTGTTAATATTTCTTAAGTACTTCTTATAGTAGAATGTGAGTCAATACACAAAGAGGTGATATAAAAGGTAAATAAATAGGGTGTTTGTAGATATAAAAGGTCTTTTAGCAAAAAAAAATTATTAAAACATTTGCCACAGAATTTAAGGATTGTGATATAAAGGTTTCAGTTAGGGGCTCAAGATTTCCTTACATCTAAATGTCTTGTTTTAAAGGGATGAACACCATCTTTCAACATTTCAAATCATTTACAACACAGACTTCAGCAGTTTTCCTGGAATTAGTTATCAACAAGTACCAACTTGCCCTTCAGCAACCAGTTGACAACTTTCCCCGCTTGAATCCGAGGAGGAGAACCGATGACCATTATGTACATGTCACATGACATGACCTGCCCCTCCGGGGTATCGAGTCCTGACCTTCCAGCCCTGCGCTCTACCAGCTGAGCTTACCAAAGGGGCTCAACGCTTTATAAAGTAAGAGAACCCATTAAGAATGATAAACATGGGAATGAAAGTTATTTGGTTCCGATTTAAAAACTTTTTTTACACATTTGCAAATATATGAAAAAGCTGCGTAAAATATTAAGTACTTGAAATACTGGTACATTTAAACTGTGAAGCCCATACTGCAGTAGAAAAAAGTTCAATAAATAAACGATGACAGATTAAGCCCAAAAAAAAGTCAGCCATTTCTACAAGACCATTTAATTAAACAATATTTAACTAACTCTCTATAAATATTTATCATGTAGCAGATGTGAATTGTCTCCCACAGAATGGTGAGAAGATATTAATGCTTTTAACCTTTATTCAATACATTTACTCAAGTTTTTGATATTTTTTACAAACTGTTTTGAATGCTTATATCTTTGAAGCAGACTAAGAGTAGTTGAATTAGGAGCCATTAAAAATATGTTAAAAACTTGAAGGTGACAAAAATTACAAGCTGTTTATTTTCACAATTTAACCACGATAGTGAAATACTAAATCAAATACATATATGTTCATGTACGAAATACAAAAACAAATTAATAACAGGAATATTAATTAGTTTCAACATCTATGTATCTGCAATTTAGTACGTTTTTTATTCAATTAAAAATTTAATTAAATACGTAATTAATAAATTCTTAATTAACTTAATGATAGAACTAATGGATATTCATGTGCATAAACTATTGATCCAATATCTTGACCAAGCGGTCAAAACAAAGCAGTCAACTCCAAGCTACATGTACAACAAAGAGCAAACAGTCTAAAATGAATGACCAGTTGAACACAAATATAAACAAGATTATGTAAACAAAATCAATGGCTAGTCATACATGACCACAACAATCAGTGAACTCAATGTATAAATATCAGTAAATATTTGACCTTAAGTTACCTTACCCCAAAAAGTTCATCCTACACTTAACATAAACTCACACACAACACTATTAAACACTGATCTAAACTGTCCATGAACTCTGAATGAACCCCCCATGTCATATCCTGTATCCCGCTAAAAATAGCTCCTAGCAAGTACCACTATATCAGTGTTGCAATCGTAATAAATCGACAAACCAGAATTCTGTCCTTCTATAGGATTTTCTTTGAAGAACTGACGAAACACGAAAAAAAATGCTGAGGAAAAATTATCGCTAAACCGTTAAATTCTGCCGTACACACTCAAACAATGTTAAACTATTTATGTGTACTTAAACAAGTTCATTTAGAGCAATACATTTGTAATTCTCAGTGTGAACTGAAGTGTGAATAGAAAAATAACCACACGCATGTAAATACAGAATTTTATACATGGTTCATTTGTAATACTAAGATATTTGAATCAATTCTTCTCTTTTTTCATTGACAGTAAAAAGATCAATATTACTAGAAAGATCTTAAAGTCAACACAGTAAGCTAGCATCACTAAGCATCAGGGTGATATTATACAGAGAGAGAGAGAGAGTGTGAAAAATAATCTGTCAATGTATGAGTTGATTATTATAGCCTCAATAATTTTTAGATGTTTAATATTGGGTAAAGATCTGTTATTGATCCAAATTTTTGCATATCGACGATACTGATATATCTAGAGACAAATATCGACGATATATTGATAGTCTACAATTAAGAGTTTGAGAGATTGATTGATTAATTAATTGTTAACATTGTATTAAACGAATAGTAGCAGCATGACCAAGATGCTAATTGATCAACTGATGAGGATCAGAGTCAAATTTACTGTTTTTACTTGATTAATCACATAAAGATTTTTTAAGCAATTAATCACACAAAATTGGGATGTTCTAACTGATTGATGCCATAACAGACTGACAGTCCTACTACTAGCCAGCATGTACATCAATGAATGATTTACAATTGATCTATTGATTAATTTACGATTGTTCTCTTAACTTATTTTTTAGTAAAGTATTAATTGATTTACAATTGATCTATTGATTGATATACAATTGGTCAAATGCTTGATTTATGATTAATGTATTGATTGGTCTACAACTGATCGGTCTACAACTGATCTATTGATTGATATACAATTGGTCAAATGCTTGATTTATGATTAATGTATTGATTGGTCTACAACTGATCGGTCTACAACTGATCTATTGATTAATATACAATTGGTCAAATGCTTGATTTATGATTAATGTATTGATTGGTCTACAACTGATCGGTCTACAACTGATCTATTGATTGATATACAATTGGTCAAATGCTTGATTTATGATTAATGTATTGATTGGTCTACAACTGATCGGTCTACAACTGATCTATTGATTAATATACAATTGGTCAAATGCTTGATTTATGATTAATGTATTGATTGGGCTACAACTGATCTATTGATTAATATACAATTGGTCAAATGCTTGATTTATGATTAATGTATTGATTGGGCTACAACTGATCTATTGATTGATATACAATTGGTCAAATGCTTGAATTATGATTAATGTATCAATGGGTCAACAATTGATCTATAATTGGTATATTGATTGATTGATGATTAATGTATTAATTGATCTACAACTGATCTATTGATCGATATACAACTAAAGAAGAAGAACTTTACCTTGCTGATGTTGCTGTGGTTGTTGTTGGTACATATTGTACTGCATATATTGCGTTGCTGGAGGTTGAAACATCATAGTGTCCATTCCAAATGAAAGTTGATCCATTCCCATACCTTCAAGGTAATAAAACATGACATATTTAGATATTACATTCTTAGATCTACTCTTTCTTCCACTAACACCAGTACATAACATTCTGCAAAGGACTGATGCACCCCAACCCCTTCGCTCATTTTCTCTGAACATTTTCATGATTCTTGGAACTAAATGCAGAACCAGTCTGGAACAGGCTAAATGCAGGACCAGTTGCAGAACCAATCAGGAAGCTACCAGTGTCTGCATAAATATTGCACCAATCCAGAATCCTTGGACTTAGAAGTCAAATCTTGTACCAGCAGGAGATTAAATTCTGCACAAAAGCTCTAGACATTTAAAAGCTCATAAAACCCATAATAGGTAATGCTATGCACTGTTGGTCCTATTTACTTTATTTTCTAAAGACAGTCATAAAGTCAATCATTCCACATGTTGGCATGTGACGTAATGGTCTTTTTACTGACATGAGTAATTAATGTGTACATCATTACTATAAGCATTGATCAAGATTTCAACCTGAGCCTGGGGGGTGGGGGGGGGCAGACTGAGGGAGAATGAAATATCAATTTTGCATAGCAAAAAAGTAAAGCTATTCTATTTAACACTAAACCTAATTTCCATCATTTTCTCACTGGTGAAACAAGTTTATTATATACTATCATTGAACAAACGGACGGACTGACAGACAAATCGACCAACTGAGAAAGAAACTAAACGTCTGCCATACAATAAAAGGGATAACGTAGAATGAATATTGCAAAAGGTACAATTTATAATGTAAAATTCTGTGCGTTACCTTGGTGATGATGGCTTTTTGGCCCCATGTCCCCTATCAAGGGGTCATTCCCCATTCCAGGTGGATTCATGGTTAGAGCCGTCATATAGAAAACATAACAGGGAAGAACTTCCTGAAAGAAAAAAGTAAGTGTCACTTCACTATCGACAACACCATCGTTTCAACAATTCAACCTTTCATCATCATCATCCAAAATTGCAGCAGTAGCAATGCTAACATCTATTTCATCATCATCAGTGTTAAAATTAACTTCTTCAAAATCATCAACATCATCATTAAAATCACCATCATTATCCTCTCTTTCAATATCAACAATTATAAAATCCTCATCATTATAGTCATTTCTATATCATCATTATTAAAATCACCATCATTATCATCATTTTTATTATAATCATTATTAATATCATCCTCATCATCATCATTATCGTTTTCTTCATTTTCATCATCATCATTATCATCATCATTATCGCTTTCATCATTATCATCACACAAACATTTTAGCGGCACATTTTCAATAACTAGACATTTAAGTTTCTCGCCTTAAAACACACTAAATGATTGCATGAGCAATGTCAGAGGATGGGTAAATTAAATTTAGTATTTCAATAAATTTACTATTTCAATAATCATACTTACAATATCAAAGGTAATATTATGTTATCCAACAATCTATTTCTTGGTTACATCACAAAGCTAGACAAATAACAGACCTGAAAATATACAAGAAAATACTTAAATGACTGGTTTCATGATTTTAAATATCAAATGTAAGACCGAGGGTATAAATTCTCGACAGAGTGAGAATTTGACACGCCGTAAGATTCCGGGTTCCGGGGTGGGGGGGGGTCTTTGGCAGGATTTTTAATAGATCCTGGAAGTGGGGAATTAGCATCTCCCACTGATGGGATTTAGACAAAATGCTTGGCTCTAGGGTGGGGAATTAGCGTAACCCGCATCTACATCATTAAAAATTCAAGCACTTACTAGTTACTGAAAGCTTAATTAAATCAACCCAAGTAGCCGTATCTTTCAATAATTATCCGATTTCATTCATAATTAATGTTTCATTCACTTCCAGTCAAGTTACTTGGCTGCTTAAAAAAACAAGTCTGCAGATAAGAACATTTTTTCACAAGCCACAGGTAACTCTTGCTATACTTATGTAGAATAATTTTATGAGAGTTACTTCCCTTCCATATTTTTTTCATTCCTACTATCCACAATTATTAAAGTTTTTAATTTTTATCCAAGATTCTAGAACAGATTTTTTATTTTCCGAATTGCCAGGTTCCCCGATTCGAACAAAAATCTTCCACGAAAATTTCAAATAAACAAATAATCTAAACACAATATCATTACAGGTAAAACCACACACTTGGAAAAGTCGAAATACAGAATGCAATTTCTTACAACAAATATAATAAAACAAAAAATGCACAAATTTCTACAAGTCGTAAACCATAAACGTCTATTCTGTTCTACTGCAAGCAATTACACCGCCAGACACTGGAATCCAAAGACGTAATTGCATATGCATTACAATGTCGGGAATGTGCAAAAAGTCTTAACACCAACCAATGCTTTCATTTTGGCAATGGTTAACGACACTGAGATAATCGTAAGGCACATCACATCGTCTTATCTTACAAGTCTGATTCCTGGTTACACGCAACAACAGTTTTCGAGAGAAATTGTCCTTTTTTGTGCTCTTATATGAATTAACTTGAAAAGTTTTTATAATCAACATAGTAATTTAGCACTTTTTTTAATTAACAGAAGAATGCATTTTTTCTTCATTTTTGTCATCTCGGAATCTTCTTGACAAAAAATTCAAAGTCAATGAACTGATAATTTACCACCAAGTATCAAAATATTGCAAAGAGTGCCAAGCTAATTACCCCAAATAATTTTTATTAGCAGTTATAAACCTAAAGAAGATAAATAAGCAACAAGAGTGTTCAACAAGAGTGATCAACAGGAGTGTTAGTCATTTCAATTGAGCATGGAAGTAAACAGACAGTGGGTCTACATGAGGTAATTATCAAAGACAGCATAAACCTCTTTCTACTGATGTCAGGTGTTTCGGACAGACTGCCAATCACAATATTACCTTCAATCAGCCACTAATCAGTGATAATGAAAACATTTCTTTGGCTTCATTTACACTCCTTAGAGTTCAAATCTATCAAGTTGAGGTCAATGACCAGAAAGAAATACATCATTTGTGGCTGATTTGCCAAAATAAACTGACATACCTCAGATTAGTATTTTCGACTTTTTACAAGCTGAGTCAATTCAGCAACTGATTTTACAGAGCACGAAATGGGACCACATTATACAATAAGTAGACCTATTTTTGAGCATATCATTTAAAATGAACGCCCCATTAAGTAGCAGACTTTCTTACAGAAAATTGGACTGAAAAATAATATATCTAAAGTCCATTATCAACCCAACTCTTAGATCTCAAGCAGGAGAGTTGTCATTTGTTCCCTCGAGAACGCAGGTATTATTAGTAGGTAACCCAGGGTCACCGGTTTGGTCAACTAACCACCGTGCTTCAAAGTAACATTTTCACTGAAATGTAAACATTGTCATAGAACACGTTTGCATAATATTTTGAAAAAAAATTGAAACCCATTTCGGATGTTTTTATTCAGTAAAACTTCGCATTTGAAATGCTTTTAACAGTAATCACTCCTCCCTTGAAAAAAAAGAAAAGGGAATAAAAATAGAATAATTACTCAGCCATCGCGGTCAAAAACTGACAATAACCTAGATTCTGACTAGGAAGACTTAAAACTGCAAGATTCATTAATCCAATCATAGAAGGAGAAATACACAACTGTCAAACCAAAAGAATACTCCCGGAATCCCCGAGATCGCAATACTTCATATCTATTAGTAGTATTTCTGATGATCATGGTGTCGTGATCTCATATTTTATTGTATAAGTGAATATTGTTGTGTATCAAATTGGTAATGAATCTGCAATTTCAGACATTTTGAGCGTGGAAATGTTTGCGATCAAATGGTAGAAATGAGTGTCATAATATTCTAAATTTAAGTCATCAAGTTCGTAAAAATTCCTGTCTGTGAACAGGGAAATTTAAGCTGGCTGATATTTCATTGAATTCCAAACACTTGCAGACATTTCCACAATGCAAACCTTAACCCCTAATACAGCACATCATTAAAGAATTGTGTGAGACATTATTTTTATTTTACAATCTAATACCCTGTCCTAAAGCTGAACATGACTTCAAAGCAACCAAATGTTTGTTTTGTAAAAGTAAAGTGTTAATTCATTAAAGTGTCAGCCCTATTTAAAGGGCCAGCCATTTTCTGACTTTCTGAGCATATTTACTTCCCGATTCCTATCCTTAAAGCCAGGCACCAGGCAGGTAGGCGCACGGTAACCATTACTTAAAATAGCTGGCAGCTAACCAACCGGCCATATTAGAACATACCCCAACCAAGATTCAAAACTTGGACCTCCTGCTCCCAAAATGGATGCACTAACCACTCCGCCAGGGGAGACGGTTTGTTTTGTAACCGGAAACAATTAGGAATATTATCATGAGCAAAGGAGGAATATCTTCTCAGCTGTAAAAGTCAACAACTTGCAGATTCTGCCCTCGTATGGGAACTATGAAATACAGTACAACATCAACAATGCGACCACCCTTCGGAGCCTTGAAAACTGGTCTTCTTATTGAGGTAGTCTTAATATTGAGGTTGGATAAAGAGAAAAAGTGGACTTGAAAATTGTGCTCTTAATTTTGAGCTGTTCTTATTATTGAGATTGTCTTTACGTGAGGTTTTACTGTTTTACATCATAAAATGAGCCATCAGGAAAAGCAGAACAAGACTGGAAAACAGATCTAATGACAGATGAACAGCCATTTTTTCATTTTTTTGGGCAAGTATGGCAAGTCCTTTTGATAGGGGAAATTTGCATTATGAATTTGGGTTTTTAGAATGCTAAAAAAAAATATTTTACTGAATGGGAAATTTCTTTCTAAGTAAATGAAAATGTATACTTTTTTCTTCGGGGGGGAATGGGGCCCAATATTGGCCCCAAAGTTACCTTAAAGGGCTGAATAATCCTGTAAGAAGCGCAGAGCAAGTTGAGACGTTATCAAACAATTTCTTCAAGAAGATAAGAGATCGCTTGAAAACTTCTTGTTTTAAGACCGGTACAACTGTCATAAATGTATAACACGAGTCCAGACATGAAGATGCATCGGACAAATGGCTACTTTTCATCCTCCAATTTCCTTGAACATGTTTTCATAAACATTTCACAATAAGACATTAATATATATCTTTTCTTTCATCAGTGTAAAATCAAAGTCAATCAAGGCATACTTTATTCATCTAATAATTGACAGAAAGTAAATAAAACAAAAGTAGGTCAAACAATAAATGTTTTCGGATCATTGACCTTAGCTACTTTCTACCTCACGATTGAAGAGCTATACAACACTTGATTTTTTTTGTTTCAACAATAAGATAACATACAGAATGATGAGTACACCTTCAAGCGTCAAAACATTTCTTACAAGCATCCAGGATGAAGAGTAGCAACACATTTAGTATCTCAAAATCAGAAATAGTCAGTCAACATTCAGACCAAGAGTAATCAAATATTCAATATTATTCAAGCATTACTGACCAGAAACCAAAAGGGCCATAACTCCTCCACAATTTGGTGGAGTGTAACCGAAATCCAACTTGACCTGTATTTCATTATCAAATGCTTATGTGCCCAGTATGAATTGAATCCCAGTATGAATTGAATCCCAGTATGAGTTGAATCCATCTATCTGAGACCTATTTTTAGCACACAACTGACAAGGGCAACAACTCATGCCCTTTTGCAATTGTTCGAATGGCGGAGCATAAAGAGATGTTACAGAAGTTCACAACCAAAATTCCCCAATAATGGAGTATCCCTGGTTGTGACCTTGAACTTAAAGGTAGAGTCCAAACTAGAGTACAAACGGCATGCAACACACTCACTCACTCAAAATGTATAACGGTACATTCTCCATGATAAGACCTCACTGCTTCGTGCAGGTGAGATAAATATTCCCAAGTCAACACCTCAGATTTAAAAAATAGGGGTAGTAGTGCTCTTTCAAGAAAAAGTAGGGAAAAAGTAAGGAAAAAGTAGGGCCCCCTTGAAAGCCTGTATATATATATATGCCTCCCATCAGCAAACATTACAGCAAATGTAGAATAACAATGAAGATAACCAAGAACCATGGCTTGTTACAGGGTGCACTGTAAAACTACAGTACAATCAAAGAGGTATGTTTTGCCAACAGAAAACTCCATTCACATTCTTGCATAAATAAGTCCAATTTATAAGCTATTAAATCATTTCACATAATTATGGTTAATTACTTAAACCATAGAAACAAGTTGCTTTTGACAGAACTTATTACTCAGAAATAGATTTCTAACAAAAAAGACAAGACCATAAAAATACCTGTAGGTAGCAAACGTCCACATTTAAAATATTTTGGTCCTTTCACCACATACTGAAAGTGTGTCACAACTTATTAACCAGCCCCCAATTGTTACCTATTGACCAACCCCTAATTGAAACAAAATGTAGTGCACAAATATTTGAGTTTCAGTACAAAAGCTCCATAATATTGCCCAGTACAAATTCAATATTACTTCACAGATAACTCACTAATTCTGAACTACCAGTATTTACAGCTGTTTATTACACAATGATAAACTGTGAAATAATGGTAATCTTTCTCAAACATACATAGATAACCTAACCCACTTGATGTCAAGCTAACAAATGACTTGGTCAATGGCCTAACAGCGCAAACCCTTGGTGTGACTGCACTTGATACTCGGCCATGTTAGCCTTTATCAAACAAACTTTGCTCCCTGACCACACAAGGATGTCAGAGATATAAACCAATCATAAATTCAAGTCCAAGGCTTATTCAGAGCAATGACCCCCCTCCACTCCGTATTCTACTGTAGAACCAGGGGTTGAGGCCGCGACTGATTCTTCTCCAGAACCAGATCTTTTTCTATAGTTCCCATGGGTCAATTCTGACCCATTCCCAAAGCCAAATACAAATGTATTTGTTTTTTATCCCAATCAGAAAAAATATTCCGAATCAGAAGTACCTACAAAAACCTGTCTACTGGAGCAACCTGGTATATCTCAAAGCTCTTTAAACCCTTGTGTCATAAATGTTTATGGTGTGTGTCTTTTTGACAGTTGATATAAGAAATGTAGATTAAAATGCTTGTTTATATTAAATTTAGATATGATCTTTTAACTATGAAAATTCCCAAAATTGGAAGCCGCAGCCCTGGTCCAGTGGTTAGTGCACTGGACTTGTAACCTGGCGATCTGGGTTCGATTCCCGGTCGCGGCAGGTCATACCCTTCCATGAAAATTTGACAAAAATGTCGATTTTCCTCCACATGTGGAGAAGTTGCCGGCTCCTTGTGGAAGGGTAAGTTAGTACTGGTAAGAATTCAGTCCAGGAAAAACTGGTTAGGTGAACCGGCCGCCGTATATAACTGAAATATCGTTGAGAAACGGCGTTAAACTCGATGAAACAAACAAAATTGGAGTTGAAGAGCTTTTTTTACGACACAAATTTCCCAATTAATCTATAGGGACTTGTTCTCAAAACGAACAGAAAAAGGTCCGAGAACTGAGCTATAATGGCCATGCAGCAAACCAATGGCAAACTTCTACCGGTGAATGATGTAACTGCTCAATTTTAAATCACCATTCTGAACCCACCAGGCTAGCTCAGTAGGTCCAGCACTTGACTGTCACCCAGTAGATACAGGTTTGATTCCCGGGTAAGGCAGGTTGTGTTCTTCCGTGACATTGGCTGCTGTAATGTCCTTCACATGTAGAGAAATGTCAGTTGGTGTAAGAGCAAATGAGTACTGGTAGATTATTAATCCTACAGGCATGTGAATGTAAAATCAGCTGAAAATTCAAAAAGGCCCCTTGCAAGTGTCAAATCCGTCGTTTCCATGAATCTGCGGAAAATTCTCATGCCTGTTCCCAGGAAAACAGGTCAAGTCAACTGGCCGTCATATGTGAGTGAAATGTTTTTGAAAAATGGCGTAAAGCCCGATAAAAACAAACAAATCACCATTCTATCTAAAATCAAAGTTTTTCCACAGTTGCACTATTCTACCATTTTCTGCATTATCACAATTCTTCTATGACTGAAGACGACAATTTATCTATGAAAGTTCTGACAAATATGATTCATTCAGTTAAAAGATTTAGAACACTTTTTATAAGGAAAGCACCCGCTATCAATTACATCAAGGATTCCCCATGCATCGCTACGATTCTATTAAACTAGAGATAATTTGACAATAGAATGACAGAGACATTAAGTTGTTACAAGGAATGCCACATAAAATACACATTAGACCTGTAACGACAGAATCACTCAGCCTAAATTTCTTTGGAAACTCCTTATAACTCAAGTGAAAATATCAAGCAAGTGTTACCAACCAAAATAGTTACTGTCAATACTACCATTAATTTTTACATCTTAGAAGAAAGCAAGGAGTGAAATATCTTATTCATTGGCAATTACGTTAAATTCAGTGAAATAAAAAGTATTTTCATCGGCAAGAATGTCTGTCTTTAACGAATACATAAAAAGGTTTTTACTTACATTAATTGCATAAAATATTAAATGCCACTTAAAGCCACATTAAGAGCCGGTGGATCATGTAGTGTCTATTCCAGCATTACTGAACAACTGAATGATGTAACTGTATATACTAAAAGCGTACTTGATTCAGTGCACATGCAGTTTCTTGATAAATGCTTTATGTTAGTGTGTAAATGAATTAGCGCTCTGCAATGAATGCTAATTCACAATTAATATCTTTGCTTTGATATGCATTTCTAGAATAACGCTGACGTATAATAAATGGTTTTAAAATATCTTCGTTTTGTTATGAATACTCAGTATAAAGTGACATGTTTGTCACACATTTCATTTTAATCGAACCTTCTGTCCGGTCATTCACCGTTGCGTAATAAGTGTGTGCTCAAACTGTGGTAACAATTCCCTCCTTTCCATAAAAAAAGAAATTATACAACAAAAATTAACATAAATTTACTTAATATGGAAACGATACGCAAGAAATGTACTACGAGCACACGTAATATTACAATACTTTTATGAAGAAGTTTTTATGGTGTCGTGTTCTGTTTTCCATGCATCACTAGAAGTCTCACTATTCGCAAGCAATAATCTAAGCGAGGTGAAATATTCTCCAATTTTTTTTGTGGCAAACATGAAACAAAAATTTGTTTAGGCCTAAAAGATCTGTAATTCATTCATTACTAATATAAGTAACCTTACAGTACTTAGATTCCAAGCACATTGAAAATGCTTTCCAGCTGAAATTTATTATCCTAGATACAAAAATGTCTGAATACATGTACTTTCCAGTCTATATCTGTTTCTTCAAATATAATTACTTTGTGTTGTGTCTTCGAAAGAAGATACTTTTGACATTAAAATATTGCATGTGTGTTACACTGGTGAAACTGGATTCTTACAATGTAATCTTGGCTTTCATTTGGACAAATTTGGTATAAACGTGTATTGACTTCAATAAAGACTACTGAAAGTGTGGATCGGAAAATACCGGCATTTTGCAGCCATATTGTCATGACGCTTACAGTTATTAATTGATGGTGAAAATCAAGCCTCCGCATGGTTAGATATCGAAACCAAAACACAAACATCACCAAAAGTTAATTTGATGCCAAACTATCGATATTTAAAGAACTATTGCCAATAGTTATTGACTCTGATGTTCGATAACGACTTATTGCTATCGGGAAAGTTACAATTGTGATGTATCGAAGAAGCCGACCAATCGTTATACCTCTAGTAACTACATCTTTACAAACCTGGGAACCAAGCAACACCAGGAAACACTAAACATTCACAATATTCCATCGAGAAGCTAGACCAGTTCAGCGAGATTCGAATTTTCCATTTACACGTCATTAAAATAAATAACAGTTTGTAACATTAAATAAGATCTAAAAACTAAATATAGGAAATTTTAATAACAATCATAAGATGCACACTTGTCTAGCAGACAGCAATTTTCTGAAACCAATAAATTGAAGCTTTTGCCACATGAAATTTTCTCCATATTACTTTTCCGATTTATTGCGAAGTTTCTCGGGCGATACACAATCTCATACTCAACAAATATTGTGATGCAAGTAAACAGGTAGTTTTGTCAAAGTTTTCCTCAAGATTGTAAATGAATATTCGACATTGTAAGGTAATATTCGACATTGTATGGTAATATTTGACATTGTAAAGTAATATTCGATATTGTAAGGTAATATTCCACATTGTAAGGTAATATTCCACATTGTAAGGTAATATTCGACATTGTAAGGTAATATTCGACATTATATGGTAATATTCGACATTGTAAGGTAATATTCAACATTGTAAGGTAATATTCAACATTGTAAGGTAATATTCAACATTGTAAGGTAATATTCAACATTGTAAGGTAATATTCCACATTGTATGGTAATATTCGACATTGTATGGTAATATTCGATATTGTAAGGTAATATTCTACATTATATGGTAATATTCGACATTGTAAGGTAATATTCGACATTGTAAGGTAACATTGGTTTTATTCTTTATTTAACCTCAATATTAAGACTACCTCGATATTAAGACAAGTTTTCAAGGGTCCCAAGTTTAGTCTTATTACATGTATTAAGGTTTTACTGTACTTTGTTGAATTGTTGTTCCATAATATTAATTGCATTTGACTGATATAAATCTATTATTTCTTACAAAACCTGAAGCAACAGTTAATGTACTGTTACTTAACAAAACTCGAGTCACAATAGTTAGTGTTGAAATCCGTACAGGTCAGTAATTTGATTTGTGCAATAAATAGCAGCAAACTGTATCATTAGTTTTAAATTAACAGCTATTTGAACAACATGAATAAGAAATATAATAATTATACCCACTCACAGCATCATTTATTCCGAAATTGAATATCACTACAAAAAATCTGCAAAAATCTAATAAACACGATAACTGAATATAATCATCCACAGCTATAATCAAAATTGTAATTTATTTCTCATACAGTCTGTATTTGCTGTTGAATTGAAGTATATTTACTCCAATAATGCAATTGTTGCATGTCGACGACAGTATAAAGTCGTACTGAGAGAGAACTACGTCGAAAACAGTTTGGGCGTTAAATACAAAAGGCTGATGTTAGACTACAGCGTATATTGACCATTGCCTGTTTGTTTCACTGGACTTAACAATTTATAACAATACATATTTGTACCTCTTAGTCAAAGCATTCATTGTTACACTAAAATCTACACAAAAACTCTCTTGTCTAGCTTTTATATTCTGTGTTTATATAAGAACCACTAGATTTATAGAACAATCGGGAAAAGTACATTGAACTATTTTCCATCTGACCTATAGCGTAACGTTAGAGAAATTCACGACTTAATCCTCGCTAATTCAAATTTTACAGAGTAAATTTGTTCAATATTATGTTAAACTAAAACGTATGCTTAAGCCAAGAAGAATAGAGATTTTTAAGTACATATGATCTTATATGTACCTGTTACAAAATAATCAGCGAAACAGAGACAGGTAAAGACTATATTACGAAAGAAAAACCGTACATACCAGTTATTATTAATATTAGCAACTGTATATTTCTGGCCGAGATAAGATACTGAGCCGAGTTTCATAATTTATCTGCCTGGGGGGAGAGGGGTCAAAATTAATTGATCATGTTTCTTGACATAAACACAAGTTACATCAGATTTGTGCCCTACCAAAACCCTTAAAATACTTTCATATCACAGGATCTGGGGGCAACTTGACCCCTAAAATCTATGACAGGCGTTTCAGAATTTCTACACTCAATACAAGGAATGCATACGATTTATACACCCATCTTACTCTGCTTCAAAATATGAAAACACTCAACTAAAATTTAGTTAATCCTTTTAAACAAAACAAAAACCAAAGGTATTTCAATTAATGATCAATTAGAGATTTCTTGTTAATTAATATCAATTAAAATCACTGACTATGAACTGTTCAAACAGAATTACTACAAATCCCTTCAAAAACAACCATTGAAATTATCATTAGGAAAATTTTACATTTCATTTTGTACTTGACTGTATTTTTATTAATGAATACAGTAATACCTCACCTAAAGACCACCTTAATAATGAGCCCACCTCAAAATTAAGAACATAATTTGCAAGTCCATTTTCATTGTTTAGCTCTTTATTCAACCTCAATATAAAGGCCACCTCAATTAGAAGATCAATGTTCAAGGGTCCCAAAGGTGGTCTTATTATTGAGGTTGTACTGTATATAGCTTTACTCAACTCTTGCAATTCTCACACACTAGTCTATATGGCATCTGTATCCCTTGCCTCAATCGGCCAAGACCATCCCACCTCCCTCCTCCTTGAAACAACTCTCCCCATAAGCAGCAATGAAAGAAACTGACACGTCATATGTTAGAAAACATCAGAGCTTTACTAGCCCCCAGAGCATTATTTCTATATATTTGTGTTATGCTGGAACATGGAGGAAACATTAATATTGCCTGTAATAGTCTGTCCCATTTCCCCCAAAATAATATAACAAGACAATGATCGTTACATAAAATGACAAGTTCCATTCCTAAGATTATTCCCCGTTAACATCAGAGCATCATGTGGGTTGAGTTTTATACCATTCTCTGGCAGTATTACAATATGTATGGTAGTCAGATGACCTAACCGGGATTCCTGTCAGACCAACGAGTCTTGACTGCTTCATCCACACAGTGTTGCTCAACTGATAGTGAATTCCCCCCACAATGAAATATTGAAAGTGGCGTATATATTCCAAATGCCAAATAAATACATATTTTTCCCAATTTGAATGTAAAAATTCCCAATAAATAAACTCTGGTCGCTCTGGAGAGGTTGCACCGTTACACGTTGTCTATCCTATAATATACATACATATCACCGAGATTCAACAACGGTCAACCTTAATGTATGAAACAGTTAACGGAATAACTTATATATATGCTCTCGCACCCAATGATAATAAATGATCTCACAAGAATGAAACATTAACGATCAGTTTATATACACACTGACCATAAAAGACAAAAATGTCTCGTACTTCAAAGCTAAGTATATGATAACGTATACAAATCACTGGTTAATATTGTTCATACTTCGATAGACACCACAGCTTAACAATGAAACGTGGACGAAAAGTGGACACACATGTCTTGTTGGTACATATGCAAGATGTTTGGTAATTTATACAGGCATGAGAATGCAAAATTTCAAAATCAGCTGAAAATTCGGCAAGGTGCTGCTGAAGCTCCTGGCTTTTAAGCATCTGAGATGGCCCTTGTGAGCATCAAATCTGCAGATTCACATGAATCCGCTGAAAATTCTCATGCCTGATTATATTAATCTGAAGAGTTAAAGCCAGCCAATGACTATTGAGGAGTGAATGCAAAACTCCCCTTAAATCTTAACGGATTTACACAAATTGGAAAAATGACCCCCCCCCCAAGCCTTTCAAAAACCAGAAATCCGGTATAAACCCGACAACTTTCACCCCTGTAGTTAGACAGACAATTCCATACTGCCCCCACACCCATAGATGTTTGCCCTTCTCTTTCATTCAAGTTAAATGGCTTTCCAATAATAGTTACATCTACGTCAAGACTTTTAAGACAAGTGTCTGTCAAAATGAAAGGTTTTGTAATATGAGACCCGATTTCTAAAATGTCAATGTCCATCTCATATTTTGAAGAAAATGTTAACCGATCAGAGTGAGACACCATGACAACCATCTCCTGATTTTCCAGATACAGTAAACTAGGGAAATAATCTCTTAGGGGAAAAAACATGAAGCTTGTTATAAAAATATTTATTATTAGCTAATTATTAGCCTATCAAAGTCAACATATCAAGCATTTGATGCAACACTATAGTAGCTGAATCTTTACCAAATCAAAACACATTAACTTCATGCCACACCCTTAATATGAAAAACTTCTACCGTATTGAACCTATTTAATGCTCCCACTCTATTAGATGCCCCCCCCCCACTATTTTTAACAATGTACCTCGGACAAGACATAAATAATCGGATAATTTTTTCTTATCCAGAAGCCAATTCTCTAACCTAATTGTAAACCAGTTACGTCGACCATATCACTACAAAAATCACCACAAAAATTACCACAAACCTGTTGTCTAATCATTCTAAATGGCCAGTGGGCTTGTCCTTGCACATATTTTAATAATTATAAGTCCATACCCATTAAATAGGTCAAATACGGTAAGTACATAAAAGTGAAGGTCAACATAAAAACTGACAAGCCATTTTTTAAGACTCTCAACTTTATAATTATTATTATCCTTCCATCAATGATAACTAATCCAGCTTTCGATGTTGTATATTCATACAGTCTTTATTTTTATATATTTCATACAAAATATTTCTCCATAAAATTTTCTGCTTCAAACTATTATGACAATTACTTACCAAAGAAATATCACAGAATTAAGCTTATTATTCATTATTTATATCACATTATGAAAATGACATATTTTGACCATCACAAAGCATGAACATTGCAGAGAAGTAACTAGACTAATCGTAACATTAAAGGTAGATAGTCAGAATGTGCTGAGTAAATATTTTGATAAAATGACATGTTAATGGCTTCATACAGGCATACTCTAAAACACTGCATTGCAACTTTCTTAAAGGTTTCTTGTATCAACAAATAACAAGTCTGACGAGGGGTTTTCCTATGCTAGTAAGCGCTAACTTGGCGAGTAGGTCAGAATAGAAAATATCGGACACGTGTATTTGTGGTTTTGGGAAACATTCAAGAAAAATAATAATGCGGTTGTCGAGTACATCTGTATGAACGTAATTACCGCTGATTTTCCCATATTTACAACTAGATGTATTTTGACAAAAAATCGAGACTACCTACCTTTAAGAATATTTAACTAATAACAAAATAATTATTATCATGTTTTCAATCAGTAGTAATTACCAGTAATATAGATAGATATATATAGCAAAGTCTCAGATTATACAGACAAATTTACCATTAACAATAACAAAACTATAAGTTTATTAAATTAACTACTAATCAAAATATTATCTAATATCATGTTTTCAATAAACCATCTTTACTAAAGACATAGATTTTCAATCCATATCTCCATTTTCACCAACAAAATAAAGATAAAGTAGAAACGAAACATACGAAAAACTTACTGTAAATTAATCTATCAAATATAATCCATATATGAGAACTGATAGATATAATATATCAAGCTGGTTTTGATTAATATGATCAAAAAATGAGTTCAACATCCGTAAACTATCGTACCTTTCACAGTATAGCAAATGTAACAAATTTACAAAAGCAATTTTCGTTGTATCAATACATTATCTAGAGTGTACTGTTAGTTAAGTGTGACAAAGTGAGGTTATATTTATGTATCAGTCAGTAACAATATTGCCCTGGAGCGACAGACTGACCTGTAGTTACCTTCCTATCATCCTGGTCAGTCAATTGTGACATTTTCGAAGTTTAAGTTACATTATTTTCACTGTACTGAATCTGGTACAATTTCAAGGGAGGAGCAAGTACATGTTGCAATTGTTGTATGTTTTCAGGAAGGTGATTTTTGACACTTCTTGAAGCGAATGACATTTAAGTTGTACATTATTTTCACTGTACTGAATTGGTACAAGTTTTCAACGGAGGAGCCGGTAAATGTCGCAGGTGTGTTACATTTTCGAGAAGGTGTTTGTCATTTTTGACACTTTTTTAAGCGAATGACATTTTAAGTTTTACATTATTTTCACTGTATTGAATCTACTACACTTCTCACAGGAGATGCTGATGCTGATGCTGTTACATGTTACTGGTACATTTACAAAGAATTATAAAATACTCAAACAATTACCTCGATACTAAGGGGAACATCCAAGGGAGACAATCCTTCTATGCAAAGCACACTGCTGCTGAAACAAAAGAAATCTATGTTTTAGAGTTCATGTGGCAAAAAAGAACGAAATTTGTAACATAATCAATGTATGTGTATTAAACACTGCTGTAAATCTTATACAACTTGTCAAAATGCAATCCAAAAATCAATATAAGTCAATTTAATATAAAACCAATCACAGATATGAGTCAATTTAATACAAAACCTAACACAGATATGAGTCAATTTAATACAAAACCTATCACAGATATGAGCCAATTTAATACAAAACCTAACACAGATATGAGTCAATTTAATACAAAACCTAACACAGATATGAGTCAATTTAATACAAAACCTATCACAGATATGAGCCAATTTAATACAAAACCTAACACAGATATGAGTCAATTTAATACAAAACCTAACACAGATATGAGCCAATTTAATACAAAACCTAACACAGATATGAGTCAATTTGTACAAAACCTAACACAGATATGAGTCAATTAAATACAAAACCTAACACAGATATGAGTCAATTTAATACAAAACCTAACACAGATATGAGTCAATTTGTACAAAATCTAACACAGATATGAGTCAATTTAATACAAAACCTAACACAGATATGAGCCAATTTAATACAAAACCTATCACAGATATGAGTCAATTTAATACAAAACCTATCACAGATATGAGTCAATTTAATACAAAACCTAACACAGATATGAGTCAATTTAATACAAAACCTATCACAGATATGAGTCAATTTAATACAAAACCTAACACAGATATGAGTCAATTTAATACAAAACCTAACACAGATATGAGTCAATTTAATGCAAAACCTATCACAGATATGAGTCAATTTAATACAAAACCTATCACAGATATGACTCAATTTAATACAAAACCTAACACAGATATGAGCCTTTTTGTTATAAAAATTTAACACAGATTTGAGCCTATTTGCTATAAAAACTTAACACAGATTTGAGCAGACATTACCAAACCTGAAACAGATAAGAAACAATGTGTTAACAAAACCTGGCACAGATTTGAGACAGCATGTCACTAACCTATCACAGATACATGACAATATTATGGACTAACAGTCGAACCTCGTTTATTCGACAACCTTTTATCCGAATACTCGGTTTCATCCGAAATAAATATCAGGTCCCGATGTATCTTATGCGCGTCAAACAGAAATGGCCTATTCGAAAGCATGTATTACTCAAAATAAAATTTCGGACCAAATGAATTCGAATGAAAGAGATTCAACTGTATGAACACCCTACAATGAAAGGCCCGTCACCAGAGAGTTATTCAACTATTTGCTATCTAGTTGAGTACTTGACGGTTTTGACAGGTACTCATTTCTCCAAAATCATTTATAATATAAAAGCTTTGCTGCAGAAGACATAAATATCAGTTTATATACAGGCGACATAATTACTGGAAAATTCAAAAAATAAGATATTCTGTCATATCTAGGGCGTCCATTTCATCCCCATCCATCAAGTAATCACATATTAGCCCATCATATATCATAATACGAACATATTTTATTACGGACATAATTTTGGTTATCAGCTCGCATATTTTATTTTTATATCATTTACTCATTATTCCCGAATAAACACCCTTAGGGCGTTACTTTTGAGAATGGGGGCATTTAGTAAAGGTTAAAAAATCGCTAAAAGTCACATATGCATTTATTAGAACAAGTACAGCACCGACTAGCCATTCTCTAACCTCTAATCTATGCAGTGTCGAAAATTATACTTGTAAAGTTGTTGAAGGGAGGTTCCTGCTCAAGAGAGGGCCGTTCTATATAATATGGGAAACAAAAAGTGTACATGTGTAATATTCCAAATCACAACAGTACTACAGAAATGTCACACCTTAAAGAAATCATAATTCTGAAGAAAATTTTGAATTAAGGAATACACATTACCATGCTTCCCAACCATCCCGATTGAATCGGGAGTTTCCCGATTCCAAGTCTAAAACCCGACGGCCCCGATTGAAACCTAATATAACCCGACGAAACGAATTTCGGGTGTTATGTGTAATGAAAATAGCTTCGGGTCATTGTTTACACAGCTGGAGATCTGTGTTTTGATCGGGTTTACCAATGTTTACGAGTCCAGAGATAGAATCGTACAAAGAGATCCGAATAATACCGAATGTTCGCAATGAGCCAATCAAATCGCTCGATTTCAGTCTCGCGTGAACGAGAACGACCTTCACATTGCGCGAAATACAGAATGAAAGGCGTGAAAGTTAATTGCTCGGACAATTATTAAGACAACGAATTATAGACGATAATTGGCGCGGGGGCCATGCAATTACGAACTTTAAAAGGAGAGCAGCAATTAAAACATGCGGTAAGTATTTTTGATGTTTCATTGTTTAAGAACGTCCTTTTAAATCGGCGTTTATGAGCAGGAAAACTGCGATTGCTCAACATACCTTAGTACGAAATCGTGAATCTGAATGAAATGTGTCTCCCCATTTCTTTCGTAGAACTCGTATCAAACATATCAAAAAGAATTAATTGTTTAACGTGCATAATCATGACTAAACGGAAAGCTCAAGGTTCAGACTCTACAACTCCAACTAAGAGAAAAAAGTATGTGTGTAAATTTAACGATGTGTGGACTTTAACCAACAGATGTATTGTCCGGAGTGACAAAGGTGAGCAGTATGCATACTGCAAGTTGTGCCAATCAAATTTTGGAATTTATAATGGTGGGAAGAATGATGTTGAACGTCACATTTTGACTCCAGGGCATGTAGGTAACATGAAGTCGACGAGGTCCACCCCATCGATATCATCTATGTTTACTGCCGTCCAAGATCCACTCACCAAGAAGGTGACATATGCAGAAGTGTTGTTTACAGCATTTGTGGCAGACCATGAACTTCCATTTAACATCGCTGACCACTTCACCAAACTTGTACCTATTATGTTTCCTGATTCTGCCATTGCAAAGAAGTTTGCATGTGGTCGCCAGAAAGCTGTAATTTTTTATCTGTTCTAATTTAACTTTGATATTCTAATAAATATAAAACTGTTATATTTGCTTGTATTTTTTATATAGTGAGGTTAAAATCACCATACATAAGAAAAAACTAACATATTTACAGCGCGCGCCGCTAAAAATTAGGCCGCAAATTTCCTCCCACTTGAAAGTCCAAATCTCCCACTTAGAAATCTGGAAAAACCCTATTGAGGGTCAAAGAAAGTTGGGAAGCATGCATTACTTTCAAGTTTTTCAATATATACAACCATTTCATTCATTCAGAATGCTGTGTTTCTTGCTTACCAACTGGAACTCAAGGAATTTATAGGAATTCCAAGAGAAGATAGGAATTTTATGCCCGTTTATAGGAAAATATTGGACTGATCCTCAAATATTGGAAAAAATAGGAAAATATAAGAAACTTGACGCCGCGATTTATCATTGTTTGCTCTCTCCCAACTGACCTGAAAGAAAATCCTCAACGTCAAAAAAAAATGTATTGACTCAAGTCTTGCAATACTGCTTTTACTTGTAGACATCAAAAAGAAGCATTGTTTTTACAAAATATTTGTCTATCTATCAACCTAACTTCATAAAGTAGGATCTGGAGTTGGAAAACAACAAATGTTTTAAATGTGGACCCCAGGGCTGTAGAGAACTACGAACCCGACGTCCCGGAGAAGTCGCCCGTTGTCCCGGACAAGTCAATTGCCAATTCAGGCTACCAACAGCCGAGTGGGTCTTAATCCAGGAGAAGTCTGTCATGCACGCCTACTGTTAATCTGTACCCTTTTCCATGTCGTACAAGTCGATTTGAACATGTACACTAGTCGGGACAAATGTATTTAAAGAAAATTTCTAGATCCCTGAGTGGCCTAGCTAAAAATCTTAATTATCAATACTCAGATATTTCTTCATTAATTGTTATCAAATACTGTAGACAATATTCCCCCATCTTCACAACAATACAATCAACATTCTTATTAAAATTTTACTCACCAAACGATAGGAAAATTAATTCCAAAAAACGATACAATTCCTAGCTTCTCACATACATAAATGCAGCTTAAAATCCAAAAGAAAATATCTCATACCAGCAAACATCAAGCATTCTGTCATGAATGGTTAATTCATGTCAAAACAGTATTCATCAACTAAAGGATCACAATTTCATACCAATACGACACTGCAGTAATTACTCTCAATAACACTGCTACAACTTTTAAGTTACGCATCAAATGCAGAATCCATAATTCACATTACAAATTTAACTGCAAAACAATATTCTTCGAAATTGCAATCCACGTGGTATAGCATAACTAATTCCAACTGTTGAGTAAACTATGCAAGCATAATACAAAATATACTGATTACCAATTTAAAATAAGTTAAAACATCCTGTCGGGAAAATTCATTACAAAATTCATTACTTCGGATATATTTCCCACACACATAAAGTCAAGCATTTGTTTCAGTAACCCTTAACCTGTTTAAATCTCCACCATTATCCAGCCACTACTAGAAATATTCATTCACATTGATTACTTCCACCCTGTTAAGAAGGTTTCACATAACTGGACACAAACTGACCCAGGTCAATTGCATAACCCGGGGTTCATACGAAGTTCAAAACCACAAAAATCTATACTATACTATTACAGGGGCTGAGTCAGATATTGTTGTCTTAATAAACAGTGTGGGGGTGAATTGAATAGAGTGTGTGAAACAGGGTTTATCAATACTGGTTGAAAGTTATAAACAGTAAAACCTCAATAATAAGACCACCCTTGGGACCCCGAGAAAACTGGTCTTAATATTGAGGTGGTCTTAATATTGAGGTTGAATCAAGAGCAAAACAGTGAAATTGGACTTGAAAATTGTGTTCTTATTTTGAGATGATCTTAATATTGAGGTGGTCTTTAAGTGCAGTTTTACTGTATATGATTGGGAACTTCTACAAAAGAACGCCTAAGCAAATACTGCACCGAAGTCAAACTGACATACTCCTAAACACAAGCAAAAATAAACGGCAATAAATTTGTCCGTAATTAAAAGCCTAGTTACTGTATGTAACGATGTGTAGCACAATGGTAGATATGTATGTCTGCAATCATACCATAATGAATAGAATATGTTAGCTAGCCCATGCCTAAGCCAATCAAACCAAAAGTTATGTTGAAGCAAAATTTTGACAGCCGAACTGTGTTAGTATACTGTACGCTGAATTATTCAAAATCTTCGTGTGATACATTTACTGGACACGGGGAACAAGATTGCAAATGTAACGAACGTGCCGCAAACGCATTTACTGAACAAAGGGCTGTTCCGCCACAAGCATTTGAAACCTCCACACATCTGACAGCTTCCCAACATGAATCAAAATGTTATATTTTAAGTTAAATTGTCATAAAAAATAAATACCTCACACAGGATCCGAACCTACGACCTCCAATCTGGCCGCAAAGTACTCTACCGACTGAGCTAACCAGGCCGATTGTGAAAACCTGCGTTCAGTCAGTTCACAAACTCTCAGCTCCTTTTATTTGCATTAAATTTGTTGTATAAAAAAGCAGTATTGACTGAATGAGAGACTTCAGAGTTATGTTTCTAAGAAAAGTTCTCGTTTTAGTAATTTTGCCAGGTTTTTCCTTAAACTAAAGTACTTAATTGAAAACATTTATACTCATTACTAAGAAAATACTAATTTCATTTCAGGTAACACTTCTGTTGGCATAGCAACCATTCTTTCCACAGCATAAAGCAAACAACAGCAATTGGTAAGGAATTACATAATACAAGGAAATTGTCAATCGTCATGGTTTAAAACTTACAGCAGAGATGCAAGAGAGTTGATCAGCTAAATGGTAGTACAGTAAACCTCATTAATAAGACCACCCTTGGTGCCCTTGAAAACTGGTCTTCTTATTGAGGTGGTCCTAATATTGAGGTTGAATAAAAGAGCAAAATAAAGATAATGGACTTAAAGAATTGTGGTCTCAATTTTGAAGTGGTCCTTTTATTGAGGTGGTCTTTAATTGAGGTTTTACTGTAATTAATATTTGAGTTAAGTTTCATCGAAAACTTACACCAGAGACGCAAAAGAGACAATCGGTTAAATAGAAGTAACTTATTACTAAAATATACACTGACTAAGTAAAGACCGACTTCCTCCCTACTGGGAGGCGGTGTAAATTTGTTTATGCAAAATGCATTCAATGTAGTAACACATTCAGGCAGCCCGATACAGCAACAAAGTAAACACATTATTACTATTACGAACATTTCAGTTGACAAAAATAAATCTAACAAACCCATTAATTAAAGAACTAATTATATACTAATAAGAGAGAGGGAACTATAGTTACCATGACAACAATGATAACCATATGCGACAGTCATTGGTGACACAGATGGTAGAAATATTAACAATTAATGATCTAATTAATGTAATAATGACAATTCTGAATAAAGATCATTTACATACAATTGTGAGTGTAAAATTTCGACATTTAACTTTCTATAAAAAGCCAAGACTTCGAACTTATAACACAGCTTCGACTGAAGAATTTTAGAGGTGTTCTAGTTTTTAATAAGCGATGTATGTTTGAATGGGAAAATAAAAGGCGTACAAAATTAATGGAAAATGTCAATTTGATTTCATTTACCTTTGTTCATTATGGGCAATTAATTGAGCTTCAATTAAAAGAAACTTGTAAGTTGATTAATTTCCTCTAAGTAAAATGAACACATGAAAAAATCACCCATTAACAACCATTTGTATCATATATAATTCATGCAAGTTGTACAACATATTATAAGATAAATGAAGGAAGACAGAAATCAATTTGAATGTGTATTGGTTAAGACACCTGCTTTGGGAGCGGCAGGTCCAAGGTTCGGATCCCGGTAGAAGTCCGTTCCAATATGGCCTGTTGGTGAGCCGCCAGCTAGTTAAATCTTGGTAACTGTGTGCCTACCTTCCTGGTTGGATATAATTGGATAGGAATTGTGAAGTAATTGTGCTCAGAAAGTAGATGTCTCACAAGTCAGAAATGGCTGGCCCTTTAAATAGGGGTGACACTATAATGAATAAACACTCTACTTTTACATACATATATAATCACTTCACAAAGTAGGATCGGGAGGGAGCCATGACTTTTTTTAATGTGCCAAATGTAATTAAAATAACTCATGTTACAAATAAATAAACAAACAGGTCATATCAGAGTCGTTAAAGTTGACAGGGAGAAACAATGATATAATAATAATATATATCTTTAATCAAGTCAATTATTGTCCTGTTTTTGCTTTTAAATGTAAATATCAAAAACTAAATTAACATAGTATTTATAGCTTCAATGTTACAGATCAGCCTTCTAAGTCATTTAAATTTATATTAATTCATACTAATAAAAATCAGTTGCCATGGTTATTTACACTTTAGAGCAAGGGGACAACAATCTGATAGAACTGGAAAGTTATACATATGTGCCCAACATGAATTATATCCAACCATCCTTACAGATGCACATACCAAGTTTGGTTTCAATCAGTCCCATTTAAAGGGAGGTAATCAGTGGCCACCACGTTTCAGAATCGACGGCAAACTTAATGGCCAGTCTTATCCTAAAACGAAATATTGAACACAAACATGTATACTTAACCCAATTGTTTACAGAATCCTCGGAGACTAAGACTATAGTATACAGTATCTGATTAGTTGCTCTCCTCGAGCGTTCACGACAAGTTCGACTAAATAAGGACGGGTCAACACTTTCTACTTACTTACAACTAGGGACGCTAAACTAACAGTTCTCTTAATACCATTACCATATGTTTATGCTTTGCATCTAAGGCAACATTAATAAAATTCTTTGTCAGATGTTTCCTGACCTTATTTTACTTACAATTTTTTTTGGAAATAAAGATTTATTGAAATTATTTTTTTTGGAAATCAAGATTGAAAATAATTATTTCAACTACATTTAATTTTGTCCTGAAAAAGACTAAAGAAGTTTTTTCACCAAGGACCAAATTTCTTTGTCTGAACTGCAGCATATTTGACGGGTAGGTAGCAAAGACAGCAAACAACACACATTTTTAACTTTGGCCTAACTTACCAAAATTTCTATGTGTGTTCTGGTCTAAAAACAAATGTCTGACATTTTGGGCCGTTAAAAAAATTGCAGTCGGTCAGGTTACAGGAAACAGGCATTTTTTTAGGCCTTGTTTATGTCCCTCAGCAGAATCAAGTTATCATCGATTAAAGTTAATTATGGAAAAGTTAATTGAGTGGAATATTTTATGGAAAGAAAGATTGAGATCATATTATCATTCATTGGTTGCTGTTGTTTACGCTGTTGTAGCAATAAACAGAGAATATAATTGAGACAATATGTTGCCATAGCAACCAACATTTTTAATAGACAATAAGCATGAACTACTGCTATATCTATATATCTAATTACTGATATTAATCAATGCATTCGTCTCATAATTTTTCAAAAAAATCCAAATTTAAACTTTGTTTTGGGATCTAATTAACATTACTTAAGGCATCATTAGTTAGATACATTTAATTCACCCACTATGTAAGCTTAATAAGAAGCTCCAAAAGGGGCGTGTGCATGCCTATGACCTATGACCTTGGGAAAACAGACCCTAGTCTTACACGTGACGCACCTAAATGTCATGCGTAACATTTGAGTAAGTTTCGATTAAATCCAAACAATTGTTTATAAGTAACAGTCGATACAAGTAGTGTTTCATACCGACCAGCTGATTGACTATACAACAGACAGGGCAGTGAGAATGCTGTGCATGGTACCTCCATTTTAGGCTGTAAATCTTTATCACATACTGAGACCAAATGTTACACGGCAAAACATGATGAACAAATACATACATCAATGTATGACTGGACCTAAATATGCTTAACTAGATGCGTCCATAGGACATAGATGCCCCCCTATGGCATTTCGGTAGAACACAAATACTTTGTAAAGGCTAAATAATTTTGAAGTAATATCATTTGAATCCATCCATTCTCCAAGAGTTATTCATTGAAAACCAAACAAGGACATAGCTCCTCCATATATTGTAAATTGTAACTGAAATCAAACTTCACCTGCTTATGTGCCCAATATTAATTGAATCCATCCATCCTTTTCAGTTATTAATCGGAAACCCAACATTTTACATGGGATTCATAGCCAACTTCACAATTTGACTGGAGTACTAGTTAGTAACCAAGGAAGCTATCATCGACAGCGATTAGTATAAGTTGTAAGAACTTGCCGACATTTCACAATTGATGTAAAATAATTAAGCTTAAACTCAAACCTATATTCTTTACCTTGGTAGATCAAAAATGTTGAAAAAGACATTTCATAATTCCCGTAATGAGGACAAGAGACTGATGTTTGCTGTAGGATATACAACATATAACAATTTCAATTAAATTTCAATTATCTGTCATACAAACCTACCTAAAGAAATCCCTACAGCAAATCAAAGGACTGATTAAGTACCAAGACAACATGTTTAAATGACAGTGGAAAAGTAATATAACTTTTTAATAGTCGCTAAACATACCATTACTAAATGCCCCCAGACCAAATCATGAACTTGAAATGAACCGTAAAAATTCCGATGTAATTGAGAAATGGGGGCCCTAAAAATCCTTGAATCATCGGATAAATTTACATAAAAAACAGCCCGCAAATTATAGCCTTACAGCTATTGATGAAAAACTTGTGAAATGACCTAGGTCAAAGAGCCACATAAGGTAAAATAGTGATATAGTATCCTCATCGCTATTCACACGTAAATACCCGAGAGGTGTTTTGAATTTCACCATATTTTGACGTTTACTACCTGGGGCGCCTAAATGCAACCATGGATGTGAAAATCAAATGAAAGCGGTCATATTTTACAGTTGCCTAGGATCTACAGTTTTTTTTGCGCAGCCGTACGTACTAACATGACTTTGCTATTTTCATATCAGTGTTGTGTAAACCAATCAAATCTTACGTTAACCACTAAACCAACTTCTCTTCAACCGAACAACGTTTGTTACCTTGACGTGGATTGGTTAACCTTTCGATAAAGGGTACGTTACCAAACCGAAATCCACTGATTTTCGGTGAATTTACTGATATCCATTTAGGATGTGGAGTGGCCAGCTGTTTTGTATGTTGCACAACGAAAAAAATCTTAACCTTCAAATTGCGCCGACCATCTTTTTTCAAGATATTTCTTGTTTTCAATATTTTAGTAAGTATATACAGCAGTTAGGTGATAAAAACCAATTTTCCGATAAACTTTGATACCCCCCCCCCCCCCATCAGTTCCAAAGAAAGTCAGTCTTAGTTGGTAATATTTTTAATGTGGTTACTAACATTTAAGGGAGTTCTTGAGTTATTGATCAGAAACGAAAGGTTACGGACCGACATGTGCAAACCAATATGCACTCTCTTCTTCGAAGGGGGGCATAAAAATATGCTTTCAAGTAACAAGTCAATTGGTAACGACTGCGATAAATAACCTCAAGGCGATAACAAAAATGCACCTAGTGCATAACCTTGTTAAATTTGACCAACTGATGGACAAGTATCTGTGAATATGAATGTATAATGCATGTGGGCATTTGATAACAGTAATGACCACATGGGTTGATTCACAGATCGTTGGTGCGGTAAAGAAATTATTATGGTGACAGAGTTCAAGCATGTAGAAGTGCTCACAAACTTAATGAAGAACAAAGAGCAATAATCTCTGTGTCAGTTTTATAGAACCGAGCCAGTAAATATACATCGGTGAATTTACCGAAATCCATTTTGGATCTTGAGTGACCAGCAATCATAAGATCTCGGCATTTTTTATGTTGCACAACAAATCTTTACCTTCAAATGCGCCGACAATCTTTTTTCAAGATATTGCTTGTTTTCTTATACATCAAAAGGAAGATAAGAAGACCATGATGGCCCTACACCGCTCACCTGAGCGCATGAACTGTTTGGTACTATGGTACTGTGTCAACCATAATAGATATATGAAATGACAGACGTACGAACGGACAGACAAGACCGATCAGAAAAGAGTAGCCTTACAGGTAGTCAAACATCAATGTATGCAAGCTAAAAAGTCAGCAGGAGATTTCCTCTGACAAGGTACATATTTCAGAGTAAATCTTCTACCTCATAAGTCAATATCTCTGCTCTGAACATTTTCTTGGAGATTCTTTCCGGAATGGTTTTCCAAGAAAATTAAATATGAATGATCAAGCGAAATAAATGATTAATCAAATCAGAGCTCTCCAGCAGTGAAAATAGAAACAGATTAATCAACAATTATATTTCCTTGTCCTGCGTAAATGTGACAAATTCTCTTAATTCCTATTTACACATTCAATACAAGCCAAGATGAGTAAATAACAGATGATTTCAATAACTGACCACACAGCAAGCGTGCTCTCTCGTACATTTCAATCCGCGGTGATTTTTCCGAGAAGATCGTTCTTACGATTGGTCAGACCATCGTTACAATGTAAATTAATTGCTACATGAAAATCTGTTGTTTTTTCTTAACAAAGGGGAAAGAGGTGGAGTGGAGAAATTATTCAAAATCGATCAAATTATTGCAATTTAAGCAATAAGTACAGTAATTAATGTAAAGAATTTGATTAACATAAATAATAAGGAATGACATTTTTTCTAATTAAAAAATTCAATATTGATATTTTTTTCTGCCGATTTTGACACAATTTGCAAAGAAACAGAACAATTTACTCCTAACTTCCCCGCCACTGAATAACTCAAGGCATATTCTGTAGAATGTGATGATTTCTGACCTGACTAACACGTTTGAAATAAATATAATTCATAAGAAACATCCAGTATGGTTTGTCAAAAACCATTGTTTTGTTTTGACATCTAAAATAGGCTACTTTATTTCACTTCAGAAACTTGTCAATATTGAACTAACCGAATATATGTTAACAAAATGAAATGCTATTTGGGTGAATGGACACGGCTTTCAAAGTAATTCAAAAAGAAGTTTGAGAAAAAAAACTTTCAAACTTTCGCTTGTATTACAACTTTCGCTTGTATTACAACTTTCTCTCGTATTACCACTTTCGCTCGTATTACCACTTTCGCTCGTATTACAACTTTCGCTCGTATTACAACTTTCGCTCGTATTACAACTTTCGCTCTTATTACAACTTTCGCTTGTATTACAACTTTCGCTCGTATTACAACTTTCTCTTGTATTACCACTATTAAGAGTCAGTGTAACACTTAACTTTATAGGATATTTTTCCATGCTTACAAGATTTCTATTATTTAATATTATCATTTTTATTACTAAATAAACACATAAAGTAATGCATACAAATTCCTAGCAGACAATGAAGTCAAGCTTCTTCACTGTATCATTTTCTTAGAAACATAATAAGAAACCATTTTTTAATTTAAAGAGTGTTAAAAAGTTTGAATTTTAGCATTTTTTTAATTGCTCATTCCATCTATGTCGCTATATACCAAAAGTTTACCACTGTGTGAGAGTTCAATATAAAACAGATATTCATTAAAAAAGCAACAGTTTTCATTAAGCGAAATAAAGCCGGTGTACACAGCATTATTTTCATTTTATAGAAATTCAAACTTTGCAAACAAACTTTTTTAACACCCTGTAAATCGAAGGATAAACATTAAACTACTGGTAACCTATCTGCATACAAATAAAGAAGGGGACACAATTGTTTTTCCTTTCTACCATCAAAACAAATTCCTGATAGATGAACAATCACTACAGAGATTCCATACTCATTTGCCTTATCGTGATGGCTTTTTTTATTATCTGATAATATATAATTGACATTGTCAGAGTATATTTGTACTATAACAGTTTGAGTTTCATATTCCAGTACAATCCACATATCATTTACAGACGAAGTTAAATACGAAAGTTACTAGGGAAAAAAACAATCACTGTTTAATGTAACAAGATAATCATTTTATTAACTGGTTAATTAAGATCTGATTACAATGCACCATTACTGCAAACAAAACACAATCAAATAAAGCACTAACCTGTATTGAAGTTATACAATCCGTCGAACACAATACCCGAAGTAAAATCCACACAGTATTATTAATTTGACTATAAGCTGGTATCAACAAACAGATTGAACGTACATGTAGTTTATTCTATCCAATATCAGTTAGATATAAATCCAATCAAGTCTTCCCGAAGTTGCAAGTTTTCAATTAACAATATAAAGTACCAACCAGCATCAAGTACTGTCAAAATAAATTCACTTTTAACAGCCAAATATTTCAGACCAACCGATTATATTCATGAGCTAATATCTGACCAATACACACACATACCGACTTCACAGACTGACCATACACAATTAACGCAGTGTTAAGGTAGAGAAATATTTTGTAATACAGCAGTCAGTACTACTACCATGTTCCAAGTTGATCTAACTATTCACTCAGTACACAACAAATGTAATACAGTGAGGTCCAGTATGGGTTAAGTACTCCAATGTATTGATACAACTGTAATATGCTTAAACCATATAAATATTAACTGGATGGCAAATGTTTGCCATACGTTTGAGCCCGTATAAATATTATTGCATGGTAAATTTCAGCCATATATTTATGTCGCATATTAATTTCATACTCTTATCAAGTTATTTTATGGTTTGGAATTTTGAAGAAAATGAAGTTGCAGATCAGACAAGAAGTTTCAAACACCTGTTTTTTTATTGAAATATAAACGTTACCACATTTCTAAATAATAGTGGACATCTAAAGCACAGACTTTTTTGTTGTTGAGAAAAGTGAAAATTACAGTCCACATTTAAATCTTTTATATTATCAATATAGTCAATTAAAGCACTTTTCTAAGGTTGATAATATCCCATATCATCCTCACAAGCATGGGTTATATTGGTGTAACATCCAAACCCACAGTGCTCCATATTCTGAACTAATTTCCCTAGTTTTTCGATCATTTAATGAATAATCATCGCTCAGCCTGATCTACACCAGTCAATTGTTCAGTGATAAATTGATGAAAATTCACACATATTGAACTCAAAATGATTTATAGCATTAACAGATGAAAAATGTTGGCATGGCAACAGCAAAAACTGTCCAAACATGGCATGTATCCCTAGAACACTGGCGTATTCTATGCATATATTGCGGCTTTACGAAACATTAACTGCCAGAGTCATGTGACTTTTCTTGCATACCAGACCGGGCTTTCCTGCGTTAACACCGGCCCTGGAAAAATCGTACAGCCCCCCTCCCCTCAATGCATAACATCGAATATAACTTGAATTAATTTGTCAATTCATGTTTCTATATCAAACAAGCCCTGAAACGATAGTCCTGTTATTTTAATCTTGTCCTGTATTTGCTGAAAAATGTGCGCAAGAAAAGAATCAACCACCAGCTTTGAGTGTGGACGGATATCCAGCTTTCCGGTAACATTTAGCCAGGAACGAAGCCGAAAAGCAGTACACAGGCACGAGAATGCAAACTTTCAAATTCAGCTGAAAAATCGGCAAGGGGGGGGCCATTGAATCTGGTTTTTAAGCATCTAAGATGGCTTAAATTGTCTAAAAGAACGACCCTAGCGAGCATCAAATCTGTGGATTTCTGTGAATTCGCAAAAATTCTCCAGCCCGAGTACAGAACACCGACCCTCGAGCCGAACATTTCTATCTGTACCGATAGCCAGTGAATGCTTCTTATATTCCAGCTATTAGTGCCGAGGAAGACCCCAGATAGGCACCTGTGTAGATCCACACCGACCTTCTGTAAGCAAGCTGGATAGCTTTCTCTTATTTCTAGGGGCAGGTAATTGAAGGTCAGCAACCAGAACCACTTGACCACACAGGCCCATCCAACTTCACTATCATAGCCTGTTGGGCTAGGAAACAGTAATAACGACTTTATTTAAACAGTACAAGGAGATGTAATATAATTACTCCTTACTTCATGATTTCTGGTAGTTTACCGTGGAATAAAGGTGAATTATAATCCGATTGTTCACAGTGAAATTGTCAAAACGATAATGACTTCACTTGCGACTACACCACTCATGAAAATATTCCGTCTGCTGCTCTCTCAGTAAAATAACTTTCAATCTTTCAGCTAAACACTCAAATATCGTTTACTAAACTCACAGCTTTTTTTCTTGCAGTCTCACAGGGCCATAGTTCGGCCCCATTCCCAGTGCCACTTAATGTCCAAGTTTCTCAATTGCAAGAAAAATTGCCCAAATGTGATCGGATCAATTTTTTAGGGGAAACTAAAAGGGAAGAACCTAACAAGGGAACATCATTGTTTATAATTAACTCGTGATATAAGTGTGAAATTTACCATTTCCTGAATCTTAAGTGACAGGTTTGTTTGTTTCATCGGGTTTAACACCGTTTCTCAACGATATTTCAGTTATATACGGCTGCCGATTCACCTAACCAGTTTTTCCTGGACTGAAATCTAACCAGTACTAACTTACCCTTCCACAAGGAGCCGGCAACTTCTCCACATGAGGAGAAAAATCAACTTTTTGTCAAATTTTCAAGGAAGGGTATGACCTGCCGCGACCGGGAACCTAACCCGGAGTGACAGAAGACTCTATACTCTCATAAACATAAATTACCATTTTTTGCACATATCTGAACATATTTCAACCAGGGATTTCCCCGACGCAGAAATCTTGAGTCCCTGACTCCCTTTTCTTTCTAGGAACTCCCATTTTACACTTACTATGCATCCCTGGGACCCCTAAAATAAACTTTTGTCAAGTATAAACTGCATATCTGGGACCCTACAAATTTACTATGGACCCCTAATTTATCGAACACAAGGACCCCAAACTGAAAATCCTTGGAAAAACCCAGCTCAACAAATGCTTTTTCAATTTCTCGGTACATCCGTACTAACATGGCTTTGCTATTTGCATATCAGTGTTGTGTAAACCAATCAAATCTTATGTTAACCGCCGTTAACCACCAAGGCAATTTCTCTTTAACCGAACAACGTTTGTAACCTTGACATGGATTGGTTAATCTTTCGATAAAGGGTATGTTACCTTACTTAACTCCACTAAATTACGCTGAACTTACCGAAATTCATTTTAGATCTGGAGTGACCAACAATCGTAACATCTTGGCAATTTTTTATGTTGCGCAATAAATCTTAACCTTCAAATTGCGCCAACCATCTTTTCTCAAGATATTTCTTGTTTAATATTAACTTGTGAATGTTTGAAATCTACCATTTCATGACTTTTAAGTAACATGATACCTTGTACATACTCATAAACATAAATTACCATTTTTTGCAATATCTGACCAAGGAAAGAGGAAAGAGGAAGATTCACACCCCTACTTTAATTTCTACATTTTTGTACGAAACTATTCCCTAAATCAACAAAATCTGTTTAACAAATAGAATGGAATCTAGCAACTAATAAATATTCAATATTTATTTACGATGCAAACTAATAAATTAACACTTTAGTCAATAAATTTACACATAGACATAACCTAAAGCAAAAGTCAACAATTCAAGCATAGCATAGCAAGCAAAACTAGTCAGCATATAAATTACGAGGCTGATGGGACTTTTATTCGCTTTTGCCCCGCCAGTTTATAGCTTGAAGTAACATTATACTTCTTCCTGCGTAACTTTGAATAATTTTAACATCACAAAACAGTTTTCACTCCAAATCAGAAACTCTAGAATGCAGTGAAGGCCATAACTATCATTTTTGTATCATTAATGCAGTTCGAAATGCCATATCACAAAAACGGCACAACCAATAAAATCTAAATTTTATTCAGACTTATGCCTGATGCAGAAAATTTAAAAAAACGAGGAACATAGTACGGCTGCGTCAACGCTTAACCGAAGTTCGAGTTTTTTTAGTTTGTTTGGCCTGCTGCTTTAGCCCAAGGCCTTAGTATCTATGCTACATTTCAGATGCGATGCATTTAACCCAACTGCCCTAAAGTGTAATTTACTATGCGGAAAGTAGTTCAGCATAGGCCACTTCAACTGCATCTAACAAAAGCTGAACGATTTATAAGAAAAACCTTCAATAAATTAATTCAGTCAGTGTTTCAAAAAATGTGTTTAGTCTTTATAGCTTAATGTAAAATAACATTAATAAAATTAATGCGCCGATGGAATTTCATTCATAAAAATAGCCGCTCACATGCAAGATATTTTTTCTTGTTGGTTCAGTATGTCAGATGATATTTTTATTCCTGAAACAATATTCTAGTCACAGAACACATTAGTTAATACTCATTATCTTTTAGTTACACAGCTGTTGGAACTGTTTACTTCTATTACAGGACACAAAGTTCTATTTCTAGTCATAGCAACCTGCAATGTTACAAGCGTTGAATAGTATTTATGTTACAAGACCTCACCCATATTATCACCTATCACAATTTTATTCTTCGTCTCAATATGTTCCCTAGAAATTGCATTCGAACCCAAATACACAAATATTAACCCCAATTTCTTTTAACTGCACCTAAATAATGTTATAATTCAAACTTTGCAGTCATTTTTTATCTATTTTAGTTTAGTGTGTGCGTTTTCAACAACAAACGGTTGTATAATTCCACAGAATAATTATTGACATGTGACCAACTTGAAATGTACAAAATATTCAAGAAGAAAATGGGAATGAAATTATATAAAATAAAAATATACTAAACATTTTAATTCAATTTAATATGATTTTGAATAACGTAAAAAAAAACATGCGTAATAACCATAACTACAGATCCTCAGACAGCATGAAAGCCAAAGATTGCGCAATGACAATATCTCATGGTAAACTACCGGTATATAAAACAAATACATGTATTACAGCCTCTTACCTCAGGTCATCTATTTCTGTCAAATCTTCACCCAGCCGTTAATAAACCTTTCACAACTTTCGATGATTTCACTAAAAATAAGCCCTGAAGTCAGCGTAATTATTCATATGTATAAATATCAGTACAACTGTAATATAAAGGCAAATCAGTCAAACATTATTTGCAAATATTTACCAATTCCCCCTAGGGAACCTCACACATTAGTGTAATGGTCAATCTGTTATACATGTGGGTCAAATGGCCTGGACTGACCATTATCTGACCTCTAGCTTACATAATGGTTTGGCTAAAGGCAATGTCCTACAAGTACAACAGATAAAACTTTAAGTATAAGGTTTTATTTTCTCATTCAAAATATGCATTCAACCTGGTTTTCATCAAGCAATGCATAAAAATGAGTGGGTACAAAAAACAATGTATATTAACCCAAAAGCGAGGTATATTTTAATACCAGTATGCATTGGTCAAGTTGTGATAATTGCTCTGGACAATGACCAGTCTACCTATACATGCTATGTATATCATGCACATAAAATATACCATTAATATAGAGTTAGGGCAGATAATGTAACAATATATATAGTTACATAGTTATGTAACACAAGTCGCCAGTCAGATAATTGATTAAGTCATAAAAACAACTACGTTGCCAGTCAGATAATTGATTAACTCATAAAAACAACCAAGTTAACTTCATTAACTAGAATTCATATTTTTACATGTAAGTAAAGTCCAGTATATCGAGACAATAAGTGTGGGGTTTTCCTTTGCATTTTGCAAATAGTGGTCCTGGGACTCCCATCGGGTATTTAGCTGTTTTTATAGCTGTTATTCGGCTATAAATTGTTAAAGTTACAGGCTTTTCTCTCCCAGGCAGTTTATATAAATAGCAATTGTTGATTAATTAGTCACTACATCCGTTACTTTTATTCCTAAAATTTGCTGAAAATTTCTAGACTTTTTCCCAATTTCCAAGTTTAACGTGCAATAAATTCCCTATTTGAAGGGTGTGGGTAATCTTCCCAAAATAGCCAAAATAAACCCTGTCTATATTTAACTGTTTTGTATCTGTTTAAGACCAATTTCACCATAAGAAAGACAGAGGTCATAAACAAACACAAGTAACTGAAACCTTATGAATTTTCTGTGATTAAAACATCAGGGATTTACAAGGTGCTTACTACTGACCATGTGACACAGAAATCTGGTGATGTTGTACAGTCTCCGGTCTTCGAGTACGTTATATTGCAGTCATACTCTCGATTCCTCTTAAAATGTCATTATCCCGAGCCATTCTTCACCAGGGCTTCATCTGAAACACAAATCAGAATACTACCAAATTATCAAGACGAGGTTACACAACATATACAGTTAAACCTCACTTGAAGACCACCTCAATATTAAGACCTCTTAAAAATTATGAACACAATTTTCAAGTCCATTTTCATCATTTCGCTCTTTATTCAACCTCAACATTAAGACCACCATAATATTACGACCAGTTTCCATGGGTCCCATGGGTGGGCTTATTATTGAGGTTTAACTGTAAATTAAAAAATTCACAACTTATTTTAGCAGCTTTTAGGGAGGAAATGAAAGTGGATATGAAATGTATAAGATTACCACAACAGATTTTGAACATTGAATATTCCCACACTTAATATGTAAGGAATATATATGTATACTTATGATATGATGAAAGTTACATGCTTATTAACATCAAAAGTTCTCTTCCTGCAGAGACAAATACAGTTTAACATGCTGTAGAAGTCACCTGTATATAATGTGACCGTATCTGTAATGGAGAGTCGAAGGTACAACCTGGTTTTACGCAGGCAGCTGCCACATATTTATGGACCATAATGCACTATATATATATTGAGCAGCGCCAGTTAATAGAAAGCAACTTTCATTCTATATTAATTTGTGATATAATTGGTGAAAATAACAACATGACAAATGCTCGAAAAGGACAGACAGACGCACAGACAGACCAATTGACAGCTATACGCTCCTCTTTCAGAGAGAGTATAAATATATCAATCATATCGAGGATTTGGCACAAAACAATTGTAAATACTCTTTCCCAAACAATGATTTAAGTGTTGCATGAGCCCTCTCTATATTGGAAAATGCATCAATTCTGAAATAAAGCATTTGCAGCTTTTTTCGTAGATTTGGCAATTCTTTCAAGGACAAAAGGCTTTTTTTGCTCATACTGTGCGGGCATATGTTTACACAAAAGTAACAGCCAAGTAAAATTCTGGAATTATACAGATAAGTACTGACCACTCCAAGAGAAGGCTTATCTTGGCAGGGTGTCTAACGTCAGTACACCTGCTATTTTTCCTTCCCATTCACTTAATTAAGCTGTTAGCAGAAAAACATGATGCCTCCAGCTTCCAGTTTTCTTTGTATCAAATGAATAAGTTTTTATCTGCATTTAGGCCAAAAAAATTATGTAGTTCAGGAATCATATCCAAAAATACTGGTACGCATAAATTTTCAGGGCTCCAGATTTTTTTTCAGACACTTGTCCCAGACTAATGGAAATGTAAAATTTGAATTGTCAATTTAATAACAAATAAATATACACAATGATAGCTCCACAATCTAAAACTAATAATCATTTCGTATGTGTTTGTGGGATTCTTAGGTGTTACATGTACTTACAACTGAACAATTGCTGATGTTGGTTAGCTTTAAAAACAGACTTGTCTGGGACTAACTTCAACTCAACTGTTGGTAGCATTAGACTAGTCCAGGATGTCGGGCTAGTGGATTTCTTACTTTCATTTTTTATTTAGAATAGTAGATGATGAGAGTTGTAAGCATTGGTGAAATTACTCGGACATCATGTTCGCTATGAACAGAAAATGATTTTTACTTCCTTAGAACAAGCGAGAATCTAAAATCACTCTAAGAACTATCAGACACAACATAACTTTTGCACTTTAGAATTCACACACACATTTAACAAGAAATGTTTCCACAGTTCATACTAGGTGCTCCAATTTTACTGAATCAAAGGCCCACAACTCTAGTTTCCCTTGGCAGAGAGGGACGAAATAACTTCACAAGCTAATATACATTCTAACACACATTTTGTGGGACGGAACAGATGGACAGACAGACAAATAGACTGACAATGGTAAATCTAAGTGCCCCACACGCACAGTTGTTAGGACAAAAATCTACAGTCAGCATAGAATAAGTCGGGTAGGCAGGAATACCTGAACTACACATTTTTTTTATTTGGCCTCAGTTTTGGTATTCTCTGCCTTCTCGTCAGATTCTTTTTCTCCCCCACAGCTACAATGAGATACTTGTAGACAACTGTTATCCTTACTTCTCCCATTGCTGGTCACATCAATTGCCACACATATCCATGGCCACACTCATCTATTGCCACACTCATCCATGGCCACACTCATCTATTGCCACACTCATCCATGGCCACACTAATCTATGGCCACACTCGTCCATGACCACACTTATCCATGGCTACACACATCCATGACCACACTCATCCATGGCCACACACATCCATGACCACACTCATCCATGGCCACACACATCCATGACCACACTCATCCATGGCCACACACATCCATGACTTCGTACATACATGGCCACACTCATCCAAGGTCGAAAGTTGACAGCTGACTCCTGACAACGGAAATCTGACATCCAACAAATTGTAAAAGCTTAGCATGAGCACTTGGTGCTTAGATGAACTAGCAACATCTAGACAAAAGTAAGGTAATACTTAGTAATAGCGCATGATTTCTTCAATTGTTGAGGTAAAAAACAACATGAACATGATAAAGATTGAACTCATGACAATCATTGAGATTCATAGCTCTCACCTACAGTGCTTTTCACAAGGCTGTATTTTCCTAACTAGAAATAAACACTTGAAATCAGAAACTCGATTCCTTTTTTCTCACTTTAGATTACAACAACACTCCAGGGTAATACCAAAACAAATATATTATATTTCATAGACTGATGTCGCTACCCTTTACAGAAAGGATTGGCCAAGATTCATATAATGATGGCTCCACGCAAAACCATAGTAACCAAACCTGTATGATGACTGACTTACAACAGTTTTGTACCAAACCATGTACTTCAGAGCACATATTTCAGAGGGGGAATTATGTTGCAGTTTTACTACCACAAGCACCAGACCACCAGACAACAGGGACGCAATGCTATATGATACCTATCACAATATGTCTCTCAGGATGCAATATGTATCAAGGTTGTATTAAGGTCGTGTTAGGTTCTTGAGTCACCGTAATGCATAAGCCAATCAATCTAAAGTTAAATGTCGAAGCAAATTTTGGACAGTCGAGCTTTGTTTGTAAACTGTACACCGATTCGTTCAAATCTGCACATTGTAAACACTGGATTGGAATAAATAAATTTGGCTTTTCTAAATTATGGTTTGAATGTAGACTTCGCAAATCAACAGGGACAGTAACAAGATTTAATTACCGACAAATTCTTGTTGCAGTTTTATGCACTTTATACATCAAAAGAAAACAATGTTATGTTAGTCAGACATATCAAACTGTAATTAGTACGTTTTCTATAATTGCGACAGTCAAACAAAATCAACACATAGGATGAATGTTTGAAGAAATTACGTTTGCTTTAAAATATATTACAACACCAAAATCAGGACTACAGGATAAATATAGTCTAAGCTTTTCAAGCCTTCAATTTGGAAGTGTTAATATCTTTGATTTGATTGGCAGAATGGGAGATTCTTTCATTTCAAATTCATTTGAAGAATAGAATCAGTACTATAGTCCATAGATTTACGAGTATGTACAGGTTCATTGGTTAAGAAATGGCAAATAAGTATACTTGACGCCATTAAAAATGCACCTACTTCACGTAGCCTTCATTTTGTGTTAAAAACATTTTATTGTTACAAATGAGTGAATAATTCTTCCGAAAGAAATTAAACTATAGCCCTAGTATTCATATTTTATATTCAATTAAGTTTAGGAAAAAACATTTGAAATTAAAAATATATTTATTTCTTTATAATGTCACCTTGTAGACGCCCACGATTTTAGTCGCGTTTTTAATGGCGTGGAGTATATTATGTTCTCGTGATGCGTTTAATTCAGATCTATCAAATTTTCGGACACTTTTGACATTTAAAACATGTTTATTTCATGTTACTATGGAAATGAATACATAGTTTTACGCAAGATTTTCAGAATTCCAGGAAATTAAACATGGAAATTGCCTAGAAATGGAAAAGCAGTCATTATCTCAAAAATCTAGATTGCTACATCAGCACATTGAACTACCAGACATTTCTACAGTATTGCGAGGGAATTTATATGATTACAAGGAACAGGTTAAACAAAAGTACGACATATAGAACTTCATAACGGGGAACATAAAGATGACAGCGTAATCAACATGACAATGTATACTGGCATTCATATGAGTAATTCAACCGAATGACCAAATAAGGAAGAGATTTTCACTAATGCCGCCATTTAAACAGAGAAATATTTAAGGCTTGAGCGATTTTAGACCTAACACAATGTATTATTGTCCACTAGAAGTTTCCTTTACCAATAGAATTCAATTCAATGATAGTTTCGACCTCTCGTGACTATAGGAGAGAGTTTGTACCATTCACCGTATGAAATTGAACACTTTTTAACTGAATGTTTCCGCATTAGTGACTTCTTAAGGCCGAAAAAAACTACATGTCCATTTTCCGTCACATGCTGAGAACAGTTGGGTCAGTATAATTATGGGGTTTTAATTTTTTTAATTTTTTTTATAAATTTGTTTAGCCCTACAGGCTAGCTCAGTTGGTAGTGCACTAGACTGTCACCCGGCCGATTCGGGTTTGATTCCGAGTTGGGCAGATTATGTTCTTCCGCGACATTGGCTACGGTCATGTCCTACACATGTATAGAAGTTGTCACTTGCTTGCAGAACAACAAGTTAGTACCGCTTGATAATTAATTCCAAATAATTCCAGGAAAACTAGTTAAGTCAACTGGCTGCCATAACTATATGACTGAAAAATTGTAGAAAAACTGCATAAAACCTGATGAAAACAAAACAGCATTTGTACAGGCATACAGGATTTTCAGCAATAAAAAATTGAGTCACTCAGGGAAAAATATTAAGACTCGGTCAAGTAACAGAAAACACACATATTTTTTTAAGGCCTAAAACGGAAAAAAACACCCGGTAATTGAGTTTCACTTGAATCCAGTCCAGTAAATGGTTGATCAAAGGTGTGATATTGTTAAGAGTGTGTAAATATATATTATTCTGTCAATTAAGTACAATGGTCAACGGTCAGTAACCATTAGTCACTAACAAGAGCAGACAAGCTTCTCTATTCATAGAAAGGCATTGAACCTGTGTATAAAATTACATCAACAGTTCTTTCCAAATGATCTGTGACTTATCTGTCATTGAATTAGAACAAGGTGGAATTACTAATACAGTAAAACCTCAACTGAAGACCACCTCAATAATAAGACCACCTCAAAATTAAGAACAAAATTTTCAAGTCCATTTTCACTGTTTTGCTCAATATTAAGACCATCTCAATAAGAAGACCAGTTTTCAAAGGACCAAGGGTGGTCTTATTACCGAGGGTTTACTGTAGTTAGAAAAAATGGTATTTCTGCTAATAATGCACTTTTCAAAAAATTAACGAAACAATAAGTAATTAGCGATTTCTCGCACAAAATTCATCTGAATCTCATTTAAAATACATAAATGCGAGAGAATATCACGCTGGCTCGCAGTTTGCATATTTTGTGCCTTTTCGCTAACTTAATGTCTTTTCGCTGAATTGTTTACAAGCATTTGTGCATCCTGGAAGAGTCTTAATTTACAAGCGTTTTACACACTGTATTTAATAAGCATCTATACTATCTTTAGATGGGAAGACATCGTCTGCCATATGCATCGTAACATAATAAGTTTAATAATGTAGCATCAGTTTCTAGTCAATATGAATAAAATTACTATTCAGCATTGTTTTACTGCGTTATCCATTTCTCATTAAAAATCTCACTGAAATTGAAATTATCTCACCAATTTTGGACAAATGGGAGCTATTCTCTCATTGAAAATCTGACATAGAATTTGCCCCGATAACCTTTTCATCGTAAATAGCAGCTGTCATCACTGTCAGGCTCGGAGTGGGTGTAATTACTTGTCTGTGACATCATTTTACAATATAATATTCATGTTGTTGCCATGGTAATTCCATAAGTACTAGATATTTTCGGATATATTTGTTTTTGTATCCATTCTAACAGTTAACCTATAAAGTTTCATTTCTTAGTGTTCTTCACAGATACACCCAGAAAACTACAAATCAAATAATTACCATTTAATTTAATATAATATCAGTTTATCTGAAGATGGACACTTTTAGTAGGCAATTAACTCGCTATCCTGGCAATCCCTGGTCAAATTTACCTGGTCTATAATTGCAACCTTATCAGAAGCCGGGCACCAATTCTCTTCAATAATTGCAACTTCATCAAAGGCTGGGTACCAACAATCTGTAAATATACAATTATTGTTAATATTCCATGATACAAAAACATCAAAGAAAGTATGAATTATCATTATCTGAGATAAGACGTTCCCATTATGATTGTACTTAATTAGCACACTGTATTAATACGTTTTCACATTATATGAAAATATTTCTGCATCTTCAAAGGCAACAATACGAGAGATTGGCAGAAAACTATCATAGATCACTTCTAAGAACCAGTTACAATACATTTGCACCAAATGCTCAAACATTACCACAAAAATAATTTCATTATTGCCAATTTGTTTAATCAGCACCTGGCATTTAGAATAACAGATGAAACTGTCAGTAAGGATGTGGAGTACAATCTCTAGATTCAAACCATAATTCCGGACATACAAATTTATTCCAGCCCAGGGTACATGTATACAACATGCAGAGTTAAACAACTCAGCATCCAGTTTACATACATAGTTCGGCTGTTCAATATTTGCTACGACATTTAACTTTAGATTTGATTGGCTTACCCACAGCTGTGTCTCGTGTAGCAAAAGCTAGCACAATACAGCTGTGTCTCGTGTAGCAAAAGCTAGCACAATACAGCTGTGTCTCGTGTAGCAAAAGCTAGCACAATACAGCTGTGTCTCGTGTAGCAAAAGCTAGCACAATACAGCTGTGTCTCGTGTAGCAAAAGCTAGCACAATACAGCTGTGTCTCGTGTAGCAAAAGCTAGCACAATACAGCTGTGTCTCGTGTAGCAAAAGCTAGCACAATACAGCTGTGTCTCGTGTAGCAAAAGCTAGCACAATACAGCTGTGTCTCGTGTAGCAAAAGCTAGCACAATACAGCTGTGTCTCGTGTAGCAAAAGCTAGCACAATACAGCTGTGTCTCGTGTAGCAAAAGCTAGCACAATACAGCTGTGTCTCGTGTAGCAAAAGCTAGCACAATACAGCTGTGTCTCGTGTAGCAAAAGCTAGCACAATACAGCTGTGTCTCGTGTAGCAAAAGCTAGCACAATACAGCTGTGTCTCGTGTAGCAAAAGCTAGCACAATACAGCTGTGTCTCGTGTAGCAAAAGCTAGCACAATACAGCTGTGTCTCGTGTAGCAAAAGCTAGCACAATTCAGCTGCGCCGAATAAAAGAACAACATCACCAACATGCACTTCCTAGTATAACAATTATTATAATTAAACTGACAGCAAGAAACACTGCCTACGCAGACTACATTTACCACTTATTTATTTTTTATTTCCAAGAAATGGCCATCTTTTATTCTCAGATATATATAAATCATACACAATCATTCTAAATAAATTGCTAAATTATCTTTCATCTGTTTTCAAAAGCCATTTTTATTTTCCAAAAAACGATGTGTTGAAACATGGCACTCTAGCCCCTCTTTCTGATGTCAGGCTTGCTTAAACACTTTCTGATGCATAGCTCACCAGGCCCTTTTCTAACGAATAAATCACCAAACACTTCTGCTGATGCTTAGCTCACCATACCCTTTTCTGACGAATGAATCACCTAAGACACCTTTTGTGATGCATAGCTCAGACCCTTTTCTGAGGAATAAATCACCAGACCCTTTTCTGACGAATCAACCACCAAACACCTTTTGTGATGCACAGCTCACTAGACCCTTTTTCTGATGCATAGCTCACTAGACCCTTTTCTGAGGAATAAATCACTAAACACCTTTTCTGATGCATAGCTCACTAGACCTTTCTGACATGACTCTGCAGACCCTTTTTCTGACACCTGGCACTCATTGGTACCTTTTTTTACACATTATTCACAAGAGTTTCAAGACCCCTTTTCTGATGCACGGCTCACAAGACCTGACACATGGCTTGCATGACCCTTTCCCCCCCCCCACCGACAGTTTGCCAGACCGGTATTGACACATGTCGTACCCTTTTTCTTGTAAAAAGAAAATAAAGTCCAGTAGCGTTGATAGTCACGTTTAGTGGGGAAGATACCTAAATGAATGGAAATGTTGGGGAAAAATCCTCAAAAATTAATAATTCTTGCCAATATTACACCTTTTATATTAATATTGGCATCGTGCCAAAGAAAACATTTTTTGTCCTCCAACATAAAAGAGTATAGTAAGTTTGATTTTCAATCAACAATAACATTACTACGGATATAAAAAGAACATTCATACATGATTTATCGCTATGGAGATATTGGGACTGATTTAATAGTACTTGTTTTGCTGGCTATTAAGTCCAGAAGGACTAATCCAGATAATTGAATGTCCATAACAGACCACAGTGGTCAATAATTATTAGAGAGATAACAAGCCATATTAAGTAGTGTCATTTGTTCTCTGTTTATGATCAATCTCTAGACACAATTTTCTGGCTAATTTACCCAATGAATATAATCAAGAATATCTATAATTGGCCCCTAAATACACAAAACAAGAAAATTCCATGTATTAATGGTCATTATGGTCAAGAGTACAACTTAAAATATAGAGTGGGGGAACACAAGGATTCATTAGTGGGTGGGGTAAAGCCAAAAGGTCAGATATTATGTATACAAGAGTTGCCATTATAAACACTTTCTGTAACCCATTAGACATAAAATTATACATGATACTATTAAACTTGACATAAATATACAGTATCATCCATTGAATTTAAAATGTACTTATATGTCATTTGAACAATGATCTATCAGCCTGCTAGTTAATGATCATATTGAACAACTTGGTAAGAGTTAACGTGGATTACCCATTCTATAAGGTGTGCTGGATTGAGAGAGAGAAAGGGGGGGGCAAAGATATTCCTGTAAGGCGACATGAAAAGAAAGACAGAGAATTTACTAGATGAAAAGGACAGAAAATTTACTGGATGAAAAGAAGGACAGAGAATTTACTAGATGAAAATAATAACAGAGAATTTACTAGTTGAAAAGAATGACAGGGAATTTACTAGATGAAATCAAATGGATGACAGATAATTTACTAGGCGAAAATAACGACAGAGAATTTACCTGATGAAAATAATGACGGAGAAATTACTAGATGAAAAGATTGATAGAGAATTTGCTAGATTGCGTTAGAGTGAGTATGTGAGTTGGTATATATGCCCAGCAAGCATTTTGTCAGTTCTATGGAATAAATTCCTTGCTAACTGACCCAACTGTGTTCTAGCCTATCTTAGAAAACAGACATATTTGTTTAAGGCCTTGTTGACTATATTTTTACATCACTTCAATAACGGATGTGTCAAGGTCATATTTATTATCAGTTATTAAACTCTGTAATAACAAGTTGAACAAACAATGACGAAGTGGTCTCTATGTCAGTATATAGGAGAGACAATACAAACTAAACATCCATATTTGACCAATGAGTTATTGACCAGCGAAATACACAAATTAGTTTGCGCAGTGAACTAGATACCCCAAGAGTTCCTCATAGTTTACCCAGAATGCCCGACACATCTGGAGAAAACAAAGGGATGTCCAATAAATGGCAATTTTACGATAAATATTTAGGATTTTTGCAAAATAAAACAAACGCCCAAGATTGCTTCTCTGTCCCTGTATTTTTATCAGAAAGATGGACATACGAATGGACATACAGTGTAATTACCACATGCCTTCCTTTAGCCCTGCCTACCTACCAGACATTGTTTTGCATACATTATTATTATTATTTATCATTATTTTTATTCATTATTATTATAATAGTTCTGTTCTTGGTCTGCAGCTCATAATTATGCTCGTACCGACGTCTGACGCAAGTTCATGGCTAGGTTTAGAAATTATTGAATTTTGGACAGCATGTTAATAATGAACAAGGAAGTAAAGTGGCACATTTTCATTATCACATAGCAAAACTCATGAAAAACAAGCAGTTTTAGCACCATACTGTATTGTAACTACATCCGTATTTTTTAACAGTTAATCTTAACCGTATTCCTCTATGCCATCAAAATACCGAAGTGAGAAAAGTGTCTAGTTAGCAGCAAAAATGATGAAAATGCGCATTAATGTTACATACTTCCATAGTTATAACAAAGTTCACATATGCATTTTTATGCAAAAGAATGAGGACAGCTTAAAAAATTGTTTGTTTGGCATAATCCTACCCAACAAAATTTAGCTGTGCAAGGTAGGTAATTAATACTTTATTTATCATTTTTGAAGGTCATTTAAGTTTCAATCATGCATATGCAACCCCAAAATAATTTCCTACTCAGGCACCTGAAATTATTTGAGTAGTACCATATTCTGGACTTGGCAGGGTTATGTTGAAGGTACTAACATGGCTTTGCTATTTGCATATCAGTGTTGTGTAAACCTATCAAATCTTACGGTAACCACCAAGGCAATTTGTCTTCAACCGATTGAACCGAGCAACGTTTGTAACCTTGACGCAGATTGGCTAACCTTTCAATAAGGGGTATGTTACCTTACAGAAATCCATTTAGGATCTGGAGTGATCAGCAATAGTAACATCTTGGCATTTTTTTATGTTACACAACAAATCTGAACCTTCAAATTGCGCCGATCATCATTTTTTAATATATTTCTTGTTATGGATGGCCTGACAAAAAAAGACAAAATACCTGGTTATAAACATGTCACAATGTGATAAATGATTATGAAATAAGTCATATGGAGACATTAAATATAGGATGCTAACACAGAATAACTATTCTCAGACAATTTATACTATGTATTTATGCATCGTTGTCATGCAATGCTCCATAATTACCGTATTTATCTCATAAAATAACAAGATAGCCAAAATGATCCTATATCGCTCAACTGGCCTAAACATTTTCAAGAAAAATATTGAAATTTTGGCGGGAAAATAATGGAGAAAGGGTACAGTAAAAAGTGTGCAAAAATATTTTGAGCAGTATTTGAACTCACATTTCTATCAATTGACTTAACAAGAGTCTGCAGATATATATCTGAGTTTGGAGACCACCTTCAAACTCAAGCATCTAATTGGTTGTTTCTGAGGTCAATTTTTAAAATCAAGACATCATTCTAATACCTGTTTCCCAACTCAGTTTTATAACTTTCAGCTTAATATTCCTAGGTTTCAACAATTTCTAAGTTGTTCTTTTATGCAACTCTTCATTACTTTGCAATGTGAAAGTGAAATTAGTCTATCTTCGTATGAAAAAGGAACCAGGGAGAATTGTTTTGTTCCTGACCACGATTTGAACCGGACATTTTTGTAACCAGAGCGTGACCAGTCTACAATTCACTCATAAGTATATAACTGGAGTTAGATGTTGTAGAACATAATTAACTAAAAGAAGAAATTAATGAAGTTGTACATACTGTAATTCTCATAAATCGTACCTCACTTTATAAACAAAATCATTATTAATGAAAGTACCTCATTAAACCAAGGATGAAAGCTATTTATTACCATTCATTGATATCCAATTAAACCTATAGTCATAAATTTCATTCTACATCAATTAATAATTAAACTATGAGAATATTGCCACCTGGGCAACAACAATGACCAGTACAACCAATACTGGTGATAGCAACACTTCACATTTCAAAACTAGTGATATCATCTTTGTGAAAAATTTAAAGAGAGAAACAGTTAAAGCTGCCATTGATTTGGCGAAATGCTTATCAACGATATCAATATATATCGGATGAGAAATATTCAATTGCAGCAACCAGTTACCATGACAATATCCACAGACACTTTTAAAGGGCAAGAGTTTGGCCTTTTTTCTCTGAAATAGTGCCAATCTATTGACCTTATTCATAGTATACAATGTTTAACAGCTTTGTTACCTATGGAAGTGAAAATGTCATGTTTTTTATAGCTATAATTTTTCAATAACATTCTTTCCAAAATGAACAAGGAAGGAACATTTCAATCTTATCAGTGATGGCATCAAAGTACTTTAAACGAAAAACAAAGGCTTCCTCTTATTTTGTGCTACATTATTATTCATTCAAACTAATTAAATTTTCTGAAATATTGAATTTCTCCACTTTACATAAAATCTCCAATACTTAGTAATGACTGTCATTCATCTAAACCATTTGCATATAAATGACGAATAATGAATTACAAAATTTAAATTTTCGTCACATCTGGCACAAATGAATGAAAACCACAAGCTAGAACGATAGGATACATGGGCATCTCACCTGCTTAGTATGAAAGTGTTCGAGTCATCTCTGTGTCAATGAATAAAGTCACATACGGTAAAACACAGGAGATTGTCACGAGTTCTCTCCCTTTATTCTTTCTAGAGTTCTCTTTCTATACAGTTGACTCTCATGTCTACAAAATAACATCAAGAAATTCAATGAAGGACCCGGTATAAAACTCGGGGTATAACTGAATCGACTAGTATTCTCAGACGACTATACTATATCATGTTTATACAATGTTTGAAAATATATACTTTACTCTTTGGGGTATGGGATCAGGACCCCCAGTCACCCCCCCCCCCCCTCCCTCTGGAGTCACTCATGATGATAACTAGCGAACATCTAAACACAAACGAGATCTGAGTCTGGAAACAAATCTCACTTTTTACAATCTCGGACCCAGTTTTCCCCCAGCATCAGTTCCCTATTCTTTCCCAGCCAACTTGACAACTTTCCCACATACATCCCAGTTGGGAGAACATTAATGCCCAAAGCTCATTAATCATCGAGAAGATATTACCTTGAGATTATAAATATATTTCAGCAAAAAACATCACAAAGTATTATCTGGGCTAAAATAACATGAAAAACAATACTACTACAATAAATAAAATAATAAAAACCATGTAGCGTTCTATTGCTCATTGTATGTGATCAATCAATCATTAAAATGTGTTTTGTGATAATTACAATTGATGAAAAGACTGACATTCCACAATGCATGACCAATCCTACAATTAACCCTAGTAAGACAAAATTAATATACATATAGATTCTGACCTTTTGACCTCAGACAGGTAAGGTCATGCAGAGGTCAAATGTGTAATTCTAGTAACATATACACAGACAAGTGGATAATGTAGTTGGTATTACAGTAATATGTGGTGTCAGCTTGTTTAGTAAGAAAAGTAAGCTGAGCGTGAAGTAGACGGGTCACAGAAAAGGGAGATAATTTTCAGAGAACAATAAAACCATAGTAACGAGAACCTACAAGTTCAGTTGGAAGAGCGCTGGCTGTCACCCAGGTTTGATTCCTGGGCAGCGTAGGCCGTGTCCTACAGTGACATTTGGCCAAGGTCATTTCTCCTCCACCTCTGATTCAGGAGGGGAAATTCCACCTGCTTCTTAAGGCAAGCTAGTACTGACTGATAATTAACGCCATAAAACTGATCAGGTCAACTAACCGCTTTGTATAACTGAAAAAAGTTGCAAAATGTGATCTAAACCCGATAAAAACCATAAGTGTTACTATTACACTTTCATCATTGTATGGAGTTGGGTCAAATGCCCTTCACAAGCCTGAACACTATTGCTAAACAAAAATGTGAAAATTTAGACAAAGGGTACTGCACTTTTCCCTGTCTTCTTTCATTCTAATATAATTCCAGTCAGAATTCTTTCCTTGTACTTTTCATTTCATCTCACTGCAATCTAGTATTGCATCAAGATACATTTAATTCCTGTCAGTTGATTTAAAGATATTGTCTACAATCTATACAAAACAAGAGATCCCTATCTTTCACCAGAGTAATGACTAGTACACTTTAATTGGAAATAATCCTTCCCACAGCCCATTCTTGTTGTCATGTCATTCCTGCAAATTAACATACAAAGTTAGTATGGTTAAGCAGCCCTTAATCAATAGCCTCTTCAATTAGCTCTCTTGATCAATTACCTCTCTTGGTCACTTACCTCTAGAGCAATAACCTCTCTTTATCAATCACCTCTCTTGATCAATAATCACTCTTGGTTAATTACCTCTCTTAATCAATAACCTCTCTTGGTCAACTACCTCTCTTATTCAATTACATAACCTCTCTTGTTAAATAACCTCTCTTCAACAACATTATCAATATTTAAAGTGTTTTCCCCTGTCTGCAAAAAAATGGTTTCCGATCAATAACTCATTAAAGAACAGATGGATTCAATCTGTGTTAGGGACATAAGCATAGGATAATAAAAGACAGGGAAGTCTAATTGCAATTACAATCCAACAATGTTTGGAAGAGTTATGGCACTTTTTCAACTTTAAAGCCCATAGCAGGGGCATCAGTGTCCTATGGACACATCTTGTTTCTTTATTTGAGTTGATATTTTAATACATTGTTGAATGTCACGTTTATTCAGTTCAATAGCAACATCATTAGAAATGTTATACACTCTTTTAAATAATAAGGCGTTCATTTGGCCATTTTATCTTATTATCCTTGTTTCCATCGAGATTTCCCGACACAAGAAAGGAAATAAAACAAATAAGATTTGAGCACATCAATCCACATCTCTTTACACATATTAAACATTTCATTAGCCTCTAGGTTGTGGGCAATCAAGTCTGAACAAAGGTCTATTGCCTGGCACACTGGTCAGATCTCTGTCATTTGTAGACTGCAATATTGACATAATAGGCATAATAATTTTTATTCAAAATATTTACATTTATGGAAATCCTTATCAAAACAAAATTGAAAAACTCGTTTTAAAACTGTATAATTTTCTCTTTAACCATTCTTTCAAAGTAACAGGAAAGATGCAGCCAACGGCATAACAAGTTAACCACAACAGTATCACCTGTTGACACATGCAGATTGCTTCATTTAAAAGGGACCCATATTTCCTCTGACTCCTATATGAACCCTTTTTAGGGGTTCAAAGCAGGTCATGATGGTAAGGGCTAACTCAATCTAACTGCTTGCAAGACTGGGGTCACCTGTTGTTATGGCAGGTTGATTTCAGGACAGATTATGCATTCATACGGTGACCTTTAAACTTTATGGTTATTATTCAACCCAAACACCCTCCCCCCATAGACTGGTGAACTTTTGAACTTTGAGGTAACTGTTGGTACAGACTCGTCTGTTGACAAATAATATTATTATTCACTAGTTGACACCTGATATAGCTTCAATTGTGTAACAGTATTTGCCAAGTCATAAATATTGATTGAAGCCTATTTACCTTGTATGTAAACCCCATAAAGGATCAATATAATTTTAAATAGATCTAAAACTGGTCAACGATTGATAAACATTAAGCTTCAGTTAAATAAACGGCAATAGAATTCAATAGAATCAACTAGTTATAGTATACATCCAAATTCAAAAAGATTTCAATCACCATGAGAACTTTCTTTTTACAGACAAATACAGGCATATTTTCTACCTGTTCCATGGGGCCTAATTTCAAACCCAATCCCACGCAAAACAGGGGTCCATTTTTTCCAATCTGAAGAAAAAAATCTCCATTGAAAAAAAGGGTTTCTTCACGAAAACCCGTACTATCATACTTAACTTTAGTCTTAATCGATTCACTATTGATTGATAAAATTTATGTCATTGTCAATAGTTGAATAATAGGAAATAAGAGAAAACTACTTTGTGCCTTCGAAATATATCAAGAAATATTTAAAAAGGGAATCAAAATGATAAGATTTCATTTCACTGTCAATGCTTCATGGACTTTTACGCGACGCCTTTAGAAAATGGCGTCATTTGTAAAGGGGATGTAACTCTAGCAAAATTTCAGTGAATCGTCCCTACTTCTGTATCAATTCAATCATCATCATACAGCGTGGGACTTGTCCCTCTCCATGGTAATAGATCCATTTGTAGAAACTTACTTTTGTGCGAGTGGCATAAGAGGTGTTCTTTTACGAGTGATAACACGAAAACTGCATGCATACGTGCAGCGCGCCAGCCGCCATTATAGATCTATCACTTCCGCCGGATACTGGACGAGTCGTCTGGAGTTTACTGTTGTCAATTCCGAAAAGAAGCGCATTTTCGTCGTTTTAGAAAAGAATATCGCTGACTTAATATTCCGGGATAGAGCTTGATTTGTTAATTATTTGTAGATTCTATTTCAATTTTGTTCGAACCGTTTTTGCTTCAGGAGTTTGTTACATAGCGGACGACCGAAATAAGACGGAATGGACGAATCTGAACTTGTATCGAGGACTACTAAAGTAATTACAGCACTGTAAAATCTCACAGACTACATCGAAACTAAGACGACGTCATTGACACGGTCGTATTTTCATGGGCCAGCCCTGCGTTCAGTTACTGCTAACAGTCGGTCATGTCTTGTTTTGTATCCCTGGCCCACGGTATCTCATTGACTGCACACTGGGAACCAAATTGCAAAACGTTACGAAACGTGAGCCACAAATGCCTTTACTGAACGCAGGCCAGGCTTATATTTTTCTTCTGTTACTCGACAATCAGACCACCACGCAACTAAGACCGATTTTCTACAGAAAAATGGTGGGGTTACTTTTGAGATTTCACCATACATGTACTAAGTATTTTAGATGTAAAATGCGAGTCATAACAAGTTTCTCACTTTGCCAGCTTCTATAACAAGATGACATGAAATGAAGTGTACCTGATGATGAACTCACAGCTGAACTCATGTTAGGGAATGGTTTTATGTTAGACGTAAGTCATGTCGCTATATTCGTAACCACGTACGTGAACATCAGTATTATATTTCATTGTATAATAACTTATTATACTTCGTGTTTATTGAGATAATCAAGCTCAATTGAGATAATCAAGATCAACGACCTAGCGAACATAAACGAATTTTCGTGCCAAATCCATTCATCTCGAGCAATGTTCATGTCAGTTACAACATCGTCTGATTCACAATAGAATTAACAGATATATGTTTATTTCGTCAGTGGGCATGTGACTGTGGTTCTCTGGCTGAAAACTGGGTTATGAACTCATTTATTTGAAAGGTTATGTGTACTTTTCTTATATAAAGTGCGTTAACATTGTGTACCAGTCAGACATTACGACCTTGAGCCATGTACTTGAGTATTCAACAACTGTTATGAATAAAAATTGCCTTGTATTATACGACCTTTTTTGTAATTGATAGTCGCGTTTTGTTTGCTTAAGATGATTGATAAATTAATTTGCACAAACATAAACTCATCCCTCTGCCTTAGCTATCGTAAAAAAATCATAAATATGGTAAATCGAATGCTGTTTGAATGTCATGGCTATCTCGAGAGCTTTTTTATCCTTCTTCTCCACAAAGAGCATTGTTCTCCCACTAAATATTAGTAATGTGGGTACGGATAGCATCTATATATGTCACTGATTGATGAAGTGGGTCACAGACGTATAACAATCAGACGAAAGTTCAGTAACCCTAGTGATGCGTCATGTTTGTGTCACGTGCAAACTAGTTATGGACACATGCGTATGGTGATGTTTTCCTAGAAAATGACCGATCGTTTGTTGGAAAATCGGTTAAAGCCTTTCCTTTGATCATACTTATTAACTCTGGGATTCTAAATATACATTCATTCCAGAAGTGGTCACTGTTCGGCTTTGGAATGACCGATTAACATTTATTACATAACCCGAACATTCGAACAAGAAAATACAAAGTAACCTGGATCTTATTGATACTATATTTATCAGAATTTGCCAAGTGTGTCTGACCGCGTAACATGTATGGTAAAAAATCATTTGGTCTGGTAAAAATGGAAAATAATGTTTCGGTTGGCAAGGGCTGCCTCTATTTAGCGAACTCGAGTGTTCCATGTAAATTCGGTTAATTCAGTCGACACTACATCTTTATCGTATATTTGCTGACTTGGGCATTACGAAGGGTCACTCAACTCACATGGACCCTAGCGTAGAGCATGTTGATCTGGTTAGCTAACATTTTTACGAATAAAACATCGCTTTTTATTTGCTCAAAGCCTGGTCAACTTTAATCTAGCGGAGATGCAAGAGAACAGGGTCAAACTCCTTTGAAAACAATCAAGTACGCCATGGTCGCGTAACATAACATATTGCTAAATCGACCTACGCGCAAGAATAGAGGGCACGACCTATTTCTAGATCGAAAAGTCAGTGAACTTTCGAGTGTACGTATATATCGAGGAATCCTAATCATTTTGTACGTATAATTTATTCAATCACCACTAGGTCTAGTGCCTGTGTGATCGTTGGTTCGCATTCTAAATATTGATTTTAAGTATGTACATATCGATAATGGTTGATTTATCTTCTGACTAGCAAAAACACAATCTTGAGTGAATGATTTATGACAGCGTTCATATATGTAATACAATAACATAAATAATGGACGGGACTATCGGTGAATATAGAAAGAGAAGCAGTATTTCCTGTAACAAAAGTTGTGACATTTTGTCTACATGGTAGCCTTTATGTTACCCGCAGTTTATTACGATCAACCTCGTATTTTATTTTTGACCGGATTTAACTCCAGTTTTCAGTTATATACTGTGATCAGTTGACCTTACCAGATTTCCTGGAAGTAATACTTATTATTATACTTATACTTATTAGTACTAACCTACCCTTTTTCTTTAAACCAGGGACGGTATAGTGTGTTCCAGTTTAAATATGGAAACATGTTCAATAAGATTTTCCTCCAGTACTCGTTTACGACGTAGTAATATCCAAACTATAACCGATATTTTTGTTCAAAGGAGCAAAACAGTGGAAATCGAATCGACTTGCAAATTGTGTTGTTAATTTTGAGATGGTCTTATTATTGAGATGGTCTTTAAGTGAGGTTTTACTGTATTTTCATGAACTTTGTATAAGTAATGGCCATATGTCTACAAAGAGGACCGGTAATTAATACGTGCAGTAGGAAAAGAGCATTTAGAATATCAACAGGATAGACATTAATGTACGTTATATTTTAAATGACAAGCAGTCATTAAAATCATATTGCTCTGAATAGATCTTTTACATATACTCAGATCCAGGGACGTAGCTACATGTACACAAAATACGCCGTTGCGTACACACGATTATCAAACAAATATAATAATGTGCAATAACCAACAGTTGATCATTTGTATTTTATGATATAACTTTTCTGAATATACGTTTAACGCTTTAACATTTACTGTATTGCTTGTGAAAATGTTACCTGATTGCACCACGAACGTACTAGTAAACGGGGTATATTGCCCTTAGACCCCCTAGATTGTTTGCGTACACATTCTACCAGCTCTGGCTACGCACTAGAGATCCTTTAGAAAACTACGTGTACTCTCAAGGCGGATGTTGACTGCTACGTCTTATCTCTATGATGTTATGTATGTTCATTGCTCACGCACCAGGCTGACAGGAAATCTTGATTGATGGACCAGGAAGAAAAATACATAAAAAGTCGAACTGAATACAAGCCAACTCCTCATAGCGGTCGTCTCCCCTACCGGTTTTTTGTTTTATACTGTGTAACGGGAGACTACTGCGTAAATTGTCCGCTCCAAACACCGAAATTTACAGACTTCTAAATGCCAAGGGAAGTAACTATTGCAAGGAGTTTGTGTCCGCTCATGAATACCAAACATTAACGACATTCGGAACGCTTTTATCGCATATGATGATTGATGCACGGTACGGTACTGACCTAGGAAATTCGAACGATTGGTCGTATATGTGGTTCGAACCATCTTACGTGAGCGTAGCTTCCTATAGACCGTGTTGGCCGCAGCCTACACTTTTTTCGAAACAGTTGTAAGACATAAATACAAGATATTTAATGTATATTTTTGATGTTATTGTAATCATATTTACCGGAACCAAGTATACACCAAAAGGCATCTATGACGATCCAGCTACAAAATATTGGGGACCAGTCATGCCCCCCGAATCCTCCACAAACTAGGCATACACATCAATTTCAGCTAAGCTACGCCCCTGCTGTACGTAAGTCCTTGACATTGGCTCTCTCTCCGCTTCTGTTTTTACATGATCTGCAGAAGACAGATGCGTTCACTTTTAATGTACACATCGCATGTTTTGTTATTTCACCACGAAAGCAATAACACAATAACAAGTCGATCTACATTAAGCTATACAGACAGTAATCATAAATACTCTATAATAACCGCGGGAAAGATATTGTATCAAATACCAGAAGTGAATATCAATGTCGTGCAGGAAATACTATGAACAAACTGCTAAGTCATCCCAGCAGCATAAATCAAAGCGCTGAAAGCGCAGAAAGACTGGGACAGACGAAGTTTCTTCGTGTAAAGATTTGTCATCCAGAAATTGTAGAAGCATTGCATTCTCACTCGGGGATGGAAAGAGGGACTGGTTCACTTACAAGCAATGTTAATTTCAAAGCGTGCAGGTATGACTAGTTTAAACTGGACCATTGATAAGACAGGTTTTAGATTACCGGCTTCACTTAGAAACGATTTGTGTGTGGGCAAGTACTCGCACGGTCTTAACGTTTCTTCTTTGTAAACGAACCTTGTTATAAATCATTTGATTGCCAGATAGACAGGCTTGCAAGCAAGCATTGCATATACGCGAGTTATGTATGAACAATTAATTTGAAACAAACTGAAACTATTGCCAACGATGTGTCAGAACTTGCATTTTTTCCGGACAGTACACATTTCGGACATCTTGCAATGTTACCTTTATTTTTTGAATGCATAAACATGGCAGATAAATTTTTCACAATATCGGGAGTGCATGCATCATGGTGCATCAATTAATCATCTCATCTCTATTACATATACATAGTCACCTAGTGACCTGGTACAGGTTGATACTTGGTCAGTAGAAATATATAATAGAAATTTATTGACTAGGTATATACAGGGTGTTAAAAAAGTTTGTTCTCAAAGTTTGAATTTCGATAAAATGAAAATAATGCTGTGTACACTGGCTTTGTTTCGCATAATGAAAAATGTTGCTTTTTCATGAAAATATGTTTTATATTGAACTCTCACGCAGAAGTAATGTATTGGTTTATAGCGACATAGACGGGACGAGCAATTAAAAAAAGTACAATGTACTAAAATTCAAACTTTGTGTACGAACTTGTTTAACACCCTGTATACATACCCCATGATTACCATGTTTGTTTACCAATACTCTCAAGGGAGACAACCCGGAAACATAGAAATGACCATCTTACTGTAATATGAACGATATGGTTGCGAAATCAAGGTCGCCAAATGTCCAATGTGGTTAAAACTTAGTACTTTAAAAAGGAATTGCGTAAGAAAAATAATATTTTTCATACATTATTAAAGGGAAGCAATCGCGTTATATAAGCATTAAATTACAAGGAGGAGTTGTTTCACTTACGTTTTTCCGTAGGTTGACAATTTCGGACAAGACAAGTAAAGCTGCAATATTCAAACATCAAGATATTTTAGACCTACTGCGTTACTTACAGTAAAAGCTCACATAAATTCAAACCAATGGGGCGGCAACAGGATCACCTCGACTATTTAAAAAATAGACATCGTAAAAGTAGTTCCAAATGGCTGCCGAATTGAATGTATGTAGTATCTGTGGAAAGTCTAAATACCGTATACATGCACTAGGAATACGAGATAAACAAACAAATGTAGAATGGTGTTCACCTGATCAGATGTCTTATGTAGAATAAACCGCAGCACGTATCGAGATTTTAGGTACATGTATATTCATACACGTTCTTTTGAGGTCTACTATTTTCGAACAATCGGGTCACCTCGGCTACTTTTTTAAAGACTGTACGAGATGTTGCGATTGGGTGGCTGAGTACTGTGGATGTGTAATATGGAAGAAAATGAAAATACAGTGTTATTATTTAGATGGTCTTAATTTTGAGATACGTAAACATCAATATTGTGGGTTTCTTTAACGGTTGCAAATAAGACCAATTGAAGCGCACATTCCTTGCGCCCCTCTTCCCTTACGTATAACCCTTACGCCTGCTCAAATGCCTTATGTTTTGTTGAGTGTTGTTTTCCCGGAGGTCTGTGTGGGGAGACATTGTCTTATGTATGTGACGTTCCCTGTACATAACAACTTATTCTCTCTCTTATATAACTCCAGTAGTTCCCTCGTAAATGAAATAAACTAATTGCTCTGCCTGAACAATATTTGGAAGTTAACATTCAATTTAGGTTCCTCATACCTATTTGACCTTCTTTGAACATTCGGAACACACTGAGAATCTCCGTCACCCTGTTATTTCATTCAAATAGCGGCTTTACGGAATTTGCCGAGGTAAGTCGAACATTCCTTTGAGTTTCAATTCAATTTAGGTGTGTGTGGCCTCTTCATTGACAAGATAACGGTTTATTCTGGTATGAGCAAAGTCACGAATATTCAGTATACGTTGCAGAATAGAAGACAAACATAGACGAAGTCATGGAAACGTGTTTATATTTAATGTTGAACATTCTGTTTATCAGCGGTATGTAAATGTACATTGTATTTATTTCGTCTGGAATACAATAATGAGCGCATTTTAACATTTTAATACTTTCGAATCTCCTTTTTAAGACTTCTCTTTATTTAAAAGACACAAATGGTTATATCGTTAATTCCACTGGCTTAAGTCGCCACAGACATTTTGTAGTTTTTAATTGCATGTAATTCCTGAGGCCGTGAATTGGATATCTTTATGACTGGCAATTAAAAGAGATGGTTAATTAATGTGATTGTGTCCAACTTTGGGTTGGTTCTGTTTGTGGATTTGTTTAGATTTTTTCCTTATTCTCCTATTATAAATGGAGAAATGTATCACACATTATACTGCGGCGGAACATAATATGTTTCGGAGTCAATTTCGGTGGTGTGGTTGGGGTAACAACTATGGGGCCGTAAAACATTTAAAGGGCCATTTTATGGGTTGGTTTGGGCACCGTAAAACATGCAGAGGGCATTTTATGGGTTGGTTTAGGCACAGTAAAACATACAAAGGGCATTCTATAGGTTGGTTAAGGCACAGTAAAACGTGCAAAGGGCATTTTATAGGTTGGATTAGGCACCGTAAAACATGCAAAGGGCATTTTATAGGTTGGATTAGGCACCGTAAAACATGCAAAGGGCATTTTATAGGTTGGATTAGGCACCGTAAAACATGCAAAGGGCATTTTATAGGTTGGATTAGGCACCGTAACACAGGTAAAGGGCCATTTTATGGGTTGGTTTGGGCTAGTGCTAAGTTGTTGTAAAAAAAAATGTGTTACACATTCCAGACAGCTTTTGTACATATTTCCGTTGACAATCGTATAACTTAAAGCTGGTGGTCTCCTAGGGGTAAACTTCAAGTCTGTAGCAGGTGGTCTCAGTTTGACCTTTGAGGAAGAGACTAAATGCCAGGTGGTTTCCTTTTATCTGCTTATATTTCCATATTTAGAATACTGCATTCGTAACATATAAAGACATGGTTCGTTTTATTTATAATAATAATAATAATAATAAATTCTTTATTTTCAGAAGGTTACATAGTTAAGGTTAACAATAAATTGTACATCTTTTTTTCAATATGGCCTTCTATTAACAATATAAACACGCACAAATTAACAAGAATTCACACACGCACACCTACACACACCCAATCACGCACGCATTCACACACGCATACACAATACATTGTACATGTACATCATGTTTTAACATCAGGATGTAAATGAGACTATTAAAAACTACAAAAGTTAAGATAATCTGAAAATAAAATTGAAATAAAACAACAACAATAACAGACACCTCACATAAGACACATACATACAATAATGAAATATTATTGATATCATTGTTTAAGCATTAAGTAGTTCCTATAATTATTTTTAAATGTTTCTGTATCAGACAGACAACGTATATTTACAGGAATTGCATTCCATACCTCACGAGCATAAAAAGAGAATGTTTGTTTACCATAATTTGATTTAAATGAAAAGGGTGCTATGTCATTGTTGGTGGTGGATCTTAATGAGTATGTAGAATTATGGGTGAAAGAAATTATATCATGAAAGTAAGTGGGCATTTTATTATTTGAGAATTTATGAACTATAGTTGCTGAGATAAATTTACATCTATTTTCAAATGATAGCCACCCTAATTCAATGAATAAGGGTCGTGATGGTGTTATTTGTGGTCTATGTAGAATAATTTTTGCTGCTTTTTTCTGTATTATGGATATTTTCTTGTTGTTTGCTACAAGCCCTCGACACCATATAGGGCAACAATAGTCCATTGAAGATAATATGTAAGAATTGTAGAATAATTTCCTTGTGTTGATGTTTAAGATATAGTTTATTCTTTTTAATAAATTTAACTTTAATTCACTACACTTGCACTGGTAAATGCCTTTCGTGGTGTTTAAATACTTTTCATGTACACTCTGACTGGTGATTGACACTGTAGGCCTACTAAGTATGGATATTTTATTCTGGAGTTGAAATATAAAAGATATGTACAGGTAGCTTATTACGGAAATCAAGTGATGATTGATTAATACAGACGTGATTAGTACAAGTACTTGTATACGAATTGAAACACTCGTGTACTTTTAATTGCTAGCTGTTTCTGTGGTAACTGACGCAATAATGAGGATTTGTCTAACAAAACTCTCCGAAGACAAAATACTCTGTAATATACCATGTTACTGTTATATATTCCCCAATTCACATACAAAGCTATACGTTTTTGTCAACTTTCTCAGAGTGATTGCATCATATGTTGTTTAAAGGTATTTTACCGTTCAAAATAAATGTTAAAATTATGAAAATGCGACACGAATGTTATATTGAGTTAATAACAGATATTGTGCTAGAAATAGAGAATATTTATGTGTTCCGGTGTCAGATCGAAATTTATTACACCGAGCGAGCGTATATGACGTCAACATCGCTTTGATAATTTCACTGTGAATTATGGGATAATAATTCACCGTTATTCCGCGATAAACCACTGGAAAGCATGACATAAACTGCAGTATACCTTGTTTCTTTCAGGTACTCTTCACTTCACAAATGGCGCAGTAAGCTTTGGGCAACTGTCTGACTTCATGGCGTCATTGTGGCATAGTGACGTCAATGCCGCCACAAGTGTCACTCTCAATCTTCAAGGTCACACCAGTACCGGATCTACGTCCGATAGAGCTTCCGGGATGTAAGTTTTCTGCTGCGATTATATCACGCCATTTAAGGAAATTTAGACAACACGTCGCTGCAGTTTCTTGTTACATTTTTGTACCTCCAAATTTACCAACGCATTTCCGCAGCCAGACGATACAGATGCTTGCCCTTACACCTTCTAACATATCGCATGCTGATGTTTCCCGGGATCTATATGGGAGTTATTGTCTTGTGAATGTGGCGTTCCCAGTAACAATTTAATCCTGCCTTTGTAGTAAGCTTTGTTCGGATTGGAGGATAACGCCGTTGCCGTTGCCAGTGTTCCTGGGTGACCAACCGCTATACACATATTCTACCGCCAGCAGCGACATCTTCAAAACATGAATCAGAGATAGGGAAATTGGCTTTAAATGATTTATCTTCCGCCAAATTGTCACAAGGAACATACACCTCATACGGGGACCAATGATCTCCATATTTGCTATCAATGTTTACAGCGACTGAGATAATCAAGATGGGCTTCGTGGTCGTTGTAATGTTAAGGTTAAACGGTCTTCGTTTTTATTTTGTTTTCAGGCTGTTCAACAATGTAGACGATAATTATCTTCTTCATCGACCCACGTACGCAGCTCTGGTCAGCCTCCTTGACAACTATAACCATAATATTGGTTCGTCAGAACATTCGACGACTACCGAAAGAAACGAAATAACGTCCTTCTTTGACGTCGTTTCCAAGACAACAGTGATGCAGAAAACATTACAGTTTCTTCATCAACATGGTAATATGTTTTATAGATTTTCGATTGAATATTCTTTTATTAAGAACCTATGTAATATAAATATTTTGCACGGCCAGGAGGTTCTGTTGGTTTATTGGTTTTTCACATTTCTGACCTTTTGTTTATATTTAAGAGGCTATACGTCGCACAGTTTGAATATTATTGTCATTAAGGAAGTACTTGTGCGCATGCGCCAATTACCAAAATCCGTGAAGAAGAAGTCGTGAAAATACAGACCTGCAGCAATTACAAAACGGGACGCGAACAGGACAATTCACTAAGCGTTCCCTGTTGGTCTTAACATTCGTCAATGTTTTTATCTACATAAGTATAACTAATGAGTTTTTAACCGTTTAAGTTTTCTGAATAAAATAAACAACATATCTGCAGGTTATGTCGGTGCCACTTGGAGCGCGTTTGAGACACAACTAAGAGAAATATGGTTTGATACATATCCCCGTCACGGTCACGTTTACGACAGTTCAGGATTCGAACATGTGTTTGTGGGAGAAACAGACACGAACGAAGTTGTCGGATTCCACAACTGGATTCAGTTTCATCTTCAAGAAAAGGCGGGAAGTTTGAATTACTTGGGATATATATTCTCCAAACAGGTTGGTTAACGTGATTTGTGAGAAGCATTTTCAATGGTCGAGATATTTAGAAACGGCACTGGAAAAATGATTAATATCAATATGTGATGATAACATTTAATTGTATCCAATGTAGATATTTCTTTGCATTACACAGAGGCTGGGATTTATATACATATGGATATATTGGTCCCAGACCGAGCTTTAATATAAAAAACATGTTTGAATCAGTGGGAAACTGGTGAGTGAGCTTCATTTGTTTTGAGTTATTTAAAACACGTAGTGTGCAGTCGCCATATTGTTTGAAAACCAAATATGATACATTTATATTTAGTAAGAGAACTGTTTTATAATATTTATTTATATCTACTGCATAATTATATTTTAATCACGTGACATTTTTCAGCCACAAGTATTGGGCGTCCATTTTGAATGGCGGGATAAAACCAAGTCACTCGGTTCCTTTATGTACGGTACAAGTCCGGAATTTGATATGGCCGTATTCACTGTGTGTTATTTTACAAGACGGAATCATGGATGCGATTTTACCATAGATGGTCATAATGTACATATCCAAACATATGACACAACACACGGTGGCGGTAATCATTTAGGCTCCGCCTTTATCGGATAGAAAGTAATAGTCTCCGCCTTTATAAGATGAAAATTAATAAGCTCCGCCTTTATTGATATTGATATGCATGAATTGTTTTGTTGAAATTAAATTCGCGTAAATAAACATCTAACTTATTCTATATTTTCAAAATTATGCTATATATACAGTAAAATCTCCCTTAACGACCGTATTTTCATTGACAAGTTCTTATCTTTCTTCTATATTTTAACTCAACAATCCGACCACCTCACACGTAAGACCGACTTCATTCTGAACCAATTGCGGTCTCATTACTGAGGTTTCATTGTAATTTGTCTATTGCAACTAGTGAACCTTCTGCAGTTTGAACAGTCGATTCTAATTTAAACTAAGATAATTCAGTATTCAACATTAAACAAATTCACATATTTATTTTGGCAATACAGTTAAACCTCACCTTATGACCCCCCCCCCCTCAAGAATAAGACCACATCAAAATTAAGAACAAAATTTTCAATATTTTGCTCTTGGATTTATCCCAATATTCAGACCATTCTAATAAGAATACCAGTTTTTCAAGGATCCCATGGATGGTCTTATTATTGAGGGTTTACTGTATCTAAGATACACAAGTCTCTTGTGACACTGGGACTGAGTAAGTCACCAAGGAAGCAGCCATCGAGAGAACTTAATATAAGTTGTAAACTTGTTTTACAATATATCTAAGAAAAAGTTACAAGGTAATAACTAAATATAAATGTATCTCTAAGGACGCAGACGTTTAAGACAAACAATATAAATTACTAAAGTCGGACCTCGCTCATTCGAAATCATCATTTTGAATAATACATTGTTACGAACAGACCATTTCAGGTGCCGAAGAAGATACATCAGGACCTAGTCATTATTTCGGATGATACCGAATATTCGGATAGAATGTTGTGGAATAAAGGAGGTCCGACTGTAAAAGTTACATTGTAATATCTACATCTAAATGTTTCTCTAAGGACTGAGAAGTTTAAGACGAACAACATAAATCATAATTTGTGCGCCAAGTGACGTCATTTCCAGAAAACGTCACATGTGACGTCACCATGTACTGACAGTAAGCAATAGTTGCATCATAAGGCAATATGAAAACAAAGTGACCATATGGAGTAAATAGTGTTTCCTGCTTGCACATAGTGACATCACATGTTGCGTTTTCTTGAAATGACGTCACTTACAGAAGAGGTTGGAAATCCCACAACGGCGCTCATTTATAAATATCAACTGAAACTCCTTTTTGCATATGAACCACTTACAAGTATACAGTTGTAAAGATCGAAGGTAAGCGCATAACTTTTGTAGCGGCTTCCTAAGAAAAAACTGAGTTACAATAAATTTGCACTAAACCCTTGATTTTTCACTTTTGCAAAACATTGCACCAATACATATCACCTTACACAATTGACACATAGTGCTGTTTATGCTTTGGTGTCTTTTACCCTTTGATAGGTAATTCTGCAATCGGTTTTGAATATTTCTACACCCAAAAAGTATCCCTTATGCTTATCTTGCAATCAGTATTCCAAAGGATTTAAAGCGCTTAAATTACAATTCCAGGCAACTACAGTAGTGAGTATTGCCGCTACAAGAAATGTTTTCACAAGGCAATGCAAGATTGTCTATAATGTTCAATAACGCACATTTCTAAGGAAACAATTTCCCATTTAACAATCCATACACTATCCTTCCGAAAGCTTCAATTCTTCAGGCGTATCCACGATATTTTTGTCAATCTGAACAAAATACACGATGATAAATGCTACTACGACACCGGTCATTGCAATACCCACAATGCTCAGCCATTTTGAGACACTCCCCCAGAATTCAGCGTCCTTCACATTGCCAGATAAACCTCTACGCTTTGACATGATAGAAAAAACAACTGCAGCACATCCGAATGGAAAGTTGCAAAATATCGCAACCTGAAAGTAGAAACTTCATCATGTTACATTGTTGACAGCAATTGCATATTTAAAACTGTTTCATTCTTGACAGGAATCAATTAAATAATTATATTAAATAAAAGTAACATGCATGAGAAAAATGGCCTATCTAGTGTAGTTTGCTAAAAACCGTTTTGAAACGCCGGCCAAAAAGTGAAATACAGTAAAATCTCACTTAAAGACCAACTAAATACTAAGACCACCTCAAAATTTAGAACACAAATGTTAGGTCCATCTTCGCTGTTTTGCTCTTTATTCAACCTCAATGTTAAGACCACCTCAATAGTAAGACTAGTTTCAAAGGTCCCAGTGGTGGTCTTATTATTGAAATTTTACTGTACATTGTGTATAAAAAGCATATTGAGACCGTAAGTTACGGTTTGATATTTGTGTTTTTGATATATCTTTGTGGGACTACTTGTATAAGAAGTAACATATCTTTCATCTGATACAAGGCTCGGTGACGCCTTTGTACAGTCGCAGTTTCTCCAGTGTTTGGTGCTGTAGCCTTAGAGCTCGAGGGTGCGAACTCGAAAAGGGTCAATGATACATAATTGTCTAGGCAGTCATCAGCTACTTGGTAAGTCTGTCTAAGAGATATTAATTAAAACAAAGCATTGCTCTTTCCATGTTGCTGCTCTTGCTGCTGCTGTTGTTGTTGTAACTGCTGATGATTGTGTTATTGTTGTTGCTGCTGATGATAATGTAGCTGCTGCTGATGATGATATCGTTGTAACTGATGATGATAAGACTGTTGTTGTTGTCGCATTGATGCATTAAGGTATCGAGAAAATGTGTTCATTATACTGAATCAGCATGTCAACAACCATCTGAGAATTTTGTTACAATCAGGTACATTAAACCAATATCACACGTGCTGTGTCGATGCGCTCTGGGTGTACAGACCAGCCTCACCAAAGCAACACCTTTTGAGAACGCTTTTTGGCTGTTGCTATGGTAAATGTGCAATTTTTTACTGCGAGAAAAAGTAATTACGTTTCTGAAAACCACACAGATTGTTGCTCAATGGAGGAAAGCTTTCAACAGGTTGCAATTTACAAATAATTCAAAGCATTGTTAAAGAGAGAGAATAAGTTGCTACAGGGACTTAAAAATTGTGTCCTTAATTTAGAGGTGGTGATATTATTCAGGTGGCCTTTAAGTGAGGTTTTACTGTACACATTACTACACTGGCTTCACAAGCGAAAGGCCGTCGGTTAAGACACCATCGGAGTCTGTACTGTAACTTATTTCAATGATTCATGTCGCATCCCCATTAGGTGAAAACCACCTTCTCATATTTCAAACTTGCATCATTAGAAATAGATACATCTCTGCCAACTCGTGATGAACTCGGAAAGTAGGAATGCTAAACAGAAATTCAATAAAAGTGCTCTGTTGCCTCAAATGAACAGTAACTTAGCAATAGCAAAGTACATTTGTATTAATATAGTAACTTGTTGATTTCTGATAGCAAAATGGATCACCAAGGAAATATTGCATTACAATTACATACGAGGCTTGTTTGGAAATTTATTTTCGCAACGGTTTAGGGTTCAAATATGGTAAAAGCATTCAGATACCCCGAATAAGACAAAAGACATAGTGAGGATTGTGCAATAGAGGTATGTATATATATTTGTTGCAATTGTCGTGGGTAGAGGTACCCGGAGCACACTGTAAAAAGCGATAGTTTAAAATATAACCTCTGTGTACAGTTGTTATGAAAAACTAGAAATATCTGGAAAATTATTTGTATTTACATGTACTTGTATTTAATGGAAGCCGGTGAAAAATAAATTGTTGCGTCATCACGAGTTAACATTGTGTATTAAGGGAGCAGTCAGGTTTAAATCTTCCGTGCTGTAATATGAAGTTATCGTCTCTTTTATAGCCCTTATAATTCATGTTATCTCAATAATTTCCGAACAAGCCCCGTATAACAACCAAAAATGTGTCCGTAGGACACAGATGCTTTACTTAATCAAGGGGCATAACTTAGCACTTATTAAATAAATCCAATCTTATGCGCAATTTCATATGATGACTAAAATTCCTATGAAGTCAAATACTTCTTGAGATATGAGCGTCAAAAAATTAAGTCGGACAGACTGTCGGACGGACAAGTGTAGATTTAAGTGTCCCCCGCTTTTTTTGCATTTATTTAAAGGAATTTGCAATTAATAAGTGAAAATTTTGAAATTAATTGAACATTAGGTGAATTTAAATAGACGATGTTAATACAGTAAAACCTCACATAAAGACCACTTCAATAACAAGACCACCTCAGTATTTTCACTGCTTTGCTCTTTATTCAACCTCAATATTCAGACCAGTTTTCAAGGGTCCCAATAGTGGTCTTATTATTGAGATTTTACTGTACTAGAGAGTGAGACATGCGGTGCGTCGGTCTAGGTGTTCCAAACCAAATCGAACGCTCACAGAGTAGTATTCTTCTTACCAAGACAGCAAAATGTAAGTAATGAGGCGGTCTTGAAGCTCGACAGTGGGGTATAGACTTTCCTTCATTTGATGCGGTTTTCCTCAGTAACCGCTCATGACCAGTCTCATCGGTCGATTGCCTGCTTGTTCCACATTCGCCAGTAGAGCTTGTGATGTCATCAGTTATTGTCACGTGACACACCGGTACGTCATAGGCTGTGTTGGTTTTTGATTGGTCGTCTTCACCGACAGCCATCTTGAAAAACGTTTGAACCGCTCTATTGTCTGAAAGAAGATGCACAAACATGCAAATCAATGTTTTACGACGAAGAAATCAATGATTCAGATCCAAACTGACTTATGGAAAACAGAGCGATAAAACAAATTTGTGCAGATTCTATCTTCAACAGTGATGAAAGTGGTAGATCAGGTCACACAGAAATATCCGTCTATTCCTGAGTATACTCGCGTTTCAGCAGAAGTAGGTAGGCGTTTGTTATTTCCAATACTGTTTGTTAGTTTCATTACCAGTTCATCGTTTGAATGAGCAGATGTGAAAAAAAAGATTGCGTTTCATTTATACATCGCCTGAGTTTGTCCATCAAGTCTCAATGTTAGCCAAACAAAAATAATGTTTAGTTTAAACTTATTTATTTTACATCGGTGATGATTCAAGTTCTCGATGTTTCATGCTGTGTTACTAACGAGTAATCGTGCCTGATTCAGGGATGGAGAAGTTCTCTGTGAAACCTCTACTTAAAAGAGAGAATAAGTTGCTACAGGGAACGCCATATACACAAGACAATGCCTTCCCACATAGACCTCCGGGAAAACAACAGTCCGCAAACATCAGGCATTGAGGAGGTACAAAGGTAAACACACAAGGGAAACAGGGGCACAAGAAATGACATGGCGGACAATACAGAGGGTAAACATGTATGGGAATATAGGTGCGAGGGTAAACATGTATGGGAATATAGGTGCAAGGGTAAACATGTATGGGAATATAGGTGCAAGGGTAAACATGTATGGGAATATAGGTGCAAGGGTAAACATGTATGGGAATATAGGTGCAAGGGTAAACATGTATGGGAATATAGGTTCAAGGGTACACGTGTATTGGAATATAGGTGCAAGGGTACACGTGTATTGGAATATAGGTTCAAGGGTAAACATGTATGGGAATATAGGTGCGAGGGTAAACCTGTATGGGAATATAGGTGCGAGGGTAAACCTGTATGGGAATATAGGTTCAAGGGTAAACGTGTATGGGAATATAGGTGCAAGGGTAAACATATATGGGAATATAGGTGCAATGGGTAAACAAGTATGGAAATATAGGTGCGAGGGTAAACATTTATGGGAATATAGGTGCAAGGGTAAACATGTATGTGAATATAGGTGCGAGGGTAAACCTGTATGGGAATATAGGTGCGATGCTAAACATGTATATAAATACATGTATATATCAACATGTTATATAATCAGTGACGAGCTAACTTGAAATTTAAATGCTGCCAGTCAATTTTGAGTTATTGGCATTTTGTATGCAAAAATCTTCCTTACCAACAATTGTTTAATCTTTTTTGTAATAGGGCTTTTATTATCATAAACAGCACGGGTCATGTAGTAACTTTACAAGTAATTGAGGTGGGTAGGACAATAAGCCAATGTTTTATTCCTCACATACAAATTCTACATCACCGGCTGTGTGATGCCTCTCAGATCTATTGCAGATAATATATATAATTATTGCCCGTCCGACATGTCAAATTTTCTCAAAGCACTGGAAGAAGAGACTTTATCCATTAAATTGGATTTTCTGTGTAATGTTCTACAAACGACATGAATTTTACATACATCTATAATTCAGAAGGAACTAAAATCCATCACGAAATCTGTTCGGTCACATATGACAAACGGTGTAAACACTGTTACGTGTGGCAGCATGTAGCACGTATTTAAAACTGACAAGCAAATGACTTACCTTGACTAATCTAATATATCCATAAACGTCGTTTTCGAAAAATAGTATGTTTATTTGCAAATTCTAAATTGTGTCCAGATGATACGTATTGTCTGTTCATATAATGAATACACGAGTGGCATGTCTCTGTTTACAAGCACTGAACATCTCTACCTTAAATATGACATGGCAAAATATTGGATTTTCCATCGAGTTGCATAAATATTCTGCGGCTAGCAACGGTGTTACGATAGTAAACGGAAACACCCGAAGCGCCTCTTCAGCCGGCGGAATTCACTCATGTATCGCATTAACACGTTCCACTACAGTAACATAACTCTAATTGCAATAAAAAAAGAAACACACCGTATGTCAGGAAACTGAGGGTGAATTACACATATATAATTCAATCCAATTGTGCTACTAGCAAATCCGGAAACATTTACGGAAAATAACGAAAGACATGTACCGGTAAATCTCTTCGTCCGTGGTAATTTGTCTGATTGTCACGCAGAATGGTATTCGCTAATTGCTTACTCTAGTGAAGGTGATATTGATTTTAATGTTGTGGTAGAGAAACTATATAGTTGGAAAACACCTTATTGTTGCGTGTCTCCGTCGTAAAAGGAAATACGAAGCAGCCAGTGATTTTGACGTCCTCATTAATTTCTGACCTTTGTCATACAAGGCATCAAATGTCGCCGAGACTCACAACGGAAGACGTTTAAACAGATTTAGGGAGGATTTCAGTAAAGGTACTAATTTAGGACTTGGCACAATCGTCTCCTAACGTGATGTGTGAAGAAGCTGATACATTCTTCTGAAAACCACGTCCAATTAAGAGCCGGGGTCTGATTCACAAACATCATAAGTCTGCAAGTCAGACTTTGACTTGAAAATGTTAAATGTTTCGTTGTGCTCCTACATGTATGTTTTTATAACAATATAGATTTCTACAGTGTACAGAGGGAAACAACAATTATTCAGACAAAATTTCGTTTGTTTATATGTAATGAAAACAAAATGCTGGTAAATATGAATTTTGCTATTTTAAAGTCTCATTTTGAGTTTCAGACTTAAAGTGTTTGTGAATAATGTCTAAGAACTTCTCATCAAATGTGTTTGTCACAGTTGATACGTTATTTCTGTTAAAGCGACCAACAGCATACACGGCAACTACAATAAAACCTCTATAATAAGTCTCGTGAAAACTGGTTTTAATATTAAGGTTGTCTTAATATTGAGGTTGAATAGATAGCGGAACAGTCAAAACGGTCTTGAAAAGTGTAGTTGGAATATTGAGGTGGTCTTATTATTGCGGCTGTCTTTAAGTTAGGTTTTATTGTAGTTTTATTGTTGCTACAAGAGATTGCATCGCATAATAATTCAGATGCTGATAAAAATGGATTTCGGTAAATTCACAAAAATTCAGTGGATTTTGGTAAGGTAACGTACCCTTTATTGAAAGGTAAACCAATCCGCGTCAAGGTTACAAACAATGTTCGGTTAAAGAGAAAATGCCTTGGTGGTTAACGTAAGATTGGATTGGTTGAGACAACACTGATATGCAAATAACAAAGCCATGTTAGTACGGTTGCACAGAAGGTAATTCGGCAAGGTGTACAATGGAAATCTCACTCCAAGTTTTCATTGATGTTAAACTGGCGTGAGAGAGAATCAACAGGTTTTCTTTCAGGTAAAACAAACAACAAGAACGACATCGATATATTTATTAATTTTTTTACTTAATACATGTATTACATTTTTCTCAACGTAATTCTCTACGTCCCTCTGACGGTGTGACGCTCGTAAAATTTCATTACAAATAAACAGTTTTTCCGAACACACTTGTTCGTTTTCAAAAAATGTGTATTAAATGCCGTAAATACCGTACTTTTCCGTTAAAAGTTCGTCGTGAAATTGTTATTTGGTGAATCCTCCTTTATACATGTCTGTTATATGTTGCTAAAACTATAAATATTCCATTCATATCGATACTCATTATTTAAAGGTGTCGGTAAAAATATCGCAGAAATTGTTATTGATCAATATAACGTAAAAACGGACTATCACTGTCCAGTCCTAAGTATAAATCAGCAATTTCTTGCAATGAATTATTTAGTCCGCGCTCATTAAAAATCCTGACATATGTGAATGGAAATCGTTCGCTCCTTCCCATCCGTGATTGTGATCGCCTTCAATTCTGGAATCAGACAAACACACCATCCATACTTCGTCCCCCGAGTCTAAATGTGTCATTACTGTCGTGCTCCTTTCAAGCCAGATATTTAAGGGATCGGCATACAGATATCCCATCTCGTTGGTGGCATTGTTGCGTACGAAAGCGGTGTGGAACGCATTGTTCGGCGATACGGACAGGGTGGACGTAAATAAGTAAGTCCCTGTGATCGGCGCCGTAAACAAACCATGAACATTGTTGTATGCGTTACCATTGTTCAGTTTAATGGCATCGAATATCACAGGCTGACCTTTTGAGCAGTGGACAATGTCGGCTGAGAGCGCCGCCATGAATGCTGGATTTCCGGTTGGTCGCCCATCACAACCTGTTAAATAAACAGAATAATCAAACATTGAATTTAAACACATGGACATTATCTCATTTATTGCAACATAATTCAATATTTTTTTAGAAAAAATATATTTTCACACAGGTAATTGGAAATAAAATGACTGGTCCACAACAAAGGGGTTTACTTTTTTCAACGATAATGTGTTTTTACGGTAATTCGTATGAGTCAAAACTAAGTGTGCGGAAGGATCTTCTGAATTGAATAAGGGTCACACTCAACCGCTTTAGCATCTGAGTTAACCGGACAGGCTGAATAAATACAAAACTGTCAACAGCACGATATTTGACTAAAGTATATTGGTTTGAATAACAAGTTTAATACAGAATACAGAATAGTTTATTTGGCTTAAGCATATACATCTTATCACCATGAACATAATGTATACATACAATTATAAATACAATCACATGCATGCATTCAAACAGCTAAGCAAACATATTTACAATGTAACGTCAATAAGTGTTTAATGATGTTAAATGATATATAAATGCGTTCGAAACATGAAAACATTATTACATACCACATTCATTCTGGAACGACTCTACGGAATTTAGCCTTTTCTCCAATGCAGTAACCTGATTGGCTAGCTGAATTCTCATCTGTTTCTCTTCCGCTAACATGATCGTCAAAGCGTCTATTGATGTTGTTGGTGTGTCCATAACCAAACCATACACTTGTTGTAGAACAACGATCGAAATTATTATTCTCAACATTTTCTCGCTATAACTCCACTATACCTAGTATGCGTGTGTTTAAAGAGACGGTTAAGCAATACGTACGTTGTTTAGTTCAGCCCTGCGTTCAGTTACGCCTATTACTAGCGAACGTTTTGTTTTGTAGCCCTGGCCCACCGTATCACATTGCCTGCACACGGGAACCAAATTGTAAAACGTTACGAAACGATAGGGCTGATAGCCGTAACTGAACGCAGGGCATGTTATCTTGTGCGATTTTCCTAAGGCACAAATATTAGTCGAATTCTTACATTTACACGGACTACTTCGCACCATGAGTGATAACTTCACTGGCAACTAAAACATGAAGTAAACACGAATGTGCACAGATAGTGAATTTCGTGGGACAACGTATCCGTATATGACCAAACACTTGACCGCTTAGTTAAATTATCTCACATGTATACCTTCATTTCATAATTATTTTAGCTTACATGTGTATCGTGCTTAATCGTAAATTTGATGATATTTTGCAATATATATATAATATGAACAAATCATTATTTGAATAACAGAGCATGTAGTATGCTAGCGAAGAACTGAAATTTCATTTAATAGGCGTTCAGAATTGCAAATAATGTATACCCTCACTTAAAGACCACCTCGAAATTAAGAACACAATTTTCAAGTCGATTTTCAATGTTTTACTCTTAATTCGACCACAATATTAAGACCACCTCAATATTAAGACCTGTTTTCAAGGGTACCAACAGTGGTCTCATTATCGTGGTTTTACTGTATATGTTTCTTGTATTTTGTCACTATTGTTAAGCTATCATAACATTGCATGAATAGTGCTGTACGCCAGTATGTCTGTAAGTGCCATTAACCATCAGTTTGATTTTTTAGATTGAAAACAATAAAAGTTATTTATTCTATACATGTAAAAGAAAAATGATCAAAAGTAATCAAGTTCTCGATGGTCTGGTATGTATGTGTAAACTGTGATGCTAAATTAAAACCATATTCAGTTGGCTATTAATAATAAAATACAGTAAAATAAATTCACATGCTGATAAAAATAGTATGCGGTATTTCCAAACTGGTTCCTAGTTGTCCAGTCCAGAATTTCTGTTCTTTTACAAGTCAAAATCCATTAACTTGAATCAGAGGCGGATAAATGACGTCACTAGAATACTTGTTTTCTGCTATATCACCGTGTAAATGTCACATAATTGGTGATTTAACTATGTGGTTAATTTTTTATCATCGGGATACATTGTCCCTAAATTAGACCAACGACCCACGAAATTCCATATCAGAGCACATTCGTTTCTACGTTATGGTTTGGTTGCTAATGTAGTTATCATTTATGAAGCGAAGCAGACAGTAAGCAAATAGAACTCGTAAATGTAAGAATTCGAATAATATTTACTACATTAGAAAAAAATCGAACACAAAAACCTGAACAGAACTACGTATTGCTTAATCGTCTACTTAAAACATCCAAATACAAACTATTATCTAACAGAAGGAGTTGGAGTTATAGTGAGAAAATGTTGAAAATAATTATTGCGATCGTTGTTCTACAGCAAGTGTACGGTTTGGTTATGGATACACCATCAACATCAACAGAGGCATTGACGATCATGTTAGCCAATCAGGTTACTGCATTAGAGAAAAGGCTAAATTCCGTAGAGTCGTTCCAAAATGAATGCGGTATGTAATAATATTTTCATTTTTCGAACGCATTTATTTATAACTTAACATCATTAAAAGTTATTAATGAACTTATATACTATGGTCAAGTACCGTGCTATGTCCTCGCTGCTGAAAAGGACAATACACCTTTGGTTTATTCCGATAAAATTATATTCATTTCAGAGAACCCTTGCACACGCTTGTATTGATTCATAGAAATTACCGTGTTTGTTTGTAAATAACACAAGTCATTATCGTTGACAAATAAACAATAAACATCATTGTTATGGACCATTCATTTCATTTCCAATTAACTGTGCAAAATAATTGCATTCGTAAGTAATGCCTATTGCACAGAATGAGCTAATGCCTATGTGTTTAAATTCAATGTTGGATTACTCTGTATATTTAACAGGTTGTGATGGGAGACCAACTGGAAATCCAGCATTCATGGCGGCGCTTTCACCCGACCTTGTTCACTGCTCAAAAGGTCAGCCTGTGATTTTCGATGCCGTTAAACTGAACAATGGTAAAGCATACAACAATGTTCATGGTTTGTTTACTGCGCCGATTACAGGGACTTACTTATTTACGTCAACCCTGTCCGTATCGCCGCATAATTCGTACCACACCGCTTTCGTACGCAACAATGCCACCAACGAGATTGCTTATCTGTATGCGGATGATGCTTTAAATATGTGGATAGAAAGGAGCACGACAATAGTAACACATTTGGACTCGGGGGACGAAGTATGGATGGTGTGTTTGATTGATTCAAGAATTGAAGGCGATCGCAATCACGGATGGGAAGGAGCGAATGATTTCCATTCACATATGTCAGGATTTTTACTGAGCGCGGACTAAACACTTCACTGATACATAGGACTGGACAGTTATAGTCTGTTATTACGTTATATTGACCAATAACAATTTCTACGATATCTTCACCGACACCTCGCTATAATTCAGTAATTGTAAATAATGAGTATTGAAATGAACGGAAAAAGAATAATATTTATAGTTTTAGCAACATATAACAGACATGTATAAAGGAGGATATCCAAAAAACAATTTCACGACGAACATTTAACGGAAAAGTACGGTATTTACGGCATTTAATGCACATTTTTTTAGGAAAAATAACAATGGTGTGTTTTCCGAAAACCTGATTATTTGCGCCACAACGTCAGAGCGACGTAGAGAATTAAGTCGATAAAAATGTAATGAATGTATTAAGTAAAATGTAAATAGATCGATGTCGTTTTTGTGTATTTGTTTTATCTGAAAGAAAACCTGTTGATGATAAACTGGCGTGAGAGAGATTCAAAAAAAATTGGAGTGAGATTGCCATTGTACACCTTGCCGAATTACCTTCTCTTCGGAGCAACCGTTCTAACATGGCTTTGCTATGTAATACGTAAAAGTTCAATAAAAAGAACGCGGCTTTTCTTACTATATACTCGTCGTTAGTCAATAAAAGTCTATACTAAATGCCGTATTATTCCGTACCCGGTGATATAGCAGAAGACAATTATTCTAGTGACGTCATTAATCCACCTCTGATTCAAGTTCACGGACGTTTTGCTTGTAAAAAGAACATAATATCTGGACAGGACAGCTAGGGACCATGTTTGGAAATACCGCATACTATTTTCATCAGCATTTGAATTCATTATACTGTATTTTAATATGAGTAGCCAATAGAATATGGTTTTAATTTAGCATCACAATTTCAGGGCTATATTAATAACATCTTTATTTTATATAATAAATCCATGTATATCATAATGTTATCATTCTAAAGCACCAAACTGATAGTAAATGACACTTACAGATATACTGGCGTACCGCAAGTTAACTTGGCAATGTTATTATAGCTTAAAATAACTACAAAATACAGAAAATCTATATTTGAAATTAAGAACACTTATTAAATGAAATGTGAGTTTCTTTATTTATATGCTATGTAATTCAAATAATGATTTGTTTATATTTTATATTTATTTCAAATTATCAAAACATTCCTAACTAAGCGCGGTACATCTGTTGCTGTAATACTCGTAATTGTGAAATTAGGATAAAATGTTACATAATTGGTGATAAAACTATGTGGTTAATTTGTTATCATCGGGATACATTGTCCCTAAATTAGACCAACGACCCACGAAATTCCATATCTGGGCACATTCGTTTCTACGTTATGGTTTGGTTGCTAATGTAGTTATCATTTATGAAGCGAAGCAGACAGTAAGCAAATAGAACTCGTAAATGTAAGAATTCGAATAATATTTACTATATTAGAAAAAAATCGAACACAAAAACCTGAACAGAACTACGTATTGCTTAATCAACTACTTAAAACAGCCAAATACAAACTATTATCTAACAGAAGGAGTTGGAGTTATAGTGAGAAAATGTTGAAAATAATTATTGCGATCGTTGTTCTACAGCAAGTGTACGGTTTGGTTATGGATACACCATCAACATCAACCGAGGCTTTGACGATCATGTTAGCCAATCAGGTTACTGCATTAGAGAAAAGGCTAAATTCCATAGAGTCATTCCAGAATGAATGCGGTACGTAATAATATTTTAATTTTTCGAACGCATTTATTTATAACTTAACATCATTAAAAGTTATCATTGAACATAGTATGGTCAAGTACCGTGCGGTGAGCATTGTTTTGTTCATTTAGACCACCCGATTCGCTAAGATGGTAAGGCGCTTGAGTGTGACCCGGGAGGTACGGGTTCGATTACCAGGCGGGTCAGTTCATATCAATACGTGACATTTGGTTACGGTCATTTGTCCTTCACCTCTGATTCATTTGAAGAATATTGTCTTCGTGTGGACCTATGTAGTTTTGCTGGAATTAATTATCAACCTGTTTGTTTACGTAGGACCAAAGGTACCAACGATGGGACGCCAATGGGTCTTCTTGCAGCACAGAACTCTATTTGTGCCCATATTAGTATCAGAGAAACATTAAGCAGCAACACAACAAACTATGCGTGTTCTAGAAATATGATAGCGGGGTTGCAACGCAATGATAATTGACATTAAAGCAATTCACTCGTGTTACAGTTGACTAGCAAACACGGTGTAAAGTGGTTGTTCATAAAGCGTTGTAGCTTTCCACAGCGCTATGTCCTCGCTGCTGAAAAGGACAATACACCTTTGGTTTATTCCGATAAAATTATATTCATTTCAGAGAACCCTTGCACACGCCTGTATTGATTCATACAAATTACCGTGTTTGTTTGTAAATAACACATTATCGTTGAAAAATAAACAGTAAACCTCATTGTTATGGACCATTCATTTCATTTCCAATTAACTGTGCAAAATAATTGCATTCGGAAGTAATGCCTATTGCACTAAATGAGTTAATGCCTATGTGTTTAAATTGAATGTTGGATTACTCTGTATATTTAACAGGTTGTGATGGGAGACCAACTGGAAATCCAGCATTCATGGCGGCGCTTTCACTCGACCTTGTTCACTGCTCAAAAGGTCAGCCTGTGATTTTCGATGCCGTTAAACTGAACCATGGCAACGCATACAACAATGTTCATGGTTTGTTTACTGCGCCGATTACAGGGACTTACTTATTTACGTCCACCCTGTCCGTATCGCCGCATAATTCGTACCACACCGCTTTCGTACGCAACAATGCCACCAACGAGATTGCTTATCTGTATGCGGATGATGCTATAAATATGTGGATAGAAAGGAGCACGACAATAGTAACACATTTGGACTCGGGGGACGAAGTATGGATGGTGTGTTTGGTTGATTCAAGAATTGAAGGCGATCACAATCACGGATTGGAAGGAGCGCATGATTTCCATTCACATATGTCAGGATTTTTACTGAGCGCGGACTAAACATTCAATGCAAGACATTGCTGAATAATACATAGGACTGGACAGTTTTAGTCCGTTTTTACGTGATATTGACCAATAACAATTTCTACGATATCTTCACCGACACCTCACTATAATTCAGTCATTGTTAATAATGAATATTGATAAGAATGGAAAAAGAATAATATTTATAGTTTAAGCAACATATAACAGACATGTATAAAGGAGGATATCCAAAAAACAATTTCACGACGAACATTTAACGGAAAAGTACGGTATTTACGGCATTTAATGCACATTCTTTTAGGAAAAATAACAATGGTTTGTGTTCGGAAAACCTGATTATTTGCGCCACAACGTCAGAGCGACGTAGAGAATTAAGTCTTCAACCGAACAATGTTTGTAACCTTGACGCGGATTGGTTAACCTTTTACCGAAAACATCTCGGCATTGTTATGTTGCAAAGCAAATCTTAACCTTCAAATTGCGCGGAACATCTTTTTTCAACATATTTCTTGTTTCAACAATGACTTTATCTCTTGTTTACAGTGTTGAAAAATGAATGCATAAGTCGAGGAAGAGGTATCACATGCAAGGTGCAGAGCCACACACACACATAAGGGGACATATACATGTATTATATATATAAATGATTCAAAGGCATAAGGGGGCACGCGACACAAAGCTGCCTCGGTGTGCCTCAGCGTAGGTACGGGCCTGAACTGTAAATGTAGACTTAATCTTCAGGCAAGTGTGTAGAGTATGAGCCTATGTTTGCCTTTTCATATGTCGGCATTATTGCATGTAAGTGTTTCATAACAACTCATCATCAACAGCATCTTTAGTAATCGCATCACTCAGACTGAGTATTGTCGCGATATGAATTAAATACTGAGCACACACATCAGTCGGGAAATGCTTTTTACAGATAAAACATTCGTTTGTACACATTGAATAAAAACGGTTAAAAACAGTTTTCAGATAAGTTTTTACATGCCTCCCAGTCTCACAAGGGCCGACTGGAACCCGTGGAGAGTGGGCTGGCAGACAACTTCTGGTGACAGTTGTTTCCAGAGAACGATGCATGCTGGATAAAAGTTGTACAAGTAGGCTGATTTCCTTGCTAAAAGCTGGATGAATTGCTGGTTGTGCCCCCTCGCAGAGTTTCTTGATGGTTTAAATAGGGGGATGGTTTGATGTCGACAAGGTTACAACGGACTCCGTGCTCTTACGTACGAACACATTAACCTTTTTATGTCCATGGTACGAAGTGTTTGGACCACGTTTCATTTTTATATCAAACGATTTCCTCTATCACCCTTGAATATGAACTTAATGTACTTTCGCTGAGTTTAATACCAAAAAACGGGAGCAAAAACACCATGAAGTTGTTGTTTTCAGTAGATAACATCTGTTGTTAGTTTTGGCGAGGCTGACATCATAAGTACTGTTTGTTTAAAGAAACATTGTTTAGTCACAAGCCATGGTTCATTTAATCATGAATACTGGACAGGATTGTCATCAGTTCAAAGTGTCAACAAATTACTGAAGCTGTTTAATCAGTTTATAAGTACCCGAAGCTATTCAGCGAGGGCTAAACCAGATTGTTACTGGTTTATTGCCCGGCGAGTTGGCTGTGTATTCGGGGACAGGTGTAAAAGGCGGCGGCGCCGTACTTTACAACCAATGTTGAATGAAAAACACGGCGGTAGGCATTAACTTTTTTAATATTTCACATATAATAATAATTTTGGTATCAATCGAAAGGTAATGCTCCCAGCTTTCTAATGATATAAATATATTTAAAATCGGAGATTGTTTTGTTGTTCTATTTTGACTCTGAAAATGGTCGTTTTTCCGTGAAATAAATTTCAATCTTTTTGGGTTCGAAAAACACGGCGGTAGGTATTAAAATTCTCATATTTTACATAATGTGCACACAATTGGTATCAAATAAAAGGTTATGCTCTCAGCTTTCCAACGACATAAATATATTTAAAATCGGAGAATGTTTTGTTGATATAATTTGCCTATGAAATTGGGCATTTTTCCGTGAATTAAATTTCAATCTGTTTTGGTTCGAAAAACACGGCGGTAGGTATTTAAATTCTCCTTGTTTACAGTATGTGCACAAAATTGGTATCAAATAAAAGGTTATGCTCTCAGCTTTCCAAAAATACAAAATTATTGGAAATTGGTGGATTTTCTGCATTAGAATGTGACTTTGAAAACGAGCAGTTTTTACGCATTTTTTTTTTATTTGTATTAATACCTACCGCCGTGTTTTTCGAACCCAAAAAGATTGAAATTTATTTCACGGAAAACGACCATTTTCAGAGTCAAAATAGAACAACAAAACAATCTCCGATTTTAAATATATTTATATCATTAGAAAGCTGGGAGCATTACCTTTCGATTGATACCAAAATTATTATTATATGTGAAATATTAAAAAAGTTAATGCCTACCGCCGTGTTTTTCATTCAATATTGGTTGTAAAGTACGGCGCCGCCGCCTTTTACACCTGCCCTGTATTCGGCGACCGTGCAAGTCATTTATGCGGCCCCGTTGTAGCGTTTTGTTACGCGCGTAAAGATATTTCCATGTTGAACGTGCTTTATCGTTACTTGAGAAAATTGGGGAAGGCACTCTTCAGGAAACGTAAGTGAAGATGAAGAAGAACCATGACAGGGGACAGAAAACAAATAAACACATTTTTGCAGAAATTTTGACATACGCTTGACCGAATCTTCTATTGAAAATGATATGTTTTCGCGAGAAAAATCTGGGCCGTTGAAATGATGAATAGCTAAAATAGTGTGTGTGTTTTTTGTCACTAGGATATGAATAAAAAGTGACCATTTTCGTACCGTACAAAATGCAATGTATTGCTAAAACGTCACGTGATTGATTTATGTCTGTAATGCAAACTTCATGACGTAATAATAAATCATCAAGTGAGATTAAATGGTGAAATAATCAATGATTTAATCTAATCGTCATTAGAGAAAACGCATTAATCGACGAAAACCAATGTTTTGAATTTAACATCGGATGAGTATATGCACTAAACATTGAAGAGACTTTTATTTCGAAAGTTAAAGAAGTATAGTTCGCCATTTTGGAGTGAAATTTTCGCGCTCAATTTTACCCAAAAACTTGAGCGAGTTTTGTGGAAAGATGAATTTTCGTTCTGAAGTCAGAGAAACTCTTTAGCAGAGACGACAAAGACATGCAACTCAAGTTGGAGTGGCCGAGTATTGTCCAACTATGGACACTTATATATATTATCAGAGGTAAATATTTCAAATATTTGAATACAAACGAAGGGAGATAATCCGCCATTTTGTATTTTGAGTGTCAAAGTTAGATTACGGTTCAGACCTTAACAAGAAATATCTAAAACAAAGATCGGCGTAAATTCCACTTAGCGAAGATGTTTTAGTTTTATTGGTTGAGCATTTGAGACATAGCATGAACACATGTTAATAGAATCAATAAATAAATACAACGAGATCTTCAAATCCTGCTTCCATTTATTAGTTTTAACATATAAATATAAAATCAACAATAATAGCATGCATGGTAGAAACAGCGTGTTACATGCTCAAATAAAATTAGATAAAGCGCGTAAATAAATGTACATCGAAAGACAACTACAGGACCATTGTGGCATTGTCCAATGACCTTACAGACGGATTTCCATAACATCACTACTTATGTATTTGTCTAAAAAAACATTCATATTTACCATATTTACAATATTGACGCATTCTACCCGTGTCCAAAATTAAGATAAGATACGAGGTATATCAAATAATAATTGGCCATCAACTATATCAAAGATAATAAAACATCGAAGATGGCGTAAATAGCTTAGCCAATATTTATCCCGTAGTCCTATTGATTTGGTCAAGAAGTTATCATACAATTTTAATTCTCTAATACTGTTTTCACCGTAGTTTGTATTGACTTCGTTTGACTATCATAATTATAGAAAACTTATTATTAATGTTGACTTTGTCTGATTAGCATACCTTGTTCGGCTGTGTGTTATAACTTTCTTTTACATCAAACAAAAATGAAAAATATATTTCATAAAACAACTAAATTTGCATTAGCAAAGAATACCCTAGTAATGAAGTCTTAGCAATTCAGTATAATAATAATAATAATAAATAAATTCTTTATTTTCAGAAGGTTACATAGTTAAGGTTAACAATAAATTGTACATCCTTTTTTCAATATGGCCTTCTTTTAACAATATAAACACGCACAAACAAACAAGAATTCACACACGCACACGCACGCACACACACGCAATCAAACACGCATTCACACACGCACACAAAATTGTTCATTGTACATGAACATCATGTTTTAACATCAGGATGTAAATGAGACTATTAAAAACTACAAAAGTTAAGATGATCTGAAAATAAAATTGAAATAAAACAACAACAGACACCTCACATAAGACACATACATACAATAATGAAATATAATTGATATCATTAGCAGATGACTTTGCCAATGTAGCCACAATGGACGAAGCTCGTTCAAATGTTTTACGTTCAGATGAGCCAGATGTATCTTTAAATGCGTGTATACAAGTCAACACGTGTCACACACAACCTGTGTATATGTGATAAGAATCATTGTAGACTGAAAATAGAAATGATGAAGACGCGCGAGCGTCGATAAAAATGTAAAGTCACATTTTATCACATTAATAAGCCTAAGGTGTGAATTAGTCACTATCTCATTTATGTATCGTTTAACATTGTATTTCGAAACACATTAGCAGGAATGCACACCAGATTTATGATTTGTCAAGCTAACACGTTTTTCAACGTTCATTTGACACGCCGAATGATTCCGCTGAATTTTTTAATAGATCCCGGAAGTAGGGAATTAGTATATCCCATTCAGTGTGGGGGTTTAGACAAGGGTTGGAAAGTTAGACCCCCAAAAAGACAAATAGCCTTATACCACTGGGTCAGCCTGCCGCCACCGCTGTGGTAAACTATTGATTTGTTCGTAAGTACTGCTTGGTAACTAAGGAACACAGATAATCCCATACTAAGACAGTTGAAAAATCCCCTGTATTCAACAGGTCATCATTTATACTTGGAGAAGCATTTTTAGAACAATAATTATTTCATTAAAGTTTCATTTTGGTTCATTATAAAATGAGCGCCGCTGCACGATTTCCAACCTCTTCTTAATGTGACATCATTTCAAGGAAACGTCACATGTGGCATCACTATGTACTGACAGTAAGCAGTAAGCCCCACATGGCAATATGAAAACGAAGTGACCATATGATGTTTGTTTGTTTGTTTCATCGGGTTTAACGCCGTTTCTCAACGATATTTCAGTTATATACGGCGGCCGGTTCACCTAACCAGTTTTTCCTGGACTGAAATCTAACCAGTACTAACTTACTCTTCCACAAGGAGCCGGCAACTTCTCCACATGTGGAGGAAAATCGACATTTTTTGTCAAATTTTCATGGAAGGGTATGACCTGCCGCGACCGGGAATCGAACCCGGTTACAAAATGACCATGTGAAGTAAATATTGTTTCCTGCAAAAGAAGTTTACTCATAATACTGGTATTTTCATTTTACAATCGGTTGCACTAATCTTTTCAGTATGTACATTAATATGACAAGATATGACTACATACCATCACGTATTTTGATAAAGAATTCATGGTTGAAATTAAGTCAAGCCTCAGGCGACCCACAAAGCAATGCTTCTGACGAAGAAAACAATTTAAACATATAAAATACATTAAAACATTTCGATTGACCGACTGAAAATTTGTGCCTGCAACACAATTGCATACAAAACAACAATTATAAAGAGATGTTCGAGCAATCTGTTCGTATATTTGTATATACAGTAAAACCTCAATTATACGACCACCATTGGCCCTTTGAAAACTGATATACCCTTTTACCTCTTCAAATGCCTTATGTTTTATGGATTGTTGTTTTCCCGGAGGTCTGTGTGGGGAGTCATTGTCTTATGTATGTGGCGTTCCCTGTAGCAACTCATTCTCTCTCTTTTACGATACGACAGCGCACAGCCACTCGCAATTAACGATTCTATGACATCAAAATGTGAAATATGTATTGCAGCTGTAGGGGCATGTCAAAATAAGTGGACATTTCAAAAGAATGGACTTCGATGTTGGCAACTTGTTACAGAATCAACGGCGATTGAATGTTATGACAGCGATGTGTCTTCTAATTGCTGTCTATCATGTTCGAATATTTTCACTGGAGTTCGAGGTAAGTTAGAATCAATATGTTCTCACACGCCTGTGGTTTCATTTGGACCCGGAACCTCTGCTCTCAAAATTTCATCTGCTGAGACACTTAAATTGGAGCTAAGCTAGAGTGCATTTTGTACTCACAAACAAACGTATTAAAATCGGGTGTCTATTTTTTTTAATATCAATTCTAAAATTAAGAACAAGATCCAAAGAAAGCTACAAAATGCTGAATTCGCATCAGAATAATCTTCTTCTCTAACAACAAAGTATTTTAGGATTATTTTATTGTTGTTATTGTTTACCGAAGTTGCTGCTACTCTTCAGGTTGTGAATACGGCGATAAAGTCCCTAACTGCAATCCCTTTCTGTGCTCCACATACGACAATTCCAACGATTGCTGCGCAACGTGTATCTCTGGTTCATCAAGTACAACTTCAACAACGACAACAACGGTCAAACCCACGACAACTACAACAATACCGCCTACAACTACAACAACACCGGCTTCAATGACAACAACACCGCCTACAATGACGATCTCAACTAGCGGTAAATGTTTATTAAAAATCAATCAATCAATCAATCAATCAATCGATCGATCAATCAAGCAATCGACCCATCAATCAACCAAACAACCAATCAATCAATCAATCAATCAATCAATCAACCAACCAAACAACCAATCAATGAACCGACCGAGCAATCAATCAATCAATAAACCAATCAATCAATCAATCAACCGACCAATCAATCAACCAAACAACCAATCTATTATTCAATGACTAAATTAAATTATTCCAGCTAATCAACTAATTTCTTAATCAACTTATCAATTATTGTATTATCTAATTTAATCCACAGTTAATTTATTTTGTCTGGTTAATCAATATATATTTGGCAATGAATCAAATTATCATTCACTGTATTATCGATTTACTTATACGGTTAAATGAATTCAATTGATTATTATAATTTATAATTATTAAAATAATTTTATCAATTTAGCTATAAACAAAATCTAAATTCATTTTATTCCAACCTGTGATAAGAATAATTGTCAAAATTGGATTAAAATAGTACGAAAACCGTGTTTCGAACAACCAGCAAACGTTTATGGACCATACTGTTAGCCAACTGCGCTAAATCCGCACAAAACCTCTGAGGTATAAACTTTTACAAGAGGTCTATCTCTCATTAACTTTTACAAACTACGCGGGAAATATATCCGAAGACGCGGCCCGTGTTTCATATGTTGTAAAATATCCGACGGATGTAAAACTGTTTTGTAAATTTTACAAGAAGTTTATCTCATAAACTTGTACAAACCACGCGGGAAATATCCGACGGATGTAAAACTGTTTTGTAAATTTTACAAGAGGTTTATCTCTCATAAACTTGTACAAACCACGCGGGAAATATATCCGAAGACGCGACCCGTGTTTCATATGTTGTAAAATATCCAACGGATGTTAAACTGTTTTGTAAATTTTACAAGAGGTTAATCCCTCATAAACTTGTACAAACCACGCGGGAAATATATCCGAAGACGCGACCCGTGTTTCATATGTTGTAAAATATCCAACGGATGTAGAACGGTTTTGTAAATTTTACAAGAGGTTTATCACTCATAAATTTGTACAAACCACGCGGGAAAAATATCCGACGACGTGACACGTGATTCATATGTTGTAAAATATCCGACGGATGTAAAACTGTTCTGTAGATTTTACAAGAGGTTTATCTCTCATAAACTTGTACAAACCACGCGGGAAATATATCCGACGACGCGACACGTGATTCATATGTTGTAAAATATCCGACGGATGTAAAACTGTTTTGTAGATTTTACAAGAGGTTTATCTCTCATAAACTAGTACAAACCACGCGGGAAATATATCCGAAGACGCGACACGTGATTCATATGTTGTAAAATATCCGACGGTTGTAAAACTGTTTTGTAAATTTTACAAGTTGTTTATCTCTCATAAATTTGTACAAACCACGCGGCAAATATATCCGACGACGCGACCCGTGTTTCATGTTGTAAAAATATCCGACGGATGTAAAACTGTTCTGTAGATTTTACAAGAGGTTTATCTCTCATAAATTTGTACAAACCACGCGGGAAATATATCCATAGACGCGACTCGTGTTTCTTATGTTGTAAAATACCCGACGGATGTAAAACTGTTTTGTAAATTTTACAAGAGATTTATCTCTCATCAACTTGTACAAACCACGCGGGAAATATATCCGACGACGCGACCCGTGTTTAATATGTTGTAAAATATCCGACGGGTGTAAAACTGTTTTGTAAATTTTACAAGAGGTTTATCTCTCATAAACTTGTACAAACCACGCGGGAAATATCCGACGGATGTAAAACTGTTTTGTAAATTTTACAAGAGGTTTATCTCTCATAAACTTATACAAACCATGCGGGAAATATATCCGACGACGCGACACGTGATTCATATGTTGTAAAATATCCGACGGATGTAAAACTGTTTTGTACATTTTACAAGAGGTTAATCTCTCATAAACTTGTACAAACCGAGCGGGAAATATATCCGACGACGCGACACGTGATTCATATGTTGTAAAATATCCGACGGATGTAAAACTGTTTTGTACATTTTACAAGAGGTTTATCTCTCATAAACTTGTACAAACCACGCAGGAAATATATCCGACGACGCGACACGTGATTCATATGTTGTAAAATATCCGACGGTTGTAAAACTGTTTTGTAAATTTTACAAGTGGTTTATCTCTCATAAATTTGTACAAACCACGCGGAAAATATATCCGAAGACGCGACCCGTGTTTCATGTTGTAAAAATATCCGACGGATGTAAAACTGTTCTGTAGATTTTACAAGAGGTTTATCTCTCATAGATTTGTACAAACCACGCGGGAAATATATCCGAAGACGCGACTCGTGTTTCTTATGTTGTAAAATACCCGACGGATGTAAAACTGTTTTGTAAATTTTACAAGAGGTTTATCTCTCAACAACTTGTACAAACCACGCGGGAAATATATCCGACGACGCGACCCGTGTTTAATATGTTGTAAAATATCCGACGGATGTAAAACTGTTTTGTAAATTTTACAAGAGGTTTATCTCTCATAAACTTGTACAAACCACGCGGGAAATATCCGACGGATGTAAAACTGTTTTGTAAATTTTACAAGAGGTTTATCTCTCATAAACTTGTACAAACCACGCGGGAAATATCCGACGGATGTAAAACTGTTTTGTAAATTTTACAAGAGGTTTATCTCTCATAAACTTGTACAAACCACGCGGGAAATATCCGACGGATGTAAAACTGTTTTGTAAATTTTTCAAGAGGTTTATCTCTCATAAACTTGTACAAACCACGCGGGAAATATCCGACGGATGTAAAACTGTTTTGTAAATTTTACAAGAGGTTTGTCTCTCATAAACTTGTACAAACCACGCTAACGCTAGTACTTCATGAATCATACACTATCGTTTATTTACTATAATGTTTACTACAGAACACTGATATGAATGGGTGTGGATTAACACATGCACGGGTTAGTTGTCAAGGTAACAAGTACGTGTACCGGCCATGTACACCATAGGAGTGAACTTTCCAAAATGTAAACAATGTAGTTTTAACTTCAGAAATATTTGAAGAACCTGGTAGGTATTACAATGCTTTCATATACATACAACAACAACCTGCAAGTATTATATGACAACATAATCAACACAATTGACGGACACTTAATCAATTATCAAAAGCACATGGTTTATATTTGGAATATAAAGTAAAGTACTAAAATTGACATACCTGTATATGCGCTGAATATAAACACAATACAATATATATAACTTACATACGAACAGGTTCAGTGTCCAAATCCAACGACGCCTTCCTGGAATCCTGGAGGTCTGACATGTGATGAAGAAAGTTAAGGGCCCAGATAAAACGAACGGAATATATATCCAGTAGACGGGCCATAAGTTGGGTACCGTATCGTATATATAAAACGTGTAGATTCTGTGTTAGAACAACAATGTTGAATCACTCGGCACGAGAATACGTTGGGCGCCATTGTCGCCGCGGCTCGCGTCACCGCCAGTGGGTGGGGTAGTGGGCGTATCAATAACAACACAATATAGTTAACTAATCGTCTGTATGACTGCCCTGTAATTAAGTTATAAATATGTGAAAACAAAGATATATACAGCGTTATAATATTATTATTATTATTATTATTATTATTATTACTGAAATATTATAATTTTGAATGAAATATGTTCGGATATAAGAGGCAGCACGCACGGACGAATACAGTAACACATCGACTGTATATTCAAAATTAACAATTCTTATGAATGTAAAATAACAATTAAAATGTGAAATATAAACAAGAAATACAAAACATAAGTATAATTACCTGCAGGTATGACAATTAAACCCACACAATGTTGTACATATTTTAACACAAGATGTCGTCGTGTCTCTCGTGGAAACTCGTGTAAGGTATGATGGTACTAAATCCGGCCACTATGAATGTGACTGATACTAAACTACTTGTTTTGTTAATTACATATTGGGAAATAAATTTACGTTACTTATTAAGTTATATTATGTTACTTGAGCGTTATATTTAAGACTTGGGTTTTTACGCTACGACATACAGTAAAACCTCACCTTAAGACCATGTCAATATTAATAACACACTTTGTTCATTTTGACTGTTCCACTCTTTATTTGACCTCAATATTAAGAGCACCTCAAAATTAAGACCCCACTTTTCAATGAATGTTCCGCTCTTTATTTAACCTCAATATAAAGACCAGTTTTAAGGGTCCCAAGGGTGGTCTTATTAGTGAGGTTTTACTCTAATTAATATCAGAAATCTTTGGAAGCCTATGCCAATGTCTTGGTTGTGAAATTTTACGCTCATTCTAAATAAAAACCTTACTTGCAGTCCCATCCACAGGATGCGTTGACAGCAGCACATTTCGAAAGGACGGACTTGCGTGCAATGGTCTGGTAACTGAAACATCTTCAAAGCGTTGCTATGATACGGAGGTGGAAACAGGTTGTTGTCTGTCCTGCTCCTATGTTCAGACTGGTACTGAAGGTAACTACAGTAGGATCTCGTTTATTAGAATTCATCGGGTCCGAAATTTTATTTCGAATAATACATGGTTTCGAACAACCCATTTCAATCCAACGTGTCTCTAGAAGAAGAAGAAACATTGGGACCTCATATTTATTTCGGATAATACCAAGTAATCGGATAGAAGGTTGTCGAATAAACGAAGTCCGACTTCATATCACAAAGAAACGGGAAGCTTTTCTGTGGAAATATTTTTCAACATAGTGACAACTCATGAATTCATCGACGGTCTGAGACTGATATTAATGAGCTAATCCAATTAACGTGTTAAGTAAGGTATCATTCAATATACTAATACGATAAATACAAGCAGAATTTATATAATGTGCTGGGATTTCAATAAATATACTTTTTGACAGAATTAACGTCAATTTACAACCTTGTTTCCGTTACACATTATGATCAGCTGACCTATTCAGTATTACTGGAATTAAATATCACTTTCATACTCACTTTCCCTTCCGTAAGCAGCTGACGTGCATCTGAGGTGGAGGACAGATGAAATGTACCATAAGGGAATCGAACGCTCACAGCGCAGTGCTCTACCGACAGAGCTTACCTAGCAGCATTCATAAATGTACTAGTACATGTAGCACACTAAATTTACTCAGTACATTTAAAAACGCACATTTTTGTACCTGTGATTTGTCATTCAAATATCATTTTAGTATATTTTAAAACTCATTTAGATGTTGAAATATCCTTTCATTGAAAGAAAATTTAGTTTTTATCATTGTGTAAAATCAAACAATATCATGTTAAGTTCTTATCTTACATCCCTAGGTAAGTTCATGAAATTTGAGAAATCATACATTTGCGTTTTTAAATGTTCCGAGTATATATATAATGATCTATGCTGTATGAAGATTCGTATTTACCATGGCTTAAAACGTCTATCGGTTTCATATGTAGGTTGTGAATATGGAGACAGAATTTCGTGCAATATATTTCTGTGTTCGACGTACGAGAACCCGGAAATAGATTGTTGTGCAACATGCATACAGACACTTTCGACTACAACAACATCTAAAGGCACAACGACTACAACAACAAAACCAACAACAACAAGTACTACAACAAAACCAACAACAACAAAACCAACAACAACGAGTTCTACAACAGAAACACCAACAACGAGTACTACAACAGAACCCACAACAACGAGTTCTACAGCAGAACCAACAACAACGAGTACTACAACAGAACCCACAACAACAAGTTCTACAGCAGAACCAACAACAACGAGTACTGCAACAGAACCAACAACAACGAGTATTACAACAGAACCCACAACAACGAGTTCTACAACAGAACCCACAACAACGAGTTCTACAACAGAACCCACAACAACGAGTTCTACAGCAGAACCAACAACAACGAGTACTACAACAGAACCAACAACAACGAGTATTACAACAGAACCCACAACAACGAGTTCTACAACAGAACCCACAACAACGAGTTCTACAACAGAACCCACAACAACGAGTTCTACAACAGAAACAACAACAACGAGTACTACAACAGAACCAACAACAACGAGTACTACAACAGAAACAACAACAACGAGTTCTACAACAGAACCCACAACAACGAGTTCTACAACAGAACCCACAACAATGAGTACTACAACAGTACCAACAACATCGAGTTCTACAACAGAACCAACAACATCTAGTACTACAGCCGAACCAATAAGTAGTACAACAGAACCAACAACATCTAGTACTACAGCAGAACCAACAAGTAGTACAACAGAACCAACAACATCTCGTATTACAACAGAACCAACAACAACGAGTACTACAGGAGAACAAACAACATCTAGTACTACAACAGAACCAACAACAACGAGTACTACAGGAGAACAAACAACATCTAGTACTACAACAGAACCAACAACAACGAGTACTACAGCAGAACCAACAACATCGAGTACTACAGGAGAGCAAACAACAACTAGTACTACAGCCGAACCAACAAGTAGTACAACAGAACCAACAACTAGTACTACAGCAGAACCAACAACGAGTTCTACAGCAGAACCAAAAACGAGTTTTACAGCAGAACCAACAAGTAGTACAGCAGACCCAACAAGTACTACAGCGGAACCAACATATAGTACTACAGCAGAACAAACAACATCAAGTACTACAGCAGAACCAACAACGAGTACTACAACAGAACCAACAACGAGTTCTACAGCAGAACCAACAAGTAGTACAACAGAACCAACAACATCTAGTATTACAGCAGAACCAAAAACATCGAGTACTACAGCAGAACCAACAGCAACGAGTACTACAGGAGAACCAACAACATCTAGTACTACAACAGAACCAACAACAGTGAGTACTACGGCAAAACCAACAACATCTAGTACTACAGCAGAACCAACAACAACGAGTTCTACAACAGAACCCAAAACATCTAGTACTACAACTGAACCATCAACATTGAGTTCTACAACAGAACCAACAACATCTAGTACTACAGCAGAACCAACAACGAGTTCTACTGTAGAACCAACAAGTAGTACAGCGGAACCAACGACGAGTACTACAGCAGAACCAACAAGTAGTACAGCAGAACCAACAACAACTAGTACTACAACAGAACCAACAAGTAGTACAACAGAACCAACAACGACGAGTACTACAGCCGAACCAACAAGTAGTACACCAGAACCAACAACAACTAGTACTACACCAGAACCAACAAGTAGTACACAAGAACCAACAAGTAGTACAGCAGAACCAACAAGTAGTACAGCAGAACCAACAAGTAGTACAGCAGAACCAACAAGTAGTACAGCAGAACCAACAAGTAGTACACCAGAACCAACAAGTAGTACACCAGAACCAACAAGTAGTACACCAGAACCAACAAGTAGTACACCAGAACCAACAATAACTAGTACTACAGCAGAACCAACAAGTAGTACAGCAGAACCAACAAGTAGTACAGCAGAACCAACAGCAACTAGTACTACAGCAGAACAAACAAGTAGTACAACAGAACCAACAAGTAGTACAGCAGGACCAACAACAACTAGTACTATAGCAGAACAAACAAGTAGTACAACAGAACCAACAACAACTAGTACTACAGCAGAACCAACAAGTAGTACAACAGAACCAACAACGACGAGTAATACAGCAGAACAAACAAGTAGTACAACAGAACTAACAACAACTAGTACTACAGCAGAACAAACAAGTAGTACAACAGAACCAACAACGACGAGTACTACAGCAGAACAAACAAGCAGTACAACAGAACCAACAACAACTAGTACTACAGCAGAACCAACAAGTAGTACACCAGAACCAACAAGTAGTACACCAGAACCAACAACAACTAGTACTACAGTAGAACCAACAAGTAGTACAGCAGGACCAACAACAGCTAGTACTACAGCAGAACCAACAAGTAGTACACCAGAACCAACAAGTAGTACAGCAGAACCAACAACATCTAGTACTACAGCAGAACCAACAACATCTAGTACTACAGCAGAACCAACAACATCTAGTACTACAGCAGAACCAACAAGTAGTACAGCACAACCAACAAGTACTACAGCAGAACCAACAAGTAGTACAGCAGAACCAATAACAACTAGTACTACAGCAGAACCAACAAGTAGTACAGCAGAACCAACAACAACTAGTACTACAGCAAAACCAACAAGTAGTACAACAGAAGCAACAAGTAGTACAGCAGAACCAATAACAACTAGTACTACAGCAGAACAAACAAGTAGTACAGTAGAACCAACAACAACAAGTACTACAGCAGAACCAACAACAACAAGTAGTACAGGAGAACCAACAACAACTAGTACTACAGCAGAACCAACAAGTAGTACAACAGAACCAACAACGACAAGTACTACAGCAGAACCAACAAGTAGTACAGCAGAACCAACAAGTAGTACAGCAGAACCAACAACAACTAGTACTACAGCAGAACCAACAAGTAGTACTACAGAACCAACAAGTAGTACAGCAGAACCAACAACGACGAGTACTACAGCAGAACCAATAAGTAGTACAACAGAACAAACAAGTAGTACAACAACAACTAGTACTACAGCAGAACCAACAAGTAGTACAGCAGAACCAACAACAACTAGAACTACACCAGAACCAACAAGTAGTACAGCCGAACCAACAAGTAGTACAGCAGAACCAACAACATCTAGTACTACAGCAGAACCAACAACGAGTTCTACTGTAGAACCAACAAGTAGTACAGCGGAACCAATAAGTAGTACAACAGAGCCAACAAGTAGTACAGCAGAACCAATAACAACTAGTACTACAGCAGAACAAACAAGTAGTACAGTAGAACCAACAACAACTAGTACTACAGCAGAACAAACAAGTAGTACAACAGAACCAACAACAACTAGTACTACAACAGAACCAACAAGTAGTACAGCAGAACCAACAACATCTAGTACTACAGCAGAACCAACAAGTAGTACAACAGAACCAACAACGACGAGTACTACAGCAGACCCCACACTATCTAGTACTACAGCAGAATCTTCAACAACTAGTACTACAACTGAAGAACATAGGACTACACCGACAGCAATCTCTAGAACTGATAAACAAACGAGCACATTTTCCAGAACAATGACTGGTAGTCCGATAACTGATCAACAGACGAGCACATCTTCCAGTACCACAACTGGCATCTCTACAACTGATCAACAGACGAGCACAGTTTCCAGTACCACGACTGGCATCTCTTCAACTGATCAACAAACAAGCGCAGTTTCTATGACTACGACTGGTAGTTCAACAACTGATCAACAAACAAGCGCAGTTTCCAGGACTACGACTGGTAGTTCTACAACTGATCAACAAACAAGCGCAGTTTCCAGGACTACGACTGGTAGTTCTACAACTGATCAACAAACAAGCGCAGTTTCCAGTACAACGACTGGCATCTCTACAACTGATCATCAAACAAGCACCATTCCCAGTACAACGACTGGCATCATTATAACTGATCAACAAACAAGCACAGTTTCCAGTACAACGACTGGCATCTCTACAACTGATCAACAAACAAGCACAGTTTCCAGTACAACGACTGGCATCATTATAACTGATCAACAAACAAGTGCAGTTTCTATGACTACGACTGGTAGTTCAACAACTGATCAACAAACAAGCGCAGTTTCCAGTACAACGACTGGCATCATTATAACTGATCAACAAACAAGCGCAGTTTCTATGACTACGACTGGTAGTTCAACAACTGATCAACAAACAAGCACAGTTTCCAGTACAACGACTGGCATCATTATAACTGATCAACAAACAAGCGCAGTTTCTATGACTACGACTGGTAGTTCAACAACTGATCAACAAAGAAGCGCAGTTTCCAGGACTACGACTGGTAGTTCTACAACTGATCAACAAACAAGCACAGTTTCCAGTACAACGACTGGCATCTCTACAACTGATCAACAAACAAGCACAGTTTCCAGTACAACGACTGGCATCTCTACAACTGATCATCAAACAAGCACCATTCCCAGTACAACGACTGGCATCATTATAACTGATCAACAAACAAGCATAGTTTCCAGTACAACGATGGGTAGTTCTACTACTGATCAACAAAGAAGCACAGTTTCCAGTACAACGATGGGTAGTACCACAACTGATCAACAAACTAGCACAGTTTCCAGTACAACGATGGGTAGTACCACAACTGATCAACAAACTAGCACAGTTTCCAGTACAACGATGGGTAGTACCACAACTGATCAACAAACTAGCACAGTTTCCAGTACAACGATGGGTAGTACCACAACTGATCAACAAACTAGCACAGTTTCAAGTACAACGATGGGTAGTACCACAACTGATCGACAAACTAGCACAGTTTCCAGTACAACGATGGGTAGTACCACAACTGATCGACAAACTAGCACAGCTTCCAGTTCAACGACTGACATCTCCACAACTGGTCAACACGAAAGCACAGCTGTCAATACAACGACTGGTAGATCTACAACTGATCAACAAGCAAGCACAGTTTCTAGTACAACGACTGGTAGTTCCACAACTGATCAATTGACTAGCACAGCTTCCAGTTCAACGACTGACATCTCCACAACTGATCAACATGAAAGCACAGCTGTCAATACAACGACTGGTAGATCTACAACTGATCAACAAGCAAGCACAGTTTCTAGTACAACGACTGGTAGTTCCACAACTGATCAATTGACTAGCACAGCTTCCAGTACAACGCCTGACATCTCCACAACTGATCAACAAGCAAGCACAGTTTCTAGTACAACGACTGGTAGTTCCACAACTGATCAATTGACTAGCACAGCTTCCAGTTCAACGACTGACATCTCCACAACTGATCAACATGAAACCACAGCTGTCAATACAACGACTGGTAGATCTACAACTGATCAACAAGCAAGCACAGTTTCTAGTACAACGACTGGTAGTTCCACAACTGATCAATTGACTAGCACAGCTTCCAGTACAACGCCTGACATCTCCACAACAGATCAACAAGCAAGCACAGTTTCTAGTTCATCGACTGGTATTTCGACAACTGATCAACAAACTAGCACAGCTTCCAGTACAACGACTGGTAGTTCTACAAATAATCCACGAACAACCACTGTTTCCCGTAAAACGACTGGTAGTTCTACAACTGATCGACAGACAAGCACAGTTTCCAGTACAAAGACTGGTAGTTCTACAACCGATCAACAAATAAGCACTGTCACTCCTTCTACACCGGGAAGTTCTGCGACAGATCATCAAACAAGCACTGTCACTCTTTCTACAACCGGAAGTTCTACGACAGATCAACAAACAAGTACTGTCACTCCTATAACATCAGGAAGTTCTACGACAGATCAACAAACACGGACTGTCACTCCTTCTACATCAGGAAGTTCTACGACAGATCATCAAACAAGTACTGTCACTCCTGTAACATTAGGAAGTTCTACAACAGACCAACAATTAAGCACTGTCACTCTTATAACATCCGGAAGTTCAACAACAGATCAACAAACAAGCACTTTCACTCTTTCTACAACCGGAAGTTCTACGACATATCAACAAACAAGCACTGTCACTTCTCCTACAACAGGAAGTTCTACAACAGATCAACAAACAAGCACTGTCACTCCATCTACAACAGGAAGTTCTACGACAGATCAACAAACAAGCACTGTCACTCCATCTACAACAGGAAATTCTACAACAGATCAACAAACAAGCACTGTCACTCCATCTACAACAGGAAGTTCTACGACAGATCAACAAACAAGCACTGTCACTCCATCTACAACAGGAAGTTCTACGACAGATCAACAAACAAGCATTGTCACTCCATCTACAACAGGAAGTTCTACGACATATCAACAAACAAGCACTGTCACTCCATCTACAACAGGAAGTTCTACGACAGATCAACAAACAAGCAGTGTCACTCCATCTACAACAGGAAGTTCTACGACAGATCAACAAACAAGCACTGTCACTCCATCTACAACAGGAAGTTCTACGACAGATCAACAAACAAGCACTGTCACTCCATCTACAACAGGAAGTTCTACGTCAGACCGACAAACAAGCACTGTCACTCCATCTACAACAGGAAGTTCTACGACAGACCGACAAACAAGCACTGTCACTCCTCCTACAACAGGAAGTTCTACGACAGATCAACAAACAAGCACTGTCACTCCATCTACAACAGGAAGTTCTACGACAGATCAACAAACAAGTACGTCAACAGTTGCTTCTACAAGTGCACCAACCAATATTAACCAAACCAGTACCACATTTTCCACAACTATGTCTGCCTCAAAAACATCAAGTTCAGTATCCGTGTCGGACGGTTCGACCGCATCACTTCGCACTACAAGTGGTATGTCCGGAACTACCACAATATCTAAGCAACTGACAAATACGGTGACTATTGTATCCAACTCCACTGACGTCACGAGTATCACTTATCCGGATGCAGACGCCTCGATTGGTAAGTGTCTTAAAATTTGATCTCCAGGCAAAATTTAATGTTTTACATAATACATTTGTACATGTATTTACAGTGAAATCTCGATAATAAGGATATCGATGTTTCTAAAAAAATTAAGTAATAGGTGGACTGGTTATCGAAATAAAATACAGAGGCTTTATTTGGTGGCTTTTTTTTAAAAAACAGCTATGTCATGCAGTTTAGAGGGATATCTTTTTAACCACTGTAGTAATGAGACCATAACTATTGCATTTGATGAAATTGTAACAAACGAGGGGTGTCTCAGAATTTCATTCTGTAGAGTACTATACATGTACTTTATTTATGCTAGGACTTCGGTGCAAGTTATCGGTATTTAAGATTGGTCATCTTTTTTATGAGCGAGGTGCTTTTTACGCTTCCTCGGTAAGCTACCTGTGTATTTGAGGGTCAGCGTAACACCTGCACGTATGTTTTACGAGTTTTCTAAACATATTTTTCTGTGTTTTCGATTTGATTTCAGGCGTGACAGTTATTGCTGTAGGTACATTAGCTGTTGTCGGTATCGTATTCCTTGTCACCACGGCAATATGGTTGGTGCTATGTCGTAAATTAAAACGGGCAGACGACGACGAGGGGCGTCTCAACTACGGAACAGTGACGGCAGTATGTTTTTAATACTATCTTAGCTGTCAATACCATCAGTATCTAATTATTTAGAACGACGTTGTAATTATACAGTAAAACCTCGATAATAAGACCACCCTTGGGACCCTTGAAAACTGGTATTTATATTGAGGTGGTCTTAATATTGAGGTTGAATAAAGAGCAAAACAGTGAAAATGGACTTGAAAATTATGTTCTTAATATCGAGGTGGACTTATTATTGAGGTGGTTTTTAAGTGAGGTTTTACTGTATTTGCATAGTATATTCTATATAATAATAGCTTCTATAAAATGAATTCGAATAAACGAGGTCCGACTGTTGATTATAAAATATACTAGATCTAGTCTGACACTGTTTATATATTTTCAGTCAACCTCAGTTACCGATTTTTTCAATGACGAATACGCTGATTCACCGTATACACGAAGATATATGCGCGCAGAAGACATTCCGTCAGAGTATACGAGCGGCAGATACCCGACCACGTGGTACACGATCGACGCTGAAAGAGGCGCTGACGTCATAAGTATGGCATCTGATTCGGATATGTCCGTATTTTCCGCTATTGGAGTACGGATCGGATATGAGAGTATACATGACTGGTACACGTCTGTACCGGATGTACGGGATTATCCCACGCCGTTCGAACGACAAAGAAGCCGTCATAGCCTAGGCTGAAGTATTCAGCAGTTATTTACTAAATAACGTTGTGCAATAATCATAGAGACAGAGTTTTGGATCAAATATACAATGCAACCGCTTCGGTGAAACCCCTTTTGGGAGATGTTGTTAATAAGCTCTAGAATCCGTAGTTACTGTATAGTGTACTGGGAAATAGATAGTGATATATTAAAACGGGATTGTTGCTCAAGAGAGGACCTCTACGGATAGGTTGCATTGAATTTCAAAAACTTACGTGCATAATCAAAATTAGACCAATTCATTTTGGAAAGGGTAAAACTATGCACGTATTTAAAATGATTGTATGGATTAATAGGTTATGTGGCAGGGATCGAAAGGTCAAGGTTACGAAATAACCTAGTTTAAGTTAGTAAGGTCAATGTTAACATACCACTCCGTGGATTGAGAAACAGCAATAAAAAACCTACCCCCATTGTAACTGAAGAAAAGTGTTCGTAGTCGTGAGGTGGATCTTATTATTGAGTTAAAAGGAGTTGAAGGAAGAGGAATAATACCTGATCAATGACAACAGGTCTTATTAACGAGGTGGTCTTAATGTCGGTGTGATCTCAGTTTAAGTAAGGTTGTACTGTATTGCCACAGCACGCGTATAAGGTACATTGCTTGAACACACATTGTAGTCACACCAACAGGAACAGGTTGAGAGAATGTTACTGGACATTTTTTGTCTATTGAAGTGTATGACACTTTAAACCCCATTTTTGCAGCACGGGAGAACAGCAGACGATAACAACATATTCAGCAACAACAGGCGAGAGTTAGACCGCATTCCGAGGAACAACACAACTGTTGACATTGTTGGTTCATGTAGTCACTCTTGATGCGCGTTTCGGAACAAGAGAAAACTACTGTGGTTATCGATGGCATATCACGGCTACCGTACGTTGCTGTGCATGAATATCGCCGATCTGTTTGTAAGGAAATAATCCGGTCCGATACCATGTGTTAAGAGTCGTCAGAGTCTTAGACATGATGTTACTGTAATGGCGAAATTGTCTATACTTACTATTAAACAAATAAATAAAATTTCAAAACCAAATGATCTATGTCATTATGTTTATAAATCATATTGTACAAATATATGAAGCGCAAACTGGTTACAACAGCACTCTCCGTGAGATAGGAATGTTGGCTGGTGAGATAGGAATGTTGGCTGGTGAGATAGGAATGTTGGCTGGTGAGATAGGAATATTGGCTGGTGAGATAGGAATGTTGGCTGGTGAGATAGGAATGTTGGCTGGTGAGATAGAAATGTTGGCTGGTGAGATAGGAATGTTGGCTGGTGAGATAGGAATGTTGGCTGGTGAGATAGGAATGTTGGCTGGTGAGATAGAAATGTTGGCTGGTGAGATAGGAATGTTGGCTGGTGAGATAGGAATGTTGGCTGGTGAGATAGGAATGTTGGCTGGTGAGATAGAAATGTTGGCTGGTGAGATAGGAATGTTGGCTGGTGAGATAGGAATGTTGGCTGGTGAGATAGGAATGTTGGCTGGTGAGATAGGAATGTTGGCTGGTGAGATAGGAATGTTGGCTGGTGAGATAGGAATGTTGGCTGGTGAGATAGGAATGTTGGCTGGTGAGATAGGAATGTTGGCTGGTGAGATAGGAAAGTTGGCTGGTGAGATAGGAATGTTGGCTGGTGAGATAGGAATGTTGGCTGTTGTTGAGAGGTTGTTGCTCATGAAAGGTTTCATTTTAGTTGTACATATTTACTACAGGTTCATTGATAATGTTGTTGAAGAGAGGGCCAATCTTGAAAGAGTGCAATGAATGCGAATTTCAATAGCTTTTTTATGGAAAACCAGTAGTGACATCTCGTTTTTTCATCTGAGCATTTCAGTGGGGAGTAAAAATCAATAACAGACACTCGAACAACGTAGACATATCTAAGTACATATATAAATCTATATACATGTATATAACAGTGTGAATCATATCAAAACACCTTCATACTTAAAAACTATCGTTAATTAGAACAAAAATTCACAGAAGGAAACAAAGACAGATAATGTCTCTTTATTTGAACAAATTCCAACGGGAAATAAAAAAGTCACAATTACCTCCCTTGACTTAAACAAATCTCCACAGGAATCAAATACCGAATAATCTCCCTTTACTTGGACAAATCACAACAGGTACATGTACCTATCACATAATCACCTCCCCTTTCTTGAACAAATTACAGTGGGACATAACCATTGAAATTCCTCCTTTACTTGAACCAATCACACATGGAATCAAGCACATAATAATCTCCCTTTACTTGGACAAATCAATACAGGTACCTATCACAGAATTACCTCCCTTTACTTGGACAAATCACAACAGGTACCTATCACAGAATTACCTGCCTTTATTTGGACAAATCACAGCAGAAAACAAACTCAGAATGATGTCCTGTGACTGTAGCATATCACAGCAGGAAACAGGTCAAAAGTGATTTCCTTTGGTATGAGCAATAAACCGAATTACTTCCTTTTATTATGTTAACAAAAACAGAATGATCTCCCTTTACTTCAAAAAATCACAACTGTATATAAACACATGATAATCTTCCTTGACTCGCGAAAATCAAAGCAGGAACAATACGAGGATACTATTTATTAACAGGTAAGACACCGAGAAAGTGTTGATCACAATCAATGTCTTACTGTTAATATATAAATATGACAATTGTCATATGATATACAGGGGCCTTATTCGTAAAGAGTTTATGAGTGAAACTCAGACATAGACTTAAAATTTGCAAAAGTTAGATTTATCAGCCATTCATGTCCTTTATATCTATCTATACGGGTGAAATTGTATATGAATAATTCTGACTCTAAACGTTTGCCAAGTTTTATCAAAATATGTTGTCTTATAACAACGTGGAAGCAAAATGAACATTTAACATTATAAAGTATAAGCATGGGCTCCAGTCTTATCGTGTTTATGAATAAGGCCCCTGGAGTTATCTCCCCTCAATGTATCATTTCAATTCAGTAAAGTTGTTTAGGCATTATCTATACAGACCATTGTCCTCAACTGGGTGGGAATGGCAAATAGAGAAGAACATGAAACACATGTATAATTATACAACACAAATAGTATGAAGAAATGAAGTATAATACAGATGGTTTACAAATAAAATTTAAATTGTTTAGTATGTACAAATACCTAATTTAGGTCTTTGGTATGTAAGAACATGTAAGACCATTTGTAGATTAATACATTTTATTCGAGTTATCTAGTTTCTCCGCAGATGTGAAACTTTTTTTAAATAAGTCTGAACAATAGCTTAGCCTTGATAATGTTCCCGTTCAAAAAGCTAACGTTATAGTGATCATGTATAACATGACACCTCTGTAAGGATTTGTGGAAAATTAATATAGAAATCAAGCAGGTTATGCCACATACGTATAAAGTGCGCAGGAGGCGTAATGCCTGAGTCCTGACCCCTGACTCGAAGGTCGTGAGTTCGAGTCCCAAGCAGGGACCGATATGTGGTCAATAACTTTACAATCCCTGAATTTGGTTACCTGGGAAGTAACCCAGTTATCATTCATCGAGAGATGTTATAAAGTCAATCAACAATGTTCAATTAAAGCGAGTAGTATACGGGTCGGTTTGGCTCCATGACTGCGCATGCGCGGCGGCCACCTTGAATCTGCTCCTTCCCGTATACTACTAAAGCGCACAGTCTCCTCCAATGAACTAAGAAACTGTTGATACTGACTTTTTTACAACATGACATACTTTCCTCGAGGCCGTTTTTAAATGATTATCCAATACAGTATTCTGAAAGGTCGTTGAAATTATTCAACAAAATCAGAGGTACAATGAGTTAGACTGTTATTTCGATTATTAACACATTTTGGCCCGGCATGTCAAACTATTGTATTGTGTAGGATAGCGACCAATATCAAATATATTACACTTTCTTTTCAATTAGCAACATGATGAAATTATTTAGTTGACGCCTTTCAACCGGTGCTTAACCGAGCAATTTTCACGCTGTGTCGATTTTCACGGTACTTCAAAATTATTTTAATGTTGACCAACGTAACTTGATATCATAACCTAATGTTTAAAATTATGATAAGATAGTAAGACATGTTGTTGCTGTCAAGTTTGGTCAATGGGTAGCAATATCTACCAAGTGCAGTATTTTTATAAATAAAAAAGGGATACAATTATGTTTTAGTGGATATTTTAACGAATAAAACCCAGCTGTGATTGAAACTGGTCGGTACAGGCATCAAAATTAATCCGGAGATTAACATACAAAACGGATAACCTAATAAAGGTATTCTTTATAAGTTATTTTTAAATTAAATTAGAAAAGGAATTTCACACATTGAGTAAAGAATTACATATTCATTGTACGTAAAGTGAGATATTTTAAATGCCAAGAATATGTTTTTGGCAATTTGATTATCAAGTTGGAAGAAACGATTATAAGTTGACACTTTCTTATAATTATACACATTAAATCGCCAAGTTAAAGTGAAAAAAAGGGCTGACCCCACTTCGCGATTAAATATTATGTTTTTACTGAATTCAATTTTTTTAAATCTGAACGAGATCAGTGAAATTGTTGAAATCGTTGTATGTACTTGTATCCGTAATATAAAAAGTTCGAAAAATCAACAACGCAATTTAAATATACATACACCTACCCGTATCAAATTTGGTATTAGACAAGGACAGATTTTAGATATAACAAAACTAAATTGTGTTAACAATACACACGTCTCATTGACATCAACCGTATTATATGATTCAAATTTCACTGAATGTTTAAGTGGACAATCATCCAACAAATGTCATTTTTGTATTTTCTTACAATATTTTCAAAAACGTTCAAATAGAGTGCCACATCTTAGTTTACTGCAGTTAGGCAATTATTGTATTTATAAATGAATGAATTAACAATTAAATTAAGTAAATAAAATTAAATGAGTGAAGAGGATTGAAATACGAACTATTGATTATCCTTGAAGTTATATAGTGTTTCAGAATTAATTAAAATCCTATGCATGTACAGTAAAATGTCATTTAAAGACCACCTCGATAATGAGGCCACGTCGAAATTAAGAACACAATTTGTTCAAGCCCATTGTCACAGTTTTGCTTTTCAATCGACCTCAATATTCAGTCCACATCAATAACAAGACCAGTTTTCAATGGTCTCAAGGGTGGTCCTTTTATTGAGGTTTTACTGTCGTTGTAAATCAGCTACAGATCTTAAGACATGACTCAGAATTTGAACTAACACAATATAAAGTAGACATTTAAATAATAAGATTCGGTATTTCAAAATACAGAGTGTAGGTCTATAGATCTAGTATATGTTATGTGTCTGTAATAATAATAATAATAATAATAATAATAATAATAATAATAATAATAATAATGATAACTAGACCCCTGGTAAATTTATGATGAATTGAATAGTTATGGATGGATTTCGTTGAAATTCAACGATTTCCACTTTGTCATAATGTAGTGAAGTATCTCAAAATACAAAAAAGACAGGTTAGCTTTCAAAATTTATCAGTGCGAATAAATATTTATAACATGCTATAACTATCTGTACCATAAACATTTGTGTTATAAAATATAATCGAACCTCGTTCATTCGAATTTATCGGGTCCGAATTTTTAGTTCGAATAATACATGGTTTCGAATAGCCCATTTCAATTCGACGTGCTTAAGAAGATACATCGGGACCTGATATTTATTTCGGATGATATCAAGTATTCGGACAGAAGGTGGTCGAATAAACGAGGTCCGACTGTATGTGGACGTGGGTTGTTTAGTTAAATAGAAAAATAGTACAAGGCGATGAACTTATATATTTATGTCACTGGACTTTAATCGTGGACTTTTAAATCCCGAATGAATGTAAAGGGTTCAACTACACTTGAAGCAATAAACTTTGCTAGTACTTTAAAGAAATTGTAAAAATAACACAATATGACAATACACTCAAATGCTTTTCTGATTCAGGGTCACTAATCTTGTCATATTTTTTCAGCACAGCCGTACTAACATGGCTTTGCTATTTGCATATCAGTGTTGTGTAAACCAATCAAATCTTGCGTTGACCACTAAACCGACTTCTCTTCAACCGACAACGTTTGTAACCTTGACGCGGATTGGTTAAATTTTTGATAATAGGTACGTTAGCTTACCAAAATCCAATGAATTTCGGTTAAATACCGAAATCCATTTTGGATCTGGAGTGACCAGCAATTGTAACATCTCGGCATTTTTTTATGTTGCACAACAAATCTTAACCTTCAAATTGCACCGACTATCTTATTTCAAGATATTTTTTGTTTTAAAAAAAACCCCGGTAAAAACAAATAAATTAAATTAGTTTTATTTTATTCCTATCCATAACTTAATAGTTTAAACAAAAAAAATCACATGATTCTACAACAAAGTCCGCTAATAAAGAAAACAAACAGCAAGAAACTCGGACTTAGACTTTAACATTGCAAAATATACTTAACACCATTAAAAACTTAACAGTTTTAATGAGGCTTCATTTTGTACATGGTGTTAAAAGCTACCATCTGTTACCTATGTTTGAAATATTATTCAAAAAGTATTGAAACTATGAACCAAAAATTCATATTTCATGATTGAATAAGTTTAGGAAATTATGTTAGTGAATTAATATATAATTATTTCTTCTTTATGTCATGTTTTGAAGCAGACAATTTTCGGTTGCGTTTTTAATGGCTTTAAGTATAAATGGTTACCGACCTTTTGTTTTCATTAAATCAAAACGACCGATATTTTGACTGAGTAGTTGTTATTACCCACTCTACACTTGAGCCATGTTCTATTAAAACTTGTACTGTAATAACAAAGTAAAAGCAAAAAGAACATCTAGCATTTTAAAGTCTAAGTCTGAGTTTCAGTCTTAAAATGTTTGTGAATAAGGCCCCAGAAATGTAAAGTGACCCTTTCTAACCCCGTATACATCGATAGTTAATGACAGGGATTTCAAAACGACAGTGGTTGTTTTGAAATATTTGAACACAAAAATGTAGCTTCAATTATATCCATTGAATTTTGCTTCGGCTTATCAAATTTCGAACGGGTAAACACTTTAACAATGATAGATTCGACATGATTTATTTTTAAGAGGAACACGCCCATTTTCAAATTATCTCAAGGAAAATGTCCACCAAAGTTTGACTATAATACGAACTACCCAATTACGGGAAAAACTCAATAATAAGATCAGCATTGGCTCTGAAGAAAGTTGGTGCTAGTTGTAAGCTGGTCTGATTATCGAATTTAAATTTGGAATAAAAATTTAGCCATTATATTGGTGGTTATTTCCGTTTTCAACTTATTTCAGGTGGCAAGAACCTTCAATCTGCGGCTACAAACAAATAATGTCAATATTCTTATGAAATTTCAAAAAATAAAACCCACCTGTCGTAAATGAATTCCGGCCTGTATCATTCCGACGGCTCGGGCGCGTTTTTCTACAGTCATTCTCAACATGTTTTGTGGTTTTCCAAAAGGATTTTCATCAGCAATGACAAAAGTGTACACGAAAACGTGCAAATATGTGTCCATGTCCCGCACGTGCAAAACGTGCTATAAACGTCATTACGCCTAATACGATTAATTTCATAGCGAGCCGGCTAAAAAAATCAATAATATGCTGCATTACCTGTTCAAATATCAGTATGCGAAATTTTGTGTGAATACATGCATTACTAGAAAAATAATCATACAATATAAACTGACCGATTAGGAATTTTGTTGAGTGTATACACACTGTATTGATAAAGCGTAAGTATGCCAACTTCTTTTTTTATCATATTTTTTCAAAAAGAGCTAAATGATTGCTCATGAACTTTTAAAAGCGATGGAGAATAAATATTGGTCATGATAACAATTCCGGCCATCCGTGTCTGTCGAATACATCATTTGAGCGCCGCTGTACGATTTCCAACATCTTCTTTAATATATTTAAGTGACGTCATTTCCAGAAAACGTCACATGTGATGTCAACATGTACTGAAAGTAAGCAAATTTGCCCCATATGGCAATATGTATACGCGGTCACCATAAGGAGTAAATATTGTTTCCTTCTTGCAAATAATGACATCACATAATGCGTTTTCTAGATGTGACGTCACTTACAGAAGAGGTTATAACTCCCATAGCAGCGCTCAATATGTGAAATGTTTTTTTTTTGGTCAAAGTCGCAAAATGAAAGGTCCCGACATCAAGCAGTTTCGGCTTTCCATACCTGCAGAAACATGTTCGTCACTATGGCATTCCCACCTATTCATACACACCTTGTCAGTAACATACTGGATGTATTTCATAAAAACGGTGTCGTATGAATGTGACAATTTCTTCGATTTCCAGAAATCTACATTGAGTGACCACGAATAACCATACAACGAGTTGTACTGTTGCTTTGACACATATTATGTTCACTTTTCAGACAGCAACACTAAATGATTGAGCAATGGATGTTACTGTTACATTGACTGTATTGCTGGTGTTGATAACAGTATTAAAACCAGGTAATGTCATACATGTATAATTATACAGTGGATCTGACAGAATCACCAATTCTATTCGACGAATTTCACTATAATATATCCACAGAGCCACAGGCAATGAGTATCTGATTAATTGTATCACATGACTCTTACAACTTTGTCATATATGTACCTAAAATACCCTCAAACGTCTCTATTCCCCTCAATGACATTATTTCCCTCAAGCGCCTCTATTCCCCTCAATGACATCATTTCCCTCAAGCGCCCCTATTTCCCTCAATGACATTATTTCCCTCAAGCGCCTCTATTCCCCTCAATGACATTATTTCCCACAAGCGCCCCTATTCCCCTCAATGACATTATTTCCCTCAAGCGCCTCTATTCCCCTCAAAGACATTATTTCCCACAAGCGCCCCTATTCCCCTCAATGACATTATTTCCCACAAGCGCCCCTATTCCCCTCAATGACATTATTTCCCTCAAGCGCCTCTATTCCCCTCAATGACATTATTTCCCACAAGCGCCTCTATTCCCCTCAATGACATTATTTCCCTCAAGCGCCTCTATTCCCCTCAATGACATCATTTCCCTCAAGCGCCCCTATTCCCCTCAATGACATTATTTCCCTCAAGCGCCTCTATTCCCCTCAAAGACATTATTTCCCACAAGCGCCTCTATTCCCCTCAATGACATTATTTCCCTCAAGCGCCTCTATTCCCCTCAATGACATCATTTCCCTCAAGCGTCTCTATTCCCCTCAAAGACATTATTTCCCACAAGCGCCTCTATTCCCCTCAATGACATCATTTCCCACAAGCGCCTCTATTCCCTAAATGTACACCTTCTCTCTCAATCTCCTAAATTCTTTCAATGGCCTACATACCCCTCAAGCGCCTCTATTCCCTCAATGGCTTTTATTCCCTAAAATGCCATATGTCACAAAATGTTATTCTCGGCATACCGAAAACAAGATTTCTGTAAGTACATAAATGGCTTTTTTCTTAAAAAAATGTTGATCTTGATGTCTTTAAATCATTATAAAACGTGTTACAGATCCGACTGAAGCATGTGTAGACGATCCGGCATTTACTAAAGGTGGCAAAGATTGTTCAAACCTAATCACAGAATCCATAACAGAAGAATGTTATAATGCTACTGTTGAGACATCATGCTGCAATTCTTGTTCTCAAGTATCAACCGGAGTTGCAGGTTAGAAAATTTCTGTCATGAGGCTACTATTGTCGGTATTATCTGTACTTACGTTAAAGCTCAAACTCTTTTGATAAAACAGCCGCCATCTTGGACGACATTGGATTTTCGGACTCGCGCCAAAATTTTGACATTTATCTTGTATTGTTTTTGGTTAAACATGTTTTGGCCACGTTACTTCTTAGCTTAGCCCTTTATTGGGACTGTGTCGTTCTACTCAATAGTTCGATCAAAGAAAATCATGGTTTTAGTCGCATGATTGTCTGTAAATACACGGAAAGATGATAACATAACCCTTTATCTGGTATCAACTTGATGCACATATGTAAATAATGAGAATGTGTCCGTGATTGTACTATATATCATAAGTTTCCGTAGACGCCTGACGTTTGCCATGTTGAAGTAAAACCACGTAAAGCCGTTCCTGCTCGGTAACTTTATATGCGATGTATTCGAACGTCCAGTAATTAACCACTAGTTTGAGCGTATATAACATAATGAATGATACATGTAATTATAGATATGCGACCCTTTTACATTTTTCTTTTTGCAGTATTGATTGATATTTTCTTTACTAAACGTTTACTTTCAGGTTGCCTATACGGAGATCGAACACTTTGCTTTTCATTTCTGTGCTCTTCGTACGTTGCCGCATCATTGGAAAACTGCTGTTCTACTTGTAGTGATGACATATCAGTATCCACTACTACAACAACGCCCACAACTACAACTACTACACCCACAACTACAACTACTACACCCACAACTACAACTACCACACCCACAACTACAACAACCACACCCACAACTACAACAACCACACCCACAACTACAACAACCACACCCACAACTACAACAACCACACCCACAACAACCACACCCACAACTACAACAACCACACCCACAACTACAACATCAACACCTTCAACAACTACAACAACCACACCCACAACTACAACAACCACGCACACAACTACAACAACCACGCCCACAACTACAACAAATCCCATATTATTATCATCATCAACAGTATTAACAACTACTACCAGTGTTCCAACATTATCCTTCGTAACCACATCAGTATCCTTTATAGTCACATTGCATGCGTTTCTCTAACCGCATTGGTGCTTGTGTATGTACCTATTCATTCAACTTTTTTTCTCAAAACAATCCTTAACCAATTAAATGCAGGTGTGTCAGGTTCTTCCACCACTCCTCCAGGTACAGTAACACCGGCAATTACGGGAACAACCACTGGTGATCCAACAACTTCCGATTCACCTTCTACGACTCCGATCTCCACAACACAGTCGGAACCTTCGACGACTTCCGCTGTTGGAACCACTTCAACTGTTGCAACACCAACAATAACAGCTTCTGACTCAACTACTGAATCAAATACGGTATCTTCAACAGCGTTACCAATATCCAGTTCTACATTAACAGCAGAACCACCTTCAAGCACTGTATCAAACAGTGCATCAACTTCGAGTGATACAGTTAGTTCTACGGTCGCTGTTGTAACAAACTCGACAACTTCAACAGTGTTACCAACATCCAGTCACACAGTGTCAACAGTACAATCTTCAAGCGCAGCACCCAGTAGTGGATCAACTTCCACGGATGCTATCGGTTCTACAACCGTTATGTTAACATCAACGGACAACACGGAAACTACCTCATCTGCCGCGGGAACAGGCTCGACAAAAAGGCTGACCGACTCTGGTAAGTACAGTAAAACCTCACTTAAAGACCACCTCAGTAAAAAGAACGCAGATGAATTAGAATGAACGAGGTCCGACTGTATACATTACAGGGTTTTCCTAGAGTTTTTCAACTAGGGGTTCTTGGACCCTCTTGTTTAATAAATTGGGGGTCCTTGGTAAATGTGTAGGGTCCCAGATATGCAGTTTATACTGGACAACAATTTATTTTAGGGGTCCCAGGGATGCACAGTAAGTTGAAAATGGGAGTCCCTAGACAGTAAAGGAAGTCAGGGATTAAAGATTTCTACGTCAGGGTAATCCCTGCATTATATGTAGAAGGAGATGTTCATGACAATGCTTTCCTCTTTTCAGAAGTTACCATCATTATCTCAGCAACTATGTGTGCGTTTGTGTTGCTATTCTTCATCATAGCAGCGGTAGCTTGGATATATAACAATCAACGAAATAAGCGCAGACGATACAGAAGAAGCAGACGACGTTATCGTAATTACGTAAGTATCTGATACATACACAGTCGGTCCTTATTTATTCGAATTCATCGAATTCAAAATTTTATTTCGAATGACACATGATTTCTAATAGACCATTTCAATGCGACGTAAGAAATACATCGGGACCTGATATTTATTTCGGATGACACCGAGTATTCAGATAGAAGGTTGTCGAATAAACGAGGTACAACTGTATTGTGGAATTGAATGTTGATGTTTCTAGGACAGAAAATTGATCAAATCTTTCTATAGTGTCATCACTGATTTTTGGGTCTGGTGGTCACGCATAGGTAAACCGGAAACTATCTGAGTCAAAAGAGGTCCCTCCACTAAATAACCACAGGTTCGTGTCAGAACATAGATTAGCTGTCGTCGGTATGAAAGTAACTAAGAAAGGGTTGAGTTACTAGTATTTTTCCATCGATTTTATCAACCACGAAAATTACCTTTTCAAATTGGTTTTACATACTAGTAGTTAAATATAACTTCATCGGTTGCCGAATTCTTGTGTGCTGAACAGCGCAACCTTTCCATAGCAACTCTCTCCACCTTTTCTACACGTTTCATGATCGATCGTGTTGCGTCTGACTGACTGGCCTTCTCTGATAAACAGTGATAACGAGAAATGTTTTGAAAAAAGATGGTCGGTGCAATTGGAAGGTTAAGATTTGTTGTGCAGCATAAAAAATGCCGAGATGTTACGATTACTGGTCACTCCAGATCCAAAATGGATGTCGGTAAGGTAACGTACCACTTATGTTGGAGAGGGTTTGTTGCTTAAGTGATGGCCGCTGTTGAGAGGTAACACTGTGATACAAAAAGAATTATTGTTTGGATAATGTTCATCTAAATCGTATAAAATCACTTAGTTAACATTATCTTCGATAATATTTATATTTTTGCAGCACAGCGAAATGTCGGCTGATTCCGATGAAATATACATCCCGTACAACAGTCCAGCAAAAGTAGGTCTAAGGTCATACGAGGGAAACACAAGTCCCTACGTTATTCCCTACAACGGCGATGGGGGACATTATGTCAATGGTGACTATGGGTCATACGGAGGGGATGACGAGTATAGACCGTATTATTCTATGCTTGGTGTACGATCGTCGTACAAATCTTTTGCTAACGTTCCTATGGTAACATTACCCCGACCTTGGGTAAGATAACAGATAGAACAGCCATTATGGACATACCATACGTAGTATTAAAAGGCACTTTAGTTTGTAACTAAGGTCAAAGCCAACATGACATAACTTGTGAATGTAATATATTCTATTATAAATTGCGTCACTAAGGAAGCCGCAAGGAATTAGGTCATTTTGAGGCATGGGAAAAAGTTTTTCCCTGAAACCTCGGTTCCTTTTCGCTCAGTACGGAAAGACCCGATGTTTGCCGATTGCAGAGAGCCAAACATTCGCAAAGTCTGGGACAATTTTCGTGACTCAAGTAATCCGAATGAGAGCCTCGGTGCCTTTTGTATATGTTATTATAAATGCAAACGTAGATTCTATATTTATTGCATATTTTCATGTAGAGATCTCTATATTTTGTTTACAAATACATTGTTGGTTATCAGTTTCAAATACTTTTATACAGGTGAATGTGGATATTTTTGTAGATATACATATATATTTATACAAAACGTTAATAAATATTTTGTTTTAGACTGTAATATCAGTGCTTCTGTAATGTATGTGCACTCTATGGCCATATAACATAGTTTTAACAAAAATGCATTTGTTTAAAATGTAAATGCATCTGTCGAATAAAGACACGTTTGTCTAATGTTACCTTGAAGGTATATTATTCACTGATACAGTAAAACCACAATAATGACCACACTTGGGACATTTGAAAACTGGTCTTCTTATTGAGGTGGTTTTAATATTGAGATTGAATAAAGAGCAAAACAGTAAAATTTCCTTGTGAATGGTGTTCTTAATTTTGAGCTGGTCTTATTATTGAGGTGATCGTTAAGTGAGGTTTTACTGTATTTGGAAGTCCGTCTTTCTCGACTGTAACACAAGACTAATAATATCTCATGACGTGATGAAAACACGTATACAAACGTTTCTTGATGAAATGAAACCCAGAGTCATTCTATGTTCATATGAAAACCCTCTCCGATCTGACATAATCCCTACATTCGTTCTAATGACTCAAATTACCTACTTTGGTTAATAAACTCGTCAATATCCAATTTACAGGCGGTGTTTTTTGTACAAATGAAATGCAATTTAGGTGGTTTGAAACTTCCGTATAGACATCTGAATAGAGAGAGAATGAAATGACGCTTAAAATAAATGTATGAAATATATGTTTCATGTTTGTTTAGGTAACAAAGAATAAGATGTCTACGTGCGAAGCGGTATGAAAGATCTGCAACTATTGCGGTTTTTATTCTGAATCATAATATATCTGTAATTAGAGAACCGATGAAACGACTAATAAAAGCGTCAAAAGCTCTTGATAATCTTGATGGTTAAATGTGTTTAAATAAACTTGCATACAATACTAGATTTGCAATTGCAAAAAGTAATTATTAATGCATTCTTATTCACAAAATACGCGCAATTCGGATACCTTCTTTTATTAACGTTACTTGACATGATGCATTAGCCGGAGTTGTATTAACAGATCACATTAATTTGACAAGATTTGCGATTGAGATAACGAAATGTGATAAACTTCAAATCAAAAAAGCAGAATTATTTCGTTTAGATAAAATTGTATAAGTTTACAATCACCGTTTTCTTCTCCTTTCCCGGACAAAGTGTAAATAAACAATTAAAGCCACATAATGAAAACATGCCAACAGTTGGCAGATACGCCTCGTCAGGTTTTGAAAGAAATACGATATTTACAAAATTATTTCATAAGATAAGTGTCAAAATGTCGTTTGACAAATGTTGATTCAATTTTCATGCTTGAACAGCAGACGACAATAACCGCGATGCTTAGTGGCAGGTACAAGGTGGTTTAACAGTTTCCTATCGTGTGTGTGACTGAATTGTGAATTAAATCTGCTAATAATTATTCATGTTTTAGTTATGTTGATCATATTTCGACAACATGAACATCTGTATGATCATAATCAACTATCTGCAGGGGTAACATATATGAATATAAAACGGAATATATCTTGCAAACTTTCCCGCCATTTTTTAGCCTGCCCGCTTAGCTCAGTCAGCAGACGGCACTCAACTACCATCTGAAAGTCGTAGGTTCGATCTTCAAAAGGTGACTACTACAATGTACTATTCGATTTCCGGCTAACCAAATTAATACCTCGGTAGTTTTTAAGTAAATAAGTATATCAAGAGCTAGTAAACTAGGAATATAATAAACCCTCCCTAGTAAATAAGGAAAATAATAACCGCTCCCTCAAAGTATTGCATAATCTTAAACTAAATCTATGTAACATTAGCCGTAATTAAAAGATGAATGCAACTCGGGAGTCTTCAGGCAGAGTTCAATCAATTCAACGCCTAAGTTGAAGTCGAAACGTGACAGGAGTCAACTTAGGACACATTTTTTATGACAAAAAGAAAATAATTAACAAAACATGCTGAGGAATTTAACGTGTAGATCAAAAGGTGATTATTAGATATTCGACTTCGTCATTACATTCACGACTATGTATGAAGTGTCTAGACTTACTAATAGGTCGTAATAATTTTATATTTACATTTTCGAGCCATTCAGGGTCTTTGATTGATTTTCTCTTTCCATCGGTACACATAATAGTATATTATTGATATTGAATCCAGCGTTAGATATGTAAATATATTAGTAATGATTGCTCTAGATAAGTGCGGTCAAAGAGACTAGAAATCGATTTAAATTCGAAGCCCGGGTAAGTCGGCAATTTGACTGAAGATATATAAAATTATGTTCTCCACTTCTGATTTATGTGGGGAAGTTGTCAGTTGCCAGCGATAAGACATATAGGCGTGGTCTTGTTAATGAGCGAGTTAATGCCACTCTCTAATCATTCCCAAGTTTATATCAATAATGACAATAATATACAATGAATATCTTGGGTTTGGCATCTAAAGAATTATTCTTAAAACTTTCAAATTTCTTCCGTAATTGAAGACACGAAAGTGTATTATAAAACGATGAATGTATTGTTACAGAACAGACTTATAAATACAACTGTTTACATACGGGGAGTTGAATAGCCTCTGTTCAACTACACGAACAATAGAGTGGAGTGGAATGTCACGTCAGTCATTGGGTACACATCAGCGGGGGGTAATTATTTGTAGTTTGGTAATTACAGTAAGACCTCAATAATAAGACCACCCTTGAAAACTGGTATTTTTTTAATTTAAGGTGGTCTTAATGTTGAGGTTAAATAAAGAGCATAACCCTGAAAATGGACGGGGTACACGGGACATCAGACGATAACTGTGGGAATCTGACATGTCAAATGATTCCGGATCCCGGGAAATAGAATTTGACTGGATTTTTAATGCATCATGAAAGTGTGGATTTAGACAAAATGCTTGGTTCTAGGGTGGGGAAAGACAAAAAAAGACAAAATGTCTAATTTCTCTCAGTCAGCCCCACCCCCAGGGCCAACATATCGATTGGTCCATTATTCACAAGAAATAAAACAACACAGTATATTATTTGTAGAACATTTATTTACTGGTTAGCACTTCAAGCTTATACATGTGTCTATCGACTAAGTCTAGATCACACCATCACATGTACTATCACCCTGTCACATTCTATTCTAAACCTCAAACATTACAAAAACTTGGCGCCTGATGATCTCACTTAGATCTCAACCGAGATCCGTCTCAAGACTTTAATTTTCAAGAACTTGAATTTTGCCATATGGAACAGATCAGACAGCCAATAGAAAGAGCTGGTACTTAATATAGACAGGCAAGCATCTTTAATAATTGGAAGACAGGTGTTTCCATTATCTTCATTATATGAGAAATATCTGACTTAAAGGTAGATAGTCTTATTTTTATAAAAATATTATCAATAATAATTTTGAGAAAATGGCTCATTAACATATACAGACATACTCTAAAACATTACATTATAACTTCTCTTAAATCTTTTCCTGGAACTGCAAAACACAAGTGGTATACAGGCATTTCCTATGCAGGCGCCAACTCGGCTCGTATGTCAGGATAGAAAATACTGGTATCGGACTTTTGTATTTGTGGTTTTAAGAAAAATAACAATGCAGTGTTGTAGAGTACATCTCTATGAAAGGCATTTACCTATTATTTTCTAAAATTACAACTAACTTGACAAAAATTGGGACAATGTACCTTTAAGAAAAAATCTCAATTCGAGAAATTTTGTCAAAGTGGGACTGTCATCATTTAGTGTTAATATTAATTAAGATTTAACTCGTCTATACAAAAATCATCCTTTGAATCATTTTAGATATCATTTCATTAATTCATTATTCAATTAAATTAAATGATACAATCACAAAGAATTTATAACACAAGTGTATTAAATCTGGGGAATTTCTTGGTCCCAATATGAACATGATAAGTAAAACAAAAACAACAAAAAACAACAAACCTATAATTAGACAATGCAGAATAATGCTTAACTACATACATGCATAATATACTCAGTACATATAATAACGCACTGTGTGGGATTTCTAAATCTTCACTGACTGACTTTCAGGGTACAAGAAAAATTTGACACAATATTATTATACGTGCACGCAACATGCATGCTAAATTTCATGACAAGTATTTTCATAAAAAATGAGTTTCAAAAGTAATAAAATTAAATTTAAAGAAGTATGGTTGGTAAAAAATTGCGAGTTTTTAAATGTACTGAGTATATATGTGTACTTGTGATAAATTATCAATTTAAATCAATAAGCAAAGATTTCGAATTTAATTATCAACTACTTTAGGTTTAAGGAATTTCATCTAAGGAATGCAAAAATATTATGTCCTTAACTTTTGTTTAGGAGTATATTCTACAAGCATGTTGTACTGAAATGCCGACTTTCTTCAAGACATGTTTAAATGGCATCCTTATCTTGCTATAATTTTTTTTTGATACTTCTACAAAGATGCTAACAACTATTCTGAAAATGAGCCAAATACAATTTAACACGCCAACACCAAAAATAGGGACTTAAGAATTAAAACAACAACAATGTGCATGAAAAATAGGGACATTAAGTACAGCAACCTGAGAAAGTTAGCAATACTTTAATACTATGTAGATATCGACGGACGAAAGCAAAAACAAATATGTCTCCATCTCGTCGCCTTATTTCCAGAACCCCGTAACTCAATTTTTGGCAGTTTTAAGTACTTGGTACAGTATTTCCAAGCTCTTTCTATCTGTACTAACTTTATTGTTCTGGAATGTACATAACTTAAATAAAATGCAATTCCATAACTATTTATGTAACAAAACTACAGGAGGGTAAAACTTTAAAGTTGATTTTCCCAAAATGACGAAAAACAAGATATGGGTTCTGGATATAATGCGACGACATATAGAAACAGAAGCAGCTAAACTTGTTCTGCTATCAATCCTTGACATATTGTTTTAATGAATCAACAGAATACTGTCTCCAAAAAATGAAATTTTAAATCTGTGATGTATAAGGGGACTTTGAAGAACAACAAAAAATCGGCAAGTTTTTGAAACAAGCCTTTCTCCACAAACGAAGGTAAGTTCAAGTATATAATAAATATCCAGCGGATAATGCACTTTTCTGCACCAATTAGAGCTTAGAAGTCGTGTGCCTATTCGACGTATTCGTCATTCACACGGACGGACGTTCCTTCAAGAATTTTGTCACCTTGTTAGATTCTTTCTTCATCCACGTAGCATTCAAACGAACATTCTCAACCGCTTGTTGAATACTGCGCTCAGCTGCTGGTGCGGGGTTGGCCTTGAAGAATTCCTGAGAAAAAAAGGGCCAAAGATAACATTATGCAGTAAGACCTCACTTAAAGACCACCTCAAAATTAAGAACACAATTTCCAAGTCTGTTTTTACTGTTTTGCTCTTTATTCAACCTCAATATTCAGAACACCTCAATATTAAGACAAGTTTTCAAGGCTACCAAGATTGGTCTAATTATTGATTTACTGTATATTTCATTTACAGGTTTTTCAGCAGCTTCTGGCAAAAAATGGGGCTAATTTTAGGGCTATTCTGAACTAATTTTAGGGCTATTCTGAACTAATTTTAGTGCTAAAATTAGAGACCTTAGGACTCCATTCTAAAGTATTAGAACTGCTTTACCTCTGAACAATCGATACAATATCAACACACACTTATAGGAAGTCGTAGTATGTTTACAAAGTGCTCAATAGTCTTCAGCTGGCCTTGGCTGTGCACTCAAAAATCATATTTTCTAACACCAGTCACAGCCAGTATTAATAAATTCTTACCTCAATCTCCTTCGCCATATCTTCGGTTACAAAATTTTCAGTCATACACTGGAAGTATAGAATAAAAACCAAGCATATATAAATCTCAACAATATACACAACAAGAGCGCTGACTATCGCAAAATACACCCGTTCTACGGTAAAGTCACTTGAGTGTGCAAAAATCAGTGTAAAAAGGATTATATAAGACAAATTCTAGGAATTTCTATAATCAAAGGGCAATAACTCCCGAATGACTGAAGCAATATGGTTGGTGGGGCCAATATGAATTAAATCTATCCATCCTTTTAAGAGTTATTGATAGGAAACTTATTTTTCATCTAGATGGACAGGGGCAACACATTATGCACCTCTGTCATTTTTCAAATGGATTTGAAAGAAAAAAATTACAATTGAAATATGATCCATTTTGTTTGGGAGTGATAAGGGATGTCACCGGATAAATAAATGAATATTTCACACCAATATCTCTGACTAGGGGCCATTTTCCCGCCAAAATCCCTGTAAAAATCTCTGAAACTTCATTTGAACTAAGCTTAAAAACCTTTTAACACTGGTGTACAAAAAGCCTACCTTTGTTAGACGAGATAAGAGGAAACCTCCTTGATATCTTGTGTGAAATTCTTTCCAGTTTTCTTTCACAAACTCCCAGCCAAGTTTTCTACCTTGGACTGAGCCAGTAGTTCCCGCTACAACAAATACTGTGTCCTGAGATCGAACCTTGCCCTAAAAACATACAAGTTAACATATACAGTAAAATCGCACTTACAGACCACCTTTATAACAAGACCACCTCAAAATTAAGAACACAATTTTCAACTCCAGTTTCACTGTTTTTTCTTTTTATTCAACCTCAATAGTAAGACCACCTCAATAAGAAGACCAGTTTTCAAGGGTCCCAAGGGTGGTCTTATTGAGGTGTTACTGTATTAAGTAAATCTTAAGAAAATGTTAAAATTCTTTGTTTGGATCTGCATCCTTCTAAGTTACGAACATACCTTAAAAGTTCAGTTTAAATGGTCCAGAATTTTAAACAAAGATGGAAATCCGTCACAAAATATCAAAGGCCTAAGCTTCAGAGTTCCTAGAGAGATTCCGCTGTTTATTAAATTATTAAACTTGAACGAGATAAATAACATTTACTTTATGCAAAAAATAAGTTAAATTATTTGTAGAGTATTTGTCAAATATGAGCATCATGTATGCTTAACACAAATGCTGGTTTAATTCTAATTTACTTACAGACAAAGCAAACTGCAAGGTTCGTTTGATGAGTTTCTCGTCTGTAACACAGCCAAGCAGCCGACTGATCCTCACCGCTTCTTCCTGCATGTCTGCTCCATCATATAGCTGCAATATGACATTAGTATAAAGTGACTTTTAAAATTCGTCCCAAGCAATTTTAACGTACCCTCCCTTCCAGGAACAACAACTGTCTACAACGACAAACCACACTCGAAACTGTGTACCATCACTCAATATTACCTCCCTTGATTGGTCTTGGTCGAGGTTTATTGACTGATCAAATGAATTTGGTCATCAAGTGTTGAACATGAGCATCATTGATATGTGAATGGCATATCATAACTGAGAAGCATAAAATGTGTTGTTATTCACATGTCTATTATGACACTCTTGTGTGTCTCCGTAAAATGTCACTTAAGAGAGTGGCCACTGTACAGGAAAAATTATAATGTTGTGAAGCGACTATTGCTCAAGAGGACGTTAGAGATTTGAATAAGTGAAATAGATAACAATGCTTACCGACAGCTGAGTATTCTCTAGCATACACTTAGAATCTTAGACTGAGTGAAAGTTATAAGTGCTGAGTTACTTAATTGTTAGCCTCAAATCTCATATTCACACTCAAATCTCAAAGAAAATTGAAACAAAGAATACCAAGCACTGTAAGCAAAGTTATTCACATTGGATACTGAATTATCCAAATTCAGAGCAAATTTTAACAGCTGAATAGGAAGCACTTCATGGCAAATAACGGTTAAAATGCCCTGGTCATAAAATAACAAACAATTTCAAGTCCGCAGTTACAGTGAAAATTCCCACAAATATTTAGTATGTAGATCAGTATCAAAGCCCTGTGGCTAAAAATAGAATATTATTTATGACTATGCACAAACCTTCAACATTTTATCGTATGTTTCTTCATTTCCATTTGTAAGAACTGTCGTGTATACCTGAAAAGAACCAAAAAAATAATTCTGTCATAGATATTCATGTTTATGACAGTTCAATCAATATTTAAGCCATAAAATCTTGTGAAAATCCAAACCCTTTCTCCAAAGATACTTTAACCAGTCTTCATGGTAACTCACAAGCACGGAGCTAGTTACTTGATTCCTTCGTGTCATCTTAACATGTCATAACAGAAAACATACAGGAGGCACAGTGGTAATCCCAGCATTGAGCCGTTTGATTAAGAATTTAATGCAAGTAATGGTCTATTAAACAGTCATTGGTCGCAATTAGAACTTAATCTTGGTGCACAAGATACATAACGGAAGATATAACAGAAGTAGTTTGTTATCTTACCACGGCTCTGAGATCAGCAGGTATTTTAGCTTTACCGTCACAATGAGCTTCGAAACGCTTGGTTGCCTCGGCCACTGTATCTGGGTCACCATAGCGTCCCATCTTCAACAAAACAAGTTCTCGCAGCATTGCAGTCAAGGCTCCTAAATCGAAAATCGAATTTCATTGAAAATCAATTTATATCAAGTTTAAAATCTATTTGTAAAAACTACCTACACATTTGTTTAAGGAAGCACTAAAATTAAGTTATTTACAACATATTTAAAGCTGCCTATGTGTTTATGGCTTTAGCTTAAAAGCACAGTGCAATCTTTCCACAGCGGCTCCTTCATTAGCAACAACTTCCATTCCACAAAATTATAAAAAAAATATCATTGTTGCGGGTTCGAATCCCAACCGGGATGTAGAATTAGTATGAGAGCTATCCAGCTGGCTTACAGAAGGTCAATGGTTCTACCCAAGTGTCCATCTATGCCTAAAATAATTCTAAAAGCTACACCTGGGGTCTTCCCCCACCCTAAAAACTGGAAAAGTCACATGACTATGGCTGTTTATATGACTTAAAATCCTAAGACAAATTAAAATAAAACCCAGTCATTGTGTACCTTCTCCTTCCTTGGCTTCCCATCCAAGTCTTCTAGCTACAGGTCCAAACAAATCCTTGGCATATAGTTTATATGCATCACTTGCATCAGTGTACTGCAACATGACTGCCACTGTTGATAAATTGGCTGACAGATCTTGCCAAACAGTATAGTTATCTTCATTCACGTAACCCATGGCAACGTTCAGAACATCCACTGCAGAAGCTTCACCGGCTCTAGCCTACGAAAGATAATAACTAAAGCTATCACTGAAATTGATTATTACCCCACATACAGCAGTCTGGGAAACAAAGGTCTGTAACTTGGCAATGATTGGGGCAATTCTGATTCATGCTCAATTGCACTTCATGGTATCCATGCGTATGAAATTTCATTGAAATCCCTTTAAAAATGTTGAAGAAGTTTGCAGCACCCCATAACTCCCTTTTATAAATAATGCAAGTGTACACACTTTGTCCAAGTCGGAGGGTCTCAATCTCTGCAATGCTCGGACTGACCCTGAAATAGCCAAACCCATCAACACTTAACGGCGATCACTTGCATAAAGAATCATAGCTTAAATCACAACAATACATATATGTAAGATCGACAACAAATGCCAAAAATAAAATAATTGAGAAGACAAACCAGTGCAAAAAGGTCATTCTCAAGACCGAGACGATCTCTAGGGGTCAGTTTCTGGTCCCGAATGGCTGGAATGAGGGTATCCAACATGTCAGATGTGTACTGTACTCTGTACATACCGACATATCCAGGATTCAACTGAAAAACAAACATAAAATGAACACCGCTGTACGATTTCCAACCTCTTCTTTAAGGGACGTCATTTTCAAAATGTCACCATGTACTAACAGTTAGCAACATTTGCCCCATAATAGTGTTTCCTGCTTGCATATAGTCTGACTATTAATATAAGGTCTCTGTGAAGTACACAATTTGAACCCAAAAAGTAGGAAATTTCAGGAATTTTGGACCTTCAAGTAGGAAAAATAAGGACCGCTTGATAACCTGCATTATGATCACAAGAACATTTTCATTCTCCTGAAAATTCTGAAAGTTATATATAGGGATCTCAGTGACGATACAAAGGTATTCAAAAATGAATAATAGAAGTAAAATACATCAAAAACCCTTATCTATTGACCCAACTGGTTTTCAGCATGCGACAGGTATCAAACACATCTTTTAAGGCCTTACCAATATTAGACCACGCTCACCGCAATGTATCTAATTAGCGACCTCTATTCCAACCGTCTATATCGTATAAACCATGTTCAGGAAGTACATGATGTCCAAGTCAGATAGTAAAACTTGTGGTATTGTCTATACGATATATACACTCGCTAATGCTTGAGTATACATGTATATAACATATAGAAATTGCCACTTGTTGTCTATCCTATACACAGACTATTGTATAAGTCATTATACATACCTTCACCCAAGATTCTGGTTTAACATTATCAAGTGTGAATGTTTGCTTCACAGATTCCAGCAATATAGTTTTTACAGGGGCATTAGGGCTCTCAGACGTACACACAGAGATAGGTACAAGCCATTCTGTACTCTCACCTGAAAAACAGAATGTCACACAGAATCAACTTACAGTAAAACTTCGAAACCTCAAAATGCTGTTGCTTCATGCTATCTGTTGATCCAGGCATCTATGGTATACATGTGTTTGTACTCAAACTTAATAATCACTCCCGTAGCCCATATTTACACTAAATGAAAAACATTTACACAAGAAAATGGGCCACACAGAATATCCAGCACTCACTAAACATTATCATACATTTTCACACTAAATTAGTTACTATCAGCTAATAAAAGATAAATTTTGTAATTTGAATGCTTAAGTGTAAGTATCCGTTATCCAGTTAATTCTCACCTTCTCTTGTTTTACCATCAGCGTTAAATTTCTCCTGAGTGATTTCTATGGTCCTTGTATTGCCATTTTGAGTTTGGGAAGCCTGAAATAAAAACCATACCAGTTAAAACGCGTCTCAGTTTCACAAAGTGTTTCTCAAATTGCGCTTTTCTCAAGTGAAATATTTTCATATTAAGCTGTACTTAAAAAATTGTTTGTTTGGCATAACCCTAACTACCCATGAATGTTATAGCGCTCGTACTAGCTACATTGGTATCTTATGCAAGTATAATTTCATAAGAAATAAACAAAATTTCTGAACAAACTCCATTGTTTGTTTTAATAAAATCTGCATTAAATGCCATATTATGTGGTTACGGTCTTCATGATAACCGTCAGACAAGTAAAAAATCCATTTTGTCTGCCCGAACGGGCAAGTCGTGTTCGTGGTCCGGTCTGACTAGCTTTTATCCAAGCTGTCACAAAAATTGATGACGTAGTATGCAATACTTCGACTGGATTTCATTCTTCGTCAATTTTGTTTCTTTGTTTCCCATTTAACAAATCAAAACAACCCCTAAAACATTATGTTTCTTTGTTATTTTATTCGGGCAAGTGAAAGTGAATTCGGGCAAGTGGAAATTGCAAGCTGTCTGCCTGAATGGGCAAGTCCTTCAAAAACCTGATCGTGAAGACTCAAAGTATTCTCACAGATACTCATTAATGTATACACAAAGAGGTAGAATAACTAGGTACCGGTAATGGAGTGTGACAGTACCGTGTTCAATCTAGATCTGTGTTCTCACTATCTCCCTGCTTAGAATACTTTTCTTACCTTAATTACAGGAAATCCCATCTGTTTGGTCCATGTTGTCATCACCTTGCCAACCGGTTTACCACTAGCTTCCTCAAGGGCTGCCCAGAGATCTTCAGTAAATGTGTTCTTGTAGGCATATTTTGTTAGATAGTTGTGCATGCCCTTCTTGAAATCCTGGAGTAAAAACCATGCAATACTGTACAAATGACCTTCAAATACTGTACAGCAAAACCTCAATAATGTGACCACCCTTGGGACACTTGTAAACTAGTCTCCTTATTGAAGTGGTTGTAATATTGAGGTTGAATAAACAGCACAGTGAACACAGGACTCAAAAATTGTGTTCTTAATTTTGAGGTGGTCTTATTATCGAGGTGGTCTTTAAGTGAGGTTTAACTGTATATCCAAAATGGCAACCGCATACATTCTATTCAATGATAAAATAAGGTAAAAGTTTGCTGAGCAGAACATAAGTAGTCTCTTATTTTTGCATGGACCCTCAGACGGACAGGGGTAACACTTTATGACCATTCACCATACTTGAAATTGCAGGGGACATAAAAAAGAACCTTAATGTCTGTTGTACAGTCAGAAACTGGCCTTGGGTTTATAGAGACAGGAAAAATAACTGTATAAATGTAACGGCAGACAGCAATTTTAAACAGAATAGGAAAAAATCAAAAAGAGACAGTCGGTGACATATTTCATATTTAATGACTTAACGATCCGATATCAATTAGTGAAATTGTGTGAAAACTTACGTCATCTCCAATGTAATTATGCAACATTCTGATCACTGAGGCTCCCTTACTGTACGATATGGCATCAAAGATTTCATCAACCTCGTCGGGACCTCCAACAGGGACCTGGAAAAATGGATGCAATTAATTAACTTTTGCTTAATATGATCTCTTGTACATTTATAGAGCAACAAAGCCTTACAACTTATATTAATCACTGTCAATGACATCCTTGGTACCCAGGCTATTCATAACATATATGATACCCTGGGCAAATTGACTAGCGAAACGTCGTAATGTATGATTATGAATATTCAGTAGCATATCTCGACCAATGAAATGAAGCATGGACCCAATACTCTACCTCGATTGGGTGACTAGTATGAAGGGCATCGAGATCCAAGGCTCGTCCCAAGTCCTGATTCACAAACTGGGTCCAGATATCAAACTCGGGGAATACATAATCCACACAAAGGTACTCTATCCAAGATGCAAAACCTTCATTCAGCCACAAATGTGTCCACCATTCCTGAAATAGTGTAGATAGAATGATGAAGGTAAGGAAATACAGGAAATAGAGGTTGGACCCTCACTGCACCAACTTTTTTGTTTTTTGTTCAAACAAAGTTCTTTTAACAAAGAAGGACCCATACAATCTGCTGTAATAATGAGCCAATTAACAGATTGTAACTAATTAACATAAGTTTTGCACCAACCCTTGATATGTATGTACCACAGGGTCAAATTCTGAGTATATGATACACAGGGGCATACATGTGAACTCTCCTGATTTCCCCCGCGAGACTCCCAGCTTTGATCGGCCACTCAAGCTTTCCCAGAGGGGTTCCATTAGGTTCTAAATCTCAAGGGTCAATTTGATATTTCTTACTGGATTTTACTATTTAATAGCAAAATTACCTATAATTAAGAGAAACTAGATGCAACCATAAGAACTGGATGCCCCCACTGTAGGCTTTTCAGTGGAATTTTTTATGTTAAAATGGGCCATAACTCCTCCACAAATAGGTCAATATGACCAATATTGAACTTGACCTGTATTTATTATGCTATAAGTATGTGCCCTATATGAAATGAATCAACCCATTCCTTCAAGAATTATTGATCGGAAACCAATTTTTGCACGAATGGACAGAAGGATGGACAGGGGTTACATTTTATGTCCCTTCACCATTCTTCAAATACAAATGACCCTTCTGCCAAAATACTCAGACTTACCATTGTCACCAGATTACCAAACCATTGATGAGCCAGTTCGTGACCAACAACTAATGCTACCCATTGCTTGGCTTTAGAGGAAGAATTCTTTGGATCAATTAGTAGTGCTGTCTCTCTGTATGTAACCAGTCCCCAGTTCTCCATGGCACCTGTAAAAAGTAATTATACCAAATGTTATCCTGGTCGTAAATTTCATGACAATTTCGCATATAAAATCACAAAAATATCATTCAGCATAATGTTTAAATATATTATACAGTCGGACCACGTTTATCAGACAACCTTCTATCCCAATACTCGGTACCATCCGATGTATCTTGTTACGCACGTCAATTGAAATGGGCTATTCGAAACCATGTGTTATTTGAAAAAGAATTTCGAACCTTATTAATTCAAAATAAAATAACGGAACCAATGAAATCGAATGAACGAGGTCTGACTGTATTTGCATATTTAATATAAAACAATAGTAATTTCCATCAACCCAAAACATTTCCACTAGCAAAACATCTGCAATCGTTGATGTAGAATTTTTTTGACTTGCAACAATATCCACTTATTCAGTAAACAAATCTGTGTTTTTTTTGAAAGACAGTACTGAAAGACAGCTTAACTGTATTTCTCATGATCAAGACTGAAACAAATATCCTGATGGTCAGTAAGAAAACAGCAAACAAACACTATTAAAAATTTGGCCTCACACAACTTTTATTCTAAGAAATATGAGAGTTCTATCAGGGTTTATTTCGACTAGTTTGGGAAGATGTCCCATACCGTTCAAATTGGGAATTTTTGCCCGTTAATCTTAGAAATTGGGAGGGAAAATCGAGACATTTCAGCAAAATATTAGGAATAATAGTAAAGGATGTAGTGACTAATCAACAATTGCTATTTATATAAACCGCCTGTGAGAGAAAAGTCTCTAACTTCGTCAGTTTTTAGCTAAATTGAACCAAAACTTTTTCTTCAGATTTATTGGGAATCTTTACACGCAAATAGGGGAAAATATATACTTCTTGGCATTGAGAATATAGCTGAATAATGGCTATAAAAACAGCTGAAAACAAAACTGTTTATGTGGAAATACCTAAGGTACAAAGTATCTGGAAACTAAAAACAGCAGTAACTTACCGGCTGAGAAATCAGCAATAGCTATAAGGTCCATCTTAGGTAGAGGGTAAGCAATATTGAAGTATTCCTTGTAGAAAGGTAATGTCTTCACAGCCACCTGGAGCAATATAAAATATATTGCATACAAAAAAATACTAGATAATGTGTTTTCTGTTCTATGGTCGCAAAATCTCAAAAACACCTGTTTTGGGAATGCAACATTACTCAACAATTTTTGGCTAGAATTAAAATATTTCTCTCAAATAAAGGACTACAAGTAGGCAACAAGGGTCGGTTATTATTTTTTTATATAGATGGATTACAAACAAACCTAATATTAAAAGCTACATCATTAAAATAATGTAAGAAAGAAACTAGACCTAGTTTACCTCTATGTACCTTTATGTTTTATTCAGTACATGAGCAATTGATTGAGTCCATGAACAATTCAACAACTACATTTAAGACCATACCATAAAACTGTTCAACATTTCAAGAAGAGGATAGAACTGTTGTGAAAACGAAGACTTCAAAATCAAAATTCTTTTTCACATTTCATAAGAAGACACCAAGGACAGTAACTTACATTGAGAGCAAACTCTCCCTGTTCCTTCTTTCCGACAGGTGTATACACACGAATTTTAACATCATTAGCGTCGGTGGCCTCGACAAAATCATATTCGCCGACACAGAAAGCTAATAAATACGTCGACATGATGGGAGATCTGTCGTACTTCATCACCTTCAGTTTGTCGTCACTGGCATCGTCAGTTTCCGATATAACAGGCTGTAATAAAAACATATATATCACTGTATCATAATTTTACTGCCTGTGCCTTTTCAAATGGGATAATAGGCGCGATAAATCCCAAATTTGGGAAAAATAAGGTAATGGTTGTTTTGCTTATAAAAATAACTTTTCAGCTGTTGCTGGTGTTAATATATATACGAGGCGATGTAAGAGCAAAGATTCTTTTATAATAGGTTAAATACACATAAAAACCTGACTTAATAAAAAGAAATTCAGACAGAGGGGAAAAAATGAACAATGAATTTGGAAAAAAATGACACTTTTTGATAAGGGGAAACAGCCTTGACTGGGCAGTAAAATTAACAAATAATTTGTTTCATGTCCATAGTAGGTGACGTAGTACGTAGATGTTTATCCACAGGTTACATTATCATTGGGACCAAAACTTTCTCAGAAATCAAGATACCACAATAGTTAACATATTCGTGCACACAAACGACGACAATCAAGCTACCACAATAGCTCTTCGATTTAATTCAAAACCGACCAGATAAAAATAATTCTATGTTATGCATGAGTTTAAATAATTGTTCATTTGCATAAAGACGGCCAAACAAACATGTTGGTTCTTATTTGCATATAATCAATGGTCACATTATAATTAAGTTCATATTCATGCACATATTAACTGAATGTGAAAACCACAGGTATACGCGTTATCATCATATGTACTGTAATTGATGAGGCTGTACTTGTATATATATGGTATCTCGGACATGAGACATCAGAGAAAACAAATATACAGTAAGCCTTTCTTGTTCTAAATAAGACCAATGAAACATTTTATTTTACTTACCATATTGGATAATGCTACTCGGTTCTTGGGAACAACTAAAGTGATATCAAACGTGGCCTTCAATGCAGGCTCGTCCCAACAAGGGAAGGATCTCCTCGCATCAGATGCCTAAAATCCAAAGTTTGCATCATTTAACAAAGGTTATGGTAATTTATCAACTAGGGCAGCAACGATACAGGTGTCTCTCGGTTCGGATCCAATAACCTCGTAAGATTGCACCTCCTAAGATTGCACGTCTTAAGATTGCACGTCTTAAGATTGCATCTCCAGAAGACACAGGAAATGTTTTTCAGGATGCGGATTAGAAAGTGATTTATATAAGTATTAAATGCTTCCATAACTCTAGACTTTAAATAAGTTGGTACATACAGTCAAACCTGTCTGTAAAGACCACCCATGGGAACAGCAAAATGTGGTCTATATTTACAGGTGGTCTCTATTAACAGATAAAATATCATTGAAAATGGTCTGATGGGAGATCAAATTGGTGGTCTTTGCAGACAGGTTTTGCAATAGTGGTCTTTGTTCGCTGGTGGTCTTTAACACAGGTTTGACTGTATATGCAGGCGTGTCAAAAAGAGTCGGTAAAATTACCTGGTAACTTAAACATCATCACCTTGCTACTCTTCTTGCACGAGTGATCATTATTAAGGGGAGTACCCCAATACCCCGCCAACTTTTGATAATTTCCCTGCTAATTAAAAAATTTAGTGACACCCCTGTATATGGATATAAATACCTCAAATTGAGTGACGGCAGCGTATCTGTCCTCTCCATCGGGACCTGTGTATTTGCTGCGGTAAAATCCTTTCATCTTATCGTTCAAATCACCAGTAAATACAACCTTCAATGTGCCATCTCCAACCTGTAATATACCAATTGTTTACACAAACAATGTCACAAGTCTACATTGTTTAACCTTTTGTGGACACATGTCCAGTACCAGTCTGATTAGGATTTTTTTCTGAGTCGTTAAAACTGCTAATTGGTGGTAAACAAATCAGGAAAACATGCAAATTGGGTCTTTTTATAGAACCAATACAATACCCATCAAGAGAAAAACATAAACTGGCCTTGATGTCCCGAAGAATCTCAATCTGAGCTAAATCTCACCACAAATATTGTCTCAAATTGATTAGATTTTTCACAAAAATTAAGAGATGCAAAATGAGATCTGTCTCAAACTCAGGCAACATCACAATATTGAGCTGACATTTCTATTCGAGATGCTTTGGGAGATCGGGATCTGGAACACACAAAATGAACACATAAAAACCAAGTAATGAGAATGAACAAAAATATACTTTATTAGGACTATAAAACTGATACCGTAAACTCTCATTAATTTACAATGACCACATTTGTTCCCTGGCTTAACGTTGTTGTATTTATTATGTTGTATATGAATTTGATCAAAAACAAAATAAGCAGATTTGTTCCTGCTTGGTTTGTGTTGTTAACCAAATATTCCTTCGTAAATAATGTCAGGGTAACGAGAGTAAACTGCAATACAGCACTTCATTGCGTTAAATTCATTTTCACTGCTTGTTAGAACACCCAATAGATGATGAAATAGATGAATTATAAAACTTACTGCAAGTTCCTCTGGAAAGGTGAAGGTCACTGTTTCCTTGTCTTTCTGAAACTCAAAGGTTCCATTAACATCAGCGGAAGCCCCAGCAGCAGCATATTTCACTGAGCTGATTTCAATCTCAGCGGAGTTCACTATTACTGTTTTTGTGGCTGTTTTCACCTGAAATGTTTGAAATGAGGATAATGGCGGGTGTGAAAATCCGAGCCAATTTGTCCACAAGTATCTGAAAACGCATTGATTAAACAATAGTCAGACCTCGTTAGTTTATATTCATTGGGTCTGGCCTTTTATTTTGAATAATACATGGTTTCCAATAGCCTATTTCAGGGATTTCTCTGATGCAGAAATCTGGAATCCCTGACTCCATTTTCTTTCTAGGGACTCCCAATTTTCCACTTACTGTGCATCCCTGGGACCCCTAAAACAAACTTTTGTCAAGTATAAACTGCATATATGGGACCCTACAAATTTACTGAGGACGCCCAATTTGTCAAACACGAGGGTCCAAGCACCCCTATCTGAAAAATCCTATGGAAAACCTGCTTTTTCAATTTGACATGCACAAGAAGATACATTGGGACCTGATAATTTGTTTCGGATGATAAAGATGCTTAAGTAAATGGGTAATTTTACCAGCTCCTGGCTTTTATTGACACTCCTGTATCAATGCATGTAATAAGGACTAAATGTACAGAAGTTCACAGCTATATAATAATGAGGGTATATGTAAAATGCAATGATATTAACTTCAATGTTAATCAATAACGATTTAATCACTTTAAAGACATTTCTATATGATATCCTTTTTCGCTGTAATTGAAAGTATTGATATACTGACAATCATCTTCAAGTATTGATTTATTAACAATAAACTCGAAATCTTGAATTTTCCTCCAACCTTAAATTACAAACATTTTATTGTGTTCATTTACAGCCAAAACCTTGCTAGTGTTTTATTACCTTGTGGCAAAGCAACCACGCATTGACACGGCCCTTCAAAAAACCACACAGCATGTATGAAATTACACAGACGTCCTGATATACATTTGTACAAGTCAGTTTTAAAAAAGTTATAACTCGGCAACATGCTCAACTTCAATAGCCACTTGTCAGCAATTTACATGACTACAAACGAACAGTGTTCATGTTTGGAAGAAACATCATTACCCATATAGTACGATATACAGTAGCATATGTTTTTTCCAGACAAACATATTTTTAAATCAAGGAGTGCACTTAAATCACTGAGATGTAATCAAACAAATTTTCTATAACAAATGACTTGCTATCAATCTTTTGCATCATAGGGAGTTTCTTAACTAGTTTTGTAACAAATTGGCTACTACTTGAATTTACTTCTGTCTTCATATGATATTCAATGAGTTTATTCAATTTTCAGATAAAACGTATTATCAAAATAATAAAATCACTTCAGTTTAATTTTTTCATGAATCCGAAACCAGGCAATCAAATGATATCTGTGATTGACAGACATAATGATAATGCAGGGCACTCATTTGGCCATTTTACACAATTTTGGGCCACTTATGGGTACCAGTTCCCTATTAAAATAATTTGTTTGTGTCTCCTATTTCCATTTAAAATTCCCCTTCAAAAATCTTGAAAGATTAGGTTGGGTAAATCCACGTTTCTCTGAACATTTTAAGACATTGGTCAGGAAATTTGTCAGAATTTATTAAAAATGGTCTAAAGAAACAAAAATTGATCATGCAAATTTGGCTCAAAATTCCCCTTTTGTCAACAACACATGATCAAATTAAGTTTTGAAGACAAAACCGAATTTACTGTTACCCACCGACAAATCAGCGCAACAATGTTTCCAACACATGCAAACATGTGTTACAAAACTTGTAGCTTTATAAATGGATAAAAATGACCCTTAATGGACCTTTAAGAAACATTTTCCACCTACTTCACTTCATAAAGAGGACAGAACAGTTGAACAATCGGTTATAAAGTAATTTTCATAAGAAATCAAATGTAAGACTAACAGATAACAAGGAAATAAATGTTGTATGTGGTTTTTATATAATCTGCCATTTCTGACTTATGAGACACCTACTTTCTGAGCACATTTATTTCCCGATTCCTATCCTTTACTGCCAGGCACCTGGCATGTAGGCACACGGTAACCATTATTTAACTAGCTGGCAGCTCAACAAACTGCCAAATCAGAACGGACCCCCACTGGGAGTCAAACCTTCGAACTCCCGCTCCTTAAGCGCATGCCTTAATCTCTTTAATATTTATGTCTACATTTGTTCATGTTCTGTACTCCACTTATGAGTATTGTCATACAGTTATTTTCAAGATGGTGCGAGATGCGCCTATATACAAGAAAGTTTTCGTCATCGCAACCCAGGGCTTTTATAGGCTGTCCAACAGGCCCATCCCATTGCAGGCATACATGTGAATCATCCTGCTTTCCTGACCTGGAGTTGCGACCTCCCAATTTTGAAGATAAACATTGGCGACTTTTTCGAAGGAATGACACCAGATAACAGGTTATTTCGCAAAATATTACCATTAACATCTTTATTTTGATATGCCCGGTTAAAGAAATATTGACTAAATTTCAGCGATGGAAAAAATCTCCCGTTGCAAGTCTCAATCTCCCATTTTGCAGGGAGCAATCTCTCCGTCTGCAGAGAAAAAATTGTAAATGCTGTTTTCTCTTAACAAGACAGAAACTAGAAAAATATGCTGAAGTTTTGAAATAATCAAACATTAAAAATTGCTAATTTATCAAACATGATTTTAACATAAAAACTTAGGAAAAATCGCTTAAACTGAAAATTTCAAAGAAAATATTTAATTTTTACCCACCTCCACACTAATGGACTCTGTCCCCTCAAATTTGAACGTTTTAATGTTCGGCTTCAGAGTAATGTCGTAGTTCACTGGGACAACAGTGGATGGCAATCGTTGAAATGGTTCCTTTGCAGGCATAGCTGCAAATTTTCTGTTATTCGAAAGGAAATTTATCGACCGATAAGGAAGTCTCTTCACTTCAGTTAGTCCACAATGGCGCAGTGGAAAAATGTACGTCGACACCGGCCGGCTAAATCGTCGACAAAAAAATGATCGATTGAGGCTGTTTTTTTGTCTGGATAGTAGTATAACTGACGACCTAAGATTTATCAAAGATATTTTCATTTATTAGTTTGCAACGGTGAAAGGGAGAAGTGGTAATGGCAAAATAGTTCTGCTAAACAAAAATCACCTTATCATTGTATAAACACGCGGCTATGGATAAAACCAAACCAAACCGGTCATTAATTAACAATCGGAACACCTCATTTATATACAACGAATCGTCCAGGGTTAAGTCTTACAAAATAATGCAAACAAAGTTATAGATCTAGTAACGTTAGCTTAATATTACATTTTGTTACGGTGGATGATTTGAAAAACAATGAATATTTCGCGCATTTTCTTCCCAACAGGACATTATATAGCCACATGTAATGCCTAGTGATATGTTGGTTCTGTATTTCGATCAAAATTTTATTACTTCCCTTCAATAAATTCGAAAGAAATTTCGAAGTTAAAATGTAACGACAGACGAAAGAAATTACATACATAGCATAATTTACAATTCTTATAAAAACATAACATTTCTTACGAATATATTATATTTTATGTAATATTTATACGCTTAGTTACTTTAATTTATATAAATTATATATTATCTTATTGTCTTTCGATGAATTGGTTCGAGCCCAGGCCTAAAGTGGCCGAGTGGTTAATAAAAAAATATTTTAGCGCGCATTCGTGCGTAACAAAAGAGAATATAATCAAAACCATTATAATTATATCTGTTAAAGGGCTTATAGACCCCTAATGGGTGCGATGTCTGAGGATGTGGATATTTAGATAGAACTCACATGGCATTTCAATAAAAAAACATAAAACCATGTCATATACATTACATGAAAAGGATAACACAAAAAAGCGATAATAATTCCCTTATTTCCAATGTGGTCATCGAATGTTAATTGTTCAGCATTCACAAAAGTTATGACCATTTTTCTTTCTGAATGGAAACATTCATTTATTCATATTTTCGTTTAGATCTAGTTCCTTATTTCAATCAAAAGAATGATTTAATTCCGACAATTAACGTTCATTGTCAGGGCGTAGAGATCTGTGTCTTTTTTCTGCATGAAAACAAGACGAAATAAGTAAGGCACTAATTCTAAATAAAATATAAACAATTTTCAGCCTGTGCTGTCCACTTTTCGGTAAGAATTTTTTTCACGTTTGATGACACTGCCTTTTACCACGGACATATATGGTTTATATGTGCTTTTATTTGTTTTTTTAATACATTTTTTAAAGATTTGCTGGTAAACTATTCCAGTCATTAATCATGATTAATATCATTGTAAAAATAAAGGTTTGAGAAATTAGAGCCGCAAGACGTTGTGTAATATTTTTGTGTGTCTGACAATCGATTTTTTATTGTTCCGAATAAATATGCAGACGCCCGAAAATAATCTATCTGGGTCGATTACCATTGAGAACGAATCTAAATTATAACAACAACAACAATAATAGTCACTGGCAAAACTTTGGAAAACATCGATAGGTTAAGCTTAACTTTTTATCATATTTCGTTTAGCAAAATTACGTTTGTAGAATTTCGTTTTATGCTCTGGTTTCACTGTCATATTCGCGTGAATCGATCCGGACGTCGTAGAATTATTTATCCAGTAACATCTTACCTTTAAGTAGCCATATATTCGGTTAGCCATAAATGAATCGTGAATTCGGATATATTTCATTAATTCGTGACTGAACAGTTTATATGTGAATAAAACATTATTTTGCAAGGTTTTTTAATTAACAATGTATCATTTATTCCTGAATGAAGTAAAGATTGTCTTATAATTGCTGTCTTTTTTTCAGTCAATTGGGCCTTTCACTTGAATGAACCATAATTACATTTTTTTATGAATTATGGAAAATTCAGAGCCAGTTGATAATTCAGGACAACTTGCGTCACAAGAAGGAATTGGATCTGACATGAACAATGTAACCATCATCAAGAACTCTGCAGAATCAGACGATAAGAATATCGATGTTGAAGGAATGTTAGTGGAAAATGAACAGTCCGATGAAAGTTTCGATAATGAAACTGCCTCAGGTATCAGTAGATGTCATGGCTTGACATTTGTTACTTTGGTGTTTTGTGATTTACTATTCCTTGGATTTATTTGCGAGATCTTACATATGTAAGAGTCAGTTTTATGTTCAGACATTTGTAAGCAATAATTGAATTGTGAAGGAGCAATAGTCCATGACGAATATTAGCAAAAATGAAGTGTTGTCTGATTAACATACTTGAAAATAAGCCTGGCATGTTACATGTAGATCAGTGGTTGGAATCTATAGGTAATTTGGCTATAAAATGGTAAAATCGGGTCAGAAATTATGAAAATGACCCTTGAGATTCAGCCCCTAGTGGAACCCCTGATTTCATATAGATATTTCTAAATATTCATTGATTATAACTTGCTGGATCTAAGCATTTGTTTCATGATCATATATAAAGACAAAAGCCAAACAAATCTATCTGTTTCTTTTATAATAATGCAGATAGACTTGATTTGCTTGCTGCCATGAATTCAGGTTTTGTTTCAGGCTCAACAGACGGGTTACCTCAAAGTCCTGCATCATCACATGAGTGTCTTGTTAACAATTCTAATTCTGATATATCACATGGTATGTACAAGTGCCCTGTCTGCCTGAAACTGTTTTGTGCTAAAAAAAGTTTTGAATTCCATGTAAAAACACAACACTCGGCAGATAAATACAAATGTTCTATTTGTGACAAGACTTTTAAAACTAAAATTGACCTAGACAGACATGTTAATGTTCACAATGGTGTTCGTCCATACCCCTGTCCGGAGTGCGACAAGTCATTTATATGTCGGTCAAGTTTAAATCGTCACAGGAAACTTCAACATTTAATTGGAGATATTTACAAGTGTCACGTGTGTGAGAAGTCATTCCGGGTAGAGCAAGACTTGAATCGGCATCTTCATACACATACAGGTGCAAGGCCGTGGTCATGTGACTTGTGCTCTAAGTCGTTCACGTGTAAATCAAGCCTCAATGTGCACAGACGAAGCCATGATGACTCGAAGAAACTGTGTTGCCAGTTTTGTGAAAAACGTTTTCATATAAAAATGGATTTAGTTCGGCACGAGACCCTTCACACTGGAGATAGAAAATGGGCGTGTGCTGTTTGTTCAAAAAAATACTCGGGCAAATCGGCGTTAAAACGGCATATTAAAGATGCTCATTTCTTCAGAAAGGCCAAGTCTGGGAAAAGCAGTCTTACTGCTGAGGAAATAATGGAAATATTGAACGACAGTGGCATAGATTCCGAAGTAATTGATTCATGCATTGTATTCAAGGGAGATAATTGTGATGCTAGCGAAGAGAACTGACTTCTAGGACCATATTGTTTGCCAGTTTCAAAATTCATACTAATTAAACTTCGGACAAGCCTTAATTGATACCTTTGCAAATATTTTAGAAAGTTATTTATATTTTTATTGTTTTTAGCTCACACGAGCAGAAAAACCTCAAGTGTGACTGTGAGCTACTGTGAATGTGATTTCCTTTGTCTGTCATTGCCCATGAACGATTTTTGTGTTATCGCCATGGAGATAACACTCCATGACCAATCTGAATGAAACTCACCCGCAGCGTAAATGGCTACAAAATCTAATACACATATGATGGGCTTAAAATGGCATTACATTTTTTATGTCTCAAGCCCCTCCCCAAAGTTACGGCAAATTCAGTAAAATAAACATTTTTGTCTTTTAGAATGTCTACCCTCTTGTATGTTGCTTGGCCTTTTTCTTTTTGTATAAAAGCCGGAAACAGTACCAATACACGGTCCCTCGATCTTTTAATCTTTCGTTTAATTTTTCTTTTCCTATAATTTTTGGAGGACGGCAAAAGTTGGGATCAGCTCGTCGATAAAACAAAAAATAAAACTGGCGTAAGTGACTGAGTTTTAATTTGTTCTTTGTTATTTATATTCTGACTTTGTTATATCTGACAACATTTAATAGGCACTCTTTGATCTTCGCCGCTTTCTATCTATGTGTAAGCGCCATTATCATCGAGCAAGCATTTGATGATAATCCATACATTAAAAGTGGCTCTTCCTATTTTGCCGAGGATTATGTACAGATTTGTATGAATATTTATCGGGTGTCGGGTAAATATTGTTGGACTTTAACAGTATACCTTGTTTGTGTACAGTTCTCTTTATCTCAAATTGTAATATATCTGTAATTTGTATCTTATAAAACATATACATTTGTAAAAATCTACATATGGTGTTTTTTTATTTAGGTCCTTTTGACTGATTTTATATTTAAGACTGTACTGGGCAAGAATGTAAAGAATGCATTTTCGTAAACATGACTTATTATAGGTAAAAACGAAATATTATTTTGTAAAGACGAAAATTTTGACCGACGACGGACACCGCACGATGTCTGACGACGGACATCCAACGATCCTAAAAGCTCATGCTGAGCTGGGTAACGGCAGATGGGAAAAAACATGGTAAAAACAGCAAAGAAAAATAGGCATTTTTTGCATGGCGTATTGGATGAATAATAAAAACGAATCACATAGATAGTTCTACTTTTGCTTTGAACAAAATTATCACAGACAATAGATTTTAATAGAAAAATACAATACTATATACATAGCTCATGAATATTATTCAGGTCACACCACACCACAGGAGGTTGTCATGAGTTCTCTCCCTTTGTCCCTTTTATAGTATCTGTACATATATGTATCTCATGACAAACTCCTGTGCTCCACACCGTGTTATGCGTAGCACATATACACAAATATGTAACATTTAAAAATATTAATGTTAACATCAGCAGTGTCATTAAATATGATTTCAAGTGATTTCAGACTGAAAATACCTTACAATCTGATTTTTATTAATTAAAAATACTAGTTAATTGTGCACATCTATAAAACTCAGATCTAAACACTGATATCAAGGGTTCCACTAGGTGCTGAATCTCAAAGGATCATTTTGATAATTTTTCTTCAGATTTTACCATTTAATAACCAAAATTACCTATAAATTAGAGAAAAGTTGACCCTTCAGCCAGAATCCTTGGGGTCAAAATGTTGCACTTTGGAAATTCCTGGGGTCAACTCCAGGGTCAAATGGAACCCCTGTGAATTGTACAATTAATCTGAATAAATTGCCTTAACAATAATGGAGTTAAATTTACCTTAAAAACATATCTCTATCACAGACATTTAAAACATATTTATATGTTCGTGTCTCTATTAATAAAGTGTGCAAATATAATTTAAAAATTTCTAAATAACTACATAATAATTAATTATAGAGTAATGCTATGATTGTAGTCAGAAAGAGCAATTTATTAGCAGTGTGGTCAACCAGAAGACTGCCATGTGATAAAAAGACCAGAAATATATAAATGCAACTATCTATCTATTGAAACTCAATATATATACACAATATAATGTAATAACATATGACATACAAAATACAATGTACTCCTACTATCAATAACAACTTTGAGCGACTGTTGCTTCTGCCTTATTATTGCATGGATTTGATTGATCATTTGATTGATTGAATATATACCAATTATTTCAAGCTCCATTATGATGAAAAATGTTTATTTGAATCATTATAAAAGTCTCCTGAATCCAGTACCGAGGAGGATTCGTTGGAGTTTAAAAAAATAGAATTCTACCTTGTGCTATGTAGTGAAAGTAGCGGTGCCGTTTCTCGAACGTCTCTTGTGTCAATGGCATAACGAGAAATTTCAGCAGTATCTTACAAATACAAAAATACATGAATATACATTTTTTTCTATAGAATACAAATATCTGTATACAACATTCATTGACTTACGACCTTTTTCTCAAATGTTATATCCTGCTGGAGTTTTATGCCATTTTTCAACATTATTTCAATAATATACAACAGTCAGCTGACCAAGCCTTTGTCCCCAAGTTACTGACCAGTACAGTTCTTGGCAAGCAACTGACAAAACCCCACATGAATCAGATGTTGAGGACAAATGACTATAGATATACTTGTCACTGTCATGGAGAAATTACGCATAGTTTGGAGTTCGAAACAATGACCTACAGTTTGGCAGTCGGGAGCTTTACCGAGTGCTCTCCCGACTTGAGAAAACCAGACAGATTTATATTGTCATTATAACATCACAACCGAGAAAAACACTTCAAAACTAACTCCAGATCACAGCACACATGAAGGTACAATATTGTCATAATTTATTGTATAACATAAAGACATAGAGGATATCTATGCGTTTAGGTGAAAAATCGAATGTTATTTCACCAAGTGAGCAGTTGGCAGAATATTTTCATGAGTAGCATAGTCACAAGTCAGATGCTCACAAGGTGAAATAACTCCATCTTACACCGAACCATACAAAATTCTATTTATTTCACGCTTCATTTTGGTCTCTTTTATATTTTACTTGTTAATAACATAAAATTTCCCTGTTGAATGCCTCATTATTTTACATTACGTCATTATCATTTTGATTTTAATTTCATTCAATGGTAAACAACAGGAAAGTATGAAATAATGTATCCTATGAAACTTAATTCTTACCATGCATCAGGGACGTTCACAAAGTTTATAGACTATGTACTCTGTGATCAACCCTTGAAATTCCAACAAATATCAAAATTACATGAATTTCTACATAATGTAAATCAAATCGCAAATATAAGGGTTGAAAAATGAACATGTATTGCATACAGTGAGTACTTGGTGCAAAACTACTTTTACTCAGTTATAGTAAAAATCTGCCGATTTTTTGCCAAACTTTTGAAATGAAAGTATACGATTTTTGGTGCAGTCATATCACATAATCATATTTTTGTAGTGGGCAAAATTAATGGAGTATTAAATCAGATTGAAAATGAATTGATAAACTGTAAAAACGAAACATGAGATTGCTAATAAGAATGGTTACCCTGACAACTAAATTATCAACAACATAAAATTACATGTAGGATAGTCTGAAAGTCACTTCATAGTATGCCCTGAAATACCTAAAATCACAGGAGAATTGAGTAAATGTACAATTTAGCATTTCGGACGTGTTGTCATTTCATACTTTACTTTTGCATTTTGCTCTTAATATTTGAATTGTTATAAAAAGAAAAGTAGACATCCGATTTTAATATACATTTGTATTAGGTATTAAATAACACTAGAAAAATATATCTGTAAGAAAATGTAAAAACCTGAAAATGAAATTTTTGGTCACTAATACAGATTTTCTCCTGGAACTGTTGAAACGTAATCTGCAGTAATTTCATGCGGTTAACCACATGTAGTGAGATTGTGGAATAAAATTTGGAATACAAGGTTTTGAGCAAAACAGAAAGATTTCGGAAGAATACTGTAGAAACATTGATTAATTTTAAGGTACTTTAACTGAAGTTACACCATTATCAGATTGTAAGGCTATCGAGAGCTCAGTGTAACATTATTTAAACTGTGTATTAAATGTTGAGACAGTTTTTTTTCTAATATTACACCAATCTAAACATACATAAAGACAATATCAAAACAATAAAAAAAATATAAATATAAAAAAATACAAATATTATATAAAAAAAATCAATAAAAAATACATGAAAAATCCACTGAACTAAAACAACAACATTGAGCAAAGCAAGTTAAGTCAAAGTTTGACAAAAGAAGTCAACTAAATTAATATCACAATTACACGTACATTTGTATTAACATACAGAGTCACGTTTTTACCTCCGGGTATTCTGACATTAATTAAAATCATAATTTTAGTTGTCGTTGTTGTTTTCAATGACAAGTCGTGATATATTATCCAATTTTATGACTGAATTATGGAAATAGATGCATAATATACAATTCATAAAAAGTATCGTACTCTGGAATAACTACATTTTCAAAATTCATAAAATTTGCCATTTTGTTTTTATTTCAGATTCTAATGTTGCATGAATTTCATCATACTTGCAGTTCTTATTAGTGAAACTTTTGTTTAAAATTGAACATAACAATAATATCAGAGTCAATAACTGTCAGAAAACCACAGAGATTAATACCATAAATATACTAGCCAACACAGGAGATAAAGGGAGAGAACTCATGACAATCTCCTCTGCTTGCCAATATCCCATCAACAAAGTTATTTGCAGTAAAAAAAAGATGTTATGTTGTTACAAAATACAATATAAAAATTGATCAACAGAGAGGCCCGCTTTTGAACAAAAACCTCTCTTTAAAAGTTACAACCAACATAACCTCTCTACAGCAACAACCTCTCAATCACAGCCAACATTTGATTCTCCAACATACTGTACGCATACAGACGGACCACGTTTATTCCACAATCTTCTATCCGAATACTTGGTATATCAGTGCTCTAGACATTTTATAAACAAACATTCGTCCCGGACAAGTGAACATGTTAAATTTGACTTGTCCGACTGGGAGGCTAGTTGTCCGAGAATTTTTTTTTGACAGTTTGAAATGTCACCAATTTCAAGGCATTGGTAATGCATGATTTTCGTTCAATATTTGGAATGTCCAATGTTAAGAAGCTTTTAATACAGACTTGCCCTAGACTAACTTCAACTCAACTGTTGGTAGACAGAATCAGCAATAAGACTTGTACGGGACGTCGGGCTAGTGGATTTCTAGAGCCCTGATCATCCAAAATAAGTATCAGGTCCCGATATATATTCTTATGCACATTGAATTGAAATGGGCTATTCGACACCATGCATTATTCAAAAACAAAATTCAGACCCTATGAATTCGAATGAATAAGGTTCCGACTACATGTAAAATGTCAGAAATACAACAAATTTGATTTCATAAATACAATTATCGAAATATTTTGATTATTAAAATTTTATCAAAACACAATACAGATATTTTATATATGTATATACTAACATCAAATACTGGAATGCTATATTGCTTGAACATTTCTAACAATATTTAACTCTAGAAATAACTGAATCTAACAAAAATATTCAATACTTAAAGTATATTTGATTTTCATGCAAAAATATCATTTTGATTGCAAAAAAAAGATCACAGACACAATATAAAATAACCCTCAAACTATACCCTGTAAAATAATAGTAAATCTCAACATGTATATAAAACTTTGTAATACAATTTGATATAAAAATCCTTTTAGATGAACTTAATATGTATGTAGTAATGTTAGGTCAATATTATGGACTAAAATTTCATAACCTTCCATAGAAATATGCCTTTGATAGTCATTCAGTTTTTTGCGTAATAATAATGTAATAGTTAATATTTGGACTTAACTTCATCCGATTAATATCAATCGATATCAAAATGGTCGCCTTAAATGACTGTAAAAAGACGACGTTCTTGGGAAGATTGAATGGTTTTAGAAATTGTTCACTTTCTAGAATGATTGGTATAAGATGAAACTTATGTTTATGATAACGATCAAGCTACAGAAAGCAGATTCCCATAACAATTATTATTCTTCCAGCAAAATCCACATTTCCAAAATGCATATTTTCTGCAATTTTGTGACAAAAATGCAATTAGCACAATAAAAGATAAAATATAACTATCTAAACAATGTTTATACAAATATATACAGTCGGACCTCGTTTATTTGGCAACCATCTATACCAAAACCTGATATCAGCCAAAATAAATATCAGGTTCCGATGTATCTTCATAGGCTTGGCCTATGTAAAGCCATGTATTATTCAAACTGAAACTGTTGAACCGATAAATTCAAATGAATGAGGTCCGACTGTGTATCGAGGATTTGGTACGAAACTATTGTACCTCTGTTTCGGTATGAAAGCAGTAACAACAGTTAAGCGCCAAACCCTTAATACGTATCACAGTCTATACGTATATAAATAATGTAAAATAAAACACAACAAGACTTTACATGGCAGTTGCTCAGTCTGAACAATTAATTTTTGGACGGCATATTGATATACAATCAATACTTTTTAATTTCCTACCATTAAAACTAAATGCATGTCAATCCGTCATTTGGCGAAGGATTTAAACTTGTTTGCTTCCATTTGGCAACTTGAATGTAAAATTTCATTACAAAAATGCCTAAACTTTGATATGTGTCTTTGTTGCTATTTTTTCTGCATTTTGATTCTTTGTCTCCATTTTATTGCCTTTTTGCTTCATTCAGTGTCCTTTTCCTGCTTTGTTTAGAGCCTTGTTGCTATTTTTGCTGCATTTTGATTCTTTGTCTCCATTTTATTGCCTTTTTGCTTCATTGTCCTTTTCCTGCTTTGTTTAATGCTTCAGGCTCTGCTGCTTCCTGGCTTAGAACCCAATGGTTTCACTTGGTTACGGCTACCGGGTTTGCGGTACGAGCTGCTCTCCATTAGGTCACTGGCATCAAGGGTCGAAGGTCGTGACCTTGTAGGCTTTGATTCATCGTGACTGACAACAGGTCGCTTATCTTCATCATGAGCCAGACCACGATCCTACAATGATAATCAATTTTCAATTTTAATAATGTGTCATAAAAATGTCTAAAGTACCGTAAGCAAATCATGAACATATCCGCATCAAGTATCAGCATGTAAATGAATTCTGAAATTCTTTTACTGTATTGAATTCTGAAATTTGCAGTTATTCACATACAATCATACAGAATATTTAATCAAACGATACAGGTGATTTAATTGTCCATGTTTTACACGACAACCAGATTTATTCATTAATCACCATGGTTGCTTAAGAAACATTGTTATGGTGGTTTACTGTATGTCTCCTCTATGTTCTATTACCTTTTCTTTACAAAACTTTTTTTCTTCATGTAATGTGTACAGTAAAACTTCACTTAAAAACCACCTCAATAAAAAGACCACCACAAAAATAAGAACACAATACTCAAGTCCATTTTCACTGTTTTTCTCTTTATTCAACCTCAGTATAAAGACCACCTCATTAAGAAGACCACTTTACTAGAGTCCCAATGGTGGTCGTATTACTGAGGTTTTACTGTACATAGTATTTTTATCAATACATACTTACAGTTCTTATATGAACTGAATTTTCTCTCTCCCAATCCTTCTTCCTTTTTCTATCCTGTAATATAAAGTAGATGTTGATTAAGTTATTGCTAAAACAATAGAAAATTTGGTCGCTATAACGGATATTTTATTATGCTAGATTCAAGTTTCTGGTATTCGTTACAACAGGCATCATACTATTACAGTACATGTATAGTTGATTCAAAAATAGTTGAAAATTCGGTTATTGTTACAATGATATCCATTGGTCAATGTTTTCCAAAACATGTTTTCATTGGCTGACAGCCTCACAATTTGCTGAGACTATCGATGTAACAGAGTTACTTACCACACACCATATCACGATACAGATCGGAACGTAGAGTACCAATGAGAAGCCAGTCACACAGGCGATCATGTTTGTCTTGAAGGATTCAACTGAAAAATATACATGAAATATAGTCAGATTAAAGGTAACAAATGAGGGATTTTTGTATAATCAATGCTCATCATTTACAGCCCTACATGATTCGAAACAATAAATTATGTTGAAAAAGCATGATAAAAAGGGCGTGGTCGATAATCAAGCTATTAATTATTACAGCCTTTTATGCAAGAAACATAAATAAGGCTAAGTTCATCTTTTAAAAATATGTTTTTTTCTGGAGCCCTTAACCAAGAGTCGAGTTATGTGGTAGGATGATTCCCTGGTTAGGGGACTGTAAAGGGGATTTTAATAATGGCCTTACAAAGACTTACTTAGCAAATCAATGGAGATTTCATCAATAAATTCCCAGAATCTTTCTACCAAATCTGTTGACACTTTAACACATTCACCCTGAAAAAACAATACAAGGAAGCGTAATGAGAAAATGACATGATTTGCAATGATTTGCGATTAGTCGTTATTTTTGCTGAATTATTTCTCATAAATATGAGAAAATTGGGTGGATGCCTTCATACAGATGTGCTCTACAAAACAGTAATATCACTTTTCTAACACGGTTTCCAAAACCACAAATGGCAGATACAGGTATTTTCTATCCTGACCTACGCACCGAGTAAGCGCTAGTATAGACTAAGGAAATACCTGTATCGGACTCATGTTTTACAGTTTTAGGACACTTTTAAGAAAAACTACAATGCAATGTTTCTGAGTACACCTGTATGAAGGCATTTACAGGACATTTTCTCAAAATTATAACTTGTGGCAAATTTTGATATAAAAATATCAGTCATATGTGGTTGAACACATTTAGCAAACCTACAAGTGGTTAAGGCATCCGCCTCGTGAGCGGGAGGTCAAAGGTTCACATCGCGGTAGGGGTCTGTCCTGATATGGCCGGTTGGTAAGCCAGGTAGTTAAATAATGATTACCGTGTGCCTACCTGCCAGGTACCTGGCGTTAAAGGAAAGGAATCAGGAAGTAAATGTGCTCAGAAACAGCAAATTAGCTATTTTTACAGTAAAAATACATTTACACCAGACATATAAGGTGGTCTGACACGATCAGTAAAACTACATTTACACCAGACATATAAGGTGGTCGGACACGATCAGTAAAACTACATTTACACCAGACATATAAGGTGGTCGGACACAATCAGTAAAACTACATTTACACCAGACATACAAGGAACTATGAGGTACTCACACTTGAACAATAGCCTTGTACACAGGATGTACCATCAGAAAGAAGAATTGATTGATCAAACACACTGCAAACTCCATCTAGACTTCTACAACATCGTTTACAAGAATTTTCAACTGAAAAAAAAATGGATTAAAGGAATGAGGATTCTTGTATGAGGTTTTCATGACTCGATAAGTGTATTATATTAGCAGAAAGTATGTATCGTAAAAACCGGCAAGTTCATTTCCTATCGCTGTACAATACAGTTTGGCTGCATGTTGCAATATACCAATACATATATACATTTTCGTGATTTCAAAAACTTGCAAAGTGGTAATTTTGTGGATGTTTTGCAAGCTGAAATGTTTGACAATTGCCTAAATCAGTATTGTTATTTTGTAGGGTCAAGTATCTAGAAAACATATTTCTGAATGACGAATTGTTTTGATATTTCCGATACTTGCATTCGCGACATTCGCTAACATTTCCAGGTCGTGAACTGTACCACTTGTACAGTATTTAAAACAAGAGATGTTTATAAAACATTCTGCCCCCTGTGACCTTGACCTTTGACCCGTGACCCGAAAATCAATAGGGTTCCTCTGCTACCTAAGATGTATGTGTGGACCAAGTTTGAGGATAATAGGTGAAGGGATTCTCGAGTTATTGATTGGAAACGAAAAGGTTACGGACCGACGGACATACCGACCGACCAACGGACGTACCAACCGACGGGCATGTGCAAACCAATATGCCCTCTCTTCTTCGAAGGGGGCATAATAAGCGAGAAAATAAACCAGACAAGAAACAAATGCTTACAGATGCTACTAATGGATTTCTAGTACAGAATAAATACATCATTCATTTTTTGGATATTTACAAGACTTGAATTCGCAATGTTCGTTTACATTTCCAGTTTGTGAACTGTACCACTTCTACACAATTCACTACCGTATTTACTAAAATAAGCGAAAAACGAAGCAGGGAAGAAACAAATACAAACAGATGCTACTAAGTGATTTCCGGTACAGAATAAATACATCATTAAGGTCTATTTTAGTGAACAAAGGAACCAATCAACTTACCCTCATTACAAGCGCAGGCGTTGAAGCTCCTGAATTCACAAAAAGGTTCACATACTCCGTTCAGACACGATCCACTGAAAAAGAAATATAACTGATCATTTAGGAAAACATTTTTTTGAAAAATATGTATGTTTTAGCATATAAGACCCTAAACCAATTTTTTTATCCAAACTCGATGCATCCATAGGACAAGGACATGCATTTCAATCGATTTTTTTATGTCAAAAAGGGCAATAACTACTTCAAAAAAGGTCAATTGTGACCGGTATCGATACTGACCTGTTTTATTTATTATCCTGTACATATTTGCCCAATATAAATTGAAACCATTCATCCTTTCAAGAGTTATTGATCGGAAACTAATTGACGAACAGACAGACGACCGACGGAACACAGAGGTAACACTTAATGCCCCTTCACCATTCTTCAAATGGAGGTGGCATAAAAAGGCCATAACTTCTCCAAACATTAGTGGATTGTCACAGAAATTTCTTGACTTGTATTATCATATGCTTATGTGGTGAATATGAACTGAATCCATCCATCCTTTTAATTTCCCCATGGACAAACGGAGGTAACATTTTATTCAAAGAATGGCAAGGGAGTATAAAAATGATAATGTCCTAGAAATCAATGAGAGATCAAATATAAGGATATATAAATTGCACTCACCCATCAATACATTCTGTGAAATCCGCCTTATTCAGAGAATCTGGGCAATCAAAACTAGCACCAGTGAAAAAAGTTAAGCAAAATTTCACACATAGGTATATTGTGGGTCAGAATAACCTCCCTTTACGGTACGTAGGTATATTGTGGGTCAGAATAACCTCCCTTTACCGTACATAGGTACATTGTGGGTCAGAATAACCTCCCTTTAGGGTACATAGGTATATTGTGGGTCAGAATAACCTCCCTTTACGGTACATAGGTATATTGTGGGTCAGAATAACCTCACTTTACGGTACATAGGTATATTGTGGGTCAGAATAACCTCACTTTACGGTACATAGGTATATTGTGGGTCAGAATAACCTCACTTTACGGTACATAGGTATATTGTGGGTCAGAATAACCTCACTTAGCGGTACATAGGTATATTGTGGGTCAGAATAACCTCACTCAACGGTACATAGGTATATTGTGGGTCAGAATAACCTCACTTAGCGGTACATAGGTATATTGTGGGTCAGAATAATCTCACTTAGCGGTACATAGGTATATTGTGGGTCAGAATAACCTCACTTAGCGGTACTTAGGTATATTGTGGGTCAGAATAACCTCACTTAACGGTACATAGGTATATTGTGGGTCAGAATAACCTCACTTAACGGTACATAGTCTTATTGTTTGTAGAAAATATTCTAAGTCATGAATATGTGAAAGTACCTTCATACAGATGCACTCTAAAACATTTTTGTCACTTTTCTTACATGTTTCCCAAAATCACAAATACAAATGGCCGATACACGTACTTTCTATCCTGACCTACACACCAAGTAAGCCCTAGCATAGAAAATACCTGACTCATACTCGTACAGTGCCAGGAAACTATGAAGAAAAGTTGCCATTTTCTCAAAATGATTACTTAGCATATTTGATAGAAAATATTTGCTATGTGCTCCTCATGCGAGGACATTGTAGACCTTTTACGCTCTCTCTCGGTATTGCAAAAACACAAATCAATGACTAAATATGTTTTACATTTTCTTGTGCAATTTTATGGTAGAGGAGGTGATTTGTATCTTGAAATGCTTTGATAATGATGTTTATCTTATTTATTCAATGGGACACGTTGGGTCCGATTTTAATGATTTTACCAGATTTTGAGCACTTATATATGAGGGTGAGGGATGATTCGAAAGTAAGAAGCAGTTTATTTCCAGGAAGACACTATCAGCATTTAGAATGCCTGGATAAATAAACAGAAAAGGATATTCGCAATTTTGTGACCCTTTACAAGAGCCAGCGATATCACTCTGACACTGTACGTTTGTTGACGCTAGCTGGCAGTTCACACAACATGGGAAGTTGGCATTACTGAAAAACAAAAAGAGATGAGATGTTAGCAACAGTAATTAAGCCCTGGCCTACCATAGTTTCTATGCCAATCGTTGTCTTTTTCATGAATTGAAAATAAAATAATTGTAACTGCAACTGATAATCCCTGAAGCGATTTTAAATGGCTTTTAAGGAAAGTAATTATGAGTTTTGATTCATTTAACTCATTGAATGTATTGTATGTCAACAACAACATCAGTTGTAAATTTTATCGGACCAACATTTCGGCTTATGCCTACCGGTACATCACAATAGGTTACCTCTTTATGGGAAGTTTAAAGATACTTGCAGACAAACAAGCTAGTGCTGTTTGGTAAAACAATGTGCACTGGTTCCTGGGATAAGGGCACTGGATCCTGGGGTGAGGGCACTGGTTCCTGGTATGAGGGCACTGGTTCCAGGGATGTGGGCACTGGTTCCTGGGATGTGGGCACTGGTTCCAGGGATGTGAGCACTGGTTCCTGGTATGAGGGCACTGGTTCCTGGGGTGAGGGCACTAGTTCCGGGTATGAGGGCACTGGTTCCTCGGGTGAGGGCACTAGTTCCTAGTATGAGGGCACTGGTTTCAGGGATGTGAGCACTGGTTCCTGGGATGAGGGCACTGGATCCTAGGGTGAGGGCACTGGATCCAGGGATGAGGGCACTGGTTCCTGGGACGAGAACAACTGCTGTAAATACCTGAAATACTGTTGAGAACCGGGTATTACCTGCATTGAGCACCTTGATTAAGGGTACAAGTAGTGGAACAACAAGGGTCAAGGCCAACAGATCCAAGAAATCCACCATCACATTCTTCATTGTCTTCAATGCGACCATTTCCACATGGATCGTAGGGAGATGCCTCTGTAAGAAAAGTCAAGGTCATGAGTTGTTAGAAAAAGCTTTACATTATACAAGCCAGAAATCATCAAACACTGTGTCTACTTAAAGCTTCACTTATGTGCATACTTTTTAGTTTTTGTTTTTGTGTTTTTAATGGTGTTTAGCACAGACCAAAAAAATACTAAGGTGTTAAGAACATTTTTCAGCATAATTACATACATGTATATCTGAGGTTTCATTTCAACACCAAGACTTTTTTAATGAACGACCATGAAATGTTTCCACAAAACTCCAGCGCCCGTGTTCACAAAGAATTAGTTTTCAGGATCAGGGTTAAGATCAAATATACATGTATTTCTTTCAAACTTTGAAAAATGTGTGATACAAAGCTAATTCTTTTTAATAACTTTCAAAAACTAGAGCTTATTTTTGAAAAAATGTATGTCTCCCTGAACGTCCCAAAAGGGCCATAACTCTGCCAGAAATAGTCTGACCAAAATTACTGACAATATGCACAACTAGGCTTGGTACCAACATCTCATTGAAATCCAATTAGTAGTTTAGGATAACCAGCTCAGACAAACTTTGTGACATCCAGACAGACAGATAGACAGCACAAAATCAATATGTCTCCCCACCCCACTATGTGCAGGGGAGGACCTAATTCCAGACCCTGGGGAGGGAACACAATACAACTTGCTTACCAGAGAAACATCCTGATGCCTTGTTACGTATGACAGCATTCATGTAATTACGACTACAACTGGAGAATTCCTGTAAGATAAAAAACAAATTTAGTAGCAATACAGTCGAACCTCGTTAAGTTGATAACCTTCTATCCAAATACTCTAAATATCAGGTCTCAAGGCATCTACTTATGAATGTCGAATTAAAATTCAAAACCATGTATTATTCGAAATAAAATTTCGAACTTGATGAATTAGAATGAAAACCCTCTAAAAACTGCAGTAGAAGTTTGCTCCACAGGTCACAAGAAAATCTAACTTAACAAGACCAACCTCCAACCGAGTGACTCCAGTATACTTCCTTCAAACCTTGTTAAGGTTTGGAGGGGTTTGAATAGGTATGAAAAGGAATTGCTTTTTAAGGGCAAAAAGTGGATTAAAACCTACTTACATCGTTATTGGGATCTTCTCCAGTCACCGAGTATGAATACATGAGATATTTGCCATCATCAATGATAGAACCAGGAGCACAGTCACCACTAGACGGGTCATGTTCACTTCCCCAGTTATGTCCTAAAACACAAACAACAAATAGTATGGTAAGGTTTATAAACTAAACCCAAACAGGAAGTGGTAAAGTTACAACCCAAAACACGAACTGTATGGTAAAGTTATCACCTAAACCAAAACAGGAATAGGAAGTGTCAGAACCATTAATACAAAGTGTCAGAACCATAAATATGAAGTGTCAAAACCATAAATATGAAGTGACAGAACCATAAATACGAAGTGTCAAAACCATAAATATGAAGTGTCAGAACCATAAATATGAAGTGTCAGAACCATAAATACGAAGTGTCAGAAGTTCAGAACCATAAATATGAAGTGTTAGAACCATAAATATGAAGTGTCAGAACCATAAATATGAAGTGTTAGAACCATAAATATGAAGTGTTAGAACCATAAATATGAAGTGTCAGAACCATAAATATGAAGTGTCAGAACCATTAATACGAAGTGTCAGAACCATAAATATGAAGTGTCAGAACCATAAATATGAAGTGTCAGAACCATAAATATGAAGTGTTAGAACCATAAATACGAAGTGACAGGGCCATAAGTACAAAGTGACATGACCTAAGCCCCAATTAGGAAGTGGCATGACCTAAGCCCCAATTAGGAAGTGGCGTGTCCTAAGCCCCAATTAGGAAGTGGCATGACCTAAGCCCCAATTAGGAAGTGGCAGTACCTAAGCCCCAATTAGGAAGTGGCATGACCTAAGCCCCAATTAGTTGGTGGCATGACATAAGCCCCAATTAGGAAGTGGCATGACCTAAGCCCCAATTAGGAAGTGGCATGTCCCAAGCCCCAATTAGGAAGTGACATGACCTAAGCCCCAATTAGGAAGTGGCATGTCCTAAGCTCCAATTAGGAAGTGGTATGAGCTAAACTACGAACAGCAAGTGGTATGGTGAAAGTATTACATAAAACACTAACAAGAAGTGGTATGGTAAAGTAAGGACATTTAACAGAAACAGGCAAGGGTATGGTATTAAACGTTATGACCTACAGCATATAATCAGTTTCACCAACCACCAAAATAGGCCCATTGTAAAATCATGTAAACATGTTATAATGAATAGGTTTGTTTTTAAAATATCAGAAAACTTACCAAATTCTGCAAACACAGCCGATGAAATGGAAGATATGAAAAAGAGAGAAATATATGCATTTAAAATCAAATTAATCAATGCACCAATCAGATGACTAGTTGCCATTTTTTTAAAGTGGCATAGTGATTGAACGGTACAGCACCGGACTTCTGGTCAATTGTGAGTTTGAATCCCGGTTTGGGAAAGATCTAACTTCAAAATCCTTGAATTAGGTGCAAGAACAGATAGGTAACCCTTGCCATCGAAAGTGTTTAATATAAATTGTAATAACTTTCACTGTAGATGTACAATAATACTGGTTGCCATAGAAACAACCACAATTATTTTGCGAGCTTTGTTTGGTACTGGAACTAATTTTATTTGTTTTGGTTCATCTTCGCTCGGGTACAAATCATGTCATTCGGAATATATTTGTTATTTCCGTTACAAGACGACTGGTCATGTGATCTCGCTGCTTCCTTTTCAGACAACGCAATCGCAGCATCACCAACTAAAAACTTTTTTCCAATAAACATGTTTAAACTTAAATAAACTAAATAATTTAATACTGAAAACATAGACATATTTCCCAAATACAATCTTACATGAAATTTACTTATGATAAGCGGAGTTACATCAATAGCATTTCATTACATCAAGATGACCGGTCTTTGAGGCCACTAAATTTAGGGCATAAAATAGAATAAACATACCGTGAGAGGTAACGAGTGCCTGTTGTGTGAAGGTCACAGTGTTTCCAGCTCCATTCTTTGATGAACTCCAACCAATGTTATACACAGATGGAATACCACTGTATGTACGAGCTGAAATTATCGATTATAAAGGTATGGTCATGGATGTTTTACAATATAAGCCAAGCAAAGTTTTTTTTCTGCAATATCAAAAAAAACTGCTGGGCCAGTTGATAGCGATTTGATGTTTTTTTTCAACCATTTGTATATATAGGGACAAAGATCTGTAAATCTTACCTTCAGGATTTTAAGTCAAAATAAATTTGGATACGTTTATTCAACAACCTTCTATCCGACAACTTGGTGTCATCCAAAATAACTATCAGGTCCCAATGTACCTTCTTATGCATGTTGAATTGAAATGGGCTATTCGAGACCATGTATTATTCGACAATAAAAGTTCAGACTCGATGAATTTGTAGGAATGTTGTCCAACTGAACTCCTTTTCTTATAATTTCTAGGACAGATAAGTTTGATTGTAAATGAAGGTACCACATACTTGGTGAGCAAACTCCCCCGACGGATCCTACTCTAGAGCTGGCAATATATGCCAGACCAAGAACACTGTCCAACATTGATTCTGACGTGAATAAATGAGAGAGGCACAAGTCTTTGAAATCTGACTTCTTTCCGAAAGCCTGAAATCATTATACAATTTATACATTTATAGAACTTCCATATTATTCTGATAAAATTAAGTATAAATACAAGTTATATTATACAAGTAGAACTGACATTTTATATCACGTTATCCCTAAAAGTTCTGAATAAAGTGGCATTCCATTTTTTAATGTGTGTACAAAACTGTCTTACCTATTTGATGAGGGATGGCATTCTTGCTGACCAAAATATTTATATTTCACTGAATTTGACATACATGTATTTTACAAGGAATTTGACATTTAACTCCCAACTTTCTTTGGCAATACACTTGGCTTATGTATATGCTACTAAATGCACCCTAAGAGTACCCTAGCACCTCCTTGGTGCCTAAAGTTTTTTCCCAGGGGTCTGTGTCGGGAAGCATTGTGTTGTACATACGGAATTCCCTGTAACAATTTAATCTCTCTTTCATACAAATTGTTACTGCAGATTTTGAAAATCACATGTTAAGATTTATTGTTTTAGCATTATAATAATGCTCATTTCAACACTTACCTCCAACAATTCTGTTGTTCCCCAGTTTGTTTTTACTCTATTATAGGAAGTAGCACTCGTAGACGGAGCATCATGAATCACCATCTACATGAAAGAGTACAGTAAAACTTGGTTATAAAGAACACTGATATAAAGAATGCTGATATAAGAAACACTGTTATAAAAAACACTGTTATAAAGAACACTGATATAAAGAATGCTGATATAAAAAACACTGTTATAAAGAACACTGATATAAAGAATGCTGATATAAAAAACACTGATAAAAAATACACTGATATAAAGAACATTGATATGAAGAACACTTGGATATAAGGATCACATATTAAATCCATAAATGCATATTTTGCCATAAAATCACAACTGATATAAAAGAGTTTTTCAAAGTTCCAGGGGCTTCCTTAAAATATGTTTACTGTGTATATTTCATGCTTTCTGGTGGTTTACCACAAAAGAACAGTGAATTATTATCCGATAATTCACAGGGAGTTTATCAAAGCAATAACAACATGATATAAATGACTGAATGTAAACTATTAACACATTCAACAGGGATATTTGATGTTATTAACAATTAAACATACTTACTGCATCTAGTTCAAACCCATATCCATTACCCCCAGTGAATCCAGTATTCTTGTAAATCAGATTAATGCGATTGATAATATTAGCCTGAAAAATACAAGTAAATACATAGTTCCCACATCTACAATATTTACTTCCCTTGTATGTCCCTTTGATAGGCAAAACTGATAAGCCCTTTCAGGAGTAATTTCCAAATAAGTGATAAATGAGAAAATACCAAGAGAATTTGCATGTGACAACTACATTTTCTTCAACTTACTGAGCCAAATGCCCACATGAGTATAATGAATAAGTTATTTTTTATACATCTGATTAGTTCATCATTTACATTACATTCCCCATAAACTTTAAGGAAATTTGCCTATCAACATGGTGGACAATTCAGAACAAGGGAGGGAAATATTGTAGATGTGGGAACTATCTATACAATACATTGAGGATCTAACACGAGTGAATTTATTACACAAGTTGGTCAAAATGATATAATAGGAGGCTTTATGCCTTTATCCTGGGCACAGGGGTCTTAGTCATCAGCATAATAGGTCTGAAACTCAAACTTAGACTTAGTTTCAGTCTTAAAATGTTTGTGAATATGGCCCCAGAATTTTTTTTTATAAGAGCTTTTGTAAGTGTTAAAGGAGTACATGTATCCATCCCATCTGAAAATAAATTTTTGAATGAACTTCATCCAGTATTGTTGTTACATTGCTATAATATCTTTAATAAGAATCATTGCCATGTATAACCGATTAAAACATTCTTGTTTCAGCATATCAGTAACAGACAAAACTGGTAAAAAAATGCTTAAGGAAAAAAAATAAGGAAGGTTTGTGGTACAGTCGGTTCTCATTTATTCGACAATCTTCTGTCTGAATACTTGGTATCATTCGAAATAAATATCAGGTCCCGATGTATCTTCTTGGGTACGTCGAATTGAATGCACTCTTCCAAACCATGTATTATTCGAAATAAAATTTCGGACCCAATGAATTTGATTGAACTAGATCTGAGTGTAGTTCCAAATATAAATAAACTCACAACATAGTTTGCAGTTGTAAACAAATTTCCCTTCCCCATATGATTGAAATATTTGTAATCGGCAACCGCTGCTATTTTACATATCTTGTCTGATGTGGCCCTTCTTTCTCTGTGATGCTCTAAAATACACAAAGATTTAAATATACAATAGGGGCAGGTCAAGTCGTTCCATGACATTTGGCTACGGTCATTTGTCCTCCACCTCTGATTCAGGTTTTCGGTGACTTGCACAAGGGTAAGTTAGTACTGGTTGATAATTTATTCCAGAGAAACTGGTTAGGTCAACTGGCCGCCATATATAACTGAACTAAATGTGTCCACAGGACACGGATGCCCCAACTATGGTGACTAAAGTTGAAAAAGGACCATAGCTCCTCCAAATATTGGTGGATTTTAATCAAAATCGATCATGACTGGTATCTTATTATCCTTTACTGATATGCCCAATATGTATTGGATCCATCTATCCTTTTATGAGTTATTGATCAGACACCAATTGTTCACACGGACTAGACTGACAGGGGTAACACTTTATGCTGCAATTAACCCAATGAAACAAAACATTAGTTAATGTGACAAAAATAAATATTGTATATAAGCAATAAAAAATACAGTGAATGTTACCTGACTCGAATGGCTTGAAATCTACGCTCTCAAAATCCTCTTCATCATCAGAACTTGCATGATACGACCCACATTGATGTGCACTGAAACAGTGATGAATTGATACATCAGTAATGCGTCCATCAGAAACAGTGATGAATCGATACATCAATAATGCGTCCATCAAAAACGGTGATGAATTGATACATCAGTCATGCATCCATCAGAAACAGTGATGAATCAATACATCAGTAATGCGTCCATCAGAAACGGTGATGAATCAATACATCAGTAATGCGTCCATCAGTTTAAATCAAATTTTAAACTATGTCTATTTCTTTAAGCTTAAGCTATGAGTACAAATAACTGACAATGACAAAAGTCTTTAAACATATTTTATGTAATTAATGTACAGTTGGACATCGTTCATTCAAATCCATCAGGTCTGAAAATTTATTTGGAATAATACATGGTTTTGAATAGCCCATTTCAATTTAACGTGCATACTATATTTTCTTTTCCACAAGAATTTAAAGGAAGGTACTAGACATTAAAGCATCTTTAAATTGATTTGTATAAACCAACAGCAATATATTTTTATTCTGATGCATAATACTTTACCCACAAATCCTGAATGATAATTTCTGCCCCTTTTTTCAAAAAGAAGGGCTGTTCCCATTATGTTAAAATAGATCCACCTACAGTGAGTTACTGACTTACTCATTTGGGTCAGATACAATGTCGTATCTCCTGTAAGCTACCATTGTCGAGTCTGAATAGTTTCCATTTTCGTCTTCAACGAGGTTTGAAACAGGCTGAAACAAAATCCATTAGTTCAGATGATAAAACACATGTATTAGATAATAAATTCCAGTTTTTGTTTTTCTTTTTTTGTTGTATGCCATTTTTTAACAATATTTCAGTTCAGATGATAAAATACATGCATTAGATTAATAAGTCCTTTTTTTTCAACATTTTTCAGGGGAATATCGTTATAAGTGTAAAAAGAGTTTGGGACCCAATAAATACAGTATTGTATCCAAAATATCTTTATATGCAATATTGTTGAATTCCGAGTATAATGACAGTAGAAATATAAAGCAAGCTAGATTTGTAAAATTGTAATAAGCAGTATATTTCTCTGTAAGCAACAGACAATTTTCCTACATAGATCAGACTTCAGAGGTAGTGGACAAATTCCTTTGGATGCATTATCTTCAGTAAAATTGTCACAGAAGAACATACGCCTGGCTTGCAGTTCGAACACACAACCTCTAGATTAGCAGCCGAGGGCACTACTGAGGTATTATTTTTCTCAAATATTTGGTAAATAATAGTGTAACATAATTGCATATTTTTTTACAAATAAGAAACCTACCTCAACAGTATATTCCTCTCCCTCTGATGTAAACATACCAGTCATCAATGTATCACCCTCCATATGAATTGTTGCTTTAGAACCTGGTTCACCTGTCAACAAATCATGTACAGGACTAAAGATTATATAACAATCTCAAAACCCAAGCATCTGATTGGTTGTTTCTAAGCTCAGCTATACAATTCACCAATGGATGGCTTCATTCTGAGACTGGTCTTCAAACTCAATTTATAACCAATGTGTATGTCTATATAAACAAATATGGTGAATACATTCCCTGATGCCAAAGGCTTGTGTGAAGTTCCAAAGAATTCTGTTTCACAAAAATGAGTCTAGAATACAAAAATTAAAATAAATATGCCGAAAAATTGAATCAGAGTAAACATTTAATTTAATTCAATTTCTTCATATTTCTTCCTTATTGAATTTATTTATACATCTCATAAAATATTTCCACTTAACCGCAGACAATGGCTGGCAAGAAGTTTTATGAAATCAGGTGCATCACTGTAAATCGACATCTATCAAAGTTGATGTACAAAAGGTGAAAAAGTGACGGAATGGGTCAACTACATGACAACAACATAAGCCTGACAACCAACCTGCCACATGTCCAGTAAAGAAGTTGTGTTTATTGAAGCCATCAAGCGTCTCAGTGGTATCATCGCCATGTATAACTGTAATCTTGAAATTCTTACTAAACAAATCTCGACTAGGAGTTAGTTCCAGAGTAAAATTCCTGAAATGATAAAAAACATAAATATCTGGAGTGCACATAATTATCAAAAATAGGCATCATTCCAACTACAGTACAACAACTTAGATCCATTCTTTCTTGATCAACAAAACTCCTTCAACAACAATTTATCCTATGTGACCCAATTAACAGTGATTATCTATTATCAGTGACAACAAAGTAATCTGAATGTACTGCTTAGGCCTAAACAATAATTGTTTGTTTCCAATGATATAGGCCTTATATTTTGTAACTTTCATCCTATATTGTTAGCAGACAGCTGTGTCACCTAGCAATTTCTATAAATTGCTAAATATGTTGACAGGGTTAGAAGTACAAGCCCCATATTTGTCCTAACTCAAATCATTTTTGAAAATTACAGCATCCCTAATTTTAACCCAAATGTCCCTAAAAAATGGCCCATCTTTGAAGAAGTTGTATTCAGGTTGTAGTCAGTCAACAGCTATTCATGGCTAATATTATAAAAATTTACTCCAATGCTGACTTAAAATAAAAATTTGTATCTTTTATGAAAGCAAAAAAAAGAGTAAAACTTACTTTCCAAAGGCAGACAGGCTAACCTGTTTGGTAACTCGTTTTTCTGAGACATCTCTCTTCGAATATGTATGAACTTGAATATCTTCAATCAAATCATAACTATGGAACTTGTCATCCAAGTTACCTGAAGATAGCAGTCATAGAAGAATCAGAGTAATATTCCAATCCAATGCATTTTTTAAGATTCTCTTCTTGTTATGCTTACTAATCTACGAGAGTTACATTAACATTATTTTGCGAACTTGCGTATGTTTTCAATTCATTACTCATTGAGTTTAGTAATTTCGTTACTATCCGAGTTTCTTATTTTATTATTAGTTTTAAAAGTATTGATAAATCACAAATCACTTTACACTATAGTGATTTAGCTAAAGGGTTGCGATGGCCTAGTACAAACAATTAGACAACCATGCTAGATCCTTCAAGTTTAACCTTCATTTTTCATAATTTGGTTTTTTATCTTTCATATTTTACCTTCATTGTCAAGTATTTGGTGTCTAAAAGCATCTCATCAAAAACGCGTAGCAAATTTAGTCTCAGCACATATTTAAACACATTGGATTATATTGTTGTATTGTTGCATAGATGTCAAATGCTGCCAAAATCTGATTTAGTTACATGATAGCAGAACACCAATGAAAAACCACAAAAAAACCACGGTGTAAACAACACACTGTATTTCACCTCCAGTGAGGCGTGTAGACAAATACATAGAGAAGTCTACTCGACTACCCATCGGATTTAAACTCAATTTGCATTATCGAAGGCGAGTGTATATCATTACATAGTTTCATGTTTTTTTGCAACTGTACCATAATTGATTATTTATTAATAGGCAGTGTACCCGTACCCGTAAATGACGATATCCCATATTACTCTGCATTTGACCGAAAACGTAAATATCAAAAATGAAGGTAAAACGTGGAGAATACAAATGCATGTTATATTTGTAGGAATAGCATGGTTCCCGAGTGGTAAATAAACAGACCCTGTCGCATAATCTACTTAATCACTTCACTATGACTGTTATAACTTATGAACAATCATGAACCGGTGCTGTAACGTAACCTGCGTGTTACAGTCTAAAGACGGCGTTTTGGGTAACAACTTGAATGTGCAACGAAAAACAAAGTCATAACTTACCATTAGCATAAAGAATAAGCATACATATAACAACGAAAGATGCGGAATTCATGTCTAATATGATAACTTGTCAACACGAAATTCTGTTGGGAATGTAAACAACTCTGGACAAGAATAGTTACGCTTACAGGCGCTTGTTGTGTATGTGTTTGGATACAATAGAGCGTCGCGATGACACGGATCTAAGCACATTTGACCCGCGGTCAAATATAACAAATCTGCGTCCGTTTATGCTGAAATAATGATAAATATACTTCTTATTTTAAATGTGGCCTTCTGAAACAGATCATTATACTAAACAAATATGCATATATAACTAGCACATAAATGTGTATAAATAAACATTTTAAATCACATTTGCCTTCAAGTTAGTCAGACACAAAAATGTAAACAGCAAGAATGATAGTACAGTCAGACCTCTTTCATTCGAATTTATAGGGTCCAAAATTTTATTTCCAATAATACATGGTTTCGAATAGCCTATTTCAATTTGTGTATATGAAGATACATCGGGGCATGATTTTTATTTCGGATGATACCGAGTATTCTGATAGAAAGTTGTCAGATAACTGAGGTTCGACTGTATGCATTTTAGCACACAACAATTTTCTTTTCGATATTGATCGCAGAAACTTAATATCGCCTGCAAAAAATATGACTTGCAATTGGTTTTTAAAGCAATTAATCATATTTCTAGTGTTATATTGTTCCATATTATCTTACTGTAACATGAAAATCTGTCTTATAAACAATATTTTTAACCTTGTATTATAGAGACGAAATTAAGTGAAGTTTAATTTCATGGTATTTTTAAATATTTCAGTATTATATTTCGGTATGCAAAGGTAACAAGAAATTATTTGAAAAAGATGGTCAGCGTATAACGGCAACACATGATACGTTTTTCCGTGAAATTGATTTTCAATTTATTAACGAAAAGCTGCGATAAAACATAACAAATTAAAAACATCACTGTAAAATCAGAACTCGGTCAAACTTTGAACGATATGCATTCATACATACTCAAATTATATCACATTTACTAGGGGTCAAGTTAGAACATCATCTAAGCGTATTTTAATTATTTTGTGACATAATACTTTTTAAGTCTTTCTAATTTAGTAATCAATGCTTTTTTGGAAGTATTTTCCATTTTAGAAAACTGGGATACTGTTTCTTTTTAAATGCATTTCCTATTAATTTTAATGCTGAATAATTGGGGAAAATATATTTTTATCAGGAATATTATTTCACTTTTTATGCACCATAATAAATGGTAATTTTAAATATATCTTGTCCAGATAAAAAATAATCAAAATATAAATTTGAAAAAAAGTAATGGTTGCTATGGAAACAATCAAATCATGGTAAAAGTGCTAAAATAAAATGACACTTACTTTTGGAAGAATTTTCCTTGTTCTGTGATTATTTTAAAATCACTAATTTACTATTAAACTTCACCACTAAAATGATCCATAGATAATTTGATACCTGTATTAAATATAAATACATTTTAATAATATTACAAATTTTCCAAATGCAGGTGTATGTATCACTGCATGCAATCTTAACCTATTGAGTATACAATACGGGTAGATTATCGGATCAATTTTACACTGGATACGAGTCATGAGCTACCACCGTAACATAGACATGAATTAACCTCACCAGGGATCCACTATTGAATATCATCTTTGATGTAAATAGTTACAGTATCCGTAAATAAACTCATCTTAAAATAACATGAGAACGTCTTAGAAGGATCAAATACTTTTAATCAGATTGAATTATCAATTTCATAAAACTGATTTCAAGTTCACTGCTACCATAAAACCTCACTTAAAGGTCACCTCAATAGTAAGACCACCTCATTAATAACACTGCGTTTATGTGGACCAGTTTTCAAATTTTCTTCCTTGCAATAAAACCTCAATAATAAGACCACCCTTGGGACTCTTGATAACTGGTCTTCTTATTGAGGTGGTTTTAAAATTGAGGTTGGATAAAGCGAAAAACAGTGAAAATGGACTTGAAAATTGTTTTCGTAATTTTGAGGTGGTTTTATTATTGAGGTGGTCTTTAAGTGATGTTTTACTGTACTTTTATTAAATAATCAAATCACCTCACAACTAAGACCTACCGACTCCATGGAACTAAGGTTGGTCTTATAATTAAGGTTTCACTGTAGTTATGCATATTAGTGTAAAAATGTCGAGGAGCAGACAGAAGTGACTTTAGACTTTTATAAACCATAAATGAACAAGATTTCAGATAATTGTTTATTTCCATCAGTTAAGAATTCAACTGAGTGGGTATAGTCCCTGACTTCAAATCACTTGCACCTCACCCCTGCAAGTTCGAATCCCACCCTAGATGTTGAATTTGTATATGATGAAGCTATCCAGCTGGCTTGTGGAAGGTCGGTGGTTCTACCACAGGTGCCTACCTATGCTCAAAATAATCCTAGAGGGGCATCTGGAGACTCCCTCCACCCTGGTGAGTGGGCTGTTAGTGTGACAGAAAGCCACATTACAAAATACTAGTAAATAAGAATCGTGTTACACTGGTGTGATATCTACATTGTGTCTGATTAGCTACCATGGTATATAGGGACTATAAAACACATACAGCAAGGTTTAAGAATACATTCACACAAATATCGTCATTGATATTCTATCTAGACTCAGTACACTTAAAAACGCACAGTTTTTGTCCTGTGAAATGTTTACAAAGCATCAATTTATTGCATTTTGAAACTTCTTTTATATGACAATACCTGTTGATTGTAATTGGAGATTGTTCAGAACCGGACCCAACTTTATAATGAAAAAAAGCCCTGCTTTCAATTGCAAAGAAGAACACAATCATTCTTGCCAGATTTTAGAGGGTGCCCCTCCTATATCCGTGACGCACCGAGACGAATGTCTGATCGTTTCATCTTTTTGTTGCAGAAGATAATACAAGGACTCCGAATACAGTCTGACCTTGTTCATTCGAATTCATCGGGTCCGAAATTTTATTTCGAATAATACATGGTTTTGACTAGCCCATTCAATTTGACATAAGATACATCGGAACCTGATTTTTATTTTGGATAATACCAAGTATTTGGATAGAAGGAAGTCGAATAAACGAGGTCCGACTGCAATGGCGGCACAATGGCTCATAGGCTTGAAATAATCACAAACTATATTGAACACTTTTATATTTTATTGTCTGCAGACATCATTGCAAAATTACTAATGCCTTTAATAATGTCACTCGTATGTTTAAGATAACAATTCTTAACAAAGTGGAAATAAAATGGATGGTTGTCTTAAATAGAGCACAAGATTAAAACTTCATACAGTGAAACCTCATGAAGAAACCACCTAAAAATTCAGACCACTTCAAAATTCAGACCACCTCGAAATTCAGACCACCTCGAATTTCAGACTACTTCAAAATTCAGACCACCTCGAAATTCAGACCACCTCGAAATTCAGACCACCTCGAATTTCAGACCACTTCAAAATTCAGACCACCTCGAAATTCAGACCACCTCGAAATTCAGACCACCTCGAATTTCAGACCACTTCAAAATTCAGACCACCTTGTTAATAGGATGGTATCTTCTTGAAACAGTTTCAATTTTTATTCTGAATTTTAAGTCAATATTTAAACCACCTTACAAATAAGATCAACTCTGAACAGAAGCAATGGTGGTCTTATTATAGAAGTTTCACTGTATAAAGATACACACATATCACAGACAAAGAAGAAATCACAATGGAATGTATTGGTTAGAATATATACATAATAAACATGATAAAAATATGACAAAACCTGTCGGTCACTCATTAAGAATATGACACAAAATGAAACAGTTACTATTGTGTTTTGCCAAACCCTATATATGCAAAATTTGGTCCAACAGGTCTGAGAAGTTAGTGTACTTCATATACTTACTTACATGTATCAACAAAATTGTGTACAACAGTCTTACAATAACTACTTTTTGCTAAAACAATGAATACTTTGAAGGCATTGAAGCTACATTATACCCTGATATAAAAAAACAAAGAAAGGGAGACCACTTTGTGTCAGTCCCAGGAAGGTCAACAACTCAGTGTAAAGTCGATTAAAGGGAGGTAATTCATACGTATTTACATTTGCACACTTTATCAACTAAGTAAGGGGAAACAACTCCAATAAAAAAGTGTGGTTCTTAAGCAAGTCCACAGCATCCAAAAGATCAAAAACGAAGGAGAAAGCATGCCAAAATCAATGAAAATATGGACAACATTAAAGGTGCCTCTGAAAACAAAAATTGTGAGATTGCAATTTTTTACATGTTTTACAACAATTCAAACAATATTTGCATAAACACTTATATAACAATACATTATATCAAAAGTAGAAAATTGCTCCGTGTCAACATGAAATAAACAACACATATGATAATACTGCTTTAAAACCTAAGATGGTAAGTTGGAAGTTAACAATTGAAGACAATACTGTTATGAGATTTAATACTGTAGACAGCGGACTTACACTTCTTGCGGGGCCAATATTTCATGAATTGAATTAACATGTTGTTCCACTAGGTTGAATGTTTGCGAGTTTATACTTTTGTAAGATCAACACAATGTAAAAATGTTCGAACCCACAACCCCATCGACGTCAGAGCCGAGCACTGAAGTAACTGTAACCATACCCACTACGCCACCGAGGCAACCCCCAAAAAAGGTTGTTCAAATGACGCTTATATGGACGCCACTTAGCAAGCATTTATTTTTGTGAATATAATTATCTCATGAAAACAGCAAAAAATAAACCCTCTCAAAAAATGCTAAGTTTACAGTATGTAACATAATATGTGGACATAACTTAGAGGTATATCAGCAGTATGTAATTACGATGACATTAAAGTCAACAGTTTGTAGATTGTCAACATTATTAGTCAGTGTCAGTCAAAAAAACTCACTTATCTTATTATACAAATATATTATGCGAAATTTCAAAATAATTTAATATATACAATGCAGTCATCTTAACAAATTATTCATGTAAGATTTACAAAGGACCAAGGTCATAGCACTGAGTTTGGAGGCCAGTGGCAGAATGCAGCCTTGGGTGCAATCATACCCCCTTTTTCTGGCTAGCAGTGACTTTTCCTTAGGGGGTGCGTCTTACTCTTAACCCTTCGTCTCTTTGAGGCTCAAGAAGGCAACCATCTTTTCAAAATCCTGGTAACTGGTCTGCTAGGTATGCAGGAAGCTTACTGAGTCTGGTACATAATTACTTTGGTATTGGTAAATATCACAGAATACCTCAAAATGCAACGAGTCAGGTACAGAATGATGCATGTTTCAACATGTGCAAGATTTATAACACAAAATCATAATCTCTTTCTCGCAAGACAGAGCACTTCAAGTTTGCATACCAAATAGTGAAGTAAATAAATGTTCAGTGCATATCTCAAGTTTATGGTTGCTTGAAATATAAAAACAACTGACGCTTATTTACATACATAAAATTATGATCTTTAGAACACAGTTTTATACAAAAAAGACATACAATTGCCTTTACCACAGATGAGAAAGTTTGATAAAAATCTGTTCACTGTAATATTGCTTACGATTTTTTATTAATACTCTGTAACAATTTTCTTTCATTTTTAACCCAATATATACATGCAAGTACATTCAGGTAAGAGAAATCGCCTAGTCGGCGTGTATTAAATTTGGAATATCTACAAATAATTGTCTACGATTTTTCATGAATATTTTCTAAAGAACTGGTTGCGGCTGGGACTGTATAGGTCGATGTGACTCGATTCTAGCAGGAACATTCTTGAATCTGAAATAAAATATGAAAATGGATTAAGAATAAAATGATAATTAGGACAGTTTTTAATGACCTGTTAAATCTTTCAAATTATTCAGTTTTCTCTTAACCACATACTCTGAAAAGTAATCACAACAGTGCCAATAGTCTTACATACAAAATTAAAAGATAAAAAAAATCAATTTGTCCAGTTGGTCTTTGTACTTGGTAAAGGGAGACCACTGCATAGCAGATTGATAAAACTATCTTCAAGCAATCACAATGTTGAAGCTTTGAATGTACATCTGTACCTATGAACATCAAGTGATACTAAAGCAACACAAGTGGATGCAGACGCTTATCAGCAAGTTTCATTATCACTTGGACTTATACTTTTTCGGGAAACCAAGCAAAACGCAGTGTTTAATATTTGTATGTTAAAAGACAAATCCCCTTTCCCTTTTAACATGGATAATGTTTAATCAAGGTGAATATAATGCTATATAGCTGAGATATTTGTAAAGCGTCTAATAATTGGCAGAAATATGAACCTAAAGAAAATGCACACGCAAAAAAAATGGTTCTAGGGTAGGGGCAAAAAATAGGGTAGGTCGGGAATCCTGAAACAGACATATTTTTTATGCCTTACCTGGTCATTTTAAATGGATCTTTAGCCTGAGGTTTCAGTAATCTAGCTTCTCGTAATCTCTGAGTCTCGTTCTGGCGAACATGTTGACTTGATTTACCTTCAGATCCTCGTGATGATTGCTGGGTTTCTTGTCTAAAATGGAAATCCATTTTGTAAATTAATACAGAATTATTTCCCTTATTTACAAAACAAACTATGAGATTATCTCCCTTTGTTGAACAACTGAATTTTCACATCAGTACATAGTTATGTCCCTTACTTACAAAATTGATGATACTAATTATTAGTTATCTCCCTTTCTCGAGTAATTCAAATTCATGCCTATTACTTAGAATATTAATGATTCTGAATAATAAGTTCTCTCCCTTTCTTGACTAATTTAAAACTTATTATCTCCCTTGCTAAGACTGGATGTGTCCAGGACATTGAGGCCCCCCCACTATGAGCTTTTAAGTCGAAAAAAGGGCCATAACTGCCAAGATCAAAGATGACCTGTATTTTAACATCATATGCTTATGTGCCCAATATGAATTGAATCCATCCATCTTTTTGAGAGTTAATGAACAGAAACCAATTTTTTGTATGGATAGACGGACAGGGGTACCACTTTATACCCCTTCACCATTCTTTCAGATGGGGGGCATAATAAAAACTACAGTAAAATCTCAATACTAAGACCACCCTTGGGATTCTTCAAAGCTGGTCCTAATATTGAGGCGGTCTTCATTCGGTACATCCTATGCAATGTTAATTTGATGTCATCACTACTGGTGCATACTAGTGCAAACTATTGTAGTACTTGTGAAAATCAATATGTGAATTTAGCCAACTACATTATACATGTTTGTATAGAATGAGATATGTTAATTTGATCAAATAATGATATTTAAAAAAAAATGCAAAAACGGTTAGGTCCATAAAGCGCAATCTTTCCAGAGCAAAACCTATTGGGATATGAAACTTCTGGCTGTTACAGAGAGGTTGTTGCTCTAGAGAGGTTGAAATGGCAGTAATTTTTTTATTATATGGGAAAATTGATCATGCCGTTGACGAAAGGTTGTTGCTCAAGAGAAGACCACTCTAAAGAGGTTGTACGGTAACTATAAATAGATCAGCATTTTCAGCGACCAAATTATTTTTACTCAATATTTATATCAACAGTTTCTTAATATCTATACCTGTTTAAGTCGAAATGAACAGCAGCTGAGCGTTTTCCGAAAGTCACTGTGTATTCTGATTGTATTTTCTGTTCATCCGTATAAGGTGGGATATTTGTCATCTGTTGATGTTTTTGACGACCAATCTCTTGTTTATCGTGCCACGTTTTTAACTGATCTTGCCATTCTCTTTCATATCCGTAATTCATAATTTTACCCATTTTTGGTTTATCATCGACTTCTGGATCTGGCCTGTGTAAATATAAGTAAATTTTAAGTTAGTAAATCTAAATGTGCAGACTAAACTAACAGGTGAAAATGTCAAGAGTTCAACAGATGCCTCATGGGGTGACCTGGTTTCATTAAATTAATTTGGTCTGTTTCTGGAGAATAAAAAAATGCAACCTTTGCAAATTTCTTATTGACAACACTGGTGTCTGTGGCCTATTCTGTTGATAGCTGACATCTTTCTGTCGCTCACAGTCCACTAAAGGCTCGGAGTGGGCTTTCAGGCCCACAAATACTACATTAGCATCTATCATCAGTGTTGCTATTTAAGACAAGTCAAGCTAACAAGAAAAGAAGATAATACTATGCAATATAGTTTATCAAAGATGCTTTGTGTTTATTAATGATACTGGTGCATGAATCATTTTTTATCAACCGTAAGAAATAAATAATGGTTAAATATTTGTAGCAAGGTCTTGTGTTAGATTGTACAACAGTTTTCTGTTCCAAGCATTACTACATCCTTAATGAGTTAAGTTTAAACTGATCTATTTTACTTCGATTGTGAAACAAGTTATTCCACTTGATATGGCTGCACCCTGGATTATCAACCAGTACTCGCACCTAATTCGGGGATAGTGAAGTTAGCAGTTCAAGCTCACAAAATTTGGGATTCAAACTCTTAACCTTCGTATCAGATCAGAAGTCATACGCTCAACCCCTCGACCACTATAGCTCCCTTTTCCTTCATCGAATAAAACATTACTATTTGTATAATTATTAGTCAATAATTCCCAATATAAACCCTGACAAAGCGATCCGGTGTAATATACTATTTAATGGAGTCAATAAATTTTACAATTTATCTTTACAATAACCGATATTTTTTCAGAAATTATATCAGAAATTGACATTTTTAAAACAACACTAAAAACAATGACAGTTATTTTGGTAAGAAAAAAATCAACAATTAATTTAAAAACTAAAGCCACAAGATCTATTTAGTATTAACACATACATACAACGTTTAGGTAAAAATATATTTATACAAAAAAACCAAATACATGTATTGAAGCTTGTTATCACATATTAGTTAGTATTAACCGCAAGAGATTTTCACAAGTTCTTTCCCTTTCTCCCTTCCAGAGTTCTCTCCCTTTATCCCTTCTATAGTACATGTATTTATGCAAGAGAACTCGTGACAATCTCCTGTGGTATTAATATATTAATGACGACAGACTTTTATTTCAAATCTGCTAAAAAACTACCTATACTTTAGTAAGAAAAATTGAAGGTTAATACAAAACCATGGTAACTGCTTCCTTATCAAAACTGAGTTACATTAGTTTTGAACCGACCCTCAAAATGTAAGTTAATCAAACTTCATGCACTAAGTCACCATTGCATGTGAAATTCATTAATACAATATTATAGTCATGTAAGAACCAATTCTCTATCAAACTAGAGTTTGTTCTTGAAAACAAAATGTATGCCTCCCCCTCCAACGCCAATTTTCATCACTAGGGGCCATAACTCTACCAAAAATATTATTAAAGTTATTAACAAAACCCCTGCTCCAGAGGTTTTACACAACACATTTTGCAAAATGTCTAAATGCCCTGGTATGCCTTCTGTCCAGGGTTTTCCCTATGACTTTTCAGCTAAGGGTCCTTGGACCCTCGTGTTTGACAAATAGGGGGTCCTTAGTAAATTTGCAGGGTCCGAGATATACAGTTTATGCTTGACAAAGGTTTATTTTAGGGGTCACAGGGATGCACAGTAAGTGGAAAATGGGAGTCCCTAGAAAGAAAAGGGAGTCAGGGACTCAAGATTTCTGCATCAGGAAATCCCTGCTTCTGCCCATTATGATTTAAATTCTTGGGGAAATTTCACATACATGACTACATGCAAAAAGTCTCACATGAATCCTGGGTTTATACTTACTTCTTCTTGTTATTGTCAATTTTCCCTGGTTCTTGACTTTATAGAGAAGTATTTTAAAGTTATGTTATATGCTTCAGTAGACAACTTTATTGTACTAAAGACTACCACAAGTCCCTAGGTTCATTTTACATCAGACAATTTATTTCCACTTAAACCAATTACTATAAATGTATATTTCCTGAGTTAATGGCCAGTACTCATGCCAAGTTCAGTGATTGTGAAGTTGGAAATCAAACTATGCTCAATGCACCGGACATGTTTGAACTAAAGACCTTTGCAAGATGAATCAGATGCCTTACCCCTCAACCACCCAGCGTCTCCAGTCCCTTGAAAGGGTTCCAAATATTAATGATAAGATACCACCCTCACAATTTTACCCATTTAGTTATACCTCAACAATTTTCATATAGCATACCCCAACCAATCTAGCAAAGATACAGACAGCCTTACTAAGTGCAAAATCGTATTATAACATAATATAAGTTTAAAATCAGTTGAAATTTGCAATGCCTTTTCAATTTTTTCTGTCGTATATCAAATATCTGACAGGCTTAAATTTTGCTCATAACAGTCTAATAATACTTACATGGACAAATATTTCAGAGGTCGTGGCCCCTTTCCTGGGTCTGTTTGTGCCGATTGTGGTTTACTTTTTGGTACTCGAAGGGGTTTGCCACTTCTAACACCATAGCCATGTTTTTTTAGTTCTGGTAATTTTACAGTCTTGTCTGTGGCATGACTTCCTGGTTCCCGTTCAAATACTGACAATTTATCAAAACCAATCGGTCCTCGTTGTGGACGCTGGTATATACTGTCCCCATCGGGCTTGTATGCCTCGTGCACCATGTACTCTGGACGTAAAAAGTCGTACTCACTGAAATAAAAATAACGTCAAAACATCAGAGACTTAATAACCCATGTTCACAAAAATGTTTATTACTTCTATCAACTTTTTACATGGATGGAGATAAGAAACTAATTTTTTTGTGAATTGTGACCCCAACAAGTATCTGCAATACAGTGTACCCTGGACTAATACTAATTATAGAAAAGTTTTGATGACTTGTGAACGCTTTTTTTTATAATGGAACAAATTGCTTCTAAACCATATACAGATATTCTGTGACCCTAAACATAACCTTTGACATAGATCTGTAAGCGATTTGTAACACAAGAAGAAATTAAACATTGAACTTACATTTCATTTTTCTTGCGTTCAGCCTCATCTTCCATTGCATTGTCGTGCAGATAGAACCATTCGTTACGTGGATAACCAACTGGTTGTCTTTTCTGATTTGAGTTTTCCTTCATTTGAAGCAAATCTGAAATGGAGAATTGTAAAAAATCGTTTTAACAAATCAAACAGTGCAGAACACAAATGCAACATACAAATCTTAGCATTAATCTTAGAAATAAGGAAAAAATCTACAAATTACAGTAAAATCTTAGGAATAAATTAAAGGATGTAGTGATTAATAAATCAACAATTGCTATTTATATAAACTGCCTGTGAGAGAAAAGCCTCTAAATTGAACCAAAACTTTTTCTTCAGATGTATTGGGAATTTTTACATTAAAATTGGGCAAAAGTGAATAAACAGAAATTGAACAAGAGATGTTTGTAAAACATTATGCCCTCCCTGTGACAGTGATCTTTGACCCCCAAATCAATAGGGTTCCTCTGCTACCAAAGATGAATGTGTGGACTAAGATTGAGGATGATAGGTCAAGGGGTTCTTGAGTTATTGATCGGAAATGAAAAGGTTACGGACGGACCGATGGACGGACATACCGACCGACATGTGCAAACCAATATGCCCTCTCTTCTTCGAAGGGTGGCAAATAATTGCATTAGTATGAGAGGCCCCTAAAGCCTCACTGCTAGGAAGGGGTCACCCACTGCCATACCTGTCCCAACTGATACAATTAAAGATAATACAGGTACTCCTCTGAATACATCTAGATATTTGAAAAAAATTCTATTAACCAACAAATTGAAATTTTGAGGAAAACTTACTTGGACGACCTCCTTGTTTAGCTAATCTGACATATTTAGTGTCAGTTTCCCTGAATAAAGGCTTAACAGGGTCTTCATAGGGGCCCTCATCCTCACCAAGCCCTGGGACCTGTGACATGGCTGGGTAACTGACTGGCTCATTGTGCACCCTCCGCGCAGGAGCATGGTAAAACCACCCTGTAAAGATTAAGAAAGAAAATTATTCAACGTTCATCGCACAATGATAACCTAATAATGATAATGAGGAGGTTTGACCTCGGAAGAAATCTCGCTGCTTGCGAGAGTTCAAACAAATCTATGTATACACATAGTGAGAAGTTTCCAATCCATGGTTTATATGTCCGTGATTATATATATCTAGAATTGCAAGTAAATTAATACAAAATGTAGTTACTTCACTTGATCTACACATTTCATTTACAGTAGAATTATCAAGTTTCAGTTGAAAACTGATTTACAAAAAAACAACAAGTCTAGGTCTACATTTTTCAAATTGGCCAAAATACATCTAGGTAGACATTGATTGTAACCAAAAGAAGCCATAATTTAGTCTACTTAACCTAGACAGAAGGTGAGTTTTTATCCATGCACAATTTGTTTTTTTCACAATACTGGTGTAGAAAAGAATGTTACGAAAACATTTGACAACATTATTTAAATACTGAAATATGTGTGCAATAATTAAACTGATGACAACAATTACTTTACACATGTAAAAATTTCATGCACATACAATCTAGTGCATTGTCAGAAAAAAAAAATGTGCAACATAATTATATAGTGTTTGCATATAAGACTAATGTTGTTAATTCTTCAATAACTGAGTTATAACAGTTTGAATTAACTGTCAATAATATGTGCTTACATTGACACATAGAAAATAAGTGTTACAAGGTTTATATCCATCAAACCAGATTTCATTGAAATAATGTGTAGATTCATTTTTTTTTTTTCTATTTTTTTCATTTAGCCTCTTGCCTTGAACCCAAACAGTGCCAAGCAATATGAATCCAGTCACTATGTGCATAAATTCAAATATTTTCCTGACGAATGTTTTTCACAGATATTTAAAAAATCAGCAAATAAAGGCTTTACATAGAACATTTCAGCAAAGAATCAAATGAAGATTAATCCCAGACAATACATATAAAGCACTTCATTAAAACATTTAAATCATGTTTGATGATTATAGGAGTCTAAAAGAAACATTTATTACACCAGCAGAAAAAATAAAAATATTTGTTCAGTCATGACAGAGTTGTGAGTTATACTTGCCATTTCAACCAGCTGATAATGCATGGTTCAGCATTTATCAGCAATACAATAATAATGAAACCTGCAGTAAAAATGGCAAAGAGACAAATCACAATGTATGCAATGCAAGGGTACAATCTTGTCAATAGTGTGAAGACAGAATTAGCTAACAAACAGGGAGATAGCTTAGATCAAACACCGAAATTAAACAGCAAAGAAATCCACTTAATCTTGCATTTCTATCTAGAGCTGTCATTGATTTCTGAAAAATGCATATCAACAATATTGATATATCGGATTAGATATATCGATAATACATTGATATATCAAGTATCGTTTACTACAATGCCATCTACATGCTTGCAGTTCATGATTTCATATATTTTCACTTCTAGTTTTGTCTTTTACATGCTTATAATGCATTACTCTGACCATCTTGTTTCCTCACTATTATAAAGTATATGTGTTTCTTGCAAAATAAATAAGAAAAAAAGGAATATCTTCAGTTAAATATTTTTCCTTGAACACAATTGATAGATAACGTGAGCGCAGTTTTAAGCATAGCCTTTTGACAGCTTCCATATTTTTTGGGTGCATTTTCAGGCATGTACATGTATTTATAAGTAACGATTTTTAAACTATATATATTGATAATCGATCGGCAGGAAAATATCAATGATACATCAATATTGTTTCTTTTGATGACAGTTCTAATAGAAAGTGTAGTTCAGAATATGTAAAAGATATTTGTTCAAATCAAGGAGTATAGAACTGAAGCCATCACCAGACAGAGATTGATGTTAAAATGATCAAGTAACACACACAGAACTTCCATAATTCACACTGCTGTAAAACATGCAGTTAAAATTTGATGTGACTGCACTACCTTGAGGTTCATCATAACCATCTGTCACAAACGCAAAAAGATAAGTTGATGCAAAAAGATATCATTCATACAAGAAAAGTAGCTGAGTGATGATGCTTAAGTTACTGGATAATTTTACCAGCTACCAGCTCTTATTGACACCACTGTATATCTTAAAATAGCTTCAAGAAAAATCAGTGACTAATCAATATAATTGAAAGGATCTAAAATTAGGCTGCATTCATGACCAAGTAATGCATATTGAAGAGCCATTGACCTAAAAATCAATTATTTAAAATGGACTATTCTACTTAAGAGTCATTATTGGAAACGCAGTATATATTGAATTTGAATAGCTGGCCATCACATTTGCAAACTCCGTCTAATCGCATTAGTCATCCGAAAATGCAGTATCCGAGTACCGGTATACATTAGATAAACAAACAACTAACGATGGCCAAAGAACACATAATTAGTACTAAAATCAGGTAATTGAGATAAACTATAGTTACCTGCTTCATTGGCATTCAAATTCTGAGACATTTTCCTGAATCTTCGCGGTCCTAGTAGCTGGTATTAACAAATATCAATTTCATGCGGTATACTGTCAGTTTATTGGTAACCAGGGAACAAGCTAATGACTTTATTGTGGTAGTTTCGAATTTGTTTTTAAAACATGCGAACGTTTTTACCAAAAGTTGACAGCAATAGTTTATTGCTCTATACAAACAAACGAAATATAATAATATTGCTAAATAAGGTTTTATGTTACATTATTGCATTCTTCGTTCTCGCTAGTTTCGTATGAATTGGCTGTAAGCTTAGCATTTCAAAAAGCTAGTACGGCTTTACCTTAGCATTTCAAAAAGCTAGTACGGCTTTACCGTAGCATTTAAAAATTGCAGGGACCGTGTGTTCCAGTATGTGTTAAAATGTATGCAGCACATTCACAATTCATAACTTTTCAGTGATAATCTTCCCATTTCATGTCCATAGATGAGTTAATTCAACCAGGACCAAGAACCGTATAATAATGTGTTCCAGATCCACCCCAGAACAGACCCTAGAAGATATTAAAAGAATGGGCAAATATTTAGTAATTTTAGTAAATTTAGTACAAACTTTACACACATTGAACTTTCAGCATGTTAAATTTCTATTTAATATGTTCATTTAATTGAAATATCCTAAAATATGTTAACATTTTTGTTTAGCGTATGTCAAGAAATCTTGTGAGGAAACCGGTGTGTATAGTGACAATCTTGTTGGTTCAAGTAAATCAGCCTCTTAGGAACGTCCGTTTTTATTAAACCGTCTTTCTCTTCTCTATGCAATTACATCATTATCAAAGTGGCATATATATCTGTTACATTTCTCCCAGCTTCTGATTTTATTATGATATCATTCAACTATGAAGTCATCTAGCAGCATCAACAAAGACTTTCTCTCTACAAGACTGTTTCATTACACAACTTAATCCTTCCTTAGTATAGACGTAAATTGTTTCACTTTCCTCAAATTATTAGTAGCCATCAGACAACAGGCCAGAATAAGTCCTGTATTTAATTGAAACTGACAGTAGACACCAGAATTAACCCTGCAATTGATGAAAACTGACAGTTGACACCAGAATAAACCCTGCAATTGATGAAAACTGACCGTAGCCACCAGAATTAGCCTCATACTCAATGAAACACTTCTGATTTATGAGGAGAAGTCATCAGCTGCTTGCTGTAGGATAAGTTAGTACTGGTTGATAATTAATTCCAGGAAAACTGGTTAGGTCAACTGACCACCATAAATAACGGAAAATGTTGAAAAAAGACTTCAAACCCAATAAAACAAAAGACAAAGCAACAAGCGGTGAAAATACAAAGTCTTAACTATACCGTTTCTGTAATATTTAATAACAATAACATGATTAAGTGCAGACATACAATATCTAAATAACAATGTGTAATAAGTATTATATAATTTACATATTGAATTATGATACATGTATACTCTGGTCTAAAGAGATAACCTACCAAGTTTCAGCTTGTATTTTCACAAATTGTATCCAATATCTCTGAATTTCTAAAAGTTTGCATCGATTTGTTTTAACACATAATATATTCTTATCACAAACTGACTAGTTCACTATTATCAAAATTTAATTGAATAAACATTTATTTTTTTATGTCAAAGTTGAATGAACATGAGCACTGAAATAGAAAATTAACGTCTTTTAAAATACAACTCATGAAGAAATTCCAATGGATGGAGTAGTTCGTCGTTGTTAGGTTCGTCAACATTTGTAAACATTTTAGACGACAGTAATAAAACCAGTAGTTCTCTTTCTGTGGACCATATAGACTATGCAGGGTGAATAATGCAAGAAGCATAAAGACAAATGTATATCTGGTTAATCACATTCACATCAATTTATATTGTGACCAAAAATTATGTTGATTGTCTTTAGGTGATGGTATGTTCATTTTAAGAAGTATCAAGTATCTGTGAAATGTAACTAGTAATTTGGCACGTTTAACCAGTACAAATGTATATCTGGTTAATCACATTCACATCAATTTATATTGTGACAAGATTTTACATAAATGCCCATATGACAAACTTTAAGCATACTTTCATAAATTGGTGTGTAATCTATCAACCAATCAGTTGACAAACAAGATGGTTTCTGTACATATAACAGAACATTATACCTACAAATTCATTCAACAAGTACTGTACAAAATTGATAGACAGAAAAAATTATGCCTAACAAACAAAGAAATGGAATGAGAGACAAATATTGCACGATATCACAATGTCTTTCACGAGGTGGGCCATCCTTAAAAACTTGGTTGCTAAGCAAAACTTGTTTGAGGTGTCTGAAGAGAGGAAAGTGTTTTTAGTCTGTGTATTAATAGTTTTAACTTGAATGTGAGCAAAAAACTTACAAAAAAACCTACATATCTAGCCAACAGAATTTTGCTGGGTATAGTTATGCCAAACAAGCTTTTAATGATGGCCTAGGCACAAACAATGTAGTGCAAATATTTACATCAAAATGAGGAAAAGGTCTTACAAGTTACTGTTTCAAGTATTATAAGGGCAGAAAGTATTCGAGAACAATACAGTAATTGATAGTTCCCACATTACCTCCCTTGTTCTGAATAGTCAGCCATACTGGTAGACATATTTCGTTCAAGTTTATAGGGTTACATGTATAATGTAAACGATGATAAAATAATCAGATATATTAAAGTAACTTATTCATTATGCTCATGTGGGCAGATGGCTCAGAAAGTTGAAGAAAAAGTGGTTGTCACATGCAAATTCTCTTGGTATTTTTTCAATTATTCACATATTTGGGAATTACTGCTGTAAGGGCTTATTAGTTTTGCCTATCAAACTGGCAGATGATTAAGAACAAGGGAGGTAAATATTGTAGATGTGGGAACTATCTATCGATGTCTCAGCAAACAGATAGGTTTATCAAAAACAACATGGGCAAGCCTAATGATATCTGTATACATATATTTCTTTACAGCATCAGGCTCCGCTAATATTCAAGTTGGTAACTGCATTCTAGGGGTGATTTAAAAATTGACAAGGGATAAAAAATAAAATCATACAAAACACGGATATAAAGAGTTGCATTGCTAAATGTTCATGAAAAATGAATGACGACAGCTTCAATATTGAAAAGAACAGACGTGTAATCAGTTTGAATAAAAGCAAAATATATATAAATTAAATTTCCTCATTCACATAAGCGTATAATAAAATACTAGACTTTTAAATGTACAAATACTCTTTCCTACAATTAGCAAACAACTCCACTGGTCGAAAATCACAGATTTCAGACTTGCAAAATGATCCGTTTACAAAGTATATAAAAAAGAATGGAGAAGTACCAGACTTAACCATAACACCATTAATACTTGCATTCTGTGAACTCATTTATGTTCTTCACAAGCTCATGCACGCACCAATATCTCCAATTTCATCCACATGACGGTACTGACACAGTGAATCCCTTCATATATACATTAACAATACAGAATATTATCACACTATTTAACGGTCCAAAAGGGGTCTAAAGAACTTAAAGGATCATTTGGGTCCTGTTCGACATTTGTTTTCTTATCTCCAGTGAAATCTGCTTTGGTCGCCTTTTTCTTGCATCCTTCACTCGTTCCGATCGTAAATTTTGTCGGATCTTGTAACTCGGCGACAGATGAGGAGACGGCCTCGGGCTTTGGACTACTAGAAACATCTCGACTTCGATGAACCGGAGAGGAATTTAGTGACGATTGCTTGACCCCTTGTGAACCAATCGAATCAAGACTTCTCAAAGAAGAGCTTGAATCCCTACCTTTCAGGCTCAGTTGGCTTAAACTGTCGGTAATATCTTTGGAAATATTTGATGCGGCGTCAGCGACTGTTTGTTCAGTACTTTCTTCACTCACAACAGATTCTGCAGAAATTCTTTCTAGAGTAATACCAGGGTTCTGCACGACATCTGGTAATGAATTTCTACTCTGAGTCAACATCCCTAAATCCTCATTTCCTGTTCCATCAATCAAGCTGGTTCCCTCCGTCGTTTCTATCATATCCCCTTTTTTCAACATCTCCAACTTTTGATCAATGTTTGTACTACTTGTTTCTGTCTTGGTTCCGAGCTTAGCAATATTACTCTGCAAGTTTGTAAAACTCATGGAACCAAACAAGATATCCTGTCCTGGTTCCCATCCAACAGATTTGGCTCCTGGCTTTGGTAACTGATCTCCAAATGAGGCTTTGTGCACTAAAATGCCCTCTGAAATAATGAAAACATGCATTAATTAACTTAGATCGTCTACAACACAACTATACATAACAAAAAGTAAGAGACAGGGCTGTCAATGATACAAACAATATCAATGTATCAACAATTTTTATTGATATTCGATGCAAACAAATATCAATATTATGGCGGGAAAATGCAGGAGAATGGGTACAGTCTAAAATGTGCCAAATTAGCATAACGTCAATCAGCAGTCAGCTGCTTTTGAAACAGTGCTTTAGTGTATAGTGCATTCCAATTGTCATCAATATAATATAATACCGTGAAGTAAAAATATGGATTAATTACTTAAATGGTATCTTGTTATCATAAAAATACAAGTTCAACATTTAACTATGTAGGGCATACAGACATAAACATACAGAAAAATAGGAGTAAATAGTCTGCTTAAGAATTAAAAAATATAATTAATATATCATATACATTTGTCTTTCAATAGATCAATATAGTATCGATAAACAAAAATTTGATTCATCGAGGAAAACACCAGCAGTGATAATGAACTGATGAACGTATTTGTAAAATTCATGCTGAACTTTTCACAAAGGGATCCAGGGAGCTGCCTTAGGCCCCTTGGTGGTTACAGGATAGGGATCATATATGGTAGGGATCATATATGGGGATGGTGAAACACTCCTGGTGAACTCGGAATCCATGGAATTCTATCAAACCACAGAGAATCCTAATATCTGTATACTGTATGTTTCAAATGGACCAGCAATAATGATATGAAGTTTTGAACATAACTTCACCTTTAGCTAGCACATCTTGCGCATAATAAAGAATTGCCTCATAGCAAAATTTGAGTTGATCCTGCTTTAACAGAACATTGCGTCGTCGCCATAGCATTTTTCCAGCAACTTCCTGTACATTTATGAGTCCGTCTCCGTGGTTTATTTCCTGCATTCCGACATAAATCAATACGAACATGCCAGTACGTCCAACACCATTACTGAAATAAAATATGTAAGTTTTTACAAATGAAAACATCATATGCTTTAGAATAAATATAATTGATTTGTCAAATAAATATTGTCAATCATAAATATGAGAAAATTGGAGGTAATTGCCTGCATACAGATGTACTCTATAACACTGTCACTAGCTTCCTAAACCACAAATACGTGAGTCTGATACTGGTATTTTCTATCCTGACCTATGCACTGAGTAAGCGTTAGCATAGGAAATAACGCATCAGACTTGTGTTTTGCAGTTCCAGGAAATTTTCGATTAAGTTACAATACAATGTTTTAGAGTGTGTCTATATGAAGACATTACTAACATGCCATTTTTTCTAAACATTATTAAATAAAAGGGACATTCTTAAATTACTTACCCACAATGCACCACTATAGGTTTTAGTAGACTTCTCTGTTGCCTATAGAAACTATGAACTTCGGTAATAAACTGCAGTAAATGGGAAACTTTGTCAGGGAATCCACTGGAAAATAGATAAGGATCGATAAAAGTACCAATCTCGTTTTCTGTAATCTCATTCAACTTTCAAGTCAATATTGTCATTCTCAAAAATAGTTTGAGGTAACCCAATCCAACTACAAACATAGATATTTGTCTCCTCTGTGCTAGAATATTTTCATGTCCAAAATTTAAAGATAACTGACCTATTGATACCAAAAGTATGGATAACACAAACACTCAGTATTAAGAATGGCCTTAGTTCAACCTCCATACTTATTCCAAATATCAACTACTTGCTGAAATACTTTTTTGTGTCAAACCAACATTTTCAAAATAACCAATTCAACTTTCTCTTTTAAGCATTAAATGTACAAGTTGGTCTACATGTTAGGTTTTAAGTCGTATTAATTTTTCAATAATAAACTATGATTTTGACAGGTGAATGATGTTACAATGGACTCTTGTTGGCTGGAACTTGGTTGCGTCAAACACGCCGTACATCTCATTCTGATGACAAACTCCCTATAAATTTCTCTATATAATCTTGTTCTACTACTGTTGGTTCTAGATGCGTCTGGCATCGGCAATTCGCGAACTTTTCGAGATGCGATATATTCCACTAATACAGTATGCTGATAAACTATACTTTACCTTATTGGCCAAGCACTATACTCAAGATGAACTAATGTTCTCCCAGTCTTTGTCTGAAATAAGATATCAAATATTCCATAATTTTATGAAACTCGGTTGACTGATATACAACAAATGCTTGTTGAATCTTATACAACTACTTACCTCTACAGTTAGCTTTACAGTTTTCTATGAGTTTCAGGCAAATTTCAAGCAGTAATTTTCAAAATTTAAGCACTTTTTCAGGCTTATCAGGGTTTTAGGCATTTTCAAGGTCATTTCAAGGACAGTGTCTAATTCAAGGACGTTTTCAAGGCCCAGGTGAATCCAGTGCAGATAGTATTTGATAGAAGTTACACTGACATGAGGAGATAAATCAAACACAAACCTCAGCGTGCCGTAAATGAAGAATTCTCTCAGTCCAGAACTGTTTCTGCTTGATACTCTGTAGAGTAAGCTGTACCGTCCCATGTTCCACTGTTTCACCTTTGACCTTTGGAAGGTATGCTGGAAATTTCTGGAAAAAAACCCACCAAGCTTAGATATTACCTACAGATAAAGGCAGTCACTGTTTTATTTTGTTTCTTGGTTTTTACTTTGGTTTAATGCCATTTTTTTTTCAAACATATTTTGCTTTGTTTCTTAGTTTCTTACTTTGGTTTAATGCCGTTTTTTCAATAATTTTTCAGTTATATATGGTGGTCAGTTGACCCTAACCTGATTTCAAGGAGTTAATTTTCAACCAGTAGTAACATGCTCTTCCACAAGCAACTGTTCCTTATGAGGTGGAGGACAGATGACCGTGGCCCAACGTCACGAAAGGAAATGACCTGCCCAGCCCTTAAATCGAACGTGGACCTCCTGGGCGACAGTCTAGTACTCTCCCCACTGAGCTATTAGAATTCTTAACAATAAAATAACTTTAAACAAACCTTCCCACTCTCAATATCACTGGATAAAGCCACTAGTACTTCAACGCCTTGTTCATACACCATAAACCAGTAATCTATCAATGTGCCTGGAAGTGGAGCCTGTGTACCTATGAACTTCGGACACGACGGCGATAAGTCCTGCAATAAATGTAAGCAGATAGGATACATACAGTAAAACCTCACTTAAAAATCACAACAAAATTAAGACAACTTTGTTACTACAGTCCGACCCCGTTTGACAACCTTTTATCTGAAAACTTGGTATAATCCGAAATAAATATCAAGTCCCAATGTATCTCAGGCACATCAAATTGAAATGAGCTATTCGAAACCATGTATTATTCGAAATAAAGTTCGAAACCTATGACTTCAAATGAACGAGGTCCGAATGTAATAAGATTGCAGTTTCATGGACCAGGTAATATCTCTTCCCTACTTCAACTTAATACAGGCACAATGGTTGAGGGGTTGAGCGCCTGACTCCTGATCCGATCATGAGTTCAAGCCCAGCAATGGGAGGGTTTCACTTCACGATCCCTAAATTTGGGGCGTGTACTGGTTGGTAGCCAGGAACCAGTCATCGAGAGTAAAATAATGAAAATGGACTTGAAAATTGTGTTCTTAATTTTAAGGTGGTCCTATTATTGAGGTGGTCTTTAAGTGAGGTTTTACTGTATATTTTCTTAAACACAAGTCAAACATAGAGAACTGTACAATACATACATTTATCCAGCTCGCATTGACATAGTCATCTTTCAGTGTGGTTAGAAGCACCCTGGAATCATCATCTATAAAACAACAAACTCATGATTAACTTATTGTTTCCACAAACAAAATGCCATCATAAAACTGACATTTGGCATCACAGAGCATCTGTAATGACCAGAATTGTAGGTTAGTCATTTCATGCACAGTGCCTGCATTAAAGCCTGCATTTCGACAAAGTATTAATATAATCAAAATCATGAGAAGACAATTTGTTGATGAAGGACTGGTGTACCGATGATATTCAAGATAAAAATAAAGTACCGTAAAAATCCCCAGGGGCGTTATATTTTGTAAAAGGGGCTTTATCTAAATTTAATTTCCCAAAATGCCAAAACAGCCCAAAGTTTAGGTCCAAGTGCATTTTTTTATATTTTACACTGTGCAGTTTACACCCTGGATAGTTTAACTTGTCACAAGTTTCTATATTAAGAAGTCTAGAAATTTTCATACACATGTATTGGATTCCCGAAGGGGAAGGGGCATTTAAATGGGGAGGGGTGTTTATTACAAACTTTATGGTACACTAAGCATTGGCTTTCTTTCTTGACATACAAGTACAGTCTTAAACAATGATTCAATATCTCTACCATTACAGAATAAATCTATCAAAGTAAGCACAATAAAATGCAATTAAATTAAATAGGACTTACATGGCATTATGTCTTGGTCTCTGTTCTTCATAGGATAACATCTTGCTATAGCTAAACGTTGCTTTCTCCCAGCTTTGTCCTGTTCCTCCATCAATTCCTAGAACAAAAAACAGATTAACTGAGACAAAGCCGCTTGCCACTAGTTAAAGATTATGTCTGGTGTTCATGAGATGAAATGATTTTCGATCTTTCATCAAAATAAACAGTTTCTTCCTATTTCTAGCATTTTCCGCAGGTTTAACATTGCCATGTAATCCTCTGTGATGTGCTATTGCTATGCTAAATTGCTTTTTCAATTAATCTAAATTATTTGCACTTTAATAGAAGTTAAATATTTTGTTATTACTTTAACACCGGAGCTCGAAAACTCTATCTTACCCATATCTACCCCCCTACCCCATGTAGGATGAGTCACGTGCTGATGACTTCCGTCATGCAATCAGCATGGTTAAATCGTAACAACTTAGAACAGACAAAGACGTACCTTCCAGATGACATCCAACGGAGTAGGGCCACTACAAAGGGGTTTCTCGAACCCTTCGACAAACTTAGCTAATTTTTCGACCTCAGCAACAAAACGGTCCAGTTTAGATTTATCCTTGTATGGGTCTTTGAGTTGGACATGTTGACTTGAATTCTTCAATTGGTCTTCCTTCTGTTGTTGAATCTCCTGTGCTGTCAAAACCTACAAGCAATCAAGTCATCAGGGCTCTAGAAATGTTTGACTTGTCCGACATAGGAAGCTAGTTGTCCGAAAATATTGGTCAATTTAGTAACAAATAAGCATATACAATGATAGCTCCACAATCTAAAATTAATAATCACACGTATGTCAGTGGTTACTGAGAAATAGCAAAGACACGAATGCACAAACAGATGAAGCAACAGAAGTAGACAAAGAAGAGAGAGAAGGCACAAACATGGATGAGACAAAGAACAAGACCATAATGATAAGGACATGGAAACTGAACAACATCACATCAACAACAAACTTAACCAGAATTATCTTAAAAAAAGATGAGCAGCGTAAATAGAATGATGTCTAAAGAATCTCCCTATTTCAGACCTCTTGATTTTGTCAGACGGGTACGCAATGGGAAAGAGAATTATCTCTTCGAGACACTCGTTTGGTGCCTCTCTGCTTAAAATATGAACCAATCAAATTGTCTAATCTGTTGCATATCTAAACAGTGCGCTTCGTATACAATATTTGATTGGTCTAAAATATAAAAAACAGGACTACAAGACACAACAACAAGAGAATTAAAGTAACAAGTAAAACATGTTTTACCTTAGGAGCCAGGAAGCCGTCTGCAGCCTCATGTTTAGCATTGGGACTTGATGACAGTATTTCATCCAACGATGAAGCCGTAGACAGCTGACGGTCTATTGGTATCGCGCGCTGATCTGATGTTTGCGATACTTGCCGTACTGCGGGGCCTATTTCTATTGGAGTAGATGGCTTAACTTCTGGATCTGCAGAAACAAATTATTTTATACAACTGTAAAAGCAACAAGACATACAAATATGCTGAGTCAAAAAAAAAATCAACCCGAAAATAAAAATCTCGCGAAAAAAAGGACCTTTACCGTATTAAAAAAATCAATACTCATTCCCGAGATTCACAAATGTTTCCCCTAGTGAAACGTCAGAAATTGCCAAATCAGGAGCTTTCTGGCTCGGGAAAATATCCTCTTATACATTATATCAAGCTCTATAACAGATGAGACTTCAAGCTTCAAATAAACATTTTTAGGCAATAAACAGTAAAATAGTTAAAGAATTTGTATCCATTAAAATGAGCAAATTCATGAGATGAATAATATTCCTTCGAAGTTTTGTTACTCTAGGTCAAATACTTTTTGAGATACGAGTGACACACAAACTTAAGTCAGGAGGGAAAGATTGAAAAGTATAAATCTTAGGGCCCCTCCTGACATGGGGGCACAAAAGTCATTCAAACAATACAATATTCAATATGGCTTGTAGAAATGAGCGCTGCTACGGCATTTACAACCTCTTCTGTAAGTGTAACATGTGATGCCACTATTTGCAAGCAGGAAACAATATTTACATAATTATGGTCACTTCGTTTTCATATTGCCATTTTGGGCAAATATTGCTTACTGTCAGTACATGGTGACGTCACATGTGACAATTTCTGGAAATGACATCACTTAAAGACGAGGTTGGAAATCGTACAGCAGCGCTCAAATAGTCATAAAATATTAACCTTTTGGTTTGATTTGCTGTCCAGGGGTTACTGGACCAGTAACAATTTGTTGTCCAGTGTAGTTTCCATGTGTTGGGCTCATTGTCTGGTACCTAGTAGTGTCTGACAGATTCTGGAACTTCTGATTTGGCGGCTGTACAGTTTGACCATGACCTTGTGAAGCTCCAGTCTGCGGCCCATGCTGAGCTGACAAGGAAGTCAGGGGCTGACCGGAACTGACCGGAGCTAATGGTTTCACAATTTGTGGTTGTAAAACAGGCTGGTTAACATTCATTTGACCTTGGTTCATATACTGACTAGTTACACTAGGGCCAATCTGGTTGTACTGATTCGGCACCTGTCCAAACTGAGGTCCAATAGCTTGGTTAGGCACACCTGGTCTCTGATTGGATGGTGTTTGACTTACTGGAAAGGTTTGACCTTGCATTGGCAACTGACCTTGAGGTAAGTTTTGCTGACCTTGAACGCCAGATGCAAACTGGGTTTGAGGCAATACACCTTGAGTAAATTGCCTATTCACTGGAGTGTCAGAATAAGTTGGCACAGAGGGTTTCTGAACTTGTTGATAACCAGCAGCAGGAGTGTTTGTTCCTACTTGTTGTGAATGCTGCTGGCCACCATACATTGATGCTGGTGGCTGAGAAACAGAATTGGGAGTTGAGTAACCAGCACCAGACTGAGCTTGTCCACCAGCTAAATTATGTGGCTGTTGCCATGGTTGCTGTTGTTGCTGAAGTTGGGGACCTTGACCTTGAGAAACAGGCAATGTTGTTAAATTTTGTTGTTGCAATGTCGGCAGATTTTGAGAAGCAGAATATGGCGCTGGCTGTTGTTGATCGCGCAAATTTTGTTGAAACTGGTTCCCTTGATTAGGTTGTTGTTGCCATGGCTGTCGAATTTGACCTTGACATTGGGAGGATGGAACTGGAACATTTTGCTGGTACTGTTGACCTTGGGCAATAGATGATGTAGGAGTAGAAAATCTTGGGGCGGTTTGCATACCCACATTAGGGTTCATAGAGCTAGCAGGTAAGTTATATTGACTCTGTTGAAAGTTTTGCGGTGGAGGTTGTTGCATCTGTTGAACAGGACGAGATGCACCGAGTTGACCTCCAGTAGATTGACCAACATTAACCTGACCTTGACCTGACACAGATGTTGCTGGTGATTCAAACTGTTGCCCAGTACCAGGGACTGACTGAACTTGACCGCTAGGAAATCCAGGAGAAGAAATTCTTTGATCTTGATAGTGACTGTGGGGAGCAACATTGTGATACATCTGTGGTTGCTGGGCAACAACCTGGGGCAGAGATGTCTGCTGACCTTGAGGTTGACCTTGAGGCTGACCTTGCTGATAAATTACACCAGGATGACCTTGATCAGCCTGTCGCAAAATGCCCTGTTTTGGTGCTAGGGTACTGTAAGGTTGCTGTTGCCCTTGGCTTGCAACAGATGGTGGTTGAGTATTTGATTGAAGCTGTGCAGGTAAAGATTGAACAGCTAACCTCGATTCTGCCTGGTTGCATTGACCTGCATACCCCTGATTCAATGGTCCACTAGATGGTAAAGTTTGACCATACTGACTGGAAGTTCCAGTTGGATTGACCTGATGCTGTGCTTGATTTCCAAGGGCACCAGTTTGATAAGCTGTTGGTTGATTCTGTTGAACTTGAGTTTGCTGTCCTGGAGTTGGAAGCTGTTGCTGATGCTGTTGAGGTGACTGATACTGACTAGATAAACTTTGAGACACAGGTATCTGTGCCTGGTACTGAGAAGCTGGAATGTTACCTTGACCTTGAGATACAGCAAGTCCTTGAGGAGAGAATGCTGCGCTAACAGGGGGCTGATTTGGTATATACTGGGAAGTATTAGATATTGTATTAGACTGTTGGCTGTTTTTAGGCATATAACCCAGTTGGCCGGTTGGTTGTGTCAACTGGCCCGTTTGTTTCATCGCTGCTTGGTACTGCTGGTTAATCATATGACCTTGTTGGTTGATATGACCTTGACCTGATTCACCTCGACTTCCTTGAGAGAGAACAGGGCCGCCAAATGAAGAAACAGTATTTGTTACCTCTCTCTGACCACTAATAGGTACTGATTGAGGAGGTATAACTGGTTGCACAAATGAAGTCATGTGACCTCCAGATTGACTGCCCATTGGTTGTTGATGTGGAACCTGAACCTGGCTTTGAACAGGAGACTGATTATACTGATTTAAGTAAGCCTGGTCTTGGGTAGCAGATGCAGGTAATGACATGGAAGGCATATTCTGTCCTGGCTGAATATAACCCATCGCTGGATTTGACATCGATATATTTGGATCATAGAAATTTTGTTGATTTTGCATACTGGGTTGTATATTTGCTCGTGAGTTATCAACAGGATCTTGCCGAGGTTTCAATGATCTTGACACAGTTGGTCTCTGTCCTGGAGACGTGTATTTTGACATTTGCGCATCTTGCTTGTCTTTCTTCCATGCTTGATCAAGTGGAACATAATCTGTTTGAGTTGTTGGCTGACCTTGAGAAGTTGATTGATCTTGACCTAATTGCTGTTGGTATGGAGTTCCTGGTAAATACATCTGACCTTGATCAGGTCCAAATTGACCGACAGACGAATAACCCTGAGGCATTTGACTCTGAGCCATTGAAATGACAGGCTGGTATAAATGACCTTGAGTAAGGTCAGGTCCAGGTTGCTGCGGCACTGCACGAGATGCAGCTGGATTGGTCGGACCAAGTCTGCCATCGAGTCTGTGTCTGAAATCAAAGAAAACAAGAATAGAATTCATCGCAATAATATTTAACACAAATTCAAAATGTTTAATGGAAATAACTGTGCGAATCCATGTAGGAATTCACTGTAATATGGTCGGCTTGCTAGCCACAGGTTGATTAAAGAATGAATACCAGCCCTGCTTTCAGTAAAGGTGTTTGCCCAACATTTCGTAACGTTTGCTGTCATGGAAACAAAACAAAACAGTTTTGTAACATTCGCAATTGTTAGCCGTAACTGAACGCAGGGTAGTTGTCTAACTGCCTAGTGCCTGTCTTAAAAGGTTACCAGCAAGGATGTAAAACACGCTGAGAATAAATAATGTCTTAACAGAACGAAATACGAATATATTACCTGATGTGATCCGGACTAGCGGGAACACTGTCAGACATATGTGGTAGATGTACCGGGGACGCAGTACCACTGTTAGGTAAGGAACCGCCTTGATTTATAAAATCTTGTACATTTGGATGTACTGAAGATATTGGTGGTGATCCATCTTTCTTTCCAAATGACTTTGGCTAAAATGTGCAAATATTATTAAATGGCATCAATAAATAAATAAGCCTTAGCCATACATTCATAAAGGGGGATCATGATTAGAACAATCCTTCATAAAAGGGAGATCATTTCATAAAACGAGGATAATTTCTAAAACATACCTTCATACAAGGGAGATAATTTCTAAAGCATTTCATAAAAGGGAGATAATTTCTAAAACATACCTTCATTTCTAAAACATACCTTCATTCAAGGGAGATAATTTCTAAAACAACTTTCATACAGGGGAGATAATTTCTAAAACATATCTTCATAAAAGGGAGATAATTTCTAAAACATACCTTCATAAAAGGGAGATAATCCTTTAACTTAGGTCCATCAAACATGGCTGCCATGGTAGTATGGGAACCAGCAGGACGAAGGGAACCAGTAGCATCAGGTAGACTATCTATAGCTTCAACTGTGCTCCCTCTTGGAGCTAATGGTCCAGATGGCGGTTTGCCTAAAAAAATACAAATGCTTAAGATAAAGATATGTAACCAAAAATCATCTTATATCGATAAGAAAGTAATCTTACTTCGTGAAATGTTTAATATGTACAGTAGATTGAATTCAACCTTCATATACAGCATAAGTGTTAAGTTCATAACATGGAAATGTTTGTAAATTTCGTGCATTTCATGAATTTAAAAAGTCGCAAAAATATCAACAAGCATTGCATGTACATTGAACAGGTAACACAAATCCTACCAGAAGCATCAACATTTTGAGTATCTGTGTATCCTCTCGGTACTTTTGGTTGCGCTGGAACTGAAAAAGAATTAAAAGTTCAGTTGAAAATCTCTTGGACGATAAAGCCTTGTCAAGAGATGGAAACTGGCAATGAAGATAAAGTTTAAAACGAAATAGTTTCAATAACTTTCCCGGTGATTTATTCTTATTCACGTCCAAAGCTATGCAGTAGCGATATTGCTGTATCCTTAAAAAACTTATTTAAGATTTCATGAATTATGAACCATAATTGTAGTGTAGTTATGGTTGCTGTCATCAAATCACTAATACGTCACCGCAGCAGCTTCAAATCTCAAAGGCATATATTACTTTCACGCCCTCACAGGTTAATAGAATGTAATATGACAATATACAACATAATGCTTCAAACATATGCAGTCATTTCACAATTTAGATTTAATTTGGCGGCCTAAGACATAACATGGTTTAATTTTGGCGAATAACAGACAAATCTCAACTACAGATGTCGACAATATAAAAACACGAAAATTTTGCACCCGCTAATTTACATGCGTATACAGTAATTGATAAATAGACACACCTTTGGGTCGGTATTTATTGTAGATTTTCTGTCGTTCATCGTGCTGTACCTTACAAACATTCCTGCATCTTGTAAGCAGACGACCAACATTCGTCTCTAATTTCTTGTAGAAGTCCAAACCTTTCAATGACTTTGCTTTAAGGTCCTCGTACACTTCGTATGAATTTATAAGATCTCGTATCGTCTGCTCACGTCTGCAACAGATATAGTGGGTATTACTCATCAAAATAACTATATTGTTATAATTATTGTATATTGCCCAGTATCTGGGGCAATATGCAGTATGTTTTCTAGTACTGAAGGGTATACTTGAAATTTAATATTCCTCAGAATGCATACCGCATAAAGTGGATAACTTCATCACAGGGTAATGTTTATGAATTTCGCGAATTCTAAAATGTCGCAACAATATAAGAGTGTAATTATCCTTGATCATAGCACATTTTTATACACTACTACTAAACAATAACAATACTCATTTCAGTGACTGGCTAACATTCTAGCTCTAAAAACGTCTGAAGTTATATATTTGCAAACTTCTCGACTTGCTAAAATATCCACTTATAAATACAGTACACGTATTTGTTTATATACAAGTAGGTTGTGTCATACAGATATCAGCATACAGTACACGTATTTGTTTATATACATGTAGGTTGTGTCATACAGATATCAGCATACAGTACACGTATTTGTTTATATACAAGTAGATTGTGTCATACAGATATCAGCATACAGTACACGTATTTGTTTATATACAAGTAGGTTGTGTCATACAGATATCAGCATACAGTACACGTATTTGTTTATATACAAGTAGATTGTGTCATACAGATATCAGCATACAGTACACGTATTTGTTTATATACAAGTAGGTTGTGTCATACAGATATCAGCATACAGTACACGTATTTGTTTATATACAAGTAGGTTGTGTCATACAGATATCAGCAACATAATCACAGAAACACTGGAACAATTATAATATGCAGAGTACAACCTAATACTGATTGAAAATATGGATTAAAAACATTTTCCTTCAGAAAAAATAATAATTATATAACAACGTCTCTGATTCAACAAATATTAACCATTCATGTAAGACGATTTCTGATTGGCTGCGAGTTATCAGTAGCACGATTCAGAGATGAGCGTAGCAGGAAAAGGGTTCACAGTCATGTAAAACAATTTCTGATTGGCTGCTAAAATGATTTCAAATTTTTAATTTACTTGACAAGAGCTTCGCTTGTGGCTCGCCGGACAGTGGCATACTTCGCATTAGCATCTGTGAGCGCTCTCAGAATGTTTGACTGAGCGGATAAGTTCTGTCGGATAAACGTCGTTGTTTTATCGTGTTTTTTCAATTGTTCTTTAAACAGCACCTGTACAACAAAAATAATTCAATTTCAAATATCAAATTTTTTAATTTATACACATTTATTTTAATCTTAAAATTTGAATTGCTATATAATGAAAAGTAGACATCGATTTTAATATTTTTGGTATTAAATGAAAAATATATCTGTTTGAAAGAGTAAAAATATGAGGAAGGATTTTTGGTCATTAATACAGGTTTTTTACTTGGAACAGCTCAATTATATATAGGGTGAAATTCAATAAAATGAAAACAATGCTGTGTACACTGGCTTTATTTCGCATGATGAAAACTACTGCTTTTTTCATGAATATCTGTTTTATATTGAACTGCCATGCAGAAGTAAACTATAGGTATATAGCAACATAGATGGAACGAGCAAAAAAAACAAAAACACGGTACTTCAACCAAACTAATAATATACATACATCTCTGTTAATCCCTTCTTGTTGTACAAGTGCTCCTGTGATATCATCCTCCATAATCTCCTTACGTAGACTGTCCTCCAGTGTTTGTCTCTGTGTACGCATTTCGTCAATTTTAGACAGTAAAGCATTCAACTGTTTGATGACATCATCACTTTCAGGATCTAAAATATTTCAAGGTCATAGGTCACCTATGCATTGTCTTACTAGTTAAGGACTAATAATTTTTAAGGAGCCTCTGTGGTAGCTTGGTTACAGTCGCAGACTTCTAATCACTCGACCCTCACTGTTGGGTGTTAGAATCTCAACCTGGATATTGAATTTGTTATATTGTGGAAGCCAACCAGACGGCTTATGGAAGGTTGGTGGTTCTACCCAGGTGTCAGTTTGGGGTCTTGCTCCATCCCAATAGCTGGAATAGTCACTACATGACACTGGCTGTTTATGTGACGTTATACACAGTCAAGCATAAGTGAATGTTGTTTCCATAAATTTGATACAAATTATTATACAGTAAAACCTCACTTAAAGGCCACCTCAATAATAAGACCACCTCAATAATAAGAACACAATTTACAAGTCCATTTCCCTTGTTTTGCTCATTATTCAACCTCAATATTAGGACCACCTCAATAAGGAGACCAGTTTTCAAGCATCCCAAGGGTGGTCTTATTATTGAGGTTTTACTGTATTTATATTTAAATCATGCTTGGGTCTCCTTCAGAGACATTCAGTAACCTTACCTCTACTTTTGTCCACAGATGGTAACAATTTCTGCAAGTCATCCAGTGGACTGCTAAGCAATTTCAGATTATTTATATGAGTGTTCATAGCTTTGTGAAGGTCAGTATTTGATTGGCTGCCCTTTTTGTGCCCTTCTTCCAGTCTTGCACATTCTTGAGCTATCTCTGACAGAATCGCATTAGGGTTTCGTTTTCCAAACGTTGCCTGCAACATGAAAGGCTATATTCCTCACAAAGTTGGCTTAAACATTCATAAGCATTTACAACAAATCATTTAAATGATGAAAAAAATAAGTATGTAACTACAATTATGTCAACAGGACATATGGGTCCCAACTTTACTCAATCAAAGGGTATAATTTTGCTCTTACTAAATAAATGCAATCCAAAAACTCCAGGTGTTCAATTTTATGCAATTAATATTCTTATGAAATTGTTACATAAAGGCCAAATACATTTTTGGAGATACGAGTGTCAACTAAAAAAGTTGAGTAAAAACAAAACACCATCCCACATAAACAGTCGGCGACGGTAGACAATTACTGTATAAGTAGTAAAACTCATGATGTGGAATTTTTTGTGAATTACGCAATTTCAAGAAAGTAACCAAAATCTCAACCAGCATGATGTCTTCCTTCAAAGAATTATATTTTTCATGCTTGACTTTTAAGTGAAATAACTCTCATTTCCTTAATTTGCAAATATTCCCAAGAATGAAATGTTTAAAATTCCGATCTGAGAACTTTTTGACAATAATATATTTAATATAAATAATAAAAAATATTATTTGAACCTCAAGTTTATTTCTCACCTGATATTCCAATTCAGCTGTACTTTCTTCTTGTAATGTCTGCTGTATTTCTTTAATACCAAGATCTACATCAGTGGCAACATTTGAAACAGCTGTGAATATAACAGACAATGAAAAGACAGATGTAAACAAAGAAAAGAACAAAATGTCTTGGAGTCTCCTCTGATAAACCAACTTAATACAAAAAAAAACAAATCATTAGAATACTTGAGTTAGTAACAAAATATGATCAACACGACCAATCTCAATTTTAAGCAATTACTTAATTAAATCTTAGTTCAATCCCAGATACAAACGTTATATAATACCTGTCATTGAATCTACAAGGTCTTTGATGGCTGTAGGTCGGACACTTAGTGCAGCACATTTCTCCAACAACTGTTGTGGTAACCTTTCCGGTTCAGGATTGAGTGACGTCTGATCAAGTTGCAAGGAAGCAAGATATTGCCTGAAAATTGTAAAACATAGGATGAAATTCACTACAAATGAACCCAACAGCAGTAGGAATGCTCATTGACAAAAACATAAATTATCTGTAAGCATCACAAGTCAGGGCACTAGACTGAATTGTGGGACTGATAGCCCTACGCAGGGACTTTATTCCCTAACATTTTTAGACTGAATCTCAGAGACTTAGACTTGTTTACATTTTTTTTCAAAGACACTTGCCCCAGACTAATGGAAATGAAAAATTTGATTTGCCCAACATAGGAAGCTAGTTGTTTCAGAATATCTGTCAATTTAGTAACAAATAAACATACACAATGATAGCTCCACAGTCTAAAATTAATAATCATATGTTTGTGGGATTCTAAGGTTCGACTTACAACTGAACAATTGCTGATGATGGTTAGCTCTACGAACAGATTTTTTGCACAAATACGTGTTCTTATCTGAACAAGGCATACTCCTGTGGATCAAATCTGAGGTTATTATATCTATAATGTCTTATACCAATGAAAGATGAATTCCACTTCATCTTAAATACTTACGTTAGTTCTTCATCCTTCTCTTGCATCTCTGATACAATTCTTCTCAATAATGTCGCCTTTTCCTCACTAAAATATATGCAAAAATACAGTAAAACCTCACTTAAGAACCACCTCAATAATAAGCCAACCTTAGAAGTAAGAACACAATTTTCAAGTCAATTTTCACTGTTGCTCATTATTTAACCTCAATATTAAGACCTTCTCAATAATAAGACCAGTTTTCAAAGGTCCAGATGGCGGTTGCATTACTGAGGGTTTACTGTATTACATTTACATTGCATAACAATATAGTTCAAGTTTGAGCTTGTTTATTCCACATCAATTGTGACATAAGCTATCAGTACATGGTCCAACTTACCAAAGCTTTAAAGTATGTTTGGTGTATAAAACCAGTACTGATGTACTATTACAGTGTAAATTAAAGTGATTTAATTAATACATTAAATTAATGACAGCTACCAAATACCAGCTAGATCTACATAAAAATGTGAAATGAATTATTTTTTTGCAGCACGAAGAAAATAATGCAAAAATTGGCAAATTTAGCGAAATTAAATACTCACAAAATCAAAGTGACCTACGGTATTGCTTCACATATGACTTACATACCTGTATAATGAGGCTGCCTCGTGTGCTGACATTGGCACAAGCTTGTTAAAGATGTCTGGACCAGATATCTCCGGGTCATTGGGATTGAACGGAATTCCCTTAACGAGTGAAGCCCCTGCGAAAGTGACATCACATGACTTAATTATAGAAATTATTGAGAAAAATCCACAGTTTTTATCTTACAGTCTACAAACTATTAGGCACTGAGGAGGTGCAAGGGTAAGCATGAACAGTAACAGGGGCACAAGGAATGGTCTGGCTGACCATAAAACTAACTAAGGACAATTTAGGGGGACAACAAGGGGGGGGGGGGAGTTTATATCATTGAATTGCATATGTCATTATATTGAATAATATTCAATTACACAATGTGCCTAATTCATTCTAACCAGCGTAGTGTCCTTAAAAGAATAATATTGCATTGTAACAAATGCCAGTGTAACAAAGTCAACTGGACTTAGTTTTATAGTAATTACCATTTTTAAAACTTTAACATTGCATTGTTACAAATTCTAGTGTAACGCGAGTAGACCATATTTTGTTTTATAGTATATACACTTAACAAAACATACAAGTGTGCACTTTTCTAATGTCAAATTTTATTGATAAACACGAAAACGAAATTTTGTTTATTGGCTACATGTAGATCATGATTCTGGGGTCGAATTGATCAATTTAAAAAATGCGGTGCATTGAAAGAGAATACGTAGCTACAGGGAATGCCACATACAAAAGCCAGTGCCTCCCCATGCAGACCTCCCGGTAAACAAAATCCACAAAACACAAGGCACTTAAGAAGGTTAAAGGGTACATATGTTATGGAACAGAGGCATAAGGCATGGTCAGAGTGGGCACATGCGCTATTAGACTCTTTCCAATTAACAATATCATGGCAGCTGCAGTACTGATTTATTTCCCATCATCACATTTATTGATTTTATGTGTTCAATCTGTGCATTTATGACACGAAATACATACAATATTATGCCAGGTATCTATGCTATATTTGTTGAAAATTTCAGCAAGATCAGACTAATATTGACTGAGATACGGTCGTATTTATACCTGCACACTTATACGTTTTGTTAAGTACATCATCACCGAACAAGTCACCTTACCTTTGACCTCCGGTAGTGTATCCGCTGCTGGTATTTTGTCATGGTAAACAAAATCATTGTCTTTCTTTGCTGACTGATGCCTACAATGAATACAATCATGTTTAACATTTTGATATAAAAATAGTTGTTGATCGAGAGAAATTTAGCGTACAACCTTGCGTAAAATTAAATAATATCATGTTTTGTTCTTATCTTGTATCCATAGGTAAGTTCATGCAATTTGAGAAATCTTACATTTTGCGTTTTTAAATGTACTGAGTATATTGTATGATATATCGTCATTACTGACCATTTTGTATCAATACCAATATCGATAAATCTGACAGATATGCAGTCCTAGAAACTTGTAACATCCCTGGTTCTGTCAATGATTGCACAAAACAAGCTAAAAACATACTCACTTCCCACCAACAACATCGTGTGTAAATCTCAAAGAATCTTGAATTTCAACAATTTCACTCTGTAAACAAATTAAAAAATTGTAGAAATTCCAATAATCTTTCATCACTAAAAAATATATTACAATACAGTTTTGTGGTATTTAGTAATGCATCGTAGCAGATCCGTGGAAACATGCAGGACTAGTAATCCAGGGATCACAGGTTCGATCCCCCGCTCCAACACTGACATTACTAACAGCCTTTCCGACCAACGTCCCGTGTATGATGCTTTACATCGGGCAAGTAAAAGAAACAGGGGTGCTTCTGGAACTGGGGCATCGTCTGTACCATTCAATATCCTTGAAAAAATCTAAAATTACTAACATTGTTCCAAAGGGGTCGCCTATATGGGAAATCGATGGCGAAGATAAATCATGAACACAAGAACACATAGTAATACATCAGTGTATACCTTTGCTAATTTCTCACACTCTGTAAGTTTATCTAAAGCAAGCGTAAAGTAAGCGAGACATTGTCCTCTCTTCTGTTGTTCCTCGGATTGACATCCCATGTAGAAGTTGGTGATACATGTATAAAACATAACCTTAATATCGATCCTTTTCTTCCAGTCCTGAAAATATGATATTATTACATCTGGTTAGTGAGGTCAGGGTTTATTTTGGCTATTTTGGGAAGATGATCCATACCCTTTAAATTGGGAATTTTGTGCGTGTAAAATTTACAAATTGGGAAAAAGACTAGAAATTACAGCAGATTATTAGGAATGAAAGTGATAAATTAATGAAGAATTGTTATCTATATAAACTGCCTGTGAGAGAAAAGACTCTTTGACAATTTTTTTGCTAAATTTATCCAAATTTTTTTCTTCAGATTTATTGGGAATTATTACATTCAAATTGGGAAAAATATATACTTTTTGGCTAAGGAAATATAGCTGAATAACTGCTATAAAAAATGATTATTTAACTACTCATTCATAAATTAGAAACACCCCTGCTTTTACATTCAATGCTTATCAATTAAAAGAGCCCCAGAAACTAAGATCCACACCGTCAATAATACATAACTACGAGTTTCACCTTAAGTTAACTAATTAATCGGGAAGTGGTTTTAACTAGTACATTGTGCCTATGTTTCACACCTTTTGTCAATAACAGAGTCACCTACTGGCTTCAATTTGAGACTATAGGCTATCAAACTGTTTAAAATTGACAGCAATTAACCGATTAACGAGACGGACAAACGGTCATCACCCTGGCAATATATAATTATATTGGTACACCCCCAATATACACAATGACACTTTAACTAGCCATCTTCACGCACATATTTCAACACAAATCGGGGTCGGCAAATGAATGAATAACAGGTTGTTTTTTTCATCCACCTTTTATTAATTATAAATTTTTGAATATTTGAATGGTGAAACAGAATTTGAATATTCCGAGGAACGAATGAATATTCAAATATTTGTTGACATCCCTACTTTTTACCAAACCTTTCAGTCTGTATGAATTTTACCTTATATCTTTTTGAGCTGATAAATTCATGTGAGTTGCACACATCTAGATGTTTTAAAGCCGTCATATAGAACTCTACAATCTGTGCAGACACCTTTGATGTTATTGCACTTTTTCTGCTGTCCGTCATCGACTTCTCCAATATACATTCTTGAGCTTGTGCCTACAATACAGAATACTTACAGGTAAGGGAAAGATCCAATATACACTTGACAGGAGTTCCACCAGGTACTGAATCTCAAGCGTCATTTTGGTAATTTTTGACCGGATTTTTTTCCATTTTATAGCCAAATTATCAATAATTTAGAGAAAATTTACCCTTCAGCCAGAATCCTTGGGGTAAAAATGTAGCTTTTTTGGAAATCCCAGGGGTCAAAGGGTCAACTCCAGGGTCAAATGGAACCCCTGACTAAAGTCTGTATTAAATAGCCAGCAGTAGTCAATTATAGTTAACAATTTCACAACTGAAAAGTGAACAGCTAAATATGTTTATGACAGATAATGCTAAATAACTTCATTTCAGTTGAGTTGTAGTCATTGTTAACAAAATGCAACATTCCTTGCGCCACTGTTCTCATTTTTACCCTAGCACCTCCTCAGTACCTAATGTTTTGTAGACTGTTGTTTTCCCTGGGATCTGTGTGGGGAGGCATTGACATGTGTATGTAGCGTCCCCTGTAACAACTTAATGTCTCTCTAGCAGGATAAATTGACAGCCTAAATGTCAATGTAGACTTCAAACCTGGATAAATATTTCAAATGATACTGATCATTAATTCTGTATAACATTCCCTGCAATCACTTACCAACATTAGATATACTTTGAAGGTCAACAGTTCATGAGACATATCAAGACTCATGGCAGCTGAACCAAAATGATCTCTCAAATACTCAAATGCCCAGGACGCACACTGGAAATGTGTACATGATACTTTCATGCCCTGGAAAGAAAGGTTTGAAATTAGTACAGAAATAAAACACAGTGATATCAATAAGAGCCGGTAGCTGGTAAAATTACCTGGTAATTTAAGCATCATCACCTAGCTACTTTTTCTATATGAATGATTATTAATTAAGGGGAGCACCTCCCAGACACCGCCTACTTTTGATGATTTCCCTGTTAATTCAAGGGGCATAACTCTTGTCTTACTTATAAATCCAATAGACAAAAAACAGAGTCATCATTAGATTTCATGTGATGACTAATATTTCTTTGCATTTAGTGGTGCACAATAAAACATGGTCATATGAAAGCATTGCTTGTTTACATATCTCTACACTAAATAAAAGTATATGCATGGACAAAATAAGTCACAGCTATTACAGATGGTAATAGAATGGAATTGAAAAATAGAAATAAAGTGTAGTATTTTTGACAATCATAGATTATATGTGCAAGATAAAGTTAGCAGGCTTTTTTTATCATTATGGAAATAGGGAAAAATTTAACTTTCAGGCATTTATAAATAAATAGAAACTGTATTTAATTTCACCTGTAGTTGAAGTTGTAGTTTCGGTTGAAGTATATAGGATACAGTAAAACCTCAATAGTAAGACCACCCTTGGGACCCTTGAACAATGATTTTGTTGAGGTGGTCTTAATCTTGAGGTTAAATAAAGAGCATAACAGTGACAAATTGACAATGGACTTTAAATTGTGTTCTTAATTTCAAGGCGGTCTTATTATTGAGGTAGTCTTTAAGTAAGGTTTTAATGTATATAATCATTAGACGTATAAATACACAAAAATGTTGAAAAATAGTAAATTAAGCAAAAGAAAAAATGCAATTTTTGGAGTAGAGAAACACACAAAAATTGTATTCCACACGATAAATGTTAACAACATTATGTAGCTCCTGTGAATGGTCTGTATTTAATCTAAACATTAAAACTTACATCTGCACTTTGTCTGGTATCCATAGCTCCAAGTACTGAATGCAAGGCTCCAATATTATATAACACACACGCTTGTTCAAATTTAATGTCACTCAAAGTCATTTCTCTCCCAGAGTACACTTCCTCCCTGAATATCAAATGTACATGGAATTTGATAATGAAACAATTTGCCAAGTAAATGTAATAATTTGCCAAGTAAATGGAATAACTTATCAAGTAAATGGAATGATTTACCAAGAAAAGGGAATAATTTACCAAGTAAATGGAATAACTTGCTAAGTAAATGGAATAAATTATCAAGTAAATGGAATGATTTACCAAGAAAAGGGAATAATTTACCAAGTAAAGGGAATAATTTACCATGTAAATGGAATAATTTTCGAAGTAAAGGGAATAATTTACCAAGCAAATTTGATAATTTTCCAAGTAAAGGGAATAATTTACCAAGCAAATTGGATAATTTTCCAAGTAAAGGGAATAATTTACCAAGTAAAGGGAATAATTTACCAAGCAAATTTGATAATTTTCCAAGTAAAGGGAATAATTTACCAAGTAAAGGGAATAATTTACCAAGCAAATTTGATAATTTTCCAAGTAAAGGGAATAATTTAAAGTAAATGGAATTTACCAAGTGACATAATTTACCTCATAGATGGAATAGATAACTAAGTAAATCCACCACAATTTACAAAGTAAATGGAATAATTCACGACGTAAATAGAATAAAATTACCAAGTAAACGGAATTGCTGCTTCTCCTCCTTCCAACATAGGAAATCTTCCCTGCAGGAACTGTAGCTGTGAGTAGTATTTCTTGAGCGTGCTACATCCCATAAAGTCATGTGACACATGAACAGCACCCTGAATGGTCAAACCCACACAGTGAATATGGTTAAAATACAATAATAAATAAATATGTTGTTAATACAGTTGGACCTCGTTTACTTGACTACCTTCTATCCGAATACTTGGTATCACCCGAAATAAATACCAGGTTCTTATGCATATCAAATTGAAATGGGCTATTCGAAACCATGTATTATTCAAAATAAAATTACTAATAACAATCTGTTAATGAACGTAAAATTGTAACTTAAACAAGTATATGTTACATTGTGTGCGGTTTAAAAGGATAAAAATTACACTAATTGGGCTGTTAAAGATGGTCAGATTTTGGCATCATCTAGATGCTTGATGTCAGTCTAACAGGAATCATAAAGTGATATACTTAAATAGCAAAGAACATAAGGTTAGTTATAATATAATCACATAACTCAGGATAATCAAATCCTTCTTTGATAATCTCTTAAAAGTTTGTACTACAGCAAAACTGATTGAAAAGGATCTCAACGTAAATTCTAATAATGCTTAGATCGGATGAAAATACACCAACACAATATATATTACCTGTCGCAACTGTTCCAATTCATTACAACTTTTGTTGTAGTGGGCAGGATCTTCACCATAATGATCTCGTATGTACTGCAAATTGTAAATATGATGTTCTTTATTACATTCATCCTCAAAACTGGTAAATCAATAGAAATTTTGTAGCATGTAGGACATGATCTAAAAAAATTATGAATATGTTTTGGTGACAAAGTAAAATTTAACCTAAGGCCATCCATACTGGCCTGCCAAATTTTGTCACTTTTTGACTTTAAGTTCATAGAAGGCATTTTTGGAGGCTCTATTGATTCCAGAAATTTCCAAGGGCCATAATGCATGTAGAGTCATGCATGCTCAAATCGGACTGTCTTTCAAAATGAACCAAGGTTTCATGGATATCAAACTACTGCCTTGTGTTCAGTAAAGGCAATCAGTCCAAAACAACGTTCCATATCACTCGCTATCGCAACTCGGAGGTAGCACGCGAATATTTGAGCCAAACACTGCGTTCATTTAAGGCTAACAGTCGCTCACGTTTTGTTTTGTATCCCTGGCCCACCGTATCACAATGACTGCACATGGGGAACCAAATTGCAAAATGAACGCAGTACTCGTTCCCTGCCTTTACTGTCTTTGAGGCAGGCAACCAGAATATAAATGTGGCGGTCAATACACTTGTTCGGTCCTGAACAGTGAGTGGACTATCATTCGCCGTAACTGAACACAAGGCTATTCTAGTTTGAAAAAGACCAACTTGAAGTAGAAGTGAAATCACCAGAAGTAGTCAGAGGACTGGGTGGTACTCCCTTTTTATACGAGAAAAGTAGCCAGGTGATGATGCTGACGTTACTGGGTAATTTTACCGTCTACAGTCTACTGGCTCTTATTTACACTCCTGATGACCTGAACGAGTCTAATACTTAAAGGTAAATCACTTTTTTGGAGAACAGGGACTAATGTGCTATGTAGTAATGCTTTGTTCTTGAATTCAGCGGATCTAGAACTGTAAACCATCTTTCAATTTTCATTCATGTGAGAATGACTCATCACTCATTAAACATTACTTTAAACAATAAATGAGAGATATAAACGCATGATTGTTCTAATATGCAACAGACGTTACTTCCATAACAGTTCATACTTTAACTAAAACATAATTGAGCATATGGCACTGGAGTAAATGTCACATAAATTATTTTCATTATTTTGACAGCCTTTTGTTTACAAATTACCTCCCTTGAAAAAGGGATTACATTTTCGTAGTCTTGAAAGTCATGGGCAATCAAATGAAATTTGTGCAATGAGTAATCAATGTCTAATTTACCTTCTTCAATGTAGGACCAAATTCAACATATTCAGGACTGTGCTTTAGCTCAAATGAAAGCATCGGCATTCGTGGTACAGCTTCCATTTTTAGTATTTATACGGTGTCGTTTATTTTTCACATCGTCAAAATCGTTATCGAGACAACTCGTACCCTGAACAATTCGACCCCGCTATTATACCAACTCGACCCCTGAACAGCTCGAACCCTATTTTCCGATTATTCGGCAAGTCAACTCGACCCCTCAGATGTTATGAAAATATTTGAATTATTGTATGTATATTATGAAATTTTAATACAAAATCATAATTTATAAACGCCGAATATGACATAATGTTGTAATATATATTCGAAATAAAAGTATATATAAACTAATAAAGTCTATATAGGCGTTCAAGTTTTGGTGTTTTCAAGATTATGCCATTTTGGTGTTTCACATGTATGTATTAAATTATTGATTTAAAATAATAAAAATACTTTGATAAACTCTTTGAATCTACAAATTGCTTTGTATTGCAGGTGTTATATTCTCATTATTTAATCTCTATTGTATGGCATGCATAAACATATAAGTAATAAGAAAGTTTGTTTAATTGATTATCAATTAAATGGCCAACTTAATAAAATCAAGAAATTGATTGTTCTGTAAAATATTTGGCCAATTATCCAGCAATCAAAAGACACGGGCATTTCATGTTAATGACAGTTTGCCTTAATGATGTTCAAGTTCAAGTTTAAAGTTTATTGACAAAAACTCAAAAAGTTCATTGTCATAACAACATATATACAATGGGAAAGGTGAACAAAATTACATAATAGTATATTGGAAAATCGTGCATACAGTGAGGTTGTAACATAAGGCTAATGAACATAATAAAATGGTTGATGATTAAATTAATCTCTCAATAAATTAGCATGAAAAATAGAGCTAAAACTGAAACTATTTGTAATTTATATGTATTTTCACAATTTTTTTTGGAGTAATTGACTTATAAATAGATCTATCAAGATTAGTCAGTTACTTCCAATTACAGTTACGGACTATGTACATCACATCAATTATAAGGGATATCTCTTTATACATAATTAAAAAAAATTTAAATCTGTGTCCGGAATCTAATGTGAAACCTAATTTAATCCAACATTTCAGCGATGAGTTATTCCCGATTTTGCGTTTTAAAGCGTTTCCTCACTTTGGGTGAAATTGGGTTATATAATTGTAAAACAACAACAACTTTTAAGTGAATATTATAGCGTAAGTTTTATATCTATTGCTTTATTTCTGTGTATGTTCTGGCGGGTTTTATATTTTATTTATAACAGTAATGTTTGACACGTCATGGATAATGAAATATTGTAATTAGGAATAAGAACAAATTGAAAAATACTGGGTGATTTAATAAGTGTACTAGTATACGGACACCAAGTTTTAGACAACGTGTTTAGTTCAAATACGTGTTAATCCCATTTTCCATTTGAAGATGATAACTTTCAAGTATAAACTGAAAGATTATATATTTATATTTCGTTTCTTTCAAACCTCTGCTTGGACAACGTCATTTTTACATGTCAATCCCTAAAGAAGATAATATAATAAAAGTTAAAGTCCATCTAAAATACGTTCAGTAAAGGTATTTTCGGCTCACTTTTCGTAACGAAGTGTGGTTCCCCGTGTGCACTCAATGTGATACAGTGGGCACGGGATACAATACAAAACGTCCGCAGTGGTTAGCTGTAACAGCCTTGCATTCGGTAAAGGGACAACAGTCGGCAACGTTACGAAACAGTGCCCGAGTTTTGCTATTGACTTGTGTGTTAGCGAAAATCGTTCACTATCATTTGCTATCACAACTCGGAGGAAACATGTGAATATTTGAGCCGAACGCTGCGTTCAGTTACGGCTAACAGTCGCTCACGTATTGTTTTGTATCCCTGGTCCATCGTAGCACAATGTCAGACTGCACACAGGGAACCAAATTGCAAAATGAACGCATGGCTGGTTCCCTGCCTTTACTGTCTTTGAGGCAGGAAACCAGAATAAATACGAGGCGGTCAAAACACTTGTTCGGTCCTAAACAGTGAGCAAACTTCTGTTTGCCTTTACTGATTCACTGAATGCAAGGAATGCAGGGCAAATGTCTGTTCCACTTGATCTAGATTTGAGGCTACAGATATAGGAGTCTTATTTTTGTTGGCAATTCTGTATGGGATTGGCTAGAGGGACACTGGTTCAGGATTTTTAGTTTGGGAGGGGGGGGGGGGGGGCAGGGCTTTTGGAAATTAATTACTATAGTTATCATTATTTCAGGATCATTGATGAAAACAAATTCTGGTCTTTTAGCCATTACTGTACTAATACTAAACAAATCACTGGAAATTATTATTCCTTGCTTTATTTATCTGTGTTTTACTCCCAGGTCAATGTGTTAGAGCTAGTGTATGTCATGGAGAACTATAAGAAAGGTGAAGTGAAGGAGGTAGACGAGCCATCAGTGTTTACTCTGTCACCTGATGATGTCAACATGAGAGTCGCTGCTGGAAGTAAAATAAGAAATTTAATGGGCTTTGCTTTGAAGAAAATCAAGGTACAGTAGAACCTTGATAATAAGACCACCCTTGGGACCCTTGAAAACTGGTCTTAATCTTGAGGTTGTCTTATTATTGAGGTAGTCTTATTATTGAGGTAGACTAATTATTGAGGTAGTCTTATTATTGAGATAGTCTTATTATTGAGGTAGACTTATTATTGAGGTAGTCTTATTATTGAGGAGGTCTTTAAGGGAGGTTAAATTGTAATTGAATAACAGCTTAGTATTTACAGGATTAGTAATGTGCTTATATCTGTTGAATGTCAGCATAGTGATACTGATAGCAGAGTCGGGCCTCCTAGTTTAACCTTTAAAACCTGAAATAACCTTTATTTTTTTCTGAAAAACCTATACAAACCCCTAATTCTGTCTCCAAGCCTTTAGATTGTTTCACTAGGTTTGCTACGTCTTTTTAAATTGTTCTATTCACTTACAAGTGAAAACTGCAACCTTGTGATACTTTTAGTGTATGGTCATCTTGAGTATTTGTGAAGGCAGTCATGCTGCATTTTTCATCAAATAAATTTCAATTAATCAATTACAAAACCATATTGTCATGAAGATCTTGATACCAGTGCTTATTACATATTATTATGTATTTATGTACAATATATGTTCCAGGAATCAGAAACAAGACAGATATGTTGGTCAGGTAGAGGTAAAGCGATTACAAAGACAGTATCCTGTGCTGAAATTATGAAACGCAAAATAAAAGTTAGTATAATTTATTTTGTGGAACATAGTTTGTATGCGCATTTAGAGATTTTTATTTAGGGATGTAAATCTTGATATTCGAATATTGGTTCGACCATTGAATTGATTAAACTTGTCATCTAAAACCGATAAAAACTCCGCTTTCACTCATGTTAGATCCTCTATTTATTGTATGCTATATTTATAGGGATTACATCAGGTGACAAAGATTAGTACACGGAGGGTAGAAGAATATTGGGAACCAAAGCTTGAAGGATTGGAAAGGTGGGTTACTTTTGTTGTGGGCGAGTTTGTCAAAGGTCATAGTTATTTTGAGATTACTTGAGTCTTGTCAGTAAAATTCAATGTATTGTTTTAGCTTGGTTGGTCAAATGTCATGGTCACTTTGAGATTGCTTGAGTCTTGTCAGTAAATGAACTATATTGCTTTAGCTTGGTTGGTCAAATGTCATGGTCACTTTGAGATTGCTTGAGTCTTGTCAGTAAATGAACTATATTGCTTTAGCTTGGTTGGTCAAATGTCATGGTCACTTTGAGATTGCTTGAGTCTTGTCAGTAAATGAACTATATTGCTTTAGCTTGGTTGGTCAAATGTCATGGTCACTTTGAGATTGCTTGAGTCTTGTCAGTAAATGAACTATATTGCTTTAGCTTGGTTAGTCCCAGGTTATAGTTACATGGAGACTGAAAATGATGTGCAATTATTAATTGAAGAATTCGAAGCCTAATTTCGTTTTGGACCCCTGAATGTAGGTTTTCCTTTTGCAGAGTATACAAATAACCATTGAACAGGGTAAATAATGACGAACATATTGTGCTAGTGTATAATACTGTCAGCTGCTATTTTGCGTTACTTACAGTTTCACAGTACATTTGTATTATGGTATTTTGACAACAGAACATACACTTAAAACAATATGGCATAAAAGGAAAAATATAGAAAAGAAATGGTATTGGCAGCCTTTATTAAGTGTATAAGATATGAAAGATAAACTGAACACGAACATTGTTGATTTTAATACTGCGAAATAGAAGCAAACTGTGTAATGTTCTACAAAATTTGTGCGTATATGACAGAAATATTGTTGAAAAACAGCATAAAACCTGATGAAAACAAATAAACGAAAGTGAAATTAGTAAAAATCTTGTTTTCCAGATTGAAAGTCAACAGAGACATTCCAGCAATTTCAATTCTGTTATCCAAAGATTCACTTGACCACAATGAACCAGGGTAAGTATACAAGTCCCATATCTGTGATGCGGGATGTTGAAGGTTCGAATCCTGGTTGTGGTCCAATCTGATATGGCCGGTTAATGAGCCGCCAGCTAGTTAAATAATGGTTACCATGCTCCTACCTAGTGCCTGGCATTAAAGGATAGGAATTGGAAATTAAATGTGCTCATAAATGGCTGGCTCTTTAAATAGGGGTGACACTAATAAATAAGCACTTTACTGTACTTATAAGAACTGGTATGAAAAGCTGTTTCTAGTAAGCTTTTACTTAACCAGTGTAGTAAAATGTTATAAAATGAATGCTTGTTTTTGAGGTTTTTTTTCATGTCAAGTTTAATTAAAGTTAACTTAAAATAACAAAATTTGTATTAAGTTTTGCTCACTCTTAGCACTGATATGTTGTGACCGCCATCTGCTGTCCACCACCATCCACCAATTTGTCATCTGTCAACAATTTAGTGTTGATTTATTGGAGAACACATTCTTTGACCAATCTTATTGAAACTCACCAAAAGTGTATTTGGTAACACAATCTTGGACAAGTGCTATAAAGGGTATGCTTGCTCGAATAACATCAGAGGAATGGCCCTTGAATTAGTTCACACTACCAGTAGGCACCTTGTCCAAGCTGTAGAGGCGACATATCTTTACGAAGAACATTCATGTGTATGAAAGAACTTGGACAAGTCCAGTAAATGACTTCAGGGCTCTAGAAATCCACTGGCCTGACGTTCCAGATAAGTCGAATTGCCAATTCACTCACTACCAACAGTTGTGATGGACTTAGTCCAGGACAAGTCTGGTATGCACGGCTAGTTAACTGTTATTCATTCCTTATTCTATGCTTGGACAACTAGCCTCCCATGTCTGACAAGTCAAATTTAACATGTACACTAGTATTCTAGAGCCCTGGACTTCATTGCTTTAGTAATATTGGTGTTGCACACACAGTCATATGCCAGCATTCCATTGTACCACGTGTATTCTATTGTAGATATCAAGCACCGGGATCATTTGATGAATTCTGGACAAAAGTGATGCAGAAAGACAAAGTGAAGTCATCAGAGAACCAGAGGGGGAGACAAGGAGTTGTAGCAAATAAAAACAGTACAAGAAATAAACCAGAAAGCGCTAACGGTAGAAAAAGAAAAATACAAAACGAAAAAACTCACAAAAAGAAACCTTTTGGCGAAAGGCACGCAGATAAACAGAATAACAATACTAGTGGTGAAAGAGAGGGTAGGAAAAACAATTCTGAATCAATGAAGTGTGATTCTAGTTCTACACATTTAGACGAAAAAGATTCCTTGGGGTCGAATACTTAGTTTGTTTTTGTTGAATTAAATGATGTGAAAACGTGTGAATATTTTGTTTGTGATTGATTTATCATTTGTGTGGAGTGTAAGACAATGGTTCATTAACAGGATGGTACATGCAAAGTTTCCTCGGAAATGTTGATCTCGCAAAAAAATTAACGCAGGGGCGGATTCAGGATTTGGTCTTCAGGTGCCGTAACTTTTTGGTCATAATTTGGTTTTGTTCAGGCTGGATAAGTATTCCATAACATATGTATATCCATCATCATTATAGAAAATAATGCTACAATACTATGATACGACAATTTTAGTTGTGAGGCGCTTTGGCGTCTCATTGCTATCATCGTCGAACCAATGGTCTACTTAAAGTACCGTCATATTCATCGTCTCAAGAAAATAGTCCCTTAAAGTCCTCTGAGTTTATTATAGATCTGATGAGTAGTATGGCTGATTTTCAGGAAGGAACGGCGGGAGTCTTAATATAAACGGTTTTCCTGGATTATTTGTGTCATTTTTGGCAAATGAGTTTACCGAAATGGTTGCATATTCTAATAAATAATTTTGTGACGTGAAGTTTTTCGAAGCATCTCTCAGGACCTTCAGTCCTTTGATTGTTTCTGTTTTCATCTGGAAATAACTTAATTCTTAATAATGATTAAAATGGAAATAACAAAAAAGCATATGCTTCAATATGATCTCTGACATTATGCATGCCTAGAGGGTTTGGATTTAATTATTTTGTATTCTGAACTGTATTTTAATAATATACTGTGCAAAACAATCAATGCAAAGTCTGGGAAATTTAAACCAAATAATATGCTGTTAAAACAAAGATATATCTTCAAAATGACATTATAATGGTATATTTATGTATGTGTCATTTTTTGCAACGAATTCATTTATTTTCTGTGGTGAATAATTATAAATTGAAAGATTACTGTAAGATTAAATACAGCAAAAATAGACATGTGTTATCTTACTATGCCATGGGCTCCCTATGCTACTCTTTCGTATACAGTAAACCCACACTTAGAGACCACCTCAATAATAAAACCACCTCGAAATTGAGCACACAATTTTCAAGTCCATTTTCACTGTTTTGCTCTATATTCAACCTCAAAATTAATTTGTTTCATAGCAAATCAAAGGTCAGATTGAGCCAGTAGGTGTGATATTTTAAAGCAGGGTCCAGGGGGCTGGTGGCCCCTGGAAGCTCCTGAAAGACTCCATTTTTAAAGACTTCACAGAGCTTTTCCGTATTGTTAGTGAGAAATTTAAAACCCTAACAAAAGTCCAGTTGAAACGGCATTTTGTGTTTAGCACATCCCGGCCATTAAAAAACACCGAATTGCGATAGACTAGAGCTAAAAGGGTCGCTATTTTGGCGATTATTTTGTTTTGTTTAAAAATTGAAAAATATAAATCCTACTAAATTTTTGAAAATGCCTGTCTTTGAGAACTAAGTGTGTAAGCATGTCTCAGGTCAATGTGTCGGACTTGACTGGTATGGTGTTATCTTACTATGCCATGGTTTTTTTGCTACACAGTAAACATTTTTTTGGACAGTGGGGCAAAAAAGCTGGTTTACTCTTTCGTATACGCTGAATTGCTAAAAATGAATGTGTTGCAATTGAAGATATGGCCAATATTAATACGTTTATTTTGTACCGTCCTATTCCAATTTTTTGGCATTGAATTGTAGAGGAAATGAAATATTTCAATTCCAAATTACCTTTTGAATTTGTTAAGTAAACGAAATAATGTAACTAATCAATTGATACAAATCCAATGGGGAGATTTTAACTCTCATGAGATACTGAATTTGATTGAATTCATCATAATATTGTTCACTAATGTAATTGGCTGAGTTTTCTGACAGTTTTAAATCCCATTCACTGCTTTTTGTTCTACCATCGTCAAATTGATCGAAGATGACAGCTATTTCGATTAGATTATCTACAGTACAACAATTTAGAAAGAAAATGGTGACTCAACATATACAGTAAAACCTCAATAATAAGACCACCTTTGGGACCATTGAAAACTGGCCTTAATATTGGGGTGGTCTTAATATTGAGGTTGAATAAAGAGCAAAACAGCAAAAATGGTGTCAAAATTGTGTTCTAAATTTTGAGGTGGTCTTAAAGTGAGGTTTTACTGAATGTTATATTTACAGCAAAACCTCACATAAAGACCACCACAATAATAAAACCACCTCAAAATTAAGAACACACTTCAAGTCCATTTTCACTGTTTTTTCTCATTATTCAACCTCATTATTAAGACCACCTTAATATTAAGACCAGTTTTCAAGGGTCCCAAGCGTGATCTTATTATTGAGGTTTTACTGTAGATAGAGTTGTTTCTGCATTTTTTTCACATACCCGCGCATGTTTATACGATGCCAATACAATCATTTGGCACAGTGCGCATATAATATGCAAATGAGCGAAAAACCCGAATTGAAATCTTTTTAAATAATAAAATAGTTGGTCTTGGTCAGGGACGGTTCTTATGGGTATTATCCATGCAAAAACCGCGGGAAACTTTAGTGTGGTTTTGAGATAATTGAATAATTTCTCCTAGGTCTCATATTACACTCAAAACTCTTAAGAAAATAGGCCATAAAATATTCTGCATTCATTTAACATTTTCATGCATTGTCCACACTAAAATAATTTCCACTAGATCTATATCAGACTCGTAGGAGTAAAATTTTGTGCATTGAGATTTGAATGCTGAATGTACGTATCCGTTGCTTGCTGAAGAACAGGTTAGTAGATCTACAGGTTAGTGACCCAAGGTCAGCTGACCGCCATACATAACTCAAATACTGAAAAGCTGCGCAAACCCTCAGCATAACATGACGTTACTTTGAGACAATGTTATATAATGTCAATGATATTTAAGTGAAACACAATGATATTTATTTAAAGTGAAACGCACTGTTCTATATTTCATGATGCCAATTCAAACAAATATACAGACAATAGCTGCGCCACTTTGATTTCAATAAAACAAAGTACACAGCTAAAGTGGCTTTTAACTGACAATAACCTCCCTCGTATTGCAACCAGACAACCGTTATTGGAATGCCATTCCAGTCAACAGAGCATTATCGTTGTCAATACAGCGAGTGTATAGAACTCTAGTCTACTATTGTACCGTTTTCAAATGGTGCTTACGTACATTCAGGCGTGAAGTCAATCATAGTTAATGTATTCTTTCATGATTGAGTGTACCTGATTTTTATTTTACAATACATTTCAATTACTGTTATTTGTAGTCAATTTATGTTTTTTTCCCTCTATTCTGGGATTAGATATTTTCATTTGGACACAATCACGAAATAATCATCCGTGGCTCAACATAGAAGTCTGAAGTCATACGATTCTGATAAACATAGGTAGGTGAAATATTTTATATATATCACTATAATAATGATAACAACAGCAATCTATGTATGTAATGTAGTTAGTATTCGTGAATTACATTTAATCAATTTATTCTCACTTTTTGTAATTGAGTCTAATTAGCAGAGCTCTACATTAAATCTTATTTTCTAGAACTTTGTTACTTTAAAAAATGAATACGATTTTATTCCATTTTTCGTTCGTTCGTTATTTTTGTTTATAAGGTCATCAGTCACCATGTACACGTAGGTACTTATAGGCATTTTTGTTGATCCCTTTTATTCCATTAACCCTCATTTCTAGATGAAATAGTCATGACTAAAGACTAGTAATATAGATTGGTTTATACATGTACAATAAGCAACTACTAAGACACTGAAATAATAACGTGGTGCCATTGAAACACTATGTCGTTACGTCCCACAAAAAACAATATGTATGATTTTAACTTCCCGTAGTGAGCATAGAACCCACAAAAATTAATGTTGAACTAAATTATTGGTAATGCAAACATGTTCAGAAGGTACTAGGAATTTATATACGGACATTGCCTTATCGTGGAATGTTCAGCTTTCCAAAGTATGTTAAAAAATTAATTCTAAAACTTTTTTTCACTTCTGAAACGTATTTCTAATTACTTAACTGATGAAAAGAAAACTAAGTTTTATCATATATGGACTAAATTGTACAATACGGTAGCAAGAACAGGAAATATCTTAAAAAAGACAAACGGCGTAGATACTGTTTTTTGCAACATGGAAAAATAAATCCTTACAACTCGGATCTATTTATACTATAATCATGGACCTGTCTTATCAGGGTCATATTCTGCATGTTTAAACATGTAAACTACTTTCGGCAAAATTCGAACTGCTAACGAACGCACATCTTATGAAACCCCCTTTTGGTGCCTCTTGCGTGAACGAAACCACCTTTGGTGCCTCTTGGGTGAAAATAGGATTGGTCAGATTTTAAAAGTCCTATTTGAGGACAACTTTTGGTTGGTAAAAAATGTAGGCCAAAATCAATGTTATACACCTCTGTTCAAGTCTCTTCTTTCTTTATAAATTAAGAATAGAGTGTTAAAAAATTTCGTTCACAAAGTTTGAATTTTAATGTTTTTTTTCTAAATACACTCAACACAATTCCTAATCGGTCAGTTTATATTGTATTATTATTTTTCTAATAATGCATGTATTCACACAAAATTTCACATACCGATTTTGAACAGGTAATGCAGCGAATTATTGATTTTTGTAGCCGGCTCGCTATGAAATTAATCGTATTAGGCGTATTGACGTTTATAGCACGTTTTGCACGTGCGGGGCATGGACACATATTTGCACGTGTTCGTGTACACTTTAGTCATTGCTGATGAAAATCCTTTTTGAAAAACACAAAACATGGTGAGATTGACTGAAGAAGAACGCACCCGAACCGTCGGAATGATACAGGCCGGAACTCATTTACGACAGGTGGGTTTTATTTTTTGCGATGAGTCACGGTTTACTGTCAGCCATGCAGATGGCAGAATACGCATCTATCGCCGTAGAAATGAAATACTTGCAGATTGTTGTATTCGAGAGAGAGACATATTTGGTGGTGGCAGTATTATGGTATGGGGTGGGGGATAATGGGGAATCTGAAAACTGATCTGGTCATTATCCAAGGAATCTCAATGCTCAAGGTTATATCAATGTTTTAAACAATACAATGATACCATTCGTGCAAAATAACGGACCTGGCACTTTCTAGCATGACAATGCAACGCCTCACAAGGCGCGTATAACTACACAATTCCTTGCTCAAAATAATTTAACGTCTTGCATTGGCCCGCTGTATCCCCAGACTTGAAACCAATAGAACCCATATGGGATGAATTGGGTCGGAGAGCCAGGTCCGAGCATCAAATTGATGCCATAAATGACCTCCGAAATGCACTTGTGTTAGAATGGCAACGTATTCCAAACGCGGTCATTCAACGTTACGTAAATTCAATGAGGCGACGTATTCTCCACTGCATTCGTAAAAATGGCGGTCACACTGGTTACTGATGCTTCTTATAAAGTCACTCAGTCAATACTTTCTTTTCTCCAAATGTTGTGTGATAATTTACATTTTTCTGGAATTTTCATTTCGACCCCTCTCCACTTAATTGTTCATAAAAAATATGCATTGTCTGATTTTTTCCCAGTAAATTACATAAACACATTGATATTACATTGAAGCTTTAACGAAAAAAAATAACCCCGAATATACATATATCAACAAAATATATATTTTGAAATCGATGTAAAGTTTTCATTTTGGGTCAGTGTAATATACAAATTTAACGACGAAGCTTTTTCTGCATAAAATAATTAGAAAAAATGTCGAATGATGATCTAATTCATTTTGTACGAAAAGTCGCATAACGATTAGTCTGGTACCCGGCGTACTCTGCACATAAGACTATAATGTAATGGCAAGGGCAGGTAATCCAGGCTACATAACGATTAGCCTGGTACCCAGCGTACTCTGCACATAAGACTATAATGTAATGGCAAGGGCAGGTAATCCAGGCTACATAACGATTAGCCTGGTACCCAGCGTACTCTGCACATAAGACTATAATGTAATGGCAAGGGCAGGTAATCCAGGCTACATAACGATCTCCATGCTGGCTCTGAACTTACTGCACACACCCATTTTGTTATTTAATTTTGATTTGTGATGTGATATTACGCTGCTACCATCCAACAAATGTTTTAAGTGTATAGAAACTAGAATAGTTCTTCATACACAAAAAACTTTTGATAATAACTTTTGAGAAGTAATAGCAAATTCAGCAATATAGATATATTAGTTTCAGCTGCATTAACTTAAGTACAGAAAATTGTTAGAACATTTACTCTGTCTAAAAGTAGGAACAAACAATAAATTAACGAAGATAATAGTCTCCAAGTAATCATCCATAAGGTGGCGCTCCTGTGTACTTCTATAATTACGTAACGGGTGCGGTAAAATCAAAGCCCTGTACATAAGGAGTCACTTAAACATTTCATTTCGAATAACACGTTTATTCGAATGATACCGAGTTTTCAGATAGAAGGTTGTCAAATAAACGAGGCACGATTGTACTTTCAGATTAATCACTTCATGATGTTATTTTAAGGTACATAGTCTTTTTCTATTGAAATATGCTAGGTATAATAATTTTGAGAAAATGGCATATTAATGCCTCATTACGTACGTACTATAACTTTACTTAAAAGCTTCCTGGAACTTCAAAACACGAGTTCGATACAGGTACTTTCAAAACAAGCGCTTTGTCGGCTCCTTGGTCAGGACAGTAAATATCTATCGTTTAGGAAATAATGTAAGACAAATTACAATGCAGTGCTGTAAAGTACATCTGTATGGAGGCATTTACCATCAAGCTCCTTATTTTTATTACTGAGGATATTTTGTACCCTTGATATGAACAAAAAAAGACGAAAAACAAATCGTTTCGTCCTAAATAAGAGAAAGATTTCAGCTCATGTAGCTACATTTTGTTTCTATTGTTTCATCTGTATGGGGAGGCACCGTCTTATACGTATGTGGCGTTCCCTGTAACAACTTATTTCTTCTCTGCTAGGAGATGATAGAAAGTATATCAACTGTCACGCGCACTGACATAATTACTGCAAAAGGAAATATCTTGCAGACTATGAACTATATTTACCAATCCAAATTATATTAGAATTATGAAGCTTATCATTTAGAAAATGATTTAACAATCCTTTCGGGACATTATCCGCTTGTATCCAATGTTCTCTACGATCGTTAATGATGTTTGCGATATTGGAAGAGAGATAAAGTTGTTACAGGGAACGCCACATATACAAGAACTATGCCTCCTGGCCGAATATATAAAAAAGAACCATGAGTGATTTAGGTGGACAACGAGGGGAAAAAGGATTGAATCAAACATTACTTGATGAAAAGGGGGAGAAAAGAACCTGAATATTATATAAAGTCAAGGGGAAAGAGGAACTTAACATACATCTAATAAACATCAATATTAACCACACAGTGATTTACACTCTTGGGACTGTTAGTAAATAAATATCGTTTCTTGCTATTAAAGGACAGACATGACAAAAAGCATTTCGTACGACGATGCCTCCCCGGTTTAATTAAAAAAACTGCAATAGTGCACCGGAGTCTCAACAAAATTATTCACACACTTAAAAAGTAATGACTTCAAGGAGCGGAAATCCACCCTCTCAAACCCAACCTACACCATTAAGCCCAGAAAATTGGCGACGGTCCTGTAAATTGATCACACTCAAGCAGTACAAACATGAGCATTTAAAGGAGATTTATGTACGAGATGAACTTCAGAATTCAATTTAAAGAGCTACTGTTAGAACTACCTTTTTTCTAGTTTGTTGGAACACAATCGCTTTGTCTTGTTGACATAACGGCTCTAAATCGATGGTTAGACATTGTTAGGATTGCATGCAAATATGTAATAACAAAATTTATATACCACGTACACCATCTGAAATCGAAATTAATGACCATTTAGCGATTAAATGTGAGGTTAGCTAGCTGTTAAATCGATTTAGACCCCCAATATTGTACTAACAGTTCCACGGCTGTAAATCGCTGTATGGTTATTATTTCTATTTGTGTTTAGATGTACATTTATGTTTGGTTTCACTTTCCGGTTCTTTGACTTTATTAAAGTGTTCATGTTATTTTCCATTAAATCCCCGTCCTGTTTGTCCTCTTTGAATCTCCTTAGTTATCCCTTACGGTCGACCAGGCCATCCCTTGCGCACATGCTTTTCCTTACGTATGTACCCTTGCGCCTCCTCAAGTGCCTTACGTTTTATGGACTGTTGTTTTCCCAGAGATCTGTGTGGAGATGTATTATCTTATAATGTGGCGTTCCCTGAAACACCTTGTTCTCTCTCTCTTTCATAATTTAAAACAGGAGAATTGAACCAAAGTTAAGCAAATACAGAAGTTTTATACCGTATACGTATTACAAATGTACCAGGATGATGTCAAGTGCATACACTTGCTGTATTTACGATATAAAAGGAATAGAAACAAAAAATAGTTATCTGATTAAAACCGTCTCTTCCTAAAACGTACTTTCATAAAACGCAACGCTTTGTACTCTGTATATGTCCGCCGACTGTTGAAAGCTAATCCGAAGTCTATAGACACAACATTTACCCATAATGTTCACAACAAAAATGAAATGCTTAAAACACAGTCGTACTTTAGACTAATATAGAATTATGGGACTGTAAACAAACCGTTGTCAAATCGCTTTTACTATTATTTGCATAAAAGTGTCTGCTTCTAAAGGCATAAAATCAGTACAAATAAAGACATAATTGATAATTGTCCATGTCAGTGCATTTGGTATTTTTATCAAACGCATAACATCCACCATGGTTGCAGTGCCATTAACACAAAGTCGCAATTTGCTGCCAAAATCTGCTGCGTAAGCTTTCCAGTACTATAATTATACATCATTGTGCTGTATTTGCGCGCAATATTTATAACGCCTTCGGCTCGATGGTTATTATGTCTGCTGCTTGCAAATCCCTGCACGTTCTTGTTAGACAGAGTTTCTTTGTTTCGCACAAAACACGATTACAAACGTATTAACTAGATAATGCCATTTCGTTTACAGTACAATTAGACTGTACATCCATTTGCAATACAACAAAAATAGATGAGCTCTGTCAATCAATGCCATTGTGTATGAGGTTCATAATGACAACTGAATCATAACTGTCGTGTTGTTTTGTTGTAGATTTGTATCACAATAACATAATAACCTAATACAGTAACAATGAATACATGTACTATGCAATGATAGCTTCGTTGTCTTTGGAAACGATTTTTCATATTTCCTATAAGGCCAAAAATATGTTTCTGCTAACGTCTCCAATATATTGGTTTGGTAGGCATGTGTATAACTGCTTTCCAATGCTTTCTTGTTAAAATTACGTGGATGATGAACAGAGTTGTAGTCAGTGTCATTATTATTTAGAGCTCTTGTTGCTAGCAGGTGACAAGCTATTGTTGAAACGTTTAGGTATCCATTATTGTTCCGTACTGAAAAGAAGAAAACAAAATACAGGGTAGAGAAAAAAAAACTGTGTCGGTCGCGTTATCAGGAATTCCCTGACATTAAAACTATCCAGAGTTTACATTATTGATCTTCCATTTATAGACCCACAATCACATGCTTTCCTGAAAGATACTCCAAAGAGAATATGCGAAATGTGAAATGATTGGCTGATCGACTTCAAGTTGATAAAAGGGAAAAAAGATAAGCACTGGGAAGACTACCTCCAAAAACGCACCCGTAGGCTACAAAATAAAATGAGCGCTGCTATGAGATTCTTATGTAAGTAAGTGACGCCTTTTCAAGAAAACGCAACATGTGGTGTCACTATTTGCCAGCAGAAAACACTATTTACGCCATATTGTTACTTTATTTTCATATTGCCATATGGGGCAAATATTTCTTACTCTCAGTACATGGTGACGTTTTCTGGAAATCACGTCACTTAAAGAAAATGTTGATAATCGTACAGCGGCGCTCAAATATAAAACATATTAGGGTGGACGAAACAATACCAATCAAATATCCAGAAAAATTCAGCAATACCTAACATCACTGGAACCGCCAATATAAATGTCCACTTTGAAATGAACTACAACTATTTGAAGCTTCGAAACATTCTTTAGTTAGCTTCAGGTATTGAAATATTTAAACAATATGCCTATGTTGAGGTAATGTCTAGCAAATACTTGAAGTATGTGCAGTACCAATCAAATATACCAAAGTTCTTGTAATACGATAACGCTCAGGTACAACAAAGTACACACTGACATGGCTGTTCATGATCTCTAATATCACAATTGATCCCAAGAACGCGCTCAATAAGCAATATGACAATTGAAATTTGATTCTTATTCACAACGCTTGAGAGCCGGACATCCGTCATATTGCGCATTGGATTGTATTAACTTAAGGCAATGTTTCGGTTGTAAGTGTTGGCATTTCGTTTATTTAAATCTAACTTATTTTTCTAATGTCCCACCCAAGTACTTCCAGATTTTTTACTATCTTCATTTGTCTCATCAAATACATTATTCTATAGCTCTTTAAAAAGACTCAACCTTAAATGATGTAATTGCTTGTGTTACCACTAAAATGAGTTTTACGGCCGATACTGTCCTCTTGGGCAAATCAAATGGTCTTTACCTCATGCCTGGTGTAATATTTTATTACTAATAGTTATGTCGAAATTCGGAACGAACAATCGAGAACGAAATATCAGTGATATTAATTCCAAGCCTGAGAGTTTGACATTTTCGTGTTCAGTACTGATTCGTTATTTTTTATAACTATTCGTGATTGCTTTTTGTACAGTCGGACCTCGTTCATTCGAATTCATCGGGTCCGCATTTTTATTTCGAATAATACATGGTTTCGAATTGCCCATTTCACTTCGACATGCATTACAAGATACATCGGGACCTGATATTCATTACGGACGACTGTACCGTTATTAATTGACATGTTTGTTATTTTGTAGTGTCTTGTCACAGTGTTGGAGGTTAGTGTATATGTTATATGATTTTGCATCAGTGTACTTCTAAACCATTCACACGTTTACTTGAAGATTAACCCTATATTTTCAAAATATCTTCATGTTTTCTTCTTAGCAGTATGTCAGCTTAGCATATACCTTGTCAACCAGATGCCTGTTGGTATTCGATGCACAAGCAACAAATCATAACGACATACAGTAAAACATCAGTAATACGACCACCATTGGGACACTTGAATATTGGTCTCTTTATTTTGAGGTGGTCTTATTATTAAAGTGGTCTTTAAGTGTGGTTTTACTGTACATATGTTATGACTACTTGTTAAAAATTATAGATATATAGGAATACTTTTACATTAATCTATAACCTTAGACAAGATGTGTTAAACTATAAATGAATGAATACGTGGGTACAGGGAGCGACATCTTCACGAGGTAATGTCTACACATACAGATCCCAGGATAACATCAGCTCAAAACACTTAAATGTAGACAATTTTGACAATATACCGTTGTCATGCCATCTGGTGTATGCATGTTTTTATTCTCAGTTCACAAAGCTCTGCTGCCGAGATGTTGTAATGTTTCTCTGTATGTGTGAACTCATGTTGCACAGAATTGTATAGTTCAAAATTCACTTCCTGTAACGCATATTGTATACCAATCTTCCATTTTTATAGAGCCCGCTTCGTCTGCTCCTTCTCACATTTGTTGTATACATTGTATTGATAGGATTTGAAAGAGTGTTGCAAAACTGTCAAGGGATTGTTTTCCAGACGTGTCCTTTCTATGGGAATAATTATACTCACGTTCACGTAATTGACACATTCGAAACTGAACAATCAAATTATAATAGATAATTTATAGCATCACACCGAGACAATGCATTTATAACAAGAAATATCTTTAACAAAGATGGTCGGGGGCAATTTGAAGGTTAGGATTTGTTGTGCAAATTTAAAAATGCCGTGATGTTGCGATTGCTTATCACTCTAGATCCAAAATGGATTTCGGTAAATTCACCGAAAGTCAGTGGATTTCGGTAAGGTAACATACCCTCTATCGAAATAACCAATCCGCGTAAAGGTTACAAACGTTGTTCGGTTGAATAGAAGTTGGTTTAGTGTTTAATGTAAGATTTGATTGGTGAGCACAACAATGATATGCAAATAGCAATGTTAGTACGGTTGCGCCGAAAAATGAATTTGAAGTGGAGCAAGGAATACCACATGTATACAGTGAACTTATCGAACTCAAAAACACAATGAGACATGTAATACCTAACTTACTACAATTGGGAATCAAAATCATGTAAAATATGTGTACTTTAATTGAATACAATGACATAAATTTCCATGTTTACTCGTATATCTTGAAGATACTTATTGTTTCGATTTGTATTATATGCATTGAAGGAAGGTAACAAAGCGCATAAATGTGCCTGAAATAAACTATATTTTTAAGGTTACCAGGCATTATGCTCCACATAATTAAAGCTTAGTCAAACAACCCCATCGTACATTGTGACCTGTTGAGAGTAAGCTTCTCGATTCGAAGATTTGTGCATTATAGGGGAAAGACTTCCACGTGCCCGGAAATCTTCAAAAGTAAACAATCAACGCAGACTTACTTCCCTTGAGCATGTTTTTTATTTTGGGATTGTCAAAAAACGCCTATTCTAGACACCGCCAATTTTAAAACGTTTACTTTTAACACCAAGTGTATGAAAGCGATGTTTGCTAAAATATGTCGACAATGTGTTGGATATCATGAAACAATTTATGTCGACGTCATTTCCTATTGTTAGCGAAATACTATGACGTCATTGGTGTTCCAGAACAAAATCAAGCAAAAAACATATCATCGATTTGTTTTCGATTTTAGCATCAAACCTGACGTCCGCGGTAGTATTACTAACAATTCTAAGTATGTAGGCCGTTGTAATTGTCCTACTTAATGAACTCATTGCTCTATCGCGTAGTTCTGCGTCGTTCTATTTTCATGTTTTGTTTAAGTTTGTTGATGATGCTGGTTTCTATCCTGGTCCTTATCATTTTGACCCCTACCTGTATATGACCCCTACTCCTTGTGTTACTGTTTCCCTGTCTGTGGTTGCTTCCTTCCTTTTCCAAGATATGTCTAGGGAAGTTCTGGTTTGTGAATGGATGTAACCCACCCTGTTCCCCATTATTTCACTGTCATGCGTTTTACCTAACGGCGTCGTATTTATGATTTTCGTATTTACTATTTCAGGCAAAATGGATTTAGAAGAATTAGAAATAATGGAAGAAATAGAAGTCTATAACACGTCAATAGAAGACTCGATGCAGAATGAGACAGATAGCGAGGTTACTGGAAGTAGCCACTTGTTTGTAGCTAAAGTCATCGTGCAGACAATAATACTTACACTTGCTATTTTTGGCAACACTTGTTTATTCATTGTGATGCGCATGCGCAAGAGAAACATTACCCGGATGCACGTGTTCATACTACATCTGTGTTTTGCAGATATGCTGGTTGCAATGTTTAATATATTGCCACAGCTGATCTGGGAAGTTGTCGGAGAATGGAAAGCTGGAGATTTCATGTGCAGACTCGTAAAATTCATGCAAATATTTGTGATGTATCTATCGACATATGTCTTAGTACTGACAGCGTTGGATCGACGTACAGCGATATGTTCGCCATTACTCAGCCATACATGGACACATAAACTAGTGCACTTATCAGTGGGTGGAGTATACATATTATCTGCAGTCCTCAGCATTCCACAAGCAATCATTTTTAGTTACCAGGAAACATTGCCTGGTACAGGATTAAAAAATTGCTGGGTACATTTTCACCCTGAATGGACATTGCAGTTGTATATTACGTCATTCACAGCCTTGGTGTACATAATTCCCCTTTGCATTCTAATATATGCATATGGCTCCATTTATTACACAATATTTATGAGACAGAAACAGTTAAAACTTGACAATGGTAATCGCAATGTGCACTATGGAAAAACTACCAGCGGAAATGACGTCACAATGAAAAAGAAAGGCGTCACGATTCAGAAGCTTGACGTTGGTGAAAATCGCGGGGGGAAGAGGACCCAACTGGTACCACGAAGTAATTCATTTGCTGGTTTTACTCGGGCTAAATTGAAGACCGTCAAATTAACGCTTGTTATAATTCTAGCCTATATTGGATGTTGGTCACCATTCTTTATTTCCCAACTGTGGTGGTTATATGATGAATCAGCTCCGGCAAATAGTAAGTGTAAATGTTAGAACTTGTGTTTGTTACTTATATACAATTATTCTCTAAAATGTATTTGCAGCATCCTGTGACCGGACAGTCCCGAATATATTATCCCTATCGCTTTTTACGGCTTGGTTATGAAAGTCACATTTGACGCCCTCTTGCTCTGTGTTATGACGTACAACTGGAGTGTTTATAAAATTGGTATTGCAAAACCTCAATTAAAGACCACCTCAATAATAGGACCACCTCAATAATAAGACCACCTCAGTATTCTCTTTGTTACTCTTTATTCAACCTCAATATTAAGACCACTTCAAGATTAAAACCAATTTCCAAGGGTGGCTTTATTACATGTATAGAGGTTTTATACTGAAAAATACGAATAACATGTCCATTCTACAGTACGTTGGGGGTAACCTTACATGGAATTACTTTTACACACATTTTTATGTGATAGAAAATCAATATGTGGCAGAAAAATATTATATGTTTTTTTTCCTAAAAAACATGAATATCATCAAAACGGGCCGAGCAAAATGTTTATACTTTTACACATATATCATGATAAACATAACATTTAATAGATACATCTTGTTTGTACAGCTAGACTAAAAAGTATGAATCATCTTGAAAATGTTGCTTCAAGCAGAAGAAATAATTTCAATAATTTAAATGTTTACTGTGTACTATAATGCAAAATGTAGTTATTCTCCATAAGGCAGGCTGTTTAAGCCGAAATATCGATTTCGAGTAAATATTTGGTTGATATTTTAATACAGCAAGATTTTATTTTAATGCTAATCCCTGTTTAATTACTTTTTATTTCAGACGATGCTTTGGTGATCATGATTCTGCTAGCTAGTCTTAACAGCTGCTGCAATCCTTGGATTTATATGGTATTCACAGGATCTATTTCTTTGCGCGGAATGTTTAACTGTTTCGCGGATTGTGGCAAACGGCGGAATGAACGGATTGGTAAAATCGAAAACAATATTATGGGAAATGAACGGAATGGTTCCAAGATTTGTTCCACTGTTACTACACCGCTTACTCCAACACCAACATCCACGTCTAAACTGATTGTCAACATTGCGACATTCGACAACAGTTCATTGTAAATCATGTTTCACTGTTCATAATTTTGAACCTATAAAATTACATATTTTAAAATACCATCTGTTACACTGAATAATGACAGCTTTTGGGCAAGGCAGAGTAATTTGACTTGTTCAAAAAGGAACTGAATATGTTCAGGACAATCAAGAAATCAAAAGCTTATTGTAGTTTAGTTTTCATTAAGCTAAGAACAATCAAACAAATGTAATGTTAGCAAAGTTTATATGAAAAGAACACGAAGTCAGCATTTTTCAGACATTATATTCACATTATGGCCCCATTACATCACGGAAATATAAACCATGTATTCGAAACAGGCTGATATCGGTGAAACGGTAACGAGAGATAAGTTACCCACAATCCTTAGCGCGCGCTTGGTAAGTGTCGTGAATTACCAACATTTTATCGATCGGCAATAGTCGGCAATCTCCGTTCATTTCCGTGGGTTTGATCTAGGAAGAAAATTTCATCAAAGGGTGTTATCACAACAACGTTTTCAAAAGAATTTGACGCAGGGCCGATTTTGTTGTCAAGTGAACCTACTCCTTTGTAAAACATTTTTTTATTTGATTTCAATCATACTTAAATATAAAATGTGTAAATATTAAACTTTCCACATTCAAACAAATTGATTCGGTATCTCCACAGTAATCGCCATTGAGTTAGACAACATTACTATTATATAGTTCCCACATCTACAATATTTACCTCCCTTGTTCTTAATCATCAGTCATTTTGATTGGCAACGCACTTATAGGAGTAATTCCCAAATATGTGATAATTGAGAAAATACCAAGAGAATTTGCATGTGACGACCACTTTTTCTATAACTTTTTGAGCCATCTGCCCAGATAAGCATAATGAATATGTTATTTTTATATACACTCAACAAAATTCCTAATCGGTCAGTTTATATTGTATTATTATTTTTCTAATAATGCATGTATTCACACAAAATTTCACATACCGATATTTGAACAGGTAATGCAGCGAATTATTGATTTTTTTAGCCGTCTCGCTATGAAATTAATCGTATTAGGCGTATTGACGTCTATAGCACGTTTTACACGTGCGGGGCATGGAAACATATTTGCACGTGTTCGTGTACACTTTTGTCGTTGCTGATAAAAATCCTTCTTGAAAAACACAAAACATGGTGAGAATGACTGTAGAAAAACGCGCCCGAGCCGTCGGAATGATACAGGCCGGAACTCATTTACGACAGGTGGGTTTTATTTTTTGAAATTTCATAAGAATATTGACTATTTGTTTGTAGCCGCAAATTGAAGGTTCTTGCCACCTGAAATAAGTTGAAAACGGAAATAACCACCAATATCAAAATGAGACTTAGTATACATTTAAGTATATGCATACACATGTTAAGGACGCCGTATTTTCTTGATTACCTAATAAAGATAACATTTTATCTGGAAAAACTGTACCAGGTTCAGTGGCGGGTCCAGGACTTTCTAAATGGGGGGGGGGGGGCACAACTAATTATAAACATATAAAACTTTTTTTGAATGCATTATTTTAATCATATAATGACATGGAATTAACATTTGTCGTCGCTGTCAAGGATGTTTGGCAGCTTCAACCGTCTTGGCTGCATCCTTGCAAAGTCTGTGACAACCTCGTCGATGTTAACATCGATGTCTCTGTGTGCATATATAAGACACATGCCTGTTACCATAAATAACGGAACACGAGAATCAGGTTCAATTGTTTATTTGCTCAAATAATTATATAAACTTTAAATTGTGACAAAACAACTTATTAGTACAGTTAAATCAATAAAGATGTGCCCCAAAAAACATTACTTGCCGGCCAGCTGGGGGGCACGGGCCCTCCGTCCCCCCCCCCGATAGATCCGCCACTGAGGTCACTGAATTTTTTTAAACCATTTTTAAACATATTTATATCGGAGTAAAAACATTTTGTTTGTATTTGGTTGGGCACGAGTACTGACTGATTCACAAATCAGTCAATGAAAGAGAGTGATTCGTATTAAGTTGTGCGATTTTGTAAAATAAGTTATAAAAAAATCGATTCAAGGAAAATTAGATGTCTGTTTCTTATTATGGTAGGTATATATTTCTGCAACAAATTCCTTTCGCATATTTGTTATTCCAACATCGACAACTATCATTGAACAATTACAATACTACATAGGGACAACGTTTGTGTATAAATACGATTATACAAAACAGTGGATCTTAGTTCAATACAATTATCACCTTTATGGCAATAGACATAATTGCACAGGGCCCAATTGTCACGGGCATGTTGAGATAATGGAAAGAAAATTTAACCAGTGTAATTTAATACCCCCTTTTGGCGGAGCATTAGGCTTTAGTGAAATATACGGGCGCGGTACAAGGGTTTTGGGTATGGGCGATAATTAAAGTGGGTTTTTATGGTATACTCTTTAGATATATGCGTACTAGGCGACATTAAACAAGTAGATTTAAGGAAAACAAAATTCTGGTAATTATAACTTTGGCAAATTTAAAGTTACTACTCCGTGGGAACTTGAGAATACTGGTTAGGTCAACTGAACGCAGTACTTACGATACAGAAATCTTTGTATGGCTACACAAATTGAAACTGACAGTTGCTTACGGGATACAGAAAAGTATACTGAATTCTGGTGTTAATTTAACAATTCAAGTCGACGAAACAGGATAATTATACCAGTTAAGCTCGGTTGTGTTTTGGAATAAATGAACGTAACTTGCTGATGGCGAATCTTTACTAGACAATTAGGAACAGAACATAAAACGGACGGCGCAATATAACCAGACTACTGGAAAATCACTCGCATAGAATCTAAGATAGATGTTTTAGTTGAATATTGAATACTGAGAGAGTTTTACAAAGCCGCATTAATCATTATTACAGTAATGAGCAGCGAGACAAATGGCGAGAAAGCATGTCATTTTGGTTTGTGAATTTTAGAAATTTCAATATATCGAGATATAAATCATGTTTTTGTTTGTTTGTTTTCTAAATAGTCATAACAGATTACTGATACGCATATCTTAGCAACAATTGTATATGCAACACTATAATACATCGAAAGGCCGTCTTGAAGTATATAAAACAAGAAATATCTTGAAAAAGGTCGGCGCTATTTGAAGGTTAAGATTTGTTGTGCAACATAAGAAATGTCTAGATGTTACGATTGCTGGTCACTCCAGATCCAAATCGGATTTCGGTTAATTTACTGAAATTCAGTGGATTTACAAACATTGTACGGTTGAAGAGAAGTTGGTTTAGTGGTTAACGTAAGATTTGATTGGTTTACACAACACTGATATGAAAATAGGGAAGCCATGTTAAAAACTGAAAAAACGCTGGATAAAATAGAACAAACTGACTTCGATTGATAATAACATTCACGTTTTCATACCCTATGGTCCAAATGTCATACACAGTGGTCGCCCTTTGTTACCATGAGACTAACATCTTAAAGCACCGCCAGGAAAAGTTTTGCTCTCTGGAATTTCATCAACTTGACATGTATGGTAGTTAGTCCTGTGTTTGTTATTTGTCTCATTACCATAATTACGAATCCAAACCAAATGCGTATGTCTCATAACCATAATTACGAATCCAAACCAAATGCGTATGTCTCATAACCATAATTACGAATCCAAACCAAATGCGTATAATTATGTTCATTATCTATACAGTAAAACCTCCCTTAAAGACCATCTCAATAACAAGACTGCCTCAAAATTAGGAACACAATTACCACGTCCATTTTCACTGTTTTGCTCTATATTCAACCTCAATATTAACACCACCTCCTTAACAAGACCAGATGTCAAGGGTCTCATCGGTGGTCTTATTATTCAGGTTTTACTGTATCCCAAAAGAGCGCACAACATAATACAACATAATAAAGCTCACATGACGGTGAAATTAACGTATGCAATAAGCTTTGGTTCATTCTTTACAAGGATTGTGTCATATGATATGGTAGAACATCGAGAAACCGGCCTGGTGACTTAGTGGAGGAGCGTACGCATCTGATGCGGAAGGTCGCGGGTTTGAGTCGCGTTCTCAATGAAAATGGTACTAGTGTCCCCCCTTGCCTACGCTTCGCATTATATATAGACTGGGTATGGTATCATGTCACGTGTCTATGGTGTGGTATCTCGGTACATATATATCAGCACACTTGGCAGCGTCTCCATAGAACTGAAACAAATGTTCGTAGGATCAATCATACACCCAACGCAAACAGAAAATATAATTGAGCGCTGCTGTTGGAATTCCAACCTCTTCTTTTAGTGGCATCATTTCCAGAAAACTCCACATTGATGTCACTATTTGCAAGCAGGAAACAATATTTACTCCATATGGTCACTTTGTTTTCATATTGCCATATGGGGTTAATATTGCTTACTGCCAGTACATGGTGACGTCACATGTGACGTTTTCTGGAAGTGACGTCACTTATAGAAGAGGTTGGAAATCGTACAGCAGCGTTCGTTTATACTTTACAAAAAGGCACTGCTGGTATCACAGTGGTTTGCTTTTCTATCCCATGTATATAATTTTATGATATTTGTTACCAAAAAATCCGAATATCAGACTGGATAAATTCAACCCCTCCGATCGCATAGTCGGTGCAGTCCTGTATTATAAAAGTCGTTCAAATTACTATTACTGTACACGATAGCGAAAAGTACAATGTAAATTGCCGCAGTCGTTCAGTCGTGTCGCATACACTATCGTCAAAACAATCAATCAACAATCCGTTTCAGGCGAATGTCTATGCGCTCCATCGGTTATTTTATCCCTGTAAACACAGACGTATAATTTTGGTGTGAAAAGAGGGGTGGTTAGCGGTGAAAAATATATGCACCCCCAATAAAAATGATTTTGATCATGTTCCATGAAATACACTAATTACTACATGAAAATACAGGTATGCAGACACCTTAAAGAACTGGTATAACTTCTATTACTCTTTATAAAGATTTTCAAAGTGACTGAAAAGCATGCATTGACTGATATGTTTAGATTCCTTGGACTATAGGATACTAAATGAGGCAAGGCCATACATTTTTTGGTTTAAACACTAAAGGATGTAAAACATTGTATAATAAATAAACCATTCCAGCTAAAGTTTAATGGGAATATATATCTGTACATAGTTTAATGGGAATATATGTATGTACATACTTTAATGGTAATATATGTATGTACATGTACATAGTTTAATGGGAATATGTGCCTTTGTATAGTTTAATGGGAATTTATGACTGTACCGCCTCTAATGGGATTATACGACTGTGTATAGTTTAATGGGAATATGTGACTGAGTATAGTTTAATGAGAATATACGACTGTGTATAGTTTAATGGGAAAATGTGACTGTGTATAGTTTAATGGGAATATACGACTGTGTATAGTTTAATGGGAATATGTGACTGTGTATAGTTTAATGGGAAAATGTGACTGTGTATAGTTTAATGGGAATATACGACTGTGTATGGTTTAATGGGAATATGTGACTGTGTATAGTTTAATGGGAATATACGACTGTGTATAGTTTAATGGGAATATGTGACTGTGTATAGTTTAATGGGAATATACGACTGTGTATAGTTTAATGGGAATATATGACTGTGTATAGTTTAATGGGAATATACGACTGTGTATAGTTTAATGGGAATATATGACTGTGTATAGTTTAATGGGAATATACGACTGTGTATAGTTTAATGGGAATATGACTGTGTATAGTTTAATGGTAATATACGACTGTGTATAGTTTAATGGGATTATACGACTGTGTATAGTTTAATGGGAATATATGAATGTGTATAGTTTAATGGGAATATACGACTGTGTATAGTTTAATGGTAATATACGACTTTGTATAGTTTAATGGGAATATACGACTGTGTATAGTTTAATGGGAATATACGACAGTGCAGTGTTCAATAGGAAGATAAAACAGCATAAGGCTTAATAGAAAGACATGATTCTACTGTGTTAAGTGAGAAGGTATGACTGTTTAGTGTCTATTGGGTATATATACATTCAATGCTTAATAGGAGAATACATACTTTGGCGTTTCATGTACATTATTAATTATGTGGTCCTGAGTCAAAATATGTCATTGAAGTTTCGACGATGTACACTTAAGTCTTAAGCAAATTGTGAAATATACTTCAATCTACAATCTCAGTACATGTACTTTATTTGGTCACGTGATAGAATTCACCCCTTCGCTCGTGACATTTGACCTTCACAAACCGCCCCTGAAGCCTAAAGCGTTATACACAACACGATTCAGTGGAGCATGACCGGTACAAACAGGTTATATATGTACCGAATTATTGTCAATCCGTTATACGGTGGTTGTGAATTATTCATTCAAGCTATAATTCTACCGAAGGATCGTTAAAATAAACCGGTGAGTGGATTTTGAAATTTATATTATGATCGCTCTTTTCAAAGATCCTTATAGAGATTACGAACTGGAATTCAAAAGGATGAGTATTTTTGTAAATTTTATTATTAAACACCATAGGACCGTGTTATTTTAAGGATACATTCTTTTGATTTGTCATGCCTATATACATTCTAAATGCTTATTGAATGTATGATTTACACCGATCATGGCAAAGTCTATTAATTAATTTTATTTCTCATTGAAAAAAGTGTGAACGTTTTATGTAAGTTTTCAAATTTAATGTGAACTCAAATAGTTCAATACATGTCTAATTTTCGGTGTAAGTTTTCATAAAGTTGGGAGATTAAAATGAAAAATACAAGGGTTCCAATGGGTGCTGAATCTCAAGGGTCATTTTGATAATTTTGGCCGGACTTTACCATTTCATAGCCAAACCTATAACTTAAATACCACCTCAATAATAAGACCACCTCAACAATTAGACCATGTCAAAATTAAGACCACACTGTTCAAGCCAATTCGATGGGAATTAAGCATATTAAAAGTATTGAACACTTATCTCAAAAGTCGGTAAGTACTTTGTTTCTTTTGCCTGGACATGACCTTTCACGTGCCGTGAACAATGTCACAATCTACTTAGTCATTTCACAATGAAAACTTCCAGGTTGGGTATTGTACTCGTATGAATCACGTGAAAGACATCCAGGATATACGCCGTGATAAGTCATTTGATACTAAATTCCATGAAATCAACGGAATATTAAGCGCTCACTCAGGCGTGTATACTATGCCTGTGTTGACTAATATTGAAATATTATGGTAATTTTGACCGTCAGTTGAGGTATGTGTAGCCAAGTTGTTAACGTCCGAGAGTTTTTACAGGTGTGGATAGGAATTGCTTTGTCCACTTGAGGTATAATTCTACGCAGATATATGAACTTTACCCTGGGTCGGGATCTCTGCCGCATTTGGTTATCCAACGCATCACGTGAGTTAATGAGGGGGTCACGTGATTGGCGAATAGGGTTATGGCCTTCGGGATTGGTCAGAATAAACAGAAATACAGTAAGAAAGATATTGATAATATCCGCGCACGAAGGAATAACCAGAGTTGGTTTTGGGGGCTCAAAGGCTACACTCAGGTTACCATCCAAGACAGTTTTAAGTGGGGAAAATAAGTGTGCACTCCCAGTGGACTTGTTGTTTTATCGTGAATTGTGAATCCAATAATACAAACTATTACCTACGACCATTCCGGTACCTTCTACTATCAACTAAGGATATCAACGAAATATCCCAACGTAGAAATAGTAGGTTATATATGTCTGTAGTGTGATGTAGACTCGTTGCAGTTTAAGATAACTATTGTTGTTTGAAACTTAGGCGGTGTAAAGATAGCAGTCGAGAATTGAGCCGTGGGTTCATGGGTGCAGACTTTTAATTATACATTAAAACAACAATAATACGACCATCCTTGTGACCCTTGAAAACTGGTCTTATTATTGACGTTGTCTTGATAATGAGATTGAATGAAAAGCACAAAAAAGTGAAAACAGACTTGATAATTGTATTCTAAATGTTTAAGCGGTCTTATTATTGAGGTGGTCTTAAAGTGAAGTTTTACTGTACATTGTATCAATTGGTCGTAGATGAGGTTCGAACTATGGCCCTTGTATTCATATTTTATAACTGATATTTAGGAAATTATGTTTGATAATTAAAATATAATTATTTCTTTATAACGTCACAGTGTTGGCGCGGACAATTTTTAGTTGCGTTTTTATGGCGTTGAGTATACATTGCTGATTACACGTTTAAGTCATCAAACATATTAATGCATTATAGCTTATTTATTGGTTTACCTATTTTTGTCTACTGGATATTGTCACGAGTTCTCTCCCTTTATCCCTTGTCATGATACATATACTATATGAGGGATAACTCCAGAAGGGATAAAGGGAGGTAACTCGTGACAATCTCCTGTGTTTGAATCTAGTATATGGATTCGACTTAAGGTCACAGCTCACAGGTCAGATTCTATCTATGCCTTAATAAGTTCGTATTTACGTAGTTCGTTGTGATTTAGTGTAAACTAAGTGCGAGGTGGTCAGTCAATAAAAATATTGACTAATAGACAATTTAAATGCGTGTGTGTGTCAAAGCGCACTTGATAAACTAGCCAGTATCATTTTATTGACCAATAGCATAAATCAATAAGAAACGAACATTTGTGCGCATATTTGGTACATTGGTGAATGATGTGTAAACATTGGTTTTGATTTGATTTATTGTGCCAATCCAACCTTGAATCAAGTATAACATGTCTGATCAATAATGACGATTTTATTATATCAATTTCTGCATTTATAACAATTTAATAGTTCTTATATACATAAGCGTTGAAAGAAAACCCAAATTGGAAGAGACTAGACGAATAAAAGTTTTCATAAACGTGATGATAAAATCGAGTTTGTATGTATAAGGCCTCTTGTTTATGTATTTATGTTTTTATGTGCATAGTTTAAAGAGTTACCTTTAATAGATATAGTTTATAATAATAATAATTATTATTAATATTTTGTAAGAGATGTTACACCATCCGTTCAATGTTTCTAATAATCAATGTTAATATATGTACATAATATATGGTATAGCATAAGGCCTTAGTTTAATGCTACATTTTAAATGCTATGCATTTGACCCAATTTCACTAAAGTGTAATTTACTCCGCGGAAAGTAGTTTAGCACGTGCCTCTTCAATCGCATCTTACAAAAACTGAACAATGTTTATTTACATTTGTCAAGTAAACAAACTGTGAGGTTGTCAGCCAATGAAAACATGTTTTGTTAAATATTGACCAATAGAAATAGTGAATACATTAACTTAATTCTCAATTAATCGACGATCTGCAATATATTATCATTTTCAGTAATGAAGGCTTAATTCGAGTGTAAGCTTTGTTGCCTTTACAAGTTATTCATTTTCACCCTATTCACTGGTAAAAATGAGCTTCATTTTAATTCAGTGTCTTCTTGACATGCAATGGACACATCCGAATGCACATACATTACTTAAGCGTATGAATTGAGCAATTTAAATGCTTGATATAGCGATGTTGTTTCCGATAATATACAAAATTCACAATTTCGCAGAAATGTTAATAACATTTACCCCGCCCCCTCCCCCTCCCGTGCATAATACCCCCCTTGCTATACACCTACGCAAATACATCTTTAAAAACAACTTATCAGGTGGTTGTTATTTGCATTATGATATACGTAGGTGCATAATTTTGTTTCTAAGGGAAAGTCGAAGGTATACACAAGAAACTTAGAGGGGCAGGTTAATTGACAGTGTAATTGAAATTAATAACATTAAATGTAAACATGAATTAGATCTACATATTTGTTAGTAATATTGAGTCATGAAAAAGATCGTCTTTATAGTATAAATGAACTTTGGATTTTATTCACTTGTGAAATGGAAGGGGATTATATCCAGTTTGATCAATTAATTTACGTATTTTACATTTTCTTAGCGTGAAGCCGACATGCCTGAATGTAATGAGAAGTATTTTGTTCAATGTGTTTTCTTTGAGTATCCATTATGAATATACATGTATACTTAACGTCATTCAAAACGCAACTATTTCACTTAGCCTTCATTTGTTCACAGTGTCAAACGCGTTTTATTGTTACAAATGTGTAATCCATTCATCAAAGAGAAATCAAATTATGGCCCTAGTATTCGTATTTTATAATTGATTAAGTTTAGGAAATTAAGTTTGAGAACATTTTCTGACAGTAAGCAATGTTTGCCCCATATGGCAATATGAAAACGAAGTGACCGTAATATCTAGAAGTAAATATTGTTTCTTGCTTGCGAATATTGACACCACATGTTGCGTTTTCTTAAAATAAAGTCACTTATAGAAGAGGTTGCAAATCCCACAGCAGCGCTCATATGTATATATCTATATCATTGCGTCTTATATTGTTATTCCGTCTTTGCTGAATGTGGTTTTTTTTTTCTCTTGTTGCACTCGTCTGCTATCATTAGGAGTGTTGTTCATTGTGGTTCGCATGTGTAATAGTTAAACTCCGTGTATAAATTTGCTTTATATGTATTTTTATTCCCTTTCAGTGACAACAGCACCGTAGTGACGTTTGATAAAGTGATGACGTCACAACGGGCAAAGATGGTGTTCTTCAGATTTGTCTGTTTATTTTGTTTCTGTTACGGTGAGTGACGAATTCGTATAAATAGCTTACGTGTACGAGTCTGTCGCGTCTCATATATTTGTGTTAATAGTGAAGCACTCTGATAAAACATATTAAATAATGGTTGTATAAATATGAAGCGAAAATAAAAACGCAACATTTGATGTGCATTTGTTCTTACACAATATCATTAATGTAATATTCGCCAAAATTTGTTTGTATTATTGCATCTCCTCTGTTTCATTGTATCTACATATTCCCTTCAAATATTTCACCATTACAGTAAAACCTCAATAATAAGACCAATTTCTTAGGACTCTTGAAAACTGGTCTTAATATTGAGGTGGTCTTAATATCGAGGTTGACTAAAAGCAAAACTGTAAATATGGACTTGAAAGTTGGTTTCTTAATTTTGAGGTGGTGTTATTATTGAGGTGGTCTTTAAGTGAGGTTTTACTGTATTTTGCGACACTTTTTCCGGCGACATTAATGCCTTGCATCAACTTTCTCTTCTAACAGCTGTAGTAGAGTCCCAATCTTATTGTGAAGACGGATGGCGGCAGTTTGTTGATGGTAACAGAGACGCTCTATGTGTCCTTGTTGTCAAAGAACGCGCGACGTGGGAGACTGCTAAAAGATCTTGTGAAGACAAACTGGCATCTTTAGGAAATCTTGACCGATTCGGACAGTTTAGCTATTTCAACGTTAGCAGAGATCGAACATACAACTTAGCTCAAGAATTGTTTGAGAGTAAGCACATCTAGTACATCAATACATTTTTTGTGTTTTGTCCATTACATATTCAACTAAGAAAAATCAAAGGACTGAAGGTCCTAAGAGGCGATCCCAAGACTGCACGTTTTCCATATTATCGTATTAGAAATCAATACGCGAATATTCGGGTAAACTCATATGGCAAAAATGACACACTTAATACAGAAAAGCCGTTTATATCAAGACTCCCGCCATTCAACAATTGATATATCCCTTAAAAATCAGCCATACTACTCATCAAACTTATAATGAACTCAGAGGACCTTACATGTACTATTTCCTTGAGATGATTAATATGGCGGTACTTCGAGTAGACCATCCGGTTGACGATGATAGCAATGAGACGCTAAATCGCCTCAAAAACCAAACTGACCGGTGCTGGTCACGTCTCTCCTTCATATGTAATTTTTGTTTGTTTAATCTTCTATAAATTTCATGTGCGTCTGATAATCACGTTAATCCTGTTGTATGTTTAAACAATGAGCTGTAAATGCATAAGTCTGATTTCGTTTTTCTTCTAATGGTTAGATCATTGCGGAAAATCCTAAAACTGAAATATATTTCTTTATGAATATTTTGATTTCAGACGGTGTCAAGGATTTCTGGTCAGGGATGCATATCAACAAAGGACGTCTGATGTGGGATGACATAGGACCTCGGCTTGTAATTAGATCTCAGTTCAATTCGTAAGTGCATGGCATGTCTTGATTCTTAATGCACAAAATAACGTGAAATCCCAACTAATATACACTAAGCAAAACATCAAATGTTTTTTTTTGTAAAATAATTCCACACGATTCATGAGTACAGGGTACACAATTGCCAACGTGCACACTCACGCATTCTGTGACTTAAAACTCTATTGACGTAATGAATCATAACGTCAATATTTGCCTGTATGTCCAGAAGATCACTATTTCTCTCTCTTTATCACTTCTAGAGTTCTCTCCTTTTATCCAGTCTATAGTTTTTCAGCGCAGCCGTACTAACATGGCTTTGCTATTTGCATATCAGTATTGTGTAAACCAATCAAATCTTGCTTAAGTAACATTGACGGGAATTGGTTAACCTTTCGATAAGGGGTACAATCGAAATCCACTGAATTTCGGTGAATTCACCTGTATATCATCACCAGCCTGCTGTCTGACCTACTCGATCTGCTGTAGAGGGTCCCAGCCAAGATAAGATATCATTTGGCTGGTGCTGCTGGTGGTTTTGTAGTCACCCAAGGCGAGCCTGGCTGCTCTGTGCTGGACCGCTTCCAGTTGTTTGATGTTCTTAGTGTAGTGAGGGTACCACTCTATAAGGGGCCTCACCAGGCTAGTATAGCACTGGGCTTTAGTATCCCTGGGGCACCTGGCTACGTTTAGGTATATAGTACATAGCACTATATATTCGGGATAAAGGGAGATAACTCGTGACAATCTCCTGTGACGGTATCTGGAACACACGTTCATATACGTCCCTGCGGTATAAGAACCAAGGACGTAAATACATGTCTTTGATATAACACATATTGACGTTAGTTCAACAACAAAATAATTGAAGCCCAAGTAATAATTGTGCTAAAGTTTTAAATAGTGAGACTATATTATTGTTTAAAAAAAGTATACCCCTCTAAGCATTATATAAAACACGTATTCACAAGTTCATGTTTGAATTTTAGTATGTATTCATGGGATTGGGAGAAATTTCAACCAGACCCTAACACTGGGAACTGTGGGAAGTCTTCTGTTAAATCTATTGAAGGATTCGCTGGAGGAGATGTGGTTGTCACCTTGAATGATTGTAACGAGCCTCTTCCGTACATTTGTCAAAAGTCTGCAAATGACTTGTTTATGGAACAAGGTAAGAAAAGAGTTTATCAACTGATTAATTTCAATGAATAGAGCTAATGGAAGTACGAAAAGCATGAAGTGAATTCGCGAAGTAACATGGTATAAATGCTTTCTATACACAGGAGATTGTTACGAGTTCTCTCCCTTGTATCTACTATTGAAAGGATAAAGGGAGAGAACTCGCGACAATCTCTTGTGTTTCTATACATGTGATGTGCATAAGGAGATATATCGGGACCTGATATTTATTTCGGATGACACCAAGTTGTCTAATAAAAGATCGAATAAACGAGGTCCGACTGTAAATCTAAAAAATTGTCGGTTAATAGGTGTTATATATCAAGAGGTTTGATTGACCTGAAAAATTATCCGAGACTCGGCCTTTGGTTTATGTCAAGTTTTCTATCGAATTTATGTCAGTTTTTTACAGGAGACTGAATACCCATCGAAAACAAGTCATTTAAAGTTTTGTCAAGATTCTCGAAGATGGTCACGTGACTAAGATGTTACGTGAGAACAAAGAACGACAACTCTGCTTGTCATATAATAAATTATTAACTGTTCTCACCTTTCTTTTCAGTGGATATCTGTCCTCCGGGTTTCCTTGGTAACACATTTCTACCCCATTGTTACAAAATCAGTGAAGACCTTGTAACTTATGATGTTGCACAGAGTAAATGCAAACTATATAACAATGGAATTTTGGTGCAAGCGAACACTGATTTCAGTAGAAAAATTGTGGAGAAAGTCACAGCGAGGGTTTATGCAGAAAGTGAGTCTGGTATATTGTCTTTTTTTTTCGTCGCTGCCGTACTAACATGGCTTTGTTATTAGTCCAGTCATTCTACGTCAAAAAAGGCCAAACCTTCAAATAATTGCAACAGAAATGATTACATGTTGATCGAACTGAAATAGTTCTATTGCAGAAACATGTAAGTAATAATATAAAATTATGTATTTTTGTTTTCCCCAAGTAAGCCTTATATTTATATTTCTCCAATGTATAATTAAGACATGAATTATGACATTGCATAACTAATGAGAAAATACTTTACTTGAATTGGAATTACACTACAATTGTTAATGTTAAAGATGCCTTAACCAATGTAGCAACAATACAGGAAATACGGCCAGTTCTAATATTTAACGTTCAGGTGGACCAATGCATCTTTAATAAACATAAGGTGGCTGATCTAGGAGTTAAAATGTACGGGCCGTCTTTATATTTGTGTGGTAAAACAGTATATATATAGATAAAAAGTGAATGATGAAGTCGAGCATAAGGTTTAAATCTTAACCTCTATTTGACATTTACAATTGATTTTAAATTTTGACTTTGGCCTATCTAGAAACAAATCTTCCTAAGTATTGTCAAGAGATAGTCATGAAAGCTATTAAGTGATATGACCAACATCTCAGTCAACCTGGATTCTTGTTAAAACTAAATTACATATAAATAGTAAATACTTGAATGCTTTGATAAATTCACTCTGATAAACATGCTTGTATCCTGTAGATAACTCATGTACATGCTGATACAATCTACACAGTATGGCTTTGAAAGTGGTCTTGATTGCAATCTGTAGCTGGTGTAAATTGAATTTTAATTAATTCGGAAATCAGCTTAGTATGATAAATGCTTACGTGGTTATATCGTACATTAATCAGAATAACAGGAAACAGATTCGATCTGACCTGGGCGAGTTACAGAAATCCCCTCCATATTACTTAGTAAAATCCTTTTATTAGCGATTATAGCAGTTATGTTACATGTTTAATATGTAAAATTATTATGAGTGTATTTTTTTCACTTTCTGCATCAAAGATTTTGTTAGACTTTTGATATGTTCTTTATACAGTATTATTCTAACGAATGTACTTCAAAACATTTCTGTTGCAATTTTTTGAGGGTTAAATTTATATTGACTGATTGCATATCAGTGTTGTGTAAACCATTCAAATCTTTTGTTAACCACTAAATGATCTTCTCTTCAACCTAACAATGTTTGTATCATTGAAGCGGATTGGTTAACCTTTCGATAAGGGGTACGTTAATTACCGAAATCCACTGAATTTTTGTGAATTTACCGAAATCCATTTTGGATCTGAAGTTACCAGCAATCGTAACACCTCGGCATTTTTTATGTTGCACAACAAATCTTAACCTTCTTTTTCTTGTACCAAATGGAGAGCGAATTATGAAGTTCAAATGTTATCATTTTTTTAATACGTAGTTCCCACATCGACAATATTTACCTCCCTTGTTCATAATCATCAGCGATAGGCAAAACTGATAAGCACTATAAGAGTAATTCCCAAATATGTGAAAATTGAGAAAATACCAAGAGAATTTGTATGTGACAACCACTTTTTCTTTCAACTTTCTGAGCCATCTGCCCACACTGGAACACACTATATAACATGTACGGTCCCTGGCCCACATGAGCATAATGAATAACTAATTGTTTATTTATCTGATTTAATTTTATCATCATTTAAATACATTCTCTATAACTTTAAGCAAATTTGCCTATTAATATGGCCGACCATTCAGAACAAGGGAGGTAAATCTTGTAAATGTGGGAACTAACTATTGAAATATTCAAATTTTAGATAGGTTTCGTTGATATAAAATGCCAACAGTCATATCCTTTTTAACGATGGCTTAATGTTTTAGGACCTGACAATGTGATGGTTTGGGTACAAGATTCGAGGACCAAAAACTGCACAGTGTTCCAATATAGGCTAGGGAGTGAAGGACCAGCTATGTTTTATACTAATATACAGTGTAACTCTTCAACCCTGTACATGTGTGCCGTGCCAGTTGTTGTACCAGGTTAGTTATTCATTAAACTTTCATAGATTGTGTTCATATGAAACTTAGAACAGTGTTCGACAGCACCTAGACATTTGCAGTTGATCCACAGAAAATATCTTTGACAGGGCTGTCTTTTAACGCTTTTTTGGGGCTGAAAATAGGCCCCATTCCCCAGGCAGAAGTATATATATTTCCCCCCAAATTTGGGTCAAAATTCCCCTCCAGAATTACAAAAGAAATCAAGTTAAATTTGTGTTTGCCCAATCGAAAAAAAAACAACACTGTCAAACATGAGAAATAGAGCTCTTGACTTTTAGATACATTTTGGAATCTGAAATTGCTATTGTGGAAATGTGAAATTTAGATTAAAATTTAGTAAAAACCGAGGCAAATTCCCCTTTCACACGGCACCTGCCCCATTCCCCTAAAGTAGAAAGACAGCCTTGCATGATTGCAACCAAATACAATTCCCAAATGATGAAAGTGTTATTTTCAAAATGAGATGCTTCAGGAGATTGGGGCCTGTCCTACTGCATAAGTATACTGGGCTACTGTTTTGTGAGATGAAATTCAATGGATATGTACCTCCGTTTGTGCAGGAATCACTTTATGGTTGGGGAAAAACACATTTTAAGATTTCTCGAAACAAAACATTGTTTTCTTTCAAGCCTTTTTCTATAGTTCCCATGGGTCAGACTATCTGACCATTCCCAAAGCCAAATACAGTGTATATGTTTTTTTCCCAATCAGAAGCACCTACGAAAAATCATCTACCAGAGTGACCTGGCATATCTTGAAGCACTTTGAATACCTCTGCCCTGGCCATAAATGTTCGCGGACATTTTGTGTGTCTCTTTGACAGTTGATATCAGAAAAGTAGATTAGAAAGCTTGTGGATATAAAATTTAGATATAAAAAGCCTGTTATTTTAACTATGAAACTTCCCAAAATTAGAGTAGAAGCAATTCAAGTTTTTCCAAATTGGCAAACTTTACGACGCAAATTTTCCCAATTAATCTAGGGTCTTTTTCCCAAAATGGACAGAAAAAGGCCTGAGTCTAATAAATCTAGATCTGCTGTTATTTTAAGGTTATTGTTTATCAATTAAAGGAAGTATATCTAGATTCTATTTATTGTTTGTGTTTTTTCAGATGAAGCGTCTGTCCAGGCAACAAGTTTGCTCTTCAATCAGGAGGATCTACTCGGATATCCCGCGTTCTTACCGCTTCCGGTTACATTTTCCTTAAACCGGAAACGTTATAGAAACGAGGCTGTTTTTATACGTACACCTGTAGATATTCTTAACTCGACACTTCAGTTTAGTAAATGGGACTATACTCTAGGTTTCTTAAATTGGAATATAAAACAGAATGAAATATTGAATGGACCGTATCATGTCAATGTTACTATACCTGAACACCAAAGTCCGGCTAAACGACGGGATATCGCACAAGACGATCATGACGTCGCCTATAAACGTCAGAGACGCCAGTCAGGTATATTTACACATCGTAACACACTACATTTTGACCGTCATTTGTAGAGTAAATCTGTATAGAGGCAGTTACCACCAATGTTCTCATATTTACGTTTAAGCATTCTTTTTCCAATATTTACAAGACTATCTTCCTTAAGTACATTCTGTGCGTTTTTTAATTTCAACAAACAATATCCCATACTATAGATAGTTCCAGCATTTACAATAGTTACCTACCTTGTTCTTAATATTTACCTCCCTTGTTCTTAATAGTCAACCATATTGATAGGCAAGTTTATAAGGAATATAATGTAAATGATGATAAGATATTCAGTTTGATAAAAAAAACTTATTGAGTATGCTCATGTAGGCTGTTGGCTCAGAAAGTTGAAGAAAACGTGGTTGTCGCATGCACATTCTCTTTGTATTTTCTCAATTGGTATATGTCATATGTATCCAGGGGCGGATCAAGGATTTGGTCTAAGGGGGGGGGGGGGACTTTTTGGTCATTTTTTGGTTTTGCTCAAGCCTTATAAAACAGCGTTTAGCACACGTGGGCGCATCCATGTTTGTTTAAGTACTAGGAAGTAGCGGAAATAATAATTAAAGTACGGAAAGCTGGAATGGTTTAAAATACGGCAAAATTGTCTGCAATGGCAAGCGGGATAAGTATAACAAACCTAATGTATAAACATCATCATGATAGAATATAATGATGCAATAAATCAGAAATCGCTTATTTGAAAATTTTATAATGAAAGAACTCATATAATGAAAGATCTGTGTATATGTTCGTATATATACTCGTACATACATGTAAGGTTGGGGAATTATAGGGGTGCGTGCCGGTTGTGCCTCCCCTTGGATCCACCAGTGGTATCGACAACTGGCATGTAACACCGGAATATTATTTTATTGCTTCTCTTTTAGGAACAACACCTCCTGTCTACAACGAAGGTGGCTTTCCCACAGAAGGCTTCTACAATGAAGGTGGGTTTCCCACCGAAGAGCCGAGGTTCTTCGTCGACTATGATTATGTGAGAAGGTCTACAGGATATTATCAGTTTGAACTTACTAGATATCTCCCACCACGATATGTTACCTCAGTAGAGCGGTTTGTCCGTTATTCAGGTATGCATTAAATTGGTATTGATGGGTAACACATTTTCTGCATAATATTTAGGTAACTGTTATTTGGTTAATGCGATAAATATCTAGTTAACTTTATTGTTATACAGTCCTTCAACTAATACTGCTATAATTTTGTAAAAATGTTGAAAAATAATGAAGTTATTTGAACTTTTGGTACTGTTGGTCCAGTAAATCAGGCTAATTGCACAAGCGCTAATTTTGCAAAAGAAGCACCATGAAAATAGCAAAGAAAACGTGATGTATTGATGGTTGTTTTGATGTGTTTAATCGGAAATGAAGACTGGTAATGATAGTTGACGAAAAAGTGCTTTTACACAAACAAAATTGACAAAAAATGAAAACCAGTCAAAGTTTTGCATACTACGTCATCAATTTTTGTGACAGATTGGATAAAAGCTAGTCAGACAGGACTATGAACACGACTTGCCCGTTCGGGCAGACAAAATGGATGTTTTACTTGTCTGACGGTTATCATGAAGACTGTAACCACATAATTGGTGGCAGAAATATGCCATTATACATTTTATCTATGATTTAAACTTTGTTTAGCTTTTAACTACAAAAAGCCTGCAATAATCTGAAAGTATCACCATGTCACCGTGAATCTAAAACTGTTGACGATAATTATTCGATTCTATTAGATATTTTTTCGGCATTAGAAACAGAAATATCTTTAAAACAAGATGAACAGCGTAGATAGAATGATGTCCAAAGAATCGCCTTATTTTGAAACTCAATTTTGCCATAGGGGTACGCTACAGGAAAGTGAATTTTCTTTTCGAAACAGCCCATTTGGTGCCTCTCAACTTAAAATATCAACCAATAAAATCGTCTGATTTATTGCATATTTAAACAACAATGCACTTCATATACAATATTTGATTGGTCTATTGTGTAGGTCAAAATCAATGTTTCCAGCTACGGTTCATAAATATTTCCTAATATTTCAGAGACAGATCTTTACATTTATGTGGTATATGCCACCTTTCAGAAAGGTGTACTACAATTTCGAGAATCCGATCCGATTATTTCTATTGAGGACAGCAATTTATTCAACTTATTGAAAGATGACTCTTACACGGGAATGCTTGGAGAATTTACTAGTTCAATGTTGTACCAGATACCAGCTGCTTTATCAGAATCAACTGATTACTATCGAGGACAAATTGAATTCATTGACATCAGGTACACTTTAACCTTAAATATTTTACAATTTATGCCTTATGAATGTTTGCTACTGTATGCATGGATTGACTTCACTAATTGTATCTTTGTCTCAGGTGTTAAACATTGACATCACGTATGGAAATATTGACATAGTGTATGGAAACATTGACATCATGTATGGAAACATTGACATCATGTATGGAAACATTGACATCATGTATGGAAACATTGACATCATGTATGGAAACATCGACATCTTGTATGGAAACAACGACATCATGTATGGAAACATTGACATCATGTATGGAAACATTGACATCTTGTATGGAAACATTGACATCCCGTATGGGAACATTGACATCATGTATGGAAACATTGACATCATGTATGGAAACATTGACGGCATGTATGGAAACATTGACATATTGTATGGAAACATTGACATCATGTATGGAAACATTGACATCATGTATGGAAACATTGACATCATGTATGGAAACAACGACATCATGTATGGAAACATTGACATCATGTATGGAAACATTGACCCTAATGTATGGAAACATTGACATCATTTATGGAAACATTGACAGCATGTATGGATACATTGACCCTAATGTATGGGAACATTGACATCATTTATGGAAACATTGACAGCATGCATGGAAACATTGACATCATGTATGGAAACATTGACCCTAATGTATGGAAACAACGACATCATGTATGGAAACATTGACATCATGTATGGAAACATTGACCCTAATGTATGGGAACATTGACATCATTTATGGAAACATTGACAGCATGTATGGAAGCATTGACATCATGTACGGAAACATTGACATCATGTATGGAAACATTGACATCATGTATGGAAACATTGACATCATGTATGGAAACATTGACATCATGTATGGAAGCATTGACATCATGTATGGAAACATTGACATCATGTATGGAAACATTGACATCATGTATGGAAGCATTGACATCATGTATGGAAACATTGACAGCATGTATGGAAACATTGACATCTTGTATGGAAACATTGACCTCATATTTTATTTTTTTTTGTATTAAAACATTGACTTCAGATTAGTCATGACAAATTATTTGATATAGAAAATGTTCAGGTATTTTTCTTTATTTTATTTCAGTAAAAATGTCACAAAGTTGCGATATTTTGTTTGTCCAAGCAACGCCCGGCAGAAAGCGGAGGATTATGAGTCCAGTGTGTTATTAAGTATTGCCAATCATCTGAATAACACAATGCGTGGAGATATATTTGTTCCGTTATCTCTTCGTGTGTTCAGTACTGGTTAGTATGTTACTGTTCAAAAATGGTATTAAGTATTTTAAAATTGAAAAAAAGAACGTTTTGAGGTTTGTTTCCTCGTGTTAAGCTGAATAACTGGACTAAATATTATAAACTTTTCGTTTTTTTTTAAGTAAGTTTCAAAACTCAAAACTCGTGGCCACTGTAACCGCAGACTGGCTCTCCACCATTTCACCACTTTGTCTTTTTTCTTGTGTCTTGCATTAAATACTCTGATAATTCCATTCCATTTTGTTGCAGTTAATTGTGGCTATCTGAAAACCGTAGTGGACGGGAAGCAAGTAACATTTTTTCCTGTGAGGGTTGGTCGTCGTGGATACAGTTCAGAGAGGTGCTATCCTGGTAAACTAACATATTTATTTTAAGGGGCATGGTGAGAAGGCGGGAAAATAGCAGCAGGGGTGGTATTCGCGAAAACATCTTAAGGTTAAGATTTTCCTTAAAAGTAATATTTTTCTTAATATCTACAAGAATTTCCTTAAATATTTGAAATAATTCAATGGTAGTCACTAAATGTCTTATCTTTAGATTTTCCTTTTATATATGGCATTTTCCTTAAAAGATTAGGTAACATCCATTTTCCTTAGATGAAATTAATATTTTCCTAAAAGTTATGACTTCCCTTTGCTTAGGAAATACTTTAGTGGCATTAATGAAAATGTTAATGTTAAGGATTTCCTTATCTTTAACTAAGGAAACGAAAATAAGAATAAGGACAATCTTAAGATAAACCTTAAGATGTTTTGTGAATACACCCTTGGAAGAGGAAAAGAGGAAAGAATTTACAATACAAAGTTTACATTTCTATATCCAAACCTTGTATTCATAACCTTTAAGGGGTACAAACATGTAAATTACAGATTAGTGTATCAGGGTTTCCAGCGGCTCTAAAATTCCTAAAAAATCCTTAGTTTTGCTCAAATTTTGAAATTTTGCTCAAATTCCTAAAAACTTGTCAAAACTTCCTAATAAGGTGAATGTCAATAAAGTTTATAATTACTTTACTTGTTTATATATCTAAACTGTATTAAACAATATTTTTCTAGTTCTCTGAAACAATGACCTTTCATACAGTTGATCAGTGGATCGTTAGCTTCGGTTTGGTACTGGCTGTGACTGGTGTACAAAGACTTGATTTTTGATAGAAGAATGTAACCCTCTGTTCATATAGTCCTGCGAAGTGTTTCTTAAGCGTCGTTTAATTGCATTTTGAAGCATTTTTATATGCCAATACCCTAAATTTACAATGAAATATATTGTATTTGTTGCATAAACAGTTCATTTCTAGTAGCCCTATGTTAGCCAAAAAGCTTAGTATATTTCTGAACCCATTTTAATCAGATTATTTCTGAATGACTTTTCGGAAATTCTGCAAATCGGGAAAAAAAATCATTTAGCCATTTGGACGATTACTGAATAACAGATATCAATAATAGCTGGGAATAATTGTATCTGATGGCATTTGATAATCTCTAGGTCGCACAGCGTTGGCAACGGCAACATGCATTGGTGGTTACGATGATGGTGTCAGATGGTCGGACATTATGCTAGACGAAAGTTGTGGCACTGTTCCTACATTAAATCAGTCGGAAAGTACACAGTCATTGAAAAATGTTTCTCAGGTAAGCTCATTGGTATGCTTTAGTATGAATCAGAACATCTTAATTCTAGATTATACAGCGGTTTTGTCTGCGCAGGAGATTTTCATGAGTTCTCTCCCATTATCCGTTCTAGAGTTCTCTCCCTTTATCCGTCCTATAGTTATCTCCCTTTATCCGCCCTAGAGTTATCTCCCATTATCCGTTCTAGAGGTCTCTCCCCTTAGGTGCCCTGGAGTTCTCTTCCTTTGTCCCTTCTATAATATATATACGCCGGTATTTAGACCTTAGACCTCAATTGCTGCCGTCTATATTGTATGTACAATGTTCATGAAGTTTGTGTGGTTGGACAGACAATCGATATTTGTAGGTGTGTATCGAAAATCAATAGACAGAACGAAATCGTAGATATATTGATATGGATTGTATCAATGACAGGCGTACTGTTCAAGATGAGGTAGGGGAGGCTAGCATTTATTATGCCCCCTTTGAAGAAAATAGGGCATATTGGTTTGCTCATGTCGGTCAGTCGGTATGCCGTCAGTCCGTCCATATGTCGGTAAGTCGGTCTGTAACCTTTTCGTTTCCGATCAATAACTCAAGAACCCCTTGACCTATCATCCTCAAACTTGGCCTACACATTCATCTTGGGTAGCGGAGGAACCCTATTGATTTTGGGGTCACGGGGTCTAAGGTCAAGGTCACAGGGGGTCATTATGTTTTACAAACATCTCTTGTTTCAGTGTTTATGAATGTGGTATATTATATATTGCAGACTAATATCACTCCGGATAATTACTTGGACGTTATCAATGATACAGTTACACTGACGGATCCAGCGGTCAATCTGACGGAAGCTGATGTTATCTACACGGCAGATATAATATCTGATTATCTAGCTTTCAATCCCTCAAACAAGGAACAGGTTTGGATACGTCATTGTCCCCTTTTTCACGAAAAAAATTGAATTCACTTTATTATCAAGTGGTGTTTATGCAAATCATTCATTGGCTGATTAAAATGTATATGTAATAAATGAAAGATACTGCATAATGTGTTTAATTATTGATATTTTTTAACAAGTTCAAAGGAGCCCTGGGCGATGTTTGTCTTTTTTAAACAATTTTAATAAATATAATCTAATGCTCCTTATCGCTAATTTGTAAATATACAACAAATATACGTTGTATCTTTAAAAAAAACTTGTGGCCATATCAACTGCAGCCACGACTGTTAAACAATGTGTCATTATGGATCTTGTGAATAATTTTAAATAATCCATGTGCACAGGAGATTGTCATGAGTTCTCTCACTTTAACCCTTCTAGAGTTATCTCCCTTTATCCCTTCTATAGTATATGTATATATAGTTATATATACAATCAAAGGACTGAAGGTCCTGATAGGTGCTTCCAAGGCAATACTGCACGTTTTCCATATTATCGTTTTGAGAATTTATACGCATCTATTCATGTTAACTCATTTGCCAAATAATGTCACAAATAATCCAGAAAAGCCGTTTATATCAAGACTCCCGCCATTCCACAATTGCTATAACTCTGACAAATCAGCCATTATACTCATCAAATCTATAATAAAATCCGAGGACTTTACATGCACTATTTTCTTGAGATGATGAATATGAAGATACATCGAGTAGAACATCCGGTTGCCGATGATAGCAATGAGACGCTAAAGTGCCTCAATAAAACCTGGGCTACATCAATGTTTTCTATACTTGTAGATACTGGATGATGTATACGATATTGTTAACAATGTGTTATACACAAAGAGAGACTATCTGGATTCAGCCCAGAAAATCGAGAATGCTGCCAACAGGTTTAGTATAAAACTAATCTTATTTGAAAATGATTAATTCTCATGTAGTGAGAATAATTGTAAGTTGTTATACCCTGCCTTTTTTATACGAAGAACTGACATTATAATGTCTCTATTTACAGAAAACCCTCACTTAAAGACCACCTCAATAATAAGACAACCTTAAAATTAAGAACACAATTTTCAAGTCCATTTTATTGTTTTCCCCTTAATTCAACCTCATCATTAAGACCACCTCAATATAAAGACCAGTGTGCAAGTGTCCCAAGGGTGGTTGTATTGTTGAGGTTTTACTGTACATCAATATGAAACCCCCAAATTCCTACCATTGTTTTTAATACTGGACAAACTGTGGCTCTAATTATTGCATGTGGAGACCAGTCTCAGAATGCAGCCTTGCCATTGGCCAATCTTAAAACTGAGCTTAGAACCAACCAATCAGGGGCTTAAGTTAAGAAATTGGTCTTCATACATGGCTGATGCACGGCATCAGGAGTTATTTAATTCAGTGAGTTTTTCGTGTCTTCAAGGTCAATGTCATGCCTTGAAATCATAGATTGAACTGATCTAGACATTTAGGGAAAACACATATTATTTACGTAGTAAAACATTGTTTCTGTTTGATACAATCAGGTAAGATTTTAAATCAGTTTGCAACATATTATTCTATATCAAACAAAGTTCTTTTATGGATCATTTGAAGTCATTTACCAGCAAAATAACAAGCGTTGCGTTGGACGATGTGTTAACGATACACGTCTACTTTATATTATTGTCATATGATGATGGTATCTTTCAGAATTATTTCATCAACGGATAAACTCACAAATGGAATCGTCTTATCTAATAATGAACCAGTGAAAATCGTGAAAGAGTTTTTGGCTGCTGTAGTCCTTGAGCAACCAGGTATTGGTGACTTGACCATCGGAATAAAACTGGATGCAACTGACAATACAACGTTCAAGCAGGGTAATATAAATACAGTTAGTGCGCCGACAGATGTTCCCCTGACTGGTACAGACACAGCTATTTATCTAACAAGAAAATTGGCTGAAGGTATGGTTTATATACATATGTTGTACAGTCGTACCTCCTTTATTTGACAACCTTCTATCCGAATACTTGGTATCATCCAAAATAAATATCAGGTCCCGCAGTATCTTCTTACGCATGTCAAATTGAAATGGGCGATTCGTTATCATGTATTATTCGAAATAAAATTTTGGACCCGATGAATTGAAATGAACGAGGTGTGATTGTATCATTCTTTCACATCAGCAGTTTTGCCAAGTCTTGATGAAAACTTTTTATCAGGGCAGTCGGGAGTTATCTTCCTTTGATTATGGAAATTACCTCAAATTTGTCTTGTCCTATCAATAACTTTAGAAGCATTAATATGGGCATAATATCTTGGACAAGTTTGATAACCAGCCATATCGCTCGAGTCACTCATGAGTTATTGCCCTTTAATTATATAAACTACCCAAAATAGGTCTTGTCTGATCAATAACATTGGAAGCATTTGTTCAATCATTACCAAATTTGGTCATAATGTGTATGGCCATAATATCTCGCACAAGTTCGATAACCAGCCATATCGCCGTAGTCACTCTGGATTAATCGCCCTTTAATTATAGAAATTGCCTAAAATTAGTGTGTCCGTCGGTCCGTAACCTTTTGTTTCCGAGCAATAACTCGAGAACCCCTTGACCTATCATACTCAAACTTTGTCCACACATTCACCTTGGGTAGCAGAGAAACCCTATTGATTTTGGGGTCACAGGGACAAAGGTCAAGGTCACATGGGGGCCATAATGTTTTTCAAACATCTCTTGTTTGACTATTGTTATGGTGTTAATCTGAAATAAAGCAAAACATTACATTCTGTTCTTTTAGGCGCAAGGACACGACTAGCATTTCAGTTATACAGTAAGACTGACTTGTTTGGGGTCATCAATAGCAGATTTAAGGTAAATAGTAAAGTTGTTGCGGCACGGATGACAAAGGGAGGTAAAAATATTGAAGCACTTGGAGACGAAATTGTTACAGCTGTGTTCAGTACATTGGAGGTAAATAACTTTATTACAGAATACTAGTGGTGGAGTGATTATCAAAAATAATAAAAAAATTGTCGCTAGACATCGAACTTCGGCGACAGAGATAATTAAACTTGTATAAATGAACTTAACTGTCAGCATTATACTTTTACTAAAAAAAATTATTCAACTATTTCCGACTCAATTATCGAGTATGATTTTTGAAACCAATCCAATAATCGATTATGAACTTTGGCCGATTATCCAACCCTACAAAATGCTACGACTTATCCACAGTTACAATTTGTATCAGCAGTTTTCAATATCAGTTTCTTTCCAAAAAGGGAGTCTTTAATATGATGCATTGAAATTTATATTTCGGCTAAAAGCATTTTTCAAGAATAAACAAAAAGCAATGAAAATTAAAATGACATCTTTAACCGAAACAATATGGCTACAATACTGCAATCTTGTATGTAATACTGTGATAGTTTTTTATTTCTTATCCATGAACAAGTTTTTTTTTACTGAATATTGATATTTAGCGAACGTCTCATTGAATTACATGGTACGTATAATTCCCTGTGGAAACGTTTTTATCGAGCCCGCGTACGGTGAGCATAGTCGCCACAATGGGGGTTTATGTATATGCATGTGTGGGTGTGTCCCTTTATCCATATTTGCTATGTATAGACCATTAATTTGTCATTTATTAGGGGATTTTCAAATTACTTGGCACAAATGTTTGCTATGATGGGGCAGTGTGTCATACCCATAGCTCAAAGGTGCAGATCACACTTAGAGGTCAAAAGTAAAAATGGATATAGTAGATATGCACTGTATAGCATTATATAACCATAATGTCGTCATCTCTTGACAATTGGCGGGCACTGCATTGTTGCCCTGTGTCATCTAGTTATTAATTGTTCCTAGTAAACAGTCACTTAGTATTTTGCTAATCAACAAAGTATTTAACTTGTGTATTTATTAATTAAAAATCAATTAACATAGTATGATGAGAATATGGTATGTGCATACTGGAATTACTCTGCCAGTGAGGACGCCGGAGGTTGGGAAAGTAAAGGATGTACAATGGACACCATGGTGGATGGACAAGTCGTGTGTAAATGCAACCATCTCACAAACTTTGCTGTATTAATTGTAAGTTCTGTGTCAGTATTTACAATTTTCTACGTAGTGGTCTCCCTTTACAAAGTACTGAGAACACTGCCATCATATATAGACCATCCTCTGTACCCAGGCTATTAATAACATATATGATACCCAGGACAAACTGACTAAAATACTGGTACTCATGAATAATTATGGTGGTGAAATCCAGCTGCTTGATTGGCCGCATGACACACACCTCATGCAACGCGGTTCGCGGTTCAGACCGATCCAATGAGATGGCGGCTTTCAAATTGTGTTAGGCTGCCATTTTGTCAAATTTGCTGATAGCTATTCATGAACCAGATTTGCACGCTATTTTGCCCAGTGTATCGTATATGTTATGCATAGTACTACATAAAGGGAGAGAACTCATGACAACCTCCTGTTCTCTCACCTCCTTATCTGAAAAAATCTAAGTTTGGTTATCAAGTCTCATAACTTAAGCGTCTGATTGGTTGAGTCTGAGTGCAGTCTTGATATTGACCAATGGTAAGCCTGACACAAGTTTATAACCTTGAACCTATGTCAATTCATGTTTACACTTTAACAAATGTTTCTACTACCAGTATATCCACTTGAACTATATATTGTTTCATTGATATTTGTGTACTTGGTATCTCTGAAAGAGTTGCTGCCCTTGTTCCTACATAAAGTGTATACATAGCTGTGCATTCTGGATAACCTCCTCTTCCTTGTGTTACCTAACGTCTCTGACAGAGTTGTTCCCCTTGTTTCCTACACTATGTATACAAAGCCAGTGCATTCTAGGTAACCTCTCCTTCCTAGTCTAACCATGCATCTCTGACAGAGTTGTTGCCCTTGTTTCCTACACTATGTATACAAAGCCAGTGCATTCTAGGTAACCTCTCCTTCCTAGTCTAACCATGCATCTCTGACAGAGTTGTTGCCCTTGTTTCCTACACTATGTATACAAATCCAGTGCATTCTAGATAACCTCTCCTTCCTAGTCTAACCATGCATCTCTGACAGAGTTGCTGCCCTTGTTCCCACATAACGTGTATAAAAGCTGTGCATTCTGAATAACCTCCCCTTCCTAGTGTTACCTAGCGTCTCTCAAAGAGTTGCTGCCATTATTTCCTACACTTTGTATACAAAAGCTGTCCATTCTAGTTAAGCTCCCCTTGCTAGTCTAACCATGCATCTCTGACAAAGTTGTTGCCCTTTGTTCATACATTACGAATACAATTAACTGTGCATTCTGGATAATCTCCCCTTCCTAGTCTTAAGATTACTGTACTTAAATAATAATGAAGCATGAATTTAATTTTCTTTCGCAGGATTTGGAAGCCAATACAATTTCTGATACAGACAAGTTAGTTCTTGGAATTATAACTAAGGTTGGACTCATTATCTCTATCGTTTGTTCGGCGATTACAGTTATCACGTTCCTTGTATTCAGGTAAGTGTATTTAATAACTGCTTTGAATAAGGTAATGAACAATGTCTGTTGTAAACTTTATTTCAATTACAGTCCAGCCTCTTTCATTTGAATTCTTTGGGTCCGAAATTTCATTTCGAATTATACATAATTTCAATAGCCCAATTCAGTTCAATGTGTCTAAGAAGACACATTGGGACCTGATATTTATTTCAGATGTCTCCAAGTATTCGGAGAGAAGGTTGGTTGAATGAATGATGTCCGTCTGTATCTTCTTGAATGATTGTGAAAATTCATATAGTTTTTAACTGAATCAGGCCTTTTTCTGTCCATTTTGGGGAAAAGACCCTAGATAAATTGGGAAAATTTGCTTTGTAAAATTTGACAATTTTAGAAAACTTTAATCGCTTCTACTCTAGATTTGGGAATTTTCATAGTTCAAAGAAACAGGCTTTTCATATCTAAATTTCATATTAACAGTCATTCTAATCTACATTTCTTATATCCACTGTCAAAAAGACACAAAATATCCACAAACATTTATGACACAAGGGACAATAATGGCCAGAGTTATTCAAAGATCTTCAAGATATTCAAGGTCACTCCAGTCAACGAATTTTCGTAGCCGTTTCGAGAGTTACTGTTTTGGCAGGAATGAAGCTCTGCGAAGTTTCTGTCTAAAATGTTACCCAAGATATTTCCATCCACACGTGAAGCCAGTACTACCATAATGATATGCAAGAACATTTGTGTGCATACTTACGTAACTTCTGTAATATGTATATATGGGTAGATTATGTCCCGTTTGTTCGGAGGAAGTATGTGCACCTTTGGCTGTTTGTATATTTTCATCACGGTACAATTCTGTTGCTTTTTTCAGACATTTAAGGAAAGGACGTGGCCAGCAAGTTTTAGTAAATTTATCTGTCGCCATGTTGTGTTCTGCCATATTGTTCTTGGTTGGAATCGACCGTACAGAAACTAGAACTGGTTGTATTATTGTTGCTGCCTTGTTACATTACTTTATCTTGGTGACATTCATGTGGATGTTGGTTGAAGGAGTGTTACAGTACCTGAGATTTGTTAAAGTTCTGGGTACATACATACCCAACTTTATGAAGAAATCTATGATTCCTGCATGGGGTAGGTAGCTTCAAATTCATAGTTATTAGTACTTGGTGAAAATCCTTTGATTTGAGTTCTCAGATCTAGGGGTGAAGCAAAACAAGCGTATATGGACCAGAGAGTCATATTGTTCTTGGTTGGAATCGACCGTACAGAAACTAGAACTGGTTGTATTATTGTTGCTGCCTTGTTACATTACTTTATCTTGGTGACATTCATGTGGATGTTGGTTGAAGGAGTGTTACAGTACCTGAGATTTGTTAAAGTTCTGGGTACATACATACCCAACTTTATGAAGAAATCTGTGATACCTGCATGGGGTAGGTAGCTTCAAATTCATAGTTATTAGTACTTGGTGAAAATCCTTTGATTTGAGTTCTCAGATCTAGGGGTGAAGCAAAACAAGCGTATATGGACCAGAGAGTCATATTGTTCTTGGTTGGAATCGACCGTACAGAAACTAGAACTGGTTGTATTATTGTTGCTGCCTTGTTACATTACTTTATCTTGGTGACATTCATGTGGATGTTGGTTGAAGGAGTGTTACAGTACCTGAGATTTGTTAAAGTTCTGGGTACATACATACCCAACTTTATGAAGAAATCTGTGATACCTGCATGGGGTAGGTAGCTTCAAATTCATAGTTATTAGTACTTGGTGAAAATCCTTTGATTTGAGTTCTCAGATCTAGGGGTGAAGCAAAACAAGCGTATATGGACCAGAGAGTCATATTGTTCTTGGTTGGAATCGACCGTACAGAAACTAGAACTGGTTGTATTATTGTTGCTGCCTTGTTACATTACTTTATCTTGGTGACATTCATGTGGATGTTGGTTGAAGGAGTGTTACAGTACCTGAGATTTGTTAAAGTTCTGGGTACATACATACCCAACTTTATGAAGAAATCTATGATTCCTGCATGGGGTAGGTAGCTTCATATTCATAGTTATTAGTACTTGGTGAAAATCCTTTGATTTGAGTTCTCTGATCGAGGGGTGAAGCAAAACAAGCGTATATGGACCAGAGAGTCTTTATGGTTCTTTATTTACATGCTGATAGACCTGAGAGTCTTTATGGTTCTTTATTTACATGCTGATAGACCAGAAGGTCTTTATGGTTCTTTATTTACATGCTGATAAACCAGTTTCACTTTCACTCTATGAGATTGTCTCTCTGAAACTCTTCCCTCTATGATAACCTATGATGATATAAGACCTATGTCATTTCAATGGAAATATACAATGAAGTTTCACACCTGAGCTCAGACTGACAGACCTAATTGACTTGACCTTTTCGACTGACAACTTCGAATGTGAACCTAATTTGTGGTTGTAAAAGTTGGTGTTTCCTATATTTTCAGGATTGCCACTGATACCGGTTATTGTGATTTTGGCTTTGGATTATAACATGTACTACGGAGGAAATGGATAGTACGGAATTTTCATTGGTCAATTTTACAACTCTGCTCAGAACCAGCCAATCAAATGCTTGAATTTTTAGATTACTATTAGTCTCAACACTCAGATGTTTAACCTCAGAACCAGATTAGATTGCCTTCAGTTTTTGTTAAAATAGCATTAATCTGTCTTGTAAGTGTTGTAAGTGTTGTAAAACACAAACTGCACTTACTGTGTGATTTCAGAAAAGTTACATTTTTGTGAAGGTATAATAGGAAATTATTCACATAAGAGTAAGCATATAGAGGATATTTTTATGTTTCGGTGTAAGAAAGTTATTCTTTGAGTGAGTGTAATTATATGTTTTTTCTGTATTTTGAACTCTCTTAAAGACTAAACTATATGAAAGTTTGATTCAATTTTAAGCCTCAGTTTGTCTTTTAGACACAGCATTTGTCTAATTGCAGGCTTATGAAATATTTTTCATATCAGGCCATCCTTAAAAATTGGTTTGTTTGCGGTTACGCGACCCAAAATTTTAACAATGACTAGGTAGGTAGGTTTGCTTTAGTACTGTAATGGCTAAAGGACCGATACAAATATTTTTCATCAATGAACCTGAAAAATTGAGTTGCAGGATTTTTCATCAGTCGGTCGTGTTACTGCAAAAAAAAACATTTTTTTAAGTATGGTCTCATATAAATAAATATCTACACTGGAATTTTCTTGTCCAGTTTTAAGAAATTTATGTTGTTAATTTATTTCAGTTGCTGGCTGACATGGGAACCATTTTTGTATGGGTTCCTTATTCCTATTGCTGCGATAATCTTGGTCAATCTGATTGTGTTCACAATGGTGATGTGTAACTTATTCTGTCTAAGAAAAAATAAAGGAATGGCGTCAAATCAATCGGAGAGAAAAATGGCGTTTCTGCATTTACGGGCTGGCCTGTCCATATTGGTGATTCTTGGTGAGTTTTTGGCTAACCCTTCTCCAAAAATTGCTGTTTGTAGTAAAAACAACGCACAGTTAGTTACATTCAGACCTCATTAATTCTTTCCTAATTGTTTATACATAGTTTTGAATGGCCCATTTCAATTCAACATGCCGAAAAAGATACATCGGTACCCGATATTTATTTCGGAAGATACCAAGTATTAGGATAGAAGGTTGTTAAGTAAACGAGGTCTGACTAATTTAATGGACGTTTTTCCCCTCTGATGTTCAGGCATTTGGGGTCAATAGGCTTAAAAAGTTTATATATATTCATTGTCAATCATTTGATTTAAAGACTTGCATTAGCAAAAGAATCCTAAATATTATTTGGATTGCAAGTCAGGAAGTAGTGAATAAACAATTCTCATGATCTTTAAATATCACACGAGGGGTGTCCAAAAGTATGCACATTAAAAATCAGGGGTTCCATTTGACCCTGGATTTGACCCTTTGACCCCTGGAATTTCCAAAAGGCCACATTTTGACCCTCAAGATTCTGACTGAAGGGTCAATTTTTCTCTAAATTATAGGTGTTTTGGCTATTAAATGATAAAATCTGGTAAAAAAATATTGAAATGACTTGAGAATCAGCACCTAGTGGAACCCCTGTAAATACAATGTTTACTTTCAGGTCTTACCTGGCTGTTTGGCTTTCTGACTGTGGATACTACTAGAATTATATTCCACTACTTGTTTGCAATATTTAATGCATTTCAAGGCTGTTTTATATTCCTGTTGTTCACATTTCGGGAAACACAGGTAAGAAAAATACTACTCATGTTTTATAGAATATTCATACTTGTGGTGGTCTGCTAAGCAAACTTATGTGTCAATGTTAACTCATTGTTTAAACCTCTTCCCATCTGACTTGTCAACTAAATATTCATCATACAGTTATGTACATGTTTGTCTCAAAATGATTTGAATTATTAAAATTAAGGTATAACAAAAAATATGCCCTACTGGGAAGTTGATCTTGATCTGTATAAGTATTGACTAGTGTCTATCTTGATCTGTATAAATATTGACCTGTGTCTATCTTGATCTGTATAAATATTGACCAGTGTCAATCTTGATCTGTATAAATACTGACCAGTGTCAATCTTGATCTGTATAAATATTGACCAGTGTCTATCTTAATCTGTATAAATATTGACCAGTGTCAATCTTGATCTGTATAAATATTGACCAGTGTCAATCTTGATCTGTATAAATACTGACCAGTGTCAATCTTGATCTGTATAAATATTGACCAGTGTCTATCTTAATCTGTATAAATATTGACCAGTGTCAATCTTGATCTGTATAAATATTGACCAGTGTCAATCTTGATCTGTGTAAATATTGACCAGTGTCAATCTTGATCTGTATAAACATTGACCAGTTTCTATCTTGATCTGTATAAATATTGACCAGTGTCAATCTTGATCTGTATAAATATTGACCAGTGTCAATCTTGATCTGTGTAAATATTGACCAGTGTCAATCTTGATCTGTATAAATATTGACCAGTGTCAATCTTCATCTGTGTAAATATTGACCAGTGTCAATCTTGATCTGTATAAATATTGACCAGTGTCAATCTTGATCTGTATAAATATTGACCAGTGTCAATCTTGATCTGTGTAAATATTGACCAGTGTCAATCTTGATCTGTGTAAATATTGACCAGTGTCAATCTTGATCTGTGTAAATCTTGACCAGTGTCAATCTTGATCTGTGTAAATATTGACCAGTGTCAATCTTGATCTGTGTAAATATTGACCAGTGTCAATCTTGACCAGTGTCAATCTTGATCTGTGTAAATATTGACCAGTGTCAATCTTGATCTGTGTAAATATTGACCAGTGTCAATCTTGATCTGTATAAATATTGATCTGCGTAAATCTTGATAAATGGAAATCTTGATCCATACGTATCTTTGTTATATATTGTGAACAGGTCAGGAAAGCTTGGAGGAAACTGTGCTGTGGAGCTGAAAAGTATAAGAGCGCCAATAGCAATACTGACGGGAAGAAAAGTGGTTCCACAGATATGAGAAGTACCGGACACTCCAACAAATCATCCAGTACAATACCAGACTCGCACTCAGATCGAAGACCATCAGACCAAGAAGGTCTTACCTTTAACAATCCACATTATAATCGCTGAACTTTGAAACAAACAATTGTACAGTGCATCATCTGTTTAAGCTTATGATGGCTGGAGATTTATGTATCTTGCCAAGTGAACATGCTTATGTTTGTACATTGCGATTTTTCAATATTCTGGCACATATCTAAATATTAGATCCCTTATTTCTGGTGAAATTCTATTACATGTGTTGACTAAATGTCAAATACACAGATGTCAGTTTTACTGCCTCCTACGCCTTTATGTTACATAGCTATAATCATTGATTTGGTTTATTTTCATTAATACTCACAGTTGGATTTTGATTCGGAATAGAAGTGTCTTATTGCTGATAGTATGTTTGTTCATAGTTGTTTTATGTTGTTGGACATTATCTTCCAATATTCACATTTTAATGGTAAAGCCTGAACTGTATTGCAGCTAAATCATAAAACTTTACTAGTCAAAAGAGCTAACCCGCTACTTTGTATTTTGAGAACTAGCTATATTATGACAGTGATCTGACACCATGAATATGATTTTGACGTGTTAACATTGACCTTTCAATATTTCTATTCATTGGAATCACGGCGGTTAAGTTTAGTGCAATCAAATCAACAGACAAATGTATCAATTAGGTTTTTGAGAACTATGTGAAAAGTGATTACGGATTAGCACATTTGACCAGTACAGGTGACTTCATTTGTTCATTTCATTATCATTCTGAAGCATAATATATACGCGCTTTTTATACTTTTCAAGTGCAATGATTTATTCACACTATGCATTGTTAGGATTTTCTGTCACATTTATGTGCAAATATATATATCTACAATAAAATATTTGTAGTAACCTTTGTTTGTGATAGATAAAGCCAATTTTCTGACCATTATTATTTTTTTGTGTCAGATCATTTACATATACAATTGTTGGTTTTGGATTATGTCCGATTGATGCTGCTGCTGAGATGTGCAAATTGTTAATTCTTAACTGAAGTGGCATGAATAATTTTACTTCATGGTCATACGAGTCTTATTTGAAATTCTGCATACAAAAGTAATGAAATTCAAAACATTCATTGTAAACAAACTTTTGGATGGCAGTGTATATATACATTCAATGCTTAATAGGAGTATAAATACTTTGGCGTTTCATGTACATGTATTAGTTTTGTAGTCCTGAGCCAAGAGATTTCATTGAAGTTTCGACGATGTACACTAAAGTCTTAAGCAAATTGTGAAATATACTTCAGTCTTCAATCTCAGTACATGTAATTTATTTGGTCATGTGATAGAATTCATACCCTTCACTCGTGACATTTGTCCTACACAAACCACACATGGAGCTTAAAGCGTTAAACACAACACGATTCAATGAAGCATGATCGGTACATACAAGTCATATTTATTCGATCCTCTTAAACGGAAATAAATCATTTATCCCGTAATCAACCATTCATTCATGAGAAATAAACAACAAAAACACTGTCATGAATTAGGAATAGCCTCGCATTGTATTGTATTGAATATTCATATATGTGGTTACATATTATACTAAAGAGAACAATAACAATACTTAAATAAAATTTGATAACGGTCATTCTAATTAATACAACACTGTTCAATGTTCACGCTAATTAATACAACACTATTCAATGTTCACTGTAATTAATACAACACTGTTCAACGTTCACTGTAAATAATACAACACTGTTCAATGTTCTCTCTAAATAATACAACACTGTCGAATGAAGATATACATATAATAAAGACACATACAAGAAGTGCGAACTGTTCAAACAATGTTCCTCATTATAATGTTTCATGTTACACTTATGTCTACTGCAGAATAGTCTTTAAATTAATAAAGTTCATTCTAATTTCATTATTACTTCCCCTGAAAAATACATTATGTTTGCCTGCTAATATTTAAATACACGAACTTGCAATTAGATTTATTTATGTTGTATAAAGCAAACTATTAAACAACAATTTGACATGAGTGGGTGGGTGGGAAGGGTATCTCACAGTACGAACTATTCAACACAATGCTAAGACTTCGAATAGTTTGAAAACCAGTAAACTGGGTATAAATACTAGCTACGCACGATTATCTCGTGCAAAATACTACACAAAATTCAACGACTGAATGATTTTTTAAACCTGGGATAAATACATATATGCACCGAATTATTGTCAGTCAGTTATACGTACGGGGATTGTGAATTATTCATTCAAGCTATAATTATACGGAAGGATCGTTATAGTAAACCGGTGAGTGGATTTTGAAATTTATATTATGATCGCTCATTTCAAAGATCTTAGGAGTTACGAACTGGGTTTCAAGAGGATGCATAGTATCGATTTTTTTATTATTAACCATTTTAGAACCGTATTTTTTTAAGGATGAATTAATTTGATTTCTCATGTCTATAGATTCTAAATGCTTATTGAATGTATGATTTACACCGATCATGGCGATGTCTATTAATTAGAACTTAATTAACGTTTAAACCTCATGGAAAAAAGTGTGAACGTTTTATGTAAGTTTTCAAATTTAATGTGAACTCAAATAGTTCAATACATGTCTTATTTCGGTGTATGTTTTCATAAAGTTGGGAGATTAAAATGAAAAATATAGGGGTTCCATTAGGTGCTGAATCTCAAGGGTCATTTTGATAATTTTGACCGGACTTTACCATTTCATAGCCAAATTACCTATACTTTAGAGAAAAAATTACCAGTTAGCCAGAATCCTGCGGGTCATAATGCATTTTTTTGAAAGTCCAGGGGTATCGATTTGCAGGAGTCCGAACTTCCATGTAGACGAGTTGAATATTAAAAATCAACCATTATCCACGTATAGCTTAAAATACACTTTAAAAACTATCCATGGTCCACTAAAAACATTAAAATTCCAATTCGCCACTTTTTACAATAAGCCCCTTTCAATTTGACGTGCATAGACGATACATCGGGAACTGATATTTATTTCTGATGATCCCGAGTATTCGAATTAAATGTTTTCGAATAAACGAGGTCCGACTGTATTTTGATTAACTTAGTGTCCTGTTTATCAAACGTTGGGATTGTACTTTGTGGTAAATATTAAAGTGTAAACTTAGTATTCATTAATTTAACAAAAAAATGATCATCTTTATTCATGCTCGCTCATTTTCAAGTAAATAACTGCCTGTCAAAACCCTGAGTATGAATAAAATAGTTCTTTATATAGTCGGACCTCTGACATTCATTCGAATTCATCATGTCTGAAATTTCATTCGAATGACACACATTTTCGAATAACCCATTTAAATTCGACGTGCGTAAGAAGATACAGCGGGATGATATTCGGATAGAAGGTTGTAAAATAAACAAGGTCCGTCTGTATGTGATTCTCTTCTGTTTTAATGATTTTTAATTGTTCGGTAGAACAACTAGCTCTATGGCAATTTTCGACTGCCGCATCGCCTTAATACAAAAACTATTTTTCCGGAAGTGACGAAAACATATTAACAGGTAAGTGAATCGGTTAAAAATAGTTCAATCTGCATAATATACTTAATACTTAATACTTGTAGAAGTCTTTACTGCGCAATTGAATTTAATTAATGCTTCAACAATGTACAATAATGATTCGAACTTCCTGTGAATCTGCAGTTCTTGAATTCAGCGCTTTGATTAGTATCTGTAAACAATGTTTGTAATCGTGATATAGTACATAATTGCACTATCGTTTTGTTATTAACCCATTTTAAAGCGTTCTTATGCTTATCTTATCTTTTTACCTCGTAAATTTCATATTCTCTATTTTGTACTCCAGGGTTTTCCCTCAGCTTTTTAAATAGGGGTCTTAGGACCCCCAACTCAGTCATTTTGTGAGTCTCTGGTGATTTTTTGAGGGTCACACACTTATACTATTGTCATCTTTTCTTCAATGTACGATTCTGCAATGATGAAAATTGAAGGTAAATTTATGGACACTTTATACGTTACCAGTTCAACAGTGCAAATGCTAGAATCATGAGGGTCAAAGTGTGGCACTTTGGAAATTCCAAGGGTCAAAAGGTCAACTCCAGGGTCAAGTGGAACCCCTGACATTGCATGTTTTACAGTTTAGAATACTATAAACGTTTTTTTTATAACTCACGATTGAGTGGAAATGTACTTTTAAAGGTACATAGTCTCGAACTATTCTCTAAATGAGCGCCGCTGTACGATTTCCAATCTCTTCTATAAGTGACGTCATTTTCAGAAAACGTTACATGTGACAACAACCTGTACTGACAGTAACAATTTTTGCGCCATATGGCAATATGAAAACGAAGTGACTTTATGGAGTAAATATTGTTTACTGCTTGCGCATTTTGGCATCACATGTTGCGTTTTCTTGAAATGACGTCACTTACAGAAGAGGTTGTAAATCCCATAGCAGCGCTCACATATGCAAAATCGTTAAAAGCACTCGCAAATGTCTTCATACAGATGTTCTCTACAACACTGCGTTGTCACTTTCCTTACATGTTTACCAAACCCACAAATACAAGCGTCCCTATACCGGTATTTTCTATTCTGACCTACGCGCCGAGTTAGCGCTAGTATAGGGCATATCAGTATAGGACTTGCGTTTTAGAATCCATGAAACATTTAAGAAAAGTTACGATGCAGTTTTTTAGAGTATGCCTGTATGAAGGTATTAACATGCTATTTTCTCAAATTTATTACTCAGCATATTTTGATGAAAATAAGACTATCTACCTTTAAATGTAAATTGATGAGACTCAATACGCAGTGATATATACAGTTTTAGACTACAGTAAAATCTCACTTAAAGGATGGTCTTATTATCGAGATTTTACTGTATATCACAAAAAAGTCGCATATAAATAAATCTCACTTAAAGGATGGTCTTATTATCGAGATTTTACTGTATATCACAACAAAGTCGCATATAAATGTTGCAATAAACTAAAGTATGAATCATTTTTCACACGTGTAAGCAATATTCAATATTTATCCATACAAGGAAGATAAGTGTCATGGGGCGTTGATTTTATTAAATATTTATTTGCATGGGGATTTTAAATGCATCATAGTCAGACTTATGTGCATGATTTACACAACATTGAAAATTAAAACCGTAAAATATTTCTGCTCGCTTCGTTCACAAATAAATGGTTTCAGAGTAAACAGATTTCAGCCACCCAACGTAAAATTGTCGATTCGCGTCTTCCAAGAAATGTATTCATTCAAAGAAAGATTGTGGAGGGGTCATGGTCGAGGCAGAGCGTCTGGTCCCTGGTCCAATGATAGTGCTTTCTGGAATCCCACACTGGGGGAGAATGAGCCACGAACTTTGAACTTCACGGTCCATGAAAGAGGCAATAGAACTGAAGAGTGGCTCTGACAGTACTTAGTTATTAAAAGTGATTATAATTAGTTGTAATTACTTGTTTCAAATTAGATGTAAAATATATACTGGACTAAACTAAATTATTCCTTCGATGGGAAGTAAGAATATTAAAAGTATTGAACACTTATCACAAAAGTCGGTAAGTACTTTGTTTCTCGGGCCTGGACATCACTATTCAATGCCGACTGTTAGGTGGTCTTCCGGTAATGATCGTTAAATTCCGACATGAACCGGTAATGATCGTTAGATTCCGACATATACCGGTTATGATCGTTAGATTCCGACATATACCAGTAATGATCGTTAGATTCCGACATTCACCGGTAATGGTCGTTAGATTCCGACATGCACCGGTAATGATCGTTAGATTCCGACATATACCGGTAAAGATCGTTAGATTCCGACATTCACCGGTAATGATCGTTAGATTCCGACATGCAGCGGTAATGATCGTTAGATTCCGACACGCAACAGAAATGATCGTTAGATTCCGACATGCACCGGTAATGATCATTAGATTCCGACATATACCAGTAAGGATTGTTAGATGCCGACATGCACCGGTAATTATCGTTATATTCCAACATATACCAGTAAGGATCGTTAGATTCCGACATGCACCGGTAATGGTCGTTAGATTCCGACATGCACCGGTAATTCTCGTTAGATTCCGACATGCAACGGTATTGATCGTTAGATTCCGACTTATACCAGTAAGGATCGTTAGATTCCGACATGCAACGGTAGTGATCGTTAGATTCCGACATACACCAGTAAGGAGCGTTAGATTCCGACATGCAACGGTAATGATCGTTAGATTCCGAGATGCACCGGTAACGATCGTTAGATTCCGATTCGGAATCTGGTCATGTTCGGCCCATGAACACAATCTACTTAGTCATTTCAGAATGAAAACTTCCTAGTTGGGTATTATATGAATCAGATGAAAGGCATCCAGGATATACACGGTAATAGTCACGAAATACTTAATTCCATTCAAATTGAAATCAACGAACATTCAAGTGCTCACTCAGACGTGTATAATGTGCCTGTATAGACTTATATTGAAATATTATGGTAATTTGGGCCGTCAGTTGAGGTATGTCTATAATTTGATGTAGACTCGTCGCAATTTAAGATAACTATTGTTGTTTGAAACTTAAGAGGGTGTATAGATAGCAGTCGAGAATTGAGCCGTAGGTTCATTGGTGCAGAATTTAGTTATACATTAAAACAACAATAATACGAACACCCTTGTGACCCTTGAAAACTGGTCTTATTATTGACGTTGAATAAAAAGCACAGAACATTGAAAACGGACTTGATAAATGTGTCCTTAATTTCGGAGTGACTTAAAGTGAAGTGATGTCCAGTGCAATTTGTCGTAGATGAGGTTCGAACCCACTTGAAGTAAATACAGCACACACCTATAAATATACTTAACGTCATTAAAAACGCAACTATTTCACCTTGCCTGTTGGGATAAATGGAGGGAACTCGCGACACTTTCCTGTGTTTGGGTCTAGTATATATTGATTCGACTTAAAGGTCACGGCTCACAGGTCAGATTCTATATATGCCTTAATACAGTGGTAACTCCCTACTCGTCCGGATTCCGGAGTCTGGAGGATCCGGATTGAAGGGGATTTTTTTATATGCTTACATAGAAGGAATTAAAACAAATCTGAGAAAATTGTGTATGTATGAAGCCCTCTTGTTAGATAAGTTAATGTATGTATGTTTTTATGTGCATAGCTTAATGAGTTATATTCAATAAATAAAGTTTATAATAATAATAATTATTATTATTTTGTGAGAGACGTTACAACATTCAAGGTGTCTAAAAACCAATGTTAATATATGTACATAATATATGGTATAGAATAAGGCCTTAGTTTTATGTTACATTTCAGAGGCTATGCATTTGACCCAATATCCCTAAAGTATAATTACTCCACGGAAAGTAGTTCAGCACGGGCCACTTCAACTGCATCTTACAAAATATGGACAATTTCATTTACTTGACAACGGTTGTAAACAATCTGCAAGGTTGTCAGCCAATGAAAACATGTTTTGTTAAATATTGACCAATAGAAATAGTGAATACATTAACTTAATTCTCAATTAATCGACGATCTGCAATATATTATCATTTTCAGTAATGAAGGCTTAATTCGAGTATAAGCTTTGTTGCCTTTACAAGTTATTCATTTTCACTCTATTCACTGGTAAAAATGAGCCTCATTTTAATTCTATGACTTCTTTACATGCAATGGGCACATCCGAATGCACATACATTACTTCAGCGTATGAATTGAGCAATTTAAATGCTTTATATAGCGATGTTGTTTAACAACATTCACAATTTCGCAAAAAAATTAATAAAATTCCCCCCATCTCCCGTGCATAATACCCTTGCTATACAACTACGCAAATACATCTTTAAAAACAACTTATCAGGTGGATACTATTTGCATTATAATATACGTATGTGCATAATTTTGTTTCTAAGGGAAAATCGAAGTAGTATGTACTGGACGTAAACACAAACAACTTAAAATTTTACAGAGGCAGGTTAATTGACAGTGTAATTGAAATTAATAACATTTAATGTAAACATGAATTAGATCTACATATTTGTTGGTAATATTGAGTCATGAAAAAGATCGTCTTTATAGTATAAATGAATTTTGTGGATTTTATTCACTTGTGAAATGGAAGGGGATTATATCCAGTTTGATCAATTAATTTACATATTTTACATTTTCTTAGCGTGAAACCGACATGACTGAATGTAATGAGAAGTATTTTGTTCAATGTGTTTTCTTTGAGTTTCCATTGTGAATATATGCTCATATGTATATAGCATTGCGTCTTATAGTGTTCTTCCATTTTTGCTGAATGTGGTTTTTATTTTGTTACATATGATTTCGCTTGTTGCACTCATTGGCTTCAATTGTTTGCGTTGTGGTGTCAATCGCCATCTACGCGGTGTCAGCTGTCTATTGTTGCTCCATGTGTTACATATTGTGGCTTCCTTTGTTGTTGAAATAAATAATAATTATAATAATCTATGTGTTGTACATTGTTCTTGTGTTCATCTATTTGGCGTCTATTGTAGCTCTATTTGGCGTCTATTGTAGCTCTATTGTGTGTCTATTGTAGCTCTATTGTGTGTCTATTGTTGCTCTATTTGGTGTCTATTGTTGCTCTATTTGGCATCTATTGTAGCTCTATTGCGTGTCTATTGTTGCTCTATTTGGTGTCTATTGTTGCTCTATTTGGCGTCTATTGTAGCTCTATTGCGTGTCTATTGTTGCTCTATTTGGCGTCTATTGTAGCTCTATTGCGTGTCTATTGTTGCTCTATTTGGCGTCTATTGTAGCTCTATTGCGTGTCTATTGTTGCTCTATTTGGTGTCTATTGTAGCTCTATTGCGTGTCTATTGTTGCTTTATTTGGTGTCTATTGTTGCTTTATTTGGCGTCTATTGTAGCTCTATTGCGTGTCTATTGTTGCTCTATTTGGCGTCTATTGTAGCTCTATTGCGTGTCTATTGTTGCACTATTTGGCGTCTATTGTAGCTCTATTGCGTGTCTATTGTTGCTCTATTTGGCGTCTATTGTAGCTCTATTGCGTGTCTATTGTTGCTCTATTTGGCGTCTATTGTAGCTCTATTGCGTGTCTATTGTTGCTCTATTTGGCGTCTATTGTAGCCCTATTGCGTGTCTATTGTTGCTCTATTTGGCGTCTATTGTAGCTCTATTGCGTGTCTTTTGTTGCTTTATTTGGTGTCTATGGTTGCTCTATTTGGCGTCTAATGTAGCATTATTGCGTGTCTATTGTTGCTTTATTTGGTGTCTATTGTTGCTTTATTTGGCGTCTATTGTGGAGCCCCTCGACTACTTCGTCTGGTATCACTAGGAGTGTTGTTCATTGTGGTTCGCACGTGTAATAGTTAAACTGCGTGTATAAATGATCAATTTGCTTTATTTGTATTTTTATTACTTTTCAGTGACAACAGCACCGAAGTGACGTTTGATAAAGTGATGACGTCACAAAGGGCAAAGATGGTGTTCTTCAGATTTGTTTGTTTATTTTGTTTCTGTTACGGTGAGTGACGAATTCGTATAAATAGCTTACGTGTACGAGTCTGTCTCGTCTCATATATTTGTGTTGATAATGAAGCACTCTGATAAAACATATTAATTAATGATTGTATAAATATTCAGCAAAAATAAAAACGCAACATTTGATGTGCATTTGTTGACAATAAAGTATGTCCCGAATACGCCTCCTTTTAAATAAGTATCGATATACATATTACTACTGTCATAAAAGACAATGTAATCATATATTTGTGAACTTGCAATTAAAAGCATCAATGTACTGATGTAGAAATAAATGTAAAATCGTTTATTTGGTGACTATGTATACTACTTCACTACTATAGACTTTGAAGTCCCTTAATTTGTGGTTATGAGAATTTATTATATTAGAAATTTCCTTGCTGTTCACTTTGTTTAAATGCACCAATGTACTTTTGTAGAAATACATGTAAACTATTGCGTTTGGTGACTATATATACGACTTTACTACTATTGTTAAACACTCCAAGATATGATTTCAAATCCTCCCTTGTTCTTTAACATTTCTCTTCCGTAATAGCGTAGCGCAATGATAGGACTTCTAGTCCTTTGATTCATTTTGTTCACGGGGGGAGCAGTTATTGTTTAAGTGACGTTTAAGCTAACAAAAGTAAACGTTTGCAGAATAAAAACAACCAAAATAGGTTACAAAAAAACTAATTATGCTTACATTTTCATGAAATTTAATGTAATTGTTTTGTCAATAATATCATATGTGCAATATTCGCCAACATTTTTTTATATCATTGCATCTCCTCTGTTTCATTGTATCTACATATTCCCTTCAAATATTTCATCATTACAGTAAAACACCAATTTCTTAAGACTCTTGAAAACTGGTCTTAATATTGAGGTGGTCTTAATATTGAGGTTGACTAAAGAGCAAAACGGTAAATATGGACTTGAAAGTTGTGTTCTTCATTTTGAGGTGGTGTTATTATTGAGGTGGTCTTTAAGTAAGGTTTTACTGTATTTTGCGACACTTTTTTCCGGCGACATAATGCCTTGCATCAACTTTCTCTTCTAACAGTTGTAGTAGAGTCCCAATCTTATTGTGAAGACGGATGGCGGCAGTTTGTTGATGGTAACAGAGACGCTCTATGTGTCCTTGTTGTCAAAGAACGCGCGACGTGGGAGACTGCTAAAAGAACTTGTGAAGACAAACTGGCATCTTTAGGAAATCTTGACCGATTCGGACAGTTTAGCTATTTCAACGTTAGCAGAGATCGAACATACAACATAGCTCAAGAATTGTTTGAGAGTAAGTGTTTTGTCAATTACATATTCAACTAAGAAAAATCAAAGCACTTAAGGTCCTAAGAGGTGATTCCAAGACTGCACGTTTTCCATATCGTATTAGAAATTAATGCGCGAATATTCGGGTAAACTCATTTGGCAAAAATGACACAAATAATACAGGAAAGTCGTTTATATCAAGACTCCCGCAATTCAACAATTGATATATTCCTTAAAAATCAGCCGTAATACTCATCAAACTTATAATGAACTCAGAGGACTTTATATGTTCTACTTCCTTGAGATGATTAATATGGAGGTACTTCGAGTAGACCATCCGCTAAAGCACCTCAAAAATCAAACAGACTTGCGCTGGTCACGCCTCTCCTTCATATGAGCGCCGCTGTACGATTTCCAACCTCTCTTTAAGTGAAGTGCCCCATATTGCAATATGAAAACGAAGTGACCATATGGAGTAAATATTGTTTTCTGCTTGAAATAGTGACATCACATGTTGCGTTTTCTTGAAATGACGTCACTTAGAGAAGATGTTGTAAATCCCATAGCAGCGCACATATGTATTTTTTTAATCTTCTATAAATTTCCTGCGCAACTGTTAATCCGAAAGTCCTGTTAATCATGTTATATGTTTAAACAATGAGCCATAAATGCATAACTCTAAACTTGTTTTTCTTCTAATGGTTAGTTCATTGCGGAAAATCCTAAAACTGACTTAATCATTTACATACGGATTCCTTATCAATTTCTAAGTAGTAATTAATAGATCATCGATTTACAATTAATGTAGTTCTGTAAGCGTTTGCCATAAATCCACCCTGATCACACAAAAATAGATTTCTTTATTAATATTTTGATTTCAGACGGTGTCAAGGATTTCTGGTCAGGGATGCATATCAACAAAGGACGTCTGATGTGGGATGACATAGGACCTCGGCTTGTTATTAGATCTAAGTCGAATTCCACTCCGTAAGTGCATGGCATGTCTTGATTTGTATTGCACACAATAACGTGAAATCACCACTAACGTACACTAAGCAAAACTGCAGGAATTAAATTTTCGTAAAACAATTCCAAACGATTCGTGAGTAAAAGGCACATAATTGGCAACGTGCACAATCACGCATTATGTGACGCAAACTCTACTGAGGTAATGCTAGAAAGCTAGATATGAACGAGAAAAGGCGTATGTTATACAATAATATCTACATGCTCAAAACGCAACGTGGACATAAACCCCTACATATGTGCCCGAAAGAATAACGAGAACGGGTGCTAAACAACGCAACACAGACATAAGCCCCTTATGCACGTGACACATAGAACTTAACACGCGCTTAACAACGCAACAGAGACACAAACCCCTTATGTACGTCACACAATGAATTTAACACGCGCTAAACAACGCAACAGAGACATAAACCCCTTACGTACGTGAGACATAATTAAGCTCTATGTTATTGACACAATAAACGTAACAAATTTTCCATAAACCCGTATATATACGTGACACAATACAATTGACAAATACTTGTTATCCTGTTCATGTATGTCTTAAAAACTGCAGACTGATCTATTTTGGAAACTTGACCACTCTTGCGAGCACAAAATGTTGTGAATAAAGTATCAATGTTCATTTCAAACTCGGAAATAAAAAATATGCCGGCATACAGTTTGACGAACTTTTACGATTTATATAATTCACTGCAATACACATTTATAAATGTATCCTTTATAAAAAATAACAGATGACCTGATACTACAAATTGATAATACAATAAATGGGGTTTTCACTAAAAAATATGGCCAACTATCAGAAAACCTCGTCTTAGAAATCGCACGGTCAACGTCGTTATTTTCTTTCAGGTTAAATAACAGTTCAATTGCTTGAATCATAGCTTATCTTTGCCTATATCACGGACCTATATATATAGGTCCGTGTCTATATGTACAGAATATTGTCACTTTTTCTCTCCTTTTATCACTTCTAGAGTTCTCTCCTTTTATACATTCTGTAGTTTTCGGCGCAGCCGTACTAACATGGCTTTGCTATTTGCATATCAGTGTTGTGTAAACCAATCAAATCTTAGTTAACTAACTTCTCTTCAACCGAACAACGTTTGTAACTTTAACGCGCATTGGTTAACCTTTCGATAAGGGGTAAGTTACTCTACCGAAATCCAATAAATTTCGGTGAATTGCCGAAGTCCATTTTGGATCTGGAGTGACCAGCAATCGTAACATCTCGTCATTTTTTTATGTTGCATAAAAAATCTTAACCTTCAAATTGCGCCGACCATCTTTTTTCAAGATATTTCTTGTATATATAGTACATAACACTATTGACGGGATAAAGGGAGATAACTCGTGACAATCTCCTGTGACGGTATCTGGAACACGTTTGTATAAGTTCCCTGCGGTATTATATTCACGGACATGTAAATCTATAAGTCCGTGATATAACACATTTGTACGTAAGTTCAACATCAAAATAATTGAAGCCAAATTAATAATTGTGCTTAAGATTTAGATAGTGAGACTAGGTTAAAAATGTTAATAGTCTTGAACAATGTATATATACCCCTCTGGGCGTCATATAATTTATTATAAAATGTGTATTCACAGGGCCATCTTTGAATTTTGTAGGTATTCATGGGATTGGGAGAGATTTCAACCTGACCCTAAAACAGGGAACTGTGGGAAGTCTTCTGTTAAATATATTAATGGATTCGCTGGAGGAGATGTGGTTGTCACCTTGAATGATTGTAACACGCCTCTTCCGTACATTTGTCAAAAGTCTCCAAATGACTTGTATATGGAACAAGGTAAGAAAAGTGTTTATCAGGTGATTAATTATAATTTCAATTTAAGTACTGAAAGTACGAAAAGCATGAAGTGAATTGGTGAAGTAACATGGTATCACAGGTATATAGGTCCGTGATGGTATTGATGCTTTCTGTACAAAGGAGACTGTCAATAGTTCTCTCCCTTTATATATAGTACTGTATCTTCTATAGAAGGGATAAAGGGAGAGAACTCGTGACAATCGTTTGTGTTTCTATACATACTGTACGGTTTCGCAAGAGCGTAATATTCAAAAGGTACAAGAGGAATCTATTACACAGCCATGGATGCTATATTTACACGTTAAATATCACAATACATGTTCTTTGATTCGACACTCGGCTCCGATTTGAACTAACAATGTTGCGGTAGCTACTGACCAAGATGTTACGTGAGAACAAAGAACGACAACTCTGCTTTGTCAAATAATAAATTATTAACTGTTCTCACCTTTCTTTTCAGTGGATATCTGTCCTCGGGGTTTCCTTGGTAACACATTTCTACCCCATTGTTACAAAATCAGTGAAGACCTTGTAACGTATGATGTTGCACAGAGAAATTGCAAACTATATAACAATGGAATTTTGGTGCAAGCGAACACTGATTTCAGTAGAAAAATTGTGGAGAAAGTCACAATGAGGGTTTATGCGGAAAGAGAAAGAAGTGAGTCTGATTTCTTGTCTTTTTTTTGGTCATAGCCTTACTAACCTGGCTTTGTTATAAAATTTGAATATCAGTGTTGTGTAAACCATTCAAATCTTCTGATAACCACTAAATGAACTTCTCTTCAACCTAACAATGTTTGTATCATTGAAGCAGATTGGTTAACCTTCGATAAGGGGTACGTTAATAACCGAAATCCACTGAATTTTTGTGAACCGAAATCCATTTTGGATCTGAAGTTACCAGCAGTCGTAACATATCGGCATTTTTTATGTTGCACAACAAATCTTAACCTTCAAATTGTGCCGACCATCCTTTTTCAAGATATTTCTTGTTTTTAAATTTCTAAATTTTAATACAATTCCTTAAACGATAATATTTGGAAAATATAGCCTGGAAAAACACCATGCCTGTTTCCTGAACATGTAAAACAGTTTGATCGGTAGGTAGGGATTTCATTTTCTTAACTTACTTATTTATACATTTGTAAATGGACAGAGATTACTCTATATCTCATTTTCAGGATTTTTAGTCGCAAAATAACGGGTTTGGAGGTAAAATATTAGGATAGATTGGATTCCAGGAATCATAATATTTATTGGGACTGTTGTGACATCACCAGCAATGTTTTGTTATTCAGATTGTTTTCTACAAAATTAATCTGTTCAACCAAAAACAAAAACAAATTTAAGATAATCATCAGGGGCGTAAACAGTCTTTGTTTTGATAGCTAGATTGTTGATTTTCTTGTACCAACTTGAGAGCGAATTATGAAGTTCAAATGCTATCGTTTATTTAATTCCTAGTTCCCACATCTACAATATTTACCTCCCTTGTTCATTAGCCATTTTGATAGCCAAAATTGAAAACAAACTTATAGGAGTAATTCCCAAATATGTGATAATTGAGAAAATACCAAGAGAATTTGTATGTGACGACCACTTGTACTTCAACTTTCTGAGCCATGTGCCCACACTGGAACACACTATATAACATGTACGGTCCCTGGCCCACATGAGCATAATGAATAACTCATTTTTTATTGATCTGATTTTAATGTATCATCATTTACGATATATTCCCTATAACTTTAAGCAAATTTGCCTGTTAATATGGCCGATCATTCAGAACAAGGGAGGTAAATTTTGTAAATGTGGGAACCATCTATTGAAATATTCAAATTTTAGATAGGTTTCGTTGATATAAAACACCAACAGTCATATCCTTATTAACGATGGCTTAATGTTTTAGGACCTCACAATATGACGGTTTGGGTACAAGATTCGAGGACCAAAAACTGCGCAGTGTTCCAGTATACGCCACAGTCAGAAAAACAACCAGCTTGGTTTATTCCTATACAGTGTAACTCTTCAACCGTGTACATGTACATGTGTGCCGTGCCAGTTCTCGTACCAGGTAAATTATTCATTAAACTTTCATAGACTGTGTTCATAGAAAATTTAGATCAGTGTTCGCCATTACCTAGACATCTGCAGTTGATCCGGGGAAAATATCATATGACAGGGCTGTCTTTTGACGATTTTTGGGGCCAAAAATAGGCCCCATTTCCCAGACAGAAGAATATATATTTTCCCAAATTTGGTTCAAAATTCCCCTCCATAATCACAAAAATGTTTTTTTTTTGTGTTTGTCCGATCGAAAACAGTCTCATGAGAAATAGAGCTCTTGACTTTTAGATACATTTTGGAATCTGAAATTGCTATTGTGGAAATGTGGAATTTACATTAAAATGTGTTTTGGTATTGATTCCTTTGAGCTTGGAAAAATTCCCCCTTTTAGTAAAAAACGACGCAAAATTCCCCTATCTAACTGCCCCGGTCCCATTCCCCTAAAGTAGAAAGACAGCCCTTCATGATTACAACCAAATACAATTCCCAAATGATGAAGTGCTATTTACATTGTATTATCGAGCAATATAATGGCAGTCATTAATCTTTGCCGCTCTTTTAGTCAGTGCACTATCGCCGTTCTAGTTGAGCGAACACTTGATAAACATAATATGAAAGCCGCTCTTCATACTTTGTCGACGATGATTTACGGATGTGTACAATATATTCATGAGTGATAGGTTAATATTTTCGGCCTGTATAATCCGCTTTTATTTTCTAGAGAACGGCTGAAAAAATATTGTAAGGTGGTCATCCAATGAAAACATGTTTTGGAAAATATCGACCATTAGACATAAAGCGTACCCATTAATGAATTCTTGACTTAATTTTTGAATCCATATAGATCTACATCTAGCTCTACATATCTAGAGTTGTAGAAATTCTAGAATCTACATCTACAAAATTCCTTTAATAGATTCTAACAGGTCTTTTTTCTGTCCATTTTGGGAAAAAGACCCTAGATAAATTTGGAAATTTTGCATGGTAAAATTTAATCGCTTCAACTCCCAATTTTTGGGAATTTTCATAGTTAAAAGAACAGGCTTTTCATATCTAAATTTTATATTAACAAGCATTCTAATCTACATTTCTTATATCAAACTGTCAAAAAGACACACAAAATGTCCACAAACTGACAATAATGGCCAGAATTATTCAAGATATACCAGGTCGCTCTGGACAGTAGACGATTTTTCGTAGGTGCTTTTGATTGCGATTTTTTTCTGATTGGGAAAAAAATCATAAGTTTGGCTTTGGGAATGTGACAGATAGTCTGACCCGTGGGAACTATAGAAAAAGGTCTGTCTAATCAATATAGATCTGCTGTTATTTTACGGTAATTGTTTATCAATTAAAGGATGTATATCTAGATTCTATTTATTGTTCGTCTTTTTTTCAGATGAAGCGTCTGTCCAGGCAACAAGTTTGCTCTTCAATCAGGAGGATCTACTCGGATATTCCGCGTTCTTACCGCTTCCGGTTACGTTTTCCCTAAACCGGAAACGTTTTAGAAACGAGGCTGTTTTTATACGTACACCTGTAGATATTCTTAACTCGACACTTCAGTTTGTTAAATGGGACTATACTCGAGATTACTTAAGTTGGAATATAAAACAGAATGAAAGATTGAATGGATCGTATCATGTCAATGTTACTATACCGGAACACCAAAGTCCGGCTAAACGACGGGATATCGCACAAGACGATCATGACGTCATCAATAAACGCCAGAGACGCCAGTCCGGTAAGTTTACACATCATCTACTACACACTACAGTTTGACCGTCATTTGGGTTCTAGGTTAAATAAATGAGATTTATCATTATTTTGCGTGGTCTTAAACTTTAAATAATTTTACTGCGTCTTGGTTGAGGAAACATGAAGTACAGATTTGAATAATTGCAATATTTCAGATAAACATTCTACTGTGTTGGTATTGAACCATCAAAGATTCAAACACACACTAAATATCGACATTGCTGGGGTTATTTTTTTAAGAAAAAAAGGACTAAGAATTAGCTGGGACAAGTAGAACTTTTCTATCACTTACATTTTCCCTATTCCGTTTAGTTTGTTGTATTGAGTTAAATTAAAGCTATGTACATAATTATATACAGTTCCCGGGTAGTGCTGTTACCCGGCTTATTAGTAAAAGTACCCTCGAGCACTCGTCCCAGCTCTACTAAGAAAAGCTACTAGTTAGATTATTAAAAGGCAGATAGCAATATTTTTATCAAAAAGTAGATCTAATATTGTTTAGCAGATCTATGACATTTCATTGCATTCATTCAGACTTGCTCTAAAATACTGCATTTCAATGTTTCTCAAAACTTTCCAGGAACTTCAAAACACAAGTCCCATTCAGACATTTCCTATACTTACACAACTCGGCGTGTAGGCCAGATTAGAAAATATTTGTATCAGAGTTGTGTATTTGTGTGTTTTGGAAGCACGTAAGAAAAGTGACAATACAACGTTGTAGAGTAAATCTTTACAGAGTCAGTTACCCACAAATTTCTCATATTTACTATTTACGGTTAAGCATTCTTTTTCCAATATTTAGTGGACTATCTTCCTTAAGGCGTAGAGATCTGTGTCATTTTTTCTGAGGGGTCGGGGCATGCCCCCTGGAAATTCAAAAATTCTATATCATCTAAGCTGCATTCTGAGGCATTATAAAACTCCACAAAAACCAAGTACAAAGGTTTGCTGTCATACCAGTGATCAATTTGGGAGGAAACGTCTTCGGGGGAAATGACTTGAGGGTGAAACGTCTGACAACCAATATGGTAAAACTATGTATAAATATGTACAAACAATATCCCATACTATAGATTATACCCACATTTTCAATAGTTACCTACCTTGTTCTGAATATTTACCTCCCTTGTTCTGAATATTTACCTCCCTTGTTCTGAATAGTTAGTCAGCCATACTGATAGGCAAATTTTCTTAAAGTTTATAAGTAATATATTAATGTAAATGATGATGAAGTAATCAGTTATATAAAAAAACTTATCTATAATGCGCATGTGGTCTGTTGGCTCAGAAAGTTGAAGAAAAAGTGGTTGTCACATGCAAATTCTCTTTGTATTTTCTCAGTTCTCACATATATGGGAAATTCTCCCTATAAGTTTTGCCAATCAAAATGGCCGAGGATTAAGAACAAGGGAGGTAAATATTGTAGATGTGGGACTATCTATTTGTGGAGGCTGTTTTACTGCAACATCAGGGGAGACAATTTCTGTGAAAGTGTAAGGAACTGTATCAGTCTTCTAGTGTAGAAGTAGACCACTTGATTGCCGATTGGTTGGTTCGAATCCCGGTTGAGGCGTATGTTCACCGTGACAATGTCACTGAGGATCAAACATCAAACGTTATTTGTACTGAAGGTCTGATTTGTTTGGGGAACTTATCAGTTGCTTTTGACAGCAGAATGCTACTGTTTGATGCCTCAAGAACAATGGTGAGGTGGGCTGACCGCCATAGTAACTGAAATACTGTTGAAAATGATATTAAATCCAAAACAACAATTGCAGGCTTTCAAGCAGCCTTAAAATTACTAAAAATCCTTTTTTTTTAAATTTTGCTAAAATTTCTTAAAAAGGATAAAAAAATCATAATTTTTTTTTCGCTGAAATTCCTAATTATCATGTTTCTTTTAAAGGTGAATGTCGATTAAGTAAGAAATAATTTACTTCTTTATATATTTAAACTGTTTTTAACAATATTTTTCTAGTTCTTTTGAAGCAGTGACTCTTAATACATTACAGTTTACCAGTGGATCGTTAGCTTCAGATTGGTACTGGCTGTGACTGGTGTACAAATAAGAATTGTTTTAGTGCACAGCCAAGGCCAGCTAAAGACTATTGAGCACTGGTAAACATACTATATGTGTGAGCTGATATTGTCTCAACTTTTAGGTAAGTGGTTCCTGAAACAGCCCTAATATTTTAGAATGCAAGTCTTAAAATTCCTAATTTAAGCCCTATAATTAGTTCAGAATACAAATGTAGCACTAAAATTAGCCCTATCTTTGTTAGAAGCTTCTGGAAAGCCTGCAATTGGTATATATCATATGTATCCAGGGGCGGATCAAGGATTTGGTCTAAGGGGGGGGCGTAACTTTTTGGTCATTTTTTGGTTTTGTTCTGAAAGCCTTATAAAACGGCGATTAGCACATGATGGCGCATCCATGTTTGTTTACTAGGAAGTAGCAGAAAGAATAAATAAAGTACGGAAAGCTGGACTGGTTTAAAATACGGCAATATTGTCTGCAACTGCAAGCGGGATAAGTATAACATAACATATGTATAAACATCATCATGATAGAATATAATGCTGCAATAAATCAGAATCGCTTATTTGAAAATCTTATAATGAAAGATCTGTGTATATTTTAGTATTTATACTCGGACATACATGTAAGTTTGGGGAATTATAGGGGCGCACTTTTGATCCACTAGTGGTATCGACAACTGGAATGTAACACCGAAATATTAATTTTATTGCTTCTCTTTCAGGAACAACAACTCCTGTCTACAACGAAGGTGGCTTTCCCACAGAAGGCTTCTACAATGAAGTTGGTTTTCCCACCGAAGAGCCGAGCTTCTTCATCGACTATGATTATGTGAGAAGGTCTACAGGATATTATCAGTTTGAACTTACTAGATATCTCCCACCACGATATGTTACCTCAGTAGAGCGGTTTGTCCGTTATTCAGGTATGTATTAAATTGGTATTGATGGGTAACGCATTTTCTACATAATATTTAGGTAACTGTTCATTGGTTAATGCGATAAATATCTAGTTAACTAGATAATTAACTAAAACAATATGTAGTTAACTGGTGGCAGAAGTATAGGTCAAAATCAATGTAAAATATTTGGTCAGCTAGTTGATGACAAAATTGAATTACTTGTGCTGGGTTTAAAATGAAGGAAATAAAAAGTATGTTTAAAATTGTAATACATAAATAACTCAGGTGACACTTGTACATGTATTTCTGAAAACAGCTCTACACTGATTTAGAACAAACTATTAACCAGAGGGCGCCATTTCATTAACCTTCTTAAGGAACTTCTTAGCTTAAGAAAGTTCTTAAGAAATTCTTTGCCGAGAAAAAAGTTTCAGTTCCTGTGTAAATATGGCTGCCATTTTTATCTATTATGTAAACAGTTGACGGGTACAAGAAAATCACTTTAAGAAACGCTTTTTGCTACAGTTTATGAAATTGTTCAAAATCTTCTTAAATCGAAAATTTAAGATAAGAAAAGAGTTAAGATAAGAATGTTAATGAAACGGAACCCTGGGTACATACTTTTTTTCTAATATTTCAGAGACAGATCTTTACATTTATGTGGTATATGCCACCTTACCGAAAGGTGTACTAGAATCCGAGCCGATTATTTCTATTGAGGACAGCAATTTATTCAACTTATTGAAAGATGACTCTTACTTGGGAATGCTTGAAGAATTTACTAGATCAATGTTGTACGAGACACCAGCTGCTTTATCAGAATCAACTGATTACTATCGAGGACAAATTGAATTCATTGACATCAGGTACACTTTAACCTTAAATCTTTTACAATTTATACCATTTGAATGTTTGCTACTGTATGTATGGATTGACTTCACTAATTGTATCTTTGTCTCAGGTGTTAAACATTGACATCATGTATGGAAACATTGACATCATGTATGGAAACATTGACATAGTGTATGGAAACATTGACATCATGTATGGAAACATTGACATCATGTATGGAAACATTGACATCACGTATGGAAACATTGACATCATGTATGGAAACATTGACATCACGTATGGAAACATTGACATCACGTATGGAAACATTGACATCACGTATGGAAACATTGACATCATGTATGGAAACATTGACATCATGTATGGAAACATTGACCCTAATTTATGGAAACATTGACATCATGTATGGAGACATTGACATCATGTATGGAAACATTGACCCTAATGTATGTAAACATTGACATCATGTATGGAAACATTGACATCATGTATGGAAACATTGACCCTAATGTATGGAATTATTGACATCATGTATGTAAACATTGACATCATGTATGGAAACATTGACAGCATGTATGGAAGCATTGACCTCATGTACGGAAACATTGACATCATGTATGGAAACATTGACATCTTGTATGGAAGCATTGACCTCATGTACGGAAACATTGACATCATGTATGTAAACATTGACATCATGTATGAAAACATTGACAGCATGTATGGAAGCATTGACCTCATGTACGGAAACATTGACATCATGTATGGATACATTGACATCATTTATGGAAACATTGACAGCATGTATGGAAGCATTGACATCATGTATGGAAACATTGACATCATGTATGGAAACATTGACATCATGTATGGAAACATTGACCCTAATGTATGTAAACATTGACATCATGTATGGAAACATTGACATCATGTATGGAAACATTGACATCATGTATGGAAACATTGAACCTCATGTATGGATATATTGACATCATGTATTGAAACATTGACACCATGTATGGAAACATTGACCTCATGTACGGAAACATTGACATCATGTATGGAAACATTGACATCTTGTATGGAACAATTGACAGCATGTATGGAAACATTCACATCATGTACGGAAACATTGACATCATGTATGGAAACATTGACATCATGTATGGAAACATTGACATCTTGTATGGAAACATTGACATCATGTATGGAAACATTGACATCATGTATGGAAACATTGACATCATGTATGGAAACATTGACATCATGTATGGAAACATTGACATTGTGTATGGAAACATTGACATCATGTATGGTAACATTGACATCATGTATGGAAACATTGACAGCAAGTATGGATACATTGACATCATGTATGGATACATTGACATCGTGTATGGAACATTGACATCATGTATGGAAACATTGACATTGTGTATGGAAACATTGACATCCCACATGGAAACATTGACCTCATATTTTGTTTGACAAATTATTTGATATAGAAAATGTTCAGGTATTTTTCTTTATTTTATTTCAGTAAAAATGTCACAAAGTTGCGATATTTTGTTTGTCCAAGAAACGCCCGGCAGAAAGCGGAGGATTATGAGTCCAGTGTGTTATTAAGTATTGCCGATCATCTGAATGACACAATTAGAATGACTAGACGTATATTTGTTCCATCATCTCTTCGTGTGTTCAGTACAGGTTAGTATGTTACTGTTCAAAAATGGTTTTAAGTATTATAAAATTGAAAAAATACAGTTTTGAGGTTTGTTTCCTCGTGTTAAGCTGAATAACTGGACTATATATTATAAATGTATAACTTTTCTGTTTTTTTAGGTTAGTTTCAAAATTCAATAATCTGATTGGTTGTTTCTGTGCTCAAGTCTTGAAATTGACCAATGGCAAGACGTTGTTCAGAGACTTCTCCAAGCTCAATTTATTAAATATACAGGGTGTTTAAAAAGATATTCGGGTTGATATTTTAATTCGAATAATACATTTTTTCGAATAGCACATTTCAATTTGACGTGCCTAAGAAGATTAATTTTGATTGATATTAAGTATCTCGCTGACCGTTCCTGGATAGTACTTGCATGTAACTGAAGGATTGTGAAGGACGGTGGGAAATTCTCGTCCGAGACTAGATTTCAACTCGTGGCCACTGGAACTGCAGACTGGTTCTCCACCATTTCACCAATTTGTCTCTTTTCTTGTGTATTGCATTAAAAACTCTGATAATTCCGTTCCATTCTGTTGCAGTTAATTGTGGCTATCTGAAAACTGTAGTGGACGGGAAGCAAGTATCCTTTTTTCCTGTGAGGGTTGGTCGTAGTGGATACAGTTCGGAGAGGTGCTTTCCTGGTAAACTAACATATTTATTCCCTTTTAAGGGGCATGGTGAGAAGGCGGGAAAATAGCAGCAGGGGTGGTATTCTCAAAAACATCTTAAAGTTAAGATTTTCCTTAAAAGTAATCTTTTTCTTAATATCTACAAGATTTTCCTTAAATATTTAGAAAATACTTCAATGGTAGTCACTTAATGTCTTATCTTCAGATTTTCCTTTTATATATGGCATTTTCCTTAAAAGATCAGGTAGCATCCATTTTCCTTAGATGAAATTAATATTTTCCTAAAAGTTATGACTTCCCTTTGCTTAGGAAATACTTTAGTGGCATTAATGAAAATGTTAATGTTAAGGACTTCCTTATCATTAACTAAGGAAACGAAAATAAGGATAATGATCTTAAGGTAAACCTTAAGATGTTTTGTGAATACCACCCCTGGAGGAGGAAAAGAGGAAAGAATTTACAATACAAAGTTTATATTTCAATGTCCAAACCTTGTATTCATAACCTTTAAGGGGTACAAACATGTAAATTACAGATTAGTGTCATCAGGGTTTCCAACGGCCCTAAAGTTCCTAAAACATTGAGTTTTTGAAATTTTGCTAAAAATTCTAAAAAAGTGTCAAAACTCTTATATTTATGCCCGCCTTCGAAGAAGAGAGGGCATATTGGTTTGCACATGTCGGTGGGTATGTCCGTCGGTCGATCGGTCTGTCCGTAACCTTTTCGTTTCCGATCAATAACTCGAGAATCCCTTCACCTATCATCCTCAAACTTGGGACATGATTTTGGGGTCACAGAGTCAATGGTTTTACAAACATCTCTTGTTTTCAATAAATAATCAATAAATTTTATATTTACTTTACTTGTTATATATCTAAACTGTACTAAACAATATTTTTCTAGTTCTCTGAAACAATGACTTCATAAAGTTTATCAGTGGATGTTAACTTCAGCTTGGTACAGGCTGTGACTGGTGTACAAATATTTGATTTTTGATAAATAATGAAAGAAACCCTCTGTTCATATAGTCCTGCGATGTGTTCCTAAAACGTCATTTAATTGCATTCTGAAGCATTTTTGTATGCCAATACCCTAAATTTACAATGAAATATATAGCATATGCTGCATAAACATGAAATAATACAGTGTGCAGTTCATTTCTAGTAGCCCTATGTTAGTAAAAAACTTAGTATATTTCTGAACACATTTTTATCAGATTATTTCTGAATGTCTATTATGTACAATACAAATCAACATATACAAATTTAACATGTAAAATACCACGTACGCACGTTTGGTTATTCTGGTATATTTGTGGAATGAAATTCCCGTAGAAATTAGACAGAAGCAATCTTTGAACGCGTTTAAAACTGCTTTCTTTAAATTATTGTATATAAGTACATATGGCGAATCGACATCACCTAAATCAGGATAACGTATTATAATTTACAGAAAAATAAGTACTATGTATGAAAGTTCTGCTCAATTTCTATCTTGATGACTGTTTCACGCAATATTTATGTGTCTATAGTATAGACGTTATTTACTTCCCCATGTATTCTATTATATGATGTCAATTTTCTCTTTTTATCTAAAATTATTTCATTTAATAGAAATTAATGTAAGTTCCCCTTTCCGCATTAGCACTTCTTTCATCGCTCATGATTATACATGTAACATATGCTCCATGTTCTTTCCCCCAATTCGTCCTATTATTACTGATTATCTTGAAATTGTTAAATGATATATTCCAACCAATAATGATTTCCCCCCTTTTGTCCCACTAAATTCTCCTTAGTAGTTCTTTATGGTCGTACAGACCATTCCTTGCACCCAATTCTACCCTAGCACCTCCTCGATGCCTTATATGATCTTTGTGTTCTCTTTGTATTGTAATAATTTATGTATGTATGAAGGCCTCTTGTTAGATAAGTTTATGTATGTAAGTTTTTATGTGTATTAGCTTAAGGAGTTACCTTCAATAAATAAAGTTTATTATTATTATTATTATGTAAATTCTGCAATTTGGGAAAAAATCATCTAGCCATTTGGATGATAACTGAATAACAGCTATCAATAATAGCTGGATATAATTGTATCTGATGGCATTTGATAATCTCCAGGTCGCACAGCGTTGGCAACGGCAACATGCATTGGTGGTTACGATGATGGTGTCAGATGGTCGGACATTATGCTAAACGAAAGTTGTGGCGCTGTTCCTACATTAAATCAGTCGGAAAGTACAATGTCATTGAAAGATATTTCTCAGGTTAGCTCATTGGTATGATTTAGTATGAATCAGAACATCATAATTCTAGATTTATACAGCGGTTTTGTCTGCATGGTGTGATGCACAGGAGATTGTCATGAGTTCTCTCCCATATCTGTTCTAGAGTTCTATCCCTTTATCCATCCTAGAGTTCTCTCCCTTTATCCCTTCTATAATATTTATATTCCTGTATTTAGACCATGCTCACTGCAATCCGTCCAATCAGCGACCTCAATTTCTGCTGTCTATATCGTATGTACAACGTTCATGAAGTTCATGTGGTTGGATAGACAATCTCGTTGTATTCTATCCTATACATAATACTGAATATGCATATACTATAGAAGGGATCAAGAGAGAGGCCCAATAAGGTAAACATGCGTCGCTGTCCAATAGGACTGTCATTGATTCCAATTTTTGGATATCAACGATATTGATATATCGAAAGACAGTTATTAACAATATATAGTCATGTTGGTTATTGTTCTGAATTACATCAACAGACTCCAATTTTTTTGTATGTTTATGTGTGTATATGCCATACGTATTTAAAGGCTCAACTTGTATTCTTATGACAACTAGATACCATTAAAGTAATTAATATATATTTTAACTTCACAGTCTTATATTATACTGCTAACATTAGGAATGCACTATCCACTAGAACACTGTTTAATAAGCGGCCACAACTTCAAAGTGATGTACGCCATTTTGGCCTATATTTTTTAACTGTATTTTCCCGCCATAATATCGATATTTGTAGGTGAGAAGAGAGGGCATATTGGTTCATTCGTTCGTTCATTCGGTCGGTTTCCATCAATAACCCCTTAACCTATCATCCACACAGTCATTTTGGGTAGCAGAGGAACCCTATTGATGTTGGAGTCACTGAGTCAAAGGTTAAGGTCACAGGGGGTCATAATGTTTTACAAACATCTCTTGTTTCAGAGTTTTTGAATGTTGTGCATTATATATTGCAGACTAAAATCACTTGGGATAATTACTGGGATGTTATTAATGATACAGTTACACTGACGGATCCAGCCGTCAATCTGACGGAAGCTGATGTTATCTACACCGCAGATATATTATCTAATTATCTAGCTTTCAATTCTTCAAACAATGAACAGGTTTGGATACATCATTAATTGTCCCCTTTTTCATGAAAAACTTGAATTCACTTTATTATCATGTGGTGTTTATGCAAATCATTCATTAGCTGATAAAACTTTATATGGATTCTGCATAATGTGTTATATTATTGAACTTTTTTAACAAGTTCAAAGGAGCCCTGGGTGATGTTTGTCTTTTTTAAACAATTTTAATAAATATGAATCTAATGTTCCTTATCGCTAATTTGTAAATATGTAAATATACGTTGTATCTGAAAAAAACTTTTTTGCCCATACCAACTGCAGCCATGACTGTAAAACAATGTGGCATTATGTGATCTTGTGAATAATCTTAAATGATCAAAGGACTGAAGGTCCTGATAGGTGCTTCCAAGGCAATACTGCACGTTTTAATGCCCATCTATTCATGTGAACTCATTTGCCAAAAATGGCACAAATAATCCAGTAAAGCCGTTTATATCAAGAATTTCCGCCATTCCACAATTGCTATATCCCTGACAAATCAGCGATTATACTCATCAAATCTATAATAAAATCAGAGGACTTTACATGCACTATTTTCTTGAGACGATGAATATGGCGGTACTTCGAGTAGAACATCCGGTTGTCGATGATAGCAACGAGACGCTAAACATGAGCTACATCGATGTCTTCTATACTTGTAGATACTGGATGATGTATATGATATTGTTAACAATGTGTTATACACAAAGAGAGACTATCTGGATTCAGCCCAGAAAATCAAGAATGCTGCCAACAGGTTTAGTATAAAACTTATCTTATTTGAAGTTGTTATATGTGGCCTAGCAGACAAAACCCTGCCTTTGTTTTTTATATGAAGAAATGACATTATTTCTTTAGTTATATATACAGTAAACCCTCACTTAAAGACTACCTCGATAATAAGACAGCCTCGAAATTAAGAACACAATTTTTAAGTCCATTTTCACTGATATGCCCTTAATTCAACCTCAACTTTAAGACCACCACAATATTAAGACCAGCTTTCAAGGGTCTAAAGGGTGGTTGTATTGTTGAGGTTTTACTGTACATCAATATGAAACCCTCAAATCCCTACCATTGTTTTTAATACTGGACAAACTGGGGCTCTAATTATTGCATGTGGAGACCAGTCTCAGAATGCAGCCTTGCCATTGGCCAATCTTAAAATTGAGCTTAGAACCAACCAATCAGGGGCTTAAGTTAAGAGACTGGTCTTCATACATGGCTGATGCAATGTTAAATTATTTATGTGTCTGCTCCATGTCTGTTACCCTAGCAATAATTTTAAAAAATAGCTTGGCACTGATCATGAGGTTAATGATATGACACCAGGACCCGTATTACAGAAGCAGCTTAAGTGAATCTTAAATATTTTCACTTAAGTTCAAAACTTCAAATGGATGTACATTGTATTTCCAAAACCACATTAAAACTGTTCGGCTTTTTAATGATATTGACATCAACATATTAATAGTATCCATTAATCACTCTTGATTTGAGCATATATAGCCTGTATGTTAAATAAACCAGTTAAGGAAAATGTAATTTTAAGGATAAGGATAAGATCTTACTTAAGATGTTTCTGTAATATTGCCCCTGACCACTTTCCACTGTTCAAGGTCAATGTCATGCCTTGAAATCATAGATTGAACAGATCTAGAAATTTAGGGAAAATACATATTATTTACGTAGTAAAACATTGTTTCTGATACAAGTCTATTTTATATTCTTGTCATATGATGATGGTATCTTTCAGAATTATTTCATCAACGGATAAACTCACAAATGGAATCCTCTTATCTAATAATGAACCAGTGAAAATAGTGAAAGAGTTTTTGGCTGCTGTAGTAATTGAGCAACCAGGTATTGGTGACTTGACCATAGGAATAAAACTGGATGAAACTGACAATACTACGTTAAAGCAGGGTAATATAAATACAGTTGGTGCGCCGACAGATGTTCCACTGACTGGTACAGACACAGCTATTTATCTAACAAGAAAATTGGCTGAAGGTATGGTTTATATACATATGTTGTACAGTCGTACCTCCTTTATTTGACAACCTTCTATCCGAATACTTGGTATCATCCAAAATAAATATCAGGTCCCGCAGTATCTTCTTACGCATGTCAAATTGAAATGGGCGATTCGTTATCATGTATTATTCGAAATAAAATTTCGGACCCGATGAATTCAAATGAAAGAGGTGTGACTGTATCATTCTTTCACATCAGCAGTTTTGCCAAGTCTTGGTCCTGAGATCATGTAATGTACTTCCTCCTGGTTCCCCCAGTGTAGCTATTGGTCCTCTCTAGAAGGGCCCTGTCATCATTCCTCTTGATGTGAAAATGAAAACTTTTTATTGGGGCAGTCGGGAGTTATCGCCCTTTGATTATAAAAATTACCTCAAATTTGTCTTGTCCGATCAATATCTTTAGAAACATTACTATGGGCATAATATCTTGGACAAGTTTGATAACTAGCCATATCGCTTGAGTCACTCAGTAGTTATTGCCCTTTAATTATAGAAACTACCCAAAATAGGTCTTGTCCGATCAATAACTTTACAAACATTTGTCCAATCATCACCAAATTTAGTCAGAATGTGTATGGGCATATAATCTCGCACAAGTTTGATAACCAGCCATATCGCCTTAGTCACTCGGGAGTAATCGCCCTTTAATTATAGAAATTACCTTAAATTTGTCTTATGTAATCTGTTTTACACTGATTGTTTTTCACACTACATTGACATAACCGTAGAATGGGCGTATTTTGCGATAGTCGGTGCTCTTGTTTGACTATAGTTATGGTGTTAATAAGAAATAAAGTAAAACATCAAATTCTGTTGTTTTAGGTGCCAGGACACGACTAGCATTTCAGTTATACAGTAAGACAGATTTGTTTGCTGTCACCAATAGCAGATTTAAAGTCAATAGTAAAGTTGTTGCGGCACGGATGACAAAGGGAGGTAAAAATATTGAAGCACTTGGAGATGAAACTGTTACAGCTGTGTTCCACACATTGGAGGTAAATAACTTTATTACAAAATACTAGTGATGGCGTGATAATCAAAAATAAAAATCGTCGCTAGACATCCGACTTTGGCGACAGAGATAAATAAACTTGTATAAATGAACTTAACTTCCAGCATTATACTTTTACTAAAAAAAATAAAAATATTTCGATTATTTCTGATTCAATTATCGACTATGATTTTTGAAACCAATCCAATAATCGATCATGAAATTTGGCCAAATATCCATCCCTTATCCACAGTTACAATGTGTATCAGTAGTTTTCAATATCAGTTTCTTTCCAAAAAGGGAGTCTTTGATATGATGGATTGAAATTAATATTTCGGCTAAAATCATTTTTCAAGAATAAACAAAAAGCAATGAAAATTAAAATGACATCTTTAACCGAAATAATATGGCTACAATACTGCAATCTTGTATGTAATACTGTGATTTTACTGAATATTGATATTGAGTGAACATCTCATTGAATTACATGATAGGTCTAATTCCCTGTGGACACGTTTTTATGGAACCTGCTTACGTTGAGCTTGACATAGTCGTTGAGCTTGACATAGTCGTCACAATGAGGATTTGATGTATATGCATGTGTGCGTGTGTCTTTTCGTCCATATGTGCTTTGTTGAGACCATTAATCTGTCATTTAATAGGGGATTTTCAAAGTACTTGGCACAAATGTTTGCTATGATGAGGCAGTGTGTCATACCCATAGCTCAAAGGTCAAGATCCCACTAAGAGGTCAAAAGTAAAAAATGAATATAATAGATATGCACTGTTTATCATTATATTGTCTTCATCTCTTGACAATTAGTGGGCTCGGCATTGTTGCCCTGGGACATCTAGTTATTAATTGCTGCTAGTAAACAGTCACTTAGTATTTTGCTAATCAACAAATAATTTACTTTGTGTGTATTTAATTATTAAATATCAATTAACATAGTATGATGAGAATATGGTATGTGCATACTGGAATTACTCAGCCAGTGAGGACGCGGGAGGTTGGGAAAGTAAAGGATGTACAATGGACACCATGGTGGACGGATGGGTCGTGTGTAAATGCGACCATCTCACAAACTTTGCTGTATTAATTGTAAGTTCAGTATTTACAATTTTCTACGTAGTGGTCTCCCTTTACAAAGTACAGAGAACATTGCCATCATATATAGACCATCCTGTACCCAGGCTATTAATAACATATATGATACCCAGGACAAACGGACTAAAATACTCGTACTCATGAATAATTATGGTGAAAGAGGTGAAATCCAGTTGCTTGATTGGCCGCATGACACACACTTCGTGTGATACGGTTCACGGTTCTGAGCGATCCAATGAGATGGCGGCTTTCAAATCGTGTTAATCTGCCATTTTGTCGAATTTACTGATAGCTATTCACATCAGAGATATGCTCTTTTTTGTAATCGCCCATTTCATTAGTCGAGAAATGCTAATGAATATTCATGTATTACGAAGTTTTGCACGCCGTTTTGCCCAAGGTATCATAAATGATGAATAGTACTACACAAAGGAAGAGAAATCATGACAATCTCCTGTACTCTTACCTCTTAGTCCATGATTGGTTATCAAGTCTCCTAACTTAAGCGTCTGATTGGTTGAGTCTGAGTGCAGTCTTGATATTGACCAATGGTAAGCCTGTCTTATAACATTGCACATATATCAATTCATGTTTACACTTCAACACATTTTTACTACATCCAGTTGAACTATTTATTGTGTTATTGATTTTTATGTTACTCAGCGTCTCAGACAGAGATGCTGCCCTTGTTCCTGCATTATTTATGCAAATAGCTGTGCATTCTGGATAATCTCCCCTTCCTAGTCTTACCTAGCGTCTCTGACAGAGTTGTTGCCCTTTGTTTCCTACATTACTTATGCAAATAGCCGTGCATTCTGGATATTCTCCCCTTCCTAGTCTTACCTAGCGTCTCTGAAAGAGTTGCTGCCCTTGTTTCCTCCACTTTGTATACAAAATAGTCATGTTTTGAGGAACACGAAAAATTGGTCAATAATTGGTCAATGGCGCTACCGGGATTCAAAAGCTGTGCATTCTAGTTAACCTAGTCTAACCATGCATCTCTGACAGAGTTGTTGCCCTATGTTTCCTACATTACGTATACAAATAACTGTGCATTCTGGATAATCTCCCCTTTCTAGTCTTATGATTACTGTACTTTAATTATAATGAAGCATGAATTTAATTTTCTTTCGCAGGATTTGGAAGCCAATACAATTTCTGACACCCACAAGTTAGTTCTTGGAATTATAACTAAGGTTGGACTCCTTATCTCTATAATTTGTCTGGCGATCACAGTTATCACATTCCTTGTATTCAGGTAAGTGTATTTAATAACTGCTTTGAATAAGGTAATGAACAATGTCTGTTGTAAACTTTATTTCAATTACAGTCCAGCCTCGCTCAATGTGTCTAAGAAGACACATTAGGACCTGATATTTATTTCAGATGTCTCCAAGTATTCGGATAGAAGGTTGGTTGAATAAATGATGTCCGTCTGTATCTTTTTGAATGATTGTGAAAATTCATATAGTTTTTAACTGAATCAGGCCTTTTTTATGTCCATTTCGGGTAAAAGACCCTAGATAAATTGGGAAAATTTGCATTGTAAAATTTGACAATTTGAGAAAACTTTAATTTCTTCAACTCCATTTTGGGGAATTTTCATAGTTCAAAGAAACAGGCTTTTCATATCTAAAATTCATATGGACAAGCATTTATATCAACATTTCTTATAATATTGATCAACTGTCAAAAAGACTCAAAATATCCACAAACATTTATGACACAAGGGACAATAATGGCCAGAGTTAATCAAAGATATTCAAGATATACCAGGTCACTCCAGTCAACGAATTTTCGTTACCATCTAAAAAGTTACTCAAGATATTTCCATCCACAGGTGAAGCTTGTAGTACCAGAATGATATGCAAGAACATTTGGGTACATACTAAGTGACTCTTGTAATATGTATATATAGGTAGATTTTTCAGAGGAAGAAGATCCACCTTATGGCTATATTTTCATTACCTTGACTTACAGTAAAATTCTGTTGCTATTTTTAGACATTTAAGGAGAGGACGGGGCCAGCAAGTTTTAGTTAATTTGTCTGTCGCCATGTTGTGTTCGGCCATATTGTTCTTGGTTGGAATTGACCGTACAGAAACTAGAACTGGTTGTATTATTGTTGCTGCCTTGTTACATTACTTTATCTTGGTGACATTCATGTGGATGTTGGTTGAAGGAGTGTTACAGTACCTGAGATTTGTTAAAGTTCTGGGTACATACATACCCAACTTTATGAAGAAATCTGTGATACCTGCATGGGGTAGGTAGCTTCAAATTCAAAGTTATTAGTACTTGGTGAAAATCCTGTTTTCTTAGTTCGACGGGGTGAAAGTAAAAAAGTGTATATGGACCAGAGCGTCTTTACGGTTCTTTATTTACATGCTGATAGACTAGAGAGTCTTAACTGTTCCTTATTTACATGCTGATAGACCAGAGAGTCTTTACGGTTCTTTATTTACATGCTGATAGACCAGAGTCTTTACGGTTCTTTATTTACATGCTGATAGACCAGAGAGTCTTTATGGTTCTTTATTTACATGCTGATAGACCAGAGAGTCTTTACGGTTCTTTATTTACATGCTGATAGACCAGAGTCTTTACGGTTCTTTATTTACACACTGATAGACCAGAGAGTCTTTATGGTTCTTTATTTACATGTTAATAGACCAGAGAGTCTTTATGGTTCTTTATTTACATGCTGATAGACCAGAGTCTTTACGGTTCTTTATTTACACACTGATAGACCAGAGATTTTTTATGGTTCTTTATTTACACGTTAATAGACCAGAGAGTCTTTACTGTTCTTTATTTACATGCTGATAAACCAGAGTGTCTTTATGGTTCTTTATTAACATGCTGATAGACCAGAGAGTCTTTACTGTTCTTTATTTACATGCTGATAGACCAGAAGGTCTTTATGGTTCTTTATCAACATAATGATGAACCAGTTTCTCTTTCACTCTGGGAGATTGTCTCTCTGAAACACTTCCCTCTATGATGATCTAAGGCCTATGTCATTTCAATGGAAATATACAATGAAGTTCCATACCTGAGCTCAGACTGACAGACCTAATTGACTTGACCTGTTTGGCTGACAACTTCGAATGTGAACCTAATTTGTGGTTGTAAAAGTTGGTGTTTCCTATATTTTCAGGATTGCCTCTGATACCGGTGATTGTGATTTTGGCTTTGGATTATAACATGTACTACGGAGGAAATGGATAGTACGGAATTTTTCATTGGTCAATTTTACAACTGTGCTCAGAACCAGCCAATCAAATGCTTGAAATTTGAGATTACTATTAGTCTCCACACTCAGATTTATAACCTCCGAACCAGGATAGCCTGCTTTCATTTTTTGTTGTAAAACAAACTGCACTTAATGTGAGAAAATTTACATTTTTGTGAAGTGTAATAGGAAATTATTTACATAAGAGTGAGCATATAGAGGATATTTTTATGTTTCGGTGTAAGAAAGTTATTCTTTGAGTGAGCAGCAGACAGAATATATTAATTAGTGGCATAGCCACAATGGTGAATGTAAGTCAGATGCTCACAAGCATAATGTTTATGTATAAAATGAAGAAGTCATCTTGTTTATCATTGTTCCATTCAGACAGTCAACTCTCTGTAATTAATCGTTTTTTTCGCGATTTTGAACTCTCTAAAAGACTAAAACAATATGAAAGTTTGACTCAATTTAAAGTGTAAATTTGTAATGGTTAAAGGAATGAGATAAATATTTTTCATCAATGAATCTGAAAAAATAAATTGAGTTGCGGCATTTTTCATGAGTCGGTTGTGCAACTGCAAAAAAACAATTTTTTTAGGTATGGTCTCATATAAATAATTATCTACACTGGAATTTTCTTGCCCAATTTTCAGATAATTGTGTTGTTAATTTATTTCAGTTGCTGGCTGACATGGGAACCATTTTTGTATGGATTCCTTATTCCTATTGCTGCGATAATCTTGGTCAATCTGATTGTGTTCACAATGGTGATGTGTAACTTATTCTGTCGAAGAAAACATAAAGGAATGGCGTCAAATCAATCGGAGAGAAAAATGGCGCTTCTGCATTTACGAGCCGGCTTGTCTATATTGGTGATTCTTGGTGAGTTTTTGGCCAACCCTCCTCCAAAAAATTGCTGATTGTAGTAAAAACAATGCAGTTTGTTACATTCACCTTATTCATTCTTTCCAAAAGTTTATTAGATAGTTTTGAATAGCCCATTTCAATTCGACATGCCTAAGAAGATACATTCTGTACCTGATATTTATTTCTGATGATACCAAGTATTAGGATAGCAGGTTGTTAAGTAAACGAGGTCCGACTTATTGAATGGACGTTTTTCCCCTCTTATGTTCAGGCACCTAGTGGAACCCCTGTAAATACAATGTTTACTTTCAGGTCTTACCTGGCTGTTTGGCTTTCTGACTGTGGATACTACTAGAATTACATTCCACTACTTGTTTGCAATATTTAATGCATTTCAAGGCTGTTTTATATTCCTTCTGTTCACATTTCGGGAAACACAGGTAAGAAAAATACTACTCATGTTTTATAGAATGATACTGCAATATTCATACATGTACTTGTGGTGGTCAGCTAAGGAAACTTATCAAATTAATTGTGTCAATGTTAACTCATTGTTTTAACCATCTTTCCAGCTGACTTGTGGGCTAAATATTTATCAGACAGTTATGTACATGTTTGTCTCAAAATGATTTGAATTATTAAAATTAAGGTATAATAAAAATTATGCCCTACTTGGAAGTTGATCTTGATCTGTATAAATATTGACCAGTGTCTATCTTGATCTGTATAAATATTGACCAGTGTCTATCTCGAGTTGTATACATATTGACCAGTGTCTATCTTGATCGGTATAAATATTGACCAGTGTCTATCTTGATCTGTATAAATATTGACCAGTGTCTATCTTGATCTGTATAAATATTGACCAGTGTCTATCTTGATCTGTATAAATATTGACCAGCGTAAATCTTGATCTGTATAAATATTGATCAGCGTAAATCTTGATCTGTATAAATATTGACCAGTGTTAATCTTGATCTGTATAAATATTGATTAGCGTAAATCTTGATCTGTATAAATATTGACCAGTGTTAATCTTGATCTGTATAAATATTGACCAGTGTCAATCTTGATCTGTATAAATATTGACCAGTGTCTATCTTGATCTGTATAAATATTGACCAGTGTTAATCTTGATCTGTATGAATATTGATCAGCGTAAATCTTGATCTGTATAAATATGGACCAGTGTTAATCTTGATCTGTATAAATATGGACCAGTGTTAGTCTTGATCTGTATAAATATTGACCAGTGTTAATCTTGATCTGTATGAATATTGATCAGCGTAAATCTTGATCTGTATAAATATGGACCAGCGTAAATCTTGATCTGTATAAATATTGACCAGTGTTAATCTTGATCTGTATAAATATTGACCAGTGTCTATCTTGATCTGTATAAATATTGATCAGCGTAAATCTTGATCTGTATAAATATTGACCAGTGTTAATCTTGATCTGTATAAATATTGACCAGTGTTAATCTTGATCTGTATAAATATTGATCAGCGTAAATCTTGATCTGTATAAATATTGACCAGTGTTAATCTTGATCTGTATAAATATTGACCAGTGTCAATCTTGATCTGTATAAATATTGACCAGTGTCTATCTTGATCTGTATAAATATTGACCAGTGTCTATCTTGATCTGTATAAATATTGACCAGTGTCTATCTTGAGTTGTATACATATTGACCAGTGTCTATCTTGATCGGTATAAATATTGACCAGTGTCTATCTTGATCTGTATAAATATTGACCAGTGTCTATCTTGATCTGTATAAATATTGACCAGTGTCTTTCTTGATCTGTATAAATATTGACCAGTGTCTATCTTGATCTGTATAAATATTGACCAGTGTTAATCTTGATCTGTATAAATATTGACCAGTGTCTATCTTGAGTTGTATACATGTTGACCAGTGTCTATCTTGATCTGTATAAATATTGACCAGTGTCTTTCTTGATCTGTATAAATATTGACCAGTGTCTATCTTGATCTGTATAAATATTGACCAGTGTTAATCTTGATCTGTATAAATATTGACCAGTGTCTATCTTGATCTGTATGAATATTGATCAGCGTAAATCTTGATCTGTATAAATATTGACCAGTGTTAATCTTGATCTGTATAAATATTGATCAGCGTAAATCTTGATCTGTATAAATATTGACCAGTGTTAATCTTGATCTGTATAAATATTGACCAGTGTTAATCTTGATCTGTATAAATATTGATCAGCGTAAATCTTGATCTGTATAAATATTGACCAGTGTTAATCTTGATCTGTATAAATATTGACCAGTGTCAATCTTGATCTGTATAAATATTGACCAGTGTCTATCTTGATCTGTATAGATATTGACCAGTGTCTATCTTGATCTGTATAAATATGGACCAGTGTTAATCTTGATCTGTATAAATATTGACCAGTGTCAATCTTGATCTGTGTAAATATTGATAAATGAAAATCTTGATCTATGGAAACCTTGGTCCATGCATATCTGCATATCTTTGTTATATATTGTAAACAGGTCAGGAAAGCTTGGAAGAAACTGTGCTGTGGAGCTGCCAAGTATAAGAACACCACTAGCAATACTGACTCTGGAGGGAAGAAAAGTGGTTCCACAGAGACGAGAAGTACCGGACACTCCAACAAATCATCCAGTACAATACCCGATTCGCACTCAGATTCCAAATCATAAGACCAAAGAATCCACATTATAATCGCTGAACTTTGAAACAAACAATTGTACAGTGCATCATCTGTTTAAGCTTATGATGGCTGGAGATTTATGTCTCTTGCCAAGTGAACATGCTTATGTTTGTACATTGCGATTTTTCAATATTCTGGCACATATCTAAATATTAGATCCCTTATTTCTGGTGAAATTCTATTACATGTGTTGACTAAATGTCAAATACACAGATGTCAATTTTACTGCCTCCTAGGCCTTTATGTTACATAGCTATAATCATTGATTTGGTTTATTTTATTTAATACTCACAGTTGGATTTTGATTCTGAATAGAAGTGTCTTATTGCTGATACATGTAGTATGTTTGTTCATAGTTGTTTTATGTACCAATATTCACATTTTAATGGGTAAAGGCTGAACTGTATTGCAGCTAAATCATAAAACTTTACTAGTCAACAGAGCTAACCCGCTACTTTGTATTTTGAGAACTAGCTATATTCTTCATTGGAATAATGAGTGTTAAGTTTAGTGCAATCAAATCAACAGACAATGTATCCAGTAGGTTGTTTAGAACTATGTGAAAAGTGATTACGGGTTAGCACATTTGACCAGTACAGGCGACTTCATTTGTTCATTTCATTATCATTCTGAAGCATAATATATATATGCGCTTTCTACGCTTTTCAAGTGCCATGATTTATTCACACTATGCATTGTTATGATTTTCTATCACATTTATGTGCAAATAAATCTACAAATAAAATATTTGTATAAACCTTGTTTGCGATTGATGAAGCAAATTTTCTGACCATTACTCAAATGATTCCATATTTTATTTTTGCTATGTGTTGTTACATATCTGTGTATTCTTTAAATAATGAAACTTAGGGTACAGAAAAGATCACTGCAATGTAAATTTCAACCTGGTCTACGCATGCATATAAACTGGCCTTTTTAACCCTCTACATGCGGATCTTACGAATAATTATCACTTGCAAAGTCTTAATATTAAAGTATCATATATTTACCATTTGTATTGTGGAATTTTCTAATTCGGCAATTCAATTTGGGGAAACCTTTTTAATTCTTAACCAATTTTTCCGTAATATAGCGCATTGAGACTACTCGGTTAAATTATTTCTACGCACGGCTGATTCGGTCCCATATATTCAGCAGTTCACGAAAGATTTGTTGGCGCTTAACGCAAAACTGCTTGATGTAGTTTCCCAAAGTATTGGTTCAAGCTGACGAGTAACATCATCACAACAAATTCATAATGATTTTTCATCTTCAATCAGATACATTATGATATAGATCTAAGGATCATTTATAAATCAACAGTTACATGCATATCTGTCACCTGTATAAGTAAATGCAAGAGATTGGGGTCAGACAGGCATATTTCCACAGAACCAGATTTACAAGCAGAAGAAAATACAAAAGACTGCAATTCCAATTTATACTTTATTATCCAATAAAAAGCATATTTACCAAATATTTAAAAAGTATAATTGCATTGATGCAACTGGCCTTAAGATGCGACTTAAGCACATGACTTTGAATACATTGCATATACAATTTAATAAATGTATTTCAATGTTCGCAATGTGTACATCAACAAATGGCATGATATTTTTTTTAAATCGCCCACTACAATTGACAAAACACAATGTCAATAATGTTATTTTATGCAATAATCCACCAACTGCATAATTACATATATGCATCATGTTGGTCATTCATAATGAAACCACCCTCTTCACTATAACAATATTTTCACCATGCTGGTGTTCCATCATTGACCAACTGTCTTCACCACAACACCATCTTGGTCTGTCAACATTAACAAACTGTTTTCACCATAACACCATGTTGATCTTTCATTGTTAACCAACATCGTCTTCACGCACGGAATGTCCAACTAGTAAAAAGATGTACTTATGTTACTTCAAAAAATGCACAATGAGAAAGAATTTTGCCTTTATATCTATTATTTTATATGAACTTATAAAGAACTTGCAATAAGAATTTGCAAACCTTGATGACTCCACATTACTTATTAAATGAATTTGGATATCATTTGAAAGAAGCTATTTTTCTCACTCTGCAGTACTCCATTACAAACCTAACTGCAATGACAGTCCCCAGCAAATTCACTTGTTATGAGATAGTTTTTCAACCAATTCTATATACATATAGCTTAGGATCAGTTAAAAACAATGACTTAGTCTCTGGAACTCAGAAAACAAATTACCTTCCATCGTTAACCAACTGTCTTTTTACCACAACACCATCTTCACAATGTTGGTCTTCCATCATTAACGAACTGTCTTCACCACAACACAATCTTCACAATGTTGGTCTTCCATCCTTAACCAACTGTCTTTACCACAACACAATCTTCACAATGTTGGTCTTCCATCCTTAACCAACTGTCTTTACCACAACACAATCTTCACAATGTTGGTCTTCCATCCTTAACTAACTGTCTTCACCACAACACAATCTTCACAATGTTGGTCTTCCATCCTTAACCAACTGTCTTTACCACAACACAATCTTCACAATGTTGGTCTTCCATCCTTAACCAACTGTCTTCACCACAACACAATCTTCACAATGTTGGTCTTCCATCCTTAACCAACTGTCTTCACCACAACACAATCTTCACAATGTTGGTCTTCCATCCTTAACCAACTGTCTTTACCACAACACAATCTTCACAATGTTGGTCTTCCATCCTTAACCAACTGTCTTTACCACAACACAATCTTCACAATGTTGGTCTTCCATCCTTAACCAACTGTCTTTACCATAACACCATGTTGGTCTTCCATCGTTAACCAACTGTCTTCACCACAACACCATCTTCACAATGTTGGTCTTCCAACATTAACCAACTGTCTTCACCACAACACCATCTTCATAATGTTGGTCTTCCATCGTTGACCAACTGGCTTCCCACAACACCATGTTGGTCTTCCATCACTAACCAACTGTCTTCACCACAACACCATCTTCATAATGTTGGTCTTCCAGCGTTGACCAACTGGCTTCCCACAACACCATGTTGGTCTTCCATCACTAACCAACTGTCTTCACCATAACACAATGTTGGTCTTCCATCACTAACCAACTGTGTTCACCATAACACAATGTTGGTCTTCCATCACTAACCAACTGTGTTCACCATAACACCATGATGGTCTTCCATCATTAACCAACTGTGCTCACCATAACACCATGTTGGTCTTCCATCACTAACCAACTGTCTTCACCATAACACAATGTTGGTCTTCCATCACTAACCAACTGTCTTCACCATAACACAATGTTGGTCTTCCATTGTTAACCAACTGTCTTCACCATAACACAATGTTGGTCTTCCATCGTTAACCAACTGTCTTCACCATAACACCATGTTGGTCTTCCATCGTTAACCTACTGTCTTCACCATAACACAATGTTGGTCTTCCATCGTTAACCAACTGTCTTCACCAAAAACCCATGTTGGACTTCCATCATTGACCAACTGTCTTCACCATAACACAATGTTGGTCTTCCATCGTTAACCAACTGTCTTCACCATAACACCATGTTGGTCTTCCATCGTTAACCAACTGTCTTCACCATAACACCATGTTGGTCTTCCATCGTTAACCAACTGTCTTCACCATAACACAATGTTGGTCTTCCATCGTTAACCAACTGTCTTCACCAAAAACCCATGTTGGACTTCCATCATTGACCAACTGTCTTCACCATAACACAATGCTGGTCTTCCATCATTAACCAACTGTGTTCACCATAACACCATGATGGTCTTCCATCATTAACCAACTGTGTTCACCATAACACCATGATGGTCTTCCATCATTAACCAACTGTGTTCACCATAACACCATGTTGGTCTTCCTTCATTAACCAACTGTCTTCACCATAACACCATGATGGTCTTCCATCATTAACCAACTGTGCTCACCATAACACCATGTTGGTCTTCCATCACTAACCAACTGTCTTCACCATAACACAATGTTGGTCTTCCATCACTAACCAACTGTCTTCACCATAACACAATGTTGGTCTTCCATTGTTAACCAACTGTCTTCACCATAACACAATGTTGGTCTTCCATCGTTAACCAAGTGTCTTCACCATAACACCATGTTGGTCTTCCATCGTTAACCTGCTGTCTTCACCATAACACAATGTTGGTCTTCCATCGTTAACCAACTGTCTTCACCAAAAACCCATGTTGGACTTCCATCATTGACCAACTGTCTTCACCATAACACAATGTTGGTCTTCCATCGTTAACCAACTGTCTTCACCATAACACCATGTTGGTCTTCCATCGTTAACCAACTGTCTTCACCATAACACCATGTTGGTCTTCCATCATTAGCCAACTGTCTTCACCATAACACCATGTTGGTCTTCCATCGTTAACCAACTGTCTTCACCATAACACAATGTTGGTCTTCCATCGTTAACCAACTGTCTTCACCATAACACCATGTTGGTCTTCCATCGTTAACCAACTGTCTTCACCATAACACCATGTTGGACTTCCATCATTGACCAACTGTCTTCACCATAACATCATGTTGGTCTTCCATCGTTAACCAACTGTCTTCACCATAACACCATGTTGGTCTTCCATCGTTAACCAACTGTCTTCACCATAACACCATGATGGACTTCCATCATTGACCAACTGTCTTCACCATAACACCATGTTGGTCTTCCATCGTTAACCAACTGTCTTCACCATAACACCATGTTGGTCTTCCATCGTTAACCAACTGTCTTCACTACAACATCATCTACTCTATGATGGTCTTACATCAATAACCAACTGTCTTCACCATAACACCATGTTGGTCTTCCATTGTTAACCAACTGTCTTCCCCATAACACCATGTTGGTCTTCCATCGTTAACCAACTGTCTTCACCATAACACCATGTTGGTCTTCCATCGTTAACCAACTGTCTTCACCATAACACAATGTTGGTCTTCCATCGTTAACCAACTGTCTTCACCATAACACCATGTTGGTCTTCCATCGTTAACCAACTGTCTTCACCATAACACCATGTTGGACTTCCATCATTGACCAACTGTCTTCACCATAACATCATGTTGGTCTTCCATCGTTAACCAACTGTCTTCACCATAACACCATGTTGGTCTTCCATCGTTAACCAACTGTCTTCACCATAACACCATGATGGACTTCCATCATTGACCAACTGTCTTCACCATAACACCATGTTGGTCTTCCATCGTTAACCAACTGTCTTCACCATAACACCATGTTGGTCTTCCATCGTTAACCAACTGTCTTCACTACAACATCATCTACTCTATGATGGTCTTACATCAATAACCAACTGTCTTCACCATAACACCATGTTGGTCTTCCATTGTTAACCAACTGTCTTCACCATAACACCATGTTGGTCTTCCATCGTAAACCAACTGTCTTCACCATAACACCATATTGGTCTTCCATCGTTAACCAACTGTCTTCACCATAACACCATATTGGTCTTCCATCGTTAACCAACTGTCTTCACTACAACATCATCTACTCTATGATGGTCTTTCATCAATAACCAACTGTCTTCACCATAACACAATATTCATCATGTTGGTCTTCCATTTGCCTACATCAAAACACCATGATGGTTTTTTGCTAGAATAATAAAAAGGGAACATGCTAACCTTAGTGACTCCACATTGTTTAAAGAAATGAAATTGGATATCATTTGAAAGTCGCTGTTTCTATAATTTTAACGAAGTTGTTTACCAAAAAGTTACTAGTGCATTCGCTTATTATTTCTTTCAACCAATACTATGTACAGCATAAGATCAATGAAAAACAGTGATTTAGTCTTGTCAAATTAGAAAACTTTAAAACAAATACCTTTCATCAGCAACCATCTGTCTTCACCATAATACATCTACTTTATGTTGGTCTTCCATCACTAACCGACTGTCTTCACCACAACACCATCTTCACCATGTTGGTTTTCCATCATTGACCAACTGTCTTCACCACAACACCATCTTCACCATGTTGGTTTTCCATCATTGACCAGCTTTTCTCGCTGTAACACCATATTGGTCTATCATCACAAACCAACTGCCTTCACCATAACCACATCTCCAACATGTTGGTCTTTCATCGCTAAACAACTGTCTTCACTATAACACCATCATCACCATATTGGTCTTGCATCGTTAACCAACTATCGTCACCACAACACCATCTTCACAATGTTGGCTTTTCATCACAAACTAAATGTTTTCCAAAAAACCACCATCTTAATCATGTTTATCTTCCGACGACCAATCTTACACTTTCCTTATATTTGTATATTTTTTCATCCACCAATTGTTTTCATAATAAAATCTTCAATATTTTTTTTCAATCATAAACCAACAGTTATCATCTATCTGCCATTCTCATGTTTTTTGTGTTGAATCATTAACCAACTGTCTTCACTAACTTACTATCTTCATTAACTTCATTTCCAATCATCAATCAACTGTCCACACAAATCTGCCATTTTCATTTTGTTTTCAACCATCAACCGTCTTCATGAATGTTCTATCTCAATGCTTCTTGTTTCCAATCAATAACCAACGTTCTTCACAAATCTTCATAATATTTGCTTTCAATTATAAACCAACAATCTTCACAAATCTAACATCTTCATTTATCTCTGTTTTCAGTCATCTAACATCTTCATTTATCTCAGTATTCAGTCATCAACCATCTGTCTTCAGCAATCTTCCACCTCTATATTGTTAGCTTTCAATTCGAAACCAACTGTCTTCAATAAGACATAATTTTATATTCATTATTAAATCCTTGCATCAAACCTTTGTCCTCAACAACTCGCCATATTCCTCATTTTGTCATTTATTTCCTGTGTTTATCTTCACTTATTTAACATGCCATCAATAATATGTCTGTACCAATATTCTATTTTCAGTATAAAGTTTATCGCTTATAAACACGTTTCTTTGTCAATCTTCCACCATCAATGAGCTGTTCAGCCAGTAATATTTGGTCTTCACTTATATATTAACTTTAATCGAATGATTAACGCAGGCAACAATTTTAATCAATAGACGTCTTCATTTGACAGGTGTATCATAAATTTCCACTGCCAATCTGCAATCTTCAGTGTTTTGTTCATTATCAGCAAGCAATTGTCAATTTCATTACATATTTGACATGTGTTTTTTTTAGAATCTAACGTCAGTGCATTGTTTTCATCATACTTGTTCGTCATGAGCACGAACCATCATCACATGAAATCAGCAAGCAACAGTCTTATCACACGATATTGTCTTATAGTCCTTTTACCTGTCTTTCATCGTCAAACGTCCAGCGTCAATAGTAATCGGCAACTATTTTGTTACCACCTAACCATCTTCAAATCATTTTTTGCCCTCAACCAACATTATAAACAGTCTATAGGTCTGTCCGTCATGCAAAGGGTCTCATTTAGAAATCATCCGCATTTGACGAAAAGAGAAATGCGGAATTAGCCATATACTAGTCCATATAATTATATCCACCAAGGAATAGTCTGTAATTAATCCACTACCAGTTGTATGAAAAAAGAGACTGGTGGACTGTTGTTTTCCCGGAGGTCTGTGTGGAGAGGCATTGTCTTGCGTATTAGGTGTTCCCTGTAGCAACTTATTCTCTCTCAGATTAGGAAAATCTGATCAAATGTTCTCAGATAAGGAGAATTGGACCCACGTTAGGAAAATTTTCAGATAAGGAGCATCCGACAATTAGTAGAGATCCAGATAAGGAAAATGTTATATAAGGAACACAGATTAGCCAAGTCTGGTATAAGGGAATCCAATTAAGGAAATTATTATGCTCCCTTTTAGAGTGGGTGCATAAAGAATTAATAGAAAAAATTATTATGCTCCCTTTTAGAGTGGGTGCATAAAGAATTAATAGAAAAAATTATTATGCTCCCTTTTAGAGTGGGTGCATAAAGAATTAATAGAAAAAATTATTATGCTCCCTATTAGAGTGGGTGCATAAAGAATTAATAGAAAAAATTATCATGCTCCCTTTTAGAGTGGGTGCATAACAAATTAATAGAAAAAGAAAAAATCATTATGCTCCCTTTTAGAGTGGGTGCATAAAGAATTAATAGAAAAAATCATTATGCTCCCTTTTAGAGTGGGTGCATAAAGAATTAATAGAAAAAATTATTATGTTCCCTTTTAGAGTGGGTGCATAAAGAATTAATAGAAAAAGAAAAAATCATTATGCTCCCTTTAAGAGTGGGTGCATAAAGAATTAATAGAAAAAAATATTATGTTCCCTTTTAGAGTGGGTGCATAAAGAATTAATAGAAAAAGAAAAAATCATTATGCTCCCTTTTAGAGTGGGTGCATAAAGAATTAATAGAAAAAATTATTATGTTCCCTTTTAGAGTGGGTGCATAAAGAATTAATAGAAAAAGAAAAAATCATTATGCTCCCTTTTAGAGTGGGTGCATAAAGAATTAAAAGAAAAAATTATTATGCTCCCTTTTAGAGTGGGTGCATAAAGAATTAATAGAAAAAGAAAAAATCATTATGCTCCCTTTTAGAGTGGGTGCATAAAGAATTAATAGAAAAAATTATTATGTTCCCTTTTAGAGTGGGTGCATAAAGAATTAATAGAAAAAGAAAAAATCATTATGCTCCCTTTTAGAGTGGGTGCATAAAGAATTAATAGAAAAAATTATTATGTTCCCTTTTAGAGTGGGTGCATAAAGAATTAATAGAAAAAGAAAAAATCATTATGCTCCCTTTTAGAGTGGGTGCATAAAGAATTAATAGAAAAAGAAAAAACATTATGCTCCCTTTAAGAGTGGGTGCATAAAGAATTAATAGAAAAAGAAAAAATCATTATGCTCCCTTTAAGAGTGGGTGCATAAAGAATTAATAGAAAAAATTATCATGCTCCCTTTTAGAGTGGGTGCATAACAAATTAATAGAAAAAGAAAAAATCATTATGCTCCCTTTTAGAGTGGGTGCACAAAGAATTAATAGAAAAAAATATTATGCTCCCTTTTAGAGTGGGTGCATAAAGAATTAATAGAAAAAGAAAAAATCATTATGCTCCCTTTTAGAGTGTGTGCATAAAGAATTAATAGAAACAATTATTATGCTCCCTTTTAGAGTGGGTGCATAAAGAATTAATAGAAAAAATTATTATGCTCCCTTTTAGAGTGCGTGCATAAAGAATTAATAGAAAAAGAAAAAATCATTATGCTCCCTTTTAGAGTGGGTGCATAAAGAATTAATAGAAAAAATCATTATGCTCCCTTTTAGAGTGGGTGCATAAAGAATTAATAGAAAAAATAATTATGTTCCCTTTTAGAGTGGGTGCATAAAGAATTAATAGAAAAAATTATCATGCTCCCTTTTAGAGTGGGTGCATAACAAATTAATAGAAAAAGAAAAAATCATTATGCTCCCATTAGAGTGGGTGCATAAAGAATTAATAGAAAAAATTATTATGCTCCCTTTTAGAGTGGGTGCATAAAAAGACTTACTATCACAATAAGACTTAATTAAAAAAGACTTAGTATTATTAATTTTTTTTATGTGTGTTTTACTAAATAATTATGATATAATTTGTATATTGTATAAAAGACATTTAAGAAGTATATAAAAATAATAACAGTTTACAAAGACTTAATAAAAAAAAAGACTCACTATTACTAAAGACTTAATTAAAAAAAAGACACTTGCTATCAGTATTGTTTTGTTTTTTCTCACAACTTTTCTATTCTTTTTTCTTGGTAAGTTTCTACATTTTATGTGTTTTTTTTGTAACATTTTCTGTCCCATTTTTCGGTTGATATTTTCAATTTGAATTTACCAAATTATTTCCACGAAAAAGTAATGCTACAAGTACACCATATTATTTCAAGAAAATTATTTCAAACTGCCCATGACCCTTTTAATGCCAAGAAAACTACTTTAAAATGTCCCTCGTTTTCTAAGATCTTTGAAATCCATTTAAAGCTACCCCTGTTTCCTTAATTTTTTGTTTTACAATTACTTCATCTTTTTTTTTTTTTTTGTTCTCAGAAATGTTGTGTTCTGTTTTTGTTACTTTCTGCATTTTATGTGCTTTTTGTACATTTTTCAACCCCACTTTTCTTCTGACATTTCCAATCTGAATTTACCCAAGATAATTCTGCAAACAAATTCAAAGCTTCAAGTACATCTAATTATTTCTAACTACCTACGACTCTTTTAATTTCATGAAAACTAGAACTGTCCCACAATTTCTAAAATTTCTGAAATGCATCGAAAACTACTCATATTTCCTTAAATTTCTGTTTTACATTAAAAATTGTTAACACATCTGTATTGTGTTGTTTTTTTTTCTCACAAGTTTTCTGTTCTTTTTTTGTATGTTTGTACATGTTATATGGTTTTTTTTGTAATATTTTCAGCCCAAATTTTCTCTTAATATTCATCGATTGACTTTACCCATGATATTTCTACAAAAAATAAGTTACAAGTGCACCACACTATTTCAAGAAAATTGTTTTAAACTATCACTGACCCTTTAAATGTCAAGAAAATTACTTAAAACTGCCCCACTATTTCTAAAATTTCTGAAATGCATTGAAAACTACCCATTTTCCTTAAATTTCTATTTTACAATTTGTGCATCTGAATTGTTTTTGGTTTTTTTCTCACAAGTTTTCTGTTCTTTTTTTGTATGTTTGTACATGTTATAATGTTGTTTTTTGTAACATTTTCAGGCCAATTTTTCTCTTAATATTCATAGATTGACTTTACCCATGATATTTCCAGTAAAAAATTAAAGCTACAAGTACACCACATTATTTCCAAAAAAATATTTCAAACTACCCCAGACCATTTAAACGTCAAGAAAACTACCTAAAACTGCCCCACAATTTCTAAAATAACTGAAATGCATTGGAATCTACCCATATTTCCTTAAAATACTGTTTGACATTTAGTGCATCTGTACTGTTTTTTTTTTCCTCACAAGTTTTCTTTTCTTTTTTTGTATGTTTGTACATGTTATGTGTTGTGTTTTTGTAATATTTTCAGCCCAAATTTTCTCTTTAAAATTCATAGATTGACTTTCATACCCATTGTTTAGAAACTATGTTTGTTCACCCCTGTTTCTTTAAAATTTCTGTTGTATATTTCTTGCATCAGTTTTGTTTTGTTTTTTCTCACAAGTTTTCTGATCTTTTTTTGTATGTTTGTACATGTTATATATTTTTTTTTGTAATATTTTCAGCCAAAGTTTTCTCTTGATATTTACAGATTGAAATTACCCAAGATATTTCTGCTAAAAATTAAAGCAAATAGTGTTGCTTATTATTTCTAAAAATATTTCAAACTACTACCCTTTTTATGTCAAGAAATCTACCCAAAAGTACTACACATTCCCTAAAATTTCTGAAATGCATTTAAAACTACCCCCGTTTCTTTAAATTTCTGTTGTATACTTCTTGCATCAGTATTATTTTGTTTTTTTCTCCAGTTTTCTGTTCTTTCTTTGTGAATTTCTACATATTATGACATTTTTGTATATTTTCAGCCCCAGTTTTCTCTTGGTATTCACAGATTGATTACCCAAGATATTTCTACCAAAAAATATAGTTAAAGTATTCCCTATTTTTTTCAGAAAATTATTTCAAACTACTACCCTTTTATGTCAAGAAAACTACCTAAAACTGCCCGACATTTTCTGAAATTTCTGAAATGCATTGAAAACTACACAATCATATTTCCTTAAATTTCTGTTTTACATTTAGTGCATTCTGTATTGTTTTGTTTTTTTCTCACAAGTTTTCTGTTCTTTTTTTGGTAAGTTTCTACATTTTATGTTTTTTTTGTGTGCAATATTTTCAGAAAGGATCAGGACCAGGGTCACACACGATATACCTGAGAGGTGGAGAACAAAGGTCATGTTTTGAAATAGAAACTAATAGAAAGTAATTATACTCATAAATTTGTCTCAGTGAGCTTCAAGTTAAGTAGTTCTACATAGTACAATATTAATGCTGGTTATATCTATTACTAAATTAAATGAAATTTGTACAATTGGATATAAATATTTAAAAGCACAATCTTTAAACAGGGAACATTATCAGGTATAGCTAGGAATGTGTTCATAGGACTCAGTTGCCCCCACTTTACTAAAGCACAAGGGACACAACTCTGATCTTACTGAATTAATTCAATAAAAAAGCACAGTTGCACAATGTTATGTGATGACTTTTCTTCCTATGAAGTTTCATTACTCTAGATCAAATACTTTTTGACATATGAGCGGTGCAAACTTTAGTCTGACGGACAGTCTGACGGACGGACAAGGGTAAATCTAAGTCCCCCCCACTTGGTGCAGGCACAATAGGCCAAATAAAAAATATGTGTTGTTCAGGAAACGTGGCCAAAATTGTAATAATTTTAATATCAAATATTTTTTATACGAAAGTGTTGGTGATGAGAGTTGAAAACTGAAAAGATTATTTTATAGTTATATACCTATATTTATGGGCTAAAATTAATAAAAGGTTGCTAACTTCGTTCTTTGAAGTCCGTTAAAACTAGTTTTGGAATTATGAGTTGCAGGAACAAGTTTTGTCCATTGGAATTCTCTGATGAAGTTAGGATCTGCACAGAAACTGAGGGTTGGCCAGGTTGCCTGAACCACACATATCTTTTAATAATCCTAGTCTGTGACCCTGGTCCTGACCCCGAGATTTAGAATTTCTTGTTTTCTTGCTCCCCTTGTTTTTTCTTTGACATTTTCCTAACTTTTCTGGCTCTTCCAGAAGGCTTTTGGCATGATGGGGGTGCTGGTACATGCATTCCTTCCAGATTAGCAATCTCTGCATTACTTACCTTCATAAGCCGGAAAATCTCTGCCTGGCAGTCTTTCCTTTCAAGAAGAACGTTTCTCTGGCGATCAAGATCTATTTCGCGCAATTCTTCTTCGGAGTAGACAGGTTGAAAGTGGTAGGAAGCTTCCATTCTAATGTCGTCGACATATGCCATGCGAACCCTACGTGCAGCTTGAATTCTAGCAGCCTCAACATTATCAGGGTAATGATGAGGTGTTGGAGCAGGAATATTGGCATGGTGAGCTGGAGGAGCAACTCTATGCTGGACAACATCCGCAGCGGCTTTATGCTCAACTTTCCATTCTACTGGTTCTTCAATGAATCCTTGGGCAGGAAACCTGGCTTGGTTGATCTCAAATGGGCGATTACCTTTAAAGGGACAACATGTTTGCTATGGTCATAATATTTTTAGGGCAGGTCCCTTTGATAGGGTAAATTTGTATCATGAATCACCAAATTTGGGTATTTATAAGCTAAAATTTTAAAGGGGAATTTTCTTTCTTTAGAAGTAGGGGAAATATATACTTTTTGTTTGGGGAATGGAGCCCAATATCGGTCCCAAATTTGCTATAAAAAAGGGCTGCTTGAATTTAACCGCTTTAGAGTAACAACAGCTGAAAACTGCATCTTCAAAAGGATGCTGTTCTGGAAAGGTTGCAATGTATTGGGAAATGTTAAATCGTTACAAAGTAGGAACATCTTAAGATTAAAACAGTATGTTTCACATATAGATTTAGATTTTGAGTGACCTGCTGTTGGGAAAGTCCAGTTTGTCAAATACATCTGACTGTCCTGACTCGTAAAAAAATATTTGATCTGGTAACAAAATTGAAAAGTTTACAATAAACCAAAAATGAATTATTTTACAAACTGGGAACTGCTGGCTTCGCTTGGCAAACTCTGGAAGTACATGCAACACAATATTCTTACCTCTGATATCTGGCAGAGTTGGTGGCTTAGCAGCCACAGGATGATGCCTGGGAGATCTTGGTAAGGGGTCCTGCTTGGGGACAATTTCCGGCATACTTGGTGTGTTGATCACATGGTGATGTCTACGAGGGCTTGGCAAATGGCCCTGTTTAGGGGCAATGCCTGGCAGAGTTGGGGTGTAGATGTTCCTATGGCCCTTCCCTGGAGGGCTGTAAATGTTCCATCTAGGATCAGCCTGACCTTAAAACCAATGAAATGACTTTTTAATGATTTAGACAATAATATATGAAACTGTGATGAACAATTTCTTTGTTAGATCAGAATGTGTGAAATTGTTAAAAGTTAAAAAAAACGTGAGACAAGCATCGTAGCACTCAGTTTGTTCAACAATTCATAAAGTTTCAGTGCCTGGCAAAGAAAATCTGCAAGTGAATAACCATGAAGCAGATACAGTGTTTAGTCATTGCTTTTAGTTGGACTCCTTAATGTTTATAATCAAAATATCATAAAGTAACAATTTTACATTATAACTATAGATCTGAATGGTAAGTAGAGGTAATTGTCAACTTGCTTCTTTTCAAAAAGTAGGGAAAAGGTATGGAGCCAAAAAAATGTAGGGAAATGTAGGAAAATAGGGGCCACTTGACAGCCTGCAAGTATCACCATTGAAAAAGAGTTAAGCGCAAAACTAGTGAAATTGCTTTAATTCTTTAATACTAAAAAAGTAAAACAAGTTTTGCAACAAACCAAATTTTATAAAGAAAGACACTAAGAGTCAGACATAGAAAAGTAAGCATAGAAATGTTGATAGATACCATTTATTGTAGGCAATCCAGATGAACCATCATCATTGCGTCTGAATAAAGGGAGAAAGGAAGAGAGAAACATAGCATTAGAGAACAGAAAGATAAACAAGAACACAAGCAGTAAAGAAAAGAAAGGGAGATAGAAAAGTATTACCAATCCTCTTAGGCAAAAAGGCTGAAAAAAATGTGTATCAAAAGATCATTAATACTCTGCATCAACAATGTGCAAAACGTAAATCCTGTGGAAATTTTGTAAACACATAAAACTAGCCATCAGAATAATTCTGCCCTTTGGGTATAATTCTGCAATTAAGTAAAATACATTAAAATAGTTATGGACACTATAATTACTTCCCTTGATGTCATGCTGAAGTTACCTCCCTTAAAATGATGTCAAAAGTTATTTCCCTTGCTACTTATAATTTATTAATGTTACAACTATGGACAAACATGTTAGTACACTCGGGGGTGTCAATAAGATCTGGGAGATGGTAAAATTTACCTGGTAACTTAAGCATCATCACCAGCTAGTTTTCATGTATGAGTGATCATAGTTAAGGGAGTACCCCCCCTCCTACTTTTGATGATTTCCCTGTTAATTCAAAAATTAGTGACACCCCTGTACGCCCAAGACAATAAATGTAATTAAAGTGCATGTGAAGTTGTCTTACATATGATATATGACTGAAGAAAGACATGTCCTGTATGTTTACACTTCATGATATCATGTGTATGCTGTTTCATTAAAATCCCTATAAAAATGTGAAAGTAATTTGCATGGAAATCCCTAAAACTGTTAAATCAGATTAGATCTACTCCACAAACTTCCATATACCATTACTTCTAGTGACTGTAATGCTTGGACTAACCAAGAAGAAATAATACACATACATCTACACTACATGAACAAGTGTACAAAGTTTCATTAGAATCCTTACAGTACAAACTGCTCTAAGAACATTCAACAAATAGAATCCTTACAGTACAAACTGCTCTAAGAACATTCAACAAATAGAATCCCTACAGTACAAACTGCTCTAAGAACATTCAACAAATAGAATCCTTACAGTACAAACTGCTCTAAGAACATTCAACAAATAGAATCCCTACAGTACAAACTGCTCTAAGAACATTCAACAAATAGAATCCTTACAGTACAAACTGCTCTAAGAACATTCAACAAATAGAATCCCTACAGAACAAACTGCTCTAAGAACATTCAACAAATAGAATCCCTACAGTACAAACTGCTCTAAGAACATTCAACAAACGACTGCACGACTGTTACACCTTAAGATGACTCCATAATGTAGCCTATAAAGTTTGATTCATCAAACTAAACTTTCATAAGTATGGATACCGTCAAATGAAAAATTAATTAACAAACAACCATACAGCATTGCATCAATACATGTTACAAACAATTAAATTATTCATAAACCAAGTGGCTGATATAAAGATAATTATCATTTATGAATAATAAATAAATAAAAATTCTAATTTAACATTTAAAAGCATCAATGTATTTTTATACATGTGGCATAGATTGGGACTTAAATTTGATCATCAGTTCTGATGTAACTATTTTATTATCTAAAAACGACGTAAAATATTCTAAATCTCTAATAAATCTGTATGACAAAGTGTATTTTAGTGTAAGTGTCACTTAATATGAAATACTATTTTTAGAAAAGACTAATAATAATACTTTTAGGTAAATACTTAAAAGAGAACAACTCATGCATTAACCTGCCTCCATCATCCATGTGTGTGTCTTTAAAGCTGTAAGTGTAAAAATAACAGTAACAGGTATGCGAATAAAAAACGATAAACCTCGCATTAAATGACAAAATTACCTAGTCATTATATATATTGACCGTTTGCAACCGAATTCTGTGACAAAGATCACTGATTTTTCTGCTGAGGTGTCTCTACGAAAGATGCGCCCGCAGACGATACTAGCGACGTCGCAATGACGATAAACCGGAAACGTCGCTAATGGATACTTTATTATTGTGCACATCTTGTTTGTGACGCCAGAGCGCAATAAATGATGACGTCAAGAAAATGATCTCATTTTCCCGCCATTTTATTTGGCACTGAATGCTATTCGAACCATTACTAGCGGTACCACTTAATTTGGCTCTGTCCACTTTGATTCTCCTAGTTATTCCTTGTGGTCTGCTAGGCCATTCCTTGCGCCTCAGTTCCTTAATATGTGTACCGTTTGACCTCCTTTAGTGCCTTATGTTTTGTGGATTGTTGTTTTTCCGGAGATCTGCGTGGGGAGGCATTGTCTTATGTATGTGGCTTTCCCTGTAGTTACGTATTCTCTCTCCCTTACGATTTTACAGTATATATTTAATAATTGCAAGAATTAATCCAATATTTGTTAACATCACTTTTTTGCAAAAGTGGGAACGGGTCTTAGATCATTAGCTGGCATTTAACGTTTGTCACTTTGTGCGCAATTCATCATTATGCCTTTTGTTAACTTTTGCTCTTTTGATACGCTTTGGGTTAAATCACAACCGATGATCGGTGTCCTTCTAAATTTACCGTCAACCTCTTCCGTGTTTAAAATATTTCATGTATTTTTATTTCACCTGTATATTATGCATATATTCAACGCTTTATGATAATGACAATTAATTTAGTGTCCAAAAATGGCTCTCTTACACATTCAGATACTGTTACTTTCGTGTTTCCTGAATTTTAAAGGTAAGAAGTTTCAAAATCGAAAGTTTATTTTGAACCAACTACAACAAATCACTGTTCACTTCTGTATGGGGTAGATTTACATAGCTGTAAAGGGTAATATCGAGCCAGGAGTGTGATATTATAAAGCTGGCCGCCCGGGAGCCTTGTGGGTACATGTAAAGGCCCTGGATGGGGGTCCAGGGATCCAAAGCCCCCCACCCCTCCCAGAAACTCCTGAAATATTGCATTTTTTAAGATTTTTTTTACAATAATTTACAGAGCTAAAGGTAAAACCCTTCAATTCAGATTTTGAACTGCCATGGTTCCATCGCGTTAAGATTAATTTACGGTAAACCTGTCTGACACGATGCTCCAGTTAAAATCGACATTTATATAAATCATAGATTTTGGAAAATGTGTGTGTCCTAGAGAACTAAGGGTGTGAGTGTGATTCAGGTTGAAAACATGTGTAAGACGCCAGTGACTTAACAGGTATATCTATGTTGGACATCAGCCTGGTGAGCTCAATCAGCACACATCCCACACCTTCCCCTTCATTTACTTCAACAGTTGCTGTAGTGTTAGTTGAGCCTCAAATAACAGAATTAAGTGGAGGAATGTACACAGTGGTGCTGGAATGATGGCCACCCGGTTAGCTCAGGTGGTACAGTGCTATACTAGCAGGGTTTTCCCTAGGATTTTTCAGCTATGAATCCTTGGATCCTCATGTTTTTACAAATTGGGGGTCCTAAGTAAATTGTATGGTCACACATATAAGCAGTTTATACTTGACAGAAGTTTATAATTTTATTTAAGGGGTCCCAGGGATGCACAGTAAGCTGAAAATGGGAGTCCCTAGAAAGTCAGGGAATCCCTAGTATTGAAGGGGTTGTTGGTGTGAGCCACACATTTGGTACTTTCTCCATTGATTAAATACATTACAACGTGAGAATGGCACTGATAGCTTCCATGCTAGGCTCTCAAGAGATAAATAAGCTCGGAAAGGTATCTGTTAGTTGATACTTTGTTGGTCGTACAAGAGTTTTGTAGCTCATGTTACTTGTTGATTGTATGCAACGTTTATTTACTGGTGTTTGTGATTTTATTTCAGTTGAAGGAAACATCCATGAAAAATTAACATATTTTGAAACGCTGAAAGTGACAGATTTTACTCACAGAGTGAAAAGATCCATAGATCCAGACCCGTTGAGCTCTTCACATATTACTGAAGTACAATTCTCAACTCTGGGAAGGTTTGTGAAAGTTTTAATCGTGTAAAGTTTGTTCTTACAGTTCGGACTGTATCAGCCATGAAAAATATGTATATTATGTGTTAACCGACTTACTGATATTTTTTATCCTACTGCTAATTTATGGCTTAAAATTCTGGAAGTCAGATAAAGTGATCGCTGTATCTATACAAGCAGATACAAAACATTTAAGGCCGTAATTAAAAAAAATGTTTGTTTGCATAACACATCCTACCCATGAACTTCATGTATACTATTAATAATAAAAGCTTCATTTAAAGATAAAAACACCGAATAAGTGAGGGGCTCATCTAACATGGGAGACACCCATAAAACACATGACTGTATAAATACTACAATACAGCTACAGAATAATGAAGAAAATTATTAAAACGTCTACAATACAATATAAAAAATGACTCAAACTAAAAAAGGAACATAATAGAAGATATCTGTGTAAAATGCTTATAAGTGAAATTGATTGTTCTATATATTAAGGCTTTATTAATGCAAATTCATTGTTACTCAATTTTTGTTAAGATTGCAGTTACATTAGTTTTGCACTAAACCCTTAAGATTTATAACATTAATATCCTGTTGTAATTTATATGTTTGCATTGATCAACAAGATTGAATTGAAAAGCTTAACATTTACAGTAAAACCTCAATAATACGACCACCCTTGGGACCCTTGAAAACTGGTCTCCTTATTGAGATGGTTTTAATATTGAGATTGAATGAAGACTGAGACATGTCTGTATCAAATTAAGTTGTTTTGTGAAATGAAATGCAATTCAGGTGGTTTGAATCTACGATACAACCATCAGAGAAAAAAAGTAGCTTAAACTGCTTTAAGTCACATGAAAAACCAGGGTCTTGGATTGAGTTGTAATAGTAAGCCAAATTACTAATTGAAAGCAAATTTTTGATTGTAAATAATTGTGTATTTTTAATTATTGTCAATTTTTTTCTTCCAGAAATTTTCATTTATATCTGAAACCATCGAACATTCTCTCGTATGGATTTAAAGCGTCTATTGTTAGAGGGAACGGTAAATCTGAACTATTCAATGTAAATAGAGCTGCACTGTTCAGTGGTAAATTAGCAGGTAATGTACTGGCCTTTGGCTAAATTAAAAATTATGCCTTGTTCAGGTACCTTAGAACCTTCAGTCCTTTGATATTATTTGAAATAAGGCAGCTGCTGTTTTCTGTTCATTTCGACTTGTAAAATATTTGTTTCTAGTTTTAATTCCAAATCAAAGTTGAAAATAGAAATAGTGTCCAATGTACCTACACACATAACATTTTATCATATTACCTGAACCACACATGATTTTTAATTTTGCCTTATGTTTGCATGTTTTTCTTAAAACTAAATTGTATGATTTACAAACATGATAACTTCTCAAAATAGTAATATGTCTATAAAAGTGTTAATGTCTCACCCATTTTAATGGGGGGGGGGACATACTGTTTTTGATCAGGTTGTCTGTCTGCCTGTTTGTCACAAATCATGTCTGCTCGTTAACTTTTGAACTGCATGAAGGATTTTGAAATAACTTGCCACAAATGTTCACCATATTGAGACGATGTGCAGAGCAGAGCACATGTTCAACCAGCTTGTTTAAAGTTCAAGGTCACATGTAAAGATCAAAGGTCATATGACTTCTTTTTTGCTTCATATTTTATACAAAGGTCCTGTATCAGTATTACACTTACTGACAAACTGCAGTGGTGGACATGTATGTTTTTGTTTCAAAAAGAATCATCTAGTTTTGATTGTGTTCTTTTTTGTGTTTATGTTTTGTTTCGAAGTTTTCGAGTACCTCCTGGAAACTAGTCTATGTATTAGATCACTCCCAATGTGTTGTACTTAACCAAATAAAAACTTTTGTACAGTACTGTGTTATGTAAACCTTACATATAACTTGTTATGGGTTGAATTTGAAAGAACAATAACATCGTTGAATGAGAAATTTTGTATTTTGTAGATGATGATAGTGGTGTCGCTAATGTAAATTATGACGAGAACGGAGCCATACTAGCCAGTATAATAGCTAAAGAAGATACTTATATTATTGAAGTACGTATAATTCTCAACTTCTTCAGATTTTTTCTCTTTATATCATAAATCATATTTTATTTTCAATCATTCACTACTGCATGTAATTGAAATAATGCTTTAGGCGTGAACAAAATATGTTTGTCCCTATCTACCCTATTTTCTTGCGCCGACCCTAGAACAATTTTTCGCATGTTAACAATTTTTTCATTTTGGTAAAATTTCTTTGTGTGGATTTTTTCTTCAGGTTCATATTTCTGCCCAGTTATTAAACGCTTTACAAGTATTCCAGCTGTTGAGCGTAATATTCACCTTGATTAAACATTATCCATGTTAAAAGGGAAAGGAGATTTGTCTTTTAACATAAACATGTATTCATTTAAATCTATGTTTTCTATGCTTCGTTTGAAAATTTAAAAAATCTCCCCCCAACTTTTTTTTTTCCAACCTACCTACCCTTTTATTTTTGGGCATGAAACCTGAAACAAACTATTTTTTGGCCTAATGTCACAAATACCTTGCAATGGTTGCAAAAACAAAGTCAACAAATGTTACTCTTCTTTCAGCCTTCATGGAGATTATTACCAGAATCTGATAATCATACAATGGTCGCTTACAAGAAATCTCACATGAAATTTGAATACGCTGATAAAGGCAAACATTTGTAAGTAAAATGTCCATAAAATTATGATACATGTATATTTTTTAAAACGTTTCTGATGTCCAAAGCTAGTAGCATAATTTTCGATCGAGCTTTGTCCATTGGGTATGTTGTAAAGGACAAGTACAATTGTCTGTGTGCACTTGTGTTAGAAACCAAATATTTTTTTTTTGTAAGGGATTAAAGGTAGATAGTCTAATTTTCTATTAAAATATGCTAAGTAATTAATTTTGAGAAAACAGCATGTTAATGCTTTCATACAGGCGTTCTTTAAAATATTGTATGGTAACTTTCCTTTAAAGTCTCCTGGAATTGCAAAACATGAGTCCGATACAGGTCCTATGCTAGGTCAGAGCGTTTTTTGTCTAAAAAATAATAAAGACTAAGTACCTTTATGTCCCATATTAAAGCTTACGAATCTGAGATTCTTGTGTTCTTAATTTCGAGGTGGTAGTATTATTGATGTGGTCTTTAGGTGAGGCCTTACTGTATTTACCGTTCCATATGGTCATTTTGTATCATGGCTATTTAATTTCGTGGAAAGACACAAACTGTTTTCTGTGTTATTACGCTGATGTACTATAATGACTTATAATTTTGGTGAATATTGCAGACGTCCAATATGTGCCATCAAGGAAGGATTTGATGATAAAGAATTACATGGACAAGTTGATGTGGAAGATGACAGTGAGTTTTAGCTCACCTGGGCGGAAGGCTAGAGGGAGCTTTTGTTATCAGTCCATGCCTGTAATTCAGTCCAGCATAGTTCTTTGCATTTGAAATACATCTACTGTAAAACTGCATGGCAATATTACATGAATTTCACAAAAATGATCCCATAGATTAGAAATGGTTAAGTGAATTAAATAAAATTATGGTTTCCATGTCAACTGAATTTAAAATCTTATTCCATGAAATATTCACTAGTGTAGTTATTCTGTTGACAATACAATGTTTATATTTTAGTTGAAGATTATTATTTTTTAATCTTAGAACTTGTTTGACTGTATCACTTGATAAGTTTACAAGAATGTACCTAACTCACAGGGGTTCTATTTGACCCTGGAGTTGACCCTTTGACCCCTGGAATTTCCAAAAAAGTCACATTTTGGCCCTTGGGATTCAGACTGAAGGGTCAATTTTACTCTGAATTATAAGTAATTTGGCTATAAAATGGTACAATCCTGTCAAAAATTATCAAATTGACCCTTGAGATTCAGCCCCTAGTGGAACCCCTGAACTCATATTGTGCTGAAATATAATCATTGTAATCTGTTGCAAAGACAAATTTTGCTATCATCACAAGATACTTCAGGGACTTACGGTTATTTTCAAATATTGATTGGTATTGTAAATGCTGCAAATTTTTGTATATTCTAGCCAAACACCGACATAAAAGGGATTCAGCGTATCTTGCTGACAAAACGACCTGTAAGATTATGGTTGTGGCAGATTATAAATTCTATGAATTTATGGGTGGACGATCGGCTGCCTCTACTGCTTTATATCTGGTAAATATTCCAAAAATTGTGTTCTTAATTTTGAGGTGGTCTTATTATTGAGGTGGTCTTTAAGCGAGGTTTTACTGTATTTTGGAGGTGTAGCTTTAAACAACTTGCTTTTTGTGCATAGGAATGTATAGTTCTATTAGTTGGATTCCAATCAAACTTCACCCAAATGCTAGTCATGGTGAAAAGGTCACGTGCCAGAATCAATCTCCAAGGTCAAGGTCACTGGTAAGTACCTTCTTTGTCGGAGGCATTGCTTACTGGTGACATCTCTTAGTACATGTAATGATTATCTTAGTGTTACTGTATTATACAGTCTGTATATATATTTTTAGCTCACCTGAGCACAAAGTGGAGCCATTTTTCCTGTTTCTATGATGGTAAAAAACTGTTGAAACTTAAAAAAACCTTCTTGTCAAAAAGACTGGCCCATTTTAAATATAATTTCAGCTGAATGATCTTTAGCTGATCTTTTAGTGAGATTCTTCAAATTATTTGTGAGAATCTTTACTTCAACGAAATTTTGCACCCATTGACACAGGACCATAGTACCAAACATTTGAGGCGCTCAGGTGAGCGATTCAGGGCCATTATGGCCCTCTTGTTTTCCATTCTGTTGTCTGTTGTTAATTTGTAAAATTATGTTAATTCATGACTTTATTCTCGATTGAATTTGAAAGTGTAATTATTTTGTTTTAATTTCAGATAAATGTAATACAATTTGTGAACACCATTTATAGAAGTACTCAATTTGATGCAGCTGGAAACTCTATGATTGGAGTAGGATTTGAAATTGGCGAGGTATGTAGAGATCTTATACAGTATGAACACTATTGCAATATCTGACTTGCTGTGATGATATATGTGCAAATGTCTTGTTGTTTTACTTAATTTATAACATTCCAGGCTGTCAAGCGGTCCTTATTTTTCCTACTTTTTCCTTATATACCTTTTTTTTTTTTTAAATTTCATCCTATCTTTTCCTACTTTTTGGTCCAAAATTCCTGAAATGTCCTACTTTTTGGGTTCAAATTGTGTACTTTATATTAGTACATGTAGTTAGAAAAATGGTAGTCTATTTGTAGTATCTTTTCAATTGGGAGTGCATAGAATACTGGAATCATCTTGATGAGACTGTACAGACTGGTGGGTGCAGACTGTGGGCCTGTGGCTGCTTACTTAATGAGCATGCCAAGGTGAAAGATGTATAAGAGTCAAAAGACCTGTCTATGCTGTCTTGTCAAAATGTATTCTAGTTATCAATTTATGTCTGTGAGTGATGCACAAAGGTATGTAAAAACTCCTATTATTTTAAAAACATTTTTGTCAAGCCAGCTTGACATGAATGGCTATGTGTTGTGTCTGCCCATCCAATCCTGTCCACACCGTAACATTGACATGCTTAGAGCAATCTTGTTTGCCACAACTCACAATATTTTACAATATACATAGTGTCATGTGGTTTCTTACTTTTTTACAGTTACGAATTCACAATGAGTCGACTCCAGATTCAGTTAAATTACAAGGCAGAAATCACTACAATATACTCCGAGGACACTGGGATACAAAGGCATTGTTAGAGGTACCTTTTGTCTGAATTTACTAAATTTTCATTGTGCACAAATTTACAAATTCGGATCTTTCAAATTTCTGGTCGCTAAATACTTACAGGGCAGAAACTGAATGCTAACTCCATGATTCATTCAACATTATTCAACAACGACGATAAAGAACTGATTCTGTCTTGGAAATGCTTGTATGATGACCAAGGTTATTACAAAAAGTAATTTGGAAACCAGTTGCCTGATGCAGCCTTGCCATTGGTCAATTTAAAAACTGTGCCCAGAACTAACCAATCAGATGCTTGTTGTTTGAGACTGGTCTCCATACCCAGATATCTAACCAGAGTACTGATACCCTGAGGAAGCCTTCATGCCATAACGTCGGTGATTGCTGTGATCCATTTAATGCTTCTGTATTTTTTGTTTTTTTTAACCTTGAGTACAAAAAATACAATAGAAATGGGCGAATGGGCGCTTCCGCAATAAAACTTGTAGAAGTGACTGTAGTTATGACTTTTGATGCCGCAAACTTAAAACCTTTCTCGGAATTTGTTAGAAAATGTTGAAACCTGAGTGTGGATTTTTTAGTCATTAAAACAGGTTTTTTCGTGGAACAGCTGAAATGCAAAAATTTCAATCTGCAAAAAGCTGATAGTTATTATACAAATATATCCATGCATAATATTTGTATAATAACTATTTCTTCTACAATATTTGTCTAATAAAAACCCAAGCTGACTTGTGCTTCTTAAATATTTCTCTACCATTTCAGGCATTCAGTTTTGATCAGTATTTTAAACAATATTGCCTCGCACATCTGTTTACATACAGACAATTTGATGATGGCGTCCTGGGCTTGGCTTACATTGCATCGGACAGACATTCAGCCGTTGGTGGGATTTGCTCAAAGAGTATGTTGCTATTGCTCCACAACACAATTTGTTTCGAGTTTTTGACTTTTAATATAATATTTCTATAAAGGTCCTAATTCTATCGCTTTTATATTTGTTAATATCTTAACAATATTACTGATGCAACCACCCTGTTAGTGGATAGAGCCCTTGACTACCAAACCTGGGCAAAGCATATGTTCTGCGTGATAAGATGACTAAAGATAATACATCCACAGTCATTTGTCCTTCATCTCTGAGTCATGTGAGGAGGTTGTCTGCTGCTTGCGGAAGACAGCTGAAAGATCTATCTTAACAAATGTCTTGTTGATGGATGTTGTTGTTCTGGTTCTAAGTCATGTTTTCTGTTGTTTTTCAGTGTACCCTAAATATAAGGGCGTCAAAATGACATTAAATACAGGGTGGAGCTCAGCACGGAACTCTGGTGGTCACCGGGTCCTGGCTTTACAAGCACAATTAGTGACAACTCACGGTGAGTTCTGGAACCAGTTATGATATTCTATTTGTTTTTTATTCTAATTTAATCTAATTTCCATTGGTAAGTTTTTTACATGAATCAACAGGATAATGTGCAAACTCCATATTTTAATGTATAATGTATATACCCATTTCTCGCAGTCGAGAGGTTAAGGCATACCTGCTGATGATTCGAAGATGCTTAAAAAATGCTCAATGTTCAACAGATACATAATTTTTACAGAATTCGGACATAACATGGGCAGTGAACATGACCCCGAGACAGATAACTGTGCCCCTTCTGATTATACGGACGGCAAATATGTGATGTACCCTTGGGCGGTCAGTGGATACGATAAAAATAACCAGGTGATTATACAAGCTGTTTCCACGACAACATCTGTATTAATGACCCAAAAAATCCATTTTCATTTTTTTTTCAATTTCTAACAGATATATTTTTCAACTTTCATTTAATACCAAAATTATTAAAATTGAATGTCGACTTTTCTTTTTATAGCGAATCCCAATATTAGGAACAAAAATGCAATCATTTTGATGTCACGTCAGAAACGCTTAACTAAAATGTACATTAATTCTTAAACAAGATTCTTGTTTTCCTCTGCTTAATGTGGGTGTTTTATTTGATTGCAAAGAACAGGTTAGTACTGGTTGGTTACCCGGTAACACTGAAGTCTTATTCACAAATATTTTAAGACTGAAACTCAGATTTGGACTTAAAAATGCCAAAAAACGTTTTCACAAATAAAATTTTGTCTAAATAGCTGTTATTACCCACTCTACACTTAAGCCAATTTTTATTAAAATTTGTACTGTAATAACAATGTAAGAACAAAAAGAACATTTATTATTTTAAAGTCTGGGTTTCAGTCTTAAAATGTTTGTGAATAAGGCCCCTGGTTAGGTTGCAGAAAATAACTGAAATACTGTTGAATGACGGCATAAAACTCCCAACACAACATCTTTGCCTTTTTTTTAATGTCACATTGTTTGATCATGAAAGCTACATTTGTGTGTTGTATATTTATTGCAGATGTTTTCTCCATGCAGTCGGGCTTACATATTTAAAGTTTTAAAGGTGAAAGGATATGCTTGTTTTATAGGTAATGTATTCTTTCATACATATTGTTATTGCAGATTTCGAAAATGAGTTATTATTTATTGATTTAGCATTATAATAATGCTTATTCTTTAAAATAAAAAAAAGGCCTCTTGTTAGATAAGTGTTTGTATGTTTTTATGTGCATATCTTAATGAGTTACCTTAAATAAATAAAGTTTATTATTCACAAATATACAAAATCTTCTCTTCTCATGTGACTTACACTTAAATGATATTCTAACTAAGACTCTTAGTGAATTTGTTATAATTTGAATATTTATGGATGGATTTCGTTGGAATTTGGACTGTGTATAACTCAACATATGATACATATTTCGTAAAATTTATTTGCGAGCAATTAACAAATAGCATAAAACTCAGCAAAGCTTACATTTACTACAGAGGGTCGAGGTGACGGAGCTTTCTGTGGGAACGGAAGACTTGATGCTGACGAAGAGTGTGACGCTGGATATCAAACTAAGAATGACTTTGATTCTTGTTGTGATCCTACCTGTAAACTGAGACCTAGAAAGATTTGCAGGTTGGTGAATCACATTCTTCACAATAATGTTTTTGAAGGACTTGCCCATTAGGTCAGACAGCTTGCAATTTCCAAATTGACAGCACCGCCAAAATAACAAAGATGGTTGTTTTGATTTGTTAAAAAACGAACATGCATATATATTATGTCCGTAATTTTATTTATTTAAAGTATACCAATTATCACGAGTCAGTTAGTTTTACAACACCTGTAGCAAAACTCACGAGTGGTAAGTTTTACAACACCTGCCATAGCAAAAATGCGTACATACAAAACGAGTAAGTTGGTCAGTACTGGAATCGGGTATGACGACATTCGTATAGGTCGACGTATTTTATCTGGTCCCTATAATGTCGACAAAACGGTTTTCGACTGAACATATTATTAAATTTTTGGACCCGGTGATTCCAATGAATGAGGTTGGACTGTATATACATCCTTGATGTACATTTATTGTCGAACAAGTTCTTACAGATCCCTACTTCCTGTGCTATTTACCAGTTCTCGCACCAAACTCTTGAATTCGTGACTATCCAATAAGAAGTCGGGGGTGATAATACCCTTTGACTGTGTCATCTCTCTATCGATATAATGTATATTTTCCAGTCCTATGAATTACGGATGTTGTTCAGAAGATTGTCAGCCAGCATCTACCAGCGTTACATGTAGACCAGCATTGGGAGACTCGTGCTACGATGAAATCAAATGCGAGTATCCTTATTGTGAAGTTAGGAATTCTTGGTATTGTTATAAATATACAGTAAAACCTCAATAATAAGACCACCATCGGGACCCTTGAAAACTGGTCTTCTTATTGAAGTGGTCTTAATATTGAGTTTGAAAAAAGAGCAAAACATTGAAAATGGACTTGAAAAAATTGTATTCTTAATATTGAGGTGGTTGTTAGGTGAGGATTTACTGTAAGTGAAATTGTGTTGATGAGTTTTGCAGCAATGATTTTCTTGTTTACACTGTTGTTTTATTTGGGTGATTGTAAGAGACAGGGGTGTAAAAATTCCGGATCAATCTGGATTTAGAGTCTGAGATTGACTTTAGATCAATATAAATTCGACGAGTTTTTATGGGGGGTAGGGGCAAATCTGCTGCTGAATTACAGAATTGATTTTTTTGTAAAAGGTCTTTTTAATGTCCACCAATATGATGATTTAGTTTTCTGATAAAGACTTTCAGTGGTTACACTTGCATGAAGACCAGAAAATGATAATTTAATCAAACGATTTACCAACTGGTCAGTAGTGAAGTCAGTCTTCTAACAGCATGTATAGGTGTCTTGACCTAGAAATGATATTCATAACACTGATCAGCTCATATCTCCCCATTCTAGTTATTCTTATTTGCATTGCCGTCTGTCCAGCTGCGTCTCATCTCCATATTTGTTCTGTAATCTAAGATTTTATTGCCTAGCAATAATATTGACATGATCAGAGAGTGCGTACGAAGCGAACTTTCTGTCTTGTCTGTTCATGGTCAGACTTGAAATTATATGGTAAAGTTAAAGATCACATCGGTAATTCAGGGTGGGATATATATTAATGTTAATGCAAGAACAGCCTTCTAGTTTCCTTGACGATACTGCAGCGGTCACCATATAACGTGTCCTAATATCACAAACAATAGACCAGACGGATCAGGATGTATCGATCAGTAAGTATATACACGATGCTGACATTTAACTTTGTATTCATCAGTGTTGTCAATTAGTTTTTCTTGCGTACCAGACGGGGATTTCCCGCATTTCCACCTGTGCTAGAAAACTCTATCTTACACCCCCCCCACCACCACTGTGTACGTTGAGTCGCATGCTAATGACGTCGCATAACGGTAAATAATAACTAGAATGAATTTTTAAAATGTTAGTCTTTCTATTTTATGTGGTCATCATTTGTTAAAAGAGGTATACAAGCCTCGTTCCCGCCAGAACAGTAACCCTCGTGCCGGATATTTCTATCTGTACTGGAAGCCAGTGAAAGATTTTTATGTGGTTGAACTGGCCCAAACTGAACTGTAACCAAGCAGCTAGGGGGTCCGGGGATCACAAAATGGAAATGCAAATTTGAACTGGCCCAAATGCCATTTTAATCTACAATTTTGGATGGGGTTTCTTATTGACAACACTGATTCATGTTGCTAATGTGACATTATTTGTTCTGTTTCACTTCTTTATGTCACAATTTGTTTAAAATTTGTACAATATATCTTTTAAAAGTTCTTGACATTGTAATTGATGCAACTTTTTCATAGACTTCCAACTATGATATCGAGGGTTCAGCGCAAGACTATACTAACTCATATGTAATTATATAGGAGTTAGTATAGTTTTGCACTGAACCCTCGATATGTTGTTGGAATTCTAAACTATACCGAGGTCACGTTCAGTGTCTATAACACAGGTTTCACCGTTACAACTTCTCTTTTTTAGGGGTAAATGCAAGAACGGACGATGTCAAAACTTCTGTGAAATTTTTAACGAAGAGTTTACACCTTGTATTTGTCCTGCTGGTAATTATGTTTATTTGTAATGTTAGTTTTTCCTGGAGAACAAAGCAATCTCCTGCCATTATTGGCTTCTATTATGGAAAACCAGGGGACTTATTCACAAACATTTTAAGACTGAAACTCAGTACTTAGACTTTAATATGTTAGATATTCTATTTGCCCCTACGTTATTATTACTGTATAGAATTTAATAAAAATATGCAAAAGTGTGGGTAACAACAATAATATTACTCAGACAAAATTTTCATTTATTACTGTATAGAATTTAATAAAAATATGCAAAAGTGGGGGTAACAACAATAATATTACTCAGACAAAATTTTCATTTATTTAGAATGAAAGGCTGGTAAATCAAACTGTTGCAAATTAAAATATTTGTGAATGTGTCTGGTTTTTTTAAATTGATATTATTATTTATTCTCAAATCTAATGTTCATTCCTAACTTATCTTGGTTTAATATATAACCGTCTTCTGTGGCCGAGTGGTTGAGGCATCTGCCTTTGAATTGGGAGGTCGAAGGTTCAATTCCCGTTAGGGGTCTTTTCTGATATGGCCGATTGGTGAGCCGCCAGATAGTTAAATAATGGTAACTGTGCACCTACCTTCCACATGTAAAATTATCAGCTTTCAAACAAGCGAGTTGTATATTGGGCACAAGTCTGTGCATGAGCTCTTTGCTTACAATGTTTTGCGGACAGGACCCCCCCCCCCTCCCCCTTCTTAGTTTTCAGGATTTTATTTCAGATTCTGGGAACGCTTGTCACAGATGTTGTAAACATAAAACACAGGAAAGTGCATGTAGCAGTATAAACAACACCTTACTTCCCGATGGACGTCCATGCTTTAAAGGAATCTGCACCAAGGTGGGTAACTCATCACATTTGTTTATCGAGTCGCAAATTGGCGATTTCAGATGTTTTGCAGGCTAAAATGAGTATTTTATATCTTATAGTTACATAATATTATGTAAAACTATATTTCTGTGAACGAGAAATTTATGCCAGCTAATAATTAATAATTTATTTCAAATAATACATGGTTGTGAACATCCCATTTCAATTCAATGTGTATAAGAAGATAAGGACCTGATATTTATTTCGGATAATACCAAGTATACGGGTAGAAGGTTGTCGAATAAACGAGGTCCGACTGTATTTCTGATATCTACTGTTGATTTATACGCAGGGTGTTTGTGAGAAGAAGAGACAAGATATGGTGCAGAGATTGTTTGATATCATTGAGAATATATCCATAGATACTTTAGGTAAGAATTGGATTGTTCGATTGGCATTAATGTAAATGATGGGTCATGTTAACCAATAGGTCCCAATCAGGGAATTCAAATTTCCGGATTAATCTGGAAACCGGATTCAGAGCCCCAGAGATTAATTTTTAGATCGATATATATGGGGATAGAGAGGTAGGGGCAAATCTGCTACTGAACGAACGGAATTGAGTACGAACATTTTTTTAAGAATACATATGATAACAACAAAGGTGTTCCGCAGACAAGTCCAGGATGAGTTTTTTGATTCCGCTTTGTTTTCAGGATTGAGGATTTGACTCTGTTATATAGCATTTGCGGGTTTCTTGCATACATGTCCACGATTTCCCGGGTTTTCACCGGTGCTGGGGACTCTATCTTACACTCCCCGTGTAGGATGAGTCTTGTGCTGATGACATCACGAAATGACATCACGTAACAGTGAATAACACCTTGAATTAATGTGTAAAATAATATGTTTATATGTGTTTAAGTAAAAAGTTGTCCTTTTTTGTTTAAAAAAGGTATGGAAGAAAAAGAATATATCACACTTCGAGTCCAGATTGAAATATTCGTCTCAAGGGTATCTGTACCAGTAATCCTTGCAGTGATAACTGTACTGATACTTCCTTGTTTTACTGTTTGTTTGTATTTTGCGTTTAATTATCATCGCCACCGGTTTCCCACAAGGGCGTCATCTCCGGAAGAATGTTAGTCATTTTAGATTTGTGGAGGATAGTGCATGATACAGGAGATGCCCCAGTTCAAGTAGCACTCCCTGATTCTTTTACTCGCTCGATGTAAAGCATCATACACAGGACCTCGTCCGAAAGACTATTAGAACTGTCAGTGATGGAGCGGGGAATCGAACCTGCAATCCCTGGATTACAAGTCCAGCGCGTTACCACTGAACCATGGATCCGCTACGCTTGTTTTACTGATCACTCTGATCGTTAAAGACTTCTATTTTAATTTTTTTGTTTTTTTTTCAGTTGAATTTATGAGAAGTAACATTGTAGGAACTGTTATAATATTGTCTTTGTTGCTATGGATACCAGCAACTTGTACAATTAGTTTTATAGTAAGTATAAGTAGAAGAGTGCATGTATTTTCTGATCAAGAATAGTAACTGGTTTATAAATTTCAGGTATGAGAATACTAAATGGATTTACTAAGATTCATTGAAGTGGGGTTGCTGTTTTTATTGTAAAATTTTGTATGCTATTATAACTTAGTGGCTTCAACCAATCAGATTGCAGTCGGAACCATCCAATCAAATTGTAGTCTGAACCAACCAATCAGATTGTATTCTAAACCAACCAATCAGATTGTAGTCTGAACCAACCAGTCAGATTGTAGTCTGAACCAACCAATCAGATGCTTGAGAGTTGAAGTAAGGCAATGGATGTGAATTCAAATTCAAACTGTCTTTTCATTGTATCATGGACTGAAAGTAAAACTTGACAGTCTACTTATCACAATGAAGCAGATAAACTTATTTTGCATTCTCCCCAGTAATGAACAATAACTTTGATCAGAACACTCAAACATCTTGAACCACTTTTACTTATGAAATCATATTTTTAGGATAAGAAGAATAACCGTAGAGAGAAAGAAAAAAGAAACTGGATGAGTCGATCAGTAAGTGCTTTAATGTAATTGGAATGGTATTATTCTCTCTAGAAAATGCAAAGTCATCTAGGGTTGGACATTGTTATTCTGATTCAGAGGTCATGGGGTCATATTCCGCCATTGGCAAGATTCTTCTTAATGGTGACTGAATGCTCTGAAGTAACAAAAAGTCCAGGCAGCTGTCATTGAGGGTGATTTCAGTAAAAGTTTAAGATTCAGTCAGACCTCGGAACTTTGTTATTTAACAGTGGTTCGTATCCAGTCCATAACTTTATTCTTGGTGGTTTTGGTTCCTGATGTCTCGTCATTATTTACAATGCTGTGGCATTTTCACCTTCCGTGAAACATGTTCCAGTCAATGTTCTGTCTAGACGGCATTTTCTATCAGGGTGGCGTGCGGACGTATTCATCACATTCTGTGATAGCTCTAGCTTATTCAAAGTTTAATTGTGCCATTTTTTAGCTGTATAGATTATTTGTAATGTCCCATTTTATTTTAATGTTTTACTCTCACGATCGTCAAAAAATTAACTATGTACTTTTTTTCAGAATCGAACTCTCTTTTTGGAAGACGATATCAAAGTGCGACGAGTTCCTAACCTTCGTGCACCTAAACATTCTATAGCAATGCGTCATAGGGACCAGGCCGAGCCAACGGTGAGCTGGCCTGAAGGTACATGGGAAAACCAGAACCGTCCAATGCCGAGTCAGGCTCAGCCACGTATAAGACCCTCACAGCCGGTACAACCGTATATGATCTCAGTTACCCCTGGTAAGCCAGGTTTCTCGGGGGCTCGTACAGACTTTGACACTAGAAGTGAAGGCTTTGATATTGGACCTGACATTAGTGACCCAGATCAGGAGACTAGAGTGTAAGCAGTGATTCATGAGGAGGATAAGGAACCTGATAAAAGTGACCTTGATGAAGTAACTAGAATGTAGCAACGTATTGAGTGATCCGTTTCAGAAATATCGGAGATAAACCGGATTAAGTGATTCGGTTTACTGATTTGAGTATTAAGCCTTATTTTCAGGTCTGGTTTTAAGACACTATGGAATAGATGCTTATGTGACCTAGCAGGAGAAAATGCAGTTTAGCGCCTGATAAAGTGACCTAGGTCAAAAGTATAGGGTGATGGACCTGAATAAGTGATCCAATTTTAAGGTAGTGATAAAGTGACCTTGATTAAGTGAATATGGGTAGGACCTGATTAAATGATTCTGTTTTAAGAAACCAGATTAAGGACCAGATTAAGTGTCCTAAATGAAATACCAAGTCAAGGGTCGTTAAGATGCACCTTCAGAATAGACGCCTTGTGTATGGAGCCATAAATAGAATTAAGTGTGAAGTTGTTTTTCCAGAAATGTTTTTGTTGCTGATCTGGTCATGTTTTTTTGTAAGTTGAAATAATGTACAAATACTTATAATGTTAATTGTAAATTTGTTTTGATCAAAATTGTAATACAGTACAATCTCTCCAGAGCAGGCCCCTCTTTAGCATCAACCTCTCCAGAACAGCCCTCTCTTTAGCATCAACCTCTCCAGAACAGCCCTCTCTTTAGCATCAGCCTCTCTAGAACAGCCCCTTCTTGAGGAACAGCCTCTCCAGAGCAGGCCCCTCTTTAGCATCAACCTCTCTAGAACAGCCCCCTCTTGAGCAACAACATCTCAAGAGCAGGCCCCTCTTTAGCATCAACCTCTCCAGAACAGCCCTCTCTTTAGCATCAACCTCTCTAGAACAGCCCTCTCTTGAGGAACAACCTCCCCAGAGCAGGCCCCTCTATAGCATCAACCTCTCTAGAACAGCCCCCTCTTTAGCATCAATCTCTCTAGATCAGCCCTCTCTTGAGCAACAACCTCTCTAAAGCAGCCCTCTCTTTAGCATCAACCTCTCAAGAACAGCCCTCTCTTTAGCATCAACCTCTCCAAAGCAGCCCTTTCTTTAGCATCAACCTCTCCAGAACAGCCCTCTCTTTAGCATTAACCTCTCCAGAGCAGCCCTTTCTTGAGCAACAATTTCAGTTTTCCTATTGTAAATTCTAATCTCTTTAGACCAACAACCTCTCGGCAACAGCTAAACTGTGTATATGACTATATCCCAAAGGATGTTTCCTCTGGAGAGGTTGTTTTGTAGGTGCTTCTGTGTTAGTGTAACTCACTCCTCTTCTACCACACAAGGCCTGTTTGACAAGGTGATGTTACATACATAGGTGTTAAAGTGAAGAAATTAGAGATTTATATATATATAAACTTGTGTTCACTTTTACTCCTTGATATGTTTTCTATAAATTTATGTTACTATTTGGTGCATTTTGAACAAACATTCTTCCATGTAAGTTTCATTTACATGTTAATCATTACAATATACAGTATGACTTCATTCATTGGAATTCATCTGGTCCAAAATTTTATGTCCAATAATACATGGTATCGAAAAGCCCATTTCGATTCAACATGCATAAAAAGAACATTGGGACCTGATATCTATGACGGATGATACGGAGTATTTGGATAGAAGGTTGTCAAATAAATGAGGTCCGGCTGTATTTACTGTATAATTTGTATTCTCCTAAGGGGAGTCGCATAGTAATTGCACTGTCCATTTGTTAAAAAGTGTTTATTTATTATAATGTCACCCCTATTTAAAGGGCCAGCCATTTTTGACTTATGACTATGAGACACCTACTTTCTGTGCATATTTACATATCTTTTAATGCCAGGCACCAGGCATGTAGGCGCATGGTAACCATTACTTAAAAAGCTGGCGGCTCACCATATGGCCAAATTGGAACAAACCCTTACCAAGATTCGAACTCTCATTTTCAACTTACTTTACATCCCTGGGACCCCTAAGATAAACTTTTGTCAAGTATAAACTGCATATTTGGGACCCTTACTAAGGACCCCCAATTTGTCAAACACAAGGGTTCAAGGACCCCTAGCTGAAAAATCCTTGGGAAAACCCTGGATTCAAGAGATTCCAGTTCAACTTTAGACATATGTTAAGCATGATCTGCTTTCCTTATGCAAGAATCAGATTCGTACATCCTATGTTCTTTAGTTTTTGGGCATCGTCACTTGCCAGTGACATCCAAGTGACTTCGCTAGTTATTTCTACTCATCTATAAGAAATCACACATAAAGACTGATATTGTTGTGAACAATTATATTTTCACATAACCACTCACTATATTGTTTGTGTAATTTTATTCACAGTAAAACCATAAACATTGTGTGAAAACCACTTTACTATATTGCTATATAAACACTGGAGTGTTGGGGTACATCACTTATAAAGTTTATACCCATATAAGTACTGGACTATTACATTATGTCACTCATAAAGTATATTACCCTTTAAACCCTCCAGCATAATTGTACATTACTCATGAAGCATCTACACTCATAGATACAGGAATGTTATTGTTTATCACTCATACATATTCTCTATAAATACTTGACTGTTTATAGTACATCACTCATAAAAGTGATTTTCCTTGTTCTGGTGCATCAACACTTATAAATAGCGGAATTTTACTGTTTGTCACTCATAGATATTCTCTTTAATACTGGACTGTTTATATAGTACATCACTTATATAGTGATATTCCTTGTTCTGGTGCAATACCGGGTTATTTGTTGAAATCCAGTTTCATAAATGATGCAGTTTATAAAATAACTGTTATTACCTCCCTTTGATTGAAAATAAGAACAATATTGTGACATCACTAGACATGATATAATCATTTCTTCTCATCCTAGTTTGAACTGTTATACATAAGTATTTGAGCTGTAGCACGACAAAACCTGTATAAGTGACGTTGATTATGATGTCAAGTATTTCCCTATCAAAGTTTTGATGTCATTAAGTGCTTCGTCCCAAGAGGCTTAACTGGGATTTATGGAATTAGTCAAATGAGCAGAAGATTTTTTAAAGAACTGTGTACATTCTACGCGACATCATCATTTTGTAGCTTACTTTTGCATTTTGTTCTTAATTTTGGGATTACTATAAAATGAAAAGTAGACTTATGGTATTAAATTAAAGTTGAAACATATATCTTTTAAAATGTAAAAGCTTGAAAATGGATTTTTGGTCACTAATTCAGGTTTTGTTGTGGCACAGTTCACAGACCTGATCTGTCGAGTCAATTTAATGATAAGCTGCACTTTAATATGTATGGATGTTTTTCATTCTGTCTGCAAAATTGTTGTATGAAATTAGTGTGATATACATGTAGTCTTGTTTGTATTTACATGCCTGAGCTATTTATAAATTATTGTATGAAGTTCTTTGTATTAGTGTATTTTGACCTGTTTACAGCCATCAACCTCATTCTTGTTAAATTGTTTCTTATTGAGTTAGGGTATGTAGCTTGTTTTTATGCCCCTGCCATGCAAGGAATGGTGAAGGGGTATAAAGTGTTACCCCTGTCCGTTCTTCTGTATGTCTTTGCAAAAGTTGGTTTCTGATCAGTAACTCCTGAAAGGATGGATGGATTCAATTCATATTGGACTCATATGTACAGGATAATAAAATACTGGACAAGTTCGATATCAGTCACAATTTACCTATTTTTGGAGGAGTTATGGCCCTTTTTTACATAAAAAATGCTACTGAAAAGCCTATAGCGGGGGCATCTGTGTCCTATGGACACATCTAATATACCTTTGAGCTACATGTATTTATAATTTCTTGTACATTATATGTTTGTTTTATAGTCTCGCTACCCCATTGTTTTTTTACCTCAAAATCATCAATCTAGGAAATTAGGAATACCTGCAAAAGTTGCATGTATTATTTGTACCAAAACCTCATTTTATTTTGATATCATTTTAATGTTGTATATTTAATGCTGTCAGCTGTATAAATGGACAATATTTTCTGTGTTTGGGTGTTAGACTATAAAACTATTAGACTTGTCTGGGACGTCGGGCTAGTAGATTTCTAGCGCCATGACTGTTGTTAATTTGTATTTTGAAAATTCCCAAACAAAATGTAACTTATTGTCTTGATATCAAAGGCATGCTGGTTTGGAAGAAGTGGGTGGGGTAGGGTAATTGAAGCTTTGTACTTTTTTGCGTATACTGGATTTGGGGACAACAATCGAGTATTGTTTTATTTAAGTTCAGCCTCCTGTAGTAATGATAACGGTGTGCGAGAGTAAGATTTTGATTTTATGCTTGTAGCTTTCTATGTTTATCATATGCTTGCCAGATTTAAGGAGGGGCAAAGGCTGAGTTCTCCTGGCCACCCCCTGAATCTACCATTGACATGTATAATTAGCTAATGATTAATTCACTCAGAGACAGCTCGAGTGTGTTAACCATTAAATGTTTTTTTTCTACTTGAAAAATAGAATACACAATTTTGGAAATACAGCTAATACATGATTCTACTTACAGTTTTTTATTGTGTATAGGAGTTATATATTTCTGGGTGGAAGTATTTATTCATAGGATTCTACATTCATTTGCGTGGTTTGTGTGCCAAAATTTCATGCTTCAAACATAGAAATCACATTTAATCTACAACATCTATTATATTTTCAAAACACATACATGAACGACTTTGTGCAATATGTTGTATACGTAATATCTCCTGTAGGTCTAGGTCTGTGGATGCAAAACTGTGATTGGAGACCAGTCTCAAAATCAAGTGTCTGATTGGTTGTTTCTGGGTTCAGTCTTGAAATTGACCAATGGTGGGGCTGCATTCTTAGACTGGTGTACAAACTCTGTTTTATAAGCTCCAGACCTACTGTATTGTGTGTAGTAGGTAACCTTGCTTGTATCTGGTCACAACCCATAGTATTTTATCTATTTACTCTAATACTGTTGTATAATATTTTATATGAATTTAATTAAATTATTATATAGGTTTGTATACAATGTTGAAAATTGGATTTGTGTGTAGTGTGTGTATTTTACTATATATTTAGATCTACCATGACTAGGTCATTGCCAAGCTTGAAAGGGTCTGCAGAGAATGTCGGGAAGGGGACTCTATTGTGAAGCTGGGATTGTTGTTTTTTTTGGGGGGGGGGTTGTAGTAACATCTTACTGTATGACTACCAGTATGACTGTTCATATGTGTCTTCTTATCCTGAAACAATGGCTTATGCCCATGGCAGAATAGTACTGCTTATCAACGTCTTACATGAATTTAAGTATGCTACTTAGATCTTTCTTCTTCTCACTTGAGAGGAAAGGTATCTTGCTAATATGTCTAGGTACAGAATGGTTTGAACAAGTGAGATATTGTCTTTAAAATGATTTTCTTTTCTTTGCATATTTTTCTTCAAATAATTTATAATTAATCCTATAAGTAATTCTCCATTTATCTAATGCTAAACCCAGTTCTATTTCAAGATATTAACTGCACATTTACTTCCTTTTTATCTGCGAACAGCCTTGGTTTTAGGTTATAAATTGGAATTCTGAGACCAGTCTCAAACAAAATCTGACTCTGATTGGTTGAATCTTAGCTCAGTCTTGAAACTGACCAATGGCAAGGCTGCATTCCTTTTCTCTGAAAATCCAGAATTGTATATCATTTGAAGGAAAAAATCAGTAGGGGACCTTTTACCATACTAGGCTACTTTAGTATCATGGTATAGATGCAAAATTATTCTGATTAGTGATGTAGGGCCATGATGGCCCGATGTTACCACATTCATTATTTTGCATAATTGAATGGCAGCTAACTACACTTCTATCCTATATTGTAGAAATGTGATACCTTTTATCAGGTTATTTCTGTGGACAGATTTTTGTAGTGAAATTTTTGCAAATCCCAGGTTTATAATCATTACTTTTACCATAATTTTAAAGATTGTTAAAAGGACTTGATTTTATATTTATTATACTTATGATGGTTCGTACTTTAAAATATGTAGAAATCTGCAAAATTTATATATACTTGGCCAAAACCTGGAAAAATGCCACCACATAATTAACCAGTTCTGCTGCAGTTAGTATTTTTCTCTGTCAGTAGGGTCTTGGTATTCAGTAAGTAATATCTGTGATTTACATTGTCGTTGAAATCAACAGAGTGTCCATCATATGAGGATGTCTGTTACATTTCTTTTACTTGTGGATTGGTTTTCAAAGAAGTAAGCACAACTGTTACCACAGTAATAGAACAGGCAAGAATACAGCCCTAATCAATATCAGGTCAAGGTCATTTTGAGAAATCCAAGGTCAAGGTCATATGGAGAGATCAAATGTCGAATAGTCACAAATTTGGGGAGAAGTGTGTTTTTGTATATGAAGCCATCATCTATGCTTAGTAAATTTTAATGTTTTCTTTGTATTTTATTAGTTATTCATATTTTTTTGTTTTCTTACATCCATTCCTTCTGTTAGTGCTCAAATGTTGTTTTTGTTTGTTTTATATTTTTCTTATTCTATAGATGTTGGTATATTTCTGGAATGAATTTTCATATTTTTTTATGTTTTGCTCTAAGAATGAAAACAGTTTAGTGTTGTATTGAATACTCATGATTCTGAGTCTATGGTTATAAATATCAGTTTGAAGACCAGTCACACTACTCAAGCCTGTGATTGGTTGATTCTGTTTTCCATCATTAAATTGACCAATGACAAGGCTGCATCCTTAGACTGGTCTCCAAGCACAGATGAATGTCACAATCTGTAGACTGCATATCAAGGATTATTGTTACTGCTTGTCATATTTGAAAGCTCTCCAGCATTCCTAGTTTTTCTTATTTTTCTAGTACTTTTGTGCTCCTATTTTCCTACTTTTCCAAAAAGCCTCCTAGTATTCCTACTTTTTCATCAGCAGAGTAGTATGATGTTGAAGTTTTTAAATGTGTTTTTGGAGATTTTCTTGCAGAAGAAGACATGAGGATGTTTAGTTGCCAGGCTCTATTGCTGAACGTGTGATCTGGTGGTCTTGTATCACTGTTGCATCGTCCAACTTTCTCAACTGGTGACTGAAAAGGTTGGCCTATGCTTCAGTGATGCCTACAAGTGACTGCAGAAACAATTAACCTGTCAACTAATTGATCCAATTGCCTTGGAGTATGGTATTCAAAGGTAACATATTTCCTTTCAATAATTCCTACTTTTTATCATTGACTTTCTATTTTTTGCTACTTTTTTCCCAGTTTTCTGTGACTTTTATTCCTTGTTTTCTCCTACTGTTTTGGTTTATCATAAAACCTCAAAAATAAGACCACCTTTGGGACCCTTAAAAACTGGTCTTCCTATTGATGTGGTCTTAGTATTGAGGTTAAAAAAAAAGAGCAAAACAGTGAAAATGGACTTGAAAATTATGTTTTTAATTTTGAGGTGGTCTTATTATTATTGAGGTGGTCTTTAAGTGAGGTTTTACTGTATACCGCTGGAGAGTCTGAATCTGAGTTACAATAGTATAGCACCAAATCTGTGAACTGATAACACTGAGCAGGAACAATGGTATGACTAAGTTTGTGAAAACTGGTCTAGACTTTGATTGTAAGCTTTCCTCAACTCCATGAATATTTTTATCAACTTGTATGTCTTATGTCTTGTATTTCAGTTCAAACAATCTGTATCCATCTATATTTTGTATCAATATTCATAATATGACATAATTATATCAATCTGAGTTTTCAACTGTTGTATGAAATACAAATTATAATGAATTATTCTTGATCAAAAATAAAAAGTTTTAAGCTTAATTGTTGTGTTGCTTTTTCATGGTGAGCTTTTAGGATCAATGGATGTCCACAATTTGTTTTTGGACACTCTAGAGGTCACCATTTTACCCAAACCTGATGAAACTTGCTCGAAATGTTAGTCTCAATACAATCTTTGACATTTTTATACAGGGTCATTTTGGGTAAAAAAGTAGGTCATTAGGTCAAATCATGAAAAATCCTTGTGAACATTCCAGAGGCTGCATTTTCTATGGGAACTACATGAACCTGTTCAGAATGTTTGTCTTAGTGAAATGCAAGTCAATGTCATTTCTGGGTCACATGGGGTAAAAAAACTAGTTCACAAAGTCAAATAATAACAATTCTTGTTAACACTAGATGGCACATATTTAGCCTGCACATGCATAATGTCTACGAGTCTTTGTTAAATAGTGCCAGGTTTGCATGAATTGTTTTATGTAACCAGTAGATACAATACTGTTTGCTTTGTAAACAATTGTATTAATGTATGGTATAAAAATCCACTCGCGCTCAATATTTCGTCCAAACTTGCATTTGATGATTAGACATAAAAACCTATACTATATAGCTATTGTGTGAAAAATTGTGTTCTTTGCTCTTGATAAAGGCCCAGTGTGGCCGAAATATTGAGCGTGAGTGAATTTTTATACCATACATTACATTGATCCCCTTTTAGGGATATTTCAACAACAAAATTGTATTAAAATGTTTTCACCTTATTGGCCAAAAAAATGGTTTATGACACGCCTGCTTCTTGAACTCAAAAACTTACTGCGTTACATTTTGATGAAAACGTTTGCAGCAGTCGTACAAAAAAACAGACACACACAAATTCAATTGATAATGTATAACCTTTCAAAGTTTTTAAGGACATCTGGTTATCTATGACATTAAATAATTACACTGATGACACAAAAACATCCTTGTATGAAAGATCTTCCATGTTATTTAGCGCTTAAACTTATTATATTTCATTTTAAACTGTATTTATATTCGTACCATTCTCCTCATGGTCAACTTCTATTTATAGGTCAAAAATTAAGTTCTCTTAGACAACTTTCATGAGACACATATTTGAGTGGAGGAACTAGTCCAGTGGCATGACGTAGAACAAATTCAGTCATCAGTCATGTTGCACAACAAATCTTAACCTTCAAACTACGCCAACCATCTTTTTCAAGATATTTCTTGTTTTCATATCAAACTAGGTTATGCATAAATTAATACTCCTTTAATTACATCCTTAAATCTAATACTGTTCGCTTTGTAAAATAACTACACCAATTTGATCAACCAAATTAAAATCATTGGTAAAATGAATGCTAGTACTTTTATTTATATAGGAGTTTCGACTGTGGCCTCAATATGCGCCATCTTTGTTTTTCATTCTGTTGTGAGTGTCAAAGGTCACATATCTTTCTGGTTTTACATGCAGACGTAAACAAATCCTGATATTTTGCCTTGATTTCGATTGACTTATTTCAAATGGTGACTCCTACTCTACTCACCTTGAACTTTGGTATATATTCTACATCTTCTGACCTCAATACAATACAGAGGTCATGTCCTGATAGATCTAATCATTTCATGAATATGTTTACAAATGGGAATCAAACGTCTACATGTATTGACCATTGAAGGCTCAAGCTTTTGTTTCCTTCAGTACTTTGATTTATACACTCACGGGGAGGCAACTCTAACAGAACTTTGCAGACGCTGCACCGTCAAAAATGGCTTGAAAGGTATTTTTCGATTATCATTCTATATTTCGATTATGATTCTTGGTTTTAAATTGTGTATGTATCCTTTTGTACTATTAATACATAACATATCCGTGTTATGATAACTTATCGGCATTTGTTTTCTTTTTATGTTATGTCATTCGTTTTCGCGATTGGTGTCGCGTGATATTTATCAAGGCGTCATGCATAATCGTGAGACAGCAGCCTTACAGCCATGATTATCGCGCAATGTATGCTATACGAACACATGTATTGACCATTTGATTGATTCTGACCAAAAACTGTAACATTCATTCTAAGGATACTCCTGGCACTGAACACCGGTGGAAACGGAAAATATCCGATTACTATGCTAGTTTTCGTCGCACATTTGTTTACTTCGTAGTGTGAAGCATTTTTCGGTATTTCAAGTCGAAAATGTCGTTTTTGATAGCAAATTTCATCTACAGATTTAATTACAAGTTATTTGTAAATTTCCTTTACAGAAATGATATAGTGTTTTTAAGATATATTGTTTGAAGCAGAGCTACATTTTCAAAGTTTTTATTCGAAGTTCATTGGTTGAAATCATAATCAGAATGCATTGATAATCAGGACAACCAGTATTTATGACAGCATCGACTTGTATTTAACCTTCTGATGCTGATCCTGGATTAACAGTGTAAGCTTGTTGACTTATAAGACCTACTGTTCATTGACTTGTACAAAATATGCTTAGGAATTAGAAATAAGACCCTTAATTATTCAGGGAATTTTGGATGAAACTGGACACCGTGGTCATCTTAGTTGTTTCAGCTTAGAATTAATTGTGTCCTCTCCAGGATTGTTTTTATCTTATTTTGCATTATGACAAATTTATATTGGCATACTGTAAACTTAGAAATGTTTGTGAATTCATTGTTTCGCTTTTTTCGGCGCAGCCGTACTAACATCGTTTTGCTTTTGCATATCAGTGTTGTGTAAACCAATCAAATCTTACATTAACCACCAAGGCCATTTGTAACATTGACACAGATTGGTTAACCTTTCGATGAAGGATACGTTACCTTCCCGAAATCCACTTGATTTCGGTGAATTTACCGAAATACATTTTGGATCTGGAGTGACCAGCAATCGTAACATCTCAGCATTTTTTTATGAACACAACAAATCTTAACCTTCAAATTGCGCCGACCATCTTTTTTCAAGATATTTCTTGGTTCATTATGCCCACATTTTCGGGGCTTCTATAATTTGCTGATTTTCATCAATTTACTTACAGTTACATCAGAAGCAAGTGTCTTGTGGCTACATTTCAGGTGTTTTTTTTCAGCTGTTTTATATCTGTTATTCAGCTATATTCCCAATGCTAAAAAGTATATATATTTTCCCCAATTTGAATGTAAAAATTCCCAATAAATCGGAAGAAAAAGTTTTAGCTCAAAATTAGGCAAAAATTGACAAAGTTAGAGGCCTTTCTCTCATAGACAGTTTATATATATCGCAATTGTTGATTAATTAATAACTACATCCATTACTTTTATTCCTTAAATTGCTCTTTCTAATCCTTCCCAAATTTCTTAGTTTAACATGCAAGAGTTCCCAATTTTGAAGGTTATCGATCATCTTCCCAAAATAACCAAAATAAATCCTGCAATTGCATAAGAGGCAATTTTAACTTAATAAAAAGACACCAACTGTGAATATCACTAACTTAAATAGTTCAAAATGCTTTCTAGGTGTACAGTAAATACGACAAGTGGCTTAACCAGTTGACCGGTCATTTTCTCTTTCACATTCTTGCAGAACATTGCCATTCCTTGTCTGCGTCATACATTTCTGAATGTATCGGACATTCACAGTAAGGTGAGCCTGGGGTTGTTGTTTTGCTGTTTTGTGTTTTATAATCTAATGAATGAATCTTTAACAAAACAAAATAATAGAATATATTAGGATAATTGACTCATATTGTCAAGAGAGTTAATAAATTATTATGCTGTTTGTAAGTATAGGACATTACATTTATCTATTTTTGTAGGGAAAAGTAAAAAAGTGATTTATTGTCTCACATTTGTACTGCTTTTATCTATACCCCTTTTTGCAAATTTGGCACTGAATTGTATAAAAGATGTCCTAAATAATCATGCTGAGACTTAATGTAAAATCTGATTACTGATATCTAATTAACGCCCTCTTCCTTCCTGTATCACTTAATAAACGCTTTGGCAATGCTTTCAATGTTAACAGTAATTTTTGTTATTTTTTTGTGTTGTATTTTTGCACTTATTCTGTTACTTCAATTGTGAAACAAGATTCTTTTACATCAATTTTGAAACAAGTTTCTTTTACATCAATTGTGAAACAAGTTCCAGTTCCTTTTACATCAATTGTGACACAAGTTTCTTTTACATCAATTGTGAAACAAGATTCTTTTACATCAATTTTGAAACAAGTTTCTTTTACATCAATTGTGAAACAAGTTCCAGTTCCTTTTACATCAATTGTGACACAAGTTTCTTTTACATCAATTGTGACACAAGTTTCTTTTACATCAATTGTGACACAACTTTCTTTTACATCAATTGTGACACAAGTTTGTTTTACACCAACTGTGGCACAAGATTATTTTACATCAATTGTGACACAAGATTCTTTTACACTAATTGTGACACAAGTTCGATTTACACCAACTGTGACACAAGTTTGATTTACACCAACTGTGACATAAGTTTCTTTTACATCAATTGTGACACACGATTCTTTTACACCAATTGTGACACAATATTCTTTTACGTCAATTGTGACACAAGATTCTTTTACACCAATTGTGACACAAGATTATTTTACACCAATTGTGACATAATATTATTTTACACCAATTGTGACACAAGATTATTTTACACCAATTGTGACATAATATTATTTTACACCAATTGTGACACAATATTATTTTACACCAATTGTAACATAATATTCTGTTACACCAATTGTGACACAAGATTATTTTACACCAATTGTGACATAATTTTCTTTTACACCAATTGTGACACAAGATTATTTTACACCAATTGTGACACAATATTATTTTACACCAATTGTGACATAATATTCTTTTACACCAATTATGACACAAGATTATTTTACACCAATTGTGACACAAATTTAATTTACCCCAATTGTGACACAAGAGAGAGAGTAAGTTGCTGCAGGGAATAACACGATGCCTCCCCACTAAGACCCTCTGGGGGGGGGGGGAAACAACAGTCCACAAAACATCAGGCACTGAGGAACTGAAAGTGTAAAAAAATGTTTATTTAAATATAAACAAGATGAACCTGTAAGATTTCTGGACACTTATCGATGAAAACCAAGTTTTTTCTTATTTAATCATTTTGCATGCCAAAAAGGGGGAAAAACAAAGATTATAAACCATTTATATCCATTACAGTATCAGATTAACATATTTTGCATTTGAAAAACAGTTCAATTTTCTATGGTATGTAAAATAGTCTTTAACTTTCTGAGAAAAGGGAAGCAGTTTTTCTGCAATAGCCATAAATTCAACGGAGAAATGCGATTGTTAGAGAAGATGTAGTTTTAAAACTTAGTTACTGGCAACAGTGAAGAGCTGCTTAATTAAGTTTAGGTGAAAAAAGCTGGTTATTCCTCCAGCACTTGAAATGTTTATGTTTGTTGGGTGAAAATAAATAAATGTCTTGATATCCTAGTTCCATTAATCTTTATATGTGATAATTTGGTTTGGAATGAGAATTAGTTTATTATAGAATAGTTTTTGTTCTTTATTACATTGTTTTTGTATTAGATAATAACTTGGAGTTATGACTTGATGCATATTTGCTGCTAACCTAGCACATTAACAATACGATCTCTAATCACAAAACAGCATGATTGTATAGTGATAGACTTGGTAGGATACTCTGGGCTCTAGAAATCCACTAGCCTTACATAGACTTGGTAGGATACTCTGGGCTCTAGAAATCCACTAGCCTTACATAGACTTGGTAGGATACTCTGGGCTCTAGAAATCCACTAGCCTTACATAGACTTGGTAGGATACTCTGGGCTCTAGACATCCACTAGCCTTACATAGACTTGGTAGGATACTTTGGGCTCTAGAAATCCACTAGCCTTACATCCCAGACAAGTCTACTTGACAATTCGGGCTACAAACAATTATAGGTGAACTTAGTCCAGGGCATTTCAATAACTTAAAAACAAAGAATAAAACACAGTGATAGCTGATTGAGCAAAAAAAAATGACCAAAATATTATGTCCCCCTTTATCGAAATCCTGGATCTGGATATATCAAAATGGAGTCACACAAGTTGAATTCTTGATCATAGTGTGCAGAGCCTGTTATTTAATCGTTTGTCATGAAAATTTAAATTCTTGGCATTTAAAATTACTATAAAACTGCAACTGATAATGCTTTCAGTGCTATAATCAGCATTTATCTGGCATATGGTTAAAAGGATACAACCAATGTGTCACACTGAAAAAATATCGGTATTGACAGATTGAAATGAAATTAGTTTTAATTAATCTAAATTGGCCGCTTTCTCTTCACAGTTGCAGTATTTTCTCTTGGATTGTTTTCAAATGAGGGTCGTGGGACTACCAGTACACTTCTAAATTTGGGAGTCCCTGATAAATTTTGAGGGTTCCAAGAGTTATTATTGTATTTGTATTTCTTTGGAGAAAAATGAAGGTAATCATTACAGTATCTATTTTGATTATATGATCACATTTTGAATGATTTAAGTCATTTGAAAATTCCAAGGTTTATATGGTGGGGGCGTAGATTCCTTTAGGCCGCGGAATAGAAAAAAAAAAAATGGCCAAAACTCCAAGAAGATATTTAATGTAAGTTTTTGATGTTATTGTAAGCATATCTACCAGAACAAAATATGTACCAAAACGCATCTCTGACGATCTAGTTACATTTTTCTTGCGTGGGACCATGCCCCGGACCGCACTATCACTAGGCCTACACATCAACTTCAGCTAAGCTACACCCCTGTATGTAGCCTTTACTACTGTATAAGTGGTAAATTACATCTAAGAGTGAAGATGTGACTTTTACTATGTGCAGATTTATTGTGATAAACAATTATTATAAATAAAAACAAGATGTTGCATATGATACCCAAGGGCCTTATTCACAAACACTGTCAGACTGAAATTCAGACTTAGACTTTAAATTTGCAAAAGTTATATTTATCAGTCTTTCGTTTTCGTTAAATCTAAACAAGTGAAATTTGACAGACTGTATTGTTGTTACCCACTCTACAGTTTTGCTATTTTTTTATAAAAATATATATTGTAATAACAATGCAGGATCAAAACAAACATTTAATATTTTAAAGTCTTAATAAAATAGCACTATACATAACATGAAGTTTCCATTGATCACAGGGTCATTTTCATGTTTGATTGTACCAATTTCCTACAAAAAAGTCTCTAATAATAATAATAATAATAACTGTTCACTTTTGGAATAAAAGCACTTCAAGTTTTAAATCAAGATAATATCGACTACTTAAGAACGTAACAAATGAACTTCATCAGAGTCGAGGGGTATAATACTTAGTTTAGAGACCTTGCTCAGAATGAAGCTTTATGATTGGTCAGTATTTAAAGACTAAGCTCTTAAACAACCAATCAGATGCTTGAGATTTTAGATTGATACCCAGCTGTCTTTATTACTATGACGATATTTCTCAACAATTTATTTGGTACAATCCTAAATCAGATATCCATGTTATCCTTCAGGCAATTGACAATCAAACGTATCAGAAACCAACCTTAATTTGATCATATCTGCTTAAATGTTTGGTGTGTGAATGTCGAACTTCAATATTCGGTCATTGAGGGTGATATATGATAATCAGAAATAATAAACTTGAAGATTTATATGTTCGAATTCAAAGAGGTGAGGATTCTAACGAGGAAACAGAAGAATTTTTACCTGACATTAAGATAATTCGGATTGGAAGCTGTATAATGTTAGTACATTAGGTATTTGAAGTTTTTTACGCTAGATTTGAATTAACACCTGGTTAGTGATTTAGTTATTTGTATGTTATATTGTGGTTCATTAAATCTCCTGATAAGCCCATACTTTTCTTGTGTAAATAGTTGGATGAACTTAATGTCTTCATTGATAAATCTGGATTTTCTTTCCTAAAATTTGATATAGATTATATAAACATGGTGCATTGAGCAATACAACTAATTTCTTTTGGTTGTATGTATAATGTCACATTTGAGAGAGGTATACAGTGGTTGAGGGGTGGAGCACCTGACGTTCTGTTTGTTTTATGTATAATGTCACATTTAAGAGGCATACAGTGGTTAAGAGGTCGAGCCCCTGACTCTTTCTGTCGGTTATTATTTAGAGAGGCATATAGTGGTTAAGGGGTCGAGCCCCTGACTCTTTCTGTCGGTTATTATTTAGAGAGGCATATAGTGGTTAAGGGGTCGAGCCCCTGACTCTTTCTGTTGGTAGTAATTTAGAGAGGCATATAGTGGTTAAGGGGTAGAGCCCCTGACTCTTTCTGTTGGTGGTAATTTAGAGAGGCATATAGTGGTTAAGGGGTAGAGCCCCTGACTCTTTCTGTTGGTGGTAATTTAGAGAGGCATATAGTGGTTAAGGGGTAGAGCCCCTGACTCTTTCTGTTGGTGGTAATTTAGAGAGGCATATAGTGGTTAAGGGGTAGAGCCCCTGACTCTTTCTGTTGGTGGTAATTTAGAGAGGCATATAGTGGTTAAGGGGTCGAGCCCCTGACTCTTTCTGTTGGTGGTAATTTAGAGAGGCATATAGTGGTTAAGGAGTAGAGCCCTAGACTACTGATGTGAAGTGTGAGTTCCAATCCTGCCCCGGATCAAGAGCAGAACAGTAAAAATGGACTTGAAATTAGTGTTTGTAATTTTTAGGTGGTCTTATTATTGAGGTGGTCTTTAAGTGAGGTTTGGCTGCATATAATGAAGCACAAAGACTTCTAGCTTCTACTAAGGATAGAAATATCCAGCTAGAGGGTTACTGTTTTGAAGGGAACGAGGCCTGGCCGAGTTTCCAGGAAAACAGTTACCCGAGTGGCGGATATTGGGATCCGCACACGATTCTAATGCTTGATTATTTTTTGGCATATGTTTTTTAAGAAATAAAGGACAAGATTGAATAGAATTTTAAGGGCATTTTGCATAAAGTAACGCATTGTTTTACAAATTCAATCAGGTTATTATGTGTCACATGACATCTTTACGTGACGTCATCAACATTAGATCTGTCCTACATGGGGAGATTTCCCTCAGTTACTTACAGACCTGATGTAGGATGAATCTCAAGCTGATGAAATAAAGTAACTATGTAACATTGAATAATGACTTGAATGAATTTGTGCAGATGGAAATATCGGGCACTCGGGTAACTGCAGAGCCTTGTTCCCACCAAAACAGCAACCCTAGTGCCGGATATTTCTATCTGTACCGGAGGCCAGTGAAAGATTCTTATATTCCAGCACTTATATAAACGTGGGAAATCCCGGTCTGGTATGCAAGAACATTCTTGATAATAATGGTTTTATTCCATGCATCAGATTTCAATCATTTGAACTGTGATTTTGAATGCAGATATGTCTTTACTTAATACTTGCAACATCCCAAAATAGATATCTTCTTCCTTTTACACAGATCTCATGATGTCTTGTAATTAATCAGGGAAACAGTAGAGGATTGTCTGCCTGTTTTTCTTATAATTCCATATTGTAAAAAGGTTTATTTCATGTATGGATATAAAATATCACCTTCCCTCTGGGGATAGAAATATATCTCATTTATCCATATAGAGAGGTCTTCTCAAACAATTGGTCGTTCTGAAATTTTGTTTGTTTGTTTGTTTCATCGGGTTTAACGCCGTTTCTCAACGATATTTCAGTTATGTACGGCGGCCGGTTCACCTAACCGAAATCTAACCAGTACTAACTTACCCTTCCACAAGGAGCCGGCAACTTCTCCACATCCAGGGTTTTCCCGATGATTTTTCAGCTAGGTGTCCTTGGACCCTCGTGTTTAACTAATTGGGGATCCTTAGTAAATTTGTAGGGTCCCAGATCTGCAGTTTATACTTAACAAAGGTTTAGATTAGGGGTCCAAGGGATGCACAGTAAGTGGAAAATGGGATTTGGTCAATTTTAATCTTTTCAGTTATATCCAAAGTCTTTCATTTGTGCTGCTCATAATTTGGATGGAAATGGTGATTTAAGGTCACTCTCATTGTACCATTCACAAGAAATTTGCATTGAAAAAAATTTACGAAAATTAGACAGTCACGAATGAAGAGTAATCTACAGTATTACCCTAAAACTGATGTTGAAACATGTGTGAAATTAACTGTTGATAGATTCAGCCGCATTTTTGTAGTCCTTATTGTAAGAGCCTGTTCAATATTAATTTCTTTACCTTGATATTTTAATTGGACTTTAATTAGGTACAATAATATATGGTTGGTTTTGCTCAAAATTATTATAACGAAAATCTGTACAATAGTTCTGTGCCAAACTTATTTTCTTTAAACAGATAATAACTTTTCTCTGGCACCCATATGACACCAGATCTTTCCAGCTGAATATCCATAAATTTCTAGGAATTACGACCACTGGCTATGTCTGGGTAAATCAGACCAGTTGCATTACCACATAAAGGTAGCGAATGATAATCAAAATAATTGTGTGACTTTTGAGTGGTTTTTCTTACTGAGAGTTATTTCAAGATACTCATAATTATTGTAAAAATGGTTGTTATTATAACACTGTTTTATAAAATTTAAGTCATTTCTTATCATAAAATGGCACAATTTTCAGAAATTATGATTTAATTTATATCTCGTGTTACTCACATCTTCCCTTTGGCTGTTTAACTAATGTATTTCTCAGTCTGGTTACCCCTAGGTCACTTGTAGGTATACCTAGTACCTAAGACTGAAATCTCGTTGTTATCAGCTAATGACACTGCTCATATTCTAATAAAACTTGCCTCCACTTATCTCCCCCTCCCATCCTCTCTTCTTCCCATTGTTTCCTTTTCTCCCTTTCCCTTCCCTCTCCCTCTCTGTCTTCATCCCTTCAATCTACTCTCCTCCCCTCATCTTCCCCTTTTCTCCCTCCACTGCCTTCTCTCCTCCCAAGTAACACCTTTCATAGTTGTGCCAGAGGAATTTCTAATCTGGGCAAAAAGAAGAATTTTATTTCATATAAAAAAAAATCAGCAGAATTATTATTTATTGCAACATTCTATTCTATCATCATCCTTGTTGTGAAGTTGTTGTATCCGAGGAAATCAAAATGACTCCCGTGTGTAAAATTCATTATTAAGTTTGTAAAGTGTTTCTTGGTATAATTGCTATTCTGTCTTCTTGGAATATACTCAGACTGTATTGTGTTCAGCAGACATTAGAGAACTGTTTGCTGGAACTGTACGCATTTAATGACTTACTTCAATGATTTGTTGTGTATTTAGCATAAAATTTATATGATATTGAGTATGCCAAGTGTTAATGATATGTCTATGCATTTTGTATAGGCTAGATCAGATTCTTTGCCAGTTAAGACATTTATGTCTCAAAATAGAATTTATTAAGACTTACTGTTTCTATTTCTTACCATTTTCTAAGTAAAAGTAAGAATTCAAATGTCTTCCAAAGTAATCAACCGGTCATCTCCAAAATTATGACCAACCAATGATTCTCAACCAAACAATGATCAACCAATGATTCTCTACCAAGCAATGATCAACCAATGAAAACTACCGATCAATGATCAACCAATGATTCTCTACCAAGCAATGATCAACCAATGATTCCTAACCAAGCAATGATCAACCATCGAGTCCTCTACCAAGCAATGATCAACCAATGATTCTCTACCAAGCAATGATCAACCATCGAGTCCTCTACCAAGCAATGATCAACCAATGAAAACTACCGATCAATGATCAACCAATGATTCTCTACCAAGCAATGATCAACCAATGATTCCTACCAAGCAATGATCAACCATTGTTCTTCTACCACACAATGACCAACCAACTATCCTCTACCAAACGGTGAACGACCATTGTTCCTCTACCAGACAGTGAACAACCATTGTTGCTCTACCAGACAGTGAACAACCATTGTTCTTCTACCAGACAGTGATCAACCATTGTTCCTCTACTAGACAGTGTACAACAAATGTTCCTCTACTAGACAGTGAACAACCATTGTTCCTCTACTAGACAGTGAACAACCATTGTTCCTCTACCAGACAGTGAACAACCATTGTTCCTCTACCAGACAGTGAACAACCATTGTTGCTCTACCAGACAGTGAACAACCATTATTCTTCTACCAGACAGTGAACAGACGGTTGCCTTGGTCGTTAACATAAGATGTGATTGGTTTACACTACACTGATATGCAAATAGCAAAACCATGTTAGTAGGGCTGTTCAGAAAAAATTTGCCCTACTTTATCCTTACTTTTTGACAAGAGGAGAGCTGTCAGCTTGTATACATTTTTAGTCTGAAACTCGGGTCTTAGACTTTGAAATGTTAAATGTTCTTTTTGCTCCTACTTGTTATAACAGATTTTAATAAAAAACTGGCGAAAGTGTAAAGAGGGAAACTAAGATTATTCAGGTGAGTTGACATCTTGGATTCTGTTGAATTCCGTGGGAATGCTGCTGTGCCCAGGTCCTCCAGAACAGTCTTCAGCTCAGTACTCAACAATACAATATTCTTCAAAAGCCTGTGAACAATTGATAGTCACTATCACAGTTGGTTATCTTCCATTTATCTTAAATTATTCCATACCTCATTAACAGGCACATGTTTGCTGGCAAATGCCATTGTCTATCTCCTAAAGTTTGGCAAAAAATCCCATAAAATTCCTTTAAATCAATGATGATGACGTCAACTGAAAAAATTGAGCCAAAAATGAAAAGAACTCCTTTTTGTGATAAAATTGGGGTAAATGTATGAGGAAAGGTGAAGATAATAAATTTAAATCTTGGATAAATAATTGCCCAGAATGTATTAGATTATATTGGCTTGATTTATGGCTGGCGGGGCTTATCTTGCTGGAAGCCAGAAAATGGGAGGATTTTTACTTATCACCCTCTGAATTGATTACGTTTACCTTATCAGTCTCATAAATTGCATGATATGACTTAATATCACATATGATGTCATATGATATTGCTTATAGTTATCACTGTAGAGTAGCTGTATGAATCATGGCACTTGACTATAAACCAAATTTTGGAGATCCGTCCTAGAATGTGCTTACCATTGGTCAGTTTTAAGACTGAACTAACGGTTCACATAGTCTTGAAAAGTCTTGAATATGAAGCCTACTCCTTGAAAAATATATGAATTTGTAACAGACAAAAACTCCTTGAAAAGTATTTAAATTTTGAAAAAAAATGGATAAAATTTGGTAAATTGCCCTTGAATCCTTCTGCTGTGGATGTAAAACATTACAGCTATTTTTTACCAGTACGGTGGTGAACAGGTTTTATGCCCTCTTAAAGTTATTCTTACAATGCTGCAGTGATGGTCATCTTGGGGCGATCAACTTAAAACATACACTGGAGCCCTTCTTCTCTATACCAAAAAAATCAACATTTTTAGTCCTTGAAAATGGGGAAAAAGTACTTAAATTGTCCTTGAAAAGTGCTTGAATTTTTTCGGGAAGTTTGGTATGAACCATGGAACTACCAATCGGAGGTCTGACACTCCTATACGCCATTGAAAATATTGAATAACAAAACTTGTGTTGACATATCCATGTAATTTATAATCCATATTTAACTTAATCAGAACAATTCATTATCCTGATATTTCGAGCTAATATAATATATATTATATGAATTGTATTACCGGTAGTTAGAAATTTCAGGAAAATGAATGTATAATATTTATATATACGTATAGTTTACTGTATTTGACACACACAGCATGCTGTAAAATGCCGACCCGAGGCATATGTCTGGGTGTGAAAAACAGCATTAATATCAATTTATTTTCAATTGCCAAAAAATGGTAAAAATAGTGCCAGAACTTTGTCTGAATGAAGAAATGATAAGTAATGACAATGCAAACTGTTTTCTGTTACAATAAATTCAGCACATATTGTTTGCACCTACTGGCTGATCACATCGGTAAGTGTAACAGACGAGATTGCTCAAATAACCCCTGGGTTATGGCCCAGGAATGGACAAAATCTATCATAGAAAGGGTTGTTCAAATAGTCCCAGAGTTATGGCCCTTGAATGGTAAAATTCTATAATAGACAAGATTGCTCAAATAGTCGCAGAGTTATGGCCCTTGAATGGTAAAATTCTATAATAGACAAGATTGCTCAAATAGCCCCTGGATTATCACCCAGGAATGGACAAAATCTATCATAGAAAGGGTCGTCAAATAGTCCCTGAGTTATGGCCCTTGAATAAGAACATTGATAAATGCTGAAGTGAATTTGAGTGAATATAATGGACATCAAATTGGGAAGAAAAATAAGACATGCAGTTAAGATTAATTATCTGTAATGCCAGTCTACATAATACCAGTCTTAAATATTTATGTTTGTTTTATAATTTCATAGCTCATTAAAACTTTATGACCATAGATAGAATTGCATGCAAACTTTCACAGAATGAAGTCATATTGTGCCAATATTCAGGAATATGAAAATTCTTCAACATTCCAACAATTGTTACCATGTAATCAAATCTTATTTTATCGTATCGTTGATAAAATGTGGAGGGGGGGGTTCTTTACCTTTATCATACTGTTTTTCTGTACTGATGCAAGACAAGTTTGTTGCACTTCCATTAGCTAATATTTGCCTATGTCTTCCTCTATATGAAATATAAAATTTGTACAAATTAGAAATTTACATAAATCAGCACATATTTTTATCAATTGAGTTTTTTTATCTGTTATAAGTTTATTAAGATAGAATATAGTAGGTAGTTGGTAGTAAGTACTTAAAAACAGGAGATTCAATAGTTTTACACAATGTCCATGCTGTAATGATTATTTCACAATTTATACGGGACCCTACTGTCAATGTAAAATTAGCTGAGAAGACCCATTAATGTTAGTGTTCTTCATTTCCATTGGTCAATGTTTAACAAGACATGTGTTCATTGGCTGACTACTTTAAACTTTGTTTTCAACTATTCTCGAGTATATGAAAATGGACTATACAAGTGATTAAACTCTTGTTCCCTCCAGTCTGACCAGAAGGGTTTTCTCTTCCTGGTGCAGTTGACCCCTTAACATTAAAAGTGTTTATGTATTATAGTGTGACCCTTACTTAGAGGGCCAGCCATTTCTGACTTATGAGACACTTACTTTATGAGCACATTTATTTCCTGATTCTTATCCTTAAATGCCAGGCACCAGGCAGGTAAATGCACGGTTACCATTTCTTAACTGGTGGCTCACCAACCGGCCATATCAGATTAACCCCTAGCAGGATGTAACATCGACCTCCCAAGGCAGATGCCTTAACCACTCTGCCAAGGGAGACTATGTAACCTATGTAACTAGGAATTTAAAAAAAGGCTGAAATCTTGGAAATATAGCTGACACTTGATGCAAACCTATATGCTATAAACATCATTGTATAGAACAAACAACACACATTTTGATATCCATTTCAGTTTTAACCGTTGAAGGTGAATGAAAAAATCTTCTTTTTGGCTCTTTCTAAACTAAGATTTATTCCAGAAAGACTTTGGGAAGCTCTTTCTTTAATTTGGAAAGATAAGATGATTCTAGCCGTTGGGAATATGGCTGCTTAATGGTTATACTGTATATCTCCTAATTGTTGCACCCCCTCCCCCCCCGGGAGAGGGGAGCGTTAATTATATATCAGCGAAAATCGAGCAGCAGTTGAATAGAGTATGAATTCTTCGCCTATGCAACAGTCTGGGCTGGGACTTAATTGCTCAAATATTGTAAAAAACATACAATAACTGTTATCTGAATGAAGAAATGTTAAATAATGACAATGCAAACTGTTCGCGATATCCGGATGTGCTAATTACGATAGATACAGCACATGTTGTTTGCACAGGTCTACTAGATATGTCGGTTGTCTGTTTCTCACTCTCTCTGTGAAAAGGAGTTGTGTGTCGGTATGTTAACCTTTAAAGTCAAGGCAAAAGCAGACAAATCGGCACGAAATGTTCGAAGTGCCGCGAGTCATAAATTTGTTAAAAAATGTTTTAGTTGAAAATGAAAAATATGGAAGTAAACTGATTATTTCATGAACATGCCACGACTTTTCTGCTTAGGGGCTCAAATTAGGGGAAATACGGTAGTTATAAAGAAGACTGACAAAATGTTGGAGGACTGACTAGTAAATGCTTTCAAGTACTGGGAAAGAATAAGGTATATTTACTTAAGTACTGAAGGACCGCTAGTTGTCAACACGTCTCAAATTACTACCGAAGTATTCGATTGACGCCAATTTCTGCTACCAGTCATAATTATGTATTATAATTATCCATCTGAAAGGGATTGTTAATGTGGCAGTTTCTGACAGTCATAATTTCACATATTCCCATTAAAGTTGCCGACATCTAGACTCACATTGAAATGTAAAAAGAACAATAGAGCTATGAAATGTATTGCATTAAGATGTAGGTAAATAGCTTACTACATGTATATAGCTAATATTATTTGTTTTGTAACTATCCGCCAATAAATAAAGTTTGAATTGACTTGAAGAAATCCATATTTGCAATCGCTAGCCTAAAATATCTTCCAAATTATGGGAGGGGGGGGGGGGGGGCGTTAATTAGGGGAGGGGGATTTAAGCATTTGTCTTGTTCATCGCTATGGTCAATCTTCACGATAACCCACTAGCCCATAGCGCAGGGCTACTAACTTCAATTTCAGGCTAGCAGAAATTACTGAGTGCTAGTCCAAATGAGCAAGTGCTATATGTTAGTAAATATAAAACCTTTCTCAAAAATAGTGAAAAAAAACTAAATCCAATCACGAGTTCAACAAATTGTATCGCCACATAATTATGACTGTCTGCTTTTATAAATTAGTGTAATACAAGTTTAGGGCTAGTAAGAATGATTTTGGGCTAGTGGTTTAGCTTAGCAACTTGCCCAAACGGGTAAGTGCTCTGACAAAATTAAGAGAAAGCCTGATTGGTATGCCATAAAACGTTCTGTCCATGCACATATATTACAGTTTTAAAAAATGTCGACCTTTTTGAAATTGCTGAAAAATGATAAAATAAGTGTGATGATTGTTTTCCTCATTTTACCCATAAAATTTTAATTGTCTTTTTTTCTTCTCATTTTGATTCTTCTAGCAGCAGTGAAAGGAGATTTCAAGTCCTAAAGTTAGAAGTCTCAGAATGCAGCCTTGTCATTGGTCGGTTTTAGAACTGTACCCATAACCAACCAATCAGATGCTTGAGGATGAAACTGGGATCAATATAAACCTTGATACTACTGGTGAGCAATTATTAACTGCAGATCAATAATTTTATTGCATATTTTAAACACAGCATTTCTGGGTCCTTATTTATTCTCAGTTTATGTAAAAATATCAAACAAGAATTATTTTTTTTAAATAACACCAATCCAAGTCCAGTGGCTTTAATGTATTTATACTGACAGTTCCAAGACTGTAAATCGCTATATGGTTATTATTTCTAATTGTGTTTTAGATGTATGATAAATTTCCCTTTCCCAATGTATATTTCTTTCACTTGATAGAGTGTTCATATTATTTTCTACCCCCCTTTCGGCATATTGTTGCCAGCTGTCTTGACTTGTCCTGTTATTTATTCCATTCATTAAATCCTCCCTCATGTTTGTCCTCATTAATTTTCCTTAGCTGTCCTTTTTTGTCGACCAGGCCATTCCTTGTACCCCTGTTCCCTTGCCTATTTACCCTCGATTGCCTGATGTTTTATGGACTGTTGTTTTCCCGAAGGTCTGTGTTGGGAGGCATTGTCTTATGTATGTGGCGTTCCCTGTAGCAACTAAATATTCGCTCTTTTAATGGGCTAGAGCTTAACGTCATTACCCTGAGAAAACCCTTATAAAGACACTGTTGAAGGCTAAATATCTCCTGTAGATGTCTGTAATGATTTTAATTCTATACATTAGTGATTTGTCTTACAGACATATAAAAATTACAGGTTGGTTGGCACGAAAATTAACTATTATACTAATTTCCAGACATATAAAAATTACAGGTTGGTTGACACGAAAATTAACTGATGTACTAATTTGTGGCAAAGATGGTCCTCGCAATGTTATGATCTTAAACATTTTCTGTAAGTTTGAATTTAGTCAACTGAAATACCATTTCAGTATGGCATAAAATTCTTCAGCGGCAAGGAAATTTTAAAGTGATTGCGACCTTTCAGTCATCCTCGGTACCCAGGCTATTCATAACTTATATGATACCTGGGGCAAACTGAGTTTAAAACCTCGTGATTGGCCTCATAACACCTTATGTGATATGGAAATAGCTGAGGAGTTCAGGATGAAATTGCAGTTCTGAGCGATCCAATGAGATCGTGACTTTTAAATTGTGTTAGGCTGCCATTTTGTCGAATTTTGCTGATAGCTCTTCACAAAGGAGATTCCTTCTTTTATTGTTATCGTCCATTTCATTGGTTGAGAAATGCTAATGAATATTCATGCATTACGAAGTTTCGCTAGCCAAGTTGCCCTGGGTATAAAATACCTAGGATAACTTTCAGTACTTAGATTTTCAAATCTAACAGGACGCCAGAATGGGAGTAACCCAGTTATTATGTGGATCACTTGTTCTGTATGATAAAACATACACCAGCAACATGCTGAAGATAAGCACATGTAACAATATAGCAACACCACGGCACATGATACTATGTACAACAAAGCACTTATCCTATCAACATTTCTTGATAACATGTTTTGTGAATCATTATTATTGAAAGATTGATATTGTTGAAGATCCTGTTAGCATAAAATACAAGAACATTGTTGTATTATCTATAACCACACTTCTCCACGCCTACGGATTGAGGGTTTGAAGCAAAAACTGTAGTTAGCATTTCTTTATAGTTAGGCTGTGCTGTTTTTATATTTTGTTAAGCGTCAAACTTGCTTCGTAAAACCTAGCTACCTATTTGAAATAACACACAAAGCCGTTTCGAGAACCACAAAGCCAAATAATTGACGATGATTGTGTCATTTCACGTTTTAATGAGGTAAACATGATAAAAATATAATTACAATTTGTTTCTTTATAAAATATTAGAAGTCTAACAGAAAAACTGACATAGTTTTCACTCACTATTTTCAAACATGCAAGTTAACAATAAATGACAAAACATACCTAAAAACGATACAGCAGTTACTTCCCTTAGCGATTTTTTAAAGTTATAAATATTTTTTTGCTCAATGAGCTCAATACTTTCGGACGAGACTTTAAAAACCGAGGTCCCGTGTATGATTCTTAACATCGAGCACCAGGGGTGCTTCTGGAACTGGGGCATCTCCTGTATCATGCACTATCCTCCAAAAATATAATATGACTAACATTCTTCTGGAGGCGTCGCCCATATGGGAAACTGGTGGCGACGATAAATAAACGCAAATACAAAGAGCTCAATACCTTGGTGCATGCGGACGCTTATCAAAATTATAAAACGGCATGGCCTTACAGAGATACCACAGTTTCATGCTACACTTTATTATACACTTGGCTTGTACAGAAACACCAACATATCAATGTCTATGATACAAAATGGGTGGATAATTTATACTAAATGCCAATCTAGATTATTTCATTTAAATCTGACATTTAATATCAATATAATTATGATAATATTGTGAAACTGATCATTAAAATCTGCTGAAAGTCATATTTTGAGAATTTCACTGCAATTTCACAGTAGACAGGGTTAAGTTAATTTTGGAAGGTGTATAAGTTGGTACAGTTTCATATTCTGTAGTTTTAAACATCCATTTATTATTTTATTTTCATATTATCATTGTAACTAATTTTGACAAACTGAATATGAGATGACGTATGGTTTTATTCAGTGTGCTGCACAATTGCTAAAAATGCAATCTATCTTTTATTGCAGGCAAATTATTTGGAACAAATGAATTTGAATTGGCACATGAACGTCGGAACCGTTTGTCATTTCAATCATTTGAAAACTGCAAAGTCTGCTGTTTTTACAAGGTTGCTTCCAACATTATATAATTACTATGTCTGTACAACACGGAAGCAATCAGACTGGTTTGGGTGCTCTGTTTTTTCTGCTCGAGATTCTTTTATAGATATGTCCTACATCAGGCCTTTTTTTATAGCAAATTTGGGGCTGATATTGGACCCTATTCCCCAAAGAAGAAAGCGTATTTTTTTCTCCTACTTAAAAAGAAAATTCCCCTTTGGTATCATTATTTAACATTTTAGCCTTATAATACCCAAATTTGGTGATTCCTGATTCAAATTTTCCTATCAAAAACTGAAAAAATGGCTGTTCATCTACATTATTTTACTCCCTTGTTCTTAATTATCAGCCATTTTGATAGGCAAAACTCAGATAAGCACTTATAGGAGTAATTCTGAAGTTATGGCGGGTCCTTCTTGAATCTTGAATCACCAAATTTTGCAATTTATAAAGCTAAAATTTTAAATAATTTTACTGAAGGGGAATTTTCTTTCTAAGTAGGGGAAAATATTTACTTTTTTTCTTTGGGAAAGGGGGCCCAATATCGACCCCAAATATGCCATAAAAAGGGCTGTATAATTTCACATGTTTTGCTTGATCGGTTCATTTGCAGATTGTATAGTTGGATGTTTGAAAGTAATTCATGTAAGTTGTAATAACTTTTTTCACAGTCGATAAGGCAATAAATAGAGGGGATCTTACATGAGTGGTCATTTTTTATTGAATTTATTAAATGAGTTCTAAAAAGGATATAAATGAGGTTTTTATCAGTTTTAGATGACAAGTATAATAAATGCAATAAAAAATTAACACAAATTTATGTGAGATTCTGTTTATGACATAATAGCAGAAACAGCTGTTTGTCGTCAAAACATTACCTTCACCTCCAATATACAAGCAAAGTATTGCATGTGTAATATATATTCGATCTTTGGTAAAAAAAAGCCAACGCAACAAAATGTAGTTCTGACAATTTTTATTTTTCAACGACAAGATACGAGTTCAAATGATTATCCCATATCGTATTCAAATTAAGACAATAATTATCAGTGAAATTAAATGTCATACTTACTACGAAATAAATATTTAACAGTGTCCACATCATTTGAAAAATGATTCAGTTCGTTGTAAAATTAGCAACGGTCACTGAGATAAAAAAATTTTGGTAAGAATAATTGATACAGAGCGTACTTTGTGACGGTTTTAATTCTAATAATGTGTAGTAGTCAATCTTGATTGCTTGGGAATGTGATTAATTCTCCAAGAAAAGGCAAAAAAGTATTCAGAATTGCAGTGATTTTGCTGCACTTTTCCCAATTTTAATGAGTAAAATCGCCGTTTTTTGAGTCACAGTACGGTGCATTTGTGTTTCCTGTTTTGATTTTAACCAATTATTTCCTAATTTTTATCAGTTTTGTAACATTTTATTGTTTTTGTTTTAATTTTTTTCTACAAATCGTTGGATTAATGTTTTGAGACTGAAGAAAATCACTTGCCCAGGTGGGCAAACAAAAGCAAATGTGTACTTTCTGGCCTTGTAATGAACTCACAGATACGAGCGTGTGAGTGCACTAATCAAGGTTGGTACGACTTTTTGTTGATTCATCTTGATTTTATCATGATTTGAATCAGATTGTTGTTGTCCCCATACTTGGGAAGCCGAAAGCACTTTGGGACGTCTGTTGTCGTGCCATACTTGGAAGCAGAAAGCACTTAGGGACGTCTGTTTGAGACATGTTTTCCAATGAATAGATTATTGTTTTTTCTGTCAATTTTCTCAACTTGTCTTCTGTCTATTATACAAAAATGCAATAACCAGGCAGAGTTTGTGACGCAAGAATACTTATTATAGTTTGTTTCATAAAATGCTCTAGTCTGTTTTGCTGATTATTGTTGCATTGACGCTATTTCAGACTGTAGTCTGTTTCAAATTTACAAGCATCGGAAAGCACGTAAGAATTTCACAAACTTACGCGTAGGTAGTGAACAGGGTTCCTGCTCATATTGAGGACTTGTGATACCTAGGAAGAAATTTATCTTCACTCAAATGCTGTTTTATTTATGTGCCTACTTCACATGGCTGTATGTCCGGTTGACAAAAAACAATCAGTTTAAGCGTTTGGGTAAAACGTTTGTCTCTTTATATAATTATCTTGTTTGTGTTTTCTTGTTTTACGGAAGTCTGGCTTTCATTGATCTGTTTCTGGTTGCAAATATATTTTGTTTAACAATGTTTTCAAGCATTTAGAGTTTTTTCCGCAAGACTGTTGCAACTTGGTTTTTGTAAGGAATCATTAGTTAGAGTTTTTTGCCAAACTATAATGCAATGAGGCCATCATTAAAAAATTGTTTGTTTGCAGTTACGCCACTGACTCATGAAAAATGCTGCAACTCAATTTGTTCAAAAAAAATTTCAGTCTTATAGCTATAACAGTACTAAACTAAAGAAACAAAAAAAACCTACTTACCTACCCACTGTTAAAATTTCGGGTTACGTAATTGCAAACAAACAATTTTTTAAGTATGGTCTGAAATGATCTACTATACTATATCTAAGGCTAGATAGGATAACTTGCACTCATTATTCCATCAAAGTACTGTTTCATCTTTTCCAACTGTTTTGATAAAGTTTGACTCAATAATATTTCAGTTTTGGTATAAAAGATGCAGTAACAATTATATGAGTAGTTTTCTGCCAAAGTCTTGTTATAGGATAAAAAGGTTTGTTTTGTCTGGGGTAGATCTCTATTTATATTCTGATGTTAGTAAGCGTGTGTTTGTTCTTAGAAAGCATTTATCAGATTGCAATGTTTTGATGCGTTTGTTTTTACTAGACTAATTAATTCCTGGCAGAAAATAGTCTGTGATACATTCCCCTCATCCATCGAATAATGAACTTCACATGTCAATTAGTTAAAATATTTCCCTGCTGATATAAAAACATATTAATTAATCACTGAATGGTGAGACCAATTAATGCTAGCTGCGTACGTTTTGTTGATGAGAGAGACACAAGAAGATGCCAAAAGAACAGATAAGATTTACTGAATAATTGTAAAAATATCTCCTCTGTGTCTCTAATTTGTCTGACTTAAAAGCCAGAAAAACTGTGAAAATGTCCCTATTATGTCGTACAAGAAATATTTACTACTGTTGTTTTTGTTGAGTTGCTTTAAGGGATGGTGTTTTCCCGAGTTCACAGTGATATAGGTTTCCCAGACAACTCATCCTTGTTTGTATCACGCAAGAAAAGCGAAACTTTATCTTGAACTAAACAAGATTGGCTAAGTTTGTCTTGGTAACATGCTAATCCTATTTCCTGTACTCTTGCAGCTTGGCCAGTAGTATTAAAGTACAGTCAACCTCAATACTAAGACCACATTTGGGGCCCTTGAAAACTGGTCTTCTTATTGAGATGGTCTAAATATTTAGGTTGAATGAAGAGCAAAACAGTGAAAATGGACTTTAAAATTGTGTTCATTATTTGGAAATGGTCTTGAAGTGAGGTTTTACTGTATTTATACATGAATATTGACCATTTAAATTGCATTTCTGTTAGGAGACCAGTCATAAACCTCAAGCCTCTGATTGGTTGACTCTTGGCACAGTGTTGGAATTGACCAATAACAATGCTGTATTCTTAAGACTGGTATCCAATCTCTATAATCATGGGTTCTGGCCAGTACAAAGTATAATTTCTACGACTGTTAAGAGTCAATGTAGCTTACTTTCCATTACCAAAGAGATAGTTAACCATGCCGATACACTGTATATGCCTTAAAATTGGCAGGTGAAAAAATTTGGCCTTTTTTAATATTTTCGTATTGGCCAGGTCTAGAATTACAGCATATCTCTTATCTGCCAAAATGAAAGCACACTAAGTCTTAGGCCACCAAGTTACCAGGGCTGATCTATATACATTCGTGGACAACATGTATAACTTCATAAAAATCCCTGTAGATTGCAAATATAGCAGAAATATAAAAAAAACGCCCTCAATCTTAAGTTAACAAATTATGATTAGCTATGAATGTTCTATCCTGCTCGACGAGCTACAAATGAACAAGTTTTGTGAACACGCTTCATCGTTCTTTTTCAAAAAATATTGCATTAAATGTTGTGAATACCGGACTTTTAAAATCAAGTTAACAAACAAAACCCAAAGTTTCATTCTGTTCATTTCTTACTTCACATGCTCATGAGTTAATATTTATCTGGTCACAGGTCTTATGTCATGGTGGGGGGAGAACATTTATCTAACTGCTGACATTTTGTTTAAGAATTACATGCTGTATGACAGTGTGGCTTTACTTGAATCCAGTAAAATGCTGGGCTAAGTCGCTATACTGTGTACACGTATTGCTTCTAAAGCTTCTTCGTAAGACTGAATGTGTGTCACTTTGGCCATCTTAATACATAGTTCCTACATCTACACTATTTACCTCCCTTGTTTTAGCATGATGCAGCATGATGCAGAAAGTTTTAGCATGATGCAGCATGATGCAGCATGATGCAGAAAGTTTTAGCATGATGCAGCATGATGCAGCATGATGCAGAAAGTTTTAGCATGATGCAGCATGATGCAGAAAGTTTTAGCATGATGCAGCATGATGCAGCATGATGCAGAAAGTTTTAGCATGATGCAGCATGATGCAGCATGATGCAGAAAGTTTTAGCATGATGCAGCATGATGCAGAAAGTTTTAGCATGATGCAGCATGATGCAGAAAGTTTTAGCATGATGCAGCATGATGCAGCATGATGCAGAAAGTTTTAGCATGATGCAGCATGATGCAGCATGATGCAGAAAGTTTTAGCATGATGCAGCATGATGCAGAAAGTTTTTAGCATGATGCAGCATGATGCAGCATGATGCAGCATGATGCAGAAAGTTTTAGCATGATGCAGCATGATGCAGCATGATGCAGAAAGTTTTAGCATGATGCAGCATGATGCAGCATGATGCAGAAAGTTTTACAATTTGAGTAAAATAAAAAGTTTTAAGTATGTAATTAGTATGTTTTATGTGTTTACACGAGTGCTTTAAGTTCTCTGAATTCTTTTAGCCATGTCTTTTTACCGAAAAAGTATCTAAAGTTAACAAATTATGATCAGCTATGAATGTTCTATCCTGCTCCAATTCTACCATTCAGTATCATTTTGTCTCCGGGATACTGACGAGCTACAAATGAACAAGTTTTGTGAACACGCTTCATCGGTTTTTTTCAAAAAATATTGCATTAAATGTTGTGAATACCGGACTTTTAAAATCAAGTTAACAAACAAAACCCAAAGTTTCATTCTGTTCATTTCTTACTTCACATGCTCATGTGTTAATATTTATCTGGTCACAGGTCTTATGTCATGGTGGGGGGAGAACAGTTATCTAACTGCTGACATTTTGTTTAAGAATTACATGCTGTATGACAGTGTGGCTTTACTTGAAACCAGTAAAATGCTGGGCTAAGTCGCTATACTGTGTACACGTATTGCTTCTAAAGCTTCTTAGTAAGACTGAATGTGTGTCACTTCGGCCATCTTAATACATAGTTCCTACATCTACAATATTTACCTCCCTTGTTCTTAACTGTCTGCCATTTTGATAGGCAAACTTTCAGCATGATGCAGCATGATGCTGAAAGTTTCAGCATCATGCAGAAATGGCTATGTAATAAATGTTCGTGGTAAAAGAGTAAGGACTAGAGCCACGAAGGGTCAAATTTGGCCCCATTTCAGTTTTGTGCAAAAATGGTTTATATTGACCGTTTAAACAATTTCTGACAATAAAACGCAATTTTACATATTTGTTAAGACCTGTGTTGCTATAGCACCTACACATTCTATTTATGAGAAAATAGCACTATTTCATTAAAATAGGTGGACAACTTAACCTTTTAAAGTATTGAGTTAATAGAAAATGATCTTTTTTTAAATATTAACAAAACTGGAATATAATTTTGTTTTGCTGATATTTTAACGTTCTTGTTGCCATAGAAACGCACAGTAGAATTGTTTTTTTTTAACAATTCTAAAAAATGATTTTAATGCACAGATTACTGTGTCTGCTTAATTCGTTTTTCTATCCACAACAACATTTACCTACTTCTTACATTAGGGTTACCATGGTAACCAAAAATAACAAATGTTGTTAACGATGTATCTATGTTTACTCTACCAACCAATAACATGTAATATGGATCACAGTGCAATTGGCTAGTCTAAACATAATAAGTTTATTTCATTTAAGTCCAAAAAGCCATATGGCCAATGAGGACAAACAAATATATACATATACAATATATACAAACATACATCTATAAGACGGAGAAGGAACACTATAACACATATTTTAACATATAAGGTGACAGTTGAACAACAAACTGAAAATGACTATGTAATAAAACATACATGCGATATAGAACAAACATGTGTATGAAATAATCAAACATGTAAATACACGTATATATATATATATACTATGTTATCAGTCATTACCACATTATCATAAAATAGCGTTACGAAATCGGAAACCAAAGTAACGCTACTTTTCTTACACCAAACATTAAAATGCTGGGTGGGTCCCGTTTTTTGTTCATGTTCAATAAAATTTAGAAATTTAAAATGTCTTGCATCTTTCAAAATGAATCAAAAGTGGGAGCTGGGAAAGTGCCTCCCGACACCCTCATACATTCACTTCTGGAACAGACCTTAGAGAAGTACATTATATAAGATAAATAGCACTAGCTAGAACCCCCAGTTTTCACAGTGCTTGAATTTACTGGTTAGTGACCCATACACATAAGGGCTATTCCATTAAAACATATAACCCACGGGTTGAAGGCACTTCTAAATTATACCACCCCCCTACAGAAGCAAATTTACCCTTTTGAGGTCCAAATTAGTGAAAAAGACACCCCACCATATACTATGAAAATAATTGCCTTCCCCTCTGGGTTGTATGTTTTACTGGAATAGCCCTAAGCACAAAGTGTAAACCATGCAGTTGTGTTACAAAGCTAGCTAGCACACTACATTGGGTTTCTAAGGGTTAGAAGGTACATATGCTACATATAAAAGTGTATAAGAATAATAGCAAAAAGCAAGAGAATTAAATACATTGGTAGTCAAAGTCAGTAGACGCAAGTCGGTGCCCAAAAATAATTATTATTGTGACATAATAAAGTGCCCTTGTTTCTATATTCTCATAGTTTTCATTGTCTTTTGGAAGAAAATTATCAAAAACAGTCCTAAATTTACAAGGCACAAATATAGGTAACATTATCAAGAACAAATTTACTTTTCAGAACATTTTAAGCAGATTTTGTAATAAAACTAAAACTAAACAAGAAATATCTTTAAAAAAGATGGTCGGCGCAACTTGAAGTTTGCAAATTTGTTTCAATCTATAGGTTAAAATTTGTTGTACATGTGAACAACATAAAAGATGCCTAAATGTCATTCAATTACGCTATATAATACAGAATGTCCAAGCCCTGTAAGGGGAGATCACTGCATTTGAGACTGCATCAATCGCAACTTCTAGGCGGTATTCGACAGAGCCAATAATGCCGAGGTGTTCCGAATGAGACGGCATAATAAATAACTACGTAGTGTGATTAGTCAAAGACACAGTATAGTGTGTTTCAATAAAGATCTAGTTCAACATTACTTATTGCATAAGTCGTGAACTCACACATCCATGTAGATAAACTTGTTACATAGCGATTTATCTGATTAAAAGAATATTAAAGTACGCGACTGGTACATAAACCAAAGAAAGTCTTCTCAAGTTAATTCCGACAACGGACAATTCCCCGTGGTGATGAATAACAAAAGAGAGAGAATACGTAACTACAGGGAAAGCCACATACATAAGACAATGCCTCCCCACGCAGATCTCCAGAAAAACAACAATCCACAAAACATAAGGCACTAAAGGAGGTCAAACGGTACACATATTAAGGAACTGAGGTACAAGGAATGGCCCAGCAGACCACAAGGAATAACTACTTACAGGATAAATCTTAAAATACACTATAGAAAATGTTAACCAATCTGCTTCAAGGTTACACATATTTTTAAATAGAAGAGAAATGGCGCGAAATTGCCCTGGTGGTTAACGTAAGATTTAATTGGTTTACAAAACACTGAATATACAATTAGCAAAACCATGTTAGTACGGCTGCGCCGAAAAAATGCTTTCGGTTTCTTATGGTTTCATGTCACATATAAAAAAAAACTTAATTTAACATTGAAAATAGTTTGTAAATATAAACATGAAGCAAGTAACACCAGTAATGGTCTTCAATTAAGTAATTTGAAATAAATTGTGCAAAATAAAAGAAATAAAGTTTGGTTTCCTGTTTGGTTTCCTGTCACGAAAACGGTGAATAAAAAATAGACCCACTTGTTCCATTAATACTATTCTCACACAAACACAACCCACAGAATAAATGTTTAAGTTTTAGAACTTATAAAAAAGGATACAAAAAGAAACCAAAGTTCGAATACCAAACTATAGATCATATCTTGAGTATCATTATGTGTAAGTGTAATTTATTGTTAAACATATTTGTTCAACATACTGAGACATTTTCTCCAATATTGCTCAACAAACGAACAGAACATTGTGCATAGTATACATTTATAAGATTAACAATACACAGAACATTGTGCATAGTATACATTTATAAGATTACCAATACACAGAACATTGTGCATAGTATACATTTATAAGATTACCAATACACAGAACATTGTGCATAGTATACATTTATAAGATTACCAATACACAGAACATAGTGCATAGTATACATTTATAAGATTACCAATACACAGAACATTGTGCATAGTATACATTTATAAGATTAACAATACACAGAACATTGTGCATAGTATACATTTATAAGATTACCAATACACAGAACATTGTGCATAGTATACATTTATAAGATTACCAATACACAGAACATTGTGCATAGTATACATTTATAAGATTACCAATACACAGAACATTGTGCATAGTATACATTTATAAGATTACCAATACACAGAACATAGTGCATAGTATACATTTATAAGATTACCAATACACAGAACATTGTGCATAGTATACATTTATAAGATTACCAATACACAGAACATTGTGCATAGTATACATTTATAAGATTAACAATACACAGAACATTGTGCATAGTATACATTTATAAGATTAACAATACACAGAACATTGTGCATAGTATACATAATATGATAGATAATTTATTGCAAATTCAGTAAGCCAAAGGCCCATGTGAACATAAATACATGTACATACAATTTCACATTACTGACGTAACAAGTGGCAACTAGTCAATATCAAGAAAACGTATACATGTATCTTAATGTAAGAAATAAGTGAAACGAAAGTTACATGTTTAAGATATATGAATCATTGAAAGCCGCATTAAAGAATACGAGAAGACGACAAAAAAGAAGAAAGCAAAATCGTTCGGCAGGGGCGGAGAAGGTGTGCAATATAATAGTGATTTGCTTGATATAACATTTTGTAGGAACAAATGAAATGAGACAAACAGCAATTTGTAAACATAGAAAATAAACATACATTGTTGACATAACAACACAAAACATATATTTACATTTGCTAGTTATAATTATAATAATGATCTCAGAACCTTATTTTAAAATGTGTAACTACAGAGTTATATTGGTATAAAGTTACGGTGTTCCGTTAGGGCCATCGTGGCATGGTCCCTTCATGCAGTGGGCGATGGCACGATGCGATGGCACGATGCGATGACACGATGCAATGACAAGATGTTTTGTCGGATCATGTCATTGTTCCATCGCATCGTGTCATTGCATCGTGCCATCGCCCAGTGCGTGAAGGGGCAAGCCACGATGGTCCCAACGGAACACGGTAACTTTATACCATTATATTCTCTACACATAGTCAATTTCCCAGAAGTCGCTGTTCAGTTGATGACGCAGTTCATATGCGAACTCGTTATACGACATGTACGAAGTTGGAAGATCAAGGGTCACCGAACATGTGTGGGCGACAACCCTTCTGGCCAGCCCGTAAAGGTGCACGAAAATGATGTTAATGTTCGAAAAGTTGACAACATCACTTCCACTGCTAAATCTTAAAAAGCGCCTGAGTATTTCACCATCAGCGCTTCTGAGAAATTGACGTAGAAATTGCATGACCCTTTCCTGCTGAGGGTTTGTTACATCTGCCGTTATCATGGCCGCCACTCTCCGGCCATCCGGGCGTAAGGAGCGGAGGGTATGGGTCAGTGAATGGATGGTGACAAACGAACTTCTAAGCCTCTCCAGCCTCATGACTGTCAGCGGATACAGCGGGCGCTCTACTAACATCACGCTGGCACACCGCTGAGCCAGCCGGCCAACGTTTTCAGCATTTGGCATTTCATTTACATGGTACCGGTCAAAAACCTCAATGAGGTCGTCCTGATCCTCACTTGTGTAACCGCCAGCTACCAACCGGGTCATAAGTTCTCGGTCATACCCCCCGAGAGTGGCTAGCCATGATTCCAACAACATTTCAGGAGATACTTCTCCAAACAATGACCTGGCAATACTCGCAACACTGAACTGTAGGGGAAGGTATCCAGTCTGTAAGAAACCCCTTACATAAACATTCCCTATGGCTCGCCACATACATTCTGTTACACCTGGGGAAACAACAGGAACAGCTTCATTATCTCCCTCAAAATAACGTCCTATAACATTCGTCCAAAAAGCAGTTAGCACGTCCCGCAAGACGCCATTGTCATCAAACGCCCGTTCCCCAATTATTTCCACTCGTACATGTCTATCATCGTCGTGTTCAAAGTGTGACAGTATGTCCTGAACTAACGATGGTCTTCTTACTTGTATGAGGCTGAAAGAAAACAGATTAAGCGATTAATTTTCTATTATTATTTTGGGTTTCTTTTGTAACAAAAGTCATCATCTAAGTCGATCAATGTGTAACAAGCTGCCATACGTCAACCTCGCAACCTCACATAATTAGAAAAACTCTATATGCATTTCTTGTAAAAAAAATATTGGACAGTTTGGTGTAAATGAAATTGTGACTTTGAACTATTTAGCAAGGCAGTTTTCAAGTGATGACCAATGTACCAGACACATGAAGTCTGCACAAACATGAGTAATAACGGTATTCTGTATTTAGAACTCGCATATGTATAGAAGTAATGGTTAGAGAGGTGGAGCACTCGATTGACTGGTTCGAATCCAGGCAGTGAAGTCCAACCTCAAATTCCGACAATTTCCCCATATTGCGGTTTGAATCCAGGGAAACAGTCATCTAGGGAAATTTGAATTAAGCAATGCATCCGTCTCCATATATGTAAAATATACATTGTATACTAATTTAGAGCCCCCGACGGATGGATTGGATATCCATATACAAAGGACGGAATAACAACGAGATAACAATATATCTCCGCTTTGTCATATGACCGCCTGTGTAATCTTGATGTAGAGTTAAATGAGTGTTTGTTCTTACACGAATGGAGAGTTATCCGCATTGGTAGATGAGGGTTCTGAATACGGTGCGGGTTGGAGAGCTGGTGCGGGTCGGGCATCCGGTGCGGGTCGAGCATCCGGTGCGGGTCGGGCATCCAGTGCGGGTTGGAGAGCTGGTGCGGGTCGGGCATCCGGTGCGGGTTGGAGAGCTGGTGCGGGTCGGGCATCCGGTGCGGGTCGGGCATCCGGTGCGGGTCTGGCATCCGGTGCAGGTCGGGCATCCGGTGCGGGTTGGAGAGCTGGTGCGGGTCGGGCATCCGGTGCAGGTCGGGAATCCGGTGTGGGCCGTGGATCCGGTGCTCGATTAGGATGAGACTAATGAAAAAAAAAGAAATTCTAATTATTTTATTGAAAATTAGTTTCTTAATAATCAAAGCATGTGATAGATTTAGGCATAGAGAGCTATACATTGGTTTTTGCCACAACCCATCAAGTAATGAGGTCCAGTTTGCAGGACAATGGGCATATCATATATGCCTACAATATAGTTAACCAGACTTTCTCTTTAAGGGGCATTAGCTGCTGTTTTATGCAATTCATTAATAAATTGCATGAAAATTTGAAAAACACATAGTGATAAGTCATGAAAATATATAAATTATTAATTTTATAAATATCATAATGAAAATGAGATATTTTTTTAAAGTTCCGCGGGAGACAGGGTCGTAACCAAGACCTCTAGATATGCAGTAGGGCAGCTATGAAGGCAGATGAGCGCAATATGTCTTTATATATCATTTTAAAACAAAATTTCGTTCTTGGCGAAATTTGTCAACAATGAAATAAAAGTTGTCAACATAAGACAGTTTTAAGGTTTTTGTAACATCCAGATATTTGAGAACAAAGCTATCATTGTATGTAGGAGGGTAATTGAGAAGCTTCAAAGAGACGAATTCAACAGGCTGTATATTTATACATGTTTAATGGGTGTGAAGGAACTTTTGGAGGGCAGTGTATAATCATAAATATGAAATCAAATTGATTCATTCAATCCGTCAATGCCACTTTAAATGCCATTCTTATTTCTATGCTTACTTCGTCATCTTCCTGTTCCAATATCGACTGGTCATACGAAAGATCCTCTAATTGATCGTCTTCCTGGATTAGAATTGCAAATCTAGTCATTAATGGAATTTCATTGAACGTTCAAAAGAACAATTACTTTGGGTTTTAATGTGTATTTTCACGAATCCAATGATGTCAAATCATTAATTTTCTGTGACATTTCTTTATAATTACTGCCAAGAACTCGGCACTAGTTAACATCTGCCAATGTTCAATATCAGACCTTAATTACTACTCACGTCGATGTGCAGTTGCCGAAAGAGTTCCTGCAAAATACTTTAAGCAGTTCATTTCCATGAAACAGGATAGGCCTCGTATCCGTAAATATCCTGCGCTCGGGAACGGATTAATCTATTTTACACTCTCACCCATGGAAGATACCTTTAATCTTCAACTTTCAAACATGAAAGATACTTTTAATCTTCAACTTTCAAACATGAAAGATACTTATAATCTTCAACTTTCAAACATGAAAGATACCTTTAATCTTCAACTTTCAAACATGGAAGATACCTTTAATCTTCAACTTTCAAACATGAAAGATACTTTTAATCTTCAACTTTCAAACATGAAAGATACTTATAATCTTCAACTTTCAAACATGGAAGATACCTTTAATCTTCAACTTTCAAACATGAAAGATACTTTTAATCTTCAACTTTCAAACATGAAAGATACTTTTAATCTTCAACTTTCAAACATGAAAGATACTTATAATCTTCAACTTTCAAACATGAAAGATACCTTTAATCTTCAACTTTCAAACATGGAAGATACCTTTAATCTTCAACTTTCAAACATGAAAGATACCTTTAATCTTCAACTTTCAAACATGAAAGATACCTTTAATCTTCAACTTTCAAACATGGAAGATACCTTTAATCTTCAACTTTCAAACATGGAAGATAATTTTAATCTTCAACTTTCAAACATGAAAGATGACTTATTTCAAGTAAACAGTACTTTCTTTCAACAATTTTGAAGTAGTCGTTAAAGGTATGTTGACTAGTTTAAAAACGTTCATTACAATATGAAAGAGAATTAATTTGAGAAATATGGGCCAAAGAGTTCCAATCGCTGTATTTCTCACACGTCCACACTTCTATTTATTTATTTTTATAGGTTTTAAATACTTACATTACTATATTTATAAGGTATGATCTAAGTATGTTAAACTCCTCAATTTTGAATGTCATAATAAAGGTTAGTTATTGTCCATGACTAAAGTACTGTAACTTATCAATAGTTTGTACACTGCTTTCTTTCAAATGGACAATTGTAGGTTTAAATATTGTTGCAATATATATTTACCCTCTCCCTATCTGTTCTCTGGGATTCTTCTTGTGCAGAATCCTGGGTCGCTCTCAAATGCCTAGTTTCTTCGTATGTTTCCTGGGCAAAACAAGATGGGCGTGGCAAAATATTAACAAGTGTATTAACAAGATATTACTAAATGAGACCAGGACACAACATTATAATAACACTATTTAGTGTTAAAATTACACCTCTGTCCTAAGAGTAGAGCCAAGGGGCATTCAGCCCGTTCATAGTACAAATGAAATTGATTATATTGAGGAGTAAACTATGGTGGCTGATTTCTGCCATGTCATTCTGGCGTGATGGTGGGGCGCCAAAACATCAACAATCCAGAACAAAGAATGTTGACAATTAAATATTGCTTAGCTATCTATCATCAGGGATATAATTTAATGGACTGTTGTCTTAATATAGATACCTTAATGACTTATAAATCTGTGGTCATGGTGATTTATATCACAGCGCCCTCTTGCGCTTTCAACAGTTATTCGGTATACCTTTGTTATGTACACCCCATATAAGCGTTTCAATGATGGAAATATAAAACATTTGTTTTCTAGAATTTTGACAAAAAGTGGAGAGTGAAATATATTTTATTGCATTTTAATAAGTATATTTTCAATGTCATAGCAACTCGGACATCATGTGACATTTAGAAATAATTGTTTTTAGCGGTTTACGACGGATACAGATACAAAGACGCGCTCATTTATCCTTCTTGTTTGCGGCCCGTCCTAATTATCATTTTACGCTGTATGAACTTGTCCATACTTACATTTACTGGGCTTTGTGGTGTGCTTTCTAGCACTCTTCTGACTTGTGGCACCCTTCTGGCTTCTGGCACCCTTCTCAATACCTGACATGATAGACTTGAATTAGTACAAGCATCATTAATTTTCCATTGTTCCATTTGTAAACAGAAAAATCATACGGAGCTGGTCGATTTCATTTGGAAATGTAATCGAGAGTGAAACAACATTATTATGTTTCTTTTTAAACCAGTGTCTATTTCTGAAAGTAACATAGTCATATACATCCTGTTAGTGAAAGCTTTACTTTGAACAGTTGCATATAATTGTTCTAATGTCTTATCTATCTCACCAAACATAAGTAGCTAGTAAAATATCAGATGTTTGTGAATACCTACCGTTGGCGTATCCATTGTTATATGTGTAATTGTCTGTTGTGGTCGCACATACACAACAGGCGCATTTCCCATTCGCCGACGTCCTGCCAGATACGCTTCTCGAAGTCCTGCCGTGGTCCACGATTCCTGGTCAATGGGGGTTAGGCGGCCGCCGCGAGTTGAGCGACACAACTCGTATGGAATGTGGACAAGAACTGGGAATAGTGTCTCCAGGTAGTTTGTCAGTTCTTCTCTACTCCAGTCAAGGTTAAATGCTGAAAGCCCTCTATCATTTATATACTGACATTCTGGGTTTCCTGGAAAGATATTACGGTTGATCAGGATAATCATATTGTTATATAATCACAATAGTTATTAAGCAAATTAATGTTATTTCACATAAGCCAGTTACATTTACTATCACCGATCTGTGTATAATTTTCAGAAGTTGTATCTGTTTATTTAAAAAAAGTAATAATAATAATAATAATAAAGATACTTCTACAAAAACCATCAGTTATTTTGAGTATTTCAAGGGCCATAATTCAGTCTTGCATGGGCAGATTTGGCTTGTTTTAGAAAGAAGCTGAGCTCTTATGATTTCTAACTACTGTAGAAGTTTTATTGAGATAAAACCAAAACTTATTACTTTGTCGTGTTCACAAATTTGTTCCAAATGTAAAGATAATACATATATCATGTATTTTCATACTATAAATACAGGTTAAGGGGGAGATAATTAAAACATATGCCGGGCAGGATTATGGTTCTTGTGCTCTTAACGTCATCTAATTGCCATCTATATATATATGAAGATTCAATCCATTAAGTACTTTCCCGTATTTGGCCCAGACAAGCACCAATTTTCAAAATTGTCAGGTTAAGGTGAGATAACTGAAAATATGGAGGGTAGGATTATGGTTCTTGGTCACTGCAATTCCTCTCATTGCAATCTATCTGTATTTCAAGTAAGTGCTTTCCAAGATATGGCTCAGACAAGCACCGATTATGAAAAAAATGGTTAAGGGGAGATACCTTAATTTATATGCGTGATAGGATTATGGCCCTTTGCACTGCACTTCCGCTCATTACCTAAGACTAAGTTCATAAGGTTACTGTGGTCTTGACCTTGAATGTAGGGACATGGATCTCATTCGTAACACGTCGTCATACTATGGCTGTCTCTTCTGCCTAATTATTTCCAACCATGAATGACAAAGATATGGACCGGACACAAACTATCATTAGTAAGGCTTATATAGCAGAACTGACAAAGTTCAGAAGGTTTTTAAAGTTAAAATTTTAGGTCGCTTAAATGGTTAGTTAAAATATATGTTAACAAGCACGTCTGCATGCTTTTAAAATCTATTTGGTGATAGATCCCGCAATACTTTAAAAGGAACGGATATAAACATATTTTATTAATACCTAGACCGTATCTAGCTAGGTCTGTGTAATCAAGGCGGTTAGTCGTCCATGTCGTTGAGTGCCGCAGACAGACCACCCTTACCGGCATAACCTCTGAGACTCTGCCCCTTCGTTCCACCCTTCGCTGGAACTGGGGGGTCCGGAAGGATTCTGCTATCTGGCTAGCATGTGCCTGGGACTCTTCAGTGTTTCCAACTATCCGTTCGCTTACTCGGCGCGCGACCCGCTCTAGGCGTTGAATACGTTCATCTAAAAAAGAGACATCATGACAATTCACAGCTATTAGAGTTTTAAGAGATATACAACAAACATGTATGTATTTAAGTATAAATTTTTTTGTAACTTTACCATATTTTTTTGCCTTCAGGGAAAGATCATTATTGTCACAGTATTGCAAAATAATTGTTTTAAATTAAAGAGCAATCGTGATACTGTGTGTGTCTGTGTGCACTTGTGAAGTAAAATATGATAAATTTAAAGGTAATATGTGAGTGTTGCACATCTTCGGAGTAATACATTATTGGACTATATCTTGTGTATGAAGCTTGTTAATAACTCCCATCTCAACTGTTTCCATATGCAGTCTACCCACACCATATAATTGTGTGTGTATGAAGTGTGCCTATTCTCAGATTCTCTTGACAATTAAATATCCACAACATGCCAATGCAGTAATTATTTGTTCTCTTTTCTAATGTCTAAACATTGCAATTAGTTTGACCTCATATGCTAATTTGTACTGGACTACATGTAAATTAACTATGCCTATTATTTCTTGAATACATGTTATCTTGTCTTGACTGTCTGAAGCATTTGCTATCAATGATAGGCCAACATATTATTCTTAGACAGTTAAAATAAATCTCTTGAATAGTTTCGGAGGTATTCATTATAAATGTCGCAAATGTAAATATTTTTTCTATCTTTTATTGACGGCGGCCTTCAGGCCGTCGTCTATTTGAATAATTTTTAATCTAGGTACATGGAGTTGCATAATCGAAATGGGAGAAGCCATTGGTATTATGCTTTTTTAAATTGTTCTTACAAAACGTGATTCTAATTATACAGATAAAAAAAGTGTACTAATTGATAATAAAAAAATGTCAAAATATTTAAAATGTATTTTTACCGTTAATAAAAAGCTTTAAAAAATGTTTTACGTATGCTTATAAGAATTTACAACAGCTAGTCACGAAAACGGTTAGGCATCGTGTATTACATAGCTTCGTTTCACAACTACGCTCAATTCATCATCAAAGTTCAGGAAATGGTTCCTAATGCTGTGCACGCAAATTGAAATTGTACTTATAAAAAAGCAAATTGTTAAACAAAAAATGTTAATCCATATTAATAAGTTCATGAATGCAGTTTATAATGTACAAATATAAATACAGTGACCAAACTATGCAATATACATTGCCTTAACTTGACCCATATAAGTTATGTACTGATGGTAATATGTAAACAAAATTCAGCCAATGAAAATTGTCGTTGAAAACGTCATAGCATTTGTTGTTCAAATAACGCATTGGCAGTAAAACGGATTCAGTACATTCGAGATCAAATGCTGATGGTTGAACTGAACTTTTAATTACGTTGTTTTGACATTTTTAGTGGATATTTTTCCCTTTTGATATCCCAATAGTTCTTTTAGATCTGTAAAACTAGAAGTTATAATCATGTATATTTTTAGATCCGTTTCGTTCTATCTACGTTTCGTGTAATCGTTTTTTTTCTTCGTTTCGTGTAAATCGATGCACCAGCATTTTCCCGCGAAACAACTACAAATGATTGATTGGTACCAAGACTATTTAGGCAATTGTCATGAATTGTGGATGATTCTTACCAGAATTATGGCTTGGTGATGATCATACTTTCTTATTTATTGATAAACAAAATAATAAATCTTCAATATCATGCTTCCTAAAACTTGTGCCGCCGTTTTGATGCTTTGCATCAAAATTAGTCTTGTATGTATACTTACTCTGATTCGATGGCAGATCTCTTGTAGCATTTTGGAGATCAGGAAGCTCTTCAAAGTCTGAGTCACTCATAACTGCCTTAATTACTCTGCTATTTTACCAGAAACTCTTTTAGTTGCAATGCACGTCTATTCACTGGAGGTTAAAGACAAAGTTATATTATTAAAAACAAATAATGGTTGAAATCATTTTAGCCAATGGGATGATATTTTAAAAAAATTAATGGCATTCGATAAGGGTCTTTAATTCACAACACTGCATCATGCTAAAACTTTCAGCCTGATACAGGGTCGTGCAAAATCATTTTTCTGCATCATGCTAAATGTTTCAGCATCATGCTAAAAACTGAGTTTAGACCCTTCCGTACGTAGATGATCATTCAGCATTATGCTAAAAAAAACTTTCAGATCAAAATGGCCGACAGTTAAGAACAAGGGAGGTAAATATTGTAGATGTAGGAACTATGTATTAAGATTACTAAGTATTATGTGTAAGCTTTAGAAGCAATACGTGTAAACAGCATCATGCTGAAACTTTCAATCCCACAATGCAACAATTTAATTTCCCCAATCAAAGAGGCTGTAACAAGGGGAACAGTATCCTTCTTATAATCCGCCATTACAGTTGAATCTCTGCTATGAATGTAGAAAGTAGGCTATATTTCAACAAAATCAAGGGCCATAACTTTGCACAACTACATAGGCTGTTGAACATTCCTGTAAAGTTTTATGAATATGGCTCATATTGTATTGGAGATATGGGTGACATACGATTGCATATTCTGTAGGCTATATTTTAACTAAGTCAAGGGCCATAACTCTGCACTTGCTGGGCACAGCCACACATGAAACCCCAGGTGCAAAACTACATAGACTGGTGAACATTCCTGTAAAGTTTTATGACTCTGGCTCATATTCTTTTGGAGATATAAGTGACACAAGATTTTGTGACAGACGGAAGGACGGACAGACAGACAGCCTGACAGACAAACGAACGAGATATATGCCACCTGAAGTTTTTCTACATTACAAAGAAACTTGAGTGTATCTGTATCTGTGATGCATACTTAAAATCAGACATATCTAATTACATGTACATTGTATATTAGATAAAACATAAATGAAACATAGTATTTAAGTTTATGAAACTTCAGTATAACAACAATTTCATACAATTTGAGATACCAGGGATGGCCCAGTTCTTCAAAATCGACATAAGGCCATGCATGTTTACATGCAACTGCAAATATCAAAGTGACATAGTCCTTAAAGACAATTACTTTAAATAGAAACACTTTCAACATAGTTATTTGACGAATCAGAGACATAGGCAAAACTTTCAGCATCATGCTAAAACTTCAGCATCATGCCGAAAGTATTAGTAAGATGCTGTAAGTTTTAGCATGATGCTGAAAGTTTTTTAGCTCTGGAGGAGCCCTCTATTTAGTAACAGCCTCTCTGGAGGGGTGTGCTATTTAGCTTCAACCTCTCTGGAGGAGACATCTATTTAGATACAACCTCTCTGGAGTGGTGTGCGATTTAGCTACAACCTCTGGAGTGGTCCTCTATTTAGATACAACCTCTCTGGAGTGGTCCTCTATTTAGATACAACCTCTAGCATGATGCTGAAAGTTTGTTTAACATGATGCTGAAAGTTTTTTAGCTCTGGAGGAGACATCTATTTAGTAACAGCCTCTCTGGAGTGGTCCTCTATTTAGATACAATCTCTCTGGAGTGGTCTGCTATTTAGATACAACCTCTAGCATGATGCAAGGTCGTGCATTAAAGACCCTAATCGTACGCCATAGTTTACTTCTTATTTAGAAAAGATACATTGATTTGATTTCATGTATGTATGAACAATGGCAATATCATAACAAAACAAGTTTCATTTAAAACATATGTTTACTGAAATTCATTTCTTGAACACATGTTTGACTTACAATAGTGTTGCCTTTCAAATTGTTAAAATTAGAAAATTCAGATTGGTGGAAAACTATTGTATCTGCAGATACATTAGTTTTCAACTGAGAAGTTTGGATCTTTGACAGCAAATGTGTCTTAAAAACTGTATCTCAGTTAACTAGAAAGTTAAGTTAAAGCTTTAAACAATGTTAATTATTAACAATTTCAGTTAATAAATTAGCACACATAATAGAATGGTAATTTATAATAGTAAATTAGAATACAATATAAAATACAACCACCTGTTTCAGTCCGGGTGAAATACTGTTGAGACCAGTAATAATTTTAACCTCTAGATTTGGTCATACCAGATAATTGATGGATTATAAAGTGACACAAAACACAGAGCATAGCTCACCGCACTTCTTTATTTAATAGTATGCTACAACAACAATGTAACAGTACATTGTTGTACATGTGTAATAAATTCCATGATAGTCAGAAGAGTGACAACAATTCACAAATCTCTTGACATTCACTCTCTCAAAATAATTGCATTTATTATGTACAGTAGAATTCCGCTATTAAGACCACCTTCCGTACTTTTGCTAAATGGTCTTAATAGCGGAGTGGTCTTAATAGTGAAATGACTTTACAGACCCATCTGTCATAAAAGACAATACACAAAATGTACATGTATTCTAGTGTTATCCTATTCATACTTTCTTCTGCTTTATGTACAGTAAATATGTAAGATAAACAAATGAGAGAAAATAAAAAAAGACTTGCATATTTCTAAAATGTATTTGCATCATGTTTGTAAACTATTATTGAAACAGAAAACATTTATAGCATTTTTATATACATGTACAACACAAAATGTTCATCACATAACCCTCCATGAATTCAGCTTTCCGTTTAAGGATGGTCTGCACCTGAAAAAAACACCAAAAAACAACATTAAAAACAACATTTTAAATGAGTCATTTCATACATCTTGCAAAAAAAATTAAATTGAATGGTCAGCCACAATCAATCAGTTGGAAAGTAAGAATTATTTCAGGCTTATGAATTAATCAGTGTTAACAGAAACGAGATTGGTAAATTAATGACACTTTTTATTTTTTATCTTGTGCAGAAGAATTAGATGAATGAACCAATCAAAACAATATTGATTTACTCGCAAATTAATTGCCCAGGTGCAGATCATCATATTTATCTGCTTCTAAAGCTTCTTCGTAAGACCGAATGTGTGTCACTTTGGCCATCTTAATACATAGTTCCTACATCTACAATATTTACCTCCCTTGTTTTAGCATGATGCAGCATGATGCAGAAAGTTTCAGCATGATGCAGCATGATGCAGCATGATGCAGAAAGTTTTAGCATGATGCAGCATGATGCAGCATGATGCAGCATGATGCAGAAAGTTTTTAGCATGATGCAGCATGATGCAGCATGATGCAGAAAGTTTTAGCATGATGCAGCATGATGCAGAAAGTTAAGAATTACATGCTGTATGACAGTGTGGCTTTACTTGAAACCAGTAAAATGCTGGGCTAAGTCGCTATACTGTGTACACGTATTGCTTCTAAAGCTTCTTCGTGAGACTGAATGTGTGTCACTTCAGCCATCTTAATACATAGTTCCTACATCTACAATATTTACCTCCCTTGTTTTAGCATGATGCAGAAAGTTTCAGCATGATGCAGCATGTGTGTGTGCTATTTAGCTACAACCTCTGGAGTGGTCCTCTAATTAGATACAACCTCTCTGGAGTGGTATGCTATTTAGCAACAACTTCTCTGGAGTGGTCCTGTATTTAGATACAACCTCTCTGGAGTGGTCTGCTATTTAGCTACAACATCTGGAGTGGTCCTCTGTTTAGAAAACCAAAAGTTTCATTCTGTTCATTTCTTACTTCACATGCTCATGAGTTAATATTTATCTGGTCACAGGTCTTATGTCATGGTGGGGGGAGAACAGTTATCTAACTGCTGACATTTTTTTTAAGAATTACATGCTGTATGACAGTGTGGCTTTACTTGAAACCAGTAAAATGCTGGGCTAAGTCGCTATACTGTGTACACGTATTGCTTCTAAAGCTTCTTCGTGAGACTGAATGTGTGTCACTTCAGCCATCTTAATACATAGTTCCTACATCTACACTATTTACCTCCCTTGTTTTAGCATGATGCAGCATGATGCAGAAAGTTTCAGCTTGATTCAGCATGTGTGTGTGCTATTTAGCTACAACTTCTGGAGTGGTCCTCTAATTAGATACAACCTCTCTGGAGTGGTATGCTTTTTAGCAACAACCTCTCAGGAGTGGTCCTGTATTTAGATACAACCTCTATGGAGTGGTCTGCTATTTAGCTACAACATATGGAGTGGTCCTCTATTTAGAAAACCAAAAGTTTCATTCTGTTCATTTCTTACTTCACATGCTCATGAGTTAATATTTATCTGGTCACAGGTCTTATGTCATGGTGGGGGGAGAACATTTATCTAACTGCTGACATTTTGTTTAAGAACTACATGCTGTATGACAGTGTGGCTTTACTTGAAACCAGTAAAATAATGGGCTAAGTCGCTATACTGTGTACACGTATTGCTTCTAAAGCTTCTTCGTGAGACCGAATGTGTGTCACTTCGACCATCTTAATATATAGTTCCTACATCTACAATATTTACCTCCCTTGTTTTAGCATGATGCAGAAAGTTTCAGCATGATGCAGCATGTGTGTGCTATTTAGCTACAACCTCTGGAGTGGTCATCTAATTAGATACAACCTCTCTGGAGTGGTATGCTATTTAGCAACAACTTCTCTGGAGTGGTCCTGTATTTAGATACAACCTCTCTGGAGTGGTCTGCTATTTAGCTACAACATCTGGAGTGGTCCTCTATTTAGAAAACCAAAAGTTTCATTTTGTTCATTTCTTACTTCACATGCTCATGAGTTAATATTTATCTGGTCACAGGTCTGATGTCATGGTGGGGGGAGAACAGTTATCTCACTGCTGACATTTTTTTTAAGAATTACATGCTGTATGACAGTGTGGCTTTACTTGAAACCAGTAAAATGCTGGGCTAAGTCGCTATACTGTGTACACGTATTGCTTCTAAAGCTTCTTCGTAAGACTGAATGTGTGTCACTTCGGCCATCTTAATACATAGTTCCTACATCTACAATATTTACCTCCCTTGTTTTAGCATGATGCAGCATGATGCAGAAAGTTTCAGCTTGATGCAGCATGTGTGTGTGCTATTTAGCTACAACTTCTGGAGTGGTCCTCTAATTAGATACAACCTCTCTGGAGTGGTATGCTTTTTAGCAACAACCTCTCAGGAGTGGTCCTGTATTTAGATACAACCTCTCTGGAGTGGTCTGCTATTTAGCTACAACATCTGGAGTGGTCCTCTATTTAGAAAACCAAAAGTTTCATTCTGTTCATTTCTTACTTCACATGCTCATGAGTTAATATTTATCTGGTCACAGGTCTTATGTCATGGTGGGGGGAGAACATTTATCTAACTGCTGACATTTTGTTTAAGAATTGCATGCTGTATGACAGTGTGGCTTTACTTGAAACCAGTAACATGCTGGGCTAAGTCGCTATACTGTGTACACGTATTGCTTCTAAAGCTTCTTCGTAAGACTGAATGTGTGTCACTTCAGCCATCTTAATACATAGTTCCTACATCTACACTATTTACCTCCCTTGTTTTAGCATGATGCAGCATGATGCAGAAAGTTTTAGCATGATGCAGCATGATGCAGCATGATGCAGCATGATGCAGAAAGTTTTAGCATGATGCAGCATGATGCAGCATGATGCAGCATGATGCAGAAAGTTTTAGCATGATGCAGCATGTGTGTGCTATTCAGCTACAACCTCTGGAGTGGTCCTCTAATTAGATACAACCTCTCTGGAGTGGTATGCTATTTAGCAACAACCTCTCTGGAGTGGTCCTGTATTTAGATACAACCTCTCTGGAGTGGTCTGCTCTTTAGCTACAACATATGGAGTGGTCCTCTATTTAGAAAACCAAGTTAACAAACAAAACCCAAAGTTTCATTCTGTTCATTTCTTACTTCACATGCTCATGAGTTAATATTTATCTGGTCACAGGTCTTATGTCATGGTGGGGGGAAAACATGTATCTATCTGCTGACATTTTTTTAAATAATTACATGCTGTATGACAGTGTGGCTTTACTTGAAACCAGTAAAATGCTGGGCTAAGTCGCTATACTGTGTACACGTATTGCTTCTAAAGCTTCTTCGTAAGACCGAATGTGTGTCACTTCGGCCATCTTAATACATAGTTCCTACATCTACAATATTTACCTCCCTTGTTTTAGCATGATGCAGCATGATGCAGCATGATGCAGAAAGTTTCAGCATGATGCAGCATGTGTGTGCTATTTAGCTACAACCTCTGGAGTGGTCCTCTAATTAGATACAACCTCTCTGGAGTGGTATGCTATTTAGCAACAACCTCTCTGGAGTGGTCCTGTATTTAGATACAACCTCTCTGGAGTGGTCTGCTATTTAGCTACAACATCTGGAGTGGTCCTCTATTTAGAAAACCAAGTTAACAAACAAAACCCAAAAGTTTCATTCTGTTCATTTCTTACTTCACATGCTCATGAGTTAATATTTATCTGGTCACAGGTCTGATGTCATGGTGGGGGGAGAACAGTTATCTAACTGCTGACATTTTTTTTAAGAATTACATGCTGTATGACAGTGTGGCTTTACTTGAAACCAGTAAAATGCTGGGCTAAGTCGCTATACTGTGTACACGTATTGCTTCTAAAGCTTCTTCGTGAGACTGAATGTGTGTCACTTCAGCCATCTTAATACATAGTTCCTACATCTACAATATTTACCTCCCTTGTTTTAGCATGATGCAGAAAGTTTCAGCATGATGCAGCATGTGTGTGTGCTATTTAGCTACAACCTCTGGAGTGGTCCTCTAATTAGATACAACCTCTCTGGAGTGGTATGCTATTTAGCAACAACTTCTCTGGAGTGGTCCTGTATTTAGATACAACCTCTCTGGAGTGGTCTGCTATTTAGCTACAACATCTGGAGTGGTCCTCTGTTTAGAAAACCAAAAGTTTCATTCTGTTCATTTCTTACTTCACATGCTCATGAGTTAATATTTATCTGGTCACAGGTCTTATGTCATGGTGGGGGGAGAACAGTTATCTAACTGCTGACATTTTTTTTAAGAATTACATGCTGTATGACAGTGTGGCTTTACTTGAAACCAGTAAAATGCTGGGCTAAGTCGCTATACTGTGTACACGTATTGCTTCTAAAGCTTCTTCGTGAGACTGAATGTGTGTCACTTCAGCCATCTTAATACATAGTTCCTACATCTACAATATTTACCTCCCTTGTTTTAGCATGATGCAGAAAGTTTCAGCATGATGCAGCATGTGTGTGTGCTATTTAGCTACAACCTCTGGAGTGGTCCTCTAATTAGATACAACCTCTCTGGAGTGGTATGCTATTTAGCAACAACTTCTCTGGAGTGGTCCTGTATTTAGATACAACCTCTCTGGAGTGGTCTGCTATTTAGCTACAACATCTGGAGTGGTCCTCTGTTTAGAAAACCAAAAGTTTCATTCTGTTCATTTCTTACTTCACATGCTCATGAGTTAATATTTATCTGGTCACAGGTCTTATGTCATGGTGGGGGGAGAACAGTTATCTAACTGCTGACATTTTTTTTAAGAATTACATGCTGTATGACAGTGTGGCTTTACTTGAAACCAGTAAAATGCTGGGCTAAGTCGCTATACTGTGTACACGTATTGCTTCTAAAGCTTCTTCGTGAGACTGAATGTGTGTCACTTCAGCCATCTTAATACATAGTTCCTACATCTACAATATTTACCTCCCTTGTTTTAGCATGATGCAGAAAGTTTCAGCATGATGCAGCATGTGTGTGTGCTATTTAGCTACAACCTCTGGAGTGGTCCTCTAATTAGATACAACCTCTCTGGAGTGGTATGCTATTTAGCAACAACTTCTCTGGAGTGGTCCTGTATTTAGATACAACCTCTCTGGAGTGGTCTGCTATTTAGCTACAACATCTGGAGTGGTCCTCTGTTTAGAAAACCAAAAGTTTCATTCTGTTCATTTCTTACTTCACATGCTCATTAGTTAATATTTATCTGGTCACAGGTCTTATGTCATGGTGGGGGGAGAACAGTTATCTAACTGCTGACATTTTTTTTAAGAATTACATGCTGTATGACAGTGTGGCTTTACTTGAAACCAGTAAAATGCTGGGCTAAGTCGCTATACTGTGTACACGTATTGCTTCTAAAGCTTCTTCGTGAGACTGAATGTGTGTCACTTCAGCCATCTTAATACATAGTTCCTACATCTACACTATTTACCTCCCTTGTTTTAGCATGATGCAGCATGATGCAGAAAGTTTCAGCTTGATTCAGCATGTGTGTGTGCTATTTAGCTACAACTTCTGGAGTGGTCCTCTAATTAGATACAACCTCTCTGGAGTGGTATGCTTTTTAGCAACAACCTCTCAGGAGTGGTCCTGTATTTAGATACAACCTCTATGGAGTGGTCTGCTATTTAGCTACAACATATGGAGTGGTCCTCTATTTAGAAAACCAAAAGTTTCATTCTGTTCATTTCTTACTTCACATGCTCATGAGTTAATATTTATCTGGTCACAGGTCTTATGTCATGGTGGGGGGAGAACATTTATCTAACTGCTGACATTTTGTTTAAGAATTACATGCTGTATGACAGTGTGGCTTTACTTGAAACCAGTAAAATAATGGGCTAAGTCGCTATACTGTGTACACGTATTGCTTCTAAAGCTTCTTCGTGAGACCGAATGTGTGTCACTTCGACCATCTTAATACATAGTTCCTACATCTACAATATTTACCTCCCTTGTTTTAGCATGATGCAGAAAGTTTCAGCATGATGCAGCATGTGTGTGCTATTTAGCTACAACCTCTGGAGTGGTCATCTAATTAGATACAACCTCTCTGGAGTGGTATGCTATTTAGCAACAACTTCTCTGGAGTGGTCCTGTATTTAGATACAACCTCTCTGGAGTGGTCTGCTATTTAGCTACAACATCTGGAGTGGTCCTCTATTTAGAAAACCAAAAGTTTCATTTTGTTCATTTCTTACTTCACATGCTCATGAGTTAATATTTATCTGGTCACAGGTCTGATGTCATGGTGGGGGGAGAACAGTTATCTCACTGCTGACATTTTTTTTAAGAATTACATGCTGTATGACAGTGTGGCTTTACTTGAAACCAGTAAAATGCTGGGCTAAGTCGCTATACTGTGTACACGTATTGCTTCTAAAGCTTCTTCGTAAGACTGAATGTGTGTCACTTCGGCCATCTTAATACATAGTTCCTACATCTACAATATTTACCTCCCTTGTTTTAGCATGATGCAGCATGATGCAGAAAGTTTCAGCTTGATGCAGCATGTGTGTGTGCTATTTAGCTACAACTTCTGGAGTGGTCCTCTAATTAGATACAACCTCTCTGGAGTGGTATGCTTTTTAGCAACAACCTCTCAGGAGTGGTCCTGTATTTAGATACAACCTCTCTGGAGTGGTCTGCTATTTAGCTACAACATCTGGAGTGGTCCTCTATTTAGAAAACCAAAAGTTTCATTCTGTTCATTTCTTACTTCACATGCTCATGAGTTAATATTTATCTGGTCACAGGTCTTATGTCATGGTGGGGGGAGAACATTTATCTAACTGCTGACATTTTGTTTAAGAATTACATGCTGTATGACAGTGTGGCTTTACTTGAAACCAGTAACATGCTGGGCTAAGTCGCTATACTGTGTACACGTATTGCTTCTAAAGCTTCTTCGTAAGACTGAATGTGTGTCACTTCAGCCATCTTAATACATAGTTCCTACATCTACACTATTTACCTCCCTTGTTTTAGCATGATGCAGCATGATGCAGAAAGTTTTAGCATGATGCAGCATGATGCAGCATGATGCAGCATGATGCAGAAAGTTTTAGCATGATGCAGCATGATGCAGCATGATGCAGCATGATGCAGAAAGTTTTAGCATGATGCAGCATGTGTGTGCTATTCAGCTACAACCTCTGGAGTGGTCCTCTAATTAGATACAACCTCTCTGGAGTGGTATGCTATTTAGCAACAACCTCTCTGGAGTGGTCCTGTATTTAGATACAACCTCTCTGGAGTGGTCTGCTCTTTAGCTACAACATATGGAGTGGTCCTCTATTTAGAAAACCAAGTTAACAAACAAAACCCAAAGTTTCATTCTGTTCATTTCTTACTTCACATGCTCATGAGTTAATATTTATCTGGTCACAGGTCTTATGTCATGGTGGGGGGAAAACATGTATCTATCTGCTGACATTTTTTTAAATAATTACATGCTGTATGACAGTGTGGCTTTACTTGAAACCAGTAAAATGCTGGGCTAAGTCGCTATACTGTGTACACATATTGCTTCTAAAGCTTCTTCGTAAGACCGAATGTGTGTCACTTCGGCCATCTTAATACATAGTTCCTATATCTACAATATTTACCTCCCTTGTTTTAGCATGATGCAGCATGATGCAGCATGATGCAGAAAGTTTCAGCATGATGCAGCATGTGTGTGCTATTTAGCTACAACCTCTGGAGTGGTCCTCTAATTAGATACAACCTCTCTGGAGTGGTATGCTATTTAGCAACAACCTCTCTGGAGTGGTCCTGTATTTAGATACAACCTCTCTGGAGTGGTCTGCTATTTAGCTACAACATCTGGAGTGGTCCTCTATTTAGAAAACCAAGTTAACAAACAAAACCCAAAAGTTTCATTCTGTTCATTTCTTACTTCACATGCTCATGAGTTAATATTTATCTGGTCACAGGTCTGATGTCATGGTGGGGGGAGAACAGTTATCTAACTGCTGACATTTTTTTTAAGAATTACATGCTGTATGACAGTGTGGCTTTACTTGAAACCAGTAAAATGCTGGGCTAAGTCGCTATACTGTGTACACGTATTGCTTCTAAAGCTTCTTCGTGAGACTGAATGTGTGTCACTTCAGCCATCTTAATACATAGTTCCTACATCTACAATATTTACCTCCCTTGTTTTAGCATGATGCAGAAAGTTTCAGCATGATGCAGCATGTGTGTGTGCTATTTAGCTACAACCTCTGGAGTGGTCCTCTAATTAGATACAACCTCTCTGGAGTGGTATGCTATTTAGCAACAACTTCTCTGGAGTGGTCCTGTATTTAGATACAACCTCTCTGGAGTGGTCTGCTATTTAGCTACAACATCTGGAGTGGTCCTCTGTTTAGAAAACCAAAAGTTTCATTCTGTTCATTTCTTACTTCACATGCTCATGAGTTAATATTTATCTGGTCACAGGTCTTATGTCATGGTGGGGGGAGAACAGTTATCTAACTGCTGACATTTTTTTTAAGAATTACATGCTGTATGACAGTGTGGCTTTACTTGAAACCAGTAAAATGCTGGGCTAAGTCGCTATACTGTGTACACGTATTGCTTCTAAAGCTTCTTCGTGAGACTGAATGTGTGTCACTTCAGCCATCTTAATACATAGTTCCTACATCTACAATATTTACCTCCCTTGTTTTAGCATGATGCAGAAAGTTTCAGCATGATGCAGCATGTGTGTGTGCTATTTAGCTACAACCTCTGGAGTGGTCCTCTAATTAGATACAACCTCTCTGGAGTGGTATGCTATTTAGCAACAACTTCTCTGGAGTGGTCCTGTATTTAGATACAACCTCTCTGGAGTGGTCTGCTATTTAGCTACAACATCTGGAGTGGTCCTCTGTTTAGAAAACCAAAAGTTTCATTCTGTTCATTTCTTACTTCACATGCTCATGAGTTAATATTTATCTGGTCACAGGTCTTATGTCATGGTGGGGGGAGAACAGTTATCTAACTGCTGACATTTTTTTTAAGAATTACATGCTGTATGACAGTGTGGCTTTACTTGAAACCAGTAAAATGCTGGGCTAAGTCGCTATACTGTGTACACGTATTGCTTCTAAAGCTTCTTCGTGAGACTGAATGTGTGTCACTTCAGCCATCTTAATACATAGTTCCTACATCTACAATATTTACCTCCCTTGTTTTAGCATGATGCAGAAAGTTTCAGCATGATGCAGCATGTGTGTGTGCTATTTAGCTACAACCTCTGGAGTGGTCCTCTAATTAGATACAACCTCTCTGGAGTGGTATGCTATTTAGCAACAACTTCTCTGGAGTGGTCCTGTATTTAGATACAACCTCTCTGGAGTGGTCTGCTATTTAGCTACAACATCTGGAGTGGTCCTCTGTTTAGAAAACCAAAAGTTTCATTCTGTTCATTTCTTACTTCACATGCTCATTAGTTAATATTTATCTGGTCACAGGTCTTATGTCATGGTGGGGGGAGAACAGTTATCTAACTGCTGACATTTTTTTTAAGAATTACATGCTGTATGACAGTGTGGCTTTACTTGAAACCAGTAAAATGCTGGGCTAAGTCGCTATACTGTGTACACGTATTGCTTCTAAAGCTTCTTCGTGAGACTGAATGTGTGTCACTTCAGCCATCTTAATACATAGTTCCTACATCTACACTATTTACCTCCCTTGTTTTAGCATGATGCAGCATGATGCAGAAAGTTTCAGCTTGATTCAGCATGTGTGTGTGCTATTTAGCTACAACTTCTGGAGTGGTCCTCTAATTAGATACAACCTCTCTGGAGTGGTATGCTTTTTAGCAACAACCTCTCAGGAGTGGTCCTGTATTTAGATACAACCTCTATGGAGTGGTCTGCTATTTAGCTACAACATATGGAGTGGTCCTCTATTTAGAAAACCAAAAGTTTCATTCTGTTCATTTCTTACTTCACATGCTCATGAGTTAATATTTATCTGGTCACAGGTCTTATGTCATGGTGGGGGGAGAACATTTATCTAACTGCTGACATTTTGTTTAAGAATTACATGCTGTATGACAGTGTGGCTTTACTTGAAACCAGTAAAATAATGGGCTAAGTCGCTATACTGTGTACACGTATTGCTTCTAAAGCTTCTTCGTGAGACCGAATGTGTGTCACTTCGACCATCTTAATACATAGTTCCTACATCTACAATATTTACCTCCCTTGTTTTAGCATGATGCAGAAAGTTTCAGCATGATGCAGCATGTGTGTGCTATTTAGCTACAACCTCTGGAGTGGTCATCTAATTAGATACAACCTCTCTGGAGTGGTATGCTATTTAGCAACAACTTCTCTGGAGTGGTCCTGTATTTAGATACAACCTCTCTGGAGTGGTCTGCTATTTAGCTACAACATCTGGAGTGGTCCTCTATTTAGAAAACCAAAAGTTTCATTTTGTTCATTTCTTACTTCACATGCTCATGAGTTAATATTTATCTGGTCACAGGTCTGATGTCATGGTGGGGGGAGAACAGTTATCTCACTGCTGACATTTTTTTTAAGAATTACATGCTGTATGACAGTGTGGCTTTACTTGAAACCAGTAAAATGCTGGGCTAAGTCGCTATACTGTGTACACGTATTGCTTCTAAAGCTTCTTTGTAAGACTGAATGTGTGTCACTTCGGCCATCTTAATACATAGTTCCTACATCTACAATATTTACCTCCCTTGTTTTAGCATGATGCAGCATGATGCAGAAAGTTTCAGCTTGATGCAGCATGTGTGTGTGCTATTTAGCTACAACTTCTGGAGTGGTCCTCTAATTAGATACAACCTCTCTGGAGTGGTATGCTTTTTAGCAACAACCTCTCAGGAGTGGTCCTGTATTTAGATACAACCTCTCTGGAGTGGTCTGCTATTTAGCTACAACATCTGGAGTGGTCCTCTATTTAGAAAACCAAAAGTTTCATTCTGTTCATTTCTTACTTCACATGCTCATGAGTTAATATTTATCTGGTCACAGGTCTTATGTCATGGTGGGGGGAGAACATTTATCTAACTGCTGACATTTTGTTTAAGAATTACATGCTGTATGACAGTGTGGCTTTACTTGAAACCAGTAACATGCTGGGCTAAGTCGCTATACTGTGTACACGTATTGCTTCTAAAGCTTCTTCGTAAGACTGAATGTGTGTCACTTCAGCCATCTTAATACATAGTTCCTACATCTACACTATTTACCTCCCTTGTTTTAGCATGATGCAGCATGATGCAGAAAGTTTTAGCATGATGCAGCATGATGCAGCATGATGCAGAAAGTTTTAGCATGATGCAGCATGATGCAGCATGATGCAGCATGATGCAGAAAGTTTTAGCATGATGCAGCATGTGTGTGCTATTCAGCTACAACCTCTGGAGTGGTCCTCTAATTAGATACAACCTCTCTGGAGTGGTATGCTATTTAGCAACAACCTCTCTGGAGTGGTCCTGTATTTAGATACAACCTCTCTGGAGTGGTCTGCTCTTTAGCTACAACATATGGAGTGGTCCTCTATTTAGAAAACCAAGTTAACAAACAAAACCCAAAGTTTCATTCTGTTCATTTCTTACTTCACATGCTCATGAGTTAATATTTATCTGGTCACAGGTCTTATGTCATGGTGGGGGGAAAACATGTATCTATCTGCTGACATTTTTTTAAAGAATTACATGCTGTATGACAGTGTGGCTTTACTTGAAACCAGTAAAATGCTGGGCTAAGTCGCTATACTGTGTACACATATTGCTTCTAAAGCTTCTTCGTAAGACCGAATGTGTGTCACTTCGGCCATCTTAATACATAGTTCCTACATCTACAATATTTACCTCCCTTGTTTTAGCATGATGCAGCATGATGCAGCATGATGCAGAAAGTTTCAGCATGATGCAGCATGTGTGTGCTATTTAGCTACAACCTCTGGAGTGGTCCTCTAATTAGATACAACCTCTCTGGAGTGGTATGCTATTTAGCAACAACCTCTCTGGAGTGGTCCTGTATTTAGATACAACCTCTCTGGAGTGGTCTGCTATTTAGCTACAACATCTGGAGTGGTCCTCTATTTAGAAAACCAAGTTAACAAACAAAACCCAAAAGTTTCATTCTGTTCATTTCTTACTTCACATGCTCATGAGTTAATATTTATCTGGTCACAGGTCTGATGTCATGGTGGGGGGAGAACAGTTATCTAACTGCTGACATTTTTTTTAAGAATTACATGCTGTATGACAGTGTGGCTTTACTTGAAACCAGTAAAATGCTGGGCTAAGTCGCTATACTGTGTACACGTATTGCTTCTAAAGCTTCTTCGTGAGACTGAATGTGTGTCACTTCAGCCATCTTAATACATAGTTCCTACATCTACAATATTTACCTCCCTTGTTTTAGCATGATGCAGCATGATGCAGAAAGTTTCAGCTTGATGCAGCATGTGTGTGTGATATTTAGCTACAACTTCTGGAGTGGTCCTCTAATTAGATACAACCTCTCTGGAGTGGTATGCTTTTTAGCAACAACCTCTCAGGAGTGGTCCTGTATTTAGATACAACCTCTCTGGAGTGGTCTGCTATTTAGCTACAACATATGGAGTGGTCCTCTATTTAGAAAACCAAAAGTTTCATTCTGTTCATTTCTTACTTCACATGCTCATGAGTTAATATTTATCTGGTCACAGGTCTTATGTCATGGTGGGGGGAGAACATTTATCTAACTGCTGACATTTTGTTTAAGAATTACATGCTGTATGACAGTGTGGCTTTACTTGAAACCAGTAAAATAATGGGCTAAGTCGCTATACTGTGTACACGTATTGCTTCTAAAGCTTCTTCGTGAGACCGAATGTGTGTCACTTCGACCATCTTAATACATAGTTCCTACATCTACAATATTTACCTCCCTTGTTTTAGCATGATGCAGAAAGTTTCAGCATGATGCAGCATGTGTGTGCTATTTAGCTACAACCTCTGGAGTGGTCATCTAATTAGATACAACCTCTCTGGAGTGGTATGCTATTTAGCAACAACTTCTCTGGAGTGGTCCTGTATTTAGATACAACCTCTCTGGAGTGGTCTGCTATTTAGCTACAACATCTGGAGTGGTCCTCTATTTAGAAAACCAAAAGTTTCATTTTGTTCATTTCTTACTTCACATGCTCATGAGTTAATATTTATCTGGTCACAGGTCTGATGTCATGGTGGGGGGAGAACAGTTATCTCACTGCTGACATTTTTTTTAAGAATTACATGCTGTATGACAGTGTGGCTTTACTTGAAACCAGTAAAATGCTGGGCTAAGTCGCTATACTGTGTACACGTATTGCTTCTAAAGCTTCTTCGTAAGACTGAATGTGTGTCACTTCGGCCATCTTAATACATAGTTCCTACATCTACAATATTTACCTCCCTTGTTTTAGCATGATGCAGCATGATGCAGAAAGTTTCAGCTTGATGCAGCATGTGTGTGTGCTATTTAGCTACAACTTCTGGAGTGGTCCTCTAATTAGATACAACCTCTCTGGAGTGGTATGCTTTTTAGCAACAACCTCTCAGGAGTGGTCCTGTATTTAGATACAACCTCTCTGGAGTGGTCTGCTATTTAGCTACAACATCTGGAGTGGTCCTCTATTTAGAAAACCAAAAGTTTCATTCTGTTCATTTCTTACTTCACATGCTCATGAGTTAATATTTATCTGGTCACAGGTCTTATGTCATGGTGGGGGGAGAACATTTATCTAACTGCTGACATTTTGTTTAAGAATTACATGCTGTATGACAGTGTGGCTTTACTTGAAACCAGTAACATGCTGGGCTAAGTCGCTATACTGTGTACACGTATTGCTTCTAAAGCTTCTTCGTAAGACTGAATGTGTGTCACTTCAGCCATCTTAATACATAGTTCCTACATCTACACTATTTACCTCCCTTGTTTTAGCATGATGCAGCATGATGCAGAAAGTTTTAGCATGATGCAGCATGATGCAGCATGATGCAGCATGATGCAGAAAGTTTTAGCATGATGCAGCATGATGCAGCATGATGCAGCATGATGCAGCATGATGCAGAAAGTTTTAGCATGATGCAGCATGTGTGTGCTATTCAGCTACAACCTCTGGAGTGGTCCTCTAATTAGATACAACCTCTCTGGAGTGGTATGCTATTTAGCAACAACCTCTCTGGAGTGGTCCTGTATTTAGATACAACCTCTCTGGAGTGGTCTGCTCTTTAGCTACAACATATGGAGTGGTCCTCTATTTAGAAAACCAAGTTAACAAACAAAACCCAAAGTTTCATTCTGTTCATTTCTTACTTCACATGCTCATGAGTTAATATTTATCTGGTCACAGGTCTTATGTCATGGTGGGGGGAAAACATGTATCTATCTGCTGACATTTTTTTAAAGAATTACATGCTGTATGACAGTGTGGCTTTACTTGAAACCAGTAAAATGCTGGGCTAAGTCGCTATACTGTGTACACATATTGCTTCTAAAGCTTCTTCGTAAGACCGAATGTGTGTCACTTCGGCCATCTTAATACATAGTTCCTACATCTACAATATTTACCTCCCTTGTTTTAGCATGATGCAGCATGATGCAGCATGATGCAGAAAGTTTCAGCATGATGCAGCATGTGTGTGCTATTTAGCTACAACCTCTGGAGTGGTCCTCTAATTAGATACAACCTCTCTGGAGTGGTATGCTATTTAGCAACAACCTCTCTGGAGTGGTCCTGTATTTAGATACAACCTCTCTGGAGTGGTCTGCTATTTAGCTACAACATCTGGAGTGGTCCTCTATTTAGAAAACCAAGTTAACAAACAAAACCCAAAAGTTTCATTCTGTTCATTTCTTACTTCACATGCTCATGAGTTAATATTTATCTGGTCACAGGTCTGATGTCATGGTGGGGGGAGAACAGTTATCTAACTGCTGACATTTTTTTTAAGAATTACATGCTGTATGACAGTGTGGCTTTACTTGAAACCAGTAAAATGCTGGGCTAAGTCGCTATACTGTGTACACGTATTGCTTCTAAAGCTTCTTCGTGAGACTGAATGTGTGTCACTTCAGCCATCTTAATACATAGTTCCTACATCTACAATATTTACCTCCCTTGTTTTAGCATGATGCAGCATGATGCAGAAAGTTTCAGCTTGATGCAGCATGTGTGTGTGATATTTAGCTACAACTTCTGGAGTGGTCCTCTAATTAGATACAACCTCTCTGGAGTGGTATGCTTTTTAGCAACAACCTCTCAGGAGTGGTCCTGTATTTAGATACAACCTCTCTGGAGTGGTCTGCTATTTAGCTACAACATATGGAGTGGTCCTCTATTTAGAAAACCAAAAGTTTCATTCTGTTCATTTCTTACTTCACATGCTCATGAGTTAATATCTATCTGGTCACAGGTCTTATGTCATGGTGGGGGGAGAACATTTATCTAACTGCTGACATTTTGTTTAAGAATTACATGCTGTATGACAGTGTGGCTTTACTTGAAACCAGTAAAATAATGGGCTAAGTCGCTATACTGTGTACACGTATTGCTTCTAAAGCTTCTTCGTGAGACCGAATGTGTGTCACTTCGACCATCTTAATACATAGTTCCTACATCTACAATATTTACCTCCCTTGTTTTAGCATGATGCAGAAAGTTTCAGCATGATGCAGCATGTGTGTGCTATTTAGCTACAACCTCTGGAGTGGTCATCTAATTAGATACAACCTCTCTGGAGTGGTATGCTATTTAGCAACAACTTCTCTGGAGTGGTCCTGTATTTAGATACAACCTCTCTGGAGTGGTCTGCTATTTAGCTACAACATCTGGAGTGGTCCTCTATTTAGAAAACCAAAAGTTTCATTTTGTTCATTTCTTACTTCACATGCTCATGAGTTAATATTTATCTGGTCACAGGTCTGATGTCATGGTGGGGGGAGAACAGTTATCTCACTGCTGACATTTTTTTTAAGAATTACATGCTGTATGACAGTGTGGCTTTACTTGAAACCAGTAAAATGCTGGGCTAAGTCGCTATACTGTGTACACGTATTGCTTCTAAAGCTTCTTCGTAAGACTGAATGTGTGTCACTTCGGCCATCTTAATACATAGTTCCTACATCTACAATATTTACCTCCCTTGTTTTAGCATGATGCAGCATGATGCAGAAAGTTTCAGCTTGATGCAGCATGTGTGTGTGCTATTTAGCTACAACTTCTGGAGTGGTCCTCTAATTAGATACAACCTCTCTGGAGTGGTATGCTTTTTAGCAACAACCTCTCAGGAGTGGTCCTGTATTTAGATACAACCTCTCTGGAGTGGTCTGCTATTTAGCTACAACATCTGGAGTGGTCCTCTATTTAGAAAACCAAAAGTTTCATTCTGTTCATTTCTTACTTCACATGCTCATGAGTTAATATTTATCTGGTCACAGGTCTTATGTCATGGTGGGGGGAGAACATTTATCTAACTGCTGACATTTTGTTTAAGAATTACATGCTGTATGACAGTGTGGCTTTACTTGAAACCAGTAACATGCTGGGCTAAGTCGCTATACTGTGTACACGTATTGCTTCTAAAGCTTCTTCGTAAGACTGAATGTGTGTCACTTCAGCCATCTTAATACATAGTTCCTACATCTACACTATTTACCTCCCTTGTTTTAGCATGATGCAGCATGATGCAGAAAGTTTTAGCATGATGCAGCATGATGCAGCATGATGCAGCATGATGCAGAAAGTTTTAGCATGATGCAGCATGATGCAGCATGATGCAGCATGATGCAGAAAGTTTTAGCATGATGCAGCATGTGTGTGCTATTCAGCTACAACCTCTGGAGTGGTCCTCTAATTAGATACAACCTCTCTGGAGTGGTCTGCTCTTTAGCTACAACATATGGAGTGGTCCTCTATTTAGAAAACCAAGTTAACAAACAAAACCCAAAGTTTCATTCTGTTCATTTCTTACTTCACATGCTCATGAGTTAATATTTATCTGGTCACAGGTCTTATGTCATGGTTTGGGGAAAACATGTATCTATCTGCTGACATTTTTTTAAAGAATTACATGCTGTATGACAGTGTGGCTTTACTTGAAACCAGTAAAATGCTGGGCTTAGTCGCTATACTGTGTACACGTATTGCTTCTAAAGCTTCTTCGTAAGACTGAATGTGTGTCACTTCAGCCATCTTAATACATAGTTCCTACATCTACAATATTTACCTCCCTTGTTTAGCATGATGCAGCATGATGCAGAAAGTTTCAGCTTGATGCAGCATATGTGTGTGCTATTTAGCTACAACCTCTGGAGTGGTCCTCTAATTAGATACAACCTCTCTGGAGTGGTATGCTATTTAGCAACAAACTCTCTGGAGTGGTCCTGTATTTAGATACAACCTCTCTGGAGTGGTCTGCTATTTAGCTACAACATCTGGAGTGGTCCTCTATTTAGAAAACCAAAAGTTTCATTCTGTTCATTTCTTACTTCACATGCTCATGAGTTAATATTTATCTGGTCACAGGTCTGATGTCATGGTGGGGGGAGAACAGTTATCTGACTGCTGACATTTTTTTAACCAGGTTTTTGAAAAAAACCAGGTTATTAGAATGGTGTATGTCGTTGGGCGGGCGGGCGGGCGGGCGGGCGGGCGTCAAACTGGGTGGTTTCCGGCGAATAACTTGAGTTCTGTTGCTCATATTGTAACCAAACTTGGTGTACAGTAAGAACATATGGAAAGCTCGCTTGGGATTGCTTTTGGGTTCGGTCCGACAAAGGTCAAGGTCACCGTTACTAAAAATAGAAATTTGGTTTCCGGCGAATAACTTGAGTTACATTGATCATATTGACATCAAACTTGGTGTATAGTAAGAACATGTGGAGAGCTCGCTTGGGATTGCTTTTGGGTTCTGTCCGACAAAGGTCAAGGTCACCATTACTAAAAATAGAAATTTGGTTTCCGGCGAATAACTTGAGTTTTATTGATCATATTAACAACAGACTTGGTGTATAGTAAGAACATGTGGAGAGCTCGCTTGGGATTGCTTTTGGGTTCGGTCCGACAAAGGTCAAGGTCACCGTTACGAAAAATAGAAATTTGGTTTCCGGCGAATAACTAGAGTTACATTGATCGTATTGACAACAGACTTGGTGTATAATAAGAACATGTGGAGAGCTCGCTTGGGATTGCTTTTGGGTTCGGTCCGACAAAGGTCAAGGTCACCGTTACGAAAAATAGAAATTTGGTTTCCGGCGAATAACTTGAGTTACATTGATCGTATTGACAACAGACTTGGTGTATAATAAGAACATGTGGAGAGCTCGCTTGGGATTGCTTTTGGGTTCGGTCCGACAAAGGTCAAGGTCACCGTTACGAAAAATAGAAATTTGGTTTCCGGCGAATAACTTGAGTTACATTGATCATATTGACTTCAAACTTGGTGTATAGTAAGAACATGTGGAGAGCTCAATTGGGATTGCTTTTGGGTTCGGTCCGACAAAGGTCAAGGTCACCGTTACGAAAAATAGAAATTTGGTTTCCGGCGAATAACTTGAGTTACATTGATCATATTGACTTCAAACATGGTGTATAGTAAGAACATGTGGAGAGCTCAATTGGGATTGCTTTTGGGACCGGTCCAACAAAGGTCAAGGTCACCATTACTAAAACTAGCAATTTGGTTTCCGGCGAATAACTTGAGTTTCGTTGAACATATTGCCATCAAACTTGGTGTACAGAAAGAACATGTGGAGAGCTCGCTTGGGATTACTTTTGGGTTTGGTCCATCAAAGGTCAAGGTCACCATTACTAAAAATAGAAATTTGGTTTCCGGCCAATAACTTTTGTTTTGTTGATCATATTGACATCAAACTTGGTGTATAGTAAGAAAATGTGGAGAGCTTGCTTGGGGTTGCTTTTGGACTCATTCCGCCAAAGGTCAAGGTCACCGTTACTTAAAGTAACAATTTGGTTTCCGGTGAATAACTTTAGATTTGTTGGTCATATTGACATCAAACTTGGTGTATTGTAAGAACATGTGGAGAGCTCGCTTGGGATTGCTTTTGGAATTGTTTCGTCAAAGGTCAAGGTCACCTTTACTAAAAATTGCAATTTGCTCTCCGGCTAATAACTTTAGATTTGTTGGTCATATTGACATCAGACTTGGTGTATAGTAAGAACATGTGAAGATCTCGCTTGGAATTGCTTTTGGGTTTGTTCCGTCCAAGGTCAAGGTCACTTAAAATTTAAAAATCAGTTTCCACTTAATATCTTCGCTATTCGTGTGAGTGTTTGTATGCATGTATCACCTCTGGCACCTTTGCAGCATTGATGATCATCATGTAATTCATTATACAAATAGAGCCTTGGTTACAAATAATTAGGTTTAAAACCTGGTTTGTGGGCATTGCCCATTTCTTGTTTAAGAATTACATGCTGTATGACAGTGTGGCTTTACTTGAAACCAGTAAAATGCTGGGCTAAGTCGCTATACTGTGTACACGTATTGCTTCTTAAGCTTCTTCGTGAGACTGAATGTGTGTCACTTCGGCCATCTTAATACATAGTTCCTACATCTACAATATTTACCTCCCTTGTTTTAGCATGATGCAGCATGATGCAGAAAGTTTCTGCTTGATGCAGCATGTGTGTGTGCTATTTAGCTACAACTTCTGGAGTGGTCCTCTAATTAGATACAACCTCTCTGGAGTGGTATGCTTTTTAGCAACAACCTCTCTGGAGTGGTCCTGTATTTAGATACAACCTCTCTGGAGTGGTCTGCTATTTAGCTACAACATCTGGAGTGGTCCTCTATTTAGAAATCAAAAGTTTCATTCTGTTCATTTCTTACTTCACATGCTCATGAGTTAATATTTATCTGTCACAGGTCTTATGTCATGGTGGGGGGAGAACATTTATCTAACTGCTGACATTTTGTTTAAGAATTACATGCTGTATGACAGTGTGGCTTTACTTGAAACCAGTAACATGCTGGGCTAAGTCGCTATACTGTGTACACGTATTGCTTCTAAAGCTTCTTCGTAAGACTGAATGTGTGTCACTTCAGCCATCTTAATACATAGTTCCTACATCTACACTATTTACCTCCCTTGTTTTAGCATGATGCAGCATGATGCAGAAAGTTTTAGCATGATGCAGCATGATGCAGCATGATGCAGCATGATGCAGAAAGTTTTAGCATGATGCAGCATGTGTGTGCTATTCAGCTACAACCTCTGGAGTGGTCCTCTAATTAGATACAACCTCTCTGGAGTGGTATGCTATTTAGCAACAACCTCTCTGGAGTGGTCCTGTATTTAGATACAACCTCTCTGGAGTGGTCTGCTATTTAGCTACAACATATGGAGTGGTCCTCTATTTAGAAAACCAAGTTAACAAACAAAACCCAAAGTTTCATTCTGTTCATTTCTTACTTCACATGCTCATGAGTTAATATTTATCTGGTCACAGGTCTTATGTCATGGTTGGGGGAAAACATGTATCTAACTGCTGACATTTTGTTTAAGAATTACATGCTGTATGACAGTGTGGCTTTACTTGAAACCAGTAAAATGCTGGGCTAAGTCGCTATACTGTGTACACGTATTGCTTCTAAAGCTTCTTCGTAAGACTGAATGTGTGTCACTTCAGCCATCTTAATACATAGTTCCTACATCTACAATATTTACCTCCCTTGTTTAAGCATGATGCAGCATGATGCAGCATGATGCAGAAAGTTTCAGCATGATGCAGCATGTGTGTGTGCTATTCAGCTACAACCTCTGGAGTGGTCCTCTAATTAGATACAACCTCTCTGGAGTGGTATGCTATTTAGCAACAACCTCTCTGGAGTGGTCCTGTATTTAGATACAACCTCTCTGGAGTGGTCTGCTATTTAGCTACAACATATGGAGTGGTCCTCTATTTAGAAAACCAAGTTAACAAACAAAACCCAAAGTTTCATTCTGTTCATTTCTTACTTCACATGCTCATGAGTTAATATTTATCTGGTCACAGGTCTGATGTCATGGTGGGGGGAGAACATTTATCTAACTGCTGACATTTTGTTTAAGAATTACATGCTGTATGACAGTGTGGCTTTACTTGAAACCAGTAACATGCTGGGCTAAGTCGCTATACTGTGTACACGTATTGCTTCTAAAGCTTCTTCGTAAGACTGAATGTGTGTCACTTCAGCCATCTTAATACATAGTTCCTACATCTACACTATTTACCTCCCTTGTTTTAGCATGATGCAGCATGATGCAGAAAGTTTAGCATGATGCAGCATGATGCAGCATGATGCAGCATGATGCAGAAAGTTTTAGCATGATGCAGCATGATGCAGAAAATTTTAGCATGATGCAGCATGTGTGTGCTATTCAGCTACAACCTCTGGAGTGGTCCTCTAATTAGATACAACCTCTCTGGAGTGGTATGCTATTTAGCAACAACCTCTCTGGAGTGGTCCTGTATTTAGATACAACCTCTCTGGAGTGGTCTGCTATTTAGCTACAACATATGGAGTGGTCCTCTATTTAGAAAACCAAGTTAACAAACAAAACCCAAAGTTTCATTCTGTTCATTTCTTACTTCACATGCTCATGAGTTAATATTTATCTGGTCACAGGTCTTATGTCATGGTTGGGGGAAAACATGTATCTATCTGCTGACATTTTTTTTAAGAATTACATGCTGTATGACAGTGTGGCTTTACTTGAAACCAGTAAAATGCTGGGCTAAGTCGCTATACTGTGTACACGTATTGCTTCTAAAGCTTCTTCGTGAGACTGAATGTGTGTCACTTCAGCCATCTTAATACATAGTTCCTACATCTACAATATTTACCTCCCTTGTTTTAGCATGATGCAGAAAGTTTCAGCATGATGCAGCATGTGTGTGTGCTATTTAGCTACAACCTCTGGAGTGGTCCTCTAATTAGATACAACCTCTCTGGAGTGGTATGCTATTTAGCAACAACTTCTCTGGAGTGGTCCTGTATTTAGATACAACCTCTCTGGAGTGGTCTGCTATTTAGCTACAACATCTGGAGTGGTCCTCTGTTTAGAAAACCAAAAGTTTCATTCTGTTCATTTCTTACTTCACATGCTCATGAGTTAATATTTATCTGGTCACAGGTCTTATGTCATGGTGGGGGGAGAACAGTTATCTAACTGCTGACATTTTTTTTAAGAATTACATGCTGTATGACAGTGTGGCTTTACTTGAAACCAGTAAAATGCTGGGCTAAGTCGCTATACTGTGTACACGTATTGCTTCTAAAGCTTCTTCGTGAGACTGAATGTGTGTCACTTCAGCCATCTTAATACATAGTTCCTACATCTACAATATTTACCTCCCTTGTTTTAGCATGATGCAGAAAGTTTCAGCATGATGCAGCATGTGTGTGTGCTATTTAGCTACAACCTCTGGAGTGGTCCTCTAATTAGATACAACCTCTCTGGAGTGGTATGCTATTTAGCAACAACTTCTCTGGAGTGGTCCTGTATTTAGATACAACCTCTCTGGAGTGGTCTGCTATTTAGCTACAACATCTGGAGTGGTCCTCTGTTTAGAAAACCAAAAGTTTCATTCTGTTCATTTCTTACTTCACATGCTCATGAGTTAATATTTATCTGGTCACAGGTCTTATGTCATGGTGGGGGGAGAACAGTTATCTAACTGCTGACATTTTTTTTAAGAATTACATGCTGTATGACAGTGTGGCTTTACTTGAAACCAGTAAAATGCTGGGCTAAGTCGCTATACTGTGTACACGTATTGCTTCTAAAGTTTCTTCGTGAGACTGAAAGTGTGTCACTTCAGCCATCTTAATACATAGTTCCTACATCTACAATATTTACCTCCCTTGTTTTAGCATGATGCAGAAAGTTTCAGCATGATGCAGCATGTGTGTGTGCTATTTAGCTACAACCTCTGGAGTGGTCCTCTAATTAGATACAACCTCTCTGGAGTGGTATGCTATTTAGCAACAACTTCTCTGGAGTGGTCCTGTATTTAGATACAACCTCTCTGGAGTGGTCTGCTATTTAGCTACAACATCTGGAGTGGTCCTCTGTTTAGAAAACCAAAAGTTTCATTCTGTTCATTTCTTACTTCACATGCTCATGAGTTAATATTTATCTGGTCACAGGTCTTATGTCATGGTGGGGGGAGAACAGTTATCTAACTGCTGACATTTTTTTTAAGAATTACATGCTGTATGACAGTGTGGCTTTACTTGAAACCAGTAAAATGCTGGGCTAAGTCGCTATACTGTGTACACGTATTGCTTCTAAAGCTTCTTCGTGAGACTGAATGTGTGTCACTTCAGCCATCTTAATACATAGTTCCTACATCTACAATATTTACCTCCCTTGTTTTAGCATGATGCAGAAAGTTTCAGCATGATGCAGCATGTGTGTGTGCTATTTAGCTACAACCTCTGGAGTGGTCCTCTAATTAGATACAACCTCTCTGGAGTGGTATGCTATTTAGCAACAACTTCTCTGGAGTGGTCCTGTATTTAGATACAACCTCTCTGGAGTGGTCTGCTATTTAGCTACAACATCTGGAGTGGTCCTCTGTTTAGAAAACCCAAAGTTTCATTCTGTTCATTTCTTACTTCACATGCTCATGAGTTAATATTTATCTGGTCACAGGTCTTATGTCATGGTGGGGGGAGAACAGTTATCTAACTGCTGACATTTTTTTTAAGAATTACATGCTGTATGACAGTGTGGCTTTACTTGAAACCAGTAAAATGCTGGGCTAAGTCGCTATACTGTGTACACGTATTGCTTCTAAAGCTTCTTCGTGAGACTGAATGTGTGTCACTTCAGCCATCTTAATACATAGTTCCTACATCTACAATATTTACCTCCCTTGTTTTAGCATGATGCAGAAAGTTTCAGCATGATGCAGCATGTGTGTGTGCTATTTAGCTACAACCTCTGGAGTGGTCCTCTAATTAGATACAACCTCTCTGGAGTGGTATGCTATTTAGCAACAACTTCTCTGGAGTGGTCCTGTATTTAGATACAACCTCTCTGGAGTGGTCTGCTATTTAGCTACAACATCTGGAGTGGTCCTCTGTTTAGAAAACCAAAAGTTTCATTCTGTTCATTTCTTACTTCACATGCTCATGAGTTAATATTTATCTGGTCACAGGTCTTATGTCATGGTGGGGGGAGAACAGTTATCTAACTGCTGACATTTTTTTTAAGAATTACATGCTGTATGACAGTGTGGCTTTACTTGAAACCAGTAAAATGCTGGGCTAAGTCGCTATACTGTGTACACGTATTGCTTCTAAAGCTTCTTCGTGAGACTGAATGTGTGTCACTTCAGCCATCTTAATACATAGTTCCTACATCTACAATATTTACCTCCCTTGTTTTAGCATGATGCAGCATGATGCAGAAAGTTTCAGCTTGATGCAGCATGTGTGTGTGCTATTTAGCTACAACCTCTGGAGTGGTCCTCTACTTAGATACAACCTCTCTGGAGTGGTATGCTTTTTAGCAACAACCTCTCTGGAGTGGTCCTGTATTTAGATACAACCTCTCTGGAGTGGTCTGCTATTTAGCTACAACATATGGAGTGGTCCTCTATTTAGAAAACCCAAAGTTTCATTCTGTTCATTTCTTACTTCACATGCTCATGAGTTAATATTTATCTGGTCACAGGTCTTATGTCATGGTGGGGGGAGAACATTTATCTAACTGCTGACATTTTGTTTAAGAATTACATGCTGTATGACAATGTGGCTTTACTTGAAACCAGTAAAATGCTGGGCTAAGTCGCTATACTGTGTACACGTATTGCTTCTTAAGCTTCTTCGTGAGACTGAATGTGTGTCACTTCGGCCATCTTAATACATAGTTCCTACATCTACAATATTTACCTCCCTTGTTTTAGCATGATGCAGCATGATGCAGAAAGTTTCTGCTTGATGCAGCATGTGTGTGTGCTATTTAGCTACAACTTCTGGAGTGGTCCTCTAATTAGATACAACCTCTCTGGAGTGGTATGCTTTTTGGCAACAACCTCTCTGGAGTGGTCCTGTATTTAGATACAACCTCTCTGGAGTGGTCTGCTATTTAGCTACAACATCTGGAGTGGTCCTCTATTTAGAAAACCAAAAGTTTCATTCTGTTCATTTCTTACTTCACATGCTCATGAGTTAATATTTATCTGGTCACAGGTCTTATGTCATGGTGGGGGGAGAACATTTATCTAACTGCTGACATTTTGTTTAAGAATTACATGCTGTATGACAGTGTGGCTTTACTTGAAACCAGTAACATGCTGGGCTAAGTCGCTATACTGTGTACACGTATTGCTTCTAAAGCTTCTTCGTAAGACTGAATGTGTGTCACTTCAGCCATCTTAATACATAGTTCCTACATCTACACTATTTACCTCCCTTGTTTTAGCATGATGCAGCATGATGCAGAAAGTTTAGCATGATGCAGCATGATGCAGCATGATGCAGCATGATGCAGAAAGTTTTAGCATGATGCAGCATGATGCAGCATGATGCAGAAAGTTTTAGCATGATGCAGCATGTGTGTGCTATTCAGCTACAACCTCTGGAGTGGTCCTCTAATTAGATACAACCTCTCTGGAGTGGTATGCTATTTAGCAACAACCTCTCTGGAGTGGTCCTGTATTTAGATACAACCTCTCTGGAGTGGTCTGCTATTTAGCTACAACATATGGAGTGGTCCTCTATTTAGAAAACCAAGTTAACAAACAAAACCCAAAGTTTCATTCTGTTCATTTCTTACTTCACATGCTCATGAGTTAATATTTATCTGGTCACAGGTCTTATGTCATGGTTGGGGGAAAACATGTATCTATCTGCTGACATTTTTTTTAAGAATTACATGCTGTATGACAGTGTGGCTTTACTTGAAACCAGTAAAATGCTGGGCTAAGTCGCTATACTGTGTACACGTATTGCTTCTAAAGCTTCTTCGTGAGACTGAATGTTTGTCACTTCGGCCATCTTAATACATAGTTCCTACATCTACAATATTTACCTCCCTTGTTTTAGCATGATGCAGAAAGTTTCAGCATGATGCAGCATGTGTGTGTGCTATTTAGCTACAACCTCTGGAGTGGTCCTCTAATTAGATACAACCTCTCTGGAGTGGTATGCTATTTAGCAACAACTTCTCTGGAGTGGTCCTGTATTTAGATACAACCTCTCTGGAGTGGTCTGCTATTTAGCTACAACATCTGGAGTGGTCCTCTGTTTAGAAAACCAAAAGTTTCATTCTGTTCATTTCTTACTTCACATGCTCATGAGTTAATATTTATCTGGTCACAGGTCTTATGTCATGGTGGGGGGAGAACAGTTATCTAACTGCTGACATTTTTTTTAAGAATTACATGCTGTATGACAGTGTGGCTTTACTTGAAACCAGTAAAATGCTGGGCTAAGTCGCTATACTGTGTACACGTATTGCTTCTAAAGCTTCTTCGTGAGACTGAATGTGTGTCACTTCAGCCATCTTAATACATAGTTCCTACATCTACAATATTTACCTCCCTTGTTTTAGCATGATGCAGAAAGTTTCAGCATGTTGCAGCATGTGTGTGTGCTATTTAGCTACAACCTCTGGAGTGGTCCTCTAATTAGATACAACCTCTCTGGAGTGGTATGCTATTTAGCAACAACTTCTCTGGAGTGGTCCTGTATTTAGATACAACCTCTCTGGAGTGGTCTGCTATTTAGCTACAACATCTGGAGTGGTCCTCTGTTTAGAAAACCAAAAGTTTCATTCTGTTCATTTCTTACTTCACATGCTCATGAGTTAATATTTATCTGGTCACAGGTCTTATGTCATGGTGGGGGGAGAACAGTTATCTAACTGCTGACATTTTTTTTAAGAATTACATGCTGTATGACAGTGTGGCTTTACTTGAAACCAGTAAAATGCTGGGCTAAGTCGCTATACTGTGTACACGTATTGCTTCTAAAGCTTCTTCGTGAGACTGAATGTGTGTCACTTCAGCCATCTTAATACATAGTTCCTACATCTACAATATTTACCTCCCTTGTTTTAGCATGATGCAGCATGATGCAGAAAGTTTCAGCTTGATGCAGCATGTGTGTGTGCTATTTAGCTACAACCTCTGGAGTGGTCCTCTAATTAGATACAACCTCTCTGGAGTGGTATGCTATTTAGCAACAACTTCTCTGGAGTGGTCCTGTATTTAGATACAACCTCTCTGGAGTGGTCTGCTATTTAGCTACAACATCTGGAGTGGTCCTCTGTTTAGAAAACCAAAAGTTTCATTCTGTTCATTTCTTACTTCACATGCTCATGAGTTAATATTTATCTGGTCACAGGTCTTATGTCATGGTGGGGGGAGAACAGTTATCTAACTGCTGACATTTTTTTTAAGAATTACATGCTGTATGACAGTGTGGCTTTACTTGAAACCAGTAAAATGCTGGGCTAAGTCGCTATACTGTGTACACGTATTGCTTCTAAAGCTTCTTCGTGAGACTGAATGTGTGTCACTTCAGCCATCTTAATACATAGTTCCTACATCTACAATATTTACCTCCCTTGTTTTAGCATGATGCAGCATGATGCAGAAAGTTTCAGCTTGATGCAGCATGTGTGTGTGCTATTTAGCTACAACCTCTGGAGTGGTCCTCTAATTAGATACAACCTCTCTGGAGTGGTATGCTATTTAGCAACAACTTCTCTGGAGTGGTCCTGTATTTAGATACAACCTCTCTGGAGTGGTCTGCTATTTAGCTACAACATCTGGAGTGGTCCTCTGTTTAGAAAACCAAAAGTTTCATTCTGTTCATTTCTTACTTCACATGCTCATGAGTTAATATTTATCTGGTCACAGGTCTTATGTCATGGTGGGGGGAGAACAGTTATCTAACTGCTGACATTTTTTTTAAGAATTACATGCTGTATGACAGTGTGGCTTTACTTGAAACCAGTAAAATGCTGGGCTAAGTCGCTATACTGTGTACACGTATTGCTTCTAAAGCTTCTTCGTGAGACTGAATGTGTGTCACTTCAGCCATCTTAATACATAGTTCCTACATCTACAATATTTACCTCCCTTGTTTTAGCATGATGCAGCATGATGCAGAAAGTTTCAGCTTGATGCAGCATGTGTGTGTGCTATTTAGCTACAACCTCTGGAGTGGTCCTCTAATTAGATACAACCTCTCTGGAGTGGTATGCTTTTTAGCAACAACCTCTCTGGAGTGGTCCTGTATTTAGATACAACCTCTCTGGAGTGGTCTGCTATTTAGCTACAACATATGGAGTGGTCCTCTATTTAGAAAACCCAAAGTTTCATTCTGTTCATTTCTTACTTCACATGCTCATGAGTTAATATTTATCTGGTCACAGGTCTTATGTCATGGTGGGGGGAGAACATTTATCTAACTGCTGACATTTTGTTTAAGAATTACATGCTGTATGACAATGTGGCTTTACTTGAAACCAGTAAAATGCTGGGCTAAGTCGCTATACTGTGTACACGTATTGCTTCTTAAGCTTCTTCGTGGGACTGAATGTGTGTCACTTCGGCCATCTTAATACATAGTTCCTTCATCTACAATATTTACCTCCCTTGTTTTAGCATGATGCAGCATGATGCAGAAAGTTTCTGCTTGATGCAGCATGTGTGTGTGCTATTTAGCTACAACTTCTGGAGTGGTCCTCTAATTAGATACAACCTCTCTGGAGTGGTATGCTTTTTAGCAACAACCTCTCTGGAGTGGTCCTGTATTTAGATACAACCTCTCTGGAGTGGTCTGCTATTTAGCTACAACATCTGGAGTGGTCCTCTATTTAGAAAACCAAAAGTTTCATTCTGTTCATTTCTTACTTCACATGCTCATGAGTTAATATTTATCTGGTCACAGGTCTTATGTCATGGTGGGGGGAGAACATTTATCTAACTGCTGACATTTTGTTTAAGAATTACATGCTGTATGACAGTGTGGCTTTACTTGAAACCAGTAACATGCTGGGCTAAGTCGCTATACTGTGTACACGTATTGCTTCTAAAGCTTCTTCGTAAGACTGAATGTGTGTCACTTCAGCCATCTTAATACATAGTTCCTACATCTACAATATTTACCTCCCTTGTTTTAGCATGATGCAGCATGATGCAGAAAGTTTTAGCATGATGCAGCATGATGCAGCATGATGCAGCATGATGCAGAAAGTTTTAGCATGATGCAGCATGATGCAGAAAGTTTTAGCTTGATGCAGCATGTGTGTGTGCTATTTAGCTACAACCTCTGGAGTGGTCCTCTAATTAGATACAACCTCTCTGGAGTGGTATGCTATTTAGCAACAACTTCTCTGGAGTGGTCCTGTATTTAGATACAACCTCTCTGGAGTGGTCTGCTATTTAGCTACAACATCTGGAGTGGTCCTCTGTTTAGAAAACCAAAAGTTTCATTCTGTTCATTTCTTACTTCACATGCTCATGAGTTAATATTTATCTGGTCACAGGTCTTATGTCATGGTGGGGGGAGAACAGTTATCTAACTGCTGACATTTTTTTTAAGAATTACATGCTGTATGACAGTGTGGCTTTACTTGAAACCAGTAAAATGCTGGGCTAAGTCGCTATACTGTGTACACGTATTGCTTCTAAAGCTTCTTCGTGAGACTGAATGTGTGTCACTTCAGCCATCTTAATACATAGTTCCTACATCTACAATATTTACCTCCCTTGTTTTAGCATGATGCAGCATGATGCAGAAAGTTTCAGCTTGATGCAGCATGTGTGTGTGCTATTTAGCTACAACCTCTGGAGTGGTCCTCTAATTAGATACAACCTCTCTGGAGTGGTATGCTTTTTAGCAACAACCTCTCTGGAGTGGTCCTGTATTTAGATACAACCTCTCTGGAGTGGTCTGCTATTTAGCTACAACATATGGAGTGGTCCTCTATTTAGAAAACCCAAAGTTTCATTCTGTTCATTTCTTACTTCACATGCTCATGAGTTAATATTTATCTGGTCACAGGTCTTATGTCATGGTGGGGGGAGAACATTTATCTAACTGCTGACATTTTGTTTAAGAATTACATGCTGTATGACAATGTGGCTTTACTTGAAACCAGTAAAATGCTGGGCTAAGTCGCTATACTGTGTACACGTATTGCTTCTTAAGCTTCTTCGTGGGACTGAATGTGTGTCACTTCGGCCATCTTAATACATAGTTCCTTCATCTACAATATTTACCTCCCTTGTTTTAGCATGATGCAGCATGATGCAGAAAGTTTCAGCTTGATGCAGCATGTGTGTGTGCTATTTAGCTACAACCTCTGGAGTGGTCCTCTAATTAGATACAACCTCTCTGGAGTGGTATGCTATTTAGCAACAACTTCTCTGGAGTGGTCCTGTATTTAGATACAACCTCTCTGGAGTGGTCTACTATTTAGCTACAACATCTGGAGTGGTCCTCTGTTTAGAAAACCAAAAGTTTCATTCTGTTCATTTCTTACTTCACATGCTCATGAGTTAATATTTATCTGGTCACAGGTCTTATGTCATGGTGGGGGGAGAACAGTTATCTAACTGCTGACATTTTTTTTAAGAATTACATGCTGTATGACAGTGTGGCTTTACTTGAAACCAGTAAAATGCTGGGCTAAGTCGCTATACTGTGTACACGTATTGCTTCTAAAGCTTCTTCGTGAGACTGAATGTGTGTCACTTCAGCCATCTTAATACATAGTTCCTACATCTACAATATTTACCTCCCTTGTTTTAGCATGATGCAGCATGATGCAGAAAGTTTCAGCTTGATGCAGCATGTGTGTGTGCTATTTAGCTACAACCTCTGGAGTGGTCCTCTAATTAGATACAACCTCTCTGGAGTGGTATGCTTTTTAGCAACAACCTCTCTGGAGTGGTCCTGTATTTAGATACAACCTCTCTGGAGTGGTCTGCTATTTAGCTACAACATATGGAGTGGTCCTCTATTTAGAAAACCCAAAGTTTCATTCTGTTCATTTCTTACTTCACATGCTCATGAGTTAATATTTATCTGGTCACAGGTCTTATGTCATGGTGGGGGGAGAACATTTATCTAACTGCTGACATTTTGTTTAAGAATTACATGCTGTATGACAATGTGGCTTTACTTGAAACCAGTAAAATGCTGGGCTAAGTCGCTATACTGTGTACACGTATTGCTTCTTAAGCTTCTTCGTGGGACTGAATGTGTGTCACTTCGGCCATCTTAATACATAGTTCCTTCATCTACAATATTTACCTCCCTTGTTTTAGCATGATGCAGCATGATGCAGAAAGTTTCTGCTTGATGCAGCATGTGTGTGTGCTATTTAGCTACAACTTCTGGAGTGGTCCTCTAATTAGATACAACCTCTCTGGAGTGGTATGCTTTTTAGCAACAACCTCTCTGGAGTGGTCCTGTATTTAGATACAACCTCTCTGGAGTGGTCTGCTATTTAGCTACAACATCTGGAGTGGTCCTCTATTTAGAAAACCAAAAGTTTCATTCTGTTCATTTCTTACTTCACATGCTCATGAGTTAATATTTATCTGGTCACAGGTCTTATGTCATGGTGGGGGGAGAACATTTATCTAACTGCTGACATTTTGTTTAAGAATTACATGCTGTATGACAGTGTGGCTTTACTTGAAACCAGTAACATGCTGGGCTAAGTCGCTATACTGTGTACACGTATTGCTTCTAAAGCTTCTTCGTAAGACTGAATGTGTGTCACTTCAGCCATCTTAATACATAGTTCCTACATCTACAATATTTACCTCCCTTGTTTTAGCATGATGCAGCATGATGCAGAAAGTTTTAGCATGATGCAGCATGATGCAGCATGATGCAGCATGATGCAGCATGATGCAGAAAGTTTTAGCATGATGCAGCATGATGCAGCATGATGCAGAAAGTTTAAGCATGATGCAGAAAGTTTTAGCATGATGCAGCATGTGTGTGCTATTCAGCTACAACCTCTGGAGTGGTCCTCTAATTAGATACAACCTCTCTGGAGTGGTATGCTATTTAGCAACAACCTCTCTGGAGTGGTCCTGTATTTAGATACAACCTCTCTGGAGTGGTCTGCTATTTAGCTACAACATATGGAGTGGTCCTCTATTTAGAAAACCAAGTTAACGAACAAAACCCAAAGTTTCATTCTGTTCATTTCTTACTTCACATGCTCATGAGTTAATATTTATCTGGTCACAGGTCTTATGTCATGGTGGGGGGAAAACATGTATCTATCTGCTGACATTTTTTTAAAGAATTACATGCTGTATGACAGTGTGGCTTTACTTGAAACCAGTAAAATGCTGGGCTAAGTCGCTATACTGTGTACACGTATTGCTTCTAAAGCTTCTTCGTAAGACCGAATGTGTGTCACTTCGGCCATCTTAATACATAGTTCCTACATCTACAATATTTACCTCCCTTGTTTTAGCATGATGCAGAAAGTTTCAGCATGATGCAGCATGTGTGTGTGCTATTTAGCTACAACCTCTGGAGTGGTCCTCTAATTAGATACAACCTCTCTGGAGTGGTATGCTATTTAGCAACAACTTCTCTGGAGTGGTCCTGTATTTAGATACAACCTCTCTGGAGTGGTCCTCTAATTAGATACAACCTCTCTGGAGTGGTATGCTATTTAGCAACAACTTCTCTGGAGTGGTCCTGTATTTAGATACAACCTCTCTGGAGTGGTCTGCTATTTAGCTACAACATCTGGAGTGGTCCTCTGTTTAGAAAACCAAAAGTTTCATTCTGTTCATTTCTTACTTCACATGCTCATGAGTTAATATTTATCTGGTCACAGGTCTGATGTCATGGTGGGGGGAGAACAGTTATCTAACTGCTGACATTTTTTTTAAGAATTACATGCTGTATGACAATGTGGCTTTACTTGAAACCAGTAAAATGCTGGGCTAAGTCGCTATACTGTGTACACGTATTGCTTCTTAAGCTTCTTCGTGAGACTGAATGTGTGTCACTTCAGCCATCTTAATACATAGTTCCTACATCTACAATATTTACCTCCCTTGTTTTAGCATGATGCAGCATGATGCAGAAAGTTTCTGCTTGATGCAGCATGTGTGTGTGCTATTTAGCTACAACTTCTGGAGTGGTCCTCTAATTAGATACAACCTCTCTGGAGTGGTATGCTTTTAGCAACAACCTCTCTGGAGTGGTCCTGTATTTAGATACAACCTCTCTGGAGTGGTCTGCTATTTAGCTACAACATCTGGAGTGGTCCTCTATTTAGAAAACCAAAAGTTTCATTCTGTTCATTTCTTACTTCACATGCTCATGAGTTAATATTTATCTGGTCACAGGTCTTATGTCATGGTGGGGGGAGAACATTTATCTAACTGCTGACATTTTGTTTAAGAATTACATGCTGTATGACAGTGTGGCTTTACTTGAAACCAGTAACATGCTGGGCTAAGTCGCTATACTGTGTACACGTATTGCTTCTAAAGCTTCTTCGTAAGACTGAATGTGTGTCACTTCAGCCATCTTAATACATAGTTCCTACATCTACACTATTTACCTCCCTTGTTTTAGCATGATGCAGCATGATGCAGAAAGTTTTAGCATGATGCAGCATGATGCAGAAAGTTTTAGCATGATGCAGCATGATGCAGCATGATGCAGCATGATGCAGAAAGTTTTAGCATGATGCAGCATGATGCAGCATGATGCAGCATGATGCAGAAAGTTTTAGCATGATGCAGCATGTGTGTGCTATTCAGCTACAACCTCTGGAGTGGTCCTCTAATTAGATACAACCTCTCTGGAGTGGTATGCTATTTAGCAACAACCTCTCTGGAGTGGTCCTGTATTTAGATACAACCTCTCTGGAGTGGTCTGCTATTTAGCTACAACATATGGAGTGGTCCTCTATTTAGAAAACCAAGTTAACAAACAAAACCCAAAGTTTCATTCTGTTCATTTCTTACTTCACATGCTCATGAGTTAATATTTATCTGGTCACAGGTCTTATGTCATGGTTGGGGGAAAACATGTATCTATTTGCTGACATTTTTTTTAAGAATTACATGCTGTATGACAGTGTGGCTTTACTTGAAACCAGTAAAATGCTGGGCTAAGTCGCTATACTGTGTACACGTATTGCTTCTAAAGCTTCTTCGTGAGACTGAATGTTTGTCACTTCAGCCATCTTAATACATAGTTCCTACATCTACAATATTTACCTCCCTTGTTTTAGCATGATGCAGAAAGTTTCAGCATGATGCAGCATGTGTGTGTGCTATTTAGCTACAACCTCTGGAGTGGTCCTCTAATTAGATACAACCTCTCTGGAGTGGTATGCTATTTAGCAACAACTTCTCTGGAGTGGTCCTGTATTTAGATACAACCTCTCTGGAGTGGTCTGCTATTTAGCTACAACATCTGGAGTGGTCCTCTGTTTAGAAAACCAAAAGTTTCATTCTGTTCATTTCTTACTTCACATGCTCATGAGTTAATATTTATCTGGTCACAGGTCTTATGTCATGGTGGGGGGAGAACAGTTATCTAACTGCTGACATTTTTTTTAAGAATTACATGCTGTATGACAGTGTGGCTTTACTTGAAACCAGTAAAATGCTGGGCTAAGTCGCTATACTGTGTACACGTATTGCTTCTAAAGCTTCTTCGTGAGACTGAATGTGTGTCACTTCAGCCATCTTAATACATAGTTCCTACATCTACAATATTTACCTCCCTTGTTTTAGCATGATGCAGCATGATGCAGAAAGTTTCAGCTTGATGCAGCAGGTGTGTGTGCTATTTAGCTACAACCTCTGGAGTGGTCCTCTAATTAGATACAACCTCTCTGGAGTGGTATGCTATTTAGCAACAACTTCTCTGGAGTGGTCCTGTATTTAGATACAACCTCTCTGGAGTGGTCTGCTAATTAGCTACAACATCTGGAGTGGTCCTCTGTTTAGAAAACCAAAAGTTTCATTCTGTTCATTTCTTACTTCACATGCTCATGAGTTAATATTTATCTGGTCACAGGTCTTATGTCATGGTGGGGGGAGAACAGTTATCTAACTGCTGACATTTTGTTTAAGAATTACATGCTGTATGACAGTGTGGCTTTACTTGAAACCAGTAAAATGCTGGGCTAAGTCGCTATACTGTGTACACGTATTGCTTCTAAAGCTTCTTCGTAAGACTGAATGTGTGTCACTTCAGCCATCTTAATACATAGTTCCTACATCTACACTATTTACCTCCCTTGTTTTAGCATGATGCAGCATGATGCAGAAAGTATTAGCATGATGCAGCATGATGCAGCATGATGCAGCATGATGCAGAAAGTTTTAGCATGATGCAGCATGATGCAGCATGATGCAGCATGATGCAGAAAGTTTTAGCATGATGCAGCATGTGTGTGTGCTATTTAGCTACAACCTCTGGAGTGGTCCTCTAATTAGATACAAGCTCTCTGGAGTGGTATGCTTTTTAGCAACAACCTCTCTGGAGTGGTCCTGTATTTAGATACAACCTCTCTGGAGTGGTCTGCTATTTAGCTACAACATATGGAGTGGTCCTCTATTTAGAAAACCCAAAGTTTCATTCTGTTCATTTCTTACTTCACATGCTCATGAGTTAATATTTATCTGGTCACAGGTCTTATGTCATGGTGGGGGGAGAACATTTATCTAACTGCTGTCATTTTGTTTAAGAATTACATGCTGTATGACAATGTGGCTTTACTTGAAACCAGTAAAATGCTGGGCTAAGTCGCTATACTGTGTACATGTATTGCTTCTTAAGCTTCTTCGTGGGACTGAATGTGTGTCACTTCGGCCATCTTAATACATAGTTCCTTCATCTACAATATTTACCTCCCTTGTTTTAGCATGATGCAGCATAATGCAGAAAGTTTCTGCTTGATGCAGCATGTGTGTGTGCTATTTAGCTACAACTTCTGGAGTGGTCCTCTAATTAGATACAACCTCTCTGGAGTGGTATGCTTTTTAGCAACAACCTCTCTGGAGTGGTCCTGTATTTAGATACAACCTCTCTGGAGTGGTCTGCTATTTAGCTACAACATCTGGAGTGGTCCTCTATTTAGAAAACCAAAAGTTTCATTCTGTTCATTTCTTACTTCACATGCTCATGAGTTAATATTTATCTGGTCACAGGTCTTATGTCATGGTGGGGGGAGAACATTTATCTAACTGCTGACATTTTGTTTAAGAATTACATGCTGTATGACAGTGTGGCTTTACTTGAAACCAGTAACATGCTGGGCTAAGTCGCTATACTGTGTACACGTATTGCTTCTAAAGCTTCTTCGTAAGACTGAATGTGTGTCACTTCAGCCATCTTAATACATAGTTCCTACATCTACAATATTTACCTCCCTTGTTTTAGCATGATGCAGCATGATGCAGAAAGTTTTAGCATGATGCAGCATGATGCAGCATGATGCAGCATGATGCAGCATGATGCAGAAAGTTTTAGCATGATGCAGCATGATGCAGCATGATGCAGAAAGTTTTAGCTTGATGCAGCATGTGTGTGTGCTATTTAGCTACAACCTCTGGAGTGGTCCTCTAATTAGATACAACCTCTCTGGAGTGGTATGCTATTTAGCAACAACTTCTCTGGAGTGGTCCTGTATTTAGATACAACCTCTCTGGAGTGGTCTGCTATTTAGCTACAACATCTGGAGTGGTCCTCTGTTTAGAAAACCAAAAGTTTCATTCTGTTCATTTCTTACTTCACATGCTCATGAGTTAATATTTATCTGGTCACAGGTCTTATGTCATGGTGGGGGGAGAACAGTTATCTAACTGCTGACATTTTTTTTAAGAATTACATGCTGTATGACAGTGTGGCTTTACTTGAAACCAGTAAAATGCTGGGCTAAGTCGCTATACTGTGTACACGTATTGCTTCTAAAGCTTCTTCGTGAGACTGAATGTGTGTCACTTCAGCCATCTTAATACATAGTTCCTACATCTACAATATTTACCTCCCTTGTTTTAGCATGATGCAGCATGATGCAGAAAGTTTCAGCTTGATGCAGCATGTGTGTGTGCTATTTAGCTACAACCTCTGGAGTGGTCCTCTAATTAGATACAACCTCTCTGGAGTGGTATGCTTTTTAGCAACAACCTCTCTGGAGTGGTCCTGTATTTAGATACAACCTCTCTGGAGTGGTCTGCTATTTAGCTACAACATATGGAGTGGTCCTCTATTTAGAAAACCAAAAGTTTCATTCTGTTCATTTCTTACTTCACATGCTCATGAGTTAATATTTATCTGGTCACAGGTCTTATGTCATGGTGGGGGGAGAACATTTATCTAACTGCTGTCATTTTGTTTAAGAATTACATGCTGTATGACAATGTGGCTTTACTTGAAACCAGTAAAATGCTGGGCTAAGTCGCTATACTGTGTACATGTATTGCTTCTTAAGCTTCTTCGTGGGACTGAATGTGTGTCACTTCGGCCATCTTAATACATAGTTCCTTCATCTACAATATTTACCTCCCTTGTTTTAGCATGATGCAGCATAATGCAGAAAGTTTCTGCTTGATGCAGCATGTGTGTGTGCTATTTAGCTACAACTTCTGGAGTGGTCCTCTAATTAGATACAACCTCTCTGGAGTGGTATGCTTTTTAGCAACAACCTCTCTGGAGTGGTCCTGTATTTAGATACAACCTCTCTGGAGTGGTCTGCTATTTAGCTACAACATCTGGAGTGGTCCTCTATTTAGAAAACCAAAAGTTTCATTCTGTTCATTTCTTACTTCACATGCTCATGAGTTAATATTTATCTGGTCACAGGTCTTATGTCATGGTGGGGGGAGAACATTTATCTAACTGCTGACATTTTGTTTAAGAATTACATGCTGTATGACAGTGTGGCTTTACTTGAAACCAGTAACATGCTGGGCTAAGTCGCTATACTGTGTACACGTATTGCTTCTAAAGCTTCTTCGTAAGACTGAATGTGTGTCACTTCAGCCATCTTAATACATAGTTCCTACATCTACAATATTTACCTCCCTTGTTTTAGCATGATGCAGCATGATGCAGAAAGTTTTAGCATGATGCAGCATGATGCAGCATGATGCAGCATGATGCAGCATGATGCAGAAAGTTTTAGCATGATGCAGCATGATGCAGCATGATGCAGAAAGTTTTAGCATGATGCAGAAAGTTTTAGCATGATGCAGCATGTGTGTGCTATTCAGCTACAACCTCTGGAGTGGTCCTCTAATTAGATACAACCTCTCTGGAGTGGTATGCTATTTAGCAACAACCTCTCTGGAGTGGTCCTGTATTTAGATACAACCTCTCTGGAGTGGTCTGCTATTTAGCTACAACATATGGAGTGGTCCTCTATTTAGAAAACCAAGTTAACAAACAAAACCCAAAGTTTCATTCTGTTCATTTCTTACTTCACATGCTCATGAGTTAATATTTATCTGGTCACAGGTCTTATGTCATGGTGGGGGGAAAACATGTATCTATCTGCTGACATTTTTTTAAAGAATTACATGCTGTATGACAGTGTGGCTTTACTTGAAACCAGTAAAATGCTGGGCTAAGTCGCTATACTGTGTACACGTATTGCTTCTAAAGCTTCTTCGTAAGACTGAATGTGTGCAGCATGATGCAGAAAATTTCAGCATGAGGCAGCATGTGAGTGTGCTATTTAGCTACAACCTCTGGAGTGGTCCTCTAATAGATACAACCTCTCTGGAGTGGTCCTGTATTTAGATACAACCTCTCTGGAGTGGTCTGCTATTTAGCTACAACCTTTCGGCATATAACTGTAATTCTTTGGTCTTTGCAATCCTTGAACTAAGTGCAAGTATTGATTAGTAACCTAGGAATAAATCATTTGGTGTGTGATTAATGTAACTATGTTGCAATAACTGATTTTACAATTTGAGTGAAATAAAAAGTTTAAGTATGTAATTAGTATGTTTTATGTGTTTACACGAGTGCTTTAAGTTCTCTGAATTCTTTTAGTCATGTCTTTTTACCGAAAAAGTATCTAAAGTTAACAAATTATGATTAGCTATGAATGTTCTATCCTGCTCCAATTCTACCATTCAGTATCATTTTGTCTCCGGGAAACTGACGAGCTACAAATGAAAAAGTTTTGTGAACACGCTTCATCGTTCTTTTTCAAAAAATATTGCATTAAATGTTGTGAATACCGGACTTTTAAAATCAAGTTAACAAACAAAACCCAAAGTTTCATTCTGTTCATTTCTTACTTCACATGCTCATGTGTTAATATTTATCTGGTCACTGGTCTTATGTCATGGTGGGGGGAGAACAGTTATCTAACTGCTGACATTTTGTTTAAGAATTACATGCTGTATGACAGTGTGGCTTTACTTGAAACCAGTAAAATACTGGGCTAAGTCGCTATACTGTGTACACGTATTGCTTCTAAAGCTTCTTCGTAAGACTGGATGTGTGTCACTTCGGCCATCTTAATACATAGTTCCTACATCTACAATATTTACCTCCCTTGTTCTTCTCTGTCTGCCATTTTGATAGGCAAACTTTCAGCATGATGCAGCATGATGCTGAAAGTTTCAGCATGATGCAGAAATGGCTATGTAATAAATGTTCGTGGTAAAAGAGTAAGGACTAGAGCCACGAAGGGTCAAATTTGGCCCCATTTCAGTTTTGTGCAAAAATGGTTTATATTGACCGTTTAAACAATTTCTGACAATAAAACGCAATTTTACATATTTGTTAAGACCTGTGTTGCTATAGCACCTACACATTCTATTTATGAGAAAATAGCACTATTTCATTAAAATAGGTGGACAACTTAACCTTTTAAAGTATTGAGTTAATAGAAAATGATCTTTTTTTAAATATTAACAAAACTCGAATATAATTTTGTTTTGCTGATATTTTAACGTTCTTGTTGCCATAGAAACGCACAGTAGAATTGTTTTTTTTAACAACTCTAAAAAATGATTTTAATGCACAGATTACTGTGTCATTATTCGAATCTGCTTAATTCGTTTTTCTATCCACAACAACATTTACCTACTTCTTACATTAGGGTTACCATGGTGACCAAAAATAACAAATGTTGTTAACCATGTATCTACGTTTACTCTACCAACCAATAACACATAATATGGATCACAGTGCAATTGGCTAGTCTAAACATAATAAGTTTATTTCATTTAAGTCCAAAAAGCCATATGGCCAATGAGGACAAACAAATATATACATATACAATGTATACAAACATACATCTATAAGACGGAGAAGGAACACTATAACACATATTTTAACATATAAGGTGACAGTTGAACAACAAAACTGAAAATGACTATGTAATAAAACATACATGCGATAGAGAACAAACATGTGTATGAAATAATCAAACATGTAAATACGCGTATATATATATATATATATACTATGTTATCAGTCATTACCACATTATCATAAAATAGCGTTACGAAATCGGAAACCAAAGTAACGCTACTTTTCTTACACCAAACATTAAAATGTTGGGTGGATCCCGTTTTTTGTTCATGTTCAATAAAATTTAGAAATTTAAAATGTCTTGCATCTTTCAAAATGAATCAAAAGTGGGAGCTGGGAAAGTGCCTCCCAACACCCTCATACATTCACTTCTGGAACAGACGTTAGAGAAGTACATTATATAAGATAAATAGCACTAGCTAGAACCCCCAGTTTTCACAGTGCTTGAATTTACTGGTTAGTAACCCATACACATAAGGGCTATTCCATTTAAACATATAACCCACGGGGGGAAGGCACTTCTAAATTATACCACACCCCCCTACAGAAGCAAATTTACCCTTTTGAGGTCCAAATTAGTGAAAAAGACACCCCACCATATACTATGAAAATAATTGCCTTCCCTTCTGGGTTGTATGTTTTACTGGAATAGCCCTAAGCACAAAGTGTAAACCATGCAGTTGTGTTACAAAGCTAGCTAGGACACTACATTGGGTTTCTAAGGGTTAGAAGGTACATATGTTACATATAAAAGTGTATAAGAATAATAGCAAAAAGCAAGAGAATTAAATACATTGGTAGTCAAAGTCAGTGCCCAAAAATAATTATTATTGTGACATAATAAAGTGCCCTTGTTTCTATATTCTCATTGTCTATTGGAAGAAAATTATCAAAAACAGTCCTAAATTTACAAGGCACAAATATAGGTAACATTATCAAGAACAAATTTACTTTTCAGAACATTTTAAGCAGATTTTGTAATAAAACTAAAACTAAACAAGAAATATCTTTAAAAAAGATGGTCGGCGCAACTTGAAGTTTGCAAATTTGTTTCAATCTATAGGTTAAAATTTGTTGTACATGTGAACAACATAAAAGATGCCTAAATGTCATTCAATTACGCTATATAATACAGAATGTCCAAGCCCTGTAAGGGGAGATCACTGCATTTGAGACTGCATCAATCGCAACTTATAGGCGGTATTCGACAGAGCCAATAATGCCGAGGTGTTCCGAATGAGACGGCATAATAAATAACTACGTAGTGTGATTAGTCAAAGACACAGTATAGTGTGTTTCAATAAAGATCTAGTTCAACATTACTTATTGCATAAGTCGTGAACTCACACATCCATGTAGATAAACTTGTTACATAGCGATTTATCTGATTAAATTTCACATTACTGACGTAACAAGTGGCAACTAGTCAATATCAAGAAAACGTATACATGTATCTTAATGTAAGAAATAAGTGAAACGAAAGTTACATGTTTAAGATATATGAATCATTGAAAGTCGCATTAAAGAATACGAGAAGACGACAAAAAAGAAGAAAGCAAAATTGTTCGGCAGGGGCGGAGAAGGTGTGCAATATAATAGTGATTTGCTTGATATAACATTTTGTAGGAACAAATGAAATGAGACAAACAGCAATTTGTAAACATAGAAAATAAACATACATTGTTGACATAACAACACAAAACATATATTTACATTTGCTAGTTATAATTATAATAATGATCTCAGAACCTTATTTTAAAATGTGTAACTACAGAGTTATATTGGTATAAAGTTACGGTGTTCCGTTAGGGCCATCGTGGCATGGTCCCTTCATGCAGTGGGCGATGGCACGATGCGATGGCACGATGCGATGACACGATGCAATGACAAGATGTTTTGTCGGATCATGTCATTGTTCCATCGCATCGTGTCATTGCATCGTGCCATCGCCCAGTGCGTGAAGGGGCAAGCCACGATGGTCCCAACGGAACACGGTAACTTTATACCATTATATTCTCTACACATAGTCAATTTCCCAGAAGTCGCTGTTTAGTTGTTGACGCAGTTCGTATGCGAACTCGTTATACGACATGTACGAAGTTGGAAGATCAAGGGTCACCGAACATGTGTGGGCGACAACCCTTCTGGCCAGCCCGTAAAGGTGCACGAAAATGATGTTAATGTTCGAAAAGTTGACAACATCACTTCCACTGCTAAATCTTAAAAAGCGCCCGAGTATTTCACCATCAGCGCTTCTGAGAAATTGACGTAAAAATTGCATGACCCTTTCCTGCTGAGGGTTTGTAACTTCTGCAGTTATCATGGCTGCTACTCTCCGGCCATCCGGGCGTAAGGAGCGGAGGGTATGGGTCAGAGAATGGATGGTGGCAAACGAACTCCTTAGCCTCTCCAGCCTCATGACTGTCAGCGGATACAACGGCCGCTCTACACACATCACGCTGGCACACCGCTGAGCCAGCCGGCCAACGTTTTCAGCATTTGGCATTTCATTTACATGGTAACGGTCAAAAACCTCAATGAGGTCGTCTTGGTCTTGATTTGAGTAACCGCCAGCTACCAACCGGGTCATAAGTTCTCGGTCGTACCCCCCGAGAGTGGCTAGCCAGGATTCCAACAACATTTCAGGAGATACTTCTCCAAACAATGACCTTGCAATACTCGCAACACTGAACTGTAGGGGAAGGTATCCAGTCTGTAAGAAACCCCTTACATAAACATTCCCAATGGCTCGCCACATACATTCCGTTACACCTGGGGAAACAACAGGCACAGCTTCATTCTCTCCCTCAAAATAACTTCCTATAACATTACTCCAAAAAGCAGTTAGTACATCCCTAAAGACGCCATTGTCATCAAACGCCCGTTCCCCAATTATTTCCACTCGTACATGTCTATCATCGTCATGTTCAAAGTATGAAAGTAGGTCCTGAACTAACGATGTTCTTCTTACTTGGATGAGGCTGAAAGAAAACAGATTAAGCGATTAATTTTCTATTATTATTTTGGGTTTCTTTTGTAACAAAAGTCATCATCTAAGTCGATCAATGTGTAACAAGCTGCCATACGTCAACCTCGCAACCTCACATAATTAGAAAACTCTATATGCATTTCTTGTAAAAAAAATATTGGACAGTTTGGTGTAAATGAAATTGTGACTTTGAACTATTTAGCAAGGCAGTTTTCAAGTGATGACCAATGTACCAGACACATGAAGTCTGCACAAACATGAGTAATAACGGTATTCTGTATTTAGAACTCGCATATGTATAGAAGTAATGGTTAGAGAGTTGGAGCACTTGATTGACTGGTTCGATTCCAGGCAGTGAAGTCCAACCTCAAATTCCGACAATTTCCCCATATTGCGGTTTGAATCCAGGGAAACAGTCATCTAGGGAAATTTGAATTAAGCAATGCTTCCGTCTCCATATATGTAAAATATACATTATATACTAATTTAGAGCCCCCGATGGATGGATTGGATATCCATATACAAAGGACGGAATAACAAAGAGATAACAATATATCTCCGCTTTGTCATATGACCGCCTGTGTAATCTTGATGTAGAGTTAAATGAGTGTTTGTTCTTACACGAATGGAGAGTTATCCGCATTGGTAGATGAGGGTTCTGAATCCGGTGCAGGTTGGAGAGCTGGTGCGGGTCGGGCATCCGGTGCGGGTCGAGCATCCGGTGCGGGTCGGGCATCCGGTGCGGGTCGGGCATCCGGTGCGGGTAGAACATCCGGTGCGGGTCGGGCATCCGGTGCAGGTCGGGCATCTGGTATGGGCCGTGGATCCGGTGCTCGATTAGGATGCGACTAATGAAAAAAAAAGAAATTCTAATTATTTTATTGAAAATTAGTTTCTTAATAATCAAAGCATGTGATAGATTTAGGCATAGAGAGCTAAACATTGGTTTTTGCCACAACCCATCAAGTAATGAGGTCCAGTTTGCAGGACAATGGGCATATCATATATGCCTACGATATAGTTAACCAGACTTTCTCTTTTAAGGGGCATTAGCTGCTGTTTTATGCAATTCATTAATAAATTGCATGAAAATTTGAAAAACACATAGTGATAAGTCATGAAAACATATAAATTATTGATTTTATAAATATCATAATGAAACTGAGATCTTTTTTTAAAGTTCCGCGTGAGACAGGGTCGTAACCAATACCTCTAGATATGCAGTAGGGCAGCTATGAAGGCAGATGAGCGCAATATGTCTTTATATATCATTTTAAAACAAAATTACGTTCTTGTTTTTGTAACATCCAGATATTTGAGAACAAAGCTATCATTGTATGTAGGAGGGTAATTGAGAAGCTTCAAAGAGACTAATTCAACAGGCTGTATATTTATACATGTATAATATGTGTGAAGGAACTGTTGAAGGGCAGTGTGTAATATGTGTGTGTGAAGTAACTGTTGAAGGGCAGTGTAAAATGAGTGTGTGTGAAGTAATTGTTGAAGGGCAGTGTATAATGTGTGTGTGAAGTAATTGTTGAAGGGCAGTGTATAATATGTGTGTGTGAAGTAATTGTTGAAGGGCAGTGTATAATATGTGTGTGTGAAGTAATTGTTGAAGGGCAGTGTATAATATGTGTGTGTGAAGTAATTGTTGAAGGGCAGTGTATGATGTGTGTGTGTGATGAAATTATTGAAGGGCATGGTATAATGTGTGTGTGTGAAGTAATTGTTGAAGGGCAGTGTATAATATGTGTGTGTGAAGTAATTGTTGAAGGGCAGTGTATAAAATGTGTGTGTGAAGTAATTGTTGAAGGGCAGTGTATAATGTGTGTGAAGGAACTTTTGGAGGGCAGTGTATAATATGTGTTTGTGAAGTAATTGTTGAAGGGCAGTGTGTAATATGTGTGTGTGAAGTAATTGTTGAAGGGCAGTGTATAATGTGTGTGTGTGAAGTAATTGTTGAAGGGCAGTGTATAATATGTGTGTGTGAAGTAATTGTTGAAGGGCAGTGTATAATATGTGTGTGTGTGAAGTAATTGTTGAAGGGCAGTGTATAATGTGTGTGAAGTAATTGTTGAAGGGCAGTGTATAATGTGTGTGAAGTAATTGTTGAAGGGCAGTGTATAATATGTGTGAAGTAATTGTTGAAGGGCAGTGTATAATATGTGTGTGTGAAGTAATTGTTGAAGGGCAGTGTATAATATGTGTGTGTGAAGTAATTGTTGAAGGGCAGTGTATAATATGTGTGTGTGAAGTAATTGTTGAAGGGCAGTGTATAATGTGTGTGAAGGAACTTTTGGAGGGCAGTGTATATTCGTAAATATGAAATCAAATTGATTCATTCAATCCATCAATGCCACTTTAAATGCCATTCTTATATCTATGCTTACTTCGTTATCTTCCTCTTCCATTATCAACAGGTCATCTGAATGATCCTCGAATTGATCGTCTTCCTGGATTAGAATTGCAAATCTAGTCATTAATGGATTTCATTGAACGTTCAAAAGAACAGTTACTTTGGGTTTTAATGCGTATTTTCAGGAATCCAATGATGTCAAATCATTAATTTTCTGTGACATTTCTTTATAATTACTGCCAAGAACTCGGCACTAGTTAACATCCGCCAATGTTAAATATCGGACCTTAATTACTACTCGCGTCGATGTGCAGTTGCCAAAAGAGTTCCTGCAAAATACTTTAAGCAGTTCTTTTCCATGAAACAGGAAAGGAGAATAAGCATCTTCCATGCGTGAGAATGTAAGATAGATTCCTCCTTACCCTAGCGCAGGATTTTTACGGAAACTCGGTTAACCTCGTATCCATAAATATCCTGCGCTCGGGAACGGATTAATCTATCTTACACTCTCACCCATGTAAGATACCTTTAGTCTTCAACTTTCAAACATGGAAGATACTTATAGTCTTCAACTTTCAAACATGTAAGATACCTTTAGTCTTCAACTTTCAAACATGGAAGATACTTATAGTCTTCAACTTTCAAACATGGAAGATACCTTTAGTCTTCAACTTTCAAACATGGAAGACACTTTTAATCTTCAACTTTCAAACATGGAAGATACTTTTAATCTTCAACTTTCAAACATGAAAGATACTTTTAATCTTCAACTTTCAAACATGAAAGATACTTTTAATCTTCAACTTTCAAACATGAAAGATACTTTTGATCTTCAACTTTCAAACATGGAAGATACTTTTAATCTTCAACTTTCAAACATGAAAGATACTTTTAATCTTCAACTTTCAAACATGAAAGATACTTTTAATCTTCAACTTTCAAACATGAAAGATACTTTTGATCTTCAACTTTCAAACATGGAAGATACTTTTAATCTTCAACTTTCAAACATGGAAGATACTTATAATCTTCAACTTTCAAACATGGAAGATATTTTTTATCTTCAACTTTCAAACATGAAAGATACTTTTAATCTTCAACTTTCAAACATGGAAGATACTTATAATCTTCAACTTTCAAACATGGAAGATATTTTTTATCTTCAACTTTCAAACATGAAAGATACTTTTAATCTTCAACTTTCAAACATGAAAGATACTTTTAATCTTCAACTTTCAAACATGAAAGATACTTTTAATCTTCAACTTTCAAACATGAAAGATACTTATAATCTTCAACTTTCAAACATGGAAGATATTTTTAATCTTCAACTTTCAAACATGGAAGATATTTTTAATCTTCAACTTTCAAACATGGAAGATACTTATAATCTTCAACTTTCAAACATGGAAGATATTTTGAATCATCAACTTTCAAACATGGAAGATACTTTTAATCTTCAACTTTCAAACATGAAAGATACTTTTAATCTTCAACTTTCAAACATGAAAGATACTTATAATCTTCAACGTTCAAACATGAAAGATACTTATAATCTTCAACTTTCAAACATGAAAGATACTTTTAATCTTCAACTTTCAAACATGGAAGATACTTTTAATCTTCAACTTTCAAACATGGAAGATACTTATAATCTTCAACTTTCAAACATGGAAGATACTTATAATCTTCAACTTTCAAACATGGAAGATATTTTTTATCTTCAACTTTCAAACATGAAAGATACTTTTAATCTTCAACTTTCAAACATGAAAGATACTTTTAATCTTCAACTTTCAAACATGAAAGATACTTTTAATCTTCAACTTTCAAACATGAAAGATACTTTTAATCTTCAACTTTCAAACATGAAAGATACTTATAATCTTCAACTTTCAAACATGGAAGATATTTTTAATCTTCAACTTTCAAACATGGAAGATATTTTTAATCTTCAACTTTCAAACATGGAAGATACTTATAATCTTCAACTTTCAAACATGGAAGATATTTTTAATCATCAACTTTCAAACATGGAAGATACTTTTAATCTTCAACTTTCAAACATGAAAGATACTTTTAATCTTCAACTTTCAAACATGAAAGATACTTATAATCTTCAACTTTCAAACATGGAAGATACTTTTAATCTTCAACTTTCAAACATGGAAGATACTTATAATCTTCAACTTTCAAACATGGAAGATATTTTTTATCTTCAACTTTCAAACATGAAAGATATTTTTAATCATCAACTTTCAAACATGGAAGATACTTTTAATCTTCAACTTTCAAACATGGAAGATATTTTTTATCTTCAACTTTCAAACATGAAAGATACTTTTAATCTTCAACTTTCAAACATGAAAGATACTTTTAATCTTCAACTTTCAAACATGAAAGATACTTTTAATCTTCAACTTTCAAACATGAAAGATACTTATAATCTTCAACTTTCAAACATGGAAGATATTTTTAATCTTCAACTTTCAATAATGGAAGATATTTTTAATCTTCAACTTTCAAACATGGAAGATACTTATAATCTTCAACTTTCAAACATGGAAGATATTTTTAATCATCAACTTTCAAACATGGAAGATACTTTTAATCTTCAACTTTCAAACATGAAAGATACTTTTAATCTTCAACTTTCAAACATGAAAGATACTTATAATCTTCAACGTTCAAACATGAAAGATACTTATAATCTTCAACTTTCAAACATGAAAGATACTTTTAATCTTCAACTTTCAAACATGGAAGATACTTTTAATCTTCAACTTTCAAACATGGAAGATACTTATAATCTTCAACTTTCAAACATGGAAGATACTTATAATCTTCAACTTTCAAACATGGAAGATATTTTTTATCTTCAACTTTCAAACATGAAAGATACTTTTAATCTTCAACTTTCAAACATGAAAGATACTTTTAATCTTCAACTTTCAAACATGAAAGATACTTTTAATCTTCAACTTTCAAACATGAAAGATACTTTTAATCTTCAACTTTCAAACATGAAAGATACTTATAATCTTCAACTTTCAAACATGGAAGATATTTTTAATCTTCAACTTTCAAACATGGAAGATATTTTTAATCTTCAACTTTCAAACATGGAAGATACTTATAATCTTCAACTTTCAAACATGGAAGATATTTTTAATCATCAACTTTCAAACATGGAAGATACTTTTAATCTTCAACTTTCAAACATGAAAGATACTTTTAATCTTCAACTTTCAAACATGAAAGATACTTATAATCTTCAACTTTCAAACATGAAAGATACTTTTAATCTTCAACTTTCAAACATGAAAGATACTTTTGATCTTCAACTTTCAAACATGGAAGATACTTTTAATCTTCAACTTTCAAACATGGAAGATACTTATAATCTTCAACTTTCAAACATGGAAGATATTTTTTATCTTCAACTTTCAAACATGAAAGATATTTTTAATCATCAACTTTCAAACATGGAAGATACTTTTAATCTTCAACTTTCAAACATGGAAGATACTTATAATCTTCAACTTTCAAACATGAAAGATACTTAAGTGCGATTATAACTAGGAGGAGTACGATGTTCTTTATGAGAATATTTGCTAGAATTTACCTGTTGTAGATTTCGTTCCCTCTGCCGTTGTTGTTCTGCTAACCGTTAGAATTTACCTGTTGCAGATTTCGTTCCCTCTGCCGTTGTTGTTCTGCTAACCGTTGCGGTCTTTCTTCTATTTCTTGCCTTTGTCGGGCCTTGAAATACACAATTAAGGAGGTTTACCGTACAATACAAATAAAGTTACTCCTGTGTATATGATTTTATCTAAATTATATTCACGTAAATATTTGTGAACAGCGCCGATGATTTGTTTTGCACATTTTTGAGTTTTGTTTACAATAATTTTATGGTGCAATTTTTTTTCTCACGATGTGGAAAGTTTTAAGCATCTTAGCTTAACATATCATAAAATGAAACGCCGAGAACTAGTTTTTAAGTGTATCAATACCTTTAATCGGAATTGTCTTTGCTTTAGGACCTTATTTTCCCAGATAATATGTTGTACACATCTTAGTGGGAAAAATAGATTTCTATACTTCACTGATTTTAACTATGACACATGTGATCGGCCAAAATGGGGTTAAATATTGATGATCATCATCTTTTTCACCGAAACAAGTTTTTCATTCGTAAATCGCGAATAACTCCTTTTCAGTTATCTGTTATAGGCAAATAAAATCGCGTACATTAACGATTATTTCATTTACAATAAAGCAGACATAATTATGTTCTGCCTCTTACACGTGAACTGTCCACGTGTCTGTGTGTCATAAAACGGTAAAATATGTAGGATTGCTTGATTCAACAAATCTGTTTTATGGGTCGTCCATGTATGGATTCTTGCAAGACCCGAACCACTCGTCTTAAGTTATGACAGATTTAATATATTTCTGTCTTGGAATGCTTTGTGTCTACGTTCATGTGTGTTTAAACTATAGATATAAACTCTTATCACGCTTAAGCGAATTGAGTTTATACCGAGTAAAATTGTAAGGTAATAACTAATCAGTGATTAAGCTTAATGAGAATATCAGCTTTAATTTGTTTGTAACAGCCACTACTACGCCATTAAACAACAACAGCAGCATTTACTACATTTACGCCTGCAATAACAAAGACAACTGTCACTTATTTCAAGTTAACAGTACTTTCTTTCAACAATTTTGAAGTAGTGGTTTAAGGTATGTTGAGTAGTTTAAAAACGTTCATTACAATATGAAAGAGAATATTCCAATGATGGAAATATAAAACACATTTGTTTTCTAGAATTTTGACAAAAAGTGGAGAGTGAAATATATTTTATTGCATTTTGATAAGTATATTGTCAATGTCATAGCGACTCAGACATCATGTGACATTTAGAAATAATTGTTGTTAGCGGTTTACGACAGATACAAAGACGCGCTCATTTATCCTTCTTGTTTGCGGCCCGTCCTAATTATCATTTTACGCTGTATGAACTTGTCCATACTTACATTTACTGAGCTTCGTGGTGTGCTTTCTAGCACTCTTCTGACTTCTGGCACCCTTCTGGCTTCTGGCACCCTTCTCAATACCTGACATGATAGACTTGAATTAGTACAAGCATCGTTAATTTTCCATTGTTCCATTTGTAAACAGAAAAATCATACGAAGCTGGTCGATTTCATTTGGAAATGTAATCGAGAGTGAAACAACATTATTATGTTTCTTTTTAAACCAATGTCTATTTCTGAAAGTAACATAGTCATATACATCCTGTTAGTGAAAGCTTTACTTTGAACAGTTGCATATAATTGTTCTAATGTCTTATCTATCTCACCAAACATAAGTAGCTAGTAAAATATCGGATGTTTGTGAATACCTACCGTTGGCGTATCCATTGTTATATGTGTAATGGTCTGTTGTGGTCTCACATACACCACAGGCGCATTTCCCATTCGCCGACGTCCTGCCAGATACGCTTCTCGAAGTCCTGCCGTGGTCCACGATTCCTGGTCAATGGGGGTTAGGCGGCCGCCGCGAGTTGAGCGACATAACTCGTATGCACTGTGGAGAAGAACTGGGAAAAGTGTCTCGAGGTAGTTTGTCAGTTCTTGCCTACTCCAGTCAAGGTTAAATGCTGATAACCCTCTATCATTTATATACTGACATTCTGGGTTTCCTGGAAAGATATTACGGTTGATCAGGATAATCATATTGTTATATAATCACAATAGTTATTAAACAAATTAATGTTATTTCACATGAGCCAGTTACATTTACTATCACTGATCTGTGTATAATTTTCAGAAGTTGTATCTGTTTATTTAAAAAAAGTAATAATAATAATAATAAAGATACTTCTACAAAAACCATCAGTTATTTTGACTATTTAGGAACGGATATAAACATATTTTATTAATACCTAGACCGTATCTAGCTAGGTCTGTGTAGTCAAGGCAGTTAGTCGTCCATGTCCTTGGTTGCCGCAGACAGACCACCCTTACCGGCATGACCTCTGAGACTCTGCCCCTTCGTTCCACCCTTCGCCGGAACTGGGGGGATTCTGCTATCTGGCTAGCATATGCCCGTGACTCTTCAGTGTTTCGAACTATCCGTTCGCTTACTCGGCGCACGACCCGCTCTAGACGTTGAATATGTACATCTAAAAAGACACATCATGACATCACAGCTATTTAGATGATTACAAACCATTGCAAACATTTTACCGTTCTTCATTAAAATTGTGCGACATCAATGGTTCTAGAGTTTTAAGAGATATACAACAAACATGTATGGCCTTTTTGTTTTTATTCTATGTTTTACAATCACCGCCGCTCAAAAAAACTCAATTTTGAAATAAAAATAAAATTGTGATTTCGTTTTTTTTTATTTCCGCCGATGAAACTATATCGCGGCACATCATAAGAAGCAGCGGACGTTGCAATAGCTGTGAAAATGTACGTGTCAATATCTCTGAAAAAGTTTAACCCTTTACTCCATGGAGACGCACTAGGACGCAGTTGTCTTATCTCGATGCAGACGCACGTGGACGCATCCGATGTTTAATGTTGAAAAAAAAATCGATTTTTACTACAAGTATCGTAAATTAAACTTACCCCAATGTAAAAATCAGTCTTTTAAGATGATAAATCCTCAATACAATATTGTGGTTAATATTGAAAGTTATTCCAAAAACAGCATAAAACAATCCCATGTAAAGAAATTTTCACTGAGCACGATTTCATCATCACTATTTCTAAACAAGTTGGTAATTTTCCACTTCAATTCTGATATTTTCATCAAAGTTTAATTGTATTAATCCATTTCCACGCCAATTAAATAGTTTAAAAGACTGCTGTGAAAACAATCTTGGTTTAATAATCTTTAAAAAAGGTATAAAGATCGACCAAACAAAGGATGTAAATTACACGAGCAATATGCCATGGTGACATTTTTTATGTACGCAAGTCGTCTATTTTCTGAAAATTTCACAAGCTCAAAATCAATATTAAAGTAGGTCAAATCCAGGTACCTATTGTCTGTGTTGCAATTCTTGTGACAACAATTTAATTTTCAACAAGAATAAACATCAAAGATGTTTGAAGTCACTGGCTAAGTCTTTGAAGTAAATATTTTTGGAGGACAGTTGCAGCCACGTTGTGAATTACAAATTGAGATCAAAGATTGATATGACCTAATCATTGCAATTATCAATGGGATAAAGAAATGTACAGGTTATGACCAATCTGCCACCAGTGTCTTGCAAGTGGGAAGGAGCCATTCACTAGGAACAAACGTCTTAAGAAAAAATAACTGGATACTTTTAAGATTAACATCTTAAAGTGTTTAATTCTCTGAACTAAGTTAAGTTGACGCTCATCCTCACCATAGTTGTACCTAAAATTTACAATATTGGGAGATTTTCCTTCAATTCGAAGTGTTTTAATATCACAAAATCTAATTATTTCTTCCTGAGTATCGAGATCGAATTTTTTAAGACATTTTGATACTTCTTTAAACTCAAAAAAGTAACTATGTGACATTTCTGTGACAATATATGGCCGAGAAAGTCTAAATGTTCGAATAACAGCTGCCCATTGACCTGTAGTGAAGACAGAGATGTGACGACTAGCATTTTCTATTGCAGCATGTACTGAATCCCCCTCATTTTGTGTGTGCCCCTTTTCCAAGTATTTGTGTGTGACAGACTCAAAGTTGAATCTTTGAATTGATAGCCATAACATTGATATATAATGCCTGTTCTCGTTTTGTGAGCCATCCCATCATTTCCACCCTTGTCCCTACCATCTACTTCTTGAGCCGTCCCAACATTTCCTCGCTTGTCCCCACCATCTAATTCTTGAGCCGTCCAAACATTTCCTCCCTTGTCCCCACCATCTAATTCTTGAGCCGTCCCAACATTTCCTCGCTTGTCCCCACCATCTAATTCTTGAGCCGTCCCAACATTTCCTCGCTTGTCCCCACCATCTAATTCTTGAGCCGTCCCAACATTTCCTCGCTTGTCCCCACCATCTAATTCTTGAGCCATCTCAACATTTTCTGAGCCATCCCAACATTTCCACCCTTGTCCCCACCATCTAATTCTTGAGCCATCCCAACATTTCCTCGCTTGTCCCCATCATCTTATTCTTTAGCCAGCCCAACATTTCCACCCTTGTCCCCACCATCTAATTATTGAGCTATCCCAACATTTCCACCCATGTCCCCACCATCTAATTCTTTAGCCAGCCCAACATTTCCACCCTTGTCCCCACCATCTAATTATTGAGCTATCCCAACATTTCCACCCATGTCCCCACCATCTAATTCTTTAGCCAGCCCAACATTTCCACCCTTGTCCCCACCATCTAATTATTGAGCTATTCCAACATTTCCACCCATGTTCCCATCATCTAATTCTTGAGCCACCCCAACATGTCCACCCTTGTCCCCACCATCTAATTATTTAGCCATCCCAACATTTTCACCCATCTAATTCCCCAACCAAGCCTTCATTTATACCCTTGTCCCCACCACCAAATCCTCCAGCCACACTAACATCTCCGCTAAAGTTCTCACCACCATGTCCTTCCAGTCCACAGACACCTTTCATACAATTGTTATTGTTAACAAACCTTTCTCTCAAAAGCATGTCATCACATCTTAATACATAGTTCCTACATCTACAATATTTACCTCCCTTGTTTTAGCATGATGCAGCATGATGCAGCATGATGCAGAAAGTTTTAGCATGATGCAGCATGATGCAGCATGATGCAGAAAGTTTTAGCAGTTTTATGTGTTTAAACATTACATGCTGTATGACAGTGTGGCTTTACTTGAAACCAGTAAAATGCTGGGCTAAGTCGCTATACTGTGTACACGTATTGCTTCTAAAGCTTCTTCGTAAGACTGAATGTGTGTCACTTTGGCCATCTTAATACATAGTTCCTACATCTACACTATTTACCTCCCTTGTTTTAGCATGATGCAGCATGATGCAGAAAGTTTCAGCATGATGCAGCATGTGTGTGTGCTATTTAGCTACAACCTCTCTGGAGTGGTCCTGTATTTAGATACAACCTCTCTGGAGTGGTCTGCTATTTAGCTACAACATCTGGAGTGGTCCTCTATTTAGAAAACCCAAAGTTTCATTCTGTTCATTTCTTACTTCACATGCTCATGAGTTAATATTTATCTGGTCACAGGTCTTATGTCATGGTGGGGGGAGAACAGTTATCTAACTGCTGACATTTTGTTTAAGAATTACATGGTGTATGACAGTGTGGCTTTACTTGAAACCAGTAAAATGCTGGGCTAAGTCGCTATACTGTGTACACGTATTGCTTCTAAAGCTTCTTCGTAAGACCGAATGTGTGTCACTTCGGCCATCTTAATACATAGTTCCTACATCTACAATATTTACCTCCCTTGTTTTAGCATGATGCAGCATGATGCAGAAAGTTTCAGCATGATGCAGCATGTGTGTGTGCTATTTAGCTACAACCTCTCTGGAGTGGTCCTGTATTTAGATACAACCTCTCTGGAGTGGTCTGCTATTTAGCTACAACATCTGGAGTGGTCCTCTATTTAGAAAACCCAAAGTTTCATTCTGTTCATTTCTTACTTCACATGCTCATGAGTTAATATTTATCTGGTCACAGGTCTTATGTCATGGTGGGGGGAGAACAGTTATCTAACTGCTGACATTTTGTTTAAGAATTACATGGTGTATGACAGTGTGGCTTTACTTGAAACCAGTAAAATGCTGGGCTAAGTCGCTATACTGTGTACACGTATTGCTTCTAAAGCTTCTTCGTAAGACTGAATGTGTGTCACTTCGGCCATCTTAATACATAGTTCCTACATCTACAATATTTACCTCCCTTGTTTTAGCATGATGCAGCATGATGCAGAAAGTTTTAGCATGATGCAGCATGATGCAGCATGATGCAGAAAGTTTTAGCATGATGCAGCATGATGCAGCATGATGCAGCATGATGCAGCATGATGCAGAAAGTTTTAGCATGATGCAGCATGATGCAGCATGATGCAGCATGATGCAGAAAGTTTTTAGCATGATGCAGCATGATGCAGAAAGTTTTAGCATGATGCAGCATGATGCAGCATGATGCAGAAAGTTTTAGCATGATGCAGCATGATGCAGCATGATGCAGAAAGTTTTAGCATGATGCAGCATGATGCAGCATGATGCAGCATGATGCAGAAAGTTTTTAGCATGATGCAGCATGATGCAGCATGATGCAGAAAGTTTTAGCATGATGCAGCATGATGCAGAAAGTTAAGAATTACATGCTGGATGACAGTGTGGCTTTACTTGAAACCAGTAAAATGCTGGGCTAAGTCGCTATACTGTGCACACGTATTGCTTCTAAAGCTTCTTCGTAAGACCGAATGTGTGTCACTTCGGCCATCTTAATACATAGTTCCTACATCTACAATATTTACCTCCCTTGTTTTAGCATGATGCAGAAAGTTTCAGCTTGATGCAGCATATGTGTGTGCTTTTTAGCTACAACCTCTGGAGTGGTCCTCTAATTAGATACAACCTCTCTGGAGTGGTATGCTATTTAGCAACAACATCTCTGGAGTGGTCCTGTATTTAGATACAACCTCTCTTGAGTGGTCTGCTATTTTGCTACAACCTTTCGGCATATAACTGTAATTCTTTGGTCTTTGCAATCCTTGAACTAAGTGCAAGTATTGGTAAGAAGTAACCTAGGAATAAATGATTCGGAGTGTGATTAATGTAACTATGTTGCTATAACTTATTTTACAATTTAAGTAAAATAAAAAGTTTAAGTATGTAATTAGTATGTTTTATGTGTTTACACGAGTGCTTTAAGTTCTCTTAATTCTTTTAGCCATGTCTTTTACCGAAAAAGTATCTTAAGTTAACAAATTATGATTAGCTAGCTATGAATGTTCTATTGTGCTCTAATTCTACTATTCAGTATCATTTTGTCTCCGGGTAGTTTATGTAGAGTTAACCCCCTTTGACTTATTATACTTGTTCATACTGCAAGGTAAAATACTGCAAAGCGGTTATGCATTTGTGAGTGATTTTAATTATACATGTATATTACAATTACCATTGCAGAGTGTGCAATATGCACATATTTAGTACAGTAAAACAAACCTCAATAATACTGGTCTTATCAAATATTGGAGTGGTATTAATTTTGAGGTTGGATAAAGAGCAGTACATTTCAAATGAACTTGAAATTGTGTTCTTGAATTTTGAGGTGGTCTTATTATTGAGGTGGTCTTTAAGTGAGGTTTTACTGTATTCAATATTTATTTGATCTGTGTATGTTAAAATTGCAGTGACAAATATACTGTAGGTGTTTATATACTTGTGACAGCATCAGGGTCTGAGTTTATGAAGTTAGCTTAGAACTCTCACATCTCATTGGTTAATTTTGAAATCTGTGTTAATATTGACCAATAGCAAGGCTGCATTCAGAGACTGGTTTGCAAACTTGGTTTTATGACCTTGGACCCTGCTGGTTTCATTCACAATAATCAAATAAATCATGGTTAATCCTTCAGTTGACTGGAAGATGACAGGAAATTTAAGTAGCAGCTTTGCATACACAGTTTTGAACACCATGTGGTCATACTGAGGCCACAGGAAGGATTTTCTACTTTTATATCCGTATTTTGCTTTAAATCAATCCTCTTAACTTGCCAACGAAATGGCAATACCTGTATTCCATACCAACTAATTAGGTTTGTAATTAAGCCTTCTACATATTAGAAAATATTATAACAATATGCACTGAAATGACTTTAAATTGTCAGCGTGTGTTTATTTGCCATTTTTTTCGGTATTGTAATCACGAGGCCTCCTGCTTACAAATGTATTGTCCCCGCAATATAGAATTTCTGTAGCCTTTCTTTGCATGTTTTATGAATATCAATATCCGTCAAGTGACTTACGCACGCCATGAATCTTACGGGTAGGTGCACATTAACAATTTACGCTTTTTTAACGCACTATACAGATGACTGAATTGTGAAATTCACTCTCTCCTGCTATAAAACATTAGATAGGGGTGAAATGTATTATTAGCTATTTGATATTAAACACTATACTGGGTGATAAAACTATGTACAGGTAGCATTTTAATGACAGCTTAGATTTTAGACGTATAAATTGACCTCATGAAGTATAAAAATGCTGTTTTTGAAGTTGGACTATCTGCTCATTTCAATTGTAGCGCAAAGAACGTTGGTCTTGGACATATTCATATGCATTGCTGATTGTCTAAGCCAATATCCATCTGATGAAATACTCAAACTCACGCTGTTACAGAACCCTGCTTCGCTGTATTTTCTATAAATGGGCAACAGCTGACCAAAGTCATATAACTGCATGTATTGTTGTTAAGTTAAATCAAAGGACTGAAGGTCCTGGGAGGTTCTTCCAAGGCATGACTGCAAGTTTTCTGTATTATCGTATTAGAAATTAATCCATGCCTATTCAGGTAAACTCATTGCCAAAAATGACACAAATATTTCAGAAAAGGCGCTTATATCAAAACTCGCCATTCCACAATTTGTATATCCCTGACATATCATGTGACCCCATAAAACTATGTATAGGTAGGTACTACATAGCAATTACACTCGTCAATGTATAATCAAATCAGTGGACTTTACATGTACTATTTTCTTGAGGCGATGAATATGGCGGTACCTCCACAGTAGACCATCTGGTTGACGATGATAGCTGTGAGACGCTTAAACACCTCAAAGTCTTTCCCTCGACCGCTATTCCTTCCACTATTCCCTCCTTCGGACTACTATTCTTCCATGTGATAAATTGACCATAGACTCATTTACGAGCTGATTTATGTGAGGAAGTTGTCTGTTGTATGTGTAAGGATAAGTTTGCTGCTGGTTGAACACTCAGGATATAGTTGGTGACACCCATGATAACATGTAAGCTCAACTGACTGCCGTATATAACTAATATATATTTGAACAACTTCGAAAAACACTGCCAACCGAATAAACAAACAAAATAGTAATTTTTCTGCGCATTTTTATCCCCGAATGAATTTAATCGTGATTTTTTACTCGAGGTCCAACATTGTATACTAAGATCATCGTTAAAAAATTGTTTGTTTGAGGTAACGCGACCGACTCATGAAAATGGCACAAAATTATTTTTCTTTAGCATAATTAACTCTGCCCAGTAAAATTTAGGCAGGTTGGTAAGTAATTATTATTTTTTATTGTCATAGTAGTGTTAACTATTAATATTTTGCAAAAAAAAATCCCTCTTATCCTAAATTATTTTGAATAAGGGCCATTTTCCTGGGTAGGTAGGGTTATGCCGAACAACAATTTTTTGATTTGGCCTCGGATTTAAAAAAGCATTCACAACACTGATGTAGAAGTCAAACTATATTGATTTACTTGGATTTTCTTATTTATTACTTCAATTTCTTCAATCAGTTTTATTATACACATCTATCAATGTATTCATTACGTCTACTAGACACCAAAATTTAATTTACAAGTTTTATGGTTTCGTTTTGCTGGATTCTTTTGTATATACTTGTTGGTATAATGCAGGGAAGGTAATGAAATCTTACAAATGCACATAGCCTTAAGGCAGTGCATTGTGTTTCATGTCTGTGGCTTGTTCACGGTGAAATTAGAACACAAAACTTGCACTTGGCTTGCAGTAAGTATGCATGTATGGTGCGGTGGCTTTCACATGGTGACATATTATGTGGAGTTTAAATTTCTTCTTCTGTTTGTTAGGCAATCATATTGGGTTGTACATGCATGTATACATTGATGACATCAGTTTCAGAAACCGTAGAATCATTTATAGAATTATTTTTATGTATCCAAAGTAAATGCACTGTCGTTCAGTACATAAGTTAGTTTAGTCAGTCAGTCCAGGGGCCTTATTCATAAATACAGGCTGTTACTTTTCCCTACTTTTTTGCTTGCTCCCTACTTTTTCTCGAAAGAGCCCTTCTAACCCTACTTTTTTGAAAGAGCCCTTCTAACCCTACTTTTTTGAAAGAGCCCTTCTAACCCTACTTTTTCTCGAAAGAGCCCTTCTGACCCTACTTTTTTGAAAGAGCCCTTCTAACCCTACTTTTTTGAAAGAGCCCTTCTGACCCTTTTTTTTCGCGAAAGAGCCCTTCTAACCCTACTTTTTCTCGAAAGAGCCCTTCTGACCCTACTTTTTTGAAAGAGCCCTTCTAACCCTACTTTTTCTCGAAAGAGCCCTTCTGACCCTACTTTTTTGAAAGAGCCCTTCTGACCCTACTTTTTTGAAAGAGCCCTTCTGACCCTACTTTTTTGAAAGAGCCCTTCTGACCCTACTTTTTTGAAAGAGCCCTTCTGACCCTACTTTTTTGAAAGAGCCCTTCTGACCCTACTTTTTTGAAAGAGCCCTTCTGACCCTACTTTTTCTCGAAAGAGCCCTTCTAATCCTACTTTTTCTGAAAGAGCCCTTCTAATCCTACTTTTTCTGAAAGAGCCCTTCTAACCATACTTTTTTACAAAACAGGTGTTAACTCAAAATATTTACTTGCAGGAAGCATAGAAGTCTAATCATGGTGATTGTACAGTGCGGTGATTTTTTACCATTTTTGATATTTCAAAGGTAAGGAACTATATATCCTTTCTTTTAGGCAATGAAATCCCTACTTTTGCCCAACTTTTGAAAAAAATAGCCCTACTTTATCCCTACTTTTTGACAAGAGGGGAGTTGGCAGCCTGTATACATTATAAGTCTGAAACTTTGACTTTGAAATGTCTTTTAGCTCCTACTTGTTATAACAGTACATATTTTGAGAGGGTTACAAAAATTATTCAGACAAAAAAATCAATCTTTTAGATAAAAGGAAAACAAAATGATGGTTAATATATTTTAATGGTAAAAATGTAACGCTCTCCCTCCCCCCCCCACCCCCCACAGCGTCATTTATTAGGGAATATTCAGTATCTGTTTCTGTATTTTTCTGGGTTTGCATTTTTTTACAGGATGATTTTCATAGCAACCAGTGGTGTTTGCCCTAACCCCATTAACCAGGATATAAGGGGGTCATGTAACAAAAGTTGACTGTTTCAAGATGTCATCTTTACAAATGTCAAAATGTTACCCATTTCCTCTCCATAATGAAAGGAGTCAAGAGTCGGTCCCTAATGTAATGAATTATCCTTAATACAAGCTTTATTGTGCACTGCGTGACTGTAATAATCCGGTTTCCTCCCACACTGACAAAAAGGGGGCAACATAATTTGAGGAGGTGTAACTTTATACTGAAGATGTATAAGGAAAGAGTGCCCTTAAATTTCATCGCAATTGTTACCATACTCATTGAAACCTAGCCGGAAACTTTTCTTTCCGCAACTAGAACTGTCATTGATTAAAAAATTTACAAAACAAATATTGAGGATATATCTATTATATTTTTAAAATTCCTTTTAATAGACTATCAACTTCTATTTTTCTGTATGTTTAGGTGAGTATGCCCTACATATTTGGCACACCAGGAAGTATGCCAAATATCCTATATTCGGCACACTATAGGTCACATGATCATATATATTGGCCTCACTTTGTACATATACATTTTTATACAGTGCAAATGTTTTACTATGTATAGTAACATATTCAGTAATGTTGTATATTAATCATTTTCAGCAGTAGGTCGAGTTCAAAGGGATTTGTCTCTAGATTTTTATCAAACTTTTATGTATGATGTATGAAATAACTAATAATTATTTCCCCTTACAATGAAAAACTCTCGCAGACGCTGAATTCCTTGTGTGTGTTATAAAAATCCAGCCTCTCAATTACATTGAAAGGGATTTCTCTGACGCAGAAATCTTGAGTCCCTGCAATATGACTCCCTTTTGTTTCTAGGCACTCCCATTTTCAACTTACTGTGCATCCCTGGGACACCTAAAATAAACTTTTGTCAAGTATGAACAGCATATCTGGGACCCTACAATTTTACTAAGGAACCCCTATTTGTCAAACATGAGGGTCCATTTAAGGACCCCTAGCTGAAAAAATCCAATGGAAAACCCTGCATTATATATGTGGAGTACTTCAGTTCTGTTTCTGCAAAGAATGTTAGCATTGATTTAAAGATGACTTCGACACTTTGATGTGTTTCGTGTCTTCTGGAAACATTGTTTCTCAACGTGAGAGACATCACTGAAACAAGGCATCACTTACTGAGAACATTCTTTCAATCAATGAAATGTGAGTCGTCCAAAAACATTCATCATGAATTTAAATCTAGCGCATTTTTACATTAAATTTTTTACAGAAAGAGTAAACCTTTACCAACTGAAAAACTATTTCCTTCTTTGTTCAACGACACCAATATTCGATTGTTTTACCAGACAGAACTTTTACCGAACAAGTAACATAGCCATGTTTGGTAAACTCCGATGTTGATATATGGGTTCTGCATGTGAAGTACTGAATGAGAATGGGAGCAGTGGTATAAGGGCTCTAGAAATCCAACAGCCCGATGTCCCGGACTAGTCTAATGCTGAATCGGGCTACCAACAGTTGAGTTGAAGTTAGTCCCAGACAAGTATGTTTTTAAAGATAACCAACATCAACAATTGTTCAGTTGTAAGTCAAACATTAGAATCCCACAAACACATACATGTGATTATCAACTTTAGATTGTGGACTTGTTACTAAATTGCCCAATATTCTCGGACCATTAGCTTCCTATGTCGGACAAGTCAAATTTTACATTTCTATTAGTCCGGGACAAAAGGAAAAAAATCCAGAGCCCTGAATATGAATTTAAATACAAAGTCCTCTTCATTTACAGTTGAATCAATTTGTTAATGTATATGATGCTTTTGTAACAATTTTCATAGAAATTCTTTCTACGGTTGTATAGTGATAAATGTATAAACTCTTTAATATTTCTTGTGTACAGAATACTGGCTTGCTATTTATTTTGATTTAATGGACAGAACACAGAACACAATAAAAGGAAGCTGGGAATTGAATGCTAGATATCTTCCTCCTAAACTCTGGTATTATGACTTGGTGTGTGTTGTCAATTATTTATCATCAACAAGACAATGATAGTATGAGGTACTGAAGGAAATACAATACCAAACAGATAATGTATGGCCACATCCATGGGACTGTGTCTTGTCAAATCATAGATACCTTAAATGATTCAGAATAAAGCTATTCTGGGAAAACAATATTGGCCATACACATATTACACTGTATAACTCGAGAATAATCAACATTGCATACTATTCTAGACCATAACTTATTACGACCATGACCAACATTGAATTCTATATTACACCATAACAAACATTGCACACTATTCTGGACCATAACCAACATTGTACATTTTACTGAACCATGACCAACATTGCATTCGATATTAGACCATGTTAAACCAACATTGTACAATGATACTTGACCATAACCAACATTGCACTATATTCTGGACCATAACCAACATTGTACACTACTGGACCATGACCAACATTGAAATCTATATTACACCATAACCAACATTATACAATGATACTGGACCATAACCAACATTGCACTATATTCTGGACCATAACCAACATTGTACACTATGCTGGACCATGACCAACATTGAATTCTATATTACACCATAACCAACATTGTACAATGATACTGGACCATAACTAATATTGCAAATAAACTGGACAATAACCTCCATTGCACACTATGATGCACCATTGCAATTATCTGCACAATATTCTGAGTCACAACATAATATCTTCTGGACCGTAACAATTATTTCTCCATTTTCTGGACCATAACACTGACGTATATTGTTGATTTCCTCGACTTGTTTTGTTACCTGTATTTTGTTATGTAGTATACAGCGTTGATTGTACAGTTGAGTGACTAGGAATTTCTTATAGTAGGTTATGTAGCTTACATGAATAGAATAATCACAGTGTATATATATCAAACCTACAGCTGTTGAGAGCATTACATACCTCACTGCATTCATATGAAATAATCTAAGTAAAAACTGGATACTTCTGTTTTCACTGTTTTAACCAGGGACAGTTGGATTTTATTTCTTATTTTCGCTTCTTAAAACATTGTATGGATAGTTAGCTGGATTAATTCTGGTGAGTTACAAGTGTTGTATGTTTTATTGTACAAAAGTGAGTTGAGAGTAAACAATAATTTTTTTTATATTTTAACTTTGGATTGTAGTAAGATACGTTGTCCTGTAGGTTAAAATGAAATTCTTTTTTGTCCCATCTTTTTATGTTGTAAATAGAGTATTGAATTCATAACAACAGTGTCAGATTGAAAATATCTAAAGGGGATGAGCAATACCCGAAACAACAGTGCCTTAAACACTGGGGTATTTAATACATGACGGGCGTGTAGCTTAGAGAAAATCAACATTACGCAATTCAATGTATCTTGGCATCAACGCTCAACACTACGGGGTCAGTGTTGGGAGTGACTCTATTTCTTTATTTATAATAATCTGTATCTTGATTGCGGTCACATTATCTGGAAGAAGGTATAGGGGTTTGGGGGTCTTTCCGTGAAAAAAATATTTTTTTCCATTTAACAAACCTTTTTTTTAACTGTCATAATTTTATTTGTGTGCAGCAACGTGCTTGCATGACAACACATGGGGCCCATCCATACATTGTCCGTTACGTGAATGAATGTCTCTGCTATAGTCTGAGTGAGGAATTGTGTCTATCAGCTGACTGGCATTGGTGTGATGAATGTTGTATCAGACAACTTGTTAGTTCCAATATCAATGAGGTTGTTTTACCAATTTACACCACACCAGTCACAGAGCAGTGGAACAAAAAAACTCTTCACATAAGGTGATGTTTTAATTCAGTTTGGAGGATAAAATTCTGGAACTTTTGTTAAATTAAAAATAAATGTTGTAAAAAAAATCAGGAATTAATGATAAGGTATTGTACATTGTCCATTATACAAATACATGAATGCTTTAATGTCAATACTTTTTCTATTGATTATTAATTATTTGATTGACTTTTGATTGGAATTACTTTTTCTATTGATTATTAATTATTTGATTGCCTTTTGATTGGAATTAGATTGAAATAAGGAAGGTTTACTTTATGTTTAAACTAGCTGTTGACTAATTAAACCATTAGCCTATGTAATTTGAGGATTGTGCCTGAGATGTAATTAATTACTAAAATATATTTCGAGGGTTCAATGCAAGACTATTGTAACTCCCATGTATTTATATAGGAGTTATGATAGTCTTGCATTGAACCCTCAATTTATGAAATAATTTTTTGAAAAATAAGAAACAATGCTGTTGACTCAGTAATTGATCTAGATGAATAAAATGTGTTGTTTTTTTAATCATAAATTGAAATAACTCATGTTATTGGTAAAAATGAATTTGTTTGCCCTTAGTGATATCTCTTCGGCTATCAACGATAAGGCAATTGTGAACTCAATTGTGTAAAGACATTTGTTATACAAAATGTGTTCTTTTGATTTCAATCTCAGAAATGATCAGAACTCCGTACCAATAGGTATCAAAGTGTCCAGGGATAATTTAAGCCATATGTGATGTTAATATATGAAGGGTTTAATGCTGGACTAAACCCTGTGTAGTTTCTCAAGATTGGTAAATAAGTACAGTCAACCTCGTTTATTCGAACCCCAAATACTTGGTATATATCATCCAAAATAGATATCAGATCTGGATGTATCTTCTTAGGCACGTCAAATTGAAATGGGCTATTCAAAGTCATGTATTATTCGAAATAAAATGTCGGACCCGATGAATTCGAATGAACGAGGTCCGACTGTAGTTACTGTAGTTTTGCACCATTGCTTGGAGAATGACATGTTTTACATGAAGGACATTCGGTACTTACTCAAACTCTTTGTTATTATCTTGTAAAAATCTTTGTTTACAAATCATTAAATGTTGTAAACTCCACCCAAGACATCAGTGTTTTGTTAAATGTTGTAGTATGTCTATAAAAATTGTATTTATAAATTTTGAGGTGTTATTTGTGTTTATGTGTCTCACAGTCAGATTTTTGTTGTCATGTCTTTTATTCAAAATCTTTCCTTAGTTTGAAACTTATTTATTTCATATCAGTTGTGAAACAAATTCTTACTTGTTTGTTGACCACTCTCATGTTGACCACTCTCATGTTGACCACTCTCATGTTGACTTCTCTCTGGGATACTTAAACATTTAGTATTCACACCTAAGTCAGACATTTTGATAAATGCAGAAGGGTCTGACCACTGGTGGGATTTGAACTCTTGACCTCCGAATCAGAAGTTCAATACAGCTAATGGCCTTCTTAAATTTGTTTTAAAGTATTTAAAAGAGAGATATTGCGGCAGAAAATGAATTTATTTTCAATCTTTGTTCTAGAAATTGAAGATAAACACTTCTGTGTGATTGAAATGCTTGTGTTTGTTTGTTGAGTAATATTCTCATAGAAATAAATCATCAATACGGTTTGATGCTAAATAAATTTATATGCTTTTAATGCTATTAGTTGCAGTCAGTAAAACTGGAAGTATAATGCAATGATTTGTTACAGAAATTGTTTCTGTTTCACCGTGATAGGAATATAAGGCCATGCAACTTTATGAAGATATAAATTTTGCTTTCAGTGCCCCCAACAATCTGTGGAGTGGATCAAATGCTCAAATCATATTTTAGACTTTTTAAAGCCATTTCATAGATTTGTAGACACTAAAAATATCCTGACTGGAAGACGTTAAAAGTTCGAGTATGGTCAATTTCTGGGATGGTCACTCAGGGACTGTAAGCAAATCATTATTTATAGACGGCCTAGACAATTGTATACCTTATTGCACAATAACAGCTGTTGGCTGCATTGTTTGATCAGGAAATTACTCTAAATGGATTGTTAAACTTTGCCAAATTCCTTCCTTGCAATAAATGATGCCACTTACAGATTTGCTGTCTGGCAATCCAGTATCTTTTATGGACGTTTTCAGACAAAAAGCCTTTTATGCAATATGGATAAATATTTTAACCCCTGTAATTTGCTGTTTAAACACAAGCCCATATTTGTTATAACATTAAGAACTTTTTGAAGATAAATCCAACCTGTGGTTTGATGCATAACTGTTTTAACTCAGTCTTGTTAAAGAAGGTGTTACAATAATCTTGCGTCAAACCATTAAAATACAGGGCTCCAAACAGTTTGTTTCTGTATAGTAAAAAACCTCCACGATATAATAATTTCTGTTCATGTTTTATTTTTATTTTTTTTGCTGTGCATTAAATAAAATTACGGTTATGAAAACAATTTATTTTGTAACATGTTATTTAATTATTTTATTAATATCAATATAAATACATTATAAATTATTTTTCAATATTTTTTTGTTAGGGAAAGCTCATCTAAAAAAGATGACGTATTTAATTTGTGAGAAATATATTTTATCATTCTGTTCCTGATCTTGTTAATCAATCTGGATTTAAATTAAAATATTGCATACGCATTTAATATTATATATTTGAACTTGTAAACCGTCTTTAATTAGATAATTTTTTTATTAAAATATTTAATCCGCCGTTTGATATCAATAGAAGTTTTAATCTTGTTAGAATATTAAAATAACAAGATTTCAACACAATCTTAAATGTATTTAGGTCATCCGTTTTTTTGTAAAACTATATATAAACATGTTTATTTACAATATCCTGGACTGAGGTATAAACATGTCAAGACAAAGATTTTTGTTTGATCTTATAATCAAGTATTCAGAGATATAATTCAGTTCAGTTTTAGATAACTACACGTCAACCATTACATGCCCATACCCGTGATCACATACCCGTGAACTTTCAGTGTAAAACCTTATCTGACATTTTATCCAGTTTATAAACATAAAATTACCACTATAAATGTTTATGAGCCTTAAGATATTATATTACGATTTAGTGATACTACTTGCTGTGTGTATTACAATATTTACGACAGTACAACCTGCGTGAAAGACTGGATTTAATGGATATAATTTCTTTTCGGAATATCATAATACATGTAGAATTTGGACTGTACGAAAGTTGTTAAAAACTTGGATTACAAATATAGTTTGATTCTGTCACAGTTAACCTTGAAGGGAATTTATAAATTCATGAGGATTATTGGGTATAAGGTACGCGTAGATTTATTTGAAGGTTTTATATTGTCGTACTTATAATTACAGGAGACAAGAAGTGATTGTGATCATTGTTATTAGTTAGTAACGTGATTTGAAGTTATTTTTTGCCCAGTTAATTATGAAAATTAGATAATTAGATCAATTTTGACTAAATTTGGTTGAAGGGGTATAATGATAAACTACGTATGCATTCAGGTGTGATCAACTGTGTTTGATTTGTTACGTTTGTACTTAATTTTGTGGTATACATTTTCACGCTTGAATTAATGATTTACTCTGTGTTAATTTGATCATATAAACGATGGATATTACTGAAAACTTAATGTAGTTTTGTGGTATGAAGTCATTTCATGATTAAGGTTTTGCCTGTTCGTGTATGAGACATTCTGCGTGTAAGATAAAATTTAAGGTACGTGGTATATAGGAGTGTCATGATTCACAAGACAAGCACCTGGGTTAGATAATCACAGTTATTCTGGTATGATATCATCCTGTAACATATTGGTTATCATAATAATCTCAACAATTTCTTCTAGCACAGAACTCTCACTGAACATGTATTTATGTATACAGGGTTTTGACTCAAAATTGTTGTAACTTATTTTTGGTGAAGACATAGTTACAGTAGTGTTGCATCTAACCATCAAAATGTGTTATGAACTATGACAGTACAGGTCTATCCCATAAAGAAAGGGAACCCTTACAGTGTCTCGTGTTAGTACTCAGTGTCTGGTTTCTATACACAGTGCAATGTCTCTGTACACAATGGCGGGTTCCTGTACACAGTGGAAGGTCTCTGTTCATGATGGTGGGTTTCTGTACACAGTAGCGGGTTCCTGTACACAGTGGAAGGTCTATGTATACTGTGGAAGGTCTCTGTACACAGTGGAAGGTCTCTGTACACTGTGGAAGGTCTATGTACACTGTGGAAGGTCTATGTACACTGTGGAAGGTCTCTGTACCATGTGGAAGGTCTCTGTACACTGTGGAAGGTCTCTGTACCATGTGGAAGGTCTCTATACACAGTGGAAGGTCTCTGTACACACTGGAAGGTCTCTGTACACACTGGAAGGTCTCTGTACACTGTGGAAGGTCTCTGTACACAGTGGAAGGTCTCTGTACACAATGGAAGGTCTCTGTACACTGTGGAAGGTCTCTGTACACTGTGGAAGGTCTGTGTACCCTGTGGAAGGTCTCTGTACACACTGGAAGTTCTCTGTACCATGTGGAAGGTTTCTGTACACTGTGGAAGGTCTCTGTACACCATGGAAGGTCTCTGTACACAGTGCCATGTCTCTGTACACTGTGGAAGGTTTCTGTACACAGATGAAGGTCCCTGTACACAGTAGAAGGTCTCTGTACCATGTGGAAGGTGTCTGTACACAGTGGAAGGTCTCTGTACACAGTGGAAGGTCTCTGTACACAGTGGAAGGTCTCTGTACCATGTGGAAGGTCTCTGTACACAGTGGAAGGTCTCTGTACACTGTGGAAGGTCTCTGTACACAGTGGAAGGTCTCTGTACCATGTGGGAGGTCTCTGTACACAGTGGAAGGTCTCTGTACACAGTGGAAGGTCTCTGTACACACTGGAAGGTCTCTGTACCATGTGGAAGGTCTCTGTACACAGTGGAAGGTCTCTGTACCATGTGGAAGGTCTCTGCACACAGTGGAAGGTCTCTGTACACTGTGGAAGGTCTCTGTACACTGTGGAAGGTCTCTGTACACATTGGAAGGTCTCTGTACCATGTGGAAGGTCTCTGTACACAGTGGAAGGTCTCTATACACTGTGGAAGGTCTCTGTACACTGTGGAAGGTCTCTGTACACTGTTTCTGGGCAGGTGTCTGTACACAGAGGCGGGTTTCTGATATTCTTGGCTGTTACTGTTAGCCTAGAGACACTCTGCATGAGTACATCCAGTTTCTCTCAGTTTAAATCTGAGTCAGGTAGAACAAGATTATAATGGAGACTGACTCTTGGCACTCAAATCTCAAATTTCATAGCTTTATCCTATTAGTCTGATATTTAAAATTGGAGTGTGCAAAATGCATGAAAATGACAAATGAGTGCTGATTTTTTGGATACATATTCTTGAGATTATGTCATAATTACGAGATATGGGAATGATCTCATAATTAACACATTGTCATACATGTTTTACACTCAATATGAGTCACTATCAGCCTCAAAAGGGTATATTTGTGATTTGAGCGCCGAGTGTTAGTACCCGTTATAATTTTGGGCCAAGGACTGGTCTTTGACGTAGTGCGTAGTGCTTGGGACCAATCTGAGGACATGTGGCCCTTTTTGTGTTACCGTAGCCAGAACTGTTGAATTTTAAACTTGTTTATATTGAAGTATGCTACAGTCTTATCAAGACTGGGCCAGACAAGGTTTTGATGAGTTAAATTGCAGTATGTATTACACAACATATTGAAGTATACTGTCCTAATTCTGAGGTTGCTAGTCTAGCTTCTCTAGCTTGGAATATTTGGTACAGTGATAACTATGGTTTGAAATTTAACCTTAATGTTCAGTTGTACAGTAAAACCTCTGTAATAAGACCACCATCGGGACCCGTGACAACTGGTCTTATTATTGAGAAGGTCTTAATATTGAGGTTGAATAGAGAGCAGAACAGTGAAATATTTAATGGACTTGAAAATTGTGTTGTTAACTTTGATGTAGTATTTCGCTCAAACCATGTTACTTCTTTCTTGAACATTGAAAATACAGTAAAACCTCAATAATATGACCACCATTTGGACCCTTGAAAACAAACTGGTCTTATTATTGAGGTGGTCTTACTATTGAGGTGGTACTGTACTTGTATATTGTTTATCAAAAGTAATTGAGTTAAGAAGGACAGTTAGTAGACCTTATCAGTGTTCATGGCTTACCTTCCTGTACTAACCTGTAATTCTAGAAGCAACTGACAGCTTCTCTACATGATGTGGATGTAATATCTCGAGTGCACACCTACGTCTCAATCTGTGATTAAACTTGTAACCTCCGTATTGGCTGCCGAGTGCGCTATGGACTGAGCTCACAGTGCAGGCCTTTGAACTCATGATAACAATCGACATTAACCCTGGTTTGAAATTAATAAATTCATTTCGATTCACTGACACATTATAGAGTGTCGGATAAATCCTATACATGTTTTTTAATGTATTTGTCTCGTCTACTTAAGCCAATCCTTTATACACTATCAGTTTACTTCCATTCTCTTGATGCGCACTATAAGAACTTGCTTGTATGATGATATTTTAAGAATTCATTAATATGTAAATATATTGAAAAATATTCTATTTGCTAAATAATCTGTTAAAGACCTGTTTGATAATTATCTGCTATAGTTCTCTGGATTAGGAATTGTTTGTGGTAGGGCCTAAAAATGTAATTCTGTTTCCTGTGCCAAGCTGGAAAAAGGGGTCCTCTGATAGGGATTTTTATGCCCCCCATTTGAAGAAGAGAGGGCATATTGGTTTGCACATGTCAGTCGGTCTGTATGTCCGTCCGTAACCTTTCGGTCAAGAACCCCTTGACCTATCATCCTCAAACTTGGTCCACACATTCATCTTGGGTAGCAAAGGAACCCTATTGAGTTTGGGGTCATGAGGTCAAAGGTCAAGGTCACAGGGGGGCATAATATTTTACAAACATCTCTTGTTCTTATTTATGTTTTTTTTTATACATTTACCTAGAGACTGAGGGACTTATCTGTCTTTCATAACTTTGAACCATAAGTAGGCAGGGGTGTCTATAAGAGCTCGGTAAAATTACCCAGTAACTTAAGCATCCTCACCTGGTTACTTTGCTTGTATGAATGATCATAATGAAGGGGAGTGACCCCCACAGACTCCCGCCTACTTTTGTTGACTTTCCGCTACTTCAAGAATTAATGACACCTCTAAGTAGAGGGTAAAGTATTTTAGTACGCTGATGTTAAAGGAAATTGACAAATTGTAGGACCAGTAGTTCTCAGAATAGGGAATTCTTTGCAATATATACGTCAACAAATAACGTTACAATCATTATCTAACCTCATATTTTTTCTACACTGTCAGCTAACAAAAAATAACAATGAAAACGAATTATGGACAAGTTTCAAGACCTTACAAAAAACGAGTTCTACATAAACTCCTCAGTATATAAGAGCTTAAGCCGTACTACTCTACTCGTCAAATTTGTACTGGTCCAATTTGTTGACGTCACTGCAGTGTTGTTGAGATTAATGTTCCAGTTGTCAATAGTCAGACTGTCTTCTTCTATGACAGTTTGATAGCCCAGTAAATTTTATAAGCACTCTTGACTCCCCATACTTTACATAATGGAACCAGTATCTATGCATTTTAAACAGGGTTTGGTTCCAGGCTTTCCACATAAAACAGATTTTATGCTGGTAATGAAAAAAATACAATGTATGAGTAATTGAGGGATGTTAACAGGTAGGGCTGTCATTGATAAAATTGATATTGATATATTAATGATTTTTTTTCTGTCCATCAATATTAGATACACACTTGCGAATATCAATATTATGGCGGGAAAATACAGGAGAATGGGTACAGTCTAAAATGTGCCAAAATAGTCTAACTTCCCTTTGCAGTCGGCCGCTTGTTATACAAAGTTCTAGTGGATACTGCATTGATACTGTATATGTGATACTGTGAAGTTTAAAATATGGATTAATTACTTAAATGGTATCTTGTTATCATAAAAGTACAAGTTGAATATTTTAATATATTGGGCATACACACATAAACATACAGAAAAATTGGAGTTAATTATCTATTAAAGGAATTAAAGAATATAATGAATATTTGTCTTTCGATATCAATACCATCGATGTGCAAAAATTTAAATCAACAACAGCCATGCATATTATCAAGTGGTCGTATATTACCGGATTTGAGTATTGATTGAGTTTCAGAAAAACAGAAGTCCTTATTTTCTAAGCAGCTGCAGACCCGAGATTGTTTTTTGCTGATAATCTGAAGTTTTAGACAGAAAAACGCATCACCTGTCTTCAGATACCAGTTCATCTTGCATAAATCTGTGTGGAATGCTACGTTTGTTATCAAAGTGTTCTTCAATGTCATTGTTTAGTTTGGTACCAAGTCTCTGACCTTATTCACAGACATTATAATTCGAGACTTTGACTTTAAAATGTTAAAGGTTCTTTTTGCTCCAATGTTGTTATAACATTATAGAGTTTAATGAAAATTGGTAAAAGTGTTCAGAGGGAAACAACAATTATTAAAACAGTATTTCATTACTTTAAATTTTAAGATAACAAAATGCTGGTAAATATAAGTTTTGCATATTTAAAGTCTAAGTCTGAATTTCATACTTAAAGGGTTGGTGAATAATGGCACTAATGTCAGTTTTAGCACAATATTAATCTGCTATAAGAACGGTCACTTGGTCAAAGGGATTAAAACTGACCTCTTCCAAAACTCATGCATCAGACCCAAATCTCAAGTCTCAAAATATTTTCTCAAGTTATTGAGATTTTTCTCATCTGAGACTGGACTCAGAATCGTAGAAAACGAAAACATTCAAGAGATCCATGGCAAAATAAAATTTGTATCAGGCTCTGTTTTGAGCAAAAATCTCAACATTGAACTGAGATTTATATTTGAGATGCTTTAGGAGATCAGGGGGCCTGGTTGGTTCTTTCTGAGCACTATCTTAAATTTGACCAATGACAAAGCTCCATTCTGAGATTTAAGTATCCAAAACCATTCTTGTAGCAACAGCTTTCAAATCTGCAAGACTCTGTTTAGATCTCAGGGAATGGGAAACAGGTCAATATTCTCTGACATTGATAGAGGTTACATTGAATATTTATGATGTATGTATGTATTCAAACTGTTGTAAATTGTCCTAATCGGTTCACAGGGCTTACTGATAAAGTTTTATTTATGACTACAAAACAAACAAGCACTATCTATAAGCTGTTTGTTTACCCTTCATAACTGGGTCATTTCTGGTAAACATCTCAGGTGGCATCGGGGATAAATTACACAAGGGTAAACAAGCATAACCTCACTTAAAGACCACCTCAGTAAAATAAGACCACAGCACCAAACTCCTGCTCCGGAAATCTTGCAATCCAATCCCACCAACTAAGTGTCTTCAGTGTCCATTATCTGGGAAAATGGTGTGAGAAGTGGTTACATGTGTTACTTGCGTCATTGGATATTCGATGAAAGAAGTTTTTAATGCCCCCTGCGAAAAATGGCAATGGGGCATAAAGTGTTGCCCCTGTCCGTCCTTGTTTGTGTCCCGGAAAAAATTGATTTCCAATCATGAATCAATAACTCTGGGAAGGATGAATGCTTTCATATCATATTAGGCACATACATGAAGGACAATTAGATACAGGTCATATTTGGTTTTCGTTGCAATTCATAAATTTTTGGAAGAGTTACAGCCCATTTTGGACTTATAAAATTGGTTTCCAATCAAAAACTCTTGAAAGGATGGATAGATTCGATTCATATTGCTTCAAAATTATATAGCCTTTACAAACAAAGTATTTGCATTCTACTGAAAGCCCATAGCTTTCGGCTTCTGTGTCCTAGGACGCATCTAGTCTTAAAACTTAAATGACCACACCCTCGGTATACAAAGACAATTTAAGCATTTATTACACTTACATTACACATGCATGAAGCCGTTTATTTCCACTTTATCATTATGTAAGTAAGATATGTATACAATTACTTGTTTTTTCTTTCTTCAAAAGTGACTTGGTACAGATGTAAGAGAAAGCTTCGCTAAAACAAGCAACAATAATTTTCTCTCCTTGTTATCGGCACGTTGCTTAACACTTTTGAATAAAAACCTCAGAACTCGTATTGTATCTAAAATAAAAACTTAACACATTGGTATTTATGTACAGTAAAACCTCAATAATACAGGCATGAAAATTTCCCTGTATTCGCGGAAAACCGCAGATTCGCAGAAATCTGCGAATTTGACGTTCCCAAGGGCCGTTTATGAGACAATTTAAGCCATCTAAGATGCTTAAAAGCCAGGAGCTTCGGAGGCCCGTTGGACCCCTTTCAAATTTTGCTTTCTCATGCCTGATAATAAGACCACCATTAGGACACTCGTAAGCTGGTCTTCTTATTGAGGTGGTCTTTAACTGTATAACACAGAACTCCGGTTCATTAATCCACTAAAATTCATTGATTCATTTAGTGCGGTTGCTCTTTATCCGTGTGAAGAATATCATTTTCTCTTGTTTACACAATAAAAGTCTCGCATTTATTTCTTTTTCTGAAATAATTTTTGTGTTACAAAATGCGGCAGAATGTTATGTGTCGTTAAAATGATGAAGTTGAAACAATTTGTTGATTTATCGCTAATGATTATCTTCAGCGTGCTTGCATGACTCTGCAGCCATTAAATTCACAAAAACACAATCTCAACTGTTTGCTTATATTTCAGGTTTCTATGAATATTATCTCTCAATGTTAAAAGTATTATCTTTTATCATTCCTTGTGCAATTGCATATGTGCATATTGAAGGTTCTGGGCAAAACAACACTTGTTATATACAAGCCGTTACGATAATTATTCCCAAATATTCTGATTAATTCTATCAAAACTTGTACATTATCAGAGGATATGTCGAACATTTGATGGAAAACTATTTGAACTGATATTTATGGGAAGGACACAGTTTCTACAGTTTTCTACCAAGTTCTTGATACAATCAAACTGTGCAAATGACTGAAACCAGTTACAGTAAAACCTCACTTAAAACCACCTCAATAATAAGACCACATCGAAATTAATTTTCCAGTCCATTTTCACTATTTTGCTTTTTAGTTTTCAACCTCAATATTAACACCACCTCAATAAGAAGACCAGTTTTCAATAGTCCTAATGGTGGTCTTATTATCGAGGCTTTACCGTATTTTCAATGTTCAAGAAAAAAACAATGTGGTTTGATGAAAGTACCTTACAAATTCAGGTATTAAAGTTATACAGGTATTACAATGCGGTTTTACTCAACCACAAGTAACGCGATGAACCCAGCATCATTCCATGACAAGAAAATGATGAAATTTTTTAAAACAAAATGCACATTTCCGTTTGATCATCAGATTTAATAAAATTAAAACTAAGTCTGTTAAGTTCACAAAAAATAAAGTTAATTAAATATAAGTCGGGAAGCCCATTAATTTTGGGCAAATTGCTCAGCCCGAGCATAATTATATAACACTCATTTGTAAAAGCAGAAAGTCATAATTATGTGTCTATACAATTTGTTAAAAACAAAGGTGGATTTTTTTTCTAGAAAAGTATATTTACTAAAATTAAGCAATTGCCCATTCAGGTTAGCACTCAGTAATTTCTGCAAGCCCGAAATTAAAAGTACGAGCCCCGGGCATTGGGCTAGTAGGTTAATTACCATGAAGATTATTCTAGATCTAAGCAGCTCTGAGCTTAACTGAAACATATGTCTTTGTTCCAAACTTCATAAAGTTGTTTGCCTGTTAGGGACCTCAAAATTATGCAATAAAATATTTACCATCTGTTGCTCATTGGCAATAAAAATTTATATGCATCGTTTGGTACAATTTTATGTAAAAGAATTGCACATACAATGCCTTAAAGCAAGTTATGCATCATGTTATAAACAGCAATAAAAAATAAAAATAGTTTGTGAATGGACATAAAACTATATGAATCGAATCAAAATTTGTTGAGAATACTGCTATGGTGTATACGGAGTCTGATTGGTCAATCTTTACCAATATATGTTTTCATTGGCTGATCACAATCTGTTTATAACCATTTTCTTCGTCCAAATGTAAATATCGGTGCAGTGTTGTAAACACTCAAAATAATATATAAAACAGGAAATTCATCCAATTTTGCTGAAATTATCTTGCATCCAAATAATGAATTTGGTAATAAATATGAAGTCCTGTAAATCCGTTGGCAATTTATGACCCAAATCTCCCCTTTCAATGGGCCCGCCTTACTGCCCCTAAATATGAAAAAAGGGCTGTCTTCAGTGTTCCACCATATGTTTGAACAATGACTTTATGGATTCAGCTTCTTAAATTTGTATACTGTGTGGCCTATTTTATTATTATGATCAAACTTTTGCTTGAGGCAAAATTAGATTGTAGATTGTCTTAAACGCATTAAAGGCCACAATAAATATGTTGCTAGGTTACGACGTCCCTGTCCTGACCCTGATATATGTAACTCCTCGGCCGATTATATTTTTACTTCTATAGAAGAAACATTCGAGAATAACGGCCTAGAAAACTTACGTGAGGGTCACTGACATATTAATTTTCAGAACGAAATAAAACCCTGCTTTTAAGATAAAACGGATGCATTTTATGTTGACCTTGCATTGCATGGTAATTATCAACGTGCAAACTGCTTATGTAATAACATAATTCTGTTTAAGTATTACATGTATGTTCATGATTATATGGTTAAGACTGTTGTAAGTCGGCTTCAGTAGAGTAACACCATTACTACGGTTTTGTGCCAACGTTTTGTATTGCTCTTATACATTCTGATAATAATTTTTTTTTTGTCATTTGTGAAGCAGAACCTTATGACAAAAAGTTGGTTACAGAATCTCCAATGTTTATCGTTAGATATTTTCAAATAAAATTTCACTGCTGAATTGGAACGGTTGCAAAACATGACCTTTTGTGATGTAACATTTCTGTTACCGTCTGCATTGGTACATTTTTGTAATATTTTTGTTGTTTTTTTCAGACTTTTGGAGCCAGGCTTACAGTAGGGAACAAATTATTATGAAGTTATTCTTGGGTTGAAACGAAAACTTGAAAAACGAAATGCTAAAAGTGAAGTTTTACACCCCTGTGGAATGTGCCAAATAATGCACGCTTTGTTTTGAATATACGAATATATACCCTTAATGTTTAATAGCAAAAATGATGTGTTTATCAATATATGAATGATTTGTTTAGAAAATTTGTGGTTCCGAGTTAAATATCAAAACTGTATGTTTGTTTTAATTGAGTGCAGTGCAGTGTAAATAGACTGGAATAGTTCTATATATTCAAGTCAATTTTATCTGGATTTTATTTTCATTCAAGGAGATTCAAAGGTAAGTTGTCTTTTCTGTATTGGTTTCTCTATCAAGTGCTTGGCCATCCTCGGTACCCAGGCTGTTCATAACATATATGATACCCTGGGCAAACTGACTGTAAAATCTCGTACTCATTGGAATAATCATTGAGGTGAAATCCAGCCACTTGATTGGCCACATGATACACACCTCATGCTATACAGTAAATGCCGAGGAGTTATGGATGAAATTGTGGTTCTGAGCGATCCAATGAGATCGCTGGTTTTAATTTTTGTTAGGCTGCCATTTTGTCGCATTTGCTGATAGGTCTTCACAAAGGAGATTCCTTCCTTTTTTGTTATCGTCCATTTCATTGGTCGAATAATGCTAATGAATATGCATGCATTTATTTCAAATGATATCAAGTAAGGGTAGAAGATTGTCGAATAATTGAGGTCCGACTGAATGTTAATATTGTGTGGTCAAAATCTTACTTAAGACTATCAAGGGCTAGAACTGAAGCTGTGATTTGTATGTGTGTAGAATTACTGCAGTGGGAGTGCCAGGTCTGTGATATGTAACATGTAGATATATTAACCCCAAGTTCTTCCTCCTACATACGACTGTTACCATGCTAGGTGACAATAGCGATCTAGCATTCTAATGCATTTTCTTGATATATAAATTCTAATTATTTGTCTAGGGGGTCTATATATAGTACCTGGCTAGATATCACATGACAGGTTTTAACTGATGATATAATAACATTTATTTGATCTCTTAGTATCTGTGTGTGAATTTTCTATGATAATTGGCCAGAACTGTTTGCTTCTGTGGGTGGGGATGGTTTAATGTTTCACTTAGAAGACTAGACTTTTATTGAATAATTGGGCATTGTGATCATTTTGTGATGTTTTGTCTTCTAATATTGGAACAGTTTAATCATGTTTCTATTACATTTGTTTTCTGTCTAACGAGAATAACAGCTTTTCTTGGATAATTAAAGTCATTCTACTCATATTTTAAGTGGGTGTCATACTTTGTGGGAAGTATACATATATAAATATTACGTTTATTATAAATAGAGTATGTAATTATTTTTCACTTCCTTCGAGATATTCTTGCTGCTTTAATCTTACTGGAATTTCTGTATTTATGAAGTGGAGATGGTCTGTGTCAATTCCGTCCTTCATTATTATATAATTGTTGTTTAAACTATGAATTATTCTTTGTCTGTGATTTCGCAACTATGGTGGAAATATCAGGGATTTTTCAGGGGTTTTGGAAAAGGGCCTCTGGTCAAACTGGTCCATTATCACTGTTTTGCTCTCTATTCAACCTCAGTATGAAGACCACCTCAATAAGAAGACCAGTATTCAAGGATCCCAAGGGTGGTCTTATTATTAAGGTTTTACTGCATAACTGGTTTGTTGAGATGAGGTGCCCACTGGAACGGGGTTGACTGTGTGGCAGAACAAGACAAACGTAATCTTAAGTTAAATCAGAGACAGTTAGAAATATAATTAAGATCATATCAGAAGGATAGACGTTCCCTCGGGACCTACTAGCAGGTTATGATCACTACATACAACACAGATAGCCATCTTTATGTAGAATACAAAGCTTGAACTTGTAGATTTTGGGACTTAACAAAAACAAATGGTATATACACTAGATCAGACTGTGAGTTCTAAAACAAAGATACAAGGCAAAAGTCTGATGTTTCTATCAGGGAATCCTATCATTTTGATCGTTCCTGGAAGCGTCAGATCTGTGTGTACAAGTGTTGAAATCAGATTAAAACTTCACTGATCAAATAATGTTATTAGACCAGAAACAACCATTACTCTTAGTTTTATAGACTTTGTAAGGACGGAAACTTAATTGCATTACATAATCGGGATGTTAATCAATTCTCCAATCACACACAAATATTGAAAAACTTAAAATTTGTTCAGGTTTACCTGTCGGCTTATACTGCACATCTTTGCCATGTAAGCAGATGATATTTGCAGACTCTTCTCTACAGCTTCGAAAATAATTTTAATCGAATCATTTTTAATCAGTGTAACATTGAAACCCGGGTATTCATTCAGTTTTTGGATTCCTTGATCCTTCATGATTCTACATTTCCCTAAGTGCAGTTCTTTTGCTTGATTATGTCCTTTTCTTCCCCCTTTCGGTCTATCATTACTGACTTTCTTGGCTCGTCCCATGTTGCTATCCATCTTTTTCCCCCCTTTTTGTCCCCTAAATTGTCCGTAGTTGTTTTTATTGTCAACCAGACCATTCCTCATATGTCTTGACCCTTGCACCTCCTCAGTTCCTGATGTTTTGTAGACTGTTGTTTTCCCCCCGCCTCGTGTGGGGAGGCACTGTCTTGTGTATGAGGCGTTCTGGACAAGTCTGGTTTTAAAGCTAATTAACATAAAAAAACGACCAAGAAACAAGTAGGTACTAGATGGACCGATATTCTTAGACAACTTAGTAGCCTCCAATGTCGGACAAGTTGAATTTGCATTTCCATGCGTTCAGGGCAAGCGCCTTTGAAATCGGCTTCTAGAGCCCTGAAATGTCTTATCTTTTTTAACAAATCAATATGTTGTATCACTGAGGCAATCAAATGAGACTTTCCTTCTTTTAGAAATTGTTTTACAACAAATCCAAAACAACAGTATGAAGTATTTTGACACCAACGATTATAGAGATAAGGTGTTAGAGATACTGATAAGACTTCTCTATCATCAATTATTTACCACAGCTTGATTGCAAAAGGCATCGCAAAAAAAAAGATATCGGGAGAAAAACAAATACTTATGTCTTACTTAGAGTATTTTGTCTTGTTTATATTGTTTGTGCTGTTCGAGGTTACGAGGTAACGCTATTAATCAGAATTAAAAGAAACAAGAAATATCTTTAAAGAGATGGTCGGTGCAATTTGTTGCAATCTGAAGGTTAAAATGTGTTGTACAACATAAACAATGCTTAATGTTACGACTGCCGGTCATTCAATTACACTATATTACAGAAACCCTGAGATCACTGCTTAGTATGCTCCCACACAGCGCTTTGATTCCACTACCGTTACATTTGCACGCTGCTGTATTACCCTGGAGTATATTTTGATAAATGACCTTACGAAATCACCGTTCGTTTCTGATACTAAATTTCATTGGTCGGAACGATCACGTGACTACTGAGTTTATAATAGTTGGGTATTTTCCAGTGCTACAACCAATCAAATGTGTACGCAATGTAATACCTTTCGTGTTGACTATTGTGTTGACTATCTAGCTAATCGGTTTTGCATTTACAGAAGGCAGTGTTTCGTTCTTTCATCGAGGATTGTACTGATACGTATTACAAATAAACTGTGAATTTGAGTAACGAGATGCTGAGTGATGAGATGACACATTTTAAAATATACGAAGCGGAATATAAATTTGGCATTCCAACAAAACAATAGTCACTTACGTTAGATTTATTTAGTTTTTCTAGCAATTTTCATTGTCACAGCGCCATTTCTATGACGGGGAAAGCTGTCTATTCAATGCACACTGGCATAAGCTTTATTTACACATTTTTACTGTTCTATTTTTTGGGACATAAGCGAGTCGTTGCAAGCGGCTCGCTTAATAGCTGTGGATGCATGTTGATTTGCCTGTCTAAAAATAGACAATATCAGTCTTGCATTTTGTATGAATTCCGATGAAAACTTGACTCCTGATTCGAAGGTCACGAGTTCAAGCCTGTTGGAAACATTCTTTCAAAGTCATTTTGAAAATCTGGTTTGTTCCTCGTTTCTCCTGGCACTGTCTTAAAACTTGCAATATGGGCTGCATTTCGTCGCATTATTTCCAGAACCCCATATTTTGTTTTTGTCTTTTTGAGAAGAAAAACTTTAAAATGTTACCCTCCTGTAGTTTTGTTACATAAGAGGGTTATGTAATTGCATTTTATTTAAGTTATGTGCATTCCAGAACAATATAGGTAGTACATAATTATAGAAAGAGCTTGGAATGACGGCTTCAACGATACCAAATACTCAAAACCACCAATAATTGAGTTACATGGTTCTCTAAATAAGACAACGATTTTGTGTGTTGAAAGAATTACTCTGATACACACTTTTTTCCAAATAAACATTTTGTCAATGATTATTTATCAAGTGTTATGGATTCTTTTTAATTTCACTATAATCTGTGATATATTGTATCACTAACTTTGATATTGTTTTCTGCAAGAAAGCAATGCTTCACAGTGCTGTCATACGTGACTGTAATGAAACTATTATTCCGACTAATTTAATAAAACTGTCAAAGATGATGTCAATATTGTCATTCCCAATAAACAGCGTATCTGTAGAAAATTTTACTTATCAAAGAAGACTGTGATGTATGTGGGCGCAGAGCGGGGGCAGTGGAACTTTGTACAAAAGGCTTTTATGGACGTTAATATCATTCCTGGTTGTTAGATACGAATTCTTAAGGGAATTCATTGAGCAATCTCCAGCTTGATCATAGGCCAGTGTTTTTATATTTTTTGTTTTACGGGAATTTTCTCAAAAATGAGCACCAAGAAGGAGGGAATAGAATTAAAGATAAAAAGGAGAAAAGTGAGCATCGGGGGGGGGGGGGATAAAATTGGTATTTTCTCAGTTTTTTTATTTTGAAAATCTTTGTAGTAATATTTTGTTCTTGTGAAAAAAAACTAAGTTGGACTTATTTTATTGTCTATTGGAGGTAGACTGCAACAGGTGGCAGAAGAAATAAAACAAGTTACAAATTTGAATTTATCTTTATTAGGGTTTTGCAATATTTAGGAACGGCACTCCCGTAAAACGAAAAATATGAAAACTCTGGCCTTAGAATGTTCCACTTGATGTTTTACTTAATCAATGGTTCAGTGTTAAACCATACTCATTGTTTGACACTTGCTGTCAGGAGACTGCCAACTTCAAAGTCTATAACCATGTTTGTTACTTGTTTTTTTACTTCACCTACGTGAGTTGAATTGCACTCATATTGGTCGATGAATTGTCTTAATGGCAAAATCAATCTTTTATTTCCAGGTAATGTATAGGACACGATGTGACTGATTGTGGGTATGGTATGAATGATTAAACCAATAGGTCGGCCATCAAACATCACTGATATGTTGTTAACGTTATTTCATTGATGTCATTCTATCTACGCCGTTTATCTTTTTTTAAAGATATATCTTGTTTAAAATTGCCATATTACTCTGACCCATCTTTCTTTCTATCCCTCTGTAACCAGAAACAAACTTATTACTTTATAGGCCTTACATGTAACAATTCTTGTCTAAATATAGTTCTAGACTACCTTCGGGTACTAAGGAAAGTGTTTCCAAATTAGGCCTAATTTAAAATATTGTTTGCTTAACCTTTCCGACATGTTGATCAATACGTCTGATAATTCTTTTGGCTTAAGAGTTGTTCTTATTTATATATTCCCAGTTAATTGAAAAAATGTTTGTTTCTGGCAAAAATGTTGACCAATGATTTTCTGATTGGTTAGTTGGAAAAGGCAAACAAATAATTTCTTAATTTAAACCTTAAGTACGCTTGTCTAAACAATTTTCCGAAACATTGAACAATGTCATACCGTGTACGTCTGTAACACATTGTTGACAATTGATGGAATTTTAGCATACTGCTATGCTTCGTGCATATAAATCCATCTTACACCAGCATTAATCCGTTTATGTCATGTAGAACTTATCTATAAGCATTTTTGCGCTCTAACAATGCATGTTGAGAACTCTCAATATATCAACATCATAAAATATTTACATACAATTGCCCTAGAGTTACATTATCAGACTGCACCATATAAATTTTATATGAAGTAGGAACAATTGTTGTTGTTTGCTATTTTCAAAGATCGAGGTTTGTTGAGAGAAGCATCATATTGTTCTTTATGTGTTGTTGTTGTTGTAGCTGTTGTTCGGGCCTTTTTGGGGTTTTTTGGGTATAATGACCCTCGGTCTAATTGGTATTTTTTCACAGTAAATTGGAAAACATGTAACCCAGCATATTTTGAGAATTTTCTGCCAATTGGCGAATTTCCGTCTCATTGACACCGCCGGCATCATTTTGAATTTTGAGACTGATGAAAATCCGATGAGAAAGTTAAGGAGGGGGGGAAACTGCATGATGACCGTATTTCTGTGATTTGACCCCGTAGAATAGCTAGAAATAGCTACTCTAGGTTCGCAACAAACCCTTGCTTATTTGTGGATTCTGATATTGTCAAATGTTTGTTGTCTAAGTCTTGCAGTATATTATAGGAGACTTTTCCTGGTTTAATCTGTCGTTTGATTGGGGTGCTGAATGATACTGCATTATGCCGACCTTCATTTGTCATAATATGCAAGTGTATATCTCCAAGGTCAAGGCCAGAGACAAGGGCACACTGTTTCAAGGTATTTGGCACGTAACAGTCACATCTTTGGTTTCTCCAATTTCAATTTAAAAATATGTAACTATCTTAGGTTTCTCCAATTTCAATTTAAAAATATGTAACAAAGTCATGTAAAGACTATATGATTCATATTTCATTCCTGCTAATATGATACTGTTTAAAGTTTGCTAATTCATCTTGGTAAATTATCATATTATTTAAAACTAAATTGTGACATGACACTATTTCTATATTACAGACTTGCAAATTCTTGCATATTCCTAGATCAAGGACAGTATTATAATCCTGAATCTAGAACAGTAACTAATATTCCTGAATCAAGGACAATAACTAATATTCCTGAATCAAGAGCAATAACTCATATTCCTGAATCAAGGACAATAACTCATATTCCTGAATCAAGGACAATAACTAATATTCCTGAATCAAGGACAATAACTAATATTCCTGAATAAAGGACACTCACTCATGTTCCTGAATCAAGGACAATAACTAATATTCCTGAATCAAGGACGATAACTAATATTACTGAATCAAGGACACTCACTCATGTTCCTGAATCAAACACTAGAACAATAAAATGTTATCAATGGAATCAAGGGCAATAACTCTCATTCCTGAATCAAAGAAAGCAACTTCTCTTCCTGAATTAATGCAGGACATCAGCATCAGCTGATATTCCTGAATCAAGTGCAATAACTCTCATTCCTGAATCAAAGAAAGCAACTTCTCTTCCTGAATGAAGGACAAATTTATTAGCTTATATTCCTGAAACAAGGACAGTAACAAATTTCTGAATAAAGATCAGTAAGTCAAACTTTCATTGAGAGATTATTGTTTGTAGATTTATTGATGCTGATTGCAATTGCTCACATACTGTTGATGTATAGCTCTTAATGTGTGGCATCCTGTGTTTGTGTAATACTGCTAGAAGCTCATGTTTTACTCTGTTATCTTCATAGATAATATTTACTGGAATGACCTTGACATTTCTCGTATAATGGAATTAATTTCTGTATCAATATACAGTCAGACCTAATCTAATTAACAAACTTCTATCTGAATACTTGGTATAATCCGAAATAAATATAAGGTCCCAATGTACAATGTATCTTCTTAGGCACGTCAAATTGGGATATTCGAAACCATGAATTACTCTAAATAAAATTTCGGATTCGAATGAAAGAGGTCCGACTGGTTCACGGCTTTATTCATTTAGATTGGGTTAAGATCATTCTGGGTATTATCTGGTTACAGGATGTTTGGAGATCAGTCCTATACTCAAGCATCTGATTGGTTGGTTCTCAAAGTAGATTTTCAGATTGACCAATGACAAGGCTGCATTCTGAGACTATAGTCACCAACCTCAGTTTAATTACCATAGCTCTATAAATTTGGGTCTTCAAACTCGGTTTATACCTTGGCCCTATGAATCGGAGTCAAATATTGGCGGAGGTTTCCGTTAAATGTTTATGATCTTGAAAAATAATTCATTAAGAATCAAACCATTTACTCTCGGAGAGCCACATCAATGTATTGATATATGATATAAATGAAACTATGGTGGTGTTTTTTATGATACTCCCCTCCCAAAGGGTTCAGGACATGAAACAAATACCATTATATATAATTGGAGTGTAACCAGGTCCTATCTGATAATTGACTTTTTACACCTTGTCTGTAATTTCCCCAAGCTTGTTCCAACTTGACTTTTAATGTTTCCCATATTTCCTGTTTCATTGTTGTTTTATCACGAAAAAACAACACTTTTATGAACCTACTAATTAATTTCAATAAGTACTTCTTTCATAAATTGAAATATATTCAGGATATTGGATATTTTATATAACGTGACAGGCATGGTAGTAAAATTGAAACAAGATTGATCATTTTTGTTGGAATTATTACTTGAGATATAAAATAATTGAGATATTTCCTCAGAAATGTTGGATTTTATGTCCAAGCTACATTTTATAGGGAGAGGAAGTCTTCTTGTTGGTGATATTACCCTTCTTGTTGGTGATATTACCCTTCTTGTTGCTGATATTACCATTCTAGTTGCTGATATAACCCTTCTTGTTGTTGCTCATATTACCATTCTAATGTTGCAGATATTACCCTTCTTGTTGGTGATATTACCCTTCTTGTTGCTCATATTACCCTTCTAGTTGCTGATATAACCCTTCTTGTTGCTGCTCATATTACCCTTCTAATGTTGCAGATATTACCCTTCTTGTTGGTGATATAACCCTTCTTGTTGGTGATATAACCCTTCTTGTTGGTGATATTACCCTTCTTGTTGCTGATATAACCCTTCTTGTTGTTGCTCATATTACCCTTCTTGTTGCTGATATTACACTTTTTGTTGCTCATATTACCCTTCTTGTTGCTGCTCATATTACCCTTCTAATGTTGCAGATATTACCCTTCTTGTTGCTGATATAACCCTTCTTGTTGGTGATATTACCCTTCTTGTTGCTGATATAACCCTTCTTGTTGTTGCTCATATTACCCTTCTTGTTGCTGATATTACACTTTTTGTTGCTCATATTACCCTTCTTGTTGCTCACTACCCTGCTACACTGATACAGTAAAACTTCAATAATAAAAACACCCTTGGGACCCTTGATAACTGGATCTTCTTAATGAGGTGGTCTTAATATTGAAGTTGAATAAAGAGCAAAACAGTGGAAATGGACTTAAAAATTGTATTCTTTAATTTTGAGGTGGTTTTCTTATTTAGGTGGACTTTAAGTGGGTTTATACTGCATATAAATCACAAAATAACACACCGTGTCACACTAACTTGACCTGCAAAACTCACGCCAACGATTGTTCAATTGTCACTGATAGTCAGCTCATCATTACTGATGGGCGCGGTGGTAATGTTGTTTGAACCGTCTTCTTATAATTAAGTTACGTCAGTTTCATTAAAGATAATTTATGATAATTATCGTACACTTAAAATTCTGCGGTCAACATTCTTCAATAAGCATTTTCCACTTTCACTGTTTCCAATGAATTACAATTGTTACATGTTTTTCAAGAACCCACTTGAATTAAGTCATTAAACAGCCGGGGTAAATGAAAAAACTTGTTATTCTGGAATTCAGTTCTTGTGAAAAAAATAGTATAAATAAACAGACTGAGAGTTTGCTTACCGGTAGGTAGGTGCCACTCATTAGCAAAGATACAACACAACAACAGTTACACCAACAACAACAACAACAACAAGCAACTTGTAAATAGATTGTAGGAAAGTTTTTTTATTTTTAGTAGCCTGAGATGCCATTTTAGAAAGATAACATTTTGGCAGTACTAGAATTGTATAATTTCTTCTATATTTACTGTCCAATATTCCATTGCACTAATAAGTGACAGTCCATAGCAAGAGTAGGCCTCATTGTTTCTCTGTAGAATGAGTACTTAAAGGCCACATTTCATTTCACTGATAATTAAGCCTCAGTGTATAGTTCCCCAATAGACCCCTTCCACATTCCATGGCCCCTATAGGCCAACTCCCTATTTCGCTAGCACCATTGTGACTCAAAAGATTTCTTAGTTGCGTAATGTTGGTGTGTTTATATATACAATCAGGTTTATCTAAGACAGTCGGTCCACCTTGTCCATTCGAATTCATCAGGTCTGAAATTTTATTTCAAATAAATCATGGTTTTGAATTTAAACCATTTCAATTCGACCTGCCTAATATTTATTTCGGATGATACCAAGTGTTCAGGTAGAACAGGTTGTTGAATAAACGACGTCCAACTGGATTTTGATATGGGCTTGAGGTCATTTTACTGAGTTTGGAAACCTGTCTCAGAATGCGTCCTTGCAATTCGTCAATCTTTCGAGTGAGCTCAGGACTGGCCAATCAGAGCCTTGTTGATGTTGATAAGTTGGTTGTGTTTATATTGTGGTTCTGTTTAATCCATTAATTTAAATGCGACTTGTTTACCATTGTGTTATACGGTTCGGCCTGACAAAACAATATTTGCTTCTTTCTCTGCCATCATAAATTGACTTGTAAAAAAACTGAGTGGGAAGATTCACTCATGAAAAAAGCATCATCTTGGATTTGGCTGTTTCTATTATCCAAAGTTTTAAGAAAACACATAAAACTGTCTAATTAGCATTGATACATGACGTTTATACTGTTAATGATTGGTTTCTCAAGCCTACATTTGAATTGCTGATTCAATTTCACTCTCCCATCTTTACATTGCTGATGTAGATGGCCGTACTTAAACTGTCAGATAAGGTTCTTTCTGTGATGAATATTCTGTGAGGGGCATGTTTCCATAACAGTGCATTCCAGGCTTTTTCGAGCCATATTTATGGCCACTATTCCGTCATATTTCCAATTATATAATCTGTCTTTCCCAAATTGAATATAGAATTTCCTGAAAGTCATTCTAAATAAATTGATCAAAATCTGTCCTGAATTTGCCAAAATTAGAAGCTGTATTCTTACTTGGACGCAACAAAAGAACTGATGATACTTAAATGAGTGTTTCAAATTATATATGAACGCCGCTGTACGATTTCAAACCTCTTCTTTAAGTGATTTCATTTCTAGAAGACGTCACATGTGACGTCACCATGTACTGACAGTATGAAATATTTGCCTCATATGGCAATATGAAAACGAAGTGACCATATGGAGTAAATATTGTTTCATGCTTGCAAATAGTGACATCACACATTTTCTTGAAATGACATCACTTACAGAACAGGTTGTAAATCCCATAGCAGCGCTCATATATATATATTAACTTTGTAATGTGTTTCATAGCATCAAGCCTTTGCTATTTATCCCTGTTTAGAACATTTTCACCTGAAAAAGTGCATGTGCATGGATCATGTGCCGGCCACAGTTAAAAAAATCTAACCACACATTTCTTGGTTTACGTAAGTTTGTCTAGCTGAAGTCAATTCCTTGTTTTTCATATGTGATTAATTTTTTGGGGGCAAATCTTTCGGATATGACTATATTCGCTTTATCATCTTGATTTCTGACACCGCAAAAACTTTGAATAAAATTATCTTTACGTGATGTTACATGAACAATATCACATTATACATACCTCCTTATTTGTCCACATGTGTATGTGATGGTATGCTACATGTTTCAGATATGTACTTACACCGTTCTCCGTGTTTCATGTACGAGTATATCCACGTTTGTCTGAATAACGGCTTGACATCTTCGTCTCATTGACACGATGAAATTACGAATACAATTCTGGGGAATATTTGCCCATTGTGTTGATATCTTCTAGGGCCCTTTCTGGGATGGTTTAAATCCTCTATGGACACGATATGGGTGTATAATTCCATACAATAGTAATAAATTTAGTCTTGAGGTACTTCGTCATTTCAATCTGAAAATTCCTGTCTTTGATTGATTTTGTCTTTTTTTTACTTGACATTAATATATACTGTATTTATGTGATCCTCTGGCATTTCTTGTCGGTGTTTTTTTACATTCTTTCTGGTAATTCTTCATCTTTTGTGGCTGTTTCTGTTAGTGGTTCATTTATCACATGAATAATTGAACAATTGGATGATTCTACTGAGTTTCCTTCATTGCATTAAGTGTTCAACCAATAAATTTAGTTAGCAGCCAATTTGGTCAACCAGAACAGCATTTATTCAGCACAGAAATATCTGCTGAAACCTGAGACAGTTTGTGTGTTGTTGTCAAAAGATCTATCTGAATTGCTGAAATATTTCTTTCTGTACAGTTCTATTAAGCTGGCTTTTGCTACACTCCAGTCCATTTTACAATGTGCAGATTTCGAACTAATCAGAGCCCAGTTTACAAACACAGTTTGACTGTCAAAAATTTGCTTTGACATTTATAACGTTAGTTTTGATTGGCTATTGCATCACTGAATAAATTTGTCTGCTCAAGAAAGGTATAATGGTTTAAATGCAGACATAGGTATCTATGATTGTGCTACACATCCATATGGGCTGGTTACAAACAGTTAACATCAACATGCATACTTGTTACAGTGTTTATTTTGGCAATTTGGGGAAGATGACCCATACCCTTGCGTAATTTTTGTGCAAGTTAAAGTTAGGATTTAGGGAAAATACAGCAAAATTTTAGCAATAAAAGTAAAGGATGTAGTGACTAATTGATAATAATTGCTACTTGTATAAACTGCTGGTGAAAGAAAAACCTCTTACTTTGTCATTTTTTGCCTAAATTTCACATTTAGCGGGAATTTTTGTATGCAAATTGGGAGAAATAATATACTTTTTGGCATTGTGGGAATATTGCCAAATAACGGCTATTAAACAGCTGAAAAAAGCCTGTGTTAACATAAAGCTCAAATTGCAATGACAACAAAAAGACAGGCTTTAACGTCTGTCTAAACTTAAGTGGATCTGAAATTAAATTTTAATTTGTCCTATTGGGAAAAGGATTTTTTGCGAATTTCATATTGCATCAATTAAGGGTATGTCAGAGCTTTCTTTTAGTGTTGATTGTTGATTGATTGGTAATTGTTCAATGAAGAAGTTTGTAAATAATGCAGTATTGGTACAGCTTGAAAGACAAATAGCAGATATTTCAGGTAATGATACATTTGAATAGATAATTACTGAAATGATGCTGCGGTGATTATAAAAATATAACTTGCGACTTCAGGAATTCATCATTTTTTCGGTGCAGCCATACTAACATAGCTTTGCTTTTTGCATATCAGTGTTGTGTAAACTAATCAAATCTTACGTTAACCACTAAACCAACTTGTCTTCAACCGAACAACGTTTGTAAACTTGACGCCGATTGGTTAACCTTTCAATAAAGGGTTTGTAACCTTACCGAAATCCAATGAATTTCGTAACATCTCGGCTTATTTTCTATGTTGCACAACAAATCTAAAAGTAACCTTCAAATTGTATAAAATACAGAATGGTAGCGGTGTTGTTTATAAGCCATCTGTTTCATATGGGTTTTTAATAGAAACATTACGGTATGGTAGGGGGTTATTTATGAGTCATCTACTTATCCAGTGTCCTGATCCATATAGGGTAAGAAGTTTCAGGACCATCAATATATCTGTCTTAATTACAGACAATGATCCCCTATGTATGACATTAGGCACTGAGTCTTTCTCCTTTTCATGGTGATAATGATTGACAAGCTTATTTCATGCTGCCAGACAACTACTATCATAGAGACATGGTTCTGTCTCAAGTCTTCACAGAATTACCATTTTCATTGATATGTTATATGTTTTGAACTCGTTGCCTAGGTGATGTTTGTTTGTACTCTTCGTGTCTCAAAAATGTGGAAAAAACTGATTATTCTTACCATTCTAGTCTTTGAAATTCTATTACATCTTTCTATATTGTAAGTATGAAACTGATGGTTAGGGGTTTCATGTCTAAGGCACCAATGTGGGGTCATAAATAATATAGGACCCGTGTGGGGCCAAGAGCAAAATAGAACCAGTACATGGTCATGAGCTATATAGAACCAGTACATGGTCATGAGCAATATAGAACCAGTACATGGTCATGAGCAATATAGAACCAGTACATGGTCATGAGCCATATAGAACCAGTACACTATCATGAGCCATATAGAACCAATACACTATCATGAGCCATATAGAACCAGTACACGGTCATGAGCAATAGAGAACCAGTACATGGTCATGAGCCATATAGAACCAGTACATGGTCATGAGCCATATAGAACCAGTACATGGTCATGAGCCATATAGAACTATTACACGGTCATGAGCCATATAGAACCAGTACACGGTCATGAGCCATGTAGAACCAGTACACGGTCATGAGCCATATAGAACCAGTACACGGTCATGAGCCATATAGAACCAGTACACGGTCATGAGCCATATAGAACCAGTACACTATCATGAGCCATATAGAAACAGTACACGGTCATGAGCCATATAGAAACAGTACACGGTCATGAGTCATATAGAACCAGTACACGGTCATGAGCCATATAGAACCAGTACATGGTTACGAGCCATATAGAACCAGTACACGGTCATGAGCCATATAGAACCAGTACACTATCATGAGCCATATAGAAACAGTACACGGTCATGAGCCATATAGAAACAGTACACGGTCATGAGTCATATAGAACCAGTACACGGTCATGAGCCATATAGAACCAGTACATGGTCATGAGCCATATAGAACCAGTACATGGTCATGAGCCATATAGAACCAGTACACGGTCATATGGAACCAGTGCAGTGACAAAGTTTCCCACCCAGGTTTATGTAAACATCAAAAGAAGACTTTAAAACATTATACTCCCTAATGTCTGATTGTTGGTTGTATATATTGTTCTTAAATGAATGTAAATATTTTCATATTTCAAACCACAGCACATAACTGCAATCAACAAAGTGCTAGTCTTTCATGCTCACTGCATGTTTTCATATTTTATTCAAGATATAATTGAAGTCTAACAGTTAGCTGGAGACTTTGATCAAGTATTTCTCTAAGTGGACTAGCAGTACTTTGATCAAGTATTTCTCTAAGTGGACTAGGCAGTACTTCATCCTATCTGAATAGCTTTCAGTTTTTGTTGGTGGATTGAGAGGTTGCCAGGATTCTAGAGAACATCAACAGGTGGCATGGATGTTCTGTTCCCCCATACCTTTGACTTGATTTCATAGAACTGTTACACCGTTTTTTTGTCTCTTAGGTTTAGTTTGGTTGCCTTGGCATTAAATCCTGAATCTGTCTTTTCATTCATCAATTCCATAATTAAGACAAAAGTTTCAGTACGATTTGTGTCAATTAATGACTGGTGCCCTATAAACCTGTTCCCTTGTACAACAACACAACCCGTTATCCCTTCTATAAGGGAGAGAACTCATGACAATCTTCTGTGATAGAAACCAATTATTTTCCTGTCTAACAAGAGGGTATTAAGGGAAGGAGTGGTATGTTCTATTATAAACTACGTATTCAATATGTATTGGTTTAGTTTAATTAATATTTTAAGAAGCGATTGATGGTTTAATGATCTCCTATAAAACTCATATTCAGTATATTTTGGTATAGTGTAATGTTTAAGAAGCGATAGGAGGTTTCGCAGTCATGATCCCCTATAAAACTCACCATCCTTGAAGGTACTTATCATGAATTCCATATTTGGAATTAAGGCAAATGAGCTACTTTTGTGTAATACCGACTTATTATATTTAAAATGTATTTTATCCTATTAACGTATTTTTTTGTCTCATCCTGTAAAATCCAGCATTTTTAGGCCGTCCTTAAAAATGTTTTTGTTTAGTATTACCCTACGTACACCTAAAAATGCTCCTAACATCTTGGCATTTTTTTTATGTTACACTACAAATCTTGAGTTGTTTACCGGAAATATCTAGGTGACCTACTGGTATTTATAGACTTAAGGGCTATCACAGCCCCTCTTGTTAGCATATTTAATGAGCTCCTTCTTGTTCAAATGTTGATGTTTTTGCAAAATTTCAAACACAGATTATTTATGAAGGATGTAAAAGGGTACTTAAACTGGTGGAAAAAAAGAAATTTATGATTCAATTCTTGCAGATTGCTTGTTGTCATGTTTTAGTGCTGCTTTGTATGCAAGTTATATCATAAGAGGTGTGTGCATAGAAGTTGAAGCACATGTGAATATGATCAACATGTATCGAAGATTTGATACATAATCAGTTTAAGTCAGGTTTGTTAAATAAGTGGTTATACTAGTTTTGTACTGATACATGTTGGGATCTTGTAGTTAGTGTGCAAGTTAATTGTGTGTCCTATGGTTTGTGAGTATTTTGGGTATTCCTGTTGTCTATGAGTTAGTTGTTATCATGTTGTTTGTGAGCAATTTGGGTATTCCTGTTGTCTATGATTGAGTTATTATCGTGTTGTTTTGTGAGTAATTTGGGTATTCCTGTTGTCTATGAGTTAGTTGTTATCATGTTGTTTGTGAGTAATTTGGGTATTCCTGTTGTCTATGAGTGAGTTATTATCGTGTTGTTTTGTGAGTAATTTGGGTATTCCTGTTGTCTATGAGTTAGTTGTTATCATGTTGTTTGTGAGTAATTTGGGTATTCCTGTTGTCTATGATTGAGTTGTTATCATGTTGTTTGTGAGTAATTTGGGTATTCCTGTTGTATATGAGTTAGTTGTTATCATGTTGTTTGTGAGTAATTTTGGTATTCCTGTTGTCTATGAGTGAGTTATTATCATGTTGTTTGTGAGTAATTTGGGTATTCCTGTTGTCTATGAGTGAGTTGTTATCATGTTGTTTGTGAGTAATTTGGGTATTCCTGTTGTCTATGAGTGAGTTGTTATGATGTTGGTTGTGAGTTATTTGGGTATTCCTGTTGTTTATGAGTGAGTTGTTATCATGTTGTTTGTGAGTAATTTGGGTATTCCTGTTGTCTATGAGTGAGTTGTTATGATGTTGGTTGTGAGTTATTTGGGTATTCCTGTTGTTTATGAGTGAGTTGTTATGATGTTGGTTGTGAGTTATTTGGGTATTCCTGTTGTTTATGAGTGAGTCGTTATGATGTTGGTTGTGAGTTATTTGGGTATTCCTGTTGTCTATGAGTGAGTTGTTATCAGGTTGTTTGTGAGTAATTTGGGTATTCCTGTTGTCTATGAGTTAGTTGTTATGATGTTGGTTGTGAGTTATTTGGGTATTCCTGTTGTTTATGAGTGAGTTGTTATGATGTTGGTTGTGAGTTATTTGGGTATTCCTGTTGTCTATGATTGAGTTGTTATCATGTTGGTTGTGAGTTATTTGGGTATTCCTGTTGTTTATGAGTTAGTTGTTATGATGTTGGTTGTGATTTATTTGGGTATTCCTGTTGTCTATGATTGAGTTGTTATCATGTTGGTTGTGAGTTATTTGGGTATTCCTGTTGTCTATGAGTGAGTTGTAATCATGTTGTTTGTGAGTAATTTGGGTATTCCTGTTGTTTATGAGTTAGTTGTTATGATGTTGGTTGTGAGTTATTTGGGTATTCCTGTTGTTTATGAGTTAGTTGTTATGATGTTGGTTGTGAGTTATTTGGGTATTCCTGTTGTTTATGAGTTAGTTGTTATGATGTTGGTTGTGAGTTATTTGGGTATTCCTGTTGTTTATGAGTTAGTTGTTATCATGTTGGTTGTGAGTTATTTGGGTATTCCTGTTGTTTATGAGTTAGTTGTTATCATGTTGGTTGTGAGTAATTTGGGTATTCCTGTTGTTTATGAGTTAGTTGTTATCATGTTGGTTGTGAGTTATTTGGGTATTCCTGTTGTTTATGAGTTAGTTGTTATGATGTTGGTTGTGAGTTATTTGGGTATTCCTGTTGTTTATGAGTTAGTTGTTATGATGTTGGTTGTGAGTTATTTGGGTATTCCTGTTGTCTATGAGTGAGTTGTAATCATGTTGTTTGTGAGTAATTTGGGTATTCCTGTTGTCTATGAGTGAGTTGTTATCATTAGTGAGAGTTGTTTACTGTTGTTTTTGAGTATGTATGGTATCCTGTTGTTGGTTTACAAGTGATGATAATGTACCTATCTATTATTTGTTAATGCACTGATTTTACCTGCTAAATATGACTACGTGTATTACAAAATTCTTTAATGAAAACTTAAAATTCAGCACTTTTAAGGTCTATAAAGCCATCAATCAATATTTATTTGAATCTTGCATATGAGCATACATTGAATAACTATGTACTACACTGTGAATAAATTTACATAAATTTGCATAATATATGCATAAACTATGCGTATTATCATTTTGAAATAATATGAGTGATAAACCACGAATGGTTGAATATGATTGTGACGTTAGACTTCAATATTACTTGGAATGAGTTTTATGGTGACATGCTCTCCATGTATGACAAATTATAGTAGAATGTCCTGCTCAAACCAGGGACGTTAATTTAGTTTTAATTAGTAAAATGTTTTGGAAAAAGCGTAATATTCAAATATTCAAGCGTTCATGCATAATGTCAACAAATTTGGTGATTGGCTGAATTTTAACAAAAGTGATATGTGTTTGTTGTTCAAATGTTATTGAAAATATAGAGATCTCTCAATTTTGCAAACTTTTATCTTTGACAAAATTTTATAAAACTTAATACAAACAGGGTCAAGTTTGTTTTAGGTATATCCGACCTTGTCTGTTGATTTTGTGGTTCATTTGCCCAACGGTTACGCATAAATTGGTTGTCATAATGAGACTTATTGATAAACGTTCGATAAAGCAAATATTGACCCCCTGGGGTTGTATTAGTACATTGTTATCAGTTATTTGCAATGTTGTTATTTAGTATGATATTTATTTTCTGACTCCATTTTGACTCAAATCCAAATAAATATTTTTACGGTTATTTTATATTTTGCCGTTTTTTCGCTAAAAACAAGTTTTTAAGCTAAATTTTAATATTCTTTTCAGGCAAAAGATGACCTTGATTGTTCTTGCTTTGACACACACTTTTTATTTGATCTGTTTGCTTATTAGCTTATTTGTAATGGACTGAAATTTTAAGGTTCAACAGCAAGGTCGCTACATTTTCCTAATTAAAAATTAATTTGTGACACGAGACGGAGAAAATCATTTGTCACACTGCGCTCTTGTTGAACAAAACAAAATTACACTTAATTATAACTGTCTAATTTTGTGTTTAAACATTTTAATTGTTGAAATTTAAGTACTTTAAAAACTCAGTCTGTGTTTGCCGAATACTTGTCATAAGAGAAAATCATTAAGCGTAAAGTTCCAGACTTCGATCAAATACTTGATGGGGGGGGGATATTTAAACTTATATGTAAATATTTACATACTGCTTTATAATTACCTGATAAGTATATCGTAATTATAACACTGATACATTGTGTATGTGTGTGATTTAGAGCTGTCACTGATTCAGCAAAATGCATATCGACGATATCGATATATCGGAGGAGAAATATCGACAATACATCGTTATATCAAGTACTGAGGTTTACTGAAATACTGAGTAAGGTGTGTAAGGTCTGTATGGTGTAAGGTCTGTACGGAGTAAGGTCTGTACTGGACAAGTGACCTTGAGATTGGGAAGTATTTGTAACTTAACTGTGACACTGGAGTACAGATATGCAGTATTTACAAGAGATATCTGATAATGTTTAAACAATCTTTGATACTTACAGTGGTGTGCAAACATTAGATTTAAGTTTAAATAAACATTGGTTACCCCACCTTAGTTTCTTCCTACAATTTGACAGTATTCCTGTGATATCCTCATTGATTTGTACTACATGGGGTCTGAGGTGATCTTAGTTTGGATACCAGTGTCGAGGGAGGTATGGTTCCCTGTAGATAGATTGCTTGACTCCTGATCTGAAGGTCATAAGTTGGAGCTTCATGTTTGGCAGGCTTTGATAAGACAACCTCACAGTCCTGGAATTTGTTGAGAGTATTGATGGTTATAGTACCACAGGAAGCCGTCATCGAGCGTGATTAGTACAGTATATATTGAGGTTGATTTTAAAGAGCATAACAGTGAAAATGGACTTGAAAATTGTGTTCTCAATTTTAAGATCATCTTATTATTGAGGTGGTCTTTTACTGTATAAGTTGTTAGAACTTGTGAAAATAAGTTTAAATTAAGAATCTGATTGGTTTGTTCTACGAATTGTCTTAAAATTGACCAATTACACAGCTGCATTCTGAGACTGGTCCAAAATAATATTTTTAGTACTATGGATAGTGGTAGAAGGAATTAATATTCTATTTTCATGATTTTAATGAAATTTAGCTGAAGTAAATGAATTCTAAATGAAAAAGACTTTTGAAAATGGAGTTCATTATTATTAATACCTATTGTATTATTGACAAATATATTATTTATAATTTCTTTCAATACAAACATTATATTATTCAATATGATTCACTATGTATGTGGCTCGGAGAAAACAAGATATACTCTCCAGGGGGTTTCTAATTTTCAAGTAAGTAGATTTTGGCTTTATACAAATTTTATGGTAATGAACCCAATACACTATTGATTGTTTTGTTAAAATCAATCAACATGTAAAGCGTAATGTAAGTTTAAGGTGTCATGTTTGTGTCTTTAAACATGACACCTTAATATTTTAAGTGTTTGATAGTTGTCCGTCTGTATGACAGTGTAGATAATAAAAATAAATATTTCATTTGGTATTGGTCGCATATCTGGGAGTAAGTAGCTCAATCAGGCTATCGCGATTCAGTCATTACTGAAATACAATCTGCACAGGGTGTCAATCAGCTAAGGGAGTCTATCAGGACAGGGAGTCGATCGGTATAAAGTCAGTGAGCGCAGGGAGTTAATCAGCACAGGATGTCAAAAGGCACTGAGAGTTAATCAGCATTGGGAGTCAATCAGCGGAGAGAATCAATTGGCACTGGGGGTCAATCAGCACAGGCAATCATGTCAGGAATTCAATCAGTATAGGCAATCATGTCAGGGGGGCAATCAGCACAGGCAATCAGGTCAGGGGATCAATCAGCACAGGCAATCGGGTCAGGGGATCAATCAGCACAGGCAATCAGGTCAGGGGAGCAATCAGCACAGGCAATCAGTTAGGGGGGCAATCAGCACAGGCAATCAGGTCAGGGGGTCAATCAGCACAGGCAATCAGGTCAGGGGGTCAATCAGCACAGGCAATCAGGTCAGGGGGTCAATCAGCACAGGCAATCAGGTCAGGGAGGCAATCAGCACAGGCAATCAGGTCAGGGGAGCAATCGGCACAGGCAATCAGGTCAGGGGGGGCAATCAGCACAGACAATCAGGTCAGGGAGTCAATCAGCACAGGCAATCAGGTCAGGGATTCAATCAGCACAGGCAATCAGTATAGATTGTTACTCAGTAGTCAGATATTTTTGTAGTATTTGGTATTTTCTGGTTAACAGGCTGTAGAAAAGCCTTTTATCAATGGCATCTTGATCCAGTTGAACTAAAATCAATAAATGATAGCTGATCTGTCGATGATGAATGATGAATAGAGTTCACACAATTCCACAGGCAAGCATGTAGATCTAATCATGTTGAATGTATCATCTTGCTGATTAAACTACACCAACATGCAAATTTAACACTTGTCATACTTAACAATCATTCTTTTACATGATTTCCTTTGATTTATTTTCTCAAATGTTTTTCTAGCTCCGGTTCGTTCCATTTTATCATCGATGTTTTATTAATTAAGCTTGTCATTTGAGATTTCCATGGCTTCTTTCATCAGTTTGCTTATTGATTTGAAGAAATAACAACAATAGTCAATAGGAAATGAAATGGATGTATAGAATCTGCTGCATCAATTTTCAGTACTTTTTTATACAATGTATATATCAGGGCACTAGAATTTGTTTTCAAACTTGTCCTGGACTAATGGAAATGTAAAATTTGACTTGTCCAAAATAGGAAGCTAGTTGTCCGAGCATATCAGTCAATTTAATAACAAATAAACAAACACAAAGATAGCTCCACAATCTAAATTTAATAACCACATGTATGTGTTTGTGGGATTCTAAGGTTTGACTTATGTAGACCTGGGTTCGATTCCCGGTAGCACCATTGACCGATTTTTCGTGTTTCTCAAACATGACTTTATTACATCTAAACAATTGTTGATGTTGGTTAGCTTTAAAAACAGACTTGTCCGGGACTAACTTCAACTGTTGGTAGGCTGATTCAGCATTAGACTAGACTGGTACGTCAGGCTAGTGGATTTCTAGAGCCCTATGGCTAGACTAGTTCCGACGGGTGATACCTTATACATGAAATTTTCCACAACCTTACAGACATGTCTGAAACCTCTTTGAAATGAAATGGTGTGTAATTAACTTCTGTGTCAGCTTTACTGTGGTTACCCAATCATATCTGTATGATGTTATATCAGCAATGTTAAGCCGATTTGAATTTTTGTTTCATTATCTAATAAGACCCCTATTGTAATTGTCACAGGGTCAGGTGAATTGTCAAGTAGAGGGATGTATTAGTTATTACTGATTGAAAAAACAAGTGATCCTGGAATTTTGAAATGTTTAAAAAATGTGTCTTTACATATTGATTTTTTTCTGTCTTCTCTGTCACTGTCGATGTATATACTTTGTTGCTCATAAATTGCTACTCAGAAATACATAAATCATTCAGTTGTTAATATTCGTTTGATGTCAAATTTGTCCTCAAAGCTTCACTGAAACGTTTCACTGAAACAGGTGATTAAAATCTCTATCTTATCTGTACAATTATTGTCATTATCTGCTTTACTCTACTCCTGTTACCACTCTTTGCTTCTCGACTACAAAAATGATTCTTAGTGTTTGCCCTGTTTGTGCCTCACCTTTCCTATTTTACCCTATTGTTCCCCGCTGTATTTTCTTGCCTTGCCCCTCGGTCTGCTCCTTACTTTATCTGCCTCTATGCTGCCTTATCCCCCTATCCACAACTGCATAAACCGGATGTTCTCTGCTCTGCTTTATCCCCCTATCCACAACTGCATTAACAGATGTTCTCTGCTCTGCTTTATCCCCCTGCCTGGGGACATTGCCCTGTTGCCTATATGTATGCATGTACAGTGGAAACTATTAACGACATCTCCTCCTTAACTGCTAAATGGATTTTTATTGAACCTATACCAATTTATTGGCACTTTAGTCTAATTCAGACAGAATGGCAGTGTACTCAGGTGAGCGATATAGGCCATTGTGGCCCTCTTGTCTGCTTTACTTCCCCATCTGTCCTCTCTCCCCTTAATCTTGTTGGAGTTACTTGATTTGTATAACCAATTGGATTTTATTGGGAGAGCCCAGTACAACAGCTAGAGTCTGCTCAGGTTAGAAGATAATTGGATTTTCAAGCACTTGTCAATTCTAGCTCAGCCTTTTATAATTAGATTTGTTATGCATTAATGGTTTGCTTGATCATTGGACTTTGCTGCCTTTATGAATCATGATAAACCCTGTATAATGTCTCAGATATCTATAGAGAATCATTGATTGACTGTTTTGTCAGCATTTAACCTTATACCTTATGCATCAGTATTAATCAGCTAAGTGGGTCCAATTCTGTGTCTGCTTGGTAGATGTCAACAAATGCTTACAGTGTGTGACATGTCTCCGTTTTTGCTTGGATTTCATGCAGTTATTGCAAGAGTCAATCTGTATCATACACTTGGTTTTGTATAATACTTCTATGACAAGTCTAAGGACAATGTAGAGAATGTCTCAGTCTGAAAGACCAAGTTCCAGTGTTATGCAGTCTTTCCATTGGTCAATTTAAGAAGGTGCAAAGAACCGACCAATCAGAAACTAGAATTTGTAGAGAAAGTCTCAGTCTGATAGACCAGGTTCCAGTGTTATGCAGTCTTTTCATTGGTCAATTTAAGAAGGTGCAAAGAACGGACCAATCAGAAACTAGAATTTGTAGAGAATGTCTCAGTCTGATAGACCAGGTTCCAGTGTTATGCAGTCTTTTCATTGGTCAATTTAAGAAGGTGGGAAGAACTGACCAATCAGACACTAGAATTTTTTGAATGGCCTCCAATCTCAAAATTATAATGGCAGATCCATTAGCCGAGGCCAATTTTTTTGAGACTTGACTCTACAGGGGACTGCCAAAACTTGATAGGAGGGAAGCGTATTGTCCAAACATTGGGGACAATACAATACACAGAGCTGTGGTTGGCTGAGTTGGTGGTCCTGGAACCCTATTTAACCCGGGAAATACGCCCTAATTCATTTCATCTCACGCATTATGGGTATTTGCATCGCTCTCAAGTTGGTGTCCGGAAAACCTTCACTAGTATATTACGAGGAGGAGTGATCGTGACATTGGGGGGTTCAACTCGCAACCTCCAAGGGGAGTTGCTGAGTTCCACTTCACTACCAATTCCGTCAACCCGTCATATTGATGTGAAGAAATTAAAATAATGATATATCATTCTGTATCAAGCTATGTCAGGCAATATTGATATATACCAGTCAATTACTGCATTAATTCACAATTTATTGGACAATATCTTGGAAGGAATGTCTCAATAAGATCTTTATATTCACAATTATTTTTTAATCATTCACTCAAGTAGTTCTTGACATTTTGTATGGAAATACTTGTGTTGCAATACACCTGATCTTAATTGATTTACTTGACAACTGCGATTGAATAAATTGAAACATGTGTTTGTTCTCATGCATTCAGTAAGTATAACATTTGTACAAATGTACATTGTAAGTGAAAGTATTAAATATTTCCTTATGGTGGCAAAGTAATTAAAATTTGCTACGTCAGGAAAATCCTTTGAATGCGGTACATCGTTTTTTATTTCAGTTTTCTAATTTTTGCTAAATTTTACGCATTCGTGTCGGTGCTGAATTAAAACATTTAGTTCATAGTGATGTTAAATCCCACTATAACAGAAAACATGTATGTTTTGTTACCGAATGAATTAAAGGCTTTGCGAAAAGTTCGCTGATTTCGCAAATATGCAAGAATCAGGTGCATTGTTGTCAAAATAAGCCGATTGCCAATTAAAATCATTGGTTAAAATGGCTTTTTGATTCAGTTAGTTTTGCCGTTGATACGAGATTATTATTGTGCACTATGTACTTTACTGGGATGTAAACATTTTCAGAAACTGACCTACACACAACATCAATATTTTTGTGGATGTAGATGACAAAAGACGTGTTTGCATCAGATTTAGGTCAGCGTTTCCCTTAAACTTCTAAAATAAGGTTCCCGGGATCCTCAGACCTCTGATTGGTTGGTTCTAAGCTCATTAATAAAATCGACCAATGAAAAGGCTACATTCGGATACTGTCTCGATACTGTATATCAAAACAGTTGGTCTTGTTATTGACAGCTCCCTCTTAAAATTATCTTAAAGTTGATAAGTGTAAAATTACAACCAGCATAAATATGCCAACTTGTTACTTCCAGCATTTATCTCCACATAAATATTTTAATGTTGTAATTTCTGTAATTTTGTTGTAGTAAAATGAGAGAGAATTATTTGATATAATTTTGTCATTTTCCACCAGATGTACCTGTTAAATGGATTCCACACATTTGATGTATATTGGGTTTTGAATTGGATTAATAAAACTGTCAAACTCTTGTTATACATCTGTAGTAAACTTGAGAATATTTATCATGTTATAGTATTAAAGTTTGCTTCGGTATATTTAAGATTTGTTGAAGATGAGACTACAGTAAAATCTTGCTTAAAGACCAACTCAATAATAAGACCACCTAAAAATTAAGAACATAAGTCCATATTTACTGTCTTGCTTTTATTCAACCTCAATATTAAGACCACCTCAAGGGTCCCAAGGGTGGTCTTATTATTGAGGTTTTACTGTATACTGTTTGACGTTCATGAAATTCATTATAATTATATATCTCGGTGTTCACAAAGATTTAGTTTTCCGGGATCAGGATGAAGATCAAATATAGTTTCTTTCAAACTGTGATTCCATTATGTTGCAAAGTTAAATCTTTCAACATAGTGTGATATGTATAAACATTTTGCAAATTTATAGTCTTAAATATAATTTATGAATTTCTTAACAAAATGGTAAAGCTTAAATGTTTTCATAAAGTCAGTTTTTTGTAATTTTGTGTTCTTTTATAGAAGTACCACATACAGTTATTGTTAGGTGTGATCTTGCAGTTATGTGAACCTGTATTAAAAAATGTCCATGTTTGTCTGGACCTGAAAACCGTGGTCATCTGAAATTCTTTTACTTAGTCCTTAATATTGTACAGTGGTTTAAATCTAAGACTGAAGTTTCAGCAAAAATCCCCTAGCAATAATTACTGTCAGTATAATAAGATTTTATATATTCTGTGCATTATCTGTTGATATATATGTTAACTGCTGGATTATGTGAGCATTTCTTAGGCTATGGGACATAGAAAGAACACACAAATAGATACGTTGAGGGCAGGATTACCATTGACCATGCACAACGGTCAAATAACTCCGAGAGATAAATGTCAAATGATTGTCCTGTCCAAAAGAATTGTTTGCACGCACTAGCAGGGCCGTCACTATTTCTTGGATTAGCGGGGAAATCACCAAAGTAGACTGGGGTCTGGGGGTACTCCCCTTAATGATCATTCATACAAGAAAAGTAGCCGAGTGATGATGCTTAAGTTACAGGGGTTTTTTTCCCGGCTCCCGGCTCTTATTCACACCCTTGCAATTGTCAAAAAGTCTCTTCCTGAAAAATATTCTTCCTATTTAAATGAACTGAAAATGTTTGAAATAAAAAATTATTCTATAGATATCTTATTTTACAAAAGATCCGGTTCTCTTGTAATTTAGAGAAAAGGAAATATTTTCATGATCATATTGTTATGTTCGGCTGTCTGGCTGCATTTCTACAAAATGTGTCTAGAATCTGCCCGGAGTGAAGCTTGTATTACCACTGAGAGGGTATGTAAGTAATTATTTGTACAGGCCCTCAGATCTCCAGAAGCATCTCTTATTAAAATATCGGCTAAATTTTGAGATTTGGCTCAAATCTCAATTTGCATGTCTTGAAAAAAAATGAGATTTAAAATCTCATTTCAATTTTTTTCATTTCGACTACAGTCTCAGATGAGAACAATCTCACTGACTAGAGACAATATTTGAACTGTGATTTATGCGCAAATTGAGATGCTTTGGGAGATCAGGGGGGGGGAGGATTAATACAACACTGCGATGAATATCTCTGACTATTATCTACAGATAGAGCAGTGATGTACTGGCTCAATCAAGTCTGAAGTGTATGATCATGTGATCGTTAATTGGAGTTTGATTGCATTTGATGATAATTATAATAGATTGACCCGCAGACTCTTCAGACAACTACTGTTAATTATCTGTACATTGATTAGGGTAGTTCAGACCATCGGGAACTATTGTACGTCTGTGATAATATCAAGATGAGCTTTCCTTTAGTTGTTGAGGATGATGTTGAAGTTTTGATAGAGTTTATATGACTTCTGATAGGAGACCAATTCCTGTTTTGATCACCAGTGTAATTTAGGTTTACCTTGGTAGAGCATCCAGGTTTTTATTCAGCTGTCCGAATTCAAGGTATCATCTGAACTAAATATCAGGTCCTGATGTATCTTCTTATGCATGAATTCGAATGAACGAGGTCCGACTTGGCTTCTGATTAAAGTGCTATAAATGTTTAAGCATTCAACTGACATGAAGTATTCCCCTGAATCCTCTTACCAATCATTGTGCATTGAAATGTTTTTTCATTGCTTCCTATCAAGCATACATAGGAAATTGTCTACCCCATAAATAATCATGTTTATTACACAGCCAACAATTAAGTGTAGAACAAAACGATGCTGAATTAAAAATCTAGCTGTGATCGCTGACAGACGAGCCACAGACTGTTAGAAAGCAGGAAATCAGAATAATGGCTTCTGGGTAATACATTGCACTCTTAACAGTACCGTTCACTGAAATATGTATGAGCCTTCCAGGAGTGTGTTTGTGCTGACGCTTATGCAAGTATTTGACAAGAGAAAAAGTTTCAAAGGAAATGGCCCCATGGTTTTGCATATTTGATAAGCTACAAGATTGATTGATATTTACGTACATGCATGTGAATAGGATCATTTTTTCACTATGTCATTCCATCAAGGTGCTGTTTCAATTGGTTTTGACTTATAAAGTTTGAAATATTTCGTGTTGTTTCAATTAATATGTGGTTTCAGTTTAGTCTATGTTGTAGTAATCATATCTGCGCTGTTTCCGTCTAATGCGATTGTGCCTGTGTTGTTTTCAATTAAGCCTGTGTTGTTTTCAATTAAGCCTGTGTTGTTTTCAATTAAGCCTGTTGGTTGTTTTCAATTAAGCCTGTGTTGTTTTCAATTAAGCCTGTGTTGGTTTCATTTCAGCCTGTATTGTTTTCAATTAAGCCTGTGTTGTTTTCATTTCAGCCTGTATTGTTTTCAATTAAGCCTGTGTTGTTTTCATTTCAGCCTGTGTTGTTTTCAATTAAGCCTGTGTTGTTTTCATTTCAGCCTGTGTTGTTTTCATTTCAGCCTGTGTTGTTTTCAATTAAGCCTGTGTTGTTTTCAATTAAGTCTGTGTCGTTTTCAATTTATTCTGTGTTCTTTAAATAAAGTCTGTGTTGTTTTCAATTCAGCTTGTGTTGTTTTTAATTTAGTCTGTGTTCTTTCAATTGAGTGTGTTGTTTCCAATTGAGCCTGTGTTGTTTCAATTAAGCCTGCATTGTTTTCAATTAAGCCTGTGTTGTTTTCAATTAAGCCTGCATTGTTTTCAATTAAGCCTGTGTTGTTTTCAATTAAGTCTGTGTTGTTTCAGGCATGCCTGTGTTTCTCTCAAGTCTGTGTTGTATCCATTTAGTCTGTGTTGTTTTAATTGATTCTATTTTATGTGGCCATTGTAATTGTTGCAATCTAAGTTTTTCCAGTTAAGTCTGTGCTGTGTTAATGTGAGATAGAGATAGTTTATATAGTCAACAAGAGCAGTTTGATATGATGGGCAGGTATCTATTTCATTGCCATCGTGTCAAATACAACCTCCGGAATTAATACATTTGAACTCATCTATATAATCTGCTTTATAAAAAAAAGGAATCAATCTGCATTAATCATTAGAAAATAGGATTGGCACGTGTTAAGCTGTAAGACTGGTTAACGTGTCACATCTTCTATTGTCTATTTGTGTCGTCTGTACAAGTGAATAGAGTTCGTCGCTATCATGGACAAATGACTGGGAGTGTTACAGAGTACTCGGGATTTATTTGTCATACTGAATTCCTGAACTTAGCAAATGCAATTCCGTCTGCTTTTTTTTAATATGCAGATTGCTTACAGACCGTTACGCACTGGCATTCTACATTGGACCTTTTTATTGGTCAGGTCCAACTGTACGATTGGTATTCACCATGACTGACTTATTATAATGTTGTCAGATTATACCCGGGTATACTAAACAAAATACCGCCATATATTATTGGCGAAAAAACAAACCGTTGGACATAGAGACTGTATATACCGGTATTACGGTAGTACCGCACACCTCTAATCATAATGACACGCCGAATAAGTTGACAATTTTGAAAAACGAACCATGTTTCATGTCATACATAATTATGATTCCCGTCTTATATTTTCAGCATTTCCTAGTTCTCCCTGACTCATTTAAACAATTTAGCATCTTTACAACTCTTCTGTTGCGTAAACAGCCGACTGGAATTGATATTGCTGGTGTTTTTACAGCTGTCAAACATGAATATATCGGAAGAATTAAGTCACACATAACCTGAACATATTTCAGGGTTATGATGGATACCAGATGTGCTTGTGTGGGATACTGAGGGCAATATAACCTAGTTCTGTATGCTTCAACTTGTCAAAACACATGTCATTATTTTGGGAAACAATAATTTTACTGCGAACATTTGCTTTCAAGTTTCTTCGGGTGAATTTTCGGTTGATGCATAAAAATGTTGCAAAGACATTTGTTGCTTACACTAAGGTGCAGTTCTTTTCTTTTTGAGAAAAAATCCATGATCGTGATATCAAAAGATTTTATCGCAAGCAGGGGGGGAGGGGGTGAAGTGGGAGGGGAGGAAATAGTGCAGTCTGTCTTTTGGTCGCACTTTATGCGTGAAATATGTCAAAATCAAAGACAGAAGTGTGTAAATGAAATTGCTACATACAGTCGGACAATAATTGATTAAGTTTAGGAAATTATGAGAATTAAAATATAAATATTTCTTTATAATATCACTGTGCTGACGCAGACAATTTTTAGTTGCGTTATTAATGGCGTGGAGTATAGATACTGCAGAAATACCATTGTCAGTGCACATCGGTCAAATAACCATAAGAGAGAGTGTGTAAATGTCAAATGATTGTCCAGTCCAGGGTTTATTTTCCGCTGATTTTAGCCGAAAAACGCCAATTATTCCCAATGACAAAAAGTATATATTTTTCCCAATATGAAGGTAAAAATTCCCAATAAATCGGAAGAAATTTTTTTTTCTCTCGCAGACAGTTTTATACATAGCAGTTTTTAATGGTGAATAGTATATTTCAGTGAGTGATATTTCACAGTATTAATTAGTCTCTTCTTCTTCTACCATACTATTAGTTAGTAAACTCCCAGTTTCTTCAGAGATCATCGTTGTCTGCCATCATTCCTTAGAACATGATCAAATAAAAATAGCATAAAACAGTCTTAATAACGTGTAATTGATATTGTTGTTTGAACCATGCCAACTTCATTATTACACATATTCTAGGAAAAGTTAGTAGACATAATTATATAATTATGACATTATCTTTGTTGTTTTAATGAGGTCTTATGTTTATAAATAATGACCTGATTATGTCACATTCGTAAAAAGTTTATTATGTAATATGTTTCCACAAACATGTAAGAACATTTTGAGCTTTGATATATGATGCATGAATACTTTTATGTGAAAATTCATCTTTGATTAATTTGTCGGAAGTTTTGAAAAGTATTGGCACTTAGCATTATGTGCAAAAATTTCGAAAATATTCAGCAAAATGTTAATCACTACGTCTACATTGTGAGTTGATGTTACTTTGTGCCAAATATGAGTAAATGTCACTTTGTGCAAAACATGAGTAAATGTCACTTAGCGTCAAATATGATTAAAAGTTCACTTTTTGCCAATATGAGTAAATATCACGTCAAATATGAGCAAATGTCACTTTTGTGCCAAATATGAGTAAATGTCACTGCGCCAAATATGAGTGAATGTCACTTTTATGCCAAATATGAGTAAATGTCACTTTGTGCCAAATTAATTATGAGATAGTAAAGCTTAGTGTCTTATATGAGTAAATGACACTCTATTTCAAGTAAGAGTCAATGTCACTTTTTGATATTTATAAGTCAATGTCTCTTTGTGCCTAGTGAGTCAATGCCAATTTCATGTCATACATGTATCAATGTTACATGGTGTAAAATAAGAGTCAATGTTGCTTTCATGTCATACATGTATCAATGTTACATGGTGTAAAATATGAGTCAATGTCACTTTCATGTCATACATGTATCAATGTTACATGGTGTAAAATATGAGTCAATGTCACTTTCATGTCATACATGTATCAATGTTACATGGTGTAAAATTTGAGTCAATGTCACGTTCATGTCATACATGTATCAATGTTACATGGTGTAAAATATGAGTCAATGTCACGTTCATGTCATACATGTATCAATGTTACATGGTGTAAAATATGAGTCAATGTCACGTTCATGTCATACATGTATCAATGTTACATGGTGTAAAATTTGAGTCAATGTTGCTTTGTGTCAAATATGCGTCAATGTCACTTGGTGTCAAGGATAAAAAAGTAATTATGACACCATATTTCTGATGGATTCCCTGCATAATTTAAATGATATACAGATGTTTATGATAAGGATTGCCAAACATTTCCAGTTTGTTCAAGCATATAAATCATTTATTGTAGCCACTTTCATGCCTAAGTATTCATTCATACAGTATGCACGCTTTAAAACTTGGCAGTGTGTGTGATGTAAGTAGATGTCTTTATGTAAATAACTACATTTCTTCCAGGAAGTAAGATATATTTCATTCATGGAAATCTTTTGCTACTACATGAAACAATTATTATCAAAATAAAACAAAAAAACAATGATTGTTCTCTCCTTGATACCATGTCTGATTCCTCTATAATAAATTGGCACTGGTCTTATCAAAGTAGTCGGTGTGTATTCTGGCTAGTATAAGGTGAAACAATGAAATGCACATTTTATTAATAAGTAATATTTCTTATATGGCAATGAAACCTAAATGTGAAATACGCTTTATCTTTTAATGCATGAATCGTCTTTTTTATGCATTAGAAGTTATTGAAAACCAGCTAAATGATGTTTATGATGGTAACATGGAGCAGTGAGATACATGTATGCACTGTGTAAATAAGGTGATGTGGCAACATCATTAACATCATTATCTTCATCAACAACATCAACAGACCAACCAACCAGCAGAGTCACTCCAGTATAATCCCCCCTCAAACTGTGTTTGTGCCAAATCATTAACAGCATTATCACCAACAATATTATCGTCATCATCAAAGATAATACCATCATCTTCATCAACACTATTGTCATTAAAGACATCATCATCATCATCAAAGTCATCATCATCAACATCATCATTGTCAACAACAATATTATCATCATTAATATCAGTATCATCAACATCATCATTGTCAACAACAATATTATCATCATTAATATCAGTATCATCAACATCATCATTGTCAACAACAATATTATCATCATTAATGTCAGTATCATCAACATCATCATTGTCAACATCATCATTGTCAACATCATCATTGTCAACAACAATATTATCATCATTAATGTCAGTATCATCAACATCATCATTGTCAACATCATCATTGTCAACATCATCATTGTCAACATCATCATTGTCAACATCATCATTGTCAACATCATCATTGTCAACATCATCATTGTCAACAACAATATTATCATCATTAATGTCAGTATCATCAACATCATCATTGTCAACATCATCATTGTCAACATCATCATTGTCAACAACAATATTATCATCATTAATGTCAGTATCATCAACATCATCATTGTCAACATCATCATCATCAAAGTCATCATCGTCAACATCATCATTGTCAACAACAATATTATCATCATTAATATCAGTATCATCAATATCATCATTGTCAACAACAATATTATCATCATTAATGTCAGTATCATCATCAACAATATCATGATCACCAAAAACAACATTTATACCACCAAAATCATTGCCATCAATATTATCATCAACAACAATAGTATCATTATAAATGAAAATATTGTCATCAACTACATCATCTTTATCAACAGCAGGAATATCGTCATCATCAACAACATTAGCAGCATCATCAACATCAGGAGCACCCATTAGTAAAAACAAATTCTGAATTTTTTTCCTACATTTAATAATAAAATTTTTTGGTAAATGGTAAAAAATTTAATAATATATATAATGCTTTAGATATTGACAAGTCACAAAATTGTCATTGTTTTCACAGTTTAGTCAATAATAGGTTACAATGATAATATAATTTTCACCAGACATAACAAACTGAGAAATTCCACAGCTTTAGGGTATATACAAAGTAGAATACTATATCAGTATTTTAATGGGTTGTATTCAATGAGAGGTGATGTTTATTTTTATTGTTGTTGTTCATGTTTGATATATTTAAGATCTATAAAACAGAGAGGAATGTGTCGTGGATCATTACACGCAAGTCGCGGTATTTAAATCTTCGTCTTCGATCATGTGCTTGTACTATGTAGTCTACTTTTTATGTGTGTGTTTTTTTAAATTGTCGGAATATTTAGAGGGCTTTTTGCAAAACTCATGTAACTCTGTGTTTTTGGTAAACAAGCAGTTACATCAATATTTCTCCAAACCCTCGACATTATCTACTCCCTTAAAGTAACGTACTGTTGAAAGCATCATAATTATACATTTACTACTTTGATGTTCATTAATTTAAAAAAAAATATTTTAAGTGTTTAAGTTTAAACTTATTTATTTTACATCGATTGTGAAACAAGTTCTTACAACATGTACTAATCACTGTCGATGACTGCTACCCGGCTACCAACCAGTTCTCACGCCAAATTTAGAAATTGTGAAGTTTAAGGTCAAACCCTGCTTATTGTGGGGCTCAAAATCATGACCTGCAGATCAGGAATTGGGCATTCTCCCCTTAAAACCACTGCGCAAGTGTTTATCTATTGATGAAAAGTGAAGCAACTCTATCAAACTGTGTGATATATGCAGATAGATCAGTACGCTTTACCCCCCCCCCCCCCTCCCCTCCCCCTTCTCTCCCCTCCCCTATAATGCACATTCAAATGTTTTACTCCTTTAAGGTGAGATTGTTTCGTAGTACCTAATGACGCTTTTATGTAAACATTTTTAGCGTGTATGAAAGCCTGCAGAAAGATACGTGAGATTATCCCACAGTCCTGCAACCGACTGAATTTTAACAAAGTTATGAATAAAAAAATAAAAAATGGCACATTTTTATTACTACAGCAATGTTACTTCTGTGAAAATATTGTTGATAAAAAATTAAACACAGAGTTTATTTCGTTTTTATTCCAGTTTTTTGTGAGGAATGTAAATTGTTTCCCATGAGTACATTGCCCTGTACCATTAGAGCATTAACATGGCTGATATTTATGATGTCAAATACATGTGTGGTTTTTAATTAGTTTTTCATGCCCATCGTCACATGATTTTATTTATTTACCAATTTATTTTAAATGCTATTCTTAGAAAGTTGTTTGTTTGGCACTCGCTTTTGAAAATTTGGGAGTCTCTGATAAATTTTGGTGGTCCTAAACAGTTAAAATGTGATCATGTATTACTGAGACGCTTGCAAGGTGCAAAACACTTAGGGGATATTAGGCAAAAGATAATTACCACAAAGAGGTTTAAATAACGAAAAGCGCTGCTGTGCCAAAATGAGCTAATCGGTGGCTTGCGGGTCCCGAGGACACACGCTTGTTGATAAGTGCAGGACCTCTGTAAATTGCGTCAGAGACACAGAAAAAACAACATTATTATACCCCATAAACGTGGTTTATACGATTTTCAGACTGGTATTAGGATTTCAGCACTTCCGGTTTTCTGTTTGACAAGTAGTTTTAGCAAACCAGTCTTAACATTTACGAATTTTACTTTGAAAATCAGGAGATCGCGGCTCCCGCCCTGGAGTTCGTGAGAGGCCTGTCAACTCCGGGAGTCTCCCGAGGGGAAATCGGGAGACTTCACATGTATCCAGTACACTGTAACCACGCCCACGTGTTATTTTACATTTCCATTAAAGTGCCTATAGGAAACTGTCTGCCTGACAATATTCATCAACCATTTGGAATATTGGAAGAGGTGTGATCTACCTTACACGAGGAAGACATAAATCATAAAATTCTCCACAATTCCATCTCACAAATCACATAATTATATCAGTGTAAATTCTAAAAATGTATCTGTACGGTATGAATCATAGACATTTAAGATGCTGCAATTAAATATTCATGAAGAATAGAACGATGCTCCCTTGGAAATATGTGCACTTTATGCAAAAACTTTTGTTCCATGAAATAATTATGACATGATGTTGTTGATGTCTACTGTTTTCTTTCTGTGTGAATGATTTTCTTAGTAAAATTACATCATAATATAGAATTGTACTGATGTCATTTAAAATACTAGATAATTTTGTGCTAAGAAGTGAATTCATTTACTGGTAGTCAAATTGACAATGCTAAGTTTTTTACAAATTACATGTATAACCAGTTAAAACCTCAATAATAAGACCACCTCAATAATAAGACCACCTCAAAATTAAATACACAATTTTCAAGTCCATTTTTACTCTTTTGCTCTTTTATTTAACCTCAATTTTAAGACCACCTCAATAATAGTTTTCAAGGGTCCCACTGAGGGTGGTCTTATTATCGAGATTTTATTGTAATTTTGCTCCAGAAGAGATGTTTAAGTTGGTCCATCTGTTCTAAACATATTATGTCTGAGCTATAACTTTTAAATAATTCAAGAGATTGCTGTCTAAAAACCAAAGCATCTGATTGGTTGGTTCGAATTTCTGTTTTAAAATTGACCAATGACATAGCAGAATTCTTAGACTGTTTTCAAATGCTGTGTATGTTTTTTATTACCAACACCGGTGATGTACCTTTAAAGATAGGTATACAATAGTCACACAATGTAATATAAAAGGCATTTACTACTGGTATTTGTAGTTCAAGGCGTAAAAAATGTCACTCGGATAATCAGATGCACACGAGTCATTATCTTACTGTCTGTAACCATGCGAAAAAATGTAATAAAATACCACAAAAATGTACATTCCATTCATACCTCACATTTTACGTTACTACAACCTGAAACCGTTCTGATTTGTTGAACATAAAACTTGTTTATTGTACATGTGATAATATTATGTACCTGGTATATTTTTGTATGATAGAGACAAGCGCAAATTGAATACCGCCAGGTCGGGAAATATTAGTAATATTATGATCTGAATAAAGCAGTCTGTTCATGAAACCCGTCCGAGACTGACCACTAAATTTTAATTTTTATTGCTACTTTTTACTTTGAACATTCCTATACTAGTGTTCTCTGTCCATGTATAATATATAAAAAGTATGTAAAAAAGAAAAATTCCTTCCCTAGTTTTTTTCGTGACAATATTTTTAAAACAAGAAATATATTTAAAAAGGATGGGTCGTCGCAATTTGAAGGTTAAGATTTGTTGTGCAACAGAAAAAATGTCCACATGTAACGATTGCTGGTCTCTTCACTACCAAAATGGATTTCGGTAAATTCACCGATTTTAGTAAGGTAACGTACCCTTTATCGAAAGGTAAACCAATCTGGGTCAAGGTTACAAACGTTGAAGAGAAATTGCCTTGGTGGTTAACATAAGATTTGATTGGTTTACACAACACTGATATGCAATTATAAAACCATGTTAGCAACACAGGGTAAACTGGTTTCTGCCAACAAACAATTATTAAGGATGGCCTTATAGTTAAAGATTGGTATTATAAAACGCATTTTAAATACTTTCTCAATATTTTTAATATTATATAAAGGTCGAAGTTTGTCCTTGAAATAGAGATTTATAGTACAGTTAAAGTCTTAGCATAACATTTCATACTACTGTGAAGTTCACATAATATCATATTATGGTCATTAACGGCATAGGTGTTGGTATATAATACAAGGACTTTGGTCCGTTTTATAACAATGCACGATGGTCTGTATTAAATGCTTGTATAATATTGTTGGAGTGTATTTATAACAAAATTTTCCAAATTGCATTATAAAGTTCGGATTAGAGACCGACTAATATATTGTGCCAAAAATTAAATGGTTTATTCTCAGGGGTGAATATGTATTTATTCGTTTTTTTTTAAATTTATTGTATATGTTATGTTTTTAAACTTATGTGGTTGACTGTGTGACATATCTTAAACATGTTTGGTTTTATTTTAATATGTGACATTAAGTAAAACCTCACTTAAAGACCACCTAAATAATAAGACCACATCAATATTTTGAACAATTTTCAAGTCCATTTTGACTGTTTTGCTCTTTATTCAACCTCAATACTAAGACCATCTCAATATCAAGACCAGTTTTCTAGGGTCCAAAGGGTGGTCTTATTATTTGAGGTTTTGCTGTATTCTAACTTGAAGTAAGGAAGTTTGATGGTGCTTTGAGCAGAACAGGTTTGTGCTGGTTGGCACACCTTGCAGTCTCCACTGGTCGGGTTTACTGGCCGCCATATGTAATTGAAATACAGTTGACCTCGTTCATTTGAATTCATCAGTTCCGAAGTTTTATTTCAAATAATACATGGTTTCAAATAGTCTATCTCAATTTGATATGCATAAGAAGATACATCTGGATCGGATATTTATTTCGGATGATACCGAGTATTCGGATAGAAGGTTGTCAAGTAAACGAGGTCCGACTGTACGTCTGAAAAAACTGTATATCTCCAAGGCAACACAGCTGAGAATTGATAGTTTTACTGCATTATATAATTATAATAATGATATATTGGTATCTTAAATCATTGTGATTGGATAACGTAAACATAAGGAAATGGAAGGGCTTGATATAATATCATTGTTACTCAATTGCGGAAAACGAGCAGTTACTACAGTTTTGCTCCAATCTGTTGATATAATTGATCAATTTTGACATTAAATAATTATTTTCCTCAGAAATTTTAAGCGTTCTGGTAAAATGAGAAACTAAATTGAGTTACGAAAATTGTGTAAAATATGTTTTTATTCTTAGAGCTTATATATTTTCTAAAACTTTATGATATTTAGCATAATAGGTATTGTGTCTTTGAGGCCTGTAAAAAAATTAACATGATTCCTGTGACGTAACCAACTGTTTTATATATCCGAGGACTGTGATTTTTTAATGTCTGAAAACAATGAAAGTCGGATAAAGCAATCACTGCCCCCTTCGCAAGCACATAAAGAATATACATAAAGACAAGAAAAATCCCTGTCTATAATTATGAATTAACTTGTTTCGCATTTTATAGGAAACTAAACACATTTTTTTACCTGAACATAATATACCTTTTGCTTGTATTTTCGCGGTATTAACAAAATACTGAAATGGAAGAAAAACTTATTTCGATTTTATTTTGTGTTCAGTTTCATCTTTAGAATATTTTACAGTTAATTAATGATGACAATATAATTTCTTTTCTGTATTTTTCCTGTTATGCCAAATTGTTTCAATGTATGTTTTTGTGTGAAAATGCTGCGAAACCGGAAGTATCGCGAAAATACCAGCAAACACTATAATTGGTAATGGTCTGTTTGTCATATTTATCTTGCTTGACTTTCTTGTTCAAATTGGTCATTTGCAGCAAATTTAGCTGTAATATTGCAGTGCATTTATTCAAGTACGTGAATTGCGCAGTTATTGTAGAAAATAGAACATAATAGGTTTGATTTTGTCTGTGAAACGACCCTTAAGATATTTTGTCTACCTCGTCTGATTATGTAAACAATACGTTTAGACACAAGAGATAAATTATTAGTGACGTAACACAATTTAACACCATGTAATGCATATACATGTAGTTATACATGTTTTTCATTTGATGACAGATTACTAACACTAACAAACATTTTGCTAATGAGTTTAAACTTAATTTTAATCATAATTGAAGGTTTTTGCTCCAAACTAATGTAACCATGTCTTTACCGAAACTAAGATACGTTAGTTTTGCATCAAATAGACCGTATACAAAAAGTTATCTTAAATAAACTTCATACTTACTAAAGGTTGTCCTAATTTTGTATAGATTGTAAACACTAGGTACACACCGACAGAAGTGTGTATGTGTGTACAATACGGTGTCCTAAATTTATCTTGTCTCAAAATACCTGCCCGCTAATGATATTATACAGGTGTCGGCACAGTTTGTTCCAAATTTAGCTCGCATCAGAAACAGTTTGCGTTGTGATAATGACTGTATTGTTCTGGATTAACCCTGCTGTTTATTTGATTGGATGTTAATTAACGGAGACAACATCGGACATTTAGGAAGAACGGGAGATTATCAACAGATGGTTAGCGTAGATCAAGTCAATACTTCGAAGTCTTGTTGAAGCCTACTGGAGCGTACCTTTGTACAAGTCAATGTGGTCTTAAAGTTAATGTGGGAAATATATACGAGGATTAGAGATTATTGATATTTTGTACCGGTTTTTAAGAGAACTATGCTAAATATTACTGGGTGCTATATTTTGTGTTGGGGTAGCTATCATGGTGCATAAACACTTGTCAACTATCGGGTATTGGATTAAAGTTGGTTGGTTAAGCTACTTAGAATATCTAATGTTTACTTTATTCATTATTTCATAAGAGAGGCTCAGGTTATTTGGCGAGGTGTGTTATATTGTGGTTGAAATTTCGTTGTGTATTTTTAAAATATATTTTGGAAAATATTTTTGTTTATTTCCGAGTGAATACAGTTTTACGTCACCCACATGTTGTGGTGAATAATTGGATATATATTTAAATTTTTTGGTCGAATGTGGTCAACTTTCGTATGTCACAAACTTGTGGATAAAATGTGATTGGATTTATATGCGAATTATATAACTTCGTATCGGATGGAATATACATTCCAAAGGTGGGTGTGTTTATATGTGTGTATAATCTTCATTCATTTCATTGTACTATTTGTCAATCCTGGCTGTTTTATTACTTAACTTTTCTCTGTTTTCTACTTATCATGAAGATAACTGATCCGATGCTACACGCTCAGGGTACGCTATGCTGGGTAACAAATCTAGATTTCCGTCAGCTATACCAACGACGTGGAATAAACTTGTGTGATATTATCATTCACAATATATACTGAGGTTAGGTGCAAACTGTGGTAACTCGTATATTGATCAAGAAGTATTTACGATAGTGTTGTACTAAGCCTTAAATATTTATTTTACAAATTACAAAAAAAATCTTTATAAAAAAGGGTTGGGCGCAAAAGCATTTTAACTGCACTCTTTACCAAATATTGAGATACAGAATTTTTGCAACAACCCTTCAATAAGGATTACGTAATATTTTGACTGAAGTAAATATCTTAATTCAATGGAATGTGTACACATTTTAATACCCTAAATTTTTATTATTAACTCTATAACATTCAAATTGACCTTCCCTTTGTCTGAGGCAGTGTTTGTATGGAAAATTTCGCAAATGTTTTCTTCATTTAAATTTCTCTGTCTGATTAAATAATGTTATTCAGAGCATGTAGGATAAAATTCTAATTAATACTCAAAAGTCTGCTGTTGTCAGTCAATTTTTATCAAACAATTTTTGTACATTCCTGAAAAATAATTTCCGTTGTTTGAATGAACTGAATCCAACAAGGTGCAAAACTGCAATTATTTTACCAGGCTTTCTGAAAATTATGAAAGAAGCTGTCAATTCTATTGTCTGAATCCGACGAAAAGTGATTCTATCTGACATATTGAATTCATGGAAGCTTGTCGACTTGCCAAATTTTTTTTGTCGGGTACCTTGCAAAAAGCTACCTGACCTGTCAGAAATATGTCCGACTTGTCGGTCAGTCCTGTAACTATTCCAAATCCTGCTTTACAATATCTGCATTAAAATACCAATATATCATTATTATAATTATATAATGCAGTAAAACTATCAATTCTCAGCTGTGTTGCCTTGGAGATATACAGTTCTTCAGAGGTACAGTCGGACCTCGTTTATTCGACAACCTTCTATCCGAATACTTGGTATCATCCAAAATATATATCCGGTCCTGATGTATCTTCTTATGCATGTCAAATTGAAATAGGCTATTCGAAACAATGTATTCTTTAAAATAAAATTTCGGATCAGTTGAATTTGAATTAACCGGGTTTGACTGTAGTTTCTGACTAAGCCCTGAAATGGGTAGAAACACATTTAGTTATTATTCTTCCTTCTTACTTCTTGGTATAATTTGCTGTTTCAGTGAAGTTTGTAAACTCATGCTGGAGTCGGTTTTAGGACAGTAGAGCATTTATTTCCTTGTTGGGCTACTATGACATTTATATACTAGTCAGTCTGAGTATGATGTTACATATCTCGGTTGTCACATAATTATTCTCATTTTCTCGCCGAAAGTGTACGTCACTGTAATTTTTAAATGTGCGATGCGATTATCTGACACTCCCCGAACACCTTAGCATGCTTTGCGATTTTCTCGGGGGCATTTACTTGGTTATATTTGGTAAGCAAATTTGATCAGCCTTAGGGTATTAATTAGGGTATATCTGGTAAACAAATTATCAGCCTTGTTTGAATAATTCTTTCTTCTAAATCAATATTAAAAGTGACATACAGTACAGACACTGAAATTGACACTGCTCGTGTGGCTTAAAGCCAGTGATTTTGCATTTTGGCAAGTTGACATTTCTACAGAATTTTACACTTAAAACATGGAAATAAATTCCAGGGGACCTATCACAAACATTTTAAGACTGAAAACTCAAACTTAGACTTAAAAATTGAAAAATATATATTTACCAGCCTTTCTTTTCCATTAAAATCTACAGAATGTTATACAGTTAAAAACATGGAAAATATATATCAGGGGCCTTTAATAATTAACAAAAAATTTAAGACTGAAAACTCAAACTTGGACTTAAAAAATAGCAAAATTTATATTTACCAGACTTTGCCAGCCTTACATTTTCATCAACACCTAAACAAGTGAAATTTTCTCTGAAAATCTTTTATTACCCACTCTACACTTAAGTCAATTTTTATTAAAATCTGTTTTGTAATCACAATGTAAGAACAAAAAGAACATTTTTGAAGGCCTAGTAAATAATGTCATGGCCTCAGACAGGTGATAATGTTTAATTGAATATTAATTTATTTGTTTACTTGTTATGTTTGATATTTAAGAATGTACCATAATCAGTCATTCAATAATTTTTCCTTTTTTGTATTTTCAGGTGAAAATATTGAGGATGAAACCATGCTGTAACCTGATTGGTCAAATGATTTTCTCTTTCATTCTGATTGGTTACATGCTGGCAACATGTTGTGCACAGGCTGATGTCACCGATGATATAGGTAAGTCATTGTTTTAATTGTTGTAACTTTCAGAGACTCCTGAATATATCCCTTCGTCGGACATTCTGTTAAAAAAATATGATGTCACGTCTGGTAAAAATATCATCTGCATGAAAATCATCATATAATCTGATGTTTGGACAAAAAATTGGGATTATATAAACTGGATGGAATGGGGGATAAATCAGGTAATGATTGATCCCCAGGGGTTCACCTTGAGTTTGGATACTCCCATGTTGTAGAAATTCAGATAAAAATGGTCGAAATTTATATCTTTACTTTTTATTAAAGGTTGTTTTTAATACGGTTCTTCCTGCTTCTAGATACAGGAAACTCTCCTATATATACAAGGTCTGCACAGGTCTTGAAAGTCCTTGAATTTGATGCATACTTTTTGAAAAGTCCTTGAATTTGATGCATACTTCTTGAAAAGTCCTTGAATTTGATGCATACTTCTTGAAAAGTCCTTGAATTTGATGCATACTTCTTGAAAAGTCCTTGAATTTGATGCATACTTCTTGAAAAGTCCTTGAATTTGATGCATACTTTTTGAAAAGTCCTTGAATTTGATGCATACTTCTTGAAAAGTCCTTGAATATGTCCCTTTGAATTTGATGCATACTTCTTGAAAATTACTTGAATTAGTAACATTCAAAAATTCCTTGAAAAGTACTTGAATTTTGGAAAAAAGGCAAAATAATGTGTGTAATTTTATCAATGCTGCAGTGCTGGTCATTGCGGGGGGTAAACTTGAAAAATACCCTGGATCCCTTTTTCGCTATACCAAAAAGATAAACATTTTTAGTCCTTAAAAATGGGGGGAAAGTTCTTGAAAAGTCCTTGAAAAGTCCTTTAAAATAACTTAAATTTTATATCTCCCCATATACTTTGTAATAAATAATGCTGCATTGTTGATAAACAAAATCAGTCTGAATCTGTTTTATTCTATTTTTTTAATATGTAATACATACGCGATATGTCTGTGTTCTTAAATGTATTTACTTGGTCTGTATTTTATTATCTTTATTTATACCAGTCTATATAGAAATAACATGAAGGAAATTTGTTTCTTATTTAATATAAGAATGGTGTGCGTAAATGTATCCTAACTCAATATCAGGAGAGCAGCCGTTACAATAGACTGGCGCTGACCCGCACTGTTTGTTGTACGATATTCGTGAACAGACGGCATAAATCGTAGCATGTTCTGATCATACGGTTATACAATTTTATATTACCCTACGTGGACATGGTAACCTCATACACTGCCAACATTTCATGTGCTGCAGAATTCTGTATTGTCTGAGATCTTATAATTCATTATTGCACTCATGAGATTGCGTTCGGTCTGTGTTCGGTCTGTGTTCGCTAAAAAAGCTGTGTTGTAGGTTATTGACGTATGGATAGGAAATCTCTACACGTTGACACATACCGAAACAATCCAACTGTACATTCGTGAGTCTTACGTTGGTGTAGTTGACAGAACAAGTTACTGGGTAACTAATTAAGTCTGCAATAAGTGCCGAACAATTCCCGAACAATTCTCCCCGCGTAGGCCTTACCATTTCAATTACTGAAGTCAATAAGCAACTGTCTAGCTGCCTAAGGGGAGGCTATTAATCATGTAACAATATGTATATTAATTTTTCACCATTTCCCCGTACATATACGGTGGACTAATTGGATGGAATTGTTCTATTAAAATCATCAGCAAATAGCGCTGAATAGATGATAATTTGATGTTTTATAATCCTGTTCCTTATTAAATATAGCCTAGCACTTTGTGTAAATGTTATGCTATATCTGCGAGATTATCAAAAATATCTCAAGAGATTTTTCCACATTTGGAAACAAGTCCTTCCATATATAATTGTGATATTTTAATATAAACTGCGAGTAGATGATAATGTTCTCGAGTAGATGATAATGTTCTCGATAATATGGCTATATGATTGTTACAATTATTTATAACACTTATCAATGTCGTAATGAATCAGCAGGCATCTTTTTTATAGTTAATTCTCTCTTACTCCCTAGGAGATGTCCTCATTTCTTTCATAATCTTATGTACTTTAAAACCTCAATAATAAGACCACCCTTGGGACCCTTGAAAACTAGTCTTCTTGTTGAGGTGGTCTTACTATTGAGGTTTAATGAAGAAAATATGGGAAATGGACTTGAAAATTGTGTTCTTAATTTTGAGGTGGTGTTATTGAGGTGGTCTTAAAATGAGGTTATACTGTACATAGTGAGGGTTGTTGCTATTAAATAACCATATTAAATTACCATAAATCCTCCTATACCAAAACTGCATGAGTTATAATACTTCCTCAGTCTGTATCAACTGTAACATTGTGATATTCGAACGTTTGGTAAATTCCCATCAAATTAAAAAAAAAAAAAATTATTATCAAAATACAGTAAAACCTGAGTTATAAGACCACCATTTTGACCCAAGGTTGAATGAATAGCAAAACATTACAAATTAATGGACTTGAAAATTTATCATCTTAAAGTGAGGTTTTACTGTATGGCTTATAGCTGAACGTGTCTTGTATTTATGGTAAAAGTTGATTAACTTAACCATAAAATAGATAGACACATTTTTTTTTGTTGCAATCAACTGTCATTTCGGTATTTTTTTAAGGTGTGTTTTCCATGAATCTGTTTTAATTAATTAATGTTCATATTAATTAATGTTCATATTAATTACATGACATTCTGTGTAGTGTCTGTATCATCTTGTGTCATTTATGTTAGACATGTAAGTTTAATAATCCCTGTATTATAAGGATGTGGTTTCCCCCATAATTGAGCACTGCTGTAAAATTTCCAACCTCGTCTTTAAGTGACGTCATTTCCAGAAATGGACTGACAGTCAGCAATATTTGCCCCGTATGCCAATATGAAAACGAAGTGACCATATGGAGCAAATATTATTTCCTGCTTGCAAATAGTGACATCACATGTGGCGTTTTCTTGAAATGACGTCGCTTACAGAAGAGGTTGGAAATCCCACAGCAGCACTCAATTATTGTCTTTCGCAGAAAGCAATACTTATGCAATATTAGTATCACTCTCAACAGTACAGATTTGTTGCTAACTAATTGCATCCATACATTTTGCTGTAACTGACAAAATTGCAAAGTTATATATATTTCATTTAAGTCACGAACACTTCCTATACCGTTATCATACTAATGTTGTAACATGTGACTCGTTAGCTCAGCCCATAAAGCTTTTGTAAATAACGCAATATCATTTAGGAGGTATTGTACGGCTACAATCATTTATCAGTTTATAAAACCGCAATTGCCACAGCAATTTATAAAACAAAACCTGTTACATGACATTTGGTGGGTTGTGACAAAAGTACATCTATTGTTACCTGAGTGTACATTATGTTGACTAATTCATGATGTAACTGAAACATTCAGCTATAAAAAAAATTTTGTTGTGTGAAAATCGAACCATTCCATCTACATATCGAGGTGTTGGTGACAGAACCCGATATCGCCATATAAGTTTATTAGGGAGATGGTAGATTCTGGCGCTAACCCCTTGATATATATAGATAAACAAGTAGATAGACTTGTTTTACCTTCACTGCTCGACTGTTTGGTTTAATATATCAGGGTGTGTTTTTCTGATTGATAGTCACTGGAATGTATATGACATGTTGTTTGTCACATACTTTTTGAATGAAATAATTTAGAAAATAATACCAAAAAATTATAAAAATAGTATGTGTGTTATACATCACATTCCTGGTTATCAACATTATAAAACAACATTGAAATAGCTCACAGCAACAGAAACAACATTATTTCTAACACCATGACTAAACTCTTTAGGCATTACTCCCATTGAAGACTGTTGAGCACCAAACGTGTCGTCCAATTAAATAGAGCATTTATTATTATTATTATCATTATATTTATTATAATTATCATGGTCATTATTATTTCATTAGTGTTATTAATATTATTATTATCACTATTATTATAATAATTCTGGTTATTATTATTTCATTTTATAATTAAGGAAATTATTTTCTTTATTATTATTGCCGCAGTTTTCTTTCTATTTATTTACATTATTATGAGTATTGTCCGTATTATCATCATTATTGTTATTATCATTATTATTTTAATTAATATCATTATTATTTTAATTAATATTATCATTATAATTATCATCATCATTATTTTAATTATCATTAATGTAGAAAACATGGTACGGACGCCACCAACAGAAGCCAAATCATCAAAATGAAAAACACCAGTTTCTGTTTATTCCAAAGTGTTAAAGCATTGAAATCTATGGTACAGATTATTTCTATGGTGATGATTCCTAGGAGTCCTTTCATTCTATATGTTCATAGATTCATTTTCTCCCGAGTTCTGATGTTTTAATTGTAGTTAAATCAGATAGGAACTTTTGCCCCTTTTAGTATCTGAAAATAGAATTAGAAGCATTAAACTGTCACAAAGAGGAGTGGGCTGAATATGCAGCTTTTTGGTAAAATCTAATCTAAAAAAATAGCAACCATTCAATGCGTGTGTGAAGGAGTTTCGACATTAATTACGATGTCGGTGACATGTTTTAATGAAATAAAAATAAAACAATAAAAAGAATAATTAGATTTCTACCGTGTTTCCATGGTTGTCAATATGTAGAATTAAGCATTATTCGTTACTTCTAGTCGGATCATGCTTAGGTTTTCATTTTACAAAGGCTTAGAAATTATGCCTGCTTCCTTTAAGTAGGTAAAAGTAAAAGTATATACAGTAAAACCTCACTTAAAGACCACCTAAATAATAAGACCACCTCAATATTAAGTACACAATTTTCAAGTCCAATTTCCATATTTTTTCTCTTTATTCAACCTGAATATTAAGACCATCTCAATGATAAGACCGGGTCTCAATGGTGGTTGAGGTTTTACTGTATGTCATAGATTACTCTTCAGGTCTAAAGGTCGTTTCGTCTGACTTTCAGAATTTTTAGCCATAAAAAAATTCGGGTGGGTTGGGGGAGGGGTAAAATATTAATCGGTCGGGTTTCTGGAAACAGATATTAAAAACTCCAGCCATCAACTTTAAAGTGTTATTTTGTAAAACAAGGCCTGAAACTTTATGAATTAGACATAGATTTTTGTGTTCTTGCTTTTTCAGTCAACAAAAAGTAGTTTTTTTTCGAATAATTGAGGCGCTTTAGCATCTCATTGCGATCATTGTCAACCGGACGGTCTACTCCAAGTACCGCCATATTTATTGTCTCAAGAAAATAGTTCATGTATTTAGTCCACTGATTTTATTATAAATTTGATAAGTAAAATGACTGATTCGCAAGGGATATATCGGTTTTGGAATGGCGGGAGTCTTGATATAAACGGCTTTTCTGTCATTTTTGGCGAAATAAGTTTACCCGAACAGTCGCATATTAATTTCTAATACGATAATACGGAAAACATGCATTGGAAGCACCTCCCAGTACCTTCAGTCCTTTGATTGTGTATTTGTTTACAAAATAGTTTACATTTTGTTTGTAAATTATTGACTTTATAAACTAAATGTATTCACTTAACGTGTTCAATAAATTCCAGAATTTAAGGCTTGTTGTACAATTTCCGTACCACAAAATTGATGTTTTTCAACTTCTCAGTGAACATTCATCAAGAAACCACACTAATATATTCTAATTCTACACCACAGTATAGTTTTTCCATTTTTTTCCAGGTATATACACATGTGTGTCCTGTTCTGATGACGACATTCCCTCCCGATGTTATAAATCAAATAAAAAATGTGGCATAATGTCAATGATAACTTTTAAGGTTTTAACAGTTTGTCGGTATATCTCTTTGAATGCATCTTAATGTAAGAGAACAACCCACTGCATATCCTATATTGTGGCAACCAATCGTAACCAAAAACAACAACAACAAATAAGCGATTTCTAACTTGGTTCTTAAAGACAACTCTTGCTAGACTTGTAATATAATTCTTTTTAAATATAATAGTACCCTACTCTTATATATATGGGTTCCAACCCAAAACATTTCAGGTTTGTGTGTAAATTAATTTTGATGAGGTGTTTTTTTTTAGTTTTATTAGACACTGAAATTTTCAGAAAGTTGTACAGCAAATAAGTTTTAGTCATAGCCACTTTGGATGAGTTAAGGTCAGAGCATCACAAACATCATAGCCTAATATGGATTCATTGTTATTGTGTTTAATATTTTTCATGACCCCTTTTCATCCCCTCGCTGCAGCTGCCAGCCCTTTGTGTGCTCATATTATGCTCATGATAAGAAAGGAAACGTGTCTGCCAGCTGTTTTATTGGTTTAATAATATTTTGATGAAAGTACAGTTTGTGTTATGTCATTCAACATATGTCTGTGCTTTTTGTGCATTTTTTTGTTCAGTAACATTCTATCACTCTAGTGATATTTCTATTTGTATGAAGTTGAAATTTTACTCTTGTTGTCCTGATTTTAGGCTCTGTTATGGATGATTGGGATAAAAATCAGTTTATTGTTTCGTCCATGACCCAAGAATTATAGTATAGACTATGGAGAGCAATATCATAATGCAGCCTTGCCATTGGTCAATTTTAAGATTGAGCTAAAAAAACAACCAAGGCATCTTACAGTTTTGATTCATGTCAAAGTGCTCCTGGGTTACCAACCAGTACTAACCTGCTACTCCACAAGCAACGGACAACGTCTCCACAGAGGCGGAGGACAAATGACTTTAGATGCATTATCTTCAGTCAAATTGTCACAGAAGAACCCTATGGGTTTTCAACTTGAGCACAGTACAGGCTGAGCTACATACGGCGGGCAAACTTAATTTGTATATACATGTATGTATTACGATATAATATGTATATACAAGCTAAAGTATATATACTTTGTTATAAACGATTTTGCCGTATGTATTATTTACATTAAAAACATGTCATTTTTTTCTTTAATGCGAAAATTTAAAACTTCGATCCTGAAGAATTTAACTCCTGAATAGAAAAGCATGTTTGACTGTGTTAATTGTTTGCCTGCATTAATTACTTGGCAAACTTTCACCAAACTTTATAAAACCTGGCATTGCAATGTACGTAATACCGGCAAGAAGCTATGTACAATGTAACAGGTAGCAATATATTGTCAACAAGAAATGTAGTTATATTGACTTTGTAAATCACCGCAAAAATCTTACCCTGGTGAAGAAATCTTCTATAAACTTCAGTAGAAAGTGTTTTGCGGCTTAATATTATAAATTCAGTGGAGTATTTGCCTGCACTTCGTCAACTTTGAATGTCTTTTTGTACGGGTTTATGAGACAGTCGACAAGACGGTACTGTTTAACAATAGGATCAAAGCAAACTAAAATTGTTCGTACATTAATCTGTATTTGTTCGATGTAAACGTAGGATATAAACAATGCATTGTTCTACGACTATTCAATCTTACACCAATATAACGTACTGCATTATTGCATAGACTTGGGTTTCGGTCAGTGTGACTCATATATCAAGATTTTGACGCAAAACTGCTGTAACCCAGGTTGTGGTGAATGGGTGGTTATGTTAATTTTGCGTCAAACACCTGAGTTTGAGTACGTATGGTTTAAAATTAAATTTTGACTAGACACGATAACAATTTATTTCTGGGTAAATGAAAGACGAACACTTTACGTCTTGTTTTGTTTGGTCTTGTTACCTGTTTATCCTGCAAAAAAGAAAATAACGAAAAGACTCATTTTGTCAAATTGATGGAGAAAAATAATCCGGTCTATACCGAGAGGCAATTTGTTGTCCTGTTTAGTGAATTGGACTATTGTTTAGAGACGGTGTTGTTCAAAGTATACAATCAATAATTATTTCGAATAGTAGGCTGTTGTCTTAAGCCAGTAAAGTCTAAAGTCTACAAATTTAATGATTATCATTAATTATAGACTTGTAATTTGCCAGTATCGTCTGAAATTAACAATGTTATAGACTATGAGTGAATGTAGTCTGGACATGCTTTAATGAGATTGCAGTTTGTAATGAACTACAGTAAAATCTCAATAATATAACCACCCTTGGGACCCTTGAAAACTGGTCTTATTATTGAGGTGGTCTTAATATTGAGGTTGAATTTAAAAGCAAAATAGCAAAAATGGACTTGAAAATTGTGTTGTTGATTATTATTGAGGTAGTTTTATTATTGAGGTGGTCTTTAACTAAGGTTTTATTGAATATAGTAAGTTATATAATATTGTAGACAATGAATAATTGAGTGTAGTTCAGTGTGTAGTAATGAATTATAGACTTGATAATGAGTCAGTATAAACGGGCAGTTTACAAAGAACTATAGACTGAATGATTTATTTAATACATCCTGCTGTGAGAAAAAGAATCTGTCGAGAAGACAGGGTCCTTTAGAAAACTATATCTTAATTATGCAGTGACATCAATTACTATAGATAAATATCAAGATTAAATATAGCATGGTTATTGTATTCGCTATCAATTTAAGATGTTGACACCATTTATATTTGATTTATTACTGATATATGTCAAGTAAGATAAAGTGATGTATTTATATTATTGTACCATATACAATCCTAAATGCAGAAAGAACCGACTGGCAGGGTTTTCCCTAGGATTTTTCAGCTAGGGGTCCTTGGATCCTTGTGTTGGATAAATTGGGGGTCTATAGTAAATTTGTAGGGTCCCAGATATGCAGTTGATACTTGACAAAAGTTTATTTTAGGTGTCCCGGGGATGTACAGTAAGTTGAAAATGGGAGTACCTAGAAAAAAAAGGGAGTCAGGGACTCGAGATTTAGGGAGATCCCTGGACTGGTATTCATTATAATGTGTGAATGGGCATATGTTTTAAGCCTTTTATATTTGTAAGTAAGGCCGTGTACTAATGGTGTTCATCCTATTACACACATCTGTTGCATCTTTGAAGTGTGGAAGACAACGATCCTATTCTTAGAAACAACTTATCTAGTGTTTGCTTCAAAACAAGTATAACTCACTTTTGCTTAAGTGGTCATTATAATAGTTTTGCTCCATGAAAAGAAATATGAAATCTGAATATCTTGTCGTGACTTGATGAATTGACAATTGTTGAAACTGATGATTTGACAGAAATATGGTACATAGATAATTAACGTAGAGTTTGGATTCAAATCTTTCGATATAAATAATGAAAAGAAATACGAAATCTGGATATCTTGTCTAATGACTTGATGAATTGACAATTGTTTTTTACTGTTATGTCTCATTTGAAATTGATTGTTTACCAAACTCTGTGGTACATGAATAACTGCTGTGTGATACAAATAACTGTACCGTAAGTAACGAAATAAGAGCTCCCCCACCATTATTTTAATTGATCGTTATCACTCTAAACCTAAGTTCTTACTCGCTTTAAATGCCCACTCTCTGTTTGGTATGATAAAACTTTTTTTTTTTGTCTTTATGACAATTTGATGACATTAGAAGACATTATGTTGCGATTCGGAACTTTGACTCAGTCTGTGTGACACTTACGGAGTTTTACGGTACATCTGATGTATGATTTTGAAGGAAATATATTTTTTACAGGAGAAACAAGAAAGAACCAATGATTTATTGATGTGTATTAATTGACTTTTTTCGTTTTGCTGTCGTTGATTGAGATGGTGATGTTTTATTGCTAATTTGAGGGTTATCGTCTGTCCATCTGTCTGTTCGTCCGTCTGTCTGTCTTATCTGTCGAGACAGCCAGAGACTGAAATTATCTATACATTATATTCCTCAAATGACGAGACCTGTCTTGCATGTAATTATATCAGTATTATTGAGTACATTAGTACTCAGTCAGTTACAATTAATATACCTTTCATAACAGTTGACACTAATTTTGTTTTGATGGTATTGGGAGAACTTTGGGAAATCATTTCTGTATAAAATCAATTTTCTGACATAAAAATGATTCACAATTGATCAGAAGATAACCGGGGCTCAGAAATTTGTATTCTTTTTTCAAATGCTTTGAAATGATAGTTCTTTGAAGTGGGAAATATATTATCTGAAATCTTTAAAAATCTTTAATTTTTAAGCAGGTGATCAAAATTTGTTATAAATTGTTTTTGGTGATCATAATAGGATATGTTGAAGGCTTGTTTGTTTGTGTTTCCATAACATCAAACTCATTGTTATATAAAGCCACAACTCAAAATATTTGGTTAACCGTGCAGGATATAAGTCATCCTCGGTACCCAGACTATTCATAACATACATGATACCTTGGGCAAATTGGCTTGCGAAACTTCGTAATGCATGAATATTCATTAGCATTTCTCGACCAATGAAATGGACAATAACAAAAAAGAAGGAATCTCCTTTTTGAAGAGCTTATCAGCAAATTCGCCAAAAAAGCAGCCTAAACGATTTGAAAGCCGTGATCTCATTGGATCGCTCAGAACCGTGATTTCATCCGTAATTCCTCGACAATTTCCGTATCGCATGAGGACTGTGTGACATGCGGCCAATCAAGCTGCTGGATTTCACCTCATTAATTATTAATGAGTACAAGACTTTTACAGTCAGTTTGCCCAGGGTATCATATAAATTATGTGAAGCCTGGGTACCAAGGATGGATTTATGTGTGTCATCCGAAACATGTTTGTCCTTGCACCTCCTCAGTGCCAAATGTTTTATAGACTGTTGTTTTCCCCGGGGATCTGTGTCGGGAGTCATTATCTTATGAATGTTGCGTCCCTGTAACAACTTTATATCTCTTTATACTGCGAAAATGTGCGTCTTTGAAATTGTGTTGCTCAGTAGAGGTTGAACTGAAGTACACAAATCAATCAATTTCTTGTTTAATACAACTTCTAATTCTTGCAGAGTTTTGTAACCAGTGGTGTCAATAAGAGCCGGGAGCTGGTAAAATTACCTGGTACCTGGCAACTTTTCTTGTAGGTATGATCAGTATTAAGGGGAGTACCCCCAGACCCCCGCCCCGCTTACATTTGATGATTTCCCTGCTTATTCAAACATTAGTGTCACCCCTGTGGTAACTACTCCAGGGCACTTTTAATGTTGGGATTAATCTGAAAGGCAGAAACCACTCATAAAAATATCAAAATATCAAAAGTCGTGTATCATATATTGAACAATGTATGACATTGATTGATTATGATTAACGTATCTTAGAGTAGTAGAAAATGATGAACAATTTGAATTAAACTAACAAATTGTCCAATTTAAATAACATTATAGTGTTTGGTACATTTAAACGATTGTCTGTATGTTGAACAATGATGAATACTTTTTTTATACTTCTATAGTTAATTATTTACATTGGCAAACATTTGTAACATATTAGTATATACCCTCTCAATTATTCATCAATTACTTTGAACATTAAAGATTTTTTTGAATCATGGCGAAATTTGTTCAATATTTGCAAAGAGTTCGCCTTGACCTCGGCCCTAGCGAGTAATTTGATCTCGTAGTTGATCCCCGTTTGTCAATTACTTTAGCTAAACCTATTTATCGCCTCTTTGTTAACTGGTCATAAAAGATCTAGCGAAATGAAATGTTGCCGTCGACCTCCAAGATGGTATCACAGTATGTCACAACAAGGATCAGTAATGTTATACGATAGCAAGCTCCCTTGTCGGCGCTCGTTTACTGGATTTGTTTACCCATGATCCTACAGTTAACATTGTAAGTGTATATGGTTCTAATGACAAAAGGGCTGATGATTGTCTCCTGTCACTTTAATTGATCAATCGCCGATTATATAATTGACCCTTTTTAAAAAAAAACATGTTGACATTGTCATGATCACTGAAGTGGGGTTCATCTTTGTGGGTATACAGGACTATTCTGTTCCATAAACCAGATGCCATCAACAAAGGTTAAACACTGGAGTTAGTCGAGCAATCGCAGATTTGATGATATTTTTCATCTGTTTATTTCAGATTTAGCACCTCGAGTTGTAATTAAGTTAGTCACTCCAATGCTTCTAAACAATCATTTTTAGTGGCATTTTGATAATGGTTCTCTTGTCTGCCTGGGTTTTTGTCGTGTGTCATGTAATATGTTGACATGATTGCCCATGCCACATGTCTTTGTCAGACAATTTTCTTGACAATTTACAGTAAAACCTCAATGATGCGACCACCCTTGTGACTCATGAAAACTGGTCTTCTTATTGAGGTGGTCTTAATGTTGAGTTTCCATAAAGAGCAAAACAGAGAAAATGAACTTTAAAATTGTGTTCTTAATTTAGATGGGGTCTGATTATTTGAGTGGTCTTTAGGTGGGGTTTTACTGTACTTCTTGTCTTGAGAATATCGTTCAACTCTTTCCCTGTTAAATAAGCCTTGTAAATTAGCAATCAAAAAATGTTTCAAGTTATACTATCTAATCTGTAAACACAGATATCATCAATTATACTACCGTTACATAAATAAGTTTTTCATTCGGAAGTGATAACAATTAGCTCGTGTTTCAAACTCTCTGTGATAAAATTGTTGTTTTAATATGCAGCATCAGATGACGTAACTAGAACTGTTATTGTACGCATAAATACAAAACAATATGCAACATCAGATGACATAACTAGAACTGTTATTGTACGCATAAATACAAAACAATATGCAGCATCAGATGACGTAACTAGAACTGTTATTGTACGCATAAATACAAAACAATATGCAGCATCAGATGACGTAACTAGAACTGTTATTGTATGCATAAATACAAAACAATATGCAGCATCAGATGATGTAACTAGAACTGTTATTGTACGCATAAATACAAAACAATATGCAGCATCAGATGACGTAACTAGAACTGTTATTGTACGCATAAATACAAAACAATATGCAGCATCAGATGACGTAACTAGAACTATTATTGTATGTATAAATACAAAACAATATGCAGCATCAGATGACGTAACTAGAACTGTTATTGTACGCATAAATACAAAACAATATGCAGCATCATATGACGTAACTAGAACTGTTATTGTACGCATAAATACAAAACAATATGCAGCATCAGATGACATAACTAGAACTGTTATTGTATGCATAAATACAAAACCATATGAGCACAGATAATGGAGACATGACAATCGTCTGGTTATTTAAGCGATAATTCTGACACAAACTCTTTACTGTCTTATAACTAGAATAAAACTTTCTCAATAATAAGTGACAAATCCGTACCCAGATATACAGTAAAACCTCGCCAATAAGACCACCTTAGGGACCCTGAAAACTGGTCTTAATGTTGAGGTTGAATAAAGAGCAAAGCAGTGAAAATAGACTTGCAAATTGTGGTATTATCAAGGTTTTACTTTGTATATATATATCTACAAAAAGTATAATGTTATTTATTGTTCAGTTCATTTCAAAATTGTTTACATATTTACTGTTGGTGCGTAATTCAATAAATTTCAAACCATGAAGAATTATAAACTGCAAAGTGTTATGTGTATACCAACTGATGCAGAGAGAGGTTGCACACTTACAATAGAATGATGAATATTCTTTAATAAAATGCAAATGAGCGTAAACTCGACATTTCACGAAAAAGCTGGCGTTGCATACAAATGAAGATAAATTTATTAATATATACACCGTATTGACTTTCATCTTGAGTAATCTAAGCACACAGACACCTGATCGTGCATTAAATGATATATCAACCTTACCAATGTCAGACAATCATTTATACACCTTTTTTTGCCTGATTTTTTCCATCACTCGTGAACTGTGAGACTTATGGATATAAACCTTAGTTTCCAAAACAAACGTAATATTGACCTTGGCTCAAGGTCGCAAAACGGACTTGAGAGTCGAGTTACTGAATACGACCTTCCCATAGGACAAGTTTAAGACTGATATGAGTTAAAGGGTTGAATATTGATATTCGTCTCATGCAACCAGATCATTGGTCAGTGTTAAGACCAAGCCCACAACCATCCAATCAGAGGCCTGAATGAGATTATTCTCAAAACTCAGTTTTTTTAACTCAACCCAAGGCAGTTATTAGATTTAACACAAAATATCATTGCCATATCACTCAGACTATAGTGAAGAAACTAGTCCGAAGTCGGGTATCCGGTATTACTACTGTACAGTTTGGTGCAATATTGCGGTATCTTGATTACGAAGAAGATACAATAATATTGCACCAAACCTTGATTTAAGTTTCCTTTTCAAACCTTTAATTGAGTGCGGATAGTGAAACTAGTCTATCTACTTAAAGATAAAGAAGCATATGGACTACTATCGCTTTTTCATTTCAAGTAATATTGAAATATGAACTCACTATGTTTGGTAGAATACGCATTATTTCGAACATAAATCAAACGTGAAAGGATTAGAAGTGCGCAGTTTGTAGTGTCAATAATAAAACTGCTAAATTACCTACGTAGAAAGTTTCAAGAGGTAAATTTATTTTGACAGGAAATAAATAAACATCTCCAGCAGACCTGTCAACTCAGCGAAAAAATATTCAAAATTAGGTCAACAAAACACTTAAATATGGTGTTAAATATATTTACATTACCCATTCAAAAGTGTAATTTGAAATTCAGATTTCCAAATTCATCGCAAATGTGAGTCTCTCTTTGAAATCAATTGAAAGATTAGTAACAACAAATTATAAAACATCACCCATGGAACTGTAAGAATATCATTTAAACCTATTACCGATTGAAATAGATCATTTAATACAGATTTGGTGGGAACTACAATCCCCTATTTTATATTTACGGTCACATCTTTAGCGAGGTAATCTTTCAAGGATTACTGACTCGAGAACAAACCGAGGACAAAATTCTGGTTTCACAACAAATTCCTTACAACTTTTGCCACCAGCGCAGACACAAAATATTAGAAAAAATAAGACAAAGTGGGCATGTAAACCAACTACTGTACTTACCAATACTGTTATAAATTATAGTATAATAATATATAATAAATCTACCTCCACGAATCGCTTCATGACACCAAAGTGTGTCATTTTCTGTTTTCTGTCTGGGAGACAGTATTGCGCAATAAAACCATCTTATGTTCTCCAAGTGTGCAAGACATTGTCTTCCTTAGTAATTTTTTCATCTGTCAAATAATTCAAGTCCCGTTGACGCAAATAGCATATTGTGTAAGAAAAAAAACTACAATTCCACACAGTATGATGACATTCAGGACAGATTGGAAGTTAATATCATGATCTTATTTCTTACAAAATAACATAACATGATCTCGGTAATACTTTTTATCTTATATATACCTACATCCGGGTACGGATTTGTCGCTATAAATTATCGTTTAAAGTTTTTATTCTAGTTATAAGATAATTTGCAGTTCTTCTCAGAATTATCGCTTAAATTAAACCGCACCATTGTCACGTCTTCACTATCTGTGCTCATTTTGTTCTCTATTTACGCATACAATAACCATTACGTCATATTATATTACAAATTAAAACAACAACTTAATGATAGAGTTTGAAACGGAGCTAAGGCCAGAGTTTTCATATTTTTAGTTTTACGGGAGCGTTGTACATAAATATTACCAAAATGAAATTCAAATTCGAATTTTTTTTTATTTCTACAGCAGCCCGTTCCATCTAATAGAAAATGAAATTAGCGCAGCTTAGCGGGACATCAAACCAAATTTTCTTAAAAAATATTTTTAAAAAAAAATCATTATTTAATTTGTCTCGTAATAATGACTTTAGTGCCCTGCCCTGCATTCAGTTACGGCTAACAGTCGCGAGCGTTACGAAACTGTATTGTATCCCTGACCCACTGTATCACATTCACTGCACACAGGGAACCAAATTGCAAACGTTACAAAACGTTAGCAGCAAACACCTTTACTGAACGCAGGTCTGATGTCATTGTTTCAAAACATCCAAGTCTGAGGTTATTAATTTTTAAGTTTGTAGACCAGTCTCTAGGAAGGAGTATCTGATTGGTTAGTTTAAAACTTGCAGTTTTAAAATTGACCAATGGCAATGCTTCATTCTTAGACTGGTCTCAAAACTCATATTTATAGCTGTTAACCCAGTATTTTATGGTCAATTATGTCTGAATGCTGACTTGTGTCAAATTTCTCAGTAAAATTGTCAAGTGAGCAATATTTTGACACGCAGAAAAGTGAAAACAGAAAATTAAATCATGAAATCAGCAAGAAGTGACTTGTTACATGAAATATTTATTTTAATCTTGAGTTTTAAATCAAATGACAGTTTTACGAGTAATTATTTTGCTGAGATTTGACGCTTGCACTCGATGAGCTCTCTGTAACAAATGTTTGCAGATGACAGTTACAGTCCTTTGTGTAGTTTGTTGTCCTTCTATATCTGAATGACATCCTTGCTGCTTTATAATATTTTTCTTCATTTATAAAAGAATATATATGATTTTCTGGCTGAGGCTGATGTTGTGAATTGTTGCAACCTTTGTAGGGTTTTATACAGGGCTCTAGAAATCCACTAGCCCGACATCACGGACACGTCTAACTGCTCAGATTCGAGGGCTACCTACAGTTGGGTTGGACTTAGTCCGGGACAAGTCTGTTATGCACGCCTACTTAACTGTTATTCCATACCCTATTCTGTGCTCGGACAACTAGCCTGCCACGTTGGATTATTCAAATTGAACATGTACACTATTCTGGGACAACTGTATTTAAAGAAAATTTCTAGAGCCCTGGCCCAAATATCCCGAAGCTTCTCAATTTGTGCTAGATCTCAGCTCAAATATTGTCTCAAATTGTTGAGATGTTCCTCATCTGAGACAGTACCCAAAATCAGATGAGATTCCTTTTTTTCTCAAAAAAAATTCTCGAGATTCATATCAGATTTGTCTCAACCTCAGTCTCTTTTTGAGCAAAATTTCATATTGAGCTGAGATTTCTATTTGCGATGCTTTGAGAGATCTGGGTTTTTTGCAAACTTTTATCAGCATATATGTTTTGTTTCATCTTTATCTTCTTGTATCTGCTGCCCTCATACGTCCTTCCTCGTACATACCTTCCCGTCATAGATGTATAAAATACTCGTACACTGACCTGTACATAGTTGTTGCCCTTCGTATGTGTGTAAAATGTCCGTACACTGACCGATACCTTAAATAAACATCATCTCACATCGTTGGATATTGGGTGGTCAAGGACCTTATTTTAAGGTCATTGAAATGTTCTCAAATTCTTGTTAACAAAGATTCAGTTTAAGTAATCATTGTGAACATCAATGTGTGAAATACTTATTGATATTCACATGATAAACTTCTAATGGTCTGCTTTTATTACGTAAATTAAATTCTGTATGTACAAGGTTATATGGTAAATACTTATTGATATTCACATGAAAAACTTCTAATGGTCTCCTTATATTACGTAAATTAAATTTCACATAAAGGTCAATAAAAGATGATGTCATCTATGTGGATATTAAAGGATTTGGTGCAAAACTAATGTATCTCAGGTTTAAGGGGCAGTTACAGCAGTTTGGCAAGAAACTCTCAAACAAAATTTCTCTTGGGTAGACAGTACAACGGATTCAACTTTGGGGCTCTATTTTCTTCATACAGTAAAACGTCAGTAATAAGACCACCCTTGGGACCCTTGAAAACTGGTCTTATGATTGTGGTTCCTTACTACATGTATTGAGGTTGAATAAAGAGTAAAAATAGGAAAAATGGACTTGAAAATTGTGTTCTTAATTTTTAGGTGGTCTTATTATTAAGGTGGTCTTAAAGTGAGGTTTTACTGTATTTCGAAAACTTGCAATACTATGAAATTTGCTTAAAGTTACCGAGTCTTTTTTGCAGCTTTTTCATCATTAATTTTGTTAGTCAAGTTCATTGTAAGTTATTGTAAGCAGAGTGCCTACTACAATAAAGGTGAATGTTTAACAATAAAGATGAAAATGTTTAGAAGCCGATGAAATGTTGAAATACAAAGTAAGACATTTTTGACTGACAAATCTAAACACTCGTTGATAGACAGTGTGATAAATATACAATCTCAAGTTTTACTCTTCAATGCTGTTCACCTCTCAATCTAAGGAACCAATCAAGTATTTTTACTGACAGGTTTGTGTGTAAGGTTGTTATCCTCCGATGTACTGTTCTACATGGACCTTATATTCACAAACATATAAGACTGAGACTTTAAATTTACAAAAGTCTAAATAAATGAAATGTTCATGGCATTGGTTTGGAGACCCAGTCTGAGAATACAGACTTGTCATTGGTCAATTTGAAACTGAGTTCAGAAACAACCAATCAGATGCTTGACTTTCCAGACTGGTCTTCAAACTCAAGATTAATAACCTCAGGCCTGGAGGTTATGTTTACTGCATGTAAATCTACCCATAACATACACTACTATGTTTGACCCTCATATGAACTATGTATCTATTTTCTTTATCTAAACTTTTCCCTTCAAACAATCAGGATGTTGCTTATTGTTGTTCCTGTTGTTGTTGCTAATGGTGTCAGTATCAATTAGACATAAAGTGAGATACCTAGAGGTTGGTATACCTTATGCCATACGCTCAGTGAGTGATCTGCACACCTGGAGTTGGTTCTGTACCTCTGGAGTCAGGTCTGAACTTCTAGAGTCCTGTCTGCATCTCTAGAGTCCTGTCTGCATCTCAAGAGTCCTGTCTGCATCTCTAGAGTCCTGTCTGCATCTCTAGAGTCCTGTCTGCATCTCTAGAGTCCTGTCTGCACCTCTAGAGTCATGTCTGCATCTCTAGAGTCCTGTCTGCACCTCTAGAGTCCTGTCTGCACCTCTAGAGTCCTGTCTGCACCTCTAGAGTCCTGTCTGCATCTCTAGAGTCCTGTCTGCATCTCTAGAGTCCTGTCTGCACCTCTAGAGTCCTGTCTGCATCTCTAGAGTCCTGTCTGCACCTCTAGAGTCCTGTCTGCATCTCTAGAGTCCTGTCTGCACCTGTAGAGTCCTGTCTGCATCTCAAGAGTCCTGTCTGCATCTCTAGAGTCCTGTCTGCACCTGTAGAGTCCTGTCTGCATCTCAAGAGTCCTGTCTGCACCTCTAGAGTCCTGTCTGCACCTATAGAGTCCTGTCTGCACCTCTAGAGTCCTGTCTGTACCTCTAGAGTCCTGTCTGCACCTCTAGAGTCCTGTCTGCATCTGTAGAGTCCTGTCTGCATCTCAAGAGTCCTGCCTGCATCTCTAGAGTCCTGTCTGCATCTCAAGAGTCCTGTCTGCACCTCTAGAGTCCTGTCTGCATCTGTAGAGTCCTGTCTGCATCTCAAGAGTCCTGTCTGCATCTCTAGAGTCCTGTCTGCATCTCAAGAGTCCTGTCTGCATCTCTAGAGTCCTGTCTGCATCTCTAGAGTCCTGTCTTCATCTCAAGAGTCAGGTCTTCACCTCTAGAGTCCTGTCTGCACCTCAAGAGTCAGGTCTGCACCTCTAGAATCAGGTCTTCACCTCCAGAGTCAGGTCCTCACCTCTAGAATCAGGTCTTCACCTCTAGAGTCAGGTCTTCACCTCTAGAATCAGGTCTGCACCTCTAGAATCAGGTCTGCACCTCTAGAGTCAGGTCTGCACCTCTAGAGTCAGGTCTGCACCTCTAGAGTCTGGTCTGCACCTCTAGAGTCAGGTCTGCACCTCTAGTGTCAGGTCTGCACCTCTAGAGTCAGGTCTTCACCTCTAGAGTCAGGTCTGCACCTCTAGAGTCAGGTCTGCACCTCTAGAGCCAGGTCTGCACTTCTTGTGTCAGGTGTGTACTTGGAAGAGCACAGGCATGGGCACTCACTTCGTGTTTATCCTTATACATTTTGTGATGAATTAAGTTTTGCAAAATGGAAAATGAGTCTGCTTGGATGACTCATATTCGATTCATTCTGCACTGTACACATAATATATTTTTGATGACTCGAAATCTACATATCACATATTTCATTTAACTTACCAAGGTCACAGCTGTTGTACATAAATGAATTCAGCAATACAGAATTTTGAGCTTACATCTTTAAAAATATCGGTAAAATATGACTTAGGCTAAATATGCAGCAACATGTTGCCTTCAAGTTTAAGACAAGGACCACGTATGGAATTGCTAATCTAGTCTTAATGTTGTGATTTTCTATCACTCTTTTATTGGGAGAGTCATATCTGCACATACATTTCCAAAAGTGGTTAAGGTATATCCACCTTGAAAGCGGGAGGTCGAAGGTTTGAATCCTAGTTGGGGTCCGTTCTGATATGGCAAGTTGGTGAGCCGCCAGCTAGTTAAATAATTACTTGGATTACCGTGTGCCTACCTGCCTGGTACCTGGCATTTAAACGATAGGGATCAGGAAGTAAATGTATTCAAAAAGTAGGTGTCTCATAAGTCAGAAATGGCTGTTCCTTTAAGTACGGGTGACACTATAATAAATAAACTCTTTTACGTTTACATTTCCCTCTTATGCTCTTTAGTTATGAGACTATCTTAAGTTGACCAAACAAACGATTTTTTTAAGAATGGCCTTATATGAATGTCACGAAGATGAAAAGAACATTCATTCGTTGAAACTGCTCTTGTACTATTAACAAACATGTAAGTCAAGTTTATATCGTTTTTCTAATAATCCTTCTTACAAAACAAATCTAAGGTGGTCTGATATTCTGTTATACTGTATTTTACATAATCTCGGAGACAGCCGCGCCTTGAATCTGTTATAGTTATAATACTGACAATTATCTGCACAATCTAGGCTATATAATATGCAACATAGACTTATAATTGCAGTCTGCTTTCCTAATAAAACATCGTTTTTTTTATATATCATTTCCTGATCTTTGCTGTGTTTGATGTTGTTGTTGAGTTTATGTAATGTCGGATTTCATGTTTAATTTCCTGTTAATCTTCTTTAGACTTGGTTAAATCAGACTGAAGCAGTATATTCTTTGGCAATAGATTCTTTTCAAAGTTATCTCCCTTGACATTTGTCCTTCCATTCACAGTTATCTTCCTTGATCTTTGTTTCTGTTCAAAGTTGTCTCTCTTGACATTTGTCGTTCCATTCACAGTTATCTTCCTTGATCTTTGTTTCTGTTCAAAGTTATCTCCCTTGACATTTGTTGTTCCATTCACAGTTATCTTCCTTGATCTTTGTTTCTGTTCAAAGTTGTCTCTCTTGACATTTGTCGTTCCATTCACAGTTATCTTCCTTGATCTTTGTTTCTGTTCAAAGTTGTCTCTCTTGTCATGTGTCTTTCCATTCACAGTTATCTTCCTTGATCTTTGTTTCTGTTCAAAGTTGTCTCTCTTGACATTTGTCGTTCCATTCACAGTTATCTTCCTTGATCTTTGTTTCTGTTGAAAGTTATCTCCCTTGACATTTGTCGTTCCATTCACAGTTATCTTCCTTGATCTTTGTTTCTGTTCAAAGTTGTCTCTCTTGCCATTTGTCTTTCAATTCACAGTTATCTTCCTTGATCTTTGTTTCTTACAAAGTTATCTCTCCTGCCATTTGTCTTTCTATTCACAGTTATCTTTCATGATCTTTGTTTCTTTCAAAGTTATCTCCCTTGGGTACAAAATGAAGATATTAAATAAAGAATGGTGGGAGAATATAATTCAGATGTCTTAAGGTACATAGATGTATGAGTTGCATGTTATGCAGGATATGAGCATCTAACAACACTAGCCAGCACTTTATAAACACCTGATTAATGATGTTTACTGATTGCTAATTCCATGGATGTCACACAGAATTTTTGAAGATTTATAGCATAGATACAGACTGACCTAAGTCTGACTGATTACATGTAATAACACATAAAAAATAGATTTTTATTGATTGAATTTTAGTTTCGTACAACTTTTGTTGAATATGATATCATGTTTCTTATATCAAGGGGTTAACGCCAAGATCTACCATCTCCTTTGTACATTTATATGGAGATAGGGGGTTCCGGCACCAACACCTTGAATTATAATAACGCATCAAAATTAAAGTTCGTTATTAATTTTTGAATTTATGTTTTGTATAACGACTTTTGTTCAATATGATAATCATGTTTTCTTATAACTTGCTATTATTCCAATGCACATTGTCAGCTCTTGTACTTGGATTGTAATTGTTATTGATGTCAAAACCAGCCAAGTTTTAATATAATGGTTTAATAATAAAGCTCAGCTTGTCGCGAAATTCATTCAGGGTTGTTGACGTCTTTAAATTTAACTGGTTCGAGTTTGGTAATAAAAGTTAATGACTCAATAAATGTATAAATTATACCATATAATTGTATGATTAGTTTTGTGCATGGAAATGTTGAAATTTTGAATTTATTGAGAATAGAATGTTAAAACTTAGGACGCATTATAAGTGGGGCGCAAGAAGAGACCATAGTTTTCCAATTGACTTGTTACAGGTCAAGATTGTTTTCTTCCGGCGAACATTATGCATAAACAAGTATGAAAATAAATATGCCGTTCTTTTTCGGGCATATAATAGGCATGAGAATTCTGCTGAGTTAATACTCGCAAGGGCCAGTTTTAATGCTCGCAAGGGCCGGTTTTAATGCTCGCAAGGGCCGGTTTTAATGCTCGCAAGGGCCGGTTTTGAGAACAATGCCCTGCATGGACCCAATGCCGAATTTTCAGCTGATTTTGAAATTTTGCAGTCTCATGCCTGATATAAGAATGCCTATGATATTATAATTTGTTGAAGACTGTATTCTGAATAATAGGGTAATTCTAAAAAATTCTCAGAAAATGGGGAAAAAATCTGTGTTCTGTTGTAAGTTACTTGTCACTATGCCCTGTTTACTTGTCACCGTGCCCTGTTTGTGACAGTTTAAATTGTCAACCTTCTCCTACAGCGACTAATCATTCATTTGTTTAACATTTTGACATTATGTGAATGTTATTTGGTGTTTTTAATTGACATTTTTAAGCATTCATCTTATTTGTAACAGGTCGAATAAAGATGGCTTACTGTGAGTGACATTAATTTCAACAGATGGTATGGTAGAGGCAATATTCATCCTATTTTCCTACACCATACTGTCAGAAATCATGAAATTCTGGTTTTGATGCAATACTATTGTAACTGCTTTTTTACGAAAAACTGAAATACTACAGTTTTACACAATACTCTCAAACACTTGATTGAATGATGATTGAATCACTTAACTGGTCCAATGTCATAAATGGATTATTAATTGATGGAACAACTTGATATTTCTGATCCAATATTGGTAAAAACCTTATTGATACAATCCCTGCTCAAACTTGAAGCCTCGATTGTGTTCTAGAGTGATCGAGATCTGCCTAGTTTTGGTTATAATCGTGTCAAACATATGATACACAATTTCCTAGCATTTTAACATTTCCGTCAAGTCATTATCTCACGGGGAAAAAAGTATTATCATTTAGAAAAATATCTTCTCAAGTGTTACACGCAGGTATCAATCAGAAACAAGTAGCTGGCATATGTTTCTTCGTGTTTTTAATGACTAGGATCACTTTACGTCCTTTTCTTTGTCAGTTTGATATATGTTTAACTTAATGATAGGTTTCGTTGTCAACTTGGTGGCTAGATTAATAAGTGTGGTTGATATAGAATGAGCTTCTACGTTGTTAATTTACTCCACTCAGAAAGAAACTCTTCACCCAATTATTATTTCCTGATCAGGTACTAAGTAATTGCCAATGCCAGAAGATATTAATCCACTGAGAGATTAAACTTGTCATATATATGCATATTCAGTATTTAATTCAATAGACGCCCATTCAGGACATTTTTTTATCCCCCAACATTAATGAGCAAAAACTACGGTACATCGAAATGTTGCATAGTTGTTGAGTATAATATTTTCAAAATGTAGAATTTCAATAAAATCCTGTAGAGGCAGGTTTTGCATAACTATGAAATACCATTGATTTTAACTCCTAGTCATTTAACTCAGGTTACTGAAAATGTGGCAATTCTCCTCAATATACTGTTAAGTGTCATTAAGATATTTTATTAGAGTTCATTTTCTTGATGAAAAGGTATCGTTTCTTAATTACCAAGCTTGTTCCATTCTAGCAAACGCTGACAACTCATACCTTGATAAGAACAGTCGCATCTCGTTTAGTCGAAATCCTCGGGTCCGAAATTTTATTTCGAATAATACATGGTTTCAAGTAGCCCATTTCAGTTTGACATGCATAAGAAGATACATCGGGACCTGATTTTTATTTCTGATGATACCGAGTATTCAGATAGAAGGTTGTCGAATAAACGAGGTCCAACTGTCTCTTCTGCAATGAGACATATCGAAGTATATTCCGTTATATTTACTTGAGAACGATTGTTAACCAACGTTGAGTTTTCAGCCAATGAAAAAGTGTTTTACAAAATATTGACCAATAGACATTTTGTACACAATTATGATTTTCTCAAGTAATTTTGAATCAATAGTATAATATGCTATCTCCATTTACAAAGTTACTTTAATATGTTTGCAAGGTAATTTGTAAAGTAAACATTTTTAAATGAAATGTGTAGAACTGAGTTTTGAGACGGGACATCTCAGAGTACTGCTTTACCATTGGTCAATTTTAACCAGCACTTACAGAAACGGTCAATGATATACTCGAGTTTTGAAATTGTTCACGTAATCATATTTTCGACCTCATATCAAGTAGAAGCATTTACTTACAGTTGTTTTTGAAAGACATATTTCGAATGTCACACTTCATAACATGAGATTTTAAGACACATTATAAATACCAGGGGTTTGGCGTCAAAATAGCGTAAATGCTTCTGATGCCAAAGCTTAGTTACAATAGTTTTACAAGATGCCGACAGCGTATCGTGTCACGGTAATTGTTGACATTTCTATTTTATATCGGGTCGCTCATGGTGCTCTAGACTATCCTTCAGGGTTTTGTTCTGCAAGGAAACAGCTAATATTTAAACAACTCGTCTGAGTATTCATCAGTAAATATTACACACAAAATACCCGCAAATTGACTGATATAAAGTGATCAAACACTATATACTGGATAATTGCAATGTTTACTCTTATTCTAACAACTTCCTTTCATTAAAATTTTTGTGGTAAAAAAAGGATTCAATAACTTTTAATCAATTGTTCAAATGAAATATTGAAAGTAGAGCCAGATCAAAGGGTGACTGCAAAAACAATCTATATTTATTTCAATCAACAAGTTAATACATGTTTTTGCGTTAAGCTCTTCCGGAAAGAGAAATAGTCTCGTATACAGCTTTTGTTAAGTCCTATAGTAAATATGATTTCTAAAGAAAGTTGCAAAAATTGTAAGGATATCAAATATTTTAATACAATGTTTAATAAAGGGAAGATAATTATTGTGTTGCTAAAAGAACCAATGCGATAAAAAAGTATTGACAATTTTTAGCGTCCATTTCGGCTTTTAAGCTTCTTGCATCATTGTCTTCGTTAAATATTTCATATTCCATAATTTGCAAATTCTGCACACAACAGACCAACATTTGTCCAGCTGTTATTTTGTCATATTCAAATGTTTAAACATTTTTTCCGAACTAAATGTAGAAATTACCAAGAGTTGTTCTGAAAAAATCTGATAAAAATCTGTCCTTAGATAGCCAAATAGAAGCATTTTTTTAAGTACACGGACAGCGGTCAAAACTCGCTCAGAAATGAACACCTGATTGTGCGTAGAGCAAATGGAGTTATCTATTCATAGTTTTTTGTATGTATGCATCAATATAAAGCAGTTTTTTTCCCAATTTTGACTTATTGTGTAAAAAAGTTCCCAATAAATAGTACCCACATTTACAATATTTACCTCCCTTGTTCTGAATAGTCGGCCATTTTGATTTGAGGCAAATTTCCTTAAGGTTTATAAAGCAGACTAATTAAAATCAGGCATATAAAAATAACATATTCATTATACTCATGGTGGGCAGATGGCTATAAAAGTTGAAGAAAAAGTGGTTGTCACATGCAAATTCTCTTGGTATTAACTTTTCTCAATTATCACATATTAGGGAATTACTCCTATAATTGCATATGAGTTTTGCCTATCAAAAAGGCTGATGATTAAGAACAAGGGAGATAAATATTGTAGATGTGTGAACTATCTATTTCATGTACTTCTACGATACATGCATGTACCTGCCCTTTATAAGATTGAAAATTCTCAAAATTCTAGAACATTTATTTCTAGACTCCTTCAATCAAAATATATCTTTTGATTTTTCCTGAACCAAATCCTGTTTGAGTTGATTTATGGTACTTGGAATAATAAGAACAATGTGTTATCTATGCATTTGGCGGGTATATGCTTAATAAACCATCAGACTGCCATACATCAATCGCTAGATTATCAGAAAATTGTTTGCTTCATATGAAATCAGGTGGTGAAATATTTTTCAAGGTCTCGTGTATACCATGCTTTACATCGGGCACATAAAAGAACCAGGGGTGCTTCTGGAACTGGGGCATCTTCTGTATCATGCACTATCCTGGAAAAATCTAAATTGACTAATATTCTTCCAGAGTCGTTGACTATATGGGAAACCGGTTGCTACGACGATAGAATGACACAAATTTTATTTTTTATTGTGTAAAAATTGAAATCAATATTTAGTTCTCTCTGTCTTTAGACTCATTGTATGAAATAAACAAGTAATATCTTGAATAAACCACGTTAGTACGGCTGCGCCGAAAAAAAGGTATATTTGGCATGAAAAATGTTGGCTAGCAGAAACGATTGCCCAACAATTTTTTACTACGCACTTTGTTATTCGTTGTTATTAATTGGTAAATGAAGGAACGTGCTGGATTAATTAACATGAGGGATTAATTTACCTGATTGACTTCGTGATCTTGATATTATGCATGTTGCTTGATTTAGAATATTTGTTCATTGAATGTTACAATAAGCCCTGATATAACAGATTAGATTGACAAGCTGGTAAGATGTCAGCCAATTATATATTCTATTAAGATTTACGGGGTTTATACTGTTGAAAATTGTATCCTATTGATTTATTAATGTCTGAGTACACATTTAGTGATTTTTCCTGGGGTTGGGATTGAAAAATGGAGGGTTTGGTGCAATCTGTTGTAACTGGATTTTTTTTATTAAAACTGAACACCATTAGTTTTGCACTTAACTGTAATAATAATAATAATTATATAATACATGTAATCATAATAATAAAGTAATAATATAAAAATAATATCTATATAATATAATAATAATTTAATCAAAATAATATAATAATACACTATAATAATAAAATATAATATAATTATAACTTAATCATAATAATATAATTATATAATAATAATATATAATATAATAATCAGGGGTTTCATTTGAGCCTGGAGTTGACCCTTTGACCCCTTGAATTTTCAAAAGGCCACATTTTGACCTGGTTTCTGGCTGAAGGGACAATTTTCTGGTCTCCGAACACAGTATTATGACATTGGGTGCTCAGTTTCTTAATTTATTGGATTGTGACAATTGAAGCCATCCAGGCAGAGAATTTCATTTTGTGTCTGTATAAAGTGTATGAACTAACGCTATAATCATTAGTCCATAAATTTGTCCATATGTTGCATTTCAGTAAAAATTCATTGATACGTAGTCGAACTTATATTCTCAATTTATTTTGTATATCATATTGTAAAATTTCTCTGCCAGATTTGTGGTCATAAAGTGCTCGATATGTACACAAGATGTCTCATAAACCCACCCTTGAAAATTAATCGTTATTTAAAAACTGAGACTTTCACGTATTTAATATGATTTTGATTCTATGAAGTGATAAAACATTGCAGTAGCATAGATGTATGTAGTGCGTTAAGGAATTTTACACTGCTTGTTGAATATCATTTCTTAATGATAAGTAGCTTTAAACTTTATTGAGGTATAACATTTATCAAGTTCTTTCTTAATGTGTTGGTTATCTTTAAAAATATAGATGTAAAACAATGTCATATGTTGCGGCTGTGTTGCATTAATCAGATTTTGTCCATAGTTCCTTTAAAAATGGTTGAGTTTTCTGCACAGTTGTCTCCCTTGGTGTACCTCATTGGTTGAGTTTTGGTCACAATTGTCTGCCTTGGTATATACCTCATTGGTTGAAGTGTTGTTGCATAGTTGTCTCCCTTAGTATACCTCATTGGTTGAGCTTTGGTCACAGTTGCCTCCCTTTATCTCATCAGCTGGAGTGTGCTTGCATAGTTGTCTGCCTTGGTATACTCATTGGTTGAGCTTTGGTCACAGTTGTCTCCCTTGGTATATATCTCATCAGCTGGAGTGTTCTTGCAAAGTTGTCTCCCTTGGTATACTTCATTGGTTGAATCTTGAAAATCATGTCATGAGTTTGAGTTACCTTGCTTGCACACGGGATGAGTTTTATCTTCATTTGTGTACCACATGGGTCGAGTTTTCTAGATAGAGTTATCTCCCTCGTGTACCGACTGATGAAGGAATGGTAAAACGAAAAAAAAACAGATTTTTGATATAAGGCTGATGTAACACTTACTTTGAATATTCAGTTCAACTTTAATCTCTTACATATCATAGAAAGCAATAAAATATAAGGACCAGATAAACAAGAAGGTGTATGTTTAAGTGGCTGTGTTGATAAGAGAAAATAAGATTTCTAATGATTTTACGATTTTACGACTAACACTTCTTGCAAGACTGATAATTACACGATTCTCAATTAAAGCACCTGCTGAAATAATAGTTAACATAAAGATACTGAAAAATAAATTCAATCCCCATAAAATTTGATGTGGGCACCTTATCAGATCCCATGCTTACTTGTGTAATACGTTCAAGTTGTGCATTTGTCAGTAGAAAATGGCGGAAATGTAGGAAGTGAGTGTTAATTCCATTGCATTTAATAGAAAATTTTCTATAAGTCTGCCCACCTCTTAAGGTATGGTCAAATGATTGAAAATCATTTTTTAAGACACGGAAATGTTGTTGCAAATACATGTGCACTTAAATTCCAGTGCAATCCTGGCTTATATTTTTAGGTTGACTTCTTGGGTTTGAATCTCTGGGAGTATTCTGTCTGATAGCCGCATGTCTTGTTGTCACAGTAATGCACTCAGTAAATGTTACTCTCTTGTTTGATTGTACACACTCATTCAGTGTTAAACTTACATTCATAGTTACATGTCTCGTTGTCACAGTAACGCACTCAGTAAATGTTACTCTCTTGTTTGATTGTACACACTCATTCAGTGTTAAACTTACATTCATAGTTACACTTTCCTTAAGTGTATTCAGTGGCACAGTCTGAATCTTACATCAGTGTTACAGTAACGTTAAGTGGCACAGTCTGAATCTTACATCAGTGTTACAGTAACGTTAAGTGGCACAGTCTGAATCTTACATCAGTGTTACAGTAACGTTCAGTGGCACAGTCTGATGGCTGTATCAGTGTTACAGTTTTGTTCAGTGGCACAGTCTGAATCTTACATCAGTGTTACAGTTTCGTTCAGTGGCACAGTCTGATGGCTGTATCAGTGTTACAGGTTTGTTCAGTGGCACAGTCTGATGACTGTATCAGTGTTACAGTTTTGTTCAGTGGCACAGTCTGAATCTTACATCAGTGTTACAGTTTCGTTCAGTGGCACAGTCTGATGGCTGTATCAGTGTTACAGTTTCGTTCAGTGGCACAGTCTGATGGCTGTATCAGTGTTACAGTTTTGTTCAGTGGCACAGTCTAAATTACATCAGTGTTACAGTAACGTTCAGTGGCACAGTCTGAATCTTACATCAGTGTTACAGTAACGTTCACTGACGCAGTCTGAATCTTACATCAGTGTTACAGTAACATTCACTGACACAGTCTGAATCTTACATCAGTGTTACAGTAACGTTCACTGACACAGTCTGAATCTTACATCAGTGTTACAGTTTCGTTCAGTGGCACAGTCTGATGGCTGTATCAGTGTTACAGTTTTGTTCAGTGGCACAGTCTAAATTACATCAGTGTTACAGTAACGTTCACTGACACAGTCTGAATCTTACATCAGTGTTACAGTAACGTTCACTGACACAGTCTGAATCTTACATCAGTGTTACAGTTACGTTCACTGACACAGTCTGAATCTTACATCAGTGTTACAGTTACGTTCAGTTGCACAGTCTGATGGCTGTCTCATCATTACATTAATTGTACAAATGTTTTCTTTATCAAGTTTGTTAACAGATGATTTTTTTGCTGCTAACTTCATATTAAGTGGTTTACCTGGTGTTATACAGAAACAACATGTCAGTTAGGGCTTAAGGGATGTTCCTACTCGGGTGTGATACGATTTGAGATCTGCTCTGATCTGGTATGCTTCCAAATTTCAGGCATGCAAATCTTACTTAGATACATTCTTTATTTCTCTTGATACGAAATTACGGAGTTTTCTATCAGACTTACGAAATGTTGATGACTGTATGATTTCTTGTGTTCATCCTTTGATTGCTTTAACAAATCTATGGTGTTAAAATACTATCATTTCCATCAATATGATAGCTTAGGGCGTGTTGTAATCTTCCCATTTCAGTCTGTGGATAAGTCCATACAACTTGTACTTGTGTTAAACAGTTCAACCTCCCAATTTTTGGCCATTGTTGAGAGGTTTCTGCTCTGGAGGGGGATGTGCTGTATTGTTTGTTAATTTAGCAGCAATTCTAACAAATTGCCCTTAGTCTTAGCTCTGTTTCAGACCTACATTTTAATTATTTGAAGGAAAAAAGTCCTGGGCAGTACTAGACCGATTATATCAGACTGTAATTTTTTACTGTAAATCCTAATTGTTTCATTATTTGGATGTCATGTTCAGTGATATGAAGACATTTTCTTATTAGTCCTACAACTTGACCTATCTGATCTAATACAACATCGGTGTCTGAGAACACAATTGTCTTAGTTTTCCAGTCTGTAAGTTTTTATAAGCTTTATTTCCTGAAGAATCGGTTTGCTTTGATTCATGCTCTATGTATAAATTCAGATCTATTTAACTCCTACGTGTCTGGCTATTCTGGTCTGATATCATGAATTTGTTTAGAAAATTTATATTGGTCAATATATTATCATTACAGAATATAACTACGTTTGCTTTTGTTACATCTAGGAGATGATTCTATGAATTAAGTCACCATTAAGCTTTAGCTTCATTTATGATATTTGAGTGTTTGTTAAACATTATCTGTGATTGTTTCCAAGTGTCTGTTATCAAATATAAAACACAGAATATGGTTCAGTGTTAATAGCGCATACCTAGTCATTTAAGATTATATAGAACTGTGGAGTTTGCTAAGAACTTGACAAAAAACATATTTCTTTCTGTTCAATGTAAAGCTTCCTTTATTTTTGCCAGTCAGCAGGAATTTTTGTCAGACGGTCATACAAATTTGTTGGTTTCTGAAGTACCATAATTGTGTATATAACATGTCATGTATACCTAGATCATGTCAAGTATGTACATGTTAAGTATGTCAAGATCATGTCAAGTATGTACGTGTTAAGTATACCCAGATCATGTCAAATATGTACATGTTAAGTATGCCTAGATCATGTCAAATATGTACAAGTTAAGTATACCCAGATCATGTCAAGTATGTACATGTTAAGTATGCCTAGATCATGTCATATATGTACATGTTAAGTATGCCAAGATCATGTCAAGTATGTACATGTATAGTATGCCTAGATCATGTCAAGTATGTACATGTTAAGTATGCCAAGATCATGTCAAATATGTACAAGTTAAGTATGCCTAGATTATGTCAAATATGTACAAGTTAAGTATACCCAGATCATGTCAAATATGTACAAGTTAAATATGCCTAGATCATGTCATATATGTACAAGTTAAGTATACCCAGATCATGTCAAATATGTACAAGTTAAATATGCCTAGATCATGTCATATATGTACAAGTTAAATATGCCAAGATCATGTCATATACATACAAGTTAAGTATACCCAGATCATGTCAAATATGTACAAGTTAAGTATGCCTAGATTATGCATGGATCATGTCAAGTTATCATAAAACATATCAAGTATGTACATTCCGTGCCATGTATATGCCATATGTATTTTAGCCATGTACAATGGAATATTTATATTTTCAGGTGCGTTTGGTGCAGATTGTACAGTGGCCAGTGATTGTCAGTTAGAGTTTGTGTGTTTGGCCAACAAGTGTTCCTGTGATAAATCCTTTGTGTACAACTATAAGGGAAAATGCAAGAAAAGTAAGTGTAATTCTGTATTACAAGTTATCAGATACTGCTTGTGTACCAGTACAGTGCAATCACTCATGAGAAATACCTGTTGGGAGTAGAATAATATTTTAACTGTTGTTGACAGACATCTGTTGCTCTAGAGAGCAGGGCTCTAGAGCTTTTCTGTAAATACAGTTGTCACATACTAGTGTACATGGTCATTTTGACTTGTCCGACATGGGAGGCTAGTTTTACGAGCAAAGAATAGGGTATGGATTGACAGTTCAGTAAGCATGCATAACAGACTTGTCCTGGACTTAGTCCATCGCAACTGTCGGTAGCTTGAATCGGCAATTAGTCTTGTCTGTAATATTGGACTTGTGAATGTCTAGAGCCCTGGAGAGGTTAAATTGATAGGGAATTCTTACTACAGGAAAACTTGTGTATGTTGTTGAGGAGAGGTTGTTAGACATGAGTGGGCCACTCGCCCTGGAGAGGTTGAATTGATAGGGAATTCTTAGTACAGGAAAACTTGTGTATGTTGTTGAGGAGAGGTTGTTACACATGAGTGGGTCACTCTGGTGAGGTTGCTCTGTATTGTTGATTTAAGGTTGGGACATCTTCTGCGGAGGGATTTGAGAATTGTCTTATAGTGTCAATGCTATTTATTCATGAATCTCAAATATATGCAATAGATAAATAAAATAATTTTACGTTTGTTACAGTTTGTCAAGGGACTGAAGATGGTCTTGTGAGAATTGGTGAATTTGAAAATCAGTATGATCGATACAAGAATCGCTATACCAACTGTTCTTACGTTGATGGTAACTTAGAACTAACAAGTCTCGAAGGCGACTTTGATCTGAGTTTCCTTGTTAACATCGAAGAAGTTAATGGCTACGTTCTGATCGTCGACGTCTTCACCAATTATCTCAATTTAACCAATTTAAGGATTATTCGTGGAAACACATTATTTAACTTTAAGGGCAACCTTTATAGTTTGTATGTTGCTTTGAACCATAATCCTAAAGTGTACCTACAAGGTGTACTCGAGCTACAGTTTATCAATTTATCAGAGATCGTTAAAGGCGGGGTTTATTTTCATAACAACAACTTGTTGTGTTTTGCAAATTCCATCAACTGGTTAGATATCAACCCTAAATGGACACCTGCTGTGACATATGTGGTTGATGACCACCATAGGCGCCAATGTACGTAATTATTTTTTTTCTGTTCGAGTATTTTATCCTCTGTAACTCTGTTTTGGTAAATAAGCTATTAAAATACAGTTGGACCTTGTTTATTCGACAACCTTCTATCAGAATGCTTGATATTACCCGAAAAAAAATATCAGGTCCAGATGTATCTTCTTAGACACATTGAATTGAAATGGGCTATTCGAAACCATGTATAATTCGAAATAAATTTTTGGACCCGATGAATTGATTGAACAAGGTCTAACTGTAGTTTTGCACAAAAATCCTCCATTGGGCCAAATTATTCTTGATTTTCATTCATTTTAAGCTCCCCTTTTCTGTAAGCTTTTCTTGTGAGCTTTTCTGATTGGTCTTCATCCGTCGTCTGTACATGCGTCCGTATTTCAATAATTATTTAAAAAATATATCTTCTGAAACCACAGAGCTGAATTTTATGTAGCTTTGCTGGAAGCTTCATTTGGCGAAACTCAACAAAAATATAACAGAAAATAAAAGAGATACCTAGAGGCTTTCAGAGAACAAAAGTAGATAAAAAGATTTATAGTATTTTTGCTACAACAAAGGGAGACCAATAAAGTCTTTAGGAAACAAAGAGAGATAACTGCGGGCTGTTAGAGTATGAAGTTTTTAAGGATGGCCTAGTATTCATATATTTGTTTCAGGTGCAACATGTGATCCGGCATGTTACAATGATATCACGGATGAATACAATTGCTGGGGAAGTGGACCAGATATGTGTCAGAAATGTAAGTTGTTCAATGTTAAGAAGGTCACGATCACAGTAATTTAAGTTGTTCAATGTTGAGAAGGTCAAGGTCACAAAATTGTAAGTTGTTCAATGTTAAGAAGGTCAATGTCACAGAATTGTAAGTTGTTCAATGTTAAGATGGTCAAGGTCACAGTAATTTAAGTTGTTCAATGTTGAGAAGGTCAAGGTCACAAAAATGTAAGTTGTTCAATGTTAAGAAGGTCACGATCACAGTAATTTAAGTTGTTCAATGTAAAGAATGTCAAGGTCACAGAAATGTAAGTTGTTCAATGTTGAGAAGGTCAAGGTCACAGAATTAAGAGACAGATTTCAACATTGCAGAATTATCGTTAGATTGACTCATGATTTTAGAATTAATTAAAATTTCAACGATAATTCTAAAATTTGAGTAGAAAATAGCCTAAGGACTTATATTACTAAAAATCCATTAAATTACAACTATGTATTATTTACTGTTTATGATCATCTATGCTAGCAGATTTCCATCCAACTGTTGTTTGTAGGATCATAATTTACTTTGCTTTGACCTCATACACAATAAACATATATGGACCTTAAGTGATGTTCTGAATGAAGAGTTTCAAACGAAAGTGTACAAAGTCTAGGTATGGTCATTTCCGACACAGTCGGTAAACTACAGTCGGCATGTCAAGGTTTGCGTTGATAGCAGATCATCTACTCACGTTTTCTGACTTGAAACTGACCAGTGGCAATGTTTATAAAGATAGACTCTGTATTGTATTTCAGTAAACTTAATAAAACCGATATGTCACCAATCATGTGATGGTCGTTGCTACGGTAACCAACAGAATGAATGTTGCCATCCAGAATGTGCCGCTGGTTGCGATGGTCCTCTAAAAACACAGTGTCATGTAAGTAAAGTCGACCTTGTTTATTTGACAACCTTCTATGCAAACACTTAGTATCTTTCGAAATAAGATCATGTCCCAATGTATCTTCCTGAGCGGGTCAAATTGACATAGGCCAATGAATTTGAATGAACCAGGTCTGACTGTATTTCTAGGGCATTATTGATTAACGGAATTTTGAATGTTTTCGGTTCATTTTGTCAAGGTTTGGTTTGATCCTGTCTTATGATTATATGGTTCCATACATCAGAAGACATTCCTGAAGCAATATTCTTTTAGTGAAACGGCTATTGGAACTATTTACTTTTATTGCAGGACATGATGTTCTATTTCCAGTCATTTCTTTACTTTATATTATAACAAATTGTTCTAATTATACTTGCCTAGTCAAATGTTCATGTCTGGTCGTTACAAGTTATTATACTAGCAATTATTGAAAATCTCCTGTTTTTCATATATTTATATAACTGGAACCAAAGCTAATAACCGAAAAACCAAAAAGTAAGTGAACAAAACCGAGAGAAACCTTTAAATTTAGGGTTTATTTCGGCTAGGAAGATGACCCAATCTGCTCGTTAATCTTAGAAATGCGGGAAAAAGTCTAGAAATTACGGCAATATATTAGGAATAAAAGTAATGGATGTAGTGATTAATAATTAATATTTGCCTTCTATATTAACTGCCTGTGAGAGAAGAGCCTCAAACGTTTTGTCTAATTGTATACAGTAAAACCTCACTAATAGACAACCTCAATAATAAGACCACCTTAAAATTAAGATACCATTTTTCCAAGTTTTCAAGGGTCCCAAGGGTGGTCTTATTGTCGAAGTTTTACTGAATAGGTTTTACATTAAATATGCTTGAAACAATGTTCAACAATATAATTTGGAATGCTGTTTCTATTTCAGGCTTGTAAGAATTTCTACAATGACGGAGAATGCCTTCCATACTGTCCTCAGATGTCAACTTATGATCAAAACCTGATGAAATGGGTGACCAATCCAGATGGACGATACTCCTTCGGCTCTCACTGTGTCATCGACTGTCCAAGTTTGTATTCTCTTTTATCGTTTTGATAGTAGAAATAGAATTTGTTTTTCTTCATCAATATCGACGATATGCAAAAAATTGTATCAATGACGGCCCTACGTTTTGAGGTGCTTTTACTATCGTCGTCAACCAGATGGTCTACTAGAAGTATCGCCATATTCATCATCTCAAGAAAGTAGTACATGTAAAAAACTTATTATAGATTCGACTAGTAAAATGTCTGATTTGTCAGGGATATATCAGTTGTGCAATGACGGGATACAATAATATGGAAAACGTGCAGTCTTGCCTTGAAAGCACCTCCGAGGACATTCAGTGCTTTGATTTGCTTGTTGTAATATACAACCCGGAAACTCAGACTTAGACTTAAGAATTGCTATTTACTTGTATTGATTTTATTTTTCTGTTTGCAGATTATTTAGTGAAAGATGGAGATGCTTGCGTAATAAAATGTCCACCTGGAAAATCGGCAAATAAAACAACCAATGAGTGCCAGGAGTGTAATGGTCCTTGTCCGAAAGGTAAGATTCGATTGGCCGCTAGTTATTTTCTGATAATGACATGTTCTACTGCAAAACTATGAGGTTTTTGTCTAGCGCGCATTTTGATACATTTCTGAGGAGAACATCGTCAAATCTTGACGGATTTGAACAAAGTAGGTGTCATTTGAAAGATAAATTATTCATGCATAGAATGTGGAGCATATCATGGACATATGTTGATGAATGAAGCATTATTTCGGCAGCAGAAAGAGGTCAGGTGTGAAATGCGTTACAGTCCTTGTAGTATATAGAAGGGGCAAAGGGAGAGAACCTTAGATGGAAATTAAAGGGAAAGAACTCAGGACAGTCTCCTGTACTCTACAATATAGTTTAATACAAATTAAGATATGGATTAATGAGTAGTTAAAACTTGAATAGATCTGCTTGTTAAACTTATGACGAGATAAAAGAACTAAAAGTCTATTGCCTCGTGTGTCTGTAATTATATTTTGCATGAAATTACATGCTACAGATACATTCCATTAATATCGATAATTAAAACACGCATGATGGACCATTTAGGATGTCTTGCTGTAATGAAAGTTGTTGGGGAATAGTTATTTACCATTGAATTGTACGCAAGCAAGTAAATGTAATGACTTCGTGCTGCTATATAGGAGACTAATCTCGTTGGGTATATGAATTACAATATTTCTATAAATATTTAATGATGCTTTCTCATGCAAATTGGATTATTTCTTTCTTGTACCAGTAGACACCCTGGAGAAGTTTAAATATGATTTCCCACTGTGCAGCACATTACGGACAATATTAATCTCGCAAATTCCTATTTGCACTCCCTAAAATCGGAGAGACATTTTGAATGATTTATTTTTAAAATCAATTTACGGTATATTTAAATTGAAGACCAATCTTATCGGATAATGTTATTACAATTTATAGTCAAATGCTCTTATGATGAATATATTCTTTGTAAGCATTTTGAATCTATATTAAATGGATACAAAGTTAATTTTTTGTTAAATCAGAAAGATCCCTTCATGCTTAAGTTAACCTAAAAGATTGACTAGTGCACTAAGTGGTCAATTTAATGGTCTAGCTAACCTGCAGTATTAACTGGTCAAACTGAACTATCAGGCATGAATCTGAAACTACTGATCTACATAACCAAACTTATTTTGTCGAGAATCAAGTAATTAAAAATGTGCTTTGCTAGAATGTCCTAGAATTTGACAATGTTACTCCTTGGTGCGATTATCTCCCATAAAATTAACTATGTCACTAGAATAGAGAGATACACTTTTTGTAAGACTAATATGAATAATATTGATTGTCGATTTTTTTCAGTTTGTCCTGGAATTCCGTCCGGTGGATTTCTAGATAGCAGTAACATTCAAAAGTTCAAGGACTGTACAGTTGTAGATGGCAATCTGATGATATTAAAAGTCACCTTTACTGGGTAAGCTTCCGCAGATGTTCACAAGTTCTTGAGACCATTATCAGAATGGAAGCATTTGATTGGTTGGTTCTAAGCAGTCTTAAATTGGCCAATGGCAAGGCTGCATTCTGAGACTGGTCTCCCAACTCTGGCATAATACCTTCAGTCATGAAATAATCCAAATATTCATACACATGTAGATACCTCATAACAAAAGGATTAAAGCAATTAATTAACAATTATTGATGGATAAAAGGTAGGCGTGGAGGTTATGGAGTGACTGGCATAAGGTTTGAGTCCGAGCCCGGTGTTGACTTGAATAAACACTGGTTAGTAACCCAGGGAGTAGTCATGATTGATAACTACTAGTCAAAAGTACTTGTTTCACCATCAATGCAAAATACATAAGTTTCTATGAATGAATGATTTTGAGACTTGCGTCTAAACCTCAATAAAGAATTTGTTCCTTTTTAGGGATCCACATGAGAATAAAACCGGGATAAAAGTTGCTGATCTACAAATATTGAAGGATATACGAGAAATTAACGGTTATCTAACGATACAACAAGCACCTGATGAACTGAAAGATCTCTCGTTCCTGTCTGGTTTGGAGACCATTTATGGACGACATTTGTCGTAAGTATCAAACAGTTGCACTTTGACCTTAATAATCTTTGTATTGAAGGTTAAGGTTATGCTGGTATCACTTTGACCTTAATAATCTTTAAACTTAAGGTCAAGGTTATGCAGGTTGCACTTTGACCTTAATAATCTGTTTATTGAAGGTCAAGGTTATGCAGGTACTTTTAAATAGGGAATTTACCCAACTGTGAATAACACTTTGTTCTCTTTCTACCTTTTTAAAAATCTTTTATAGTATGGCCACGTTTAAAAGTCTTTCTTTACTGTTCAAATTTGCCATAAAAAAGGGCTGTCTTTATTTTATCAACTTCTTATTGATGTACTAGAGAGGAAAGGTGCTAGAATACCTTACATGTTCAATTTGTGTATACAATGTAAAATCATGATGTTATTGATGCATGATTGTATTAAACATAAAGCATTGACATTGATTTAATCTTAGGCTCAACTTTGAAACAACCAATCAGATTCTTGAAATTTTGAGACTGGTTTTAAAACTTAAGTTTATCACCTCATATCCTGTATGAATGTAGAATATGAACAGCTACCTTGTCTGAGCCTGATTTCAACAATATTCCTGTATTATGTAGTGGATATCAATACTCATATCAAATGTGGCAGCAGCTAGGAATAAACTGATTTCTTCTTGCCATACAGTCGGACCTCGTTTATTTGAAAACCTTCCATCCGAATACTCGGTATTATCCAAAATAAATATCAATGTCCCAATGTATCTTCTTACGCACGACGAATTGAAATGGTTTACTCGAAACCATGTATTATTCGAAATAAATGTTCAGTCCCGATGAATTTGAATGAACGAGATCCAACTGTATTTTCTACCTCCTAATTGAAGTTTCTCAAATTATAATAATTAACTTCATGTCGTCCTTAAAAAATTGCTTGTTTGCGGTCACCTACCCACAATTATTTGAATGTTGAAAAAAATGGGTAAAAAATTGGGGACGTGACGGAAAAGGAAATTAAATCTGTTCCTATTTTGCTGGGTTAGTCTGAGCATGCAAACAATTTTTTCAAGATGGCCTTATGGAATGTGCTTTGAATATCTTCCATTTAAAGTAAACGATTGGCTATGATCAAGCTCTGTATCTGTTACATAAGCGTAAAAAATGTGTTTGTTTCATGTTTTCCGACCTACCCCATTTTTTTCTTTTTGGTAAAATTTCTTTTTGTGAATTTTTCTTTAGGTTCATATTTCTGCCCAGTTATTAGAGGGATTACGAGTATTCCAGTAATATAGCGGGGATTTATCTTTTAACATATATTCATTTAAATCTACAGTCAAACCTGTCTGTAACGACCACCCATGGGAACAGCAAAATGTGGTCTTTGTTTACAGGTGGTCTCTATTAACAGATTAAAAATCATTGAAAATGGTCTAATGGGAGATAAAATTGGTGGTCTTTGCAGACAGGTTTTGCTATAGTGGTCTTTGTTCGCAGGTGGTCTTTAACACAGGTTTGACTGTATGTTTAATTTGCTTCGTTTAAAAAAAAAAATCTCCAAACAAAATTTACTTCCTACTTACCCAAATTTTTCGGGGCATGAAACCTGAAACAAAACATTGTTTAGGCCTTAAATAATAATCAATTTTTCCTTTGTTTAAAAAAAGGTGCAATAGTCAGACTTTGTTTTACAGCATGAAATTAAACATGATTTGTTGACGGTTTGGTACGAAATCATTGTATCTAAGTTGTGGTAAAAAAATCGGTCACAATAATTTGCATCATATCCCTCGAAATGTTTAACATTTATGAGTTAAGTACCGGAGGCTCACAGGGAGGACTGAGCTTGCCCAACTGTGTTGCCTCTTTAAATCAAGTTGTTATCATCATTATTATTATAATTATGTAGACAGGAAGGTAAGCTATAACCTGACTCGGAAAACCAGTTAAATGACGGCGGAATTGCTGAGTGACATTCAGGTCATGTGTCGCTCCAGACTGCTGGAAATAATAACGACTGTCAGTCTCTCAGAATGCAATTTTCTTCAATACTTTTGAATACTTTTCTGTATTGCTCTATAACCATTGTGTTACGTAATATTGCTTTATAACGTTTCCTCCATTGTGTTTCTTGTATCTTCTCATGTCTAGATTCAGGGTTCATTTTGGTTATTTCAGGAAGATCACACATACGCTTCATATTGAGATTTTTTCCTTGTTAAACTTTAGAAATTGGGAACAAGACTAGCAATTGCAGCAATGTATGGGATGTAGTGATTACTTACTGGACTGTTGCTAATTATATAAACTGTCTCATGTGAGAAAAACCTCAAACTTGGCTGAATTGAACCAATTCCTCAGAATTTTGGGGAATTTTTACATTCAAATTGGGAAAGATAGATACCTTTCGGGATTGGGAATATAGCCGAATAACTTCCATATAAACAGCTTGGAAAAACCCTGAGATTGTACCTTATCTATGTGATATATTTTTTGTTCTTCCTTTTATTTTTGCTAATCATCCATCACTTGGAAACACAATTGTGACATGTTCATTATTTTTAATTATTGTTATTAATAACATAAAAAATCTGACGTCTAGAGATTCATTGGATTTTGGATTTTAAAAAAGTCCAGTTATCATTGGCTATAGTCATGTTATTTTATTATTGTGTAAACTTGTCTTTGCCTGGGATGTTGTTTTGATTTGAATGTTTACACATGCAACCTGTCAATAATTATCTCCTAAAAGTAATCATAACCTATTGGATAAGACTCAGCCAATGAAAGCATAGCAGTACTGTCAGACAGCCAATCACAATTGCCGTCTTATCTTAGGTTTTGCAATAATTCCAAAATGGCCGACAGAAATTTTTCTAAGTTGATTTTCAGAGTTTACTTGCACATGTCCTATTCTCATAGCTTTGTCACTTAGGATCCACTATTGTGTTCAATTGGTAGAAAAATTCAACTGCAGAAGAAGTGTGGTATTGTTGTTTACTATTGTGATGTGCTTAGTCTGTTAATTCCTATAAAACTTGTTATTTTATTTCAAAACAATTGTGGTAAAAAAATACCTCAATTACTATCTTGGTTGACTTTATGTTGCTATATCTTTGTTTTACGTTTCTTTATTTTCATTTAGGAGCAGCAATGCTTTAACGATTTTAAAAATGGGCATCGATAACTTGGGCTTGACTTCACTTCGTCAGATCAAGAACGGGGGAGTTTTAATTGCGGCTAACATATACTTGTGCTATATGCATGACCTTGATATGAGTCTGCTATTTTCAAGCTCAGCCCAGAAACTCTTACTGGTGAAGAATAATAATATCACAACTTGTGGTAAGTTCTAGAAGGATTAGAAAAACCCTTTATTGGAGTTCTATATGGTTATTATGCATTGTTGCCGTGGTATATGTTTATTCCATTGTCTTCGAAGTCATTTGACCTTTAAGTTTCTTTCAGTGACCTTGATTATATTCAAGTGATCTTGATTATATTCAAGTGACTTTGGTTGTATACAAGTGACCCCACTCAATATCAACAACCTTAATTTTTAAGCGATCTTGAATGTATTCAATTGACCTCATTATAATTCAAGTGACCTTGATTATATTCAAGTGACCTTGCACTTTTCTAATGACTTTAATCATTGTATGCAAAGACTTGGACTAAGTATATACTGCGGTATCCAAGCATTTTGTCCATTGCATTCTGGGAGATATAAGTTTTACTTCCTGTCTGAGTGGTTGTGTTGTCTGGTACTCAAATCTATGTAATTTTTGGAATTGAGATTAAAGGAAACTTTGAAACTAAATATTTTACCCAGAATGCAATTGTCAATGCTTGATTAGTTATTTAAGATTTTATCATGGTTTTAAATGTGTTTTAAATAATCTTTCCAATTTTTCTCTGTATATAGGTTGGGTCTTTACAGCCTTTCCATTTTTAGACTGGACATTCGCTGGTTGGGCTTAACATCCCTGAAAAAGGTTTGGAACGGTGACATAGCAATTGCCTGGAACTACAAAATCTGTTATATTGAGGACTTAGATTTAAGTCCTATTTTTGAAATACCAACTCAGCTCGTTAAATTGAAAGAAAATAAGCTGGATTCCGATTGTGGTAAATATAAGGCAACTTGAGGTGCCGGGCACAATCATTTCTAATGCCTTTCTGAGTGGTTTTTGTGTGTCTAAATGTGTGGACGTGACTGATTTTATCTTGCATTTGTTAGAAACTTATGCCAGGTTGCATAAACTGCTTCAATGTCTATTTGAAGGACGGCTCAGTGCAGTAACAGCATATTCCAAGCCTAAATTCATCAATTTTTGAAAACTAGACATTTCTCTTCTCAAGTTTTGTGAGTGATTTGTGTTTCCCAAACCAAATCAAGCAGTAGTTAATTTGTCTGCTACCTTAAAGCCATGAATTTCCTCCAATTGCAAGATTGAAGATGTCGTGCTGTCCGCTTAATTTTTGTTTTTGGTTATTTTCCGATATTTTTTTTTTCCAAATTTGATTTATTTTCTGTGCTGCCTCTAATCATACAAATGTATTTATTTGGTTTTTTTTCTGTGGATATAAAGTTAGTGATCTGATGTTATCATCCGTCATATGTTCAATTCATTTAATCTATCATGTTAGAAAGTTTTCATTTATTGGCTATATCATATTCATGTTTTAACATAACCAACAACGTTATTAATGTATCCAGGCTGTCAAGTGGGCCCTACTTTTCCCCTTTTTTTTACTTGCTCCCTACTTTTTCTCGAAAAGAGCCCTACTTACCCTACTTTTGTTCAAATCTGAGGCGTTAACTCAAAATACTTTTTTCACTGCATGAAGCATGGAGAATGAACAGTTTGGTGAATTTTCACCATTTTTGATATTCAAAAAGTAAGGAATCATCCCTTCTATCCCTAATTTTAGGCAATAAAATCCCTACTTTTGTCCTACTTTTTTTTAAAAATAGCCCTACTTTATCCCTACATTCAGAAAAGAGGTGAGTTGACAGCCTGGGTATTGTATGTGTCTTGTTCTGTTGAGAAAATCATTTGTAGTACAATGACCTTGGGCTTCTTAAAAAGACACGAATCAGACTGATTAGGACTTCCATCTCATAATGACGTGATTTGATTCACTGACAATATAATCCTGACTGCTTTATTTTGAAGTATTTAAAAAGATCTTAAGTCCAATTCTTTTCATTTTCCTGACAGGCAGTATGTAAAACCTTGGCAAATTAGTGGCTTTATCTTCTATAACTTATCGTTTAAATGTGAACTCTCCCAATTACCGGGAGAGGCTCCTGATTTTCCAAGTAAACACATTTCTTGTTACTGGGTATTTTTTAGTTCATTCCCAACTGGTTCGTTGAAATTATGTGTCAAACTGATAACTGGAAGTGGTAAAATCGGAATACCAGTCCGAAAATCATATGGAGGTTATATGGACGCTCTCTACCATGGAATTAAGCACTTGACAACACTTATCTAAACGTGACATGACTTAAAATTGACTAAATTTCAGCCAAGGAAAAAGCTCACGTTTTTAAGTCTCAATCGCCCACTTTTCCAGTAGCATTCTCCGAATGTGCCCTCTGAAAAGGTCCACATGTATGCTTCTTGCCATCGTATGATTTTTGTTTGCTTAAATATCATGGAAATACAAGCAGATTTCGTGTCTATTTGTGCTTCTTGCTTTTTGTATTCTAACTGTTGCATGGATATAAGGGGATTGATTCCATATGTCTTTCTTTCTGAATCATGCAAAAACTAATTTCATTGGTTTTGTATTCTTACAATTGTCAATGGTTACATCATTGGTGATGTCATCACTTTATCATAACATCATTAGTGATGTCATCATTACATCATTAGTGATGTCATCATTTTATCATTACATCATTAGTGATGTCATCATTTTATCATTAGTGATGTCATCATTTTATCTTTACATCATTAGTGATGTCATCATTTTATCATTAGTGATGTCATCATTTTATCATTACATCATTAGTGATGTCATCATTTTATCTTTACATCATTAGTGATGTCATCATTTTATCATTACATCATTAGTGATGTCATCATTTTATCATTACATCATTAGTGATGTCATCATTTTATCATTACATCATTAGTGATGTCATCATTTTATCATTACATCATTAGTGATGTCATCATTTTATCTATACATCATTAGTGATGTCATCATTTTATCTTTACATCATTAGTGATGTAATTAATTTATTATTACATCATTAGTGATGTCATCATTTTATCATTACATCATTAGTGATGTCATCATTTTATCTTTGCATCATTAGTGATGTCATTATTTTATCATTACATCATTAGTGATGTCATCATTTTATCATTACATCATTAGTGATGTCATCATTTCATTAATACATCCTAAGTGTTGAGCATCACAGATATGATTTCAATAATGCAGGAAAATCCTAATAATGCAATAGTTCTGTCTAAAAATAAGACTTATTCATAATCTTAAATCCATGTAGAGAATTCATCTCCTAAGCCTGCGCCAGGGAGTGAGTTTTATAATATTTTAGCTTGAATATATATCTGCATTTCTTCATCTTCTGCATTTCTTCATATTATATGTATAAATGTCTGGTCAATTAAATCATGTTCCTGAAAATTGCAAAAAAATATTTGAACTTTGTAAATTGCTTGTATCGGAAACTAAAATAATGGTGTCTTTCGTTACCATCATTTTGTTTTCAACAAAATAGGATATACAAGTAATGCCGTGGTATTTAATGGTACATATGGTTTTTGACATCATGTCTGTCATAGAGGATACATAGGAACTGTAAAACCTCAATAATAAGACCACCCTTGGGACCATTGCAAAATGGTCTTAATATTGAGGCGGTTTTAATATTGAGGTTGAATAGCAAAAAAGTGAAAATGGACTTGAAAATCATGTTCTGAATTTTTTAGAATAATTCATTTTCACATTCTGTGTTATTATCAGTTTTCATCAGCATCATATATGATAATTTATGTCAGCCATTTTATTCAGATTTAGGGGAAGTATGGCGGGTTATTTTGATAGGGAAATTTGCATCAAGAATCGCCAAATTTGGGTATTTATATGGCTCAAATTTTAAATAATTTTACTGAAGGGGAATTTTCTTTCTAAGTAGGCGAAATATATACTTTTGGGGGGGGGCTTGGAATCGGCCCTAAATTTGCCATAAAAAGGGTTGTATGTTTTCTGCGATGTTATTATCATTGCAATTATCATGTTTCATTTGTTAGCTATTATCATCTTATTTATCAAATATTTGCTGCACCGTTGTCTTCAGAATTATCATCAATGTTACTAACATTATCAGCTATATTGTGTCAGTCATTTATAGTGTCTATGTTGAAGTTTCTTCATTTCTGTGTTTACCATCATCTTCATTGGAATATTCATTAAAATAAATCATAAAATATTCACTATAAACATTCATTTCGATGAACATCAGATCACTACACTCCCCCCATTTTTGTTATGTATACATTCCTAAATATTTCATTTAATGTCCTCTCCTGCACGTATGGTAAACATTTATTCCTCATATAAAACTGATCCATATACAGTGTGACCAACTGCGCACATCGTGGAAATGGTTTTCTTTTACTCTATGCCCAGTTCAAATTCTATTGTGCACATATATAGCAAAAATGGTGTGACATCTTTTCAGTCTGAATACTGGTGTACTCATTACTGTCACAGTTTGTTGGCACTTAATATACATGTGTGAGACTTTTATGTAGTCCAGCGGTACACGATATAATCTCTAGTTATTGTGAAATTGTAAAACATATTTCATATAAAATATCCTCGTTGTGACTCAAATCGTTTGTATAGAGTGTTGTATATATAGTATCTATTGTGCACATTTGAATTCTAAGAGCATAATCCCAGATAAAATAAAGTCACGAAACTGTCACCCAAAATTTCGACCTCCAGTCTTGTGTCTATAAATAGATTGGTTGACATGTTTCAATCCCATCTCCTGTTGTACACGTTTGCACTTTTCATGGACAATTCACATTCTGTTTCTGTAATCAGATATTGTAGTTTGGTGAAATCTTTCTGTATATCACTTATAAGATGTGGCAGTCTATCGTAGCACATAATGATGTCTTCATTTATTAGGACTCTTCAAAGATATGAAACTAAAATATTCAGAATGCTGATACAAGATGGCCGAAGGTTATATCACTGTAGAGTTTGGAGACTGATCTCTGGTATCAGCCTTGTCATTGGTTAATTCCGAGACTACACGTGGGACCAGCCAATCAGATGCTCAAAAACTAACCCCAATTCAGATTTGTAACCTTAGACCCATGTTTTTCTCGAAGTGGTTGTGTGTTGTTCTTATATCCTTGTTATCAACATTTAGCTAGATATCAGATCCGGTGGCCCTTATTTGGACAAAACCCTTATTTTGGATTTTGGAAATTAATTTTCTCCCGACTGGTTGAGAACACAAGCTCAAACTCAATACCATGGTAGTTGGTTGGATTCATTTGCACGTTTGCTCAACTTTGACCTTTGAATTACGACAAGCCCCTTTTTTCTGAATTTATTTTGCAGCCTATGTTTGATATACAACTCTTTTATGTATGAGGTGGTTGTTTTCAGTACATGCTAAAGCTTTGAAATAGGGTTCTCCTGCGATAACTTGACTGTCGGTTATTATGTCGTTATATTTCTCTCTTTTTGTATCTATCTCTTCAATATTGGCTTCTAAATCATCTTCTATTGGTGTATCAAGCTTTTCTCCAGTTGGAGCTTGTTGTTATAAAGCAATTTGAAGGCTAGGAAGCATGTGGACAAAGTATATCTGTTGGTTTATTGATAAAGTTTTCTGTTTCTCTCCTAAATATATCTGAAGTGTATAATAAAATATATATTATATGACGAGCCTATTGTACCAGCTCTGTCGAAGGACGTGTATTCCTCGGGTATTGGAAGTTGGAAGAAAGGGAGATAACTTGTCACAAGTTCTAGTATTGTGAAATAATAGTTAGTTTTAAAATGGGTCAGCTGAAAGTGTCACACCATTATTTTTTTCTACAAATTTTAGTTATTTTTAGCTCATAATTTGTTGCCATGGCAATCTTCTAGATAAAATAGTTTTTTTTAAATTCTATTTTCATTGTTGCATTTTTCTATTGAAACTAGTAAAAAATTCTCTTTGATGTGTTTGGCTATGTAGATTAATGTGTTTATCATTTTATATATTTTTTAAATAAATGTAGAGTGAAGTTTGATCATTAGCAACGAAGCTAGACATTTTTTTCCCAATAATTAAATTCTTGTACACATTTTGGGGGATAATATGATAAGAGACGATTTCAGGAATAATGAGACACAATCCTATGGTGTTCACTTCCTCAATCACAGTGCACTAAATGTTTCCTTGTTCCCAGATAATAGTGGTATTTTTGTATTGAAGTTTTTATTTGCTACCAAAGTTCCCGGCACCACGAAATCAATATTATTGATTTGTTACACGAATAATAAAATTATTGCTTTTTATTTATTGTCCCTTATCTATTTGATGTATAACATATCGCTGCAGCCCCTTGCCGCTCGCCCAGTAATCCCCTTTTCGTGAAATTTGTATAACAACTAACGTACCAAACGGCATTAAAACACAATTATGTCCCCCTGCTGTGCTATACGCTAACTGGGAGTTGTGTGTGTATATGGTAATAAACAAGATCAGGAAGGTGCTGTTTTTGCTAAGATTTCTGTCATACCCAGTATTGTGGTAAAAAACTGGATTTTAAACTGGTTTGGATTAACATGTTTTTTTGTGTTAACTTTAATGGATATATGATCTGTGTGTAACCGTAACCGTGGTTTTTATTTTTTGTATTAATACATGCGATTTTTAATTTCAGATTTTCTGTATTTTTTGTTGGTTTTACTCAATGTTAAATATTGTGTCTCTAACAATTAATAATTAATTTTGGCAAATCTAAACTTGATTTTCTTCTTTTCTGGGGAAAGTCTAATGATGGTACGATCTTGAAAAAATACAGTAACATGAACGTAATCAAATCTGTATTCAATATCTTGAATTCCCGTAATTTATGATTTTTGAATAATTTTGACAGAGTTACTGCCCTTGTTAGATTTTCCCTAGAATTGTTTTACAGTGTTGCTTCAGGGGTTGTAATTTGCCAGATATAGATTTATATATGTATAATTTTGTGTGTTAGACCGTGAACAAGAATAATACTAGATACTAAGTTTCGAAGCATATTGAATTTAATCTAGTCAACTTATATGCGATTCTTTTAGGTCGTTATATAGGACGTAATTTTTGTAATTTGTTCACATTTTTTTCCAAAATTAAACGGTAGAATTATTTGCAGTATCATTAATAATTTTACTAATTGCGTTAGAAAACTGAAGACTTAAAATAATCTTATTTATTCACTGATTGTGATATATATAGTATATATTATAATAGTCAGTGTTCATATTTGGGGTCGAAAATAATAAAAAATGTTTGTACATTAATTTAAAGACGCATTGTTATTTTCACTTCCAAATATGAACAACATCATAATTATGTAAATACATGTGTGTGTTTAACTGGTAAATGGTTTATTATGAACTTTTATTGTAAATGTTGGCTAAAATAATTTGTAAACTATGGAAAGCCATATGTGCCAGAGATTACCAGTAGGTATATATACGAGCGCTTCCATGACAGAACATGTAGTAGTGATGTTGGTTATGACATCACGTATTTCCCAATGAATGTTTCATTGTCATAAACTAAGCACTTTCATGGTAACGTTTTAATGGCTAAATTTTGATTTATAGAATTAAATTAACATAAACGTAATTTGTTTTGTCCATTTGGAAGACATAATATTTTTTAAGAATTGTTTACATTTGAGTAAAGTGTTTCTGAGGCAACGATACCATTTTGTAGTTTACCTTTCTATTAAAAATGGTTGTTAATAATGGAATTGCTATAAAAAAAAGAGTAGATGACCGTTTTAAATATTTGCGGTATGTAATGAAAATATATCTGTTAGAAAATGTAAAATGCTGAAAATGTTTTTTGGCCGCTAATACAGGCTTTGTCATGGAACAGCTTATATATGAATGTCTTCATGACTTAAATGTTTCAGACAATAGCATGAGATTAAACAACTCTCGTAAATATTTATTTTAAAATCTTTGAACAGGCAGCATATCTTTCTGTCATTTTCTTCTTTAAGCATGGCATTATTTTTCTGACAGCAATTGACTGGCCTGAATGAATGCCTGTAATCTAACAGTATGCAATGATTACACATTGTTTTATATGGTCTAAATGTTGTGAGCTAGGCTTGCCATACTCATGTGTTTACTACAAAATCTAATAATATGTTGTTTTTTTCTAAAATTAATTATTTCGTTGATTATGTATTATATATTTTGAAAGACATGGTTATAAAACTGAGTCTGGGGATGAGTCTATGAATGCAGCCTTGTGATTGGTCAAGCTGAGGCTGTGATCAGAATGCAGCCTTTTGATTGGTCAGGCTAAGGCTATGATCACAATGCAGCCTTTTGATTGGTCAGGCTAAGGCTGTGATCACAATGCAGCCTTTTGATTGGTCTAGCTAAAGCTGTGATCAAAACCAACCAATCAAATGCTTGAGTTTTGTGACTGGTTCCTAAATCCTATTTTTATAACCAAGAGGTGATTATTTTAGGCAATGAAATAATGCTGTTGACAGAATTATCTAGAGTATTTCATGATATTGGTTTAGAAACCTTACATTTATTCTGTATTTATACTGTATGTAAAGTGATTTTAAAATTTGAAATGAATTTATAACAGTTTTACGTTTTTAAATCTTCAAGTCTTAACACTGCTATTATATGTTTACATTTTGCATCAATTTTTATTGGCCTTCTGGTATGATTTATGATATATTTTTATCTTATTCATTTAAGTTCTAAGTCAATTTTCGAAGCTCTTTTGCTCTTTTTGAAGTAACATTCTCTTTTGAAAAGGAAATATTTTAAAAATTTGGAAATATGATTACTAATAATAGTCATATATCTCCTAATTACTTGACTCAGTTTGACGGACATTTGTTGCTCTAGAATGAAGAGATATTCAAATATTTGCTATTTTTTAGCAGTTTTGGAAAATTAAAAATATTAACATAAATTTTTTAATTTTGAAAGGTTATGCTTCACAATTGACTTAGAGCTTTGAAGAATATAGCCTATCTAATTTATGCGTACAAGTATAATACTTGTTGGTTTTTATTTGATTTAAACTATTTATTTATAATTGAAACTTTGCCCAAGGCTTTAAAATTGAGTTAAGATTCCAATTTCCCAGCCCTAGGATCTTAAAAGATTTTAAATCTCTGCTCAAACTCAACTTAAATTTTTTTATTTCTTACAATTTCAAATGAGTAGTTTCGTTTCTGTATACTGAATGTTCAACGTTAAGTTATATTGATCTTTAGAATAGTTAACCTCGCTTTCTCCATCGCTTAAATACAGTAAACCCTCAACAATAAGACCACCTTTGGGACCCGTTAAAACTGGTCTTCTTATTGAAGTGATATTTATATTGAGATTGAATGAAGAGCTAAACAGTGAAAATGGACTTGAACATTGTGTTCTTAATTTCGAGGTGGTCTTATTATTGAGATGGTCTTTAAGTGAAATTTTACTGTATAGTAATGGAGAAAAGAAAGATATTATGACAATCCAAATTGTTTAATGTAGTGATATATTTTGTATTCACTATTTACAAAAAATGAAAGTTGAAGTTATTTTGAGTACTTATTTCAGTTCTTTTGTGAATCTAGGGCCCGGTTGTAACATTTTCTGAACAACACATTTTACTTCCTGCTTAGATTGTGTTTGTTTATAAAGCACAAAAAGATTTCTTAAAAAAACTACCGAAAAATAGGATATTCAGATTAAGTGTAACATATTTCGGATGAAAATTTTCGAACAATTTTGTTATTTCATACTTAACTCAGTCTGTTTATAGCATATATACATTGAATTTATTTGAACACAAAAGGCTGGGTTTTTTTCAAGAAATTAATATAATTGTACCAAATTTTCAGTGACTGAAGGGAAGAAGTGTCACGAACAATGTTCGAATCATGGTTGCTGGGGTCCAGGTCCCGATAAATGTCTCCAGTGTTTGAACGTAAGGTTCGCTCATAACAATACATGTCTGGCACAGTGTGAGAATCTACCCATGTTGTACAATGCTGGAAACAACACATGCAAGCAGTGTCATGAACAATGCGCTGTCGGATGTACGGGTCCGGTAAGTATGCGCTTTATGTTTCGTTATCCACAGGCTCTCCAGCGTTCATAATTTTTCCAAGTTTCCTTATTTTTCCTAGTGCTTCTATTTTTCCTACCTTTCCAAAAGGTTGGCCTATGCTTCAGTGATACCTACAAGTGACTGCAGAAACAAATAACCTGTCAACTAAACAATCCAATTGCCTTGGAGTGTGGTAATCAAATATTAAAAAGCTGGGAAGGTGACATATTTCCTTTCAATAATTCCTATTTCTAGCATTGACTTTCTATTTTTTCTTACTTTTTTCCTAGTTTTCTGTGACTTTCATTCCTATTTTTCTCCTAGTTTTTTGGTATATACCACTGGAGAGCCTATAGTCTACGTAAAATTCAGTCATTCAAATTAAGATGGTAAAAACTATGGAAGTTAAAACACGTTCCTGTGGCTCTTTTGGGAAAAACTGGAATGTTATGCCAGAGACTACGGGTGTAATCATTCGTTCTGATTGAACGAAAACGATACCCTGTTCGAAATTTTTCGCTCAGATGCTGTTTACAATGGTACTAGTTAGTTCTTGTTTGAAATGTTAGAAAACTTTTGGCAATGTTCTTCACTGAATGTCCTGTCAACACAGCACATGTTTAAAGCACATGAAACACTCGGTAGGTGGCCTGCAAAGATAACCATGTGCACAATCAGATTTTTAGTGTGAAAGATGTAATTGGCTAATATAAAATTTAATATGTTATGAATAGTCTAGGTACCGAGCATGCCATTTGATTTATATGTTACAAGGGTGTAATTATGTCTCCCTCTCTCCTAGGGAGACATATTGTTTTTGTCTTAGGCGTCTGTCCGTCCGTCCACTTTAAGCTTGTCTACTCTTCATTTCCAATACTGCTGGTTGGATTTGAGCCAAACTTCATAGGATTGATAAGCATCAAGTGTAGTTGTGCATCCTTGTTGTTTCGTTCCGCTGGGATAATATTTCACTGAGTTTTGGCGCTCAGATGTTTTTATAATGGTGAAGTTTGTCTGCGCTTCATCTCTCCATCAGCAAGTAACTGGGGAGACATTAGTTTTTGTGAGAAAACAAGCTTCTAGTTTACAATATTATACATTTACAGGGACCAGATCAGTGCTTCGAGTGCAAGCAGGTGAAAGTGCTAGGATTGAACAATACATCAGAATGTATGACCCAGTGTCCAGTGCCTCTTAAATGGCCGTATCTCTACCCGGATAACAATAAAATATGTCAGCAATGTGACGAATCTTGTGATGAAGGGTAAGTATATGTTTTATAAAGCAGTAATTTTTCATGCTGTTTCCCCATATCAAAAAGTTTCAATTTTTTCCAAATAATCAGATTTCCCCCCCCAAAAAGTCATCATTTGTCCCCAATTCTTGGTTCATATCCCCCCTCTGACTGAATTTCTTATTATTGAGTTAGGCCTTTGTGTATTTAACCTTTTATAAAGGAATCTTTGCTCTTACATCACCTCATATGTATAACAAACACCAGCCACAGCTGAAAAGTTATTTTTATAAGCAAAACAAACATTACCTTATTTTCCCCTATTTTCCCAATTGAATTGAAAAGGCACATACAGTATAATCATTTTCAAGGCAATGGTCTTTTATAAAAGGTTAAATACACAAAATCCTGACTTAATAAAAAGACATTCAGTAGAGTGCACTGGCTATCAACCATACTATGCTAATTAACTCCCTTTGATTGGATGCTAATTATCTCCCTTTGATTGATTTATATATAGAAGTGATCTCCCTTTAATTGGTAACTTTTTTGATATATCAGTTGTACAGGACCATCTTCAGCAGTGAAAGTGGGAGGCTGCAATACATGTGTACTGGCTATCAACCGTACTGCAGAGCAAGATACTGTTAGATGTCTTCCTCGGTTGAACGAATTTTGTCCAAAAGGATACTTTGAACAGCAGTTTAGATCTGATGTGGATCATCCGCTCACGAAAAAACGGGTTTGTAAATTTCTATCTCACAAAAAAACGAGTTCGTAAATTTCTATTTCACAAAAAGAGTTTGTAAATTTCTATCTCACGAACAAAAGAGTTTGTAAACTTCTATCTCACAAACAAAAGAGTTTGTAATCTTCTTTCTCACAAACAAAAGAGGATTTAAATTTCTATATAGTTTTTTCATTTGAAGAACAGAATAATGTACTTTCTTACTCGACTTCCATCATTTTGTAGCTTACTTCTGCATCTTGTTCTTAATATTGGAATTGATAAGAAAAAAGTAGACAAAGGTCAGATTTTAATACTTTGGTGTTAAATAAAAGTTGAAGCATATATCTGTTAGAAAATGTAAAAACCTGAAAATGGACTTTTAAGTTACTTATACAGGTTTCGATCTTGGCACAGCTCAAATTTTTTTTTTTATTTTTTTTTTTTTTTAATGTTAGCATAAAATCATCTTTTCTCTATTTTCTCACAGGTGTGTCAGCCGTGTAACGAACTATGCCTTGAATGCAACGGAGCAGGAAATGCAAATTGTCCGAAATGTCGGTATGTTAGTTATACAGGTAATGGCTTCACGCATTGCTCAAAAACATGTCCCTCTCACACGTATACGTCGGAAGGAAATTGTGAGTTTTGTAATCCACAATGTTTGCATGGCTGTACTGGGCCTAATGCAACTGAATGTGAATATTGCTTGGATTTCAAGGTTTATCTGGACGAAGAAATAAATTTGGTAAGTTTTTCTATTTTCTTTAATGTTGAAAAAGTTCTCGATGATTTTCTTACATTTTCGTACTTGCTAAACCTCGTGATTATAACGGTCATTGTTGTCTGCAATTAGGTCAAATCTAGGTCAACAATTCTTACTTTCAGACCTCGTAAATGTTTGCACTTCTATAAATCATTTGCCTCTCACTAATGCAGGTTCGAATCTTACCCGGAGTGCAGAATTTGTATGTAAGGAAGCTATTTAGCTGGCTTTCATAATGTCAGTGGATCTATCCAGGTGCCCACCCCACCATTGCACAAATTAATGCAACATGTGGCTACTGTTTTTAGAGTGTAAAACTAGGGCTGCCATAGATAGAATTATTGTTGTAATGAATACAAACTCACTGATTGGATTCTATGTTATATTGCAGTTTGAATGTGTTGCGAAATGTCCCGAATCGTTACCTCATCTTATTGGCGACACCGACCCGGACAAACCAACAATAAATGTCTGTGCATCTGATGAACATCCAGAGGTCATGGCGAAAGCTAGTCAACGAAAAGAGTGAGATTTTCAAGATATTTATTTCTTTTATTTTCAATTATTGTTTATGCTCCTGCCATTTGAAGAATGGCGAAGGAGCATTAAGTGTTACCTTTGTCCGTCCGTGCAAAAAATTGATTAGTGATTATTAACTCTAGAAAGGACGGATGGATTCAATTCATATTTGATGCATAAGCATAGGATAATTAATTGCATGTCGAGTTCGATTTCAGTTACAATCCACCAATTTTGGAGGAGTTATGGCCCTTTCTTTACATAAAAAAATGGTTTCTGATCAATATCACTTTAAAAGCTCATAGTGAGGGCATCTGTGTCCTATGAACACGTCTAGTTGTCATTTGTTGTGATTGTCAAACATAAAACGGTGATCTTTGGTATTAAGGGGAAGAAGTGAAACAAGTCTATCTATTTCTTTGCTAATCTCAAAATTGCTTATACTTAATATTCCTTTATAGACGACCCCAGGGGCGTTACATTTTGGAAAAGGGAGGCGTAAAACTACACTGGTTTGATTGTCATCAGTATGATATGTTGTGTTCTACTGTGCATAATCCTTTATTTTTCAGAGAAGAGCGCAAGAAGATACTGTCGATAGCGTTACCTATCTGTGGAGGTGTTCTTATTCTCGGTTTACTGTTGGCGTTGTTTGGTTACTATTGGCGACAGAGGGAACGAGCGAAAGAGAATACAATGAAACTTACGGCGAAAATGACAGGGGTCGTCGATAATGAGGTGCGATTTAATTTATTCGTTTAGAAAAATGTTGGCAAAATATCAGTATTTCATAAGTACAGTACATTAAAACCTTAATTATAAGACCACCCTTGGGACTCTTGAAAACTGGTCTTTTTTTGAAGGTGGTCTTAATATTGAGATGGAATAATGCTAAATGGTGTAAATGAACTTGAAAATTGTGTTGTTAATTTCAAGGTGGTCTTATTATTGAGGTGAGGTTTTTGTGTATTTTTCTACTGTAACTGTCATACGTAAACTGTGTATAATGAAAAAAGTATTTCATGATTTAATTTCATGGGTATAATTAATTTTCATTTACAAGCAGTGGAAATACATGGTGTAAATATAGGGGTGTCAATAACTTATAGGATGGACCCAGCTGGAGATGGGCCAGGGGTCAGACGCCATCAGAATTCAGAACAATTTGTGCAAATGGCATTTACTGATAATGTCCATTGTCAGTTGGTTCTTACTGACAAAACTGGGACATGATGTAAATTTATCTTGGCTTGGTTTATGCGGAAACATAATTCTCAGTCTTTGTCACATCTGAAGAATATAATAAACTGTTCTCTATTGAAGATATAGCGAGTTAAATGTCTCACAAGATGATTTTTAATTGTTCTTCTACTGTACTGCTGTAGATTTTACATGAAATTATCCATTTTTTATTTTTCAGCCATTGACACCAACTGACGCTAAACCAGATTTGTCCAAGTTACGATTGATCCGAGAGTCGGAACTTCGACGAGGAGGTATCATCGGTTCCGGTGCTTTTGGTACCGTGTACAAGGTATGTAGAATTAGTTGGTGTAAAATATATTGAGTACTGCCTCAGCAAAACATTTATCACATCGAGTATTTCCCAATCAAAGTTCTGACGACACAAACTAAGCCCTTTGTCCAAAGATGTTTTGAAGGCTTTATTGTGATTAATAGAATTAAGCGAATGTGGAGATATTCATAAGTTTTGCATAAATTTTTTCTATTTGCCAAGCTGAAGATTTTTTTAATTTACATTTTCATAATTTTTTAGCTTACTTTTGCAATTTTTTTTTATCAAATTGCTATAAAAAGAAAAGTAGACTTCCAATTTTAGTATTTAAATGAAAGTTGAAAAATGTATCTGTTAGAAAATGTTTAAAGCTGAAAATAGACTATTTGGTCACTAATACAGGTTTTATCGTGGCGCAGCTCACGTTTATATTCCATCTATTGTGAATTACCATAACTAGCACTTAATTCAAGAATTGTAATGATTGTGATTCAACCTTACCCTAGAAACGGATTCAAACTTGAGTCCTTTAGAATCAGGCGGTCTACCCCTTCCGCCATTTTGCTTCCCCATTGTAGGTTATTCTATTAACATATAAATATACTCCAACCTCAATTTTTTATGAAATGAACTGCAAGTCGGACCTTGTTCATTCGAATTCATTGGATCCGAAATTTTATTTCGAAAAGTTCATGGTTTCGAATAGCCCATATATACATGGGGACCCTATATGTATTTCTGAAATATTCAGATGGAAGGTTGTCGAATAAACGAGGTCCATCTGTATCTAGAATATCATTTGTGTAATAATGGACATTCGTGGAAGTATTAAATTCAAATCAAATGAAATACGCTAATATGATTTATATTTGTATTATATTGATGATGTATTTTTTTAAATATTTTAGGGTTTTTGGATACCAGACGGTGAGAATGTTAAGATTCCCGTTGCTATCAAAGTCCTACAGGAAGGGACGTCACCCAATCAGAATCAGGAATTACTGGAGGAGGCTCGTGTGATGGCATCGGTCGATCATCCATGTTGTATCAGGATTCTAGCTGTGTGTATGGCATCACAGGTATGTCTATATTTTACCTTGGTATATAAATACATATATGAAAGCATAGCATTGTATCCGAAGTATCACAATACGCGATATCGTCTTACCTGGAGTATAATCAGTAGAAATATAGAGCAAGCTGGCTGGGACTGTGAGATTTGTATCATAATAAGTGGTATATCGCAGTAAGCGCTATCGGTATAAGTGGCATTTTATTGTATTTTTTTGTAAGTGCAGTCGGACCACGTTTTTATTTCGAGTAATACATGGTTTTGAATAGCCCATTTCATTCGTTGTGCCTAAGAAGATACATCAGGACCTGATATTCATTTCGGATTGTACCAAGTATTCAGATAGAAGGTTGTCAAATAAACGAGGTCCGACTGTAGTTCACTTGAGCCAACGGTCTTAGTTACGGTGTAAGTACTTAAGCTTTGTCCACCATTCGGCACCTAGATTATTTTCTAAAAGACTTGTTGTCATGTTCTACTGGAAGTAGGTTTGGTGTGTAGCATACCTGCAACTGCATATTTGTCCTGATAGTTCCACTCCATTGCAAACAAGGGTTGCCAGAGGCACATGTTTTAGAGGTAGTGGAAGTAAGCAAGAAAAGTTTTGCTAGCTACAAAATGGCATCCGTCAGACGAGACGACATTGTTCTGTATGGACTCCATTTTGTTTAGAAAATCTAGCACTGTCAGATCACACTATCTATCTAAAGATAGGGACTTCTTTTCCTATGTTTAAGAAACGGCACTGCTACTTTTCCCTACATGACACTAGGTAGAACGCTAAAAAACGCACCTCTGCGATAACTGTAGGAGATTCTTTAAAGGTTTTCTTCTCTTGAAAAAACAGTTGGATGGCTTAACTTTCCATTCTATTCAGTGCATCCTGATCCAATCATTCATACCGTCTCCCGTGGCTAGTTAAATAATGGTTATCATGCACCTACCTTCCTGTCTGGTGCCTGGCATTTAAGGATAAGAATCGGAAAGTAAATCTGCTCAGAAAGTAGATGTCTCATAAGTCAGAAATAAATGGCCCTTTAAATAGGGGTGACACCATAATAGATAAAACTTTTTTGTCTCAGGTGTGCCTTTAATCTAACATGCAGGCCAGTGCAAAATGACGACAGATTTTGATATTTTATTTATTTGTATTTCAGATGATGTTGATCACACAATTAATGCCACTTGGATGTTTGTTGGATTATATCAGAAAACACAAAGATAACACAGGATCCAAGTCATTGTTGAATTGGTGTACACAAATAGCCAGGGTAAGGACCGACTTTGATGACGTCTATATATGGTCCCTGTCTATAGACGAATATTCTATTTATTTCTTGCTTCATTTTTTTTTTTTTTTTTTACTTAGTAACTACATCAAATACCCCTGTTGAATATCTTAATATTTGACATGACTTTATTAACACTTGGATAATTTCACTGTGAATTTTCGGATAATAATTCACCGTTATTCTGCTGTAAACCAAAGGAATTCAAGATATAATTTCATTACTATAGACTATCTACCTTAAAGTACAAATTTCTATATGAAACAGGGAATGGGTTACCTTGAAGATCGTGGTATTGTACACAGAGATTTGGCAGCAAGAAATGTTCTTGGTAAGTGAAAAGTTTTCATAAACATCTTCCTATCTTTCCATATCAAGGTGTTGGTGCCAAAACCAGCTTCTTCCATATTAATTTATTACAGAGATTGTAGATTCTGGCGCTAACCCCTCAAATTATTATCAAATCAAAGTAGACATTTCAAGTGGAAAGTGCTGGATATTTCAAGACAATGTGCTTGTCACAATACTCTAGTCCCTGAGGATGGCCCATGAGCAAAAAAGGTCCACAGATAATTTTTATATTAATGGGGAAAAAATTTGGGTAGACTTATGACATCATGGTATGTTTTGAGAAATCCAAGATGCCAAATATTTGAAAAAAACATTGATTTTGTAATTTAGTGATTTACTACTAATGAGTAGTGTTATGGGTTTCTTTCTTCAGAAATGTTAAATAAATATCAAAGGGAGACTAGAAAATATACAAATATGCAAATTTATGAAAATATATGTTTCTGGATATTTTCCTTTTTTTTTATAAAAAATACTTTTACAAAGTATTATACAATTTTAGTATACATATTGCTGGAAGTGTTCATGATTTCATTCTTAAAATTGGTCTGTTTTGATGTTTTCGTTATTGAATAGCTAGTGATTTTTAAGTCATATATCATTACCGCATAACTAAGGCTATCACTGAAAGTGATTAATTCACTGAAAAGGATTAATGATATGGCTTCATCAGAAGAAATAAGGGTTCTTAGGTCAGCGATGCTTCAAGAAAACGCTACATGTGATGTCACTATTTGCAAGCAGGAAACAATAAAATCTCCGTATGGTCCCTTCGTTTTCATATTGCCATGTGACATTTTCTGGAAATGACGTCACTTAAAGAAGAGGTTGGAAATGACGTCGCTTAAAGAAGAGGTTGGAAATGACGTTGATTAAAGAAGAGGTTGGAGACCGTTCAGCGGCGCTCATACAGAGTGTTAGAATCAGTGATTCTCATCTAAGATTTCTATATTACAGTACAAAGTGCAGGACAAGTGAAGATCACTGACTTTGGTCTGGCGAAGTTACTGGATTATAATGAAGATGAATACCATGCTGCGGGTGGAAAGGTAAATGTCGTATATATTCTTGCATACCAAATTAGTATTTCCCGCATGTCCACCCCTTGACAGAGTCTCATTCCCACAAAAAACCGGGAACTCACGAGCTGGATATTTCTATCCATACTAAAAGCCAGTGAAAAATTCTTATAATCTTGTTCTCCCTAACCTTCCATATGTCTGGCACACATTACTGGTCAAAACTGACATTTCGTAACTAGAGAATCATCTCTACCTTATAACAATGTGCACTGAAAAGATGAACATGTACTTGACAGGTTAACATCAACTGTGGTTGATAGTTAAGCTCATTCAAATTATGAATGTCGTAGCTAACTGTGATAGTAATGAACAGAAGAAGTAGCCTATAGCTTTTAAGGAACACTTTGAAATAGTACTGGTGGGCTAGCACGTTTGACGAGTGATTCAGTCTCTGTCCCTGACTTTGTTTATGACTGATGAAACATTAGTGCATATAACATTAGAGCATGTAGAACCTAAGCCTGCTTCATTACCTCAGTTGATAGAGCACTCTGTCCTTTGTACTTAAACAAACCATGTTTTTTGTGTGTTTCAGATGCCTATCAAATGGCTCGCCTTGGAATGCATACAAAACAGAATATTTACTCACAAATCAGATGTTTGGAGCTATGGTTGGTATCTCTATATACTGTTCAAATTTTACAGGCTAGATTCAGCATATATATATATATGTTCCTGTTTTTTTACAATTATTGACCATGTCTATTGTGTTATATTGTCCTCAAGCAGTATTTCCTTTAGGTCAATGAAACTACATATTAACCTTACGATAACTTAAACATTGTATATACATTGCAGTCACTCTAGGGAGTAACACAATTCGGCTGTTGTTGATAGGTTCTTGCTCTGGAGAGGATAACTTGATAGTAAATGCTTACCACTGAAAAATATTGATAATGTTTGTAGAAAAATTGTTCAGATTTATTATATCTGGAGAGAGATTGTGCAGATTGATAATATCTGGAGAGAGATTGTTCAGATTGATAATATCTGGATTTAATGTATGGGGAGATATTGTTCAGATTGATAATATCTGGAGAGAGATTGTTCAGATTGATAATATCTGGAGAGAGATTGTGCAGATTGATAATATCTGGAGAGATATTGTTCAGATTGATAATGTCTGGAGAGAGATTGTGCAGATTGATAATATCTGGAGAGAGATTGTGCAGATTGATAATATCTGGAGAGAGATTGTTCAGATTGATAATATCTGGAGAGAGATTGTGCAGATTGATAATATCTGGAGAGATATTGTTCAGATTGTTAATGTATGGAGAGATATTGTGCAGATTGTTAATGTATGGAGAGATATTGTGCAGATTGTTAATGCCTGGAGAGATATTGTTCAGATTGTTAATGTATGGAGAGATATTGTGCAGATTGTTAATGTATGGGGAGATATTGTGCAGATTGTTAATGTATGGGGAGATATTGTTCAGATTGTTAATGTATGGAGAGAGATTGTGCAGATTGTTAATGTATGGAGAGAGATTGTTCAGATTGATAATATCTGGAGAGAGATTGTGCAGATTGTTAATGTATGGAGAGATATTGTTCAGATTGTTAATGTATGGAGAGATATTGTGCAGATTGTTAATGTATGGGGAGATATTGTTCAGATTGATAATGTATGGAGAGATATTGTTCAGATTGATAATGTCTGGAGAGATATTGTTCAGATTGATAATGTATGGAGAGATATTGTTCAGATTGATAGTGTCTGGAGAGATATTGTTCAGATTGATAGTGTCTGGAGAGATATTGTTCAGATTGTTAATGCCTGGAGAGATATTGTTCAGAATGATAATGTCTGGAGAGATATTGTTCAGATTGTTAATGCCTGGAGAGATATTGTTCAGATTGATAATGTCTGGAGAGATATTGTTCAGATTGTTAATGTATGGAGAGAGATTGTTCAGATTGTTAATGTATGGAGAGATATTGTTCAGATTGTTAATGTCTGGAGAGATATTGTTCAGATTGATAATGCCTGGAGAGATATTGTTCAGATTGATAATGTCTGGAGAGATATTGTTCAGATTGATAATGTCTGGAGAGATATTGTTCAGATTGTTAATGTATGGAGAGAGATTGTTCAGATTGTTAATGTATGGAGAGAGATTGTTCAGAATGATTATGTCTGGAGAGATAGTGTGCAGATTGATAATATCTGGAGAGATATTGTTCAGATTGTTAATGTATGGAGAGATATTGTGCAGATTGTTAATGTATGGAGAGATATTGTTCAGATTGATAGTGTCTGGAGAGATATTGTTCAGATTGATAATGTATGGAGAGATATTGTTCAGATTGATAATGTATGGAGAGATATTGTTCAGATTGATAATGTCTGGAGAGATATTGTTCAGATTGATAATGTCTGGAGAGATATTGTTCAGATTGATAATGTATGGAGAGATATTGTTCAGATTGATAATGTATGGAGAGATATTGTTCAGATTGATAATGTCTGGAGAGATATTGTTCAGATTGATAATGTCTGGAGAGATATTGTTCAGATTGATAATGTATGGAGAGATATTGTTCAGATTGATAATGTATGGAGAGATATTGTTCAGATTGATAATGTCTGGAGAGATATTGTTCAGATTGATAGTGTCTGGAGAGATATTGTTCAGATTGTTAATGTATGGAGAGATATTGTTCAGATTGTTAATGCCTGGAGAGATATTGTTCAGATTGATAGTGTCTGGAGAGATATTGTTCAGATTGATAATGTCTGGAGAGATATTGTTCAGATTGATAATGTATGGAGAGATATTGTTCAGATTGATAGTGTCTGGAGAGATATTGTTCAGATTGATAGTGTCTGGAGAGATATTGTTCAGATTGATAATGTATGGAGAGAGATTTTCAGATTGATAATGTCTGGAGAGATATTGTTCAGATTGATAATGTATGGAGAGATATTGTTCAGATTGATAGTGTCTGGAGAGATATTGTTCAGATTGATAGTGTCTGGAGAGATATTGTTCAGATTGATAATGTATGGAGAGAGATTGTTCAGATTGTTAATGTATGGAGAGAGATTGTTCAGATTGTTAATGTATGGAGAGATATTGTTCAGATTGATAGTGTCTGGAGAGATATTGTTCAGATTGATAGTGTCTGGAGAGATATTGTTCAGAATGATAATGCCTGGAGAGATATTGTTCAGATTGATAATGTCTGGAGAGATATTGTTCAGATTGTTAATGCCTGGAGAGATATTGTTCAGATTGATAGTGTCTGGAGAGATATTGTTCAGATTGATAATGCCTGGAGAGATATTGTTCAGATTGATAATGTCTGGAGAGATATTGTTCAGATTGATAATGTCTGGAGAGATATTGTTCAGATTGATAGTGTCTTGAGAGATATTGTTCAGATTGATAATGTATGGAGAGATATTGTTCAGATTGATAATGTCTGGAGAGATATTGTTCAGATTGATAATGTATGGAGAGATATTGTTCAGATTGATAGTGTCTGGAGAGATATTGTTCAGATTGATAGTGTCTGGAGAGATATTGTTCAGATTGTTAATGCCTGGAGAGATATTGTTCAGAATGATAATGTCTGGAGAGATATTGTTCAGATTGTTAATGCCTGGAGAGATATTGTTCAGATTGATAATGTCTGGAGAGATATTGTTCAGATTGTTAATGTATGGAGAGAGATTGTTCAGATTGTTAATGTATGGAGAGATATTGTTCAGATTGTTAATGTCTGGAGAGATATTGTTCAGATTGATAATGCCTGGAGAGATATTGTTCAGATTGATAATGTCTGGAGAGATATTGTTCAGATTGATAATGTCTGGAGAGATATTGTTCAGATTGTTAATGTATGGAGAGAGATTGTTCAGATTGTTAATGTATGGAGAGATATTGTGCAGATTGATAATGTCTGGGGAGATATTGTGCAGATTGTTAATGTATGGAGAGATATTGTTCAGATTGTTAATGTATGGAGAGAGATTGTTCAGATTGTTAATGTATGGAGAGAGATTGTTCAGATTGTTAATGTATGGAGAGAGATTGTTCAGATTGTTAATGCATGGAGAGATATTGTTCAGATTGTTAATGTCTGGAGAGATATTGTTCAGATTGTTAATGCATGGAGAGATATTGTTCAGATTGTTAATGTCTGGAGATGTACTGTCTGCAAAAGATGCATGTGGTCAACGGATGGTCATAAGACCAATGTTTCAGTATTAAACAATTGTATGCTTACAGTTTCAAGTAATGTGTTTATGATTGTATTCTTATAGTTTCAAGTAATGTGTTTATACATTTCAGGTGTTACTGTCTGGGAGTTGTTTATGTATGGAGCCCGTCCGTATGAGAATGTACGAGCCCGGGATGTACCCGACTTGTTAGAGAAGGGAGAACGATTACCACAACCTCCGATATGTACCATCGACGTGTACATGATAATGATCAAATGTATGTTAACGTGATTGGCTAAGTATTGATTCAGATACATAATCATAAGTGTACTATAGACGGCATCAAAATAAAGACCATGTATGCAGGATGTGAATGTTTTAGTTTGGTTTTACTGTAATTTGAGAAAAACTGTACTTTTTGCCTTTTCAAATTATTACAGAATATGGTGCAATAAAATAATACGAATAAAACAGCCTTCTAAAATGCATCCATCTTAAAAGAATACAGTATAACAATATATAATCAAAGGACTGAAGGTCCTAGGAGGATTTCCAAGGCAAGACTGCACGTTTTCCATATTATCGTATTAGAAATTAATAAGCGACTATTCCGGTTAACTCATTTGTCAAAAATGACACAAATAATCCAGAATATCCGTCTATATCAAGACTCCCGCCATTCCACAATTGATATATCCCTGACAACTCAGCCATTATTCTCATCAAGTCTATAACAAGATGTACTATTTTCTTGAGAAGATGAATATAGCGGTAGACCATCCGGTTGATGATGATAGCAATGAGACGCTTAAGGGCCTTAAATATATATAACAATATATCATGTTGTATCATTTTACTGTTTATACAGGTTGGATGTTGGACGCCGATAGTCGTCCGTCATTTGTTGAACTTGCTGAAGAATTCGCAAAAATGTCTCGAGATCCCGGTCGCTACTTAGTTATATCGGTAAGCTGCTTTAATATATCACTGAAATACTCTGGTTTTTATCCAACTTACAAATATGTTCATCAGTCCTTTCTCTACCTTCCGTATTGTATACCGTACTACATTCTGCAGTTTTCTACTCCGCTTCTATACCGGGAAAATACCCAATTTGCTTTCTATAATTTATAATCATTTATTTTTTTATTTAATGATATGTAATTAAGTATTATTACCTAGTGAAAGATATCATTACAAATATAATCAGACTATTAATATCACGCATTTGCGGTCCATGTCGGATTACACGGTCCATGTCGGATTACACGGTCCATGTTGGATTACATGGTCCATGTCGGATTACACGGTCCATGTTGGATTACATGGTCCATGTCGGATTACACGGTCCATGTTGGATTACACGGTCCATGTCGGATTACACGGTCCATGTCGGATAACACATATGTTTGATGCTAAGAGCTTGAATAGAAATGGTAGATTCCTTTAGAAAGGCCCAACAACATAAATAAAGGATTGTTAGCATACTCGGACATAATGTTTGTGGCATTTTTTATTGTTTTAAAGGTATATAGTCTTAGTTTCCATCAAAATATGTCAAGTAATAATTTTGAGAAAATGGCAAGTTAATGCCTTTATACAGATGTACCCTAAAACATTGCATGGTAACTTTTCTTTAAACATTTCCTGGAACTGCAAAACACAATTCCGATTCAGGTATTTCCTATGCTGGCGCTAACTCGGCGTGTAGGTCAGGGTAGAAAATGACGGTATCGGCCACACATATTTGTGGTTTTGGGAAACCTGTAAGAAAAACGACAATGCAGTGTTGTGCATCTGTATGAGGGGCAATTACCACCAATTTTCTCATATAATGACTGAGCATATATTGTTGGAAAAAAAAGTAAGACAATCTGCCTTTAATGATAATGATAATAATTGTTGTGAATTTTTTAGTAATTGTAAAATTTGTAAATTTTGAGTTAAAACTGACAACCACTTACATTTTGTACCCCCATTGTGGACACACTCATACCTATAGTACGTTATTGATATGTTGATATTGTTATACAAATTGCTACAGTAAAACCTCAATAATAAGACCACCCTTGGGACCCTTGAAAACTGGTGTTCTTATTGAGACTTATTGTCAGTCTTAATATCGAGGTTGAATAAAGAGTGAAACAGTGAAAAATGAACTTGAAAAATTGTGTTCTTAATTTTGAGGTGGTCTCATTATTGAGGTGGTCTTTAAGTGGGATTTTACTGTATGTTGAGAATTTTGTAAACTGTTGTAATTCAGTGTGGATGATGAATGTTTACATCTGGTTTTGCAACTAATTGTCAATATTTACTAAAATACAGTAAAACCCCACTTAAAGACCACCTCAATAATAAGACCATATCAAAATTAAGAACACAATGTTCAAGTCCATTTTTACTGTTATGCTCTTTATTTAACTTCAATATTAATATTAGTCTACCGCAATAAGAAGACCAGTTTTCAAGGGTCCCAAGGGTGGTCTTATTGTTGAAGTTTTACTGTACTCATTAGAGGCAATATTGTTGGATTATGTAATTCTTTATGTAGTTTCACCGGTGTTGATTAATCTTAGAGTGCAAGCTTAGAATTGTTTACAAAATTAATTGGTTTATTATTAATTATTTAATTAAGACACGTCATCATCAACGTGAAGTTAGGAAGGAGTTGCAGGTTTGAAATATTTTGTCTGTACAGTTGTCCGTGTGTCTTCTCATATTTCTTGAAAAAGTTGTGATCGGTTGCCATGGTTACTGGACGTCTTCTATAATCACTTGTGTTTTTTATCTAATCGATATTGTGGGACTTTTATTTCTTTTATCACACTTACTGTACAAGTCAACTTTGTATCTTGTAAAAATCTTGAACCTTTCAGTAAAAGTACATTGTAAGATGCCCATGTTCACTTATAACGCTGTGATTCATCATTGTATGTGGGTTATTAAGCATAATTATATACTCATTCATTTTTATGAGGCATCTTATTGGATTTGTAATTCGACCAATGAAACAGCTCGTTACATCACTTTGTTCAAAGTTAATGTATGTCTCTGACTTCAATTGAAGAGCATCAAATTTTTACTAGTCTGGTTTATTGCGTTATCAAAGTTCTTGATTTTCTTATGTTCAAAATCCAGCTCAAACGTTTAAATGTTTGAATAAAAAACTAGATATATCCAGCGCTATCCGATTGATTATTTATCATTAATTTTACCACAAATCTAAGCTTGCACAATACACAATCATCACTGTTGATATTTTGGTTTTTATTGTACTTACAAAACTGGTTGCTGCAACTTGTAAGTCTTGTTGCCCTGTTGTAGAAACAATCTTTAATGCTTTCTGTTGGGTAACTGATTAACAAATGCCCTACTTTACTGTTTCAATCACTCTCTGCTGAACTATTAAAAGTGAGATGCTTAAAACATTGATGATTGTCTTCAAAATCTTCAAATTACTCGGTATTTTTCTGTAACTTATATATCAGTTACTTAACTCTAATTGTGCAGTATAGTTTGCCAATTACTCTAATTGAGCTATACAGCAGTTACTTTACTCTAATTGTGCAGTATAGTTTGCCAATTACTCTAATTGAGCTATACAGCAGTTACTTTACTCTAATTGTGCAGTATAGTTTGCCAATTACTCTAATTGAGCTATACAGCAGTTACTTTACTCTAATTGTGCAGTATAGTTTGCCAATTACTCTAATTGAGCTATACAGCAGTTGAGTCATATAGCAGTTACTTTACTCTAGCTGTGCAATATAGTTTGCACATTAATCTAATTGATCTATATAGAAGTTACTTTACTCTAATTGTGTAATAATTTGGTACTTTACCCTAACTGAGGTACACAGTGAGTACATTATGCTAGATTAGCTATAAAGCAGTTACTCTACTGTTGCAATTTATCTCTTAATATTTCATAAGAAATCATAGGACCTTCCCAACATGACCAACATTTGATCATAAAACAGGTCCACACATTGAGTCTAATGTTCCCTACCCTATAAAACCTTGTTGTAATGAAAATCATCTTGTGCTCTTTAAAAAAATTAATACTGAGAATTATACTGACATGTCACATGACATAATGTCGGGCATGGGGTGATGTGCATCATAAGATTCTGTTGGGCAACTTTAATGTCGGGTATGGGGTAATGTGTCATAAGATGCTGTCAGACAACTGGTAATGTCAGATATTGGGTGATGTCAGATATGAGATGTTAGGTATTGGGTGATGTCAGACATGAGATGCGGTGTGTATGGTGATGTCAGACATAATATGTGTTGTATTGGGTGATATCAGACATGAAATGTGAGGTATTAGGTGATGTCAGACATAAAATGTGAGGTATTGCGTGATTATCAGACATGAGGTGATGTCAGACATGAAATGTGAGGTATTGGGTGATGTCAGACATGAGATATGGGGTATTGGGTGATGTCAGACATGAGATGTGGGGTATTGGGTGATGTCAGACATGAGATGTGGGGTATTGGGTGATGTCAGACATGAGATGTGGGGTATTGGGTGATGTCAGATATGAGATATGGGGTAATGGGGGATGTCAGACATGAGATGTGAGGTATTGGGTGATGTCAGACATGAGATATGGGGTAATGGGGGATGTCAGACATGAGATGTGAGGTATTGGATGATGTCAGACATGAGATATGGGGTAATGGGTGATGTCAGACATTAGATGCTGGGTACAGAGTGATGTCAAGCTTAGGTTGATGTCGAGCATTGGGCGACATTAAGCATTGTTTGGCCTTATAGTATAATATACAGTAAAACTTCGAAACCTCGAACTGCCGTCGGACCTAGCAATTAGTTCGAGCCATCTACTGTTCGAGGCATCTACGGTACACGCGTATATGTCCTAACTGACAGTCAAAGCACAGAAAAAGGCCCATTAGGTACACAAATCACAATTCAAATTTTTTACCCTATATCATTATTTTTCTCTACGAAAAATCTTTTGAAATGAAGCTATGGTGCATAGTTTTCAGATATGGCGTTTTGAAAATACATCGTACTATGTGCATAGTTTGTCGGGTTTTATGGAAAGTATAACGTCGCAAAACACCCATACTTAATTTCAGCTATGTTTTAAATCATTTAACATGTTGAATGATTCATTGAAACACTTGATTGAGATTGATATATCCACCTTATGCAGTGAAATTATCAGAATATCAATACTAAGAAATAAAATATCTAATACATTTTCTGCACAGTGTAATTTTGCTGTCATTTCTACATCTATTGTAGAATGAACTGTAGGTCAAAATCTTAAGTTAATTATATTCAATGCTTTCATACAGTTTTGGTTAAACTAGAGGCGTCTATAGCGGTGCATATTCTGAAGAATCGAATTTTCTACAATGTCTATAACGACTAAACAAATAATAATGATAATTTCCAATATTTAACAAAGCATGTATTTTGCATATCGCATTGCAAATTAAATCTTCCTTTCATGAAAGGAGCATAAATATGTTAGTCTCTTATAACGTACGATTTTGGGCTATACATTGAATTTTACATAAAGTTTACATAAATTTTGTAAAATATTGTAGCTTAAATAACTCTGCAAAGTCGAATAAAAGCATTCAGACATTATATTATATTACATCGCGATAACGCAAACAACCTCTAGCGAACTTATTCAAATTACAGAAAGAATGTCTTGCCTACTGACATTCAATGGAGGAATCCTCTCCAATCCGGAATCTCCTCTAATCCGAACTTTATAGTTTGTCCGAGGGGTGTTCGGATTAGGGAGTTTCCACTGTACATGTACAACTGGCAAGAAATTATCACGAAGTGCGAATAACATGTGTCGCCAATCTTACCCGTCAACAAACAATAGAATATTAAGCGGTCAATGAAAGGTGTGAATTATTGTATTGTTCGACCTATCTATGGTGAACAATGAATGAAATGATAGCTAGGGACCACAAATCCTGTTCGAGTGTTCGACCTATCTCTGTTCGAGTGATCTACTGTTAGATAATACGAAATAAGAAGGGGTTTCGCCGGGACTTAAGAACCTGTTCGAGGTATCTACTGTGTTCGAGCCAAAACTGTTCGAGGTTTCGAAGTTTTACTGTAGCTAGTTTTAATTCTGGACATAAATCACATAGAGCATAAACATGTTACAAAGCTATCAAAATATGCTGGCAATTAAATTAAACAATATTACTGGATATGATATGTATGAATGACATGCAAGATGCTATGTACAATACGAATGTACTGCTGTGTAACACAGGGGGATGAGTTGAAGAAAATACCTTCCGAAGATGTTCTCGACGATGATAAAGGTGACGTAATCAATGACGGAACACTCGAGGTATTCTTGTGGAAACAGTCAATATATAGCATGGTGCTGTTTGGCTAGGTGTACATGTTCTATATGCATGAATATCTTTGATGACAACGAAATGATGTACTCAAACCCTGATATTAAATAGTTTAACCACTCTTGTGTCTAACTCTGTGTTGTGTTTGCAATCATGTACCCCCAGAATACAAAGTGTCCATGTTCATGTTACTGGTTTCCTTGGTTACCTATTGTCTGAAAGTCTTTGTGTAGAATTGTTCAGTATGCGACAATAATTAACTTCAATATGTATCGTACCTTAAATGTTTTAATTACTCTACCATTGTAATCAATAAAAAATACGGCATTGTTAACCTCAAGTCTGTATTAGTATGTGTATAACCATACTTATTATTTTCAGGGTTATATGGACTACTATTACACAATATATCTACCCCGGATCATTAACTAATATGTTTGTCTCGGACTTAATGAATGTCATTATGATATAATTATCCCGGGATTGGTACCAAACTATATTTTAACTCAGTTTTGGTTGGAAAGGTGTTGCCAAAGTTATACATAGTTTTACTTAATACACTCGGGGTTTCTTGTATTAATTTTACTTTAATAAGACTAAGAAAGGTGCTGTTGGTGACCACATGGAGATTGTTCGTTTATTTGGTCTAAGGTTGGAGCCACATGGTCACTACATATCATGCATATATTTCTCTCATTTGAGACTTTATTGCCATTATAATTTATGTTGTAATTAATAATAACAACCATAGTATGTGGTCATCATCCTCGTTTACTTTGACAACATTCAACTCTCTGTTGCTATAACAAGAATCAAACAGAACTTTTCTCTGTCTTAGTTACTTGAATAACAGCAGTCTACTCTCCATTACTATTCCAGAAGTCAACTCTCCATTACTATTCCAGCAATCAACTCTCCATTACTATAACAGCCATCAACTGCCCATTACTATTCCAGCAATCAACTGTCCATTACTATACCAGCAATCAACTGTCCATTACTATTCCAACAATCAACTATCCATTACTATTCCAGCAATCAATTATCCATAACTATTCCAGCGATCCACTCCCTATTACTATACCAGCAATCATGTTCCATTACTATACCAGCAATCAACTATCCATTACTATTCCAGTGATCAACTATCCATTACTATTCCACCGTTTCAACTATCCATTACTATTCCAGCATTCAACTCTCCATTACTATTCCAGCAATCAACTCTCCATTACTATTCCAGCAACCAACTGTCCATTACTATTCCAGCAATTAAATCTCCATTACTATTCCAGCAATTAACTATCCATTACTATTCCAGCAATCAACTATCCATTACTATTCCAGCAATCGACTATCCATTACTATTCAAGCATTCAACTCTCCATTACTATTCCAGCAATCAACTATCCATTACTATTCCAGCAATCAACTATCCATTACTTTGACAAATATCAGCTGAACTTCTCTCTGTCCCATTTACATACTGTTCATAACTATAAGAGAAAGCAACAGAACTTATATTAATCTAGAAGTGCTTTATGTTGCATATTCTACGTATTGTTGAACGTATTTGCTTTTTTTTCTTTCATGTTAACAAATCTGTTTTCCTGCATAATGATTTCTGTGATCCCTGCATGATATTGTTCTTCGTACCGATGTTGTCGACATTTAGAGCTGCTCTATGGTTGATAGTTATTTGTGTGTGTCATTTTCCGCACCCAAATTTGAGGAATAACTCCTGTATTATTCTTTGTGGAATTCATTTTCAATGATGATTTTTGGTTAATATTAACAATTACGCATGTATTTATGGTAGGAAAAATTGCCGAATGCCAACACATGCAAGTTCTCGACCGCAGTCATATCAGCCAATCAATGGCTTCTAAATTTTTGTAACAATCTAGTTTCCGCCGCATCTGGTTGACGTTTATGCTTTCTGTTTGATATTGTAAATAACAATAGTTTCCATGTTCACCGTGGCCAACCATCTACGGAAAAGTACGGCATTTTGCCTTGATATATTTATCAACGAATGACCGACTGTATTTAAAGAACCTGTTTACTTTATTGAAATTATACGTTTTGAAATAAGTGATATATTCAGTACAAGCACCAGATCATTGAAGTTTCCTACAGTCACGCGTTTTTGTGGCCTATAATTCAACATTTTCGTCAAACATTCATAAAAATACAAACAGATAAAAATTAAAAAAGTACGCTTTTTCTCGATTGATTGGAGAAAGTTTAGTATTCCAGGAAACTTTAATGATCTGACGTGTGTGTTGTCTACATCGATATTTTAAGTATAATTTCATAACAAGGAAGCAGGTTTTCTGAACACTCGTCATCTTTTGTTTTAAACAAGTAATATCTTCATAGATCGAATCGCCCTATTTTGGAACTCTGATTTTGCCAGAGGGGTAGGCTACGGGAAAGTGAATTATCTTTTCGAGAGACCCTGTTTGTTGCCGCTCAGCTTAAAATATGAACCAATCAAATTGTCTTATTTGTTGCATATTTAAACAACGCGCTTCATATACAACATTTGATTGGTCTAAAATGTAAGTCAAAATCAATATTATATAGCTACCCCGAAAAATTCTGTATCAAATGCTGTAAACAGTACTTTTCTATAGACGGTTGTCATGGTGATGATATTTATATGACAGAAAGAAATTCCATATTGCTCTGTAAGAGTGTTTGCGTTGTTCCCCTGCTTGTTAACAGCCCTGCTGCCGCTAGTTTGATATTGTGACCTTTAAATGTGTTTAGAAATAGTTATCGAATACTTTTCTTTGAAAACGATTGGATACTTGTACTTTTAAATTTATTTTGATTTTTTTTTACCTTCTTGTAAGTTCTATTTTTAGAATGGTATCTACTATTTCCTGTGTAACAGTATTTGTTCATTTTGTGTTCTTTCGAGTATTGAACCCGATAACTTTGGTGTGGAAAAGTTGCCCTGCTTCTGGTTTTGTCTAACATTGTTTGTCGCAGATGTTAGGTCTACGAGAATCTGTGGAGTTTTTCAGAAAATGAATTACAACAGAGGATGCCTGAAAATTGTCAATGTATAGGGTTCAACGACTTATCTATCCAACTTAGACCATGTGAATTTCATGGACCTTGCCTATACGATATAGAAGGTTGAAATAGAGCCCAGTGATTGGTCCATTTGGAGTGAGCATGGTCTAAGGGTGGATATCCATTAACTTCCATTAGCGTTCAACAATTAATGTTATGAAACCTTACTTGGTAAAATAAATTCGGCTCAGAGATTTCCTAAGATCTGACCTTAGTCTTTCTAGTGTCATCGATTTCGAGTCATAATGTGTGAAACGTTTATTCCCTAGCACTTTGACTTGTCTATTTAGGTAGAATAAGTACAGCGAATTCTTGGACAATAATTTGTTTGTTGCTCGAGATATGAAATCTCAATCATACCGAGATTCGTTGTATGAAATGGTATTTTTTCTTTGTTTCCAGGGTGACAAATTAATGAGGTTACCGAGCTATTCGTATGACAAGGATGATTTAGCACGACATCTGAGTGTTGCGGCTGAAGGTCCCGAGGAAGTTATCGAAGCTGATGAATATTTACAGCCAGCTCCTCCAGTACCACTTGAAGGAGATAATAATAATGTTAAGGTACCAATTTAATATATATATCGTTACATCCATCATAATAAAATCCAAACTGAACTTGGAGTGATGGAGGCTTGTACCTGCATGCGTATGGGAGTGTTTTTTGGTGTGACAGAGAAATTAGGGCGTGTTAAGGAGAGAGACTGGACATTAGAAACAAAATTCATTTTGGTTTTATGAAATAATTTTGTATTTAACATAATGCGGGGTACCCCTGAACTTTGAGAGCGCAATGAATGATGCATTCAGTTGTCAGCAAAGATGTTTTGTTGTACAATCTCTTGTGTTCAAGAGGAATTATTTAATTGTTTAATTCCCTTATTATCAAATCTAGATGCAAAAAGTGTGGAGTTTATTAGTATTTCTAAAATATTTTTATTTATTTTTCAGTCTCCATTATTATTACCCAACAGTCCTGGAGCTTGTGGAAGGGAGCCACAGTTAATACGAGAAAAGCGGTACGGACATTTAGAGTCTGCAGCTGCTGCTAGGCAACAAAGAGAATTGTCCCCTAGCAACCGTCTCCGTGGTGATAGTATAAATGGCAGATACAGCTCAGATCCAGTTAAATATACAAGAAATAGAGGTTTGTGTCTCCAAGTTTATATTTTTATGGTATTTTGTGATGTTATGCACATTAAAAAAAATCATCACAAGTTGTGAGGAGTTTGTGAGAATTTTTCACATATTTTGTAATACATACGTTTTGTAACCCTACACCCTACTGGAGCTGAAACAAATTTGTCACATGCTAAAAACAAGATGAAAAATGAAATTAAATGCTATATTTTGGGTTTAAACATAAATGTCCCACATACAATACAAATCACTGAAAGATGGTAATTTATTTAGTAAAACAAACAGATCATGACATACAGCAATAGATTATAAAGTATGTGTAATAGAATAAAATAGACAGAATAGAATAGAACAGAACATAAAAGACTAAAATAATATACACAAGCATACAATTAAAAAAAATTTTGAGGTGGTCTTAGGCATAGGATATTTAAATACAAGTCAGGTTCGATTTTGGTTACAATTTACCAATTTATGTAGGAGTTATGGCCCTTTTTTACTTAAAAATTTCGAAAAAATAAGTTTCCGAGCAAAAACACTTGAAAGGGTGGATGGATTCAATTCATATTGCTTCAAAATTATCAAACACAATATTTGCATTCTACAGAAACGCCCATAGTCGGGGCATTTGTGTCTTATCTTTAACACCAAGTCTTATCTTAAAATAGTTAACGTTTCAGAAAGTAGGTCATTACAGACCAATAAAATCTGTATATTTCAGATGATGTAGATGGTAATGTAATGTTCAGAGGTCCACATATGGGAAATGGCAATGTCCCCCCTAATCGTTACTATGGTGATGATAAGGGGCCACGTATGATGAAGCAATCGGGTGATTACCAGGGTCAACCATACCAGAAACGATCCCCGCCTGTGATGCAACTTCCCATAGACGAGGATGATTACCTTCAACCCAAATCTGCGAATCCTCAAGCTTATCTTGACTTAGAGAACAGTAAAGGTATGCTTAAAACCTTTTTCGAATAAAAAGGAATTTCTTACACAGTAATATATCACATGACTGTTGTTATTTATCCATACGTGTAGTAAATTTTCTATTACCTATGTTGCAAGTCACAATGCATTAAGAACCATGTCATAATGTGAATTTCGAACCTTGTCCGAGACTTGCTTGATAATTCAGTCGTACCTCATTCATTCGAATTCATCGGGTCTGAAATTTTATTTCGAGTAATTATAATACATGGTTTCGAATAGCCTATTTCAATTTTACGTGAAGAAGATAAATCGGGACCCGATATTTATTTCGGATGATACCAATATTCGGATAGAAGGTTGTCGAATAATCGAGGTTTGACTGTATCTTCTTGCACACATTCAGTTAAATTGGATCCGGTCTAACAACTTTAGTAAGGTCCTATATGTAGTGTACACAACAGAACTCTTGAGCATTGTAGGAAAGGTTTATTTCTCAGTTTTGGCAAAAACGCAGTTACAATATTCGTGGGCCAATATAAATAAATGTATGTTGGTATGTTTGATTTTATGATAGGTAATTATCTTGACAGCTACAATGGATATGTTGTATTGACTTCCCTGGTTAAATGCCAATGCATTTAATTGATCCGATTGTTTTAGTTGCTTGAGTTGAGGTCCATGTAATTTTTGAAGGGTCACAAGTTGTTTTATATTTTATTTTTGTTATCCATTTACCGGTTCTAGATGTAATTGAATTCTTCTCGATGGACCCAATCTATTTGTACTGAGATTGGGTTATCTAGTATTTACTGTCAGTTATAACTAATCTCTGTTTATCGTTATGTATGATGTTAGAATCTGACTCTAATCTATTTAAAGGTACATAGTATTATTTTCTAAGTAATAAATTTGAGAAAACAGCATGTTTAATAATGCTTTCATACAGACATACTCTAAAACATTGCATTGTAACTTCTGTTAAAAGTGTCCTGGACATGCCAAACACACGCTTCCGATACAGGTATTTTCTATTCTAGCTCAGTGCGTAGGTTAGGATAGACAATACTGGTATCGAACACTTGTATTTGTGGTTTTGGGAAGCATGTAAGAAAACCGACAATGCAGTGTTGTAGAGTATGCCTGTATGGAGGCAATTTCCACTGATTTTCTCATACTCATGACAAAAGATATTTTGTAAAATAAATGAGAATAATAAGATATTTTGTCATAAATAAGAATAAATATTATGTACCTTTAAGCTCAATAAGTTTTTGTGACAGATTATGTACAGGGTGTTAAAAAAGTTTGTTCACAAAATTAGAATTTTGATATTTTTCTAAATACCTTTTCCCTTATATGTCGCTATTGTCCAGTAGTTTACTTCTGCATAAGGGTTCTTGATGAAAAAGCAGCATCTTTCATTATCTGAAGTAGAGCAATTGTATACAGCATTATTCTCATTTCATCTGAACTCAAATTTGGAAAACAAACTTTTGTAACACCCTATATATGTTGACTTTAACATCATTTCAGATTATTATTTGAATGAGAAACAGATGGAAGGTGAAACGAGTCCGGCAGACAATTATCTTGTTCCTAATCCTGTACCTAGTATGTTTGAAAATCCAGAATATTTTGAGGGTGATCCCAGGGACAGTGTGTTCAACAAAGCAAACAATAGTATAAACAGCAATAGTGTTAAACCTACCATTGCACCAAAGCCGAAACGATTAACTGATTATTACAATGATGTTGGAATTAACGATGAGAAATCACCAGGACCAAGTCGGCCTTTGTTGTCCACAAATTGCTCAAATGATGAATCGAGAGTATAGCCTTGTTATTTATCCAGGAACATTTCTCATTAATGTCTGGGTACCGTTGTTAAATTTGCCTTTATTAGTACGAAGAATTTCAGTGCCAGAGGGAAGAGGATAGTGACCTTGTGTCGTACAATTTATCGGAATGGGAAACTTCTCTCAATTGTGGTCCAAGTGTTTCTGAAACAAACACAAATGATGTGTTGTGTCCGGAGTGTGTCGGTGAAAATGAAACAACTACTCTTGTGTCAGTGTATGTCATACATCATGAGAAGCGTAAACTTGTGTCACAAATACTGGCCGTCATCATTGCAGTATTCCTGGAGCAACTAATTTTGTGTCATTGTATGGCGTACATCATGAGAATCGTAAAGTTGTGTCACAAATACTGGCTGTCATCATTGCAGTATTCCTGGAGACGGTTGTGTTTCTTATGTTGTCGTGGAGATTTATATCAGGAATTTCTGCTTACCAAGCACTTCTGGGAATATTTAGATGAAATTGTAATAGTCATACTGTTTGTTAGCTGTCGTTACATTTCATGCTTTATATGCTGTGTTATTATTATATTACAGAGTTGTAAACAATTCGTAGGTTGTTTCAACGTCTGTAAACATTGTAACCATATAAAGGTTGTCGTGAGGTTTTTGTGAAAAACGTACCAGCTATTTTTATTGGCTGCATCGTGTTTGTCGCTGTGAATTGGATTGATACGATGTTCAATGTATTTATACTCTTCAGGATCTTATAATATGTTTGGTTGACGTTATAACACAAGTGATACATTCAATGTCATTATCCATAATGTAGAAATATTAACGTGATGGTATAACCATTATCGGGACTTGGTCTGATGTCTAGAACCACTTTATATTTGTGATGATAGCAGATGTAGCTTGCATTATGAACAATTTTATCATGCATAATTGAAATATATGTTGATGTATGTTGCATCTATATCCGTTGGATGTATATCGGGGGCATTGCGTAAAAATATTAAAATCTAGTTTTTCAATAGTTTTACGCCACTCTCTCGACATGTAAGTGCTATACTACCATTCTTCCTTCAATACTGTAAATCACTTTATTTTCGCGACAACCTAATTTTCGCGTTAATTCGAAATTCTCGCAAAAAATTGCCAGTCGAGAATAAAATCATGCATGCACGAATTTGGTGCATATCCAAAATTGTGTATACTTCAGGTTTAGACTTCCGGGAAAATTCCGTGTTGTGAATATAAAGTGATTTACATTAATTCATATGTACTTTATGTTCATGTAATAAACTTTTGGCAGCCATTATTGTGTATAATTTGAATTGATTTATGCTGAATCATGTGTAGTTAGTACATAACATAACAAGCTGTGAAATATTTAAAGAAAATCGGTCACTTTTAGTCAATCGCTCAATATTATTGTGCTAAGTTTAAAATACTCGTTGGTATAAACAGTCAGGGTTTGAGTCAAGATTGACATTATTTTTAGCCGGATTTTTCATAGGACAACCCTGTTTGTTATTGTTTCAATTTAATTCATTTATATTTGGATAAGGCCGAGTGGCAGATCCTTTGTGATCAAAAACTTAAAATGTTTTACGAGCATTTCTATATATTTAATCCAAGCTTGCGTAAATTTATGCTCTCAAATGCATCAAACATATTGCTTCTTAAATGCGTGTCACTAATATTTTAGGTTTCCCACAGTAATCAAATATATTGTCTTTATTTTTGTCACTTTGAATTGATGAGAAAAATTGTGAATTTTTAAAATCATAAAGAAAAATCAAATCATTCTGTATAGGAAATAACAACAACCAATCATTGTTGCGGAAAAGGAAAATATTGATAATCGGCATTTTAACCTGAATATTAATTTTATAATATTCTGAATGTTCTTAGACTAGTGGAAAATGAACAAAATCTCATGCAGAAAAATAAGAATGTTTTTCACTCTATTCAGTGTTAACATAATACATGTAGCTCTGATATAGTTTTTTCGTCTGTCTGTGCACTTTTTTTCACGTATACTATTCTCCGAAAATAATGTGATTCCCATACAAACAGTAGGACACGCCCATTTCATGTGACCTGTCGAAATATCTCCTTACACATGTTTCATTTGACCAGGGGCCTTATTCACGAACATATTTAGACTGAAACTCTTGACTTCAAAATGTTAAAATTTCATTTCACTCCTACGTCGTTGCAACAAGACAGATTTTGATCAAACTTGGCAAATGTGTAGAGTGTGTAACAAGAGTTATTCTGACAAAAAATCATCTGTATATATATAATGAAAACGAAAGGCTTGCTAGTTAACTTATGCCAATTTAAAGTCTAAGTCTAAGTTTCAGTCATCAATTTTGTATAACATAGTGACAAGAGGTTGTAAAGAGTCATAGCTTGCCATTGTGTTATGCCTTTGCTGTTGGAGCGAACAAACAATCTGAAGTTCATGTGGACAAGAAGCCCCGGACGCGCTACAGTCGGACCTCGTTCATTCGAATTCACCACGTCCAAAATTTTATTTCAAATAATACATGGTTTCGTATGGCAGATTTCAATTCGACATGCCTAAGAAGATACAACGAGACCTGGTATTTATTTTGGATGATACATATATTCAGATAGAAGGTTGTCGAATAAACTAGGTCTGACTGTAATTGCTGTATGGACTTGTCCAAAATCTGTTAGTAAAGAAAACATTATCGTTGGAGAATAGTACAATTATACAGGCATGAGAATTTTCCGCGGATTTGATGATCGCAAGGGCCAGATTTGAGACAATTTAAGCCATCTTAGATGCTTAAACACCAGGAGTTTCAGTGGCCCCTGGACCCCTTGTTGAATTTTCAGCTTATTTTGAAATTTTGCATTCTCATGCCTATATATCGCACATTGTACTGCGTGGTTCACAAGATATTACCAAAGTATTTGATTGCAGTGTTATGGTTACAAATACTACACATGTAGTATCTCAGATTATGTTTATTTTTGATCTCATACCTTTGCAATATGATAACAGTTGATTGACTGATATTTTTTGTCCCTTCTATTTTCATCCCATTTATCGTGAATATTATGTTTTAGTAATTGAGACTTACTACATTTTCTTGAGTAACATCAGGTGATGTGATTTGTCCGGACTGGTCTGCAATTCTACCTGTCCCCCTGTCTCGACTTGTCTTACGATTTACAAAAAGTTGAATTTAGGGAGAAACCATTTTGGCGGCCATCTTGAATTTCTTAAATCGTACCATGATGCAACAACTTCCGCCAAGATTTTCTTATAGATGAGATACACATTGATGTATAAATGAGAACTAGACCTTTTTAGGAATACCCCTAGGGACTGAAGTACTGATGGCAGGGGATTAATTACACGGGGAAAGCAGGTAGATTAGAAATTAATGGGTGCAGGTGGACGAGATAGCACAGAGAGGAGATTGGTGAAGATGTAAATGAGGTGGGAAGGGCGTGTGGTAGGAGGTGGAATAGATGGATAGGGGGATAGGTAGGTCCAGATCCACAATGGAAATAGGATATTGAGACTGGCAATTGGAGTGAAATCACAGCACTGTGGTATGTTCTGATATGAAGCATAATCATTGTCATAAATCTTCGAGCTATATTGTTTATTCACATGTTGGTATGTTCCAATTGTAGACGATTTTATTCGGCTCATATTGTGCTAAATATTCATTGATTCATGCTTTGACACTATCTGAAATGTCTAGTTATAACTGTTATGTGCTAAAATCATCATTAAATTCCATTGCATGGAACTCTGTGCTTGTCTTTTAAGATTTATATTGATCATGAAATAACTAATATAATTAACACAACAGACTTTATCATATATTTGTTTATATAACAACAGTTTTACAACATATTTTGATATTTTTAACTGCTGTATTTTAATACAAGTTTTAGCTTGTTTTTATTTAAGAGTAATGTTGTTTTAACTGTTTCTATTTACGTTCGTTTGTTCACATTAATGAAGGTACATTTTGATACTCATATATTTTGGAATTGTTTACTGCACATAGTTACTGTCTGTTTATTTCGCCAGAACGGAAGAGCTTCAGTTAGGGCTTTCATTGATACAATCGATATCGACAATTTTTTTCTGTCAATCAATATTCGATACACACTTACAAATATTGACGATATGGCGGGAAAATACAGGAGAATGGGTACAGACTAAAAATGTGCCAAAATAGCGTAACTTCCCTTTGTAGTCCGCCGCTTGTTTAACAGTGCTCTAGTGGATAGTGCAGTCTGTATGTCGGCAATATATAATATAATACTGTGAAATTAAAAATATGGATTAATTACTTAATTGGCATCTCGTTATCATAAAAAGTACAAGTTGAATATTTGAATATGAAGTCGAACATACAAAAAAATAGGAGTAACTAGTCTATTATAAGAATTTAAAATACAATCAATGTATGTCGATATTTGTCTTCCGATATATTAATATCGCCAATTTGCATAAATTTGATTGAACGACGCCCCAAGCTGAAGATTTGTTCCCTCTGTTTTTTAGTTCAGGTTTGATTTTCCACTGTTACAGTTGCCTGTTAATTGATGGAATTATGTGCTATTTTTATACATTATCCACCTGTTCCTATTTATTTGTATATCGGGACTCGTGATGATGCGACGAGACATAGTATTCGTTAACTTAATCTTAACATTTTTGATATCAGTTTTAGTAAAAGCGCAGGTAGTGCCAATTGCTATTTCATATATTTTTATCTTCCTTTTCACAGTTTGTTACTCCAAAAGTTTGTTAAATTTTTTTGATGACTTTGCATGCTTGTTTACTGTTAATATTGAAAGTTTGATTATAATATTTACAGTTGTCATAATCTTTACAATAACTCGGCAGATATGGTCACCCAAAAAATATTTATTCCATCATTGTGTGTATATTTTATAGGCTGGTACAACAGCTGAAGTTACACATTATTGAATTATTTATCCTCATCTGTTACAGTGCTCCTTTTTTGTCCTGTATCTATAGAAATAATTCACCTTATAAGTCGCACCTTGTCTACAAAATCTGGATCACGGCCAGTCTACAATGTCTGGATCACGGCCAGTCTATAATGTCTGGATCACGGCCAGTCTATAATGTCTGGATTACAACCAGTCTATAATGTCTGGATCACATCTGGTCTAGTTTCTGGATCACACCTAGTCCTGTTATGTCAGATCACATCCAGTGTTTAAAAAAATAATTTCTAATATTAAGCTCTATTTTTTTTAAAACTATTTGCTTATCAAAAATACTGCAGTGGGCATTACATGGAACACTATTCATGTTTCTGTTGTTATTTCTGTTTATATATTAGTGATTTCTATGTGTGTGTTACACGTTAATGGTAGGATATGAAGTAATACGTCATGGCAGATTTAGTATAATGTTGATTTCTTACTGTTGTGCCAAACAAGGTTAGGGTTGTAAAATATATCTCACCACAACATTGTTGGCACTTTCTGATTAAATAAACGCAAGTTGAAATTCTTCAGTGTTTATAATTTTTGTCTGAAACACTTCCAAAATGTATGACAAAAAACACTTTTTCGTCTCCATTTAAGTTCAGAATTAATGTGTACCTTTAAGTCAATTGATAAGCTTCATGTGTAGTCCATTGATGCTATGCAAACATGGTTTATTTAATGTAAATATTTATAATGTAACACTCTGATGTCATAGTTACATATCTGTTATTGTTGTCGCCATCATCATCTTCATCGTTATCTAACATGTTGTCAACATTATAAGTGAATAATTACTTCATTCCGCACAATGTATGCGACGTTGTCAGTCAAATACCCACCTTGCTTACGATGTGCTCATATTTACCCTTTCAATCCTACTTTTTACAAATATTATGTTATAATTAATACTGATATACAGTAACACAACTAATATAATTTCAAATAAGTCGACTCGAGTTACTTCCCTTGATTTATTGGGTTAAGTCAATGACATAACACCAGCTGGAGTTACTTCCCTTATTTTATTATATTGAGTCAGTGAAATACTACCAGCTGGAGTTACTTCCCTTATTTTATTATATTGAGTCAGTGAAATACTACCAGCTGGAGTTACTTCCCTTATTTCATTTTATTGAGTCAGTGAAATAATATCAGCTGGAGTTACTTCCCTTATTTTATTATAATGAGTAAGTGAAATAATACTAGCTTGAGTTACTTCCCTTGTTTTATTATAATGAGTCGGTGAAATAATACCAGCTGGAGTTACTTCCCTGATTTTATTATATTGAGTCAGTGAAATACTACCAGCTGGAGTTACTTCCCTTATTTCATTTTATTGAGTCAGTGAAATAATACCAGCTGGAGTTACTTCCCTTGTTTTATTATAATGAGTAAGTGAAATAATACTAGCTTGAGTTACTTCCCTTGTTTTATTATAATGAGTCGGTGAAATAATACCAGCTGGAGTTACTTCCCTTGTTTTATTATAATGAGAAAGTGAAATAATACTAGCTTGAGTTACTTCCCTTGTTTATGATAAGTCAATGAAATGAAATGTATTTCATGTTTTATAAAATAATATCAAGGTATCTTAACTAAGTAGTACAATCTGAAGGCTTAAATTATCCTAAATATATTGATTGGGATTCATAGTGAAAATTACAACTACATGTACATGATAACTTTCACCATCCAGTGTTTAACTCACCATAACCTCTTTTAACCATTGTCATTACTTTATTTCACGAAATGTTTCCATGTTTAGTTTATTATTTTTATAGTTGCTTTTTGTTATATATAAGTAGCAGTCATCTGAAATCATAATTTGAACAAAAATGCTGCATTATACTTGAAATAAATTGTTCATCATTGCATATATGTGTTTGTTTTGTCTGTCCTAAAACTAATTTATAATTGCCACTTGCTTTTTCCTTACCAGTGTATGATGTTAATTAATGTACATGTATATTGTATGATGGAACATCAAACATAAATTGTTCATGTTTATATGCATACTGACACTTCATAAGGAATAGTTACAGTATGAAACAGGAGGGCATCATAGTAAGTCAATAGGGCGTAGCACTAAAACTAAATTAGACAATTGAGTGTTTTTACTCTGTTTTGTAACATATGTTTGTATGAAGAGGCATGATTAAACCTATCGAGCACGTCTGGGATATTCTGGACAGACGAGTGAGGCGTCGTCCCAACCCACTTGCTCACATCAACGAACTTCGTCAAACGCTCATTCAGGAATAGAACAATATTCCACAGGCAGAAATTAACACCTTAGTCAATTCTATGCACCGGCGATGCACTGCAGTGGTCAACTCAAGAGGTGGTCATACCCGTTATTAAGTGTTATTTTTGTTTTTAACCCCTACCTCACTTCAAAATGTCCCCATTTTCTGTTAAGCAGTGGCCATCATTTTTGCACCAAAACGATGCATCATGGAACACTCTTTAAACGTATATATAACACTGTTTTCATCCAGCTATGTTCAAGCAAACTTAGCGGAAGTTTCTTATTTTGTTTAGTATATACATGTATGTATACAACAAAAACACAGAACGTGTTTGCTTTTTCCCCATTTCGCTGAGGCCGGTATCTTCCAGACAGATACGCCACTGATGCAATACTTCGATTTGTGTTCGTGGTCACTTAATACACACCAAAACCAGTTAAAATAACATCAACTCGTATAGCAGATAGAACGAGATCTTGTGTGTATATAACTAAAGCCCGCCAAATAGCCCGTGCGTTCAATTGAAATTAGTGACTGCCATGTAAAGACGCAAAAAATAACATTTATGTTTTTAGAAGTTTGATATATTCTTTGTGAAAATGAGAGAATAATATTGAACGGTCGAAGACAAGGATGCAAAGCGGAAAATTGAGAAAATTAACAACTGCAAACAAGCGCGACTGATAAAAAGTAAGTGGTTTGTTTCAAATGGCGATGTTTCAACTATATGAAATGCATTTCTATGTCGGGTAAACATTAACAAGAACATATGTAATAAATAACTGCAATTATTATTGGTATGATTAACTTTGATAAACATCAATCATTATTGTAGTAGTAGTAATTACACTCGGCAAAATTTCGTATTTATTGAAGAGACCATATCATATATATCCGTTTTATGACTTAATTTTAGGGTCGTTAGTGTTGATCTGTCGTAAAATTCACTTGAGAATCAATATGGATTAATGTATTCTGAACCGTTGTCCGAAGAAATTATTTATGTGATGGTGTTTGTATTGTTAATTTTTCATTCACTGTTAAATAATGTCAATAAAATGCAAGTGACCAATTAGAAATTTTGCTGAGTGTATAGTAAAAACCGTAATATTGTGGGAAATTCATTTAATTAAAGAAATAAAGTTTATTTAACATTTTGATTCAGAAAACAAATGCAAACTTAATTTGGTATCATTTTAATTTGTCCGAGTCGGAAATGCAAGGAAAGAATGTTTATTTCCATGATATCTCGGCCAAGTTCGATAACCAGCGAGATCACACTAGTTTCGCTTGGATTATGGCCCTTGAAGCTTAAGGCTTTGACTTATATGCTGAAAGAATGTTGGCTTTACTAAGCTATTCACTGTCTGATGTTATTGGTCCGAAATTGGATACCAGTCTCAAATCTCAAAAATCTGAATACTGTAGTTGTTTCTGAAGACAGTCTTCATAATGGCCAATCACGATTCTGCAAAGTCATTCTACTTATCTCAGACGCAGACTTACTTGCCCATACCTTTAATGATGGCTGACTGTTGCCATGTAATAAATATTCGCAATAGATACATGCTAAATACAATGACTGATACTGGATTATTTGTATATTTGGGTGTAAAGCTTCAGTAGAGGGAGTTACGATTGTTTCTACGGATTAAATGTTTTTAATGAAGTCTGAACCTTATTTAAGTTAACATTTACAATATTGGAAGTGACGATAGACCCGTTGTACAATAACTTCCTATTTAACCAGTCTACTTTCAGATCTGCAATGCGGTGGTTTTCATCGAGTTATATAATTGATGAGGTGACTATCATTTGACATATAATTACAATTACCATAGGTACAGTTTTGCAGAAAAAAAAAAAATGCAATTAAACAACATCCGACAGTAAATTTTAACGAAGTATATCAAAATAATCACTATTATACTCCACGATATCGTTAGGTAATTACATTCTTCAGTTTGGTTTTGACAATCCCTGATTTACGTGCAAGCACTGGTTAGATACACTAGAAGCAGTCATCCAGAGTGCACAATAGGTTGCCGATTTGTGACCTACTTGTTGGTATGTGATACAATATAGGATGCCTTTTGTATAAAGGAAGTCCCATGTTTTCAATGGTTTTCAAACAAAACATCTCATATACACCAAATTTGTAATGCTATGTTGTTCGGCAAAATTAATCGTTTATACTCATATTTATTTACTTGTCCAACTCATCCTGTAAACTTCGTCCGTACTTTTTACTTTGACATGTGATTTTTCTTTTATTACAGTTGTTGATATCCAGTGCGGACAACACTTTTCACAGTTAAGATGTCCAACTAGTAATTTGTTTGACAAATTGACTGGTCTGACGAGAACACATGTACATGTAAAGTCAACATCAAACTTGGATTTGAATGAGAAGTTCCTTGTGGATAAAATTGTTATACCATCTAGGTAAGAATGCTTTGTTATACCAGACAGTTTTCATCACCTCAAAATGGTAAACAGTACAGTTTAAAATGTTCTTTGAAGTTTTTGCTCAAAACGATTAACTATTACCTCTGATTTCCTTCACTTGTTCGTTGATTTATTCCGTCCATTAAATTTTACTGCTAGTTCCCCTATCTTTTCCTTGTTTGTTATTTTTGTGGTCGGCCAGACCGTTCCTTGCATCGCTATTCCCATATATGTTTACCCTTGTATCTCCTCATTGCCTAATGTTTTGTAGAGTGTTGTTTTCCCGGGTTGCTGTGTGGGGAGGTATTGTATACGGGACGTTCCATGTAACAACTCGATCTCTTTTGAAATTAATTTCTTACCATGGTACATTGAAAGTTGTTGAAAAGTCTCAGGTTGTGACTCAAGAAGGGATGCAGGGTTCATACAGCAAGACTGGGGAAAATTCAAGGAGTTTTTAAGGACCATTATTCAATTTTCAAGGACTATTATTAGCAATAACAAACCATGAAAATAAGACACAATTTCTTGTCAAATTTGTCTTGAGAGATTATAAACCACAGCCCTTTTCTATTTCATTGTCGCATGCCCGCCAACAGATTTGACATAGCGATGAGTAAGACTATATCCGAAAATACAAGCAGATTTCAAGGCAAAATAAAAATTCAAGGACTTTTCATTTCTGTGCTTGACTTATGCTTTCTTTGAATTGCATGTTGGAGCCCACATCTCATATATACGTCAATATGTAAGCTGCTGTCAATATTACCTTTAAACACATGGAATCATGTGGCATCCGTCCATCTTACCTTTAAACACATGTGGCATCCATCTATCTTTCTGTCAGTCAATACTTCAGCTCCTTAACTAATGGGTGGATGGAATGAAACCAAATTTGCTGGCAACATCCAGAGGTGGTAGGCATTCAAAATTGGTTCATGATCCAAAGGCTGAACATGTATTTTCCCAAAAGTTTGTTCCATAGCTTTGGCGTATTTCAGAAGAGAACACCAATTCTTGACGGATTTGCATAAAGTATGTGTCGTTTGACATTGGTTCATGGTAATATTAATAATTTATTGTATAGAATCCAATATTCTGTTTTCAGACTGACCGTAGTACTGTGAAGAAAGGCAAACAACCAGAACAACACAGCAATGTATTCACGTGTTTGTGTAAATGTATATTATAATAAACGTAAAAACAATCATGTTTGTCAGTTTTGTATCAGCAAAGGAAAAAACGACGACATTTACACAATTATTTATTGGTATACAAATCTAGGACATTTACAAAGTCAAACTTAATAATAAAAGCATCACAAGTTTTATAGATAATAACAAATTAAGGATTCTTAACGCAATAATTAAAGCATCAAAGTAAAAAGAAGCTGTATAACAAATCAAGACGCGAAAGTAAAATACATGAACAAAAGCAGGAGTGAATTAATTAAAAAAAAAACGAAAAAAAATCGGGGCAGCAGAAATACACCCAAAATTCCATAAGTATAAATACTTTGTACAGGAGCGCTACCTGTTGCGGGCTAGCATCTCAAATCACGGCCAATATGTTTTGCATTATAGCAACCTGTCCAGAACTACGTGATGGAATTCTAGCTCAACATTAATAAAACCAAACATTACATTGATAATAATAAATCAAAATGAAAATAATACATTGATGTACATTACAAAATCCAAGACTTCTTAACACAAAAATAAAAGCAACACAATATTCAGGTGTGAATAAAAAAAACTGAAACAAAATGTTGCAGGCTAGCATCTCTTCACGCCCAACAGTTTTGCATTAGAACCTGCTACAGTCTCATATCACAGTTGAGAATATTTTTGCTCCTTACGTGCTGCAACTTTTCGAGAACTACCTGATTGAATTATACCAAGTTTGATTCTAATAGCTCAAAACTGTACACATTGATTGAGAGCAATACAAAAATAATTCCGACAACTTCGTTTCAAGAACAATGCGATGAAATTCTGCAAGCATCCTCTATGGTTTGGATCAATCTCACAATTTTATTTTTAATACCCTTTTGAATCCCAACCACCACAGAGGATGTTCCTGATCAAATTTAACTCTGGAAAAGTTGTTTGAAGCAAAATACTATTCTATGTCTGTGTCTGGGAGATAAACCACTCACCAAGGACGGTAGTGACAGGACAAGATATATATTAGGCTGGTATGTAATGTGATACTGGAGCAATTCATGATTAATGAAGAAACTTGAACACTGAACTATTTTTGTTTTAAATCACCTGTAAAAATTGGCACTCACATTATTTTCCAGCTTAATATATACGTTGCCAAGGCGTTACTACCCTGTCTGCATTTGCAGATTATTGATTCATGACTAATTGTGGATGGTTCGTAGGACATTCAGTTGAATTCCACAGAATAGTTTAGGAGAAGTTGACACGGACCGACCAACAGACAGATGCCATATGATCCCAATAGCTCTCATGTCCTTAAGACGAATTGAGCTACCATGATACGCAATATACATGATGGTAATAGCATACGTAGTGTCAATAGCAAATCCGAAGGGTGCCTATTTGAATTTCAACTGATACGAGGGAAAAAAGTACCCTGTCATACCTACTGTCTACTGCCATAAAACATTTTGCACAGTTATGCTAGTAGGCTATCATATTGCATGATTGAATATTACATATTTGAGTAAAACTATTACAAACATATCTTGTCTTTGCACTTATCACTAGAACACAACATGTTGAAATCAAGTGTCTGTGTGTCTGACGCTCTAGAGAAAACAATATCATCCAGAACATGTCCAATCATAGAATACACTGCAACAGAAGAACCTGTTGTATTCACAGTATCACAGGAGTGAACAATCACACCGAGAATTTGCAGAGTATCGCACGTATCACAATGTCACGATTTTAAGCAGCGCTCAACCTAAGATGGTTCCTACAAAGCTTGCTCCAACATTTATGTCTCGTGGAGTATCAACTTGCCTGTAATAAATAAAAAATACACATTGTAGCAATTCCAAGGAACAGAAGTTAGTTTATATCATATAATCAGCAAAGTTACATTGTTCATATTGACTAAACATGTGTACATAGTTATTCTGTTTCTGTAGCAAAACAGTCAAATCGCAACTAAAATTACTCTTATACAACAGACAGTGGTAATTGAGTATTGGACCACAATGTTAAATAAGCGACTAATATGTTGTGCATTTTCTTTGAGATGTGAGTGTGAATAAAAACTATATATACTCGGTACATTTAAAAACGCAAAGAAAGATTTCACAAATGTCATGAACTTACCTAGGGATGCAAGATAAGAAGTTAATAGATATTGTTTCATTTTACACAATGATAAACTCTTAACTTTTCTTTCAATCAACGGGTATTTTCATATCCAAATGAGTTTTAAAACACACTAAAATGACATTTAAAGTCATATTACAGGTACAAAAATGTGCGTTTTTAATGTACGGAGTACATAATTATTCCTAGATTTCATTTTCACGTTTAAATCTCAAAGAAAATGGATTAAAAATGAATAATAAGCAATACTTTTAAAAACAAACAAACAGTCAAGTGATGATAGTAAACACATAGTAGTAGTATATAGATAAATATGCAATTCTTTGATAGATATGTAGTATTAATGAATCGTATTCAGTTTAGCCCCCAATTTGGGAACTAGAGAAAAATTATTTGATATGACTTTTGTCTGAAACTGTATAATCATAAACATTCCAGTTACCTGCTGTATAGAACCAGTCCACTCTATCATATGAAAACGACTGTACCTAGAATCCTGGAGAGGTCATGTGAGGGAGACTTCAATGTGGTTGGGCTGGATTGCAGCCAGATACAAGTATAGTTAGGATGTATATTGGATTCCATTGTTGATAAAACTGTCACCCATGTGAAATCTGACAATAAAATGAAAGCAACATATAGACTACAGTATAATTATTATGAGGCAACTATGTATAACAACATTTCAATGTTTTACAATACCTGATACACATGCAACCCTTTTGCCTCAGTTATATCCTATTTTGGGGGTTATACAGAAAACATCCTGCATCCAGAAAGTGACCCTGGGTCTTTAACGTGTACAATGTAAAGCTTTGAGGTGATATCATTATGATATCTTACCAGATATACTGTTACAAATTCCATTTCTTTACGGATAAAATCATTTATGGCAAGAAAATTACATTTCAGTTACAAATGCAAAGAATAAATGCAAGGATGCACAATTAATATAATGTATCCAGTAAAGTTCTTAACCCAAACTACTTGAGCCTGAACCATCTTTAGAAGACAAACATGCACAAATGCGGAAGTATCTAATAAACAAAACAACCAAGGCCGATCAAGACTGTTATGAGAATGACGACATTATCGGTTCATTCTGACCGTCTTACATTTATATCATAAAACAATAAGTTTCAGAATATGCCTGCATTGACTAGTGGAATGATAGAATTAACAGCAATGCAGTAACGGGTATCTAAGGCAATCGAAGTTTCTTTGGCTTCAGATATGGGTAAACTGCCTTTGAAATAATGTGCATCGCAAGCGAAACTGTAATACATGTACCTGATGTCACATAAAATAGCAATGTGAATGGTAGTACTAATTATAATATAGAATGTAAGATATCTGCAACATAGCAGTTTTGGGACCAGATACTTTTCATCAGATAAAACAGACTGCATGCGTTGTAACGTCATGACCTTCCCCACCTACCACTATGTATTTCCTATGTTCACCACTTATCCAACAGAAACCTTACATTACTGAAACTTGTGACAGATTATTCTGCAAGAATTCAACAGATCTCAATTGAGAATTGTAAAGGCGTTCAGTAGTGATGGCGTGATTATCGAAAATAATCGAAAAATTGTCGCTAGAAATCCGACGTTGGCGACAATCGATTATGAACTACAGTAATCGAATAGTATCTGAAATTGCGATTGAAGTGATATTTCAATAAGATGATTTCATAATATTCAAATTTTGAAGTTACAAACCAGGATATACTTTCAAATCTTAAAGCTAGTCCATACATGTACAAAACATCTAGTCAATTAAGTAGTCAAATTTTAATTGAATGATAAGATGTTCTTATGTAAAACCCCATTGATGTTAAATGTAGTTAAAAAAGAGATAAACAAATTTGTATTTAAATGAAATAAACTATCAGCATAATACTTATACTTAAAAGCTAAATATTTCCGATTATTTCCAATTCGATAATCGATTATGAGTTTTTAAACTGATTGGATAATCGATTATGAAATTTATCAGATTATCCATCACTATCGTTCAGGTATTGTTTCGTTAGATGTAATTTACCAGAGTGAAATTTATTTAAACACGACAATGAGGAAATGCAACTTTTTGTTAGTTTGTGCTTATTATTACAGAAATATTAGAATTGAATATTTACTGAAATAGTATTGCAGAAATCTAAACTATTACTATATACGTCACAATTTAGTTTACAAAAATAGTAAAATACCTTTTGTCGCAAACCATTTTAGAGCACAAAAAAATTATTATAAAGTATTCTTAAATAAATTTGATTGTAAGTAGTGCTAGATAATTATCATCAGTAGTCCCCCGCCATGGGGGCTTCTTGGGACACATTCATAAACATGACAGGCCTGAAACTTGGACTTCACAATGTGGATGTTCTTTTGGCTCATGTTGTTATACTAGAAACGATTTTAATAAAACTTAGCAACAGTGAAACAACAGATGAAAATTTCAATCATTTAGATTTAATGAAAATGAAATGCTGATAAATATAATGTTTGCAGATTTAAAGTCTTAAGTCCGAGTTTCTGTCATAAATATCTGCGAATAAGGCCCTTGAAACTCAAACAATATACAATATAATATAATTCAACAAAAATATGCAACTACTTAAAATACCCAACTATGTATGAAGTGTTTCGATGAGTTCCGTCAGTTGACGTATTGTCATATAACAGGCATAAGGTTGTAAACTTGTCGCGAAACTTGTCGCGAGACCAGTCGCAGAATGCAGCATTGTCATTGGTCAATTTTCCGAATGTGCTCTAAACAAACCAATCAAAGACTTGAGTTTTGAGACTTGTCCCCAGACTCAAATATATAACCTTCAGTTGTTGAAAGTGTCTTGAGAAAGCAGAATACTATGAATAGAAATACATAAAATCATGGAACACTTACTCGTCTGATTTCTCCGAATGTAATGTCCCCTGACGGAAGTTGACCCTATTGTATAATCGAGCGGTAATGTAGCTCTTTGATGGTGATGAGTTCCGCTGTAACACTGAAACGACTGATGATTTGAGTTGTTGGTTGTTCCAGAGAACGTCTTGGATTTGGGTATGTTTCTGTAACCATCTATCCTGTTCTTTTCCACCAGTATAGCTTAACTTGTATCTTACTGTTCGTCTTGCGTATCTTTTACTCAGCGATCTGAAAGAATAGATAACGATGATATAAACATTAAATTTGTGACCTAGTGAAATACCATTTTAGTTTATACTTCATATCCGAGATAGTGCAACACTATAGTAACGACCCCCTTAAAAAAGTTACGCTAATTTTGAACATCCCTCATTCAGTAACAGCAGATCAACAGTTAAGTCAGGACTGGAAACTCACGGGTGACAATTTGTTCAAATACAGACAACTTTAAGATTTTATTGATAACTACAACAGCAGAAAAGCTTTTTTTAAATATTTGTTGCCACAGAAACCAGAATTCAGCAAAAGGGAATTTCAGTTTATTGAATTTGGTAGTCAATCACCCGATGTTTAATTCTAAAATAATTTTTCAATTCTGAAGGTTACCTTAAATTATCTCGACAGAGCATGTCTTGACCCTAACTCAATGGTATCGCAGACAGAGTATGTCTCGACCCAAACTTAATGGTGTCCCAGACAGAGCAAGTATTAATATTCAGTTACCTTGAAGGTTGATCATTTTATTCTAAAGTGAGATTTGAACTATATATCTGAGTATAGTGGCACTATAGCTTCTGAACACATCTCATGTCTGAATCGAATTTCCAACACCTGGAAAATAAATTGAAAATGTCGTGGTGTGGGGTTAATTTGACAGATGTACAGTTAGCTCAGTTTGTAGAGCGCAAGACCATTCTTTAAGAAAAATCTCAATTTTAGTATTATTTTAACACAAATCAAAATAAATTGTGACACGTAATTTTCTCCTGCCAAGTCTTGACCCGTACTCATGGTATTCCAGACAGAGTAAGTATTGTCTCAAACTCATGGTATTCCAGACAGAGTAAGTATTGTCTCAAACTCATGGTATTCCAGACAGAGTAAGTATTGTCTCAAACTCATGGTATTCCAGACAGAGTAAGTATTGTCTCAAACTCATGGTATTCCAGACAGAGTAAGTATTGCCTCAAACTCATGGTATTCCAGACAGAGTAAGTATTGTCTCAAACTCATGGTATTCCAGACAGAGTAAGTATTGTCTCAAACTCATGGTATTCCAGACAGAGTAAGTATTGTCTCAAACTCATGGTATTCCAGACAGAGTAAGTATTGTCTCAAACTCATGGTATTCCAGACAGAGCAAGTATTGTCTCAAACTCATGGTATTCCAGACAGAGTAAGTATTGTCTCAAACTCATGGTATCCCAGAGAGAGTATGTATTGACCCGTACTCATGGTATTCCAGACAGAGTAAGTATTGTCCCAAACTCATGGTATCCCAGAGAGAGTATGTATTGACCCGTACTCATGGTATTCCAGACAGAGTAAGTATTGTCTCAAACTCATGGTATCCCAGAGAGAGTATGTATTGACCCGTACTCATGGTATTCCAGACAGAGTAAGTATTGTCTCAAACTCATGGTATTCCAGACAGAGTAAGTATTGTCTCAAACTCATGGTATTCCAGACAGAGTAAGTATTGTCTCAAACTCATGGTATTCCAGACAGAGTAAGTATTGTCTCAAACTCATGGTATTCCAGACAGAGTAAGTATTGTCTCAAACTCATGGTATTCCAGACAGAGTAAGTATTGTCTCAAACTCATGGTATTCCAGACAGAGTAAGTATTGTCTCAAACTCATGGTATCCCAGAGAGAGTATGTATTGACCCGTACTCATGGTATTCCAGACAGAGTAAGTATTGACCCGTACTCATGGTATTCCAGACAGAGTAAGTATTGTCCCAAACTCATGGTATCCCAGAGAGAGTATGTATTGACCCGTACTCATGGTATTCCAGACAGAGTAAGTATTGTCTCAAACTCATGGTATCCCAGAGAGAGTATGTATTGACCCGTACTCATGGTATTCCAGACAGAGTAAGTATTGTCTCAAACTCATGGTATTCCAGACAGAGTAAGTATTGTCTCAAACTCATGGTATTCCAGACAGAGTAAGTATTGTCTCAAACTCATGGTATTCCAGACAGAGTAAGTATTGTCTCAAACTCATGGTATTCCAGACAGAGTAAGTATTGTCTCAAACTCATGGTATTCCAGACAGAGTAAGTATTGTCTCAAACTCATGGTATTCCAGACAGAGTAAGTATTGTCTCAAACTCATGGTATCCCAGAGAGAGTATGTATTGACCCGTACTCATGGTATTCCAGACAGAGTAAGTATTGACCCGTACTCATGGTATTCCAGACAGAGTAAGTATTGTCTCAAACTCATGGTATCCCAGAGAGAGTATGTATTGACCCGTACTCATGGTATTCCAGACAGAGTAAGTATTGTCTCAAACTCATGGTATCCCAGAGAGAGTATGTATTGACCCGTACTCATGGTATTCCAGACAGAGTAAGTATTGTCTCAAACTCATGGTATCCCAGACAGAGTAAGTATTGACCCAAACTCATTGTATCCCTGACAGAGCATGTCTTGACCCAAACTCAATGGTATCTTAAACAGAGCATGTCTTGACCCAAACTCAATGGTATCTTAAACAGAGCATGTCTTGACCATAACTCAATGGTATCTTAAACAGAGCATGTCTTGACCCAAACTCAATGGTATCCCAGACAGAGCATGTCTTGACCCAAACTCAATGGTATCTTAAACAGAGCATGTCTTGACCCAAACTCAATGGTATCTTAAACAGAGCATGTCTTGACCCTAACTCAATGGTATCTTAAACAGAGCATGTCTTGACCCAAACTCAATGGTATCTTAAACAGAGCATGTCTTGACCCAAACTCAATGGTATCTTAAACAGAGCATGTCTTGACCCTAACTCAATGGTATCCCAGACAGAGCATGTCTTGACCCAAACTCAATGGTATCTTCTAAAGACAGAACATGTAATGACCCAAACTCAATGGTATCCCAGACAGAACATGTCTTGACCCAAACTCAATGGTATCCCAGACAGAGCATGTCTTGACCCAAACTCAATGGTATCTTAAACAGAGCATGTCTTGACCCTAACTCAATGGTATCCCAGACAGAGCATGTCTTGACCCAAACTCAATGGTATCTTCTAAAGACAGAACATGTAATGACCCAAACTCAATGGTATCCCAGACAGAACATGTCTTGACCCAAACTCAATGGTATCCCAGACAGAGCATGTCTTGACCCAAACTCAATGGTATCTTCTAAAGACAGAGCATGTAATGACCCAACCTCAATGGTATCCCAGACAGAGCATGTCTTGACCCAAACTCAATGGTATCTTCTAAAGACGGAATATGTAATGACCCAAACTCAATGGTATCCCAGACAGAGCATGTAATGACCCAAACTCAATGGTATCCCAGACAAAGCATGTCTTGACCCAGACTCAATGGTATCTTCTAAAGACAGAACATGTAATGACCCAAACTCAATGGTATCCCAGACAGAGCATGTCTTGACCCAAACTCAATGGTATCTTCTAAAGACAGAACATGTAATGACCCAAACTCAATGGTATCCGAGACAGAGCATGTCTTGACCCAAACTCAATGGTATCTTCTAAAGACAGAGCATGTCTTGACCCTAACTCAGTGGTATCCGAGACAGAGCATGTCTTGACCCAAACTCAATGGTATCTTAGACAGAGCATGTCTTGACCCAAACTCAATAATATTCCAGACAGAGCAAGTATTGACCCAAACTCATTGTATCCCCGACAGAGTAAGTATTGACCCAAACTCATTGTATCCCCGACACAGCATGTCTTGACCCAAACTCATTGTATCCCAGACAGAGCATGTCTTGACCCAAACTCAATGGTATCTTAAACAGAGCATGTCTTGACCCAAACTCAATGGTATCTTCTAAAGACAGAACATTTAATAACCCAAACTCAATGGTATCCCAGACAGAGCAAGTCTTGACCCAGGTTTGTCATTGCCATTTGGCCCTCATAACGCCTTATAATGAATAAATCCAAGAAAGCGACAAACTTCAATTATTATAAACAGCAAACTGAGAGTTACTGCCTTGCGTTTGGTTAAGGCAGGGCTTGTGGCACGTTTTCGGATGGTACGTACTTTCTGACAATGTTTGTTTACTTATGCAATATAAGTTTCTGTAAATTTCTGGTTGGAGAGTATTCAGCTAACAAACTCCAAATTTCTACAAAATCATTACCTTCAGATATCTTGAACAAATTAAATAAAAATTGAATGAAACTACTTCAATTTGAAATGAAAAGAGAATGTTAAACACATTATGTTGGGAAAGCTGCAAATAATCTGTAACTATGGTAATTTAATACATATTATTGTATTGCTTTAAGAATACTCCATCTTTTAACTTTAAAAATAACATTGTTTCAGGTTCCGACAATACAAGGTTATGCAAAAGGCTTAGATCTTGGATGATTATGAGACCAATGGAGATGGTGCCAGGAATGAAAAAATGAAAACACTTTTGTAAATGATCTCCTGTGGAAGCACTGAACATACTGATGTGGGAATTCAATTTTTATCTTTTCTTATTTTGAATAAAAATGTATTAAAGTTACCATACATGTTGCTTTTCTTATTCTGTATTATATAAAAAAAGTATAATGTGTGCTACATTCAATGTCACAACCTGAGTCTCTGCTTGGTTTCACTATTAAGACAGACTAGATAATAAGACCACTTTAAGTCTGACCCATGGTTTTAATAGCGGAACTTTACTGTACTGGGATTGGTCCTAGTCAAATATCATGAACACTACAAAAGTCTACATATTGAATATTTTGTACTTATAAACATGCTCATGGATAAATACACATGTCAGAAACACACACATAACACCTAAACTAGTACTATTGTTACACAGATTGGACTTAAATGGACATTAATTATCAATAAATCAATTATTGTGCGCGCGAATGCGCACTCGCGCGCCACGCAAAGTGGCTCCTACTTTTTTAAGCCAGTGTGGGCTCTGTTAAGGCTAACACTTGCTCGAGTTTTGAAACTGTGCACTAATTTGGCTACTGAACGCACTGTGTGCCAAAAAGTGTGCTCGAGCAACTCCGAGTTAGCATGCGAATTTGAGAGCTGAACACTGCGTTCAGTTACAAATAACTGTCGCTCACATTTTGTTTTGTATATCTTGCCCACCATATCACGTTGTATGCACACGGGGAACCAAATTGCAAAATGAACGCAGGGCTTGTTCCCTGTCATTACTATTTTTGAGGCAGAGAACTAGAATACTAACGAGGCGGTCAATACACAGTTACACTAGCGATGCGAACTGTGAGCGGCTTCCCTTAGCTGTAACTGAACGCAAGGCTGGTCTATCAAGCCCGTGCAATTTCGGTACGGATAAAATGGCGCCAAACCGTAACCGAAAAAATTGCGACTAAAAGCAAGCGCAGAACAGATAATACACATTAATTGCTTCAACTCCAACAATCTTGTAATGGTGATATCCATCGTCGGTACTGGTGCATTCGCTATTTCAAAGCATTGGAGAGCTTTGAAAACATTGAATCACGTGACCTCTCAAACGCGGTTCTATTCCGGAAAAGTTCCGAAATAATCACCGCTGTCACCAATGTAGAGGCTGTTGTCGGTATGTAAGGCAATGCAATACAATGACTCACCAACGGTAGAATATCACATCTTGGGCTGAAGTTACTTGAATTACCTCAGCAAGTGTTCGGGTGATGTTTCCCCGGCGCTGACTGCAACGATATCCGGATGTAGCGGAAGTGGCGAAATGAGCGGAAAGGAACCCCAAATGAATAGCAATCAAAACGGCCCGCCGCCAAAACGGCCCGGACGAAACAGCCCGGATAGTCTGACGAAACGGCCTCTTTATGAAAAAGATATTTAGATGTTATAATAAATTCAAATAATGATAAAGGTTTTGTTATCCTGTCACAGTAAGGCCAATATCTCTCATAGTAAGCCAATATCGCCGTAAGGACAATATCTCTCGTAGTATGCCAATATCACCGTAACGCCAATATCTCTCATAGTATGCCAATATCGCCTTAAGGCCAATATCTCTCACAGTATGCCAATATCGCCGTAAGGCCAATATCTCTCATAGTATGCCAATATCACCGTAAGGACAATATCTCTCGTAGTATGCCAATATCACCGTAACGCCAATATCTCTCATAGTATGCCAATATCGCCTTAAGGCCAATATCTCTCACAGTATGCCAATATCGCCGTAAGGCCAATATCGATGTAAGGACAATATCTCTCATAGTATGCCACTATCGCCGTAAGTTTTACCAGCCCTGTATACTAACCTCTAAATATCATTCTACTTGAGCGATGTTAAAGCGCATCTGTTTCTTAATTGAAGAACACATTTATAAAACAATAGGATGAAAATATACGATTAACTCCATTGCACCAAACTAACAAATAATTATAAGTCAATAATTCAAATAAAAGACAAATAATTTGTACATTTATAATTAGGGAAGACTTTTGTTAATGTCGTTATCGTTTAAACATTAGATAGTAGTGTGCGTTCTCTAATGGATGTCATCTAAAGACAGTTCGCGTTTATCCGCAGTATTGAACAATCGTAACCTTCACGTTTTTACGGCCTAGTAATTTTAAAAAAATAACGAAACTCTGTCACTGTCTGTTCGGACTCACTGATCATCAATAGTTGTAAAGTTTATTTTTTGTATATTTGATGATTATTAAAAAGTGGAGTTATGGTACAACTAGAATTTAGCTAAAGTAAGTTAAATATCAATTAAATTATTAATTCAAAAAATAATAATTAGCTGATTTGTTTATGCTTTAACATTGCAAAATACATTTATTTTTTTCTTAATTATCTAAACATTAACTATGGTTGAAATTTTGATGCACTTCAGCAATTTTGAAATTTGGTGTATTTGTGAACTGCTGAAATTCGGTGTATTTGTAAACTGCTGAAAATTTGGTGTATTTGTGAACTGCTGAAATTTGGTGTATTTGTGAACTGCTGAAATTCGGTGTATTTGTAAACTGCTGAAATTCGGTGTATTTGTGAACTGCTGAAATTCGGTGTATTTGTAAACTGCTGAAATTTGGTGTATTTGTGAACTGCTGAAATTCGGTGTATTTGTAAACTGCTGAAATACGGTGTATTTGTAAACTGCTGAAATTTGGTGTATTTGTGAACTGCTGAAATTCGGTGTATTTGTGAACTGCTGAAATTCGGTGTATTTGTGAACTGCTGAAATTCGGTGTATTTGTGAACTGCTGAAATTCGGTGTATTTGTGAACTGCTGAAATTCGGTGTATTTGTAAACTGCTGAAATTTGGTGTATTTGTAAACTGCTGAAATACGGTGTATTTGTAAACTGCTGAAATTTGGGGTATTTGTTTAGTGTAGAAATTTTGGTGTATTTGTATTTTGATGATTTTTTGTTATTTTTGTGTTTTGTTGAATGTTTGTTGTTTTTGTGTATTGTTGAATTTTTTGTGCATTTGTGTTCTGTTAAAATTGTGTTGAATTTGTGTATTGTTGAAATTTTGGTATATTTATGTTTTGTTGAAATTTTGGTATATTCGTGTATTCAGTCCTACATCTGTCTTATGCATGTGATGTTTCCTTTAGCAACGAATTCTCTCTTTTATGTATACAATGAATGTTATACATTGTTTAAAAAACGCTTATTACTTTATATTTTGTTAAGCCTCGTATAAACACATTTTGTAAATCTCGTTTAGAAAAAATATCGTTATCTGTAATAACATTTAGGGTCAGTCACATATTGCATTATCATGAACTATTATCGCGCCAAATACTTTTCATGATATTCCCTCGTAAATCAGTGAAAAGTCATAAACAAACTCCAATGTTCATTTATAGATGATACGAGTTCGATTACTGGACAATACATTCATTGTGATAATCGTCAATAATGTTTTCAGTGAATTAATGAATTAACCTTTCTCATGTAACCCAGGTTTCAAACCGTCATGAGATACGGGTAATATTTTAAAGGCGCTTGTTTTTTATCGATACTCGATGTATTTTCATTACGTGCATAGCGTTTTAATAGATATATGTGATATTGTTAAATATAATGTTTTAGAAGTTGATTAAACTGCGTTTGACAACATGTCGTTCTGACAATAATATATCATGTTACTATATCATTACGTATAGCTTTGTGATTTCGGTTAATTGATTTAATTGTATTCGCAGATTTCAAAACAAGATGGTGCTCAATAAATTGTATCAAATGCACTCTCGTAAATATAAAACAAAATGCACCATTAGTGTTCGTCTCTGATTCAAAGCGATCACAATATCGAAGTATAAATAACAATAAAACAATTAGCATTCGGAGTCGAACGTTTATCTCTAAAATCAAACTGATACCTGAGAACAAACTGTTTACGCATATCCTTGCCAATTGCTTATGTTATAATTACGTGTAATTGCTCGTATGTATTCGGAAGACCATCGCGACTGTCTGAGACCAACTTACAAAGCCAATTCGAAATCAATTGATTAATGACAAATTTATTAAACTAACTATACAATAAGCAAGTGGTGAAGTTTTTGTTTGTTTTATTTTTCAGGCGAATACTTCAAAGAAGACAAGCAATTCGGAACTAGAATCTAGAAAAATATTCTGAATCACCAAACTTTTAGAGAAGGGAACCCTTTTGAAAATTCTTCGAAATATGAAAACTAGACGGATTCGAAATGCATTCTTATTTTTTTTCGGTGTAAAACGAAGACGTACGCATTTGATTTGGATATGTTCCGTGTTGATTACTTTGACGTTGGTTTCGACTTGTCTCAATACCCCACCGGAGTTCGCACCACCACCTGAGGTCAAGGACGGTCGGTTCAGTGTTCAAAATTATTACACCCCGGCAGAAGAAATGTTATTTCCATTAAATCATTCCTTTATTTTATCCAATATACATACATGTAAGCAGAGTCGACCGTATTTAATTGTAGTTGTTCCGTCTAGAGAGAGGAATTTCGAACAAAGACAAGCTATCCGAGAGACTTATGGTACAATATCACGTGATAAGGTTGCCATGGTGAACGGTGTGGTAATAGAGCACGTTGTTAGATTTGTGTTTGTTGTTGGAACAAGTGACGATGGTTCTGTTGAAATGAAAATATTCGAAGAAAATAAAGAGTACAGGGATATAATACAAGTTGATATGATTGATTCTTACTATAATCTTACCCTGAAAGTTTTAATGGCATTAAAATGGGTGGACAAGTATTGTCCAAGTGCTAAATATGTTTTAAAAGTAGATGATGATGTCTTTATTCACGTCGGTATTTTATTGAACCAGATTCATAGTGTCAAACATTCTATTAATGGAAACGTGTTTGGTAAAATATATGACATGGACAAGTATTTCATTGTTGAAAGGGGAGACTCAAAGTGGGCAGCATCTAGAAAGGAATACCCGTTAAACAAATACCCAATATATGCTCAAGGCACTTCATATACGCTCACCAGAAACCTTGTACCTAAAATATTACACAAGGCTCAATATTTACCCTATTTACACAATGAAGACGTGTATATTACCGGTGTTATTGCGGGACAAGTTCTTGGTGCGGAACATGTCGCTCTGAACAAAACTTCTGATTGGAAATTGGGTAAACCCGTTCCGTGTCTCTTTGCGGAGGACCATGAACTTGCACGTTCAGAGATGAGACCTGATTTAATGTACAAAACGTGGAGAGCGTTGCAAGAACATGAGATTTATTGTAAGTTATTCCGAGGAAGACGATCATTGTTTTGACATTCTGACGAAAAGGACATTTGTTAAAAACGAGAATAATACACTGCTGTTAACATTTCCTTCAGCTCAGGACTCAAGATATTCTCTTCAAAGACACTTGTCCCGGACTACTGGAAATCTCAAATTTGACTTGTCCGACATAAGAAGCTAGTTGTCCGAGAATATCGGTCAATTTAGTAACAGATAAACATACACAATGATAGCTCCACAATCTAAATGTATGTATTGGTGGGATTCTAAGGTCTGACTTACAACTGAACAATTGTTGATGTTGGTTAGCTTTAAAAAAAAGACTTGTCTGAACTAGTTCGGGATAACGGGCTAGTGGATTTCTAGAGCCCTGTAGCTTTTGCATTATAGTCGCAAACATTATAATATTATGTATAGATGATTAAAATATCTCTCCTGTGTTTTCTATTTATGTTGAAACCGAACATTGTGTTATGTCTTGAAGTAATATGCTCATTTTTGTTCATTTTAAACAGAAACTCGCAAGAAAAAAATAGTTCATGATAGTTAAAACATCAATAAATATGCATTATCAAGGAATGCACAAATCAATTATTAGATAATATATTCCTATGTTTGTGAGTGTGTGTGTGTGTGTGTGGGGGGGGGGGGTTGTACTACATTAAAAATAAACAAGGAACATCTTTTAAAAGATGGTCGGCGCAATTTGAAGGTTAAGATTTGTTGTGCAACATAAAAGTGCCGAGATGTTACGATTGCTGGTCACTCCAGATCCAAAATGGATTTCGGTAAATTCACAGAAATTCAGTGGATTTCGGTGAGGTAATGTATCCTTTATCGAAAGGTTAACCAATCCGAGTCAAGGTTACAAACGTTGGTCGGTTGAAGAGAAATTGCCTTTATGGTTATCGTAAATTTTGATTGGTTTATACAACACTGGTATGCAAAAAAACAACATGAAAGTGTTTTAAGCAAGCGCCGGGGAATTTTGCAAGTTTCGTCCACAACCACACGATCTTTTGAATCGACAATACCACTGAATGAAGCCTATTCAAATAGATTACGTTCAGAAGGGCAAGATACATCTTTAAATAAGAATTGTAATACATGTAGTCACTCAATACTTGGTCAATTGCGAATTATATGCAAGGAAGTAGTTAATCCATTGAAAATGATATTTTAACATGTATTACAGAAACATGCACAGTAAACCTCAATTAAAGACCAAAATTAACAACACAATTTTCAAGTCATTTTTCACTATTTGGCTCTTTACTTAACCTTAATAATAAGACCACGGCAATAGTAAGACAGTTTTCAAGGGTCCCAAAGGTGGTCGTATTATTGAGGTTTTACTGTAAATTGTATTTTCAAATACAGTAAAACCTCACTTAAAAACCACGTCGATAATTAGACCACCTTAAAATTAAGAACACAATTTTCAAATCCATTTCTACTGTAAGCTAAACACATTGTCACAAGAAGAAATGATGATTAATGTATAATGATATAATCTCGAGTGAACTGAAGTTTACATTTGCGCTGAAATTCAAGCGTAGTTGCGCAGGGACGAACATCGTGTTAGACTTTAGGTCAACTGGAGTGTAAAAGGATAACCATTGTGCACCTTGAAACAAGTACGTAAGGTTATGCATACCATAAATCACCGTTCGCTTATCACTTTATATTTACCAAACATAAAACCATAGGCTTGCCAATTAGCATTTGTGTGTTTGTTGTATTAAAGTAAATACATAGATACCATCCCCCTTTGTCGAGTGGTTAAGGGATCCGCCTTGGAAGCGGGACGTCGAAGGTTCGAATCCCGAAAGGGTCCGTTCTGACATGGTCGGTTGGTGAACCGCTACTTAGTTAGATAATGGTTACCGTAAGCCTACCTGCCTGGTGCCTGGCATTTAAGGATAGAAATCGGAAAATAAATGTGCTTAGAAAGTAGGTGTCTCATAAATCAGAAATGGCTGGCCACTTTAAGTAGGACTGACACTTTAATAAATAAACATTTCACATGTACGCTGAAACACTTTGAAATTCCAAATTGGTCACCATTCGTTTCTGTTGTTTCCCTTGAATTTGGGAAGACATCTTTATATTCAGACTTGCTGTACAACCATGGATTATGGGTCTCAAAAGATTGAGGTTTGGGTAAGAATGAAAAAGGGACCAAATAGATAAGCATTTGAATTGAACAGTTAGGGGAAACATATATACAAAAAACGACCACCATGTTGTTAAAAGGCAGAACAGTAAATAGAGAAGATCAAACCAACTTTGAGAGGCGTAGCGGTTCAGGGATAGAGCGTATGCCTCGTGATCTAATGAACGTGAGTTCGAGCCCATCGTTTAGCGAAGTTTGATTGCAAACAGCATATTCCACATTGGTGAGTAGCCCCGGAAACAGTCATACATAGTGATAGAAGGTTGTCAAATGTACGAGGTCCGACTGTATAAATAATATGAAAAGGTTCAGCAATATATCAGTCTAATTAAAATATGTCCTTTCAAAGACGATATCACATGACTGGATTTTCGATATTCAATTCTTTATTATTAAGAAATGACTCTAATTGGGTGAACACAATTGCATAAAGCATATAAGCTAAATATGTGGGCATCGTTTGTTTTCTAACGAATACTTCTCGTCTTGTCGCCGTCATCGGCATCGTTTCTGCATAAGTTATGCACGGCTGTACATTTTATCTGAACATTCGTCCATAATCATGTCGCATCTCAAATGCGCAAAAAGTGACGTCCCGGAGATTGCAGTTATGTCATATAATACCGTCTCCCTTGGCCGAGACTCGCCTTAGGAGCGGGAGGTCAAAGGTTCGAACCCCGGTAGGAGTCCGTTATGATATGGCCGATTGGTGACCCGCCAGCTAGTTAAATAATGGTTACTGTGCGCATACCTGCCTGGTGCCTGACATTAAAGGATGGGAATCGGGAAGTAACTGTGCTCAGAAAGTAGGTGTCTCATAAGTCAGAAATGGCCGGCTCTTTAGGTGTGGGTGACACTATAATAAATGACAAGAACTATCTTGAAAGGGTTTTCTTTAATATTGAGGTTTCTATCTAATCTATATTTTTTATTTTATGTCAAGATGGCGGTTGGTCGGAATGGTCATCGTTCAGCCAATGCAAATCTATCTGCGGGGATGGTTACATGTTACGAAATAGAAGCTGTACAAACCCTGCACCAGTTGGTGCTGGTAGCTTCTGTACTGGACATTATGAAGAACGAACAGCTTGCAATAACGGTCCTTGTCCACCTGCTAATATATGTTGATGCAATAGCCATTATTTGTCAATGTCAATTATACTACATAATTCAGCAACCGTTCACTTACACAGAGCACATGTTTAATACAGTCGGACCTCGTTCATTCGTAATCATCAGGTCCGAACTTTTACTTCGAGTAAAATGTAGTTTCGTACAGCCCATTTCAATTCGACATGGCTAAGAAGATATATCGGGACCTGATAATTATTTCGGATGATACCAAGTATTCGGATGATACAAATTATTCGGATGATACCAAGTATTCTGATGAAAGGTTGTCAAGTAAACGAGGTTTGGCTGTCTACTTCACTGCACATCTATGTATATATTATCTCCATTCATTCACTGCATGTATTCTTTTTATTCGTCTAGTTAAACATTCTAGTTAACTGATTTTAGTGGTTAATCCATTCTATTATGCGTTGACGTCTATCCCAAATATCAACCTTTCATCGAAATTGCTAACAAATTCAAAAGAATGAGCCAAAGATGAATCAACGTCGTAGATAGTCTTATTATGTACTGTGTAAGGATGGATCCATATTGTAAGAAAAAATATCGTTTCATCAACATTGTTTATTCCAAAAAAAAACCGTCGTGGCATTTTAAATTACCGATGAATATCATAAAATAGTGACTTGGATCGTGCAGTCGTAAAGCTCAAGACTTCAGTATGCACGATTTCAAATCGAGATGTGAATTGAAATTGCCATGTTTTGAACTTGCTGGTTTCGCTGGTACCGATTGTACGATTTTATCAAAAACCGTGGGTCAGGAACGTTTAAATCGTGACATTACTAATATCACGATTTATAATGTCACGTTTTTTTAGGATATGATATAGAGATAGTTCGATCAGCAACTATAGTGACTATGATTGGATGATAAAACTCAGTCCAGTTCATCTATGGTTTAGTTACTCTGGTCGCTCTTAGAATTTTGAGGGTTGAACAACCTATAGAGGTGTTCCGAATATCGACTATAGTTCAACCATACTAAATCGGTGATTGAACCATAGTTAACTTTCGGAACACCTCTATATATTATTCAAGCCTCCAAGTTTGAAGATTGACCGGAGTAACTAGTCCATAGATGAACTAGAATGAGTTTTATCATCTAACCATAGTCGCCATAGTCACTATAGTTGCTGATCGAACTACCTCATAATGAAAGAAGTCTTTCGTAGTTTACATCTATCATGTTAGCACCCATCCTCGGTACTCGGGCTATTTATAACATATATGATAATTTGCAGTCGGTTGTACTTGACACTTATGTGAAAGAAATTGTCTAAATATAGCAAATTGATGATATCTGTTATATAGTAAAACCTCAATAATTAAGACCACCCTTGTGACCCTTGAAATCTCTTGTGATAATAATGATGTAGAAAATGAAACACATTTCTTGTTCGATTGTGAAGTTTACCGAAACTAGAGATTTTATAAGTTTAATAAATTATTTAGTACAATTATTTTCTTGCCAGTTGAACAACGTTTAAATCATATCGTGTTAACCCAGCCAAGACTCTTAGCCAAACTTCCTGTACAAGCCTATATGACCAGACGAAACTTCCTGTACAAGCCTATATGACCAGACGAAACTTACTGTACAAGCCTATATGACCAGACGAAACTTACTGTACAAGCCTATATGACCAGACGAAACTTACCGTACAAGCCTATATGACCAGACGAAACTTCCCGTACAAGCCTATATGACCAGACGAAACTTCCTGTACAAGCCTATATGACCAGACGACACATTCTGTACAAGCCTATATGACCAGACGAAACTTCCTGTACAAGCCTATATAACCAGACGAAACTTCCTGTACAAGCCTATATGACCAGACGAAACTTCCTGTACAAGCCTATATGACCAGACGAAACTTCCTGTACAAGCCTATATGACCAGACGAAACTTTCTGTACAAGCCTATATGATCAGACGAAACTTACTGTACAAGCCTATATGACCAGACGAAACTTACTGTACAAGCCTATATGACCAGACGAAACATTCCGTACTCTTAAAATATGATGTGCATTAACTAAAAATTGTATTTATATTGTTTACTATTTAACATTTGTTATGAATATAAATGAGCGGTGATTAAGATGCTACATTTATAAGGTGACTTATAGGCCCATTGGGCCGGGTGTTTGTATACTTTTTGTATTTATGTTTATACTGAGATGTTTATACACATGTCACTATTATAAAAGATTTACTTACTTACTTATGTTCAAGTTACTGAGGGGGTCTTGAATAATGATGTTAGACAAATAACAAAACAGTGAAAATGGACTTGAAAATTGTGTTCTTAATTGCGAGGTGATCTTATTATTGAGGTTGTCTTATTATTGAGATGGTCTTATTATCGATGTGGTCTTATTATTGAGGGGGTCTTATTATTGAGGTGGTCTTATTGTTGAGATGGTCTTATTGTTGATATGGTCTTATTGTTGAGATGGTCTTATTGTTGAGATGGTCTTATTGTTGATATTGTCTTATTGTTGAAGTGGTCGTATTGTTGAAGTGGTCGTATTGTTGAAGTGGTCGTATTGTTGAAGTGGTCGTATTGTTGAAGTGGTCGTATTGTTGAAGTGGTCGTATTGTTGAAGTGGTCGTATTGTTGAAGTGGTCGTATTGTTGAAGTGGTCGTATTGTTGAAGTGGTCGTATTGTTGAAGTGGTCGTATTGTTGAAGTGGTCGTATTGTTGAGGTTTTAATGTATTTCGATAATTTGTAGACAAGCACAGAACCGTTGTCTTCTAAAGTTATCGCACTGTTACTTCAAATGAAAACGCCGCCAATTATTCAAATAAATTAAAAAATAGATTTGTTAAGTAGGACTAACAAAAGATTAATTACGACTCAAATTTCAGTACAAATAAGAACATTAAACAAGAACCAACATAAGCTGTATTACAAGCAAGCTGAAAACATAAGGTTGTGATACTTGAAACTGTTCCAGTAAACATGCCATCGGCTTTAAAACGACTTCATCCCACTTAAACACATCGTATCCTTGGAGATTCGATTTCATCGACCGATAATTAGCCACTCGACCTTGCTGATTTGAATAGTTAAACATTTAAAACGACAGCGATATTAATTAACATATTCAGATCTAAGACATGTTTGGTCGTCACAAATGAGGGAATTACGAATTTACACACACAACATGTATTTTAAGTACTTATGATAACAGATAAAATTAAATGGTGTTTGACGTACATTCTTTTCTCTCATCACTTATTCCTATACCATTTTTACATGCGTATTTTATATGCTTGATACACTGCGTTGCATATGTTAGTATGTATTTTCCCATACTTTTATAAATACATTGTAAAGCTTAACTTCAAATATGGTAGACAAAATGTACAGATGCATTTATAAGAATGATGTACGCCGGTAATTTAAACATGTATTCATCTTTTGTTTTAAGGAATATTAGTACATCATATTTCATGGTTTAACAAAATGTATGCATTTATATAACTTGTAATTAAGAAGCATGGGCATACTGAGTTAATTTCTAAATATAGTATCATGTATTACGAGGCACGAACATGTACTAGTCAATAGCGCTAACCAGTCAGTGAAATTTCAGACAATTTCTTATACAACATATTCTATTACTTTTGATTGCAGTTAGCTGCAACATTTGTTATCCAAAAGAAATTGAAATTTTTCGAAACAAGTCGACGTAAACATTTCAAAATCAGGTTCATCCTCTAAGATAGCTTTGTCATAATATAGTGAATATTCTCAAAACTCAAAATGGCGGGTTAGCTTCCTTGACCAGTGTACAGTAAAACCTCAATAAAAAGACCACTCTTGGAACCCTTGAAAACTGGTCTTATTATTGATGTGGTTTTAATATCGAGGTTGAATAAAAAGCAAAAGGGTGAAAATGGACTTGAAAAATGTGTTCTTAATTTCGAAGTGGTCTTATTATTGAAGTTGGCCCAAGTGTGGTCTTATTATTGAGGTTTTACTGTATTTTGAACCGTAGTGATCCATACATGTACATGTCATTTATTCAATACAATACATTTTATTTCGGCATTAAACATTTTACAAGTTGTTTTTGCCACATATATAGTCGGTGAGAGCGAAATAGTCATCAGAGCATAGTGAAGATTTAAAATGAAATGTGATGGTAGTTACAAAAAGTCAGACACATATTTAACACAAATAGTAATATCAGTACAGTATAATGTTCACATTTTGTAGAATTTCTTTTCCACATAGCCAAGTAGATATATTTTGTCAAGTGAATTTGGAGACGTTTTGATTTTGAAGACATGATATTATAATACTTTGTTAGAGTTGGTCAATGGCAATAATATTGGCTGCAATATTTGTGTCTTAAGTCTCAGTAACGACCGGCTTCTGTCGCAAGATCATGGGACGAAACTCTGAATTTCGACAATGCTACTCTATATTTCGATGTTTGTACATTATCCAAATACATGTATTTCTCTTGTTTATTTCTTTATCTCTTTTGTTTCTATGTTTAAATATACTATACGTCGAACGTTTATTAGAATTGTTTATATTAGCATACTACTGTTGGTAGTACATATCATATATTCATTGTTTAATGAGAGACAGGTGGATTACATGTATACACTGTATAGTCATTTTGTACATGTATAATGACTTTCAATGATGTTTTATTTTACATTACGGTAAATGCACACAAAACCGTAAATTAGTTTTGGAATGGACAAAGTTTACTAGATCATGCTATCAATTTATTTTCTCAAAATGATATGAATAACGTTATAAAAAATAAGATTTTCCGTGTACACCCCTTGTTTTTGGTGTTTTTTTTTGGAATAAAATCTTTATCTTTTTTTAAAGTTGATATCATGAGGAAGATTTGTTCATTATCTTTGTATCCATGTGTTTCTTTTGCAAAATTAGGGATTATCTAAATAGCCTGATTTACCGGACTGCATGTACAATTTGACAGAACACTTAAACAGATCAAATAACTTTATTATTTTTAGACGAAGGACTGTATAACGACAAAAACAGTGTACAGTTCACCTTACTTTAATATGTAGTTTCAAAAATATTGTTAAAAAGCAAATATGGCTATTTTCTATAGTAAATATCGCCTTAATGGGCTACAAAGTGGTATATACTAATAGGTCGTCAGTTGTTAACATTGCCGAACATTGCCGAACATTGCCGAACATCCCCCAACATTTTTGCAACCGGGTTCGTTTACTAAGCGCATGTTTGGAAATATGAGTCAAAATTAAGAATTTGAGTAAACATGATATCCGTATTTATCCAAGCGTTATATGGCCGACATATGAATAATAGCAATAGAACAAAAAAAATTATCTTTGAGTTCTTGCACTTTATTTGGTTGATACGGCAATTCAATACCCCCACACTGAGCAGGTGGCCTTCGACATCGTATAGACAATATAATACATTTTGTCACAAAGTCGGTCAATTGGCGTGCTAACAAACACTATACTAATTACTTTTCGGGTAGTAATAAAATAACAAATAAAAACAATTCAAGAATTTAAAAAAAATGTAGAAGTGACTTGTCAAAACGTGTATTTAATTTATTTTGGGAAATGTGCATGAAAGTTTGTAAATCGTCATGGTTACCGGTGACATAACTTCGATATACACATGGAAAAAAAGTCGGATTGTAAGAACTGTATTTTTATATCAATAATATCGTCCATCCGAATACTTGGTTTCACCCGAAATGAATATATTGTCCCGATGTATTTTCTAAGGCACTTGAAATTGAAATGGGCAATTATGTACCATGTATTATTCGAAATAAAATTTCAGATCCGATGAAATCGATCAAACGAGGTTCGACTTAAATTGATTATGATGAGGCGTAGACAACGGAAACAATGAAATGTCAAGAAAATTTCTACAATTATGGATTACAATGTAATTAATAAGATCTAAGCAAAATAATAACTTAACGGTGTGGAAAAGACATCGACCGTATGTATATAATAGCTGCCCCAGAGTTCAGACAGATTGCGTTAAGACTTTCACTTGTTAAACATTTTTTGTTTGACAACAAGTTTCGTTCGCGATAGTGAAAATTTGGACGTATCTCAAAATCTTTTTTAAATTGGAAAAATGGGCTATTTGGCATGTAATACTGAAATGTACGTTGAAATCGATTCTTAAAAAAAATCTTACATTCTAACTCTGTGTATCGACACTTACAAGTCGGAACATCATTAAATGCAATGACATTATACAGGTCGCGGACTAATTGCATTTGTATTTTGGATAGCAGTCGAATAAATTCGTAAAGTAAGTCTTTAGTTTTCTACCTGTAAATTATATTGGTGTCATTTCATCGGAAATATTACACTATTTATATATGTACATACATGTATTATATAACATTTATCGATAAGAAAGCGGAAAAAATATTCATTTCATTATTCATGTTCGGACGTTCGTTCGTTCACTTATTTTTATGAAATCGATAGGCATTTGTTTGCACCAGTCAGAGCATTAATTGTATTTTTAAGTCGAGGAGACGATTTTATTTGGTGGTGAATTCAAAGCAGTCTGAAAAGTCATGAACAATTCTCGTATCTTCATTAAGTCAGTAATTTGCGTGAAAAATTATTTTAAATATATATATCCTTGTTTATATATATAAAGCAAAATATCTGCTTAAGACTGATCCGATCTTATCAAGCATCGCTTCATTAATTTTACATCCATGTGTTTATTTAGATATGATGACTGTGTCCGATTGTTATGTGAGTTCGAGCCCCGCGATGAGCGGAGTTTGATCACGAACTTCACAATCCCTAAATTTGGCGCGAGCACTGGTTGGTAGCCAGGAAGCAGTCATCGAGAGTGATTAGTATAAGTTGTAAGAACTTGTTTCGCAATCGATGTAAAATAAATATGTTTGAACTATTGTTATTCTAACGTATAAGATATACAGTGCAGACATATGAAATGATCTACAGTAAAATCTCACTTAAAGACCACCTCAATAATAATACCACCTCAATATTATAACCATGATTTTACAGTCCTTTTTCAATATTGTGCCCTTTATTCAACCTCAATTCTTAGACCACTTCAATAAGAAGACCATATTTCAAGGGACCCAATGGCGGTCTTGCTATTGAGGCTGTACTGTATTATATTTGTTCAACATGTTCAAGCAATACAGTGCAACCACTCCAGACTGGTTCAAGCACTACAGTGCAACCACTCCAGACTGGTTCAAGCACTACAGTGCAACCACTCCAGACTGGTTCAAGCACTACAGTGCAACCACTCCAGACTGGTTCAAGCACTACAGTGCAACCACTCCAGACTGGTTCAAGCACTACAGTGCAACCACTCCAGACTGGTTCAAGCACTACAGTGCAACCACTCCAGACTGGTTCAAGCACTACAGTGCAACCACTCCAGACTGGTTCAAGCAATACAGTGCAACCACTCCAGACTGGTTCAAGCACTACAGTGCAACCACTCCAGACTGGTTCAAGCACTACAGTGCAACCAGTCCAGACTGGTTCAAGCACTACAGTGCAACCACTCCAGACTGTTTCAAGCACTACAGTTTTGTTTTAAAAATTTGTTTTCAATCGATTCTGAAATATATTTACTCGAATGAATCTCTCTCGATTACATGCTAGCTCGTATCTATTGTTCTACTGCATTCATGGCAATATCATATCTATAGATCTAGATCTAAACTGTGCTAATTATAGTATACCTTCATTTCCAGGTTATTGCGGTCAATACTAACAGCGGATGAATTTTTCCATTGATCGATCCATATGTTATCTTTCAAAAAAGAATTGTAACTATGGAATATTGGCAAATACATTGCAAAGAAAATTGTTCCAGACAGAGACCAGGATTGTCGTATGTGGTGTACGCGTGCTGCCTATTTGTCTTTCTCGTGATTCTGACTGTCAATACGACGTCTTCGATTACGCCACCCAATACTACGTCACTCAGTCCACAAGAACACATGGCAGCATTGAGAGAGTATTATACTCCGGGGAATTACGTATTTGTTCCATTAAACCGTTCGTTTTTTTTAGCAAATAAACATATATGTAAGCAAAGCCGACCGTATTTAATAGTAGTTGTTCCGTCTAGAGAGAGGAATTTCGAACAAAGACGAGCTATCCGAGAGACTTATGGTACAATATCACGTGATAAGGTTGCCATGGTGAACGGTGTGGTAATAGAGCACGTTGTTAGATTTGTGTTTGTTGTTGGAACAAGTGACGATGGTTCTGTTGAAATGAAAATATTCGAAGAAAATAAACTGTACAGGGATATAATACAAGTTGATATGATTGATTCTTACTATAATCTTACCCTGAAAGTTTTAATGGGTTTAAAATGGGTGGACACGTATTGTCCGAGTGCTAAATATGTTTTAAAAGTAGATGATGATGTCTTTATTCACGTCGGTATTTTATTGAACCAGATTCATAGTGTCAAACAATCTGACAAAGGCAATGTGTTTGGGCACATATTTAATTCATCGGAGGAGTTAACCGTGAAAAGGGGACGAGGAAAAACGGCGGTGACTTACCAAGAATATCCTATTGAAATACTCCCACCTTACTCGCAAGGGACCAGTTATACCCTGTCACGTAATCTCGTGCCTAAAATACTGAAGGCTGCTCCCTATTTGCCATATTTACATCTGGAAGATGTTTTCATTAACGGAATCGTGGCGTCACAAATTCATGGTGCGCAGATGATTACATTGAATCAAACCTCCACCTATCGCGATCCTGTCCCCATACCTTGCGTGTTTGTCAAACGTAACAAATTGGCTCAGACTAAAATGACCCCTAATTTAATTCGCCGGACTTGGAATGAGCTTGTTTACAAGAAGAGGTATTGCAAGTAAAGATTTTTAAGGATTACACAAAACCCTTTTGTTGAAGTTTAGCATCCCCGAGTAGTATGAATACATTCGGTTATAACTTTAGAACTTTTCGGTAGTCATGGTAACTAGTCAGGGAAATGTATTCGGCTATTATATCTACTTTTGATCACGTGATAAATCATGAAATCGTGTATTTATAAAATGTACAATGTTATATATTTGTTGTTTGACCAATATATTTTTAATTTCATTTCAATGGACATAAAAGCGGTATATTTGATGTTTACCAATGTATGTAGAAACTTATTTTACTTATATTTCTTAAAGAATGAATTTAGCCAACGGAAATATTTTTGTTTCGCTGAATTTGACATAATTCACTATAAATATGACATTTAACTGGAGCTGTCAATGATTCGGCATAATGCATATCGACGATATCGGTATATCGGATAAGGCATATCAACGATATCGGTATATCGGATCAGGCATATCGACGATATCGGTATATCGGATCAGGCATATCGACGATATCGGTATATCGGATCAGGCATATCGACGATATCGGTATATCGGATCAGGCATATCAACGATACATCGATATATCGGATCAGGCATATCGACGATATCGGTATATCGGATCAGGCATATCGACGATATCGGTATATCGGATCAGGCATATCGACGATATCGGTATATCGGATCAAGCATATCAACGATACATCGATATATCAAGTATCGTTTACTTAAATGCCATTTACAGGCTTGCATCTATTGATTCTTTAAGTTCACTTCTAGTTATGCCTTTTAGATGCTGATACATTACTGTGGCCATCTTGTTTCCTTATGACGTCATATCTTTTCAGTTTCATGAATATTACGTCATAGTGCATAACCTTTTTTAATTCATGGTTATTTTCCCTGTTTACCAGTCTGTCAGGGTTTTTAGTCTGGACGTCACAAAGTTTGCCTGCGCTTGTACTCCTAAACCAGTGAATGGATTTCAATAAAACTTCACATGAGTAGCTGTGCATATTGTCAACATTTCAGTTTGGATTTGTTGGCAGAGTTATAGCCCTTTAGTCATGAAACTGGACACATTTGATTTGTCTGCGCTTGTTCTCTTACACCAGTGGTTGGATTTCAATGAAACCTCTTATTATTAGTACCATGTCTAGTTGTGCATATTATCAGCATTTGTGTTCGGATATTTGCAGAGTTATGGCCCTTCACTCATAAACATTGGACAAAATTGGCGATGTCCTTGCTTTTGTTCTATAACCCCTTATTGGATATCAGTGAAATTTTATGGAATTAATCAGCTTGTCCATATTGTGAACAATTGCTTTTTTGGAACGGTTATGTCCCGGTAACACCTGGCCGTTTGACAGATTAAATTAAAGAAAATCCTCCTGATGCGAGTACATTATAGTACGTGTCATATTAGCAGGGAGAGGGGGTGGGGTGTTGGGGGAGACATACGTTTCTTTCTCTCGTGGTTTGGTTATTTGCTTCTTTGTTAGCTTTCCTGCTTCTCTGGTGTAAATTTGTGGTTGGTACTTTTTTGTTTGTGCACATTTAGCTCGATTTCGGCTTTTTGTCCCTTTACCCGTTCGGTAATTTTTGGGTTCCTTCCTATTTACCTGCCTTTGGGTACATTTGTCTCGGGAATTTCAGGTTTCTGATTGTGGCATTCGCTGCTGTGCGATCATTATCTTTCATTATGGTCGGTAGGCCATTCCTAGCGCCTCTGTTCCCTTACGTTTGTACTCTTGGGCCTCCTCAGGTGCCTTATGTTTTATGGATTGTTGTTTTTCCGGAGGTCTGTGTGGAGAGACATTGTCTTATGTATGTGGCGTTCCAGGTAGCAACTTATTATCTCTCTTTCCTATAACATTTACCAACAAATACATGTGATAAAAAAAGTGACTGTGATATGATATTACGTGTTTTTAATATATACTTATTTCACCAACTATTCTTGTAATTTATTTTACTTGTGTTTAATTATTGAAAAAAATATACTGTATGTCTGAAATAAAGAACGTGTTTTTCACTTTGCTTTACTGTGTTACACCAGGCCCCGAGTTCACAATGAATCTATCTTCAGGATCAGGATCAAGATCAAATATAGGATCTTTCAAACTTTGTAAAAAATGTTATTCATAGCTCAATATTTTACAAACTGTGACAGATATGAACATCCTGCAAAACGTTTGAGACATTAGATTCAAATGGCATGCTTATTATGAAAAAGATGGAATGTTATGATAGATTTTTGAAATTTGATCCTGAATTGATCTAGATCAGTTTCAGTCATAAGTATAATGAATTAATTTATCAACATCATGGTGAAGTTTAGTATGTTTACATGATGTTAATTAGAAGATTTTAAGTTGTTGTGTGTATGTTAATGAGACGTGCTGGAAAAAGTGTTCAATTGCTTCATGAAAATGGCAAATATTTGTGTGGATCAAGTTAATCCAGATCAATTATCCTGAAATTACTGAAAAGGCTAATAAAACGGTTATTTATTTAACCTACGCTATACCACAGATTATATTCCAAAAATAAGATTTTTGCACTTGAAAACGATATCATACTTGTACTTTGCCACCATTCGAAAAATGTAAACAATTGAAAAATAATCAGTAAATGTACAATGATCTTCTTTATTCCCAAATCATCTGCCTACTTAAAGGTAGATAGTCTTATTGTTTGACAATATATGCTTAGGCATAAATATGAGAAAATCGGAGTTCATGTACTTCATACATTTGCAATCTACAACACTGCATTGTCACTTTTCTTTCTTTTTCCAAAACCGCAAATACGTGAGTCTGATACGGGTATTTTCTACCCTGACCCACGCGCCGAGTTAACGCTAGCATAGGAAATACCTGTATCGGACTCGTGTTTTGCAGTTTCTGGCATTTTTTAAAGAAAAATTACCACGTTTTAGAGTATGTCTGTAAAAAAGCATTAACATGCTATTTTCTAAAAAACATTACTTGAGATATTTTGATAGAAAATCAGACTATGCATCTTTAACAGACTACAAGATAAATAAACATGTCATACAAGGGAACCATTATTTTACAGACTACGACCTTAAATTGTTAACTGTTCATTTTACTCCTACGGCGTCATTATAACGGTATGGGTTATTATAGAAACGGGAGAAGTGTAGCGTGGGTATCAACCATTATTCACGGACAATATTTAATTCATCAAGACTGATTGAAAACGAAAAGCTGGTAAATATAACTCTTGCAACATTAAAGTCTATAGTCCGAGTGTCAGACTTAAAATGTTTGTGAATAAGGCCCCTTGACATTTCAGCGACAACCTTAAATTTACAAATGCGCAAAACGTTAGCATAGAAGTCCAACGACTCCATCGTCACTTTGAATTGCCTCAATGTACAAATGTATGCACCAATAAAACATCAGCACCAATCCAGCCCAGCGTTCAGTTACGGCTAACAGTCGCGAACGTTTTGTATTGTATCCCTTGTCCATCGTATCACATTGACTGCACGCGGGGAACCAAATTGCAAAACGTTACGAAACGTCTCGAAACGTGAGCCGAAAATACCTTTACTGAACGCAGGGCAGATTTTAACATTTATTTTCTCTATTTCTCGATAATTGTTCAATGCATAACACGCAGATTTTATCGATGAAACATAAGGACAGCTTCCGTTAACGCATTTATAACGGACACTTGTCCCATACAAAAATCAAAGCACTGAAAGTGCTGCAAACGATTGTCTTTAATTTGCGGGAGAAATGTTCATGAGATAGTTTCAAAATAAAAATCTCAAACTTTAACTGTTAATCCGTACCCCATTCTATTCTCACACAACTAGCTTCCCATGTCAGACGACTCAAATTTAGCGAACAATAGTCCGGAACAAGTGTATTTGAAGTACATTTCTAGAGCCCTGATGATGCCTCCTTGTTCCATGAGAACAATTTTATGTGTGGCGGTTATTCGGTTTCGGTTAAGCGCCTAAATGACGACATGTCGGTCATGCAGTATGTTAAATCTGGGACACGAGTTGAAGATTAAGATTGGTAGTGCAACATAAAAAATGCCGAGATGTTACGATTGCTGGATCTAAAATGGATTTCGTTAAATTCACCGTAATTCAGCGGATTTCGGTAAGGTTACGTACCCTTTATCGAATGTTTTACCAATTTGCGTCAATGTTACAAATGTTGTTCAGTTGAAGAGAAATTACCTTGGCCGATAACGTAATATTTTATTGGTTTACACAACACTCATAGGCAAATAGCAAAACCATGTTAGTACGGCTGCGCCGAACCCTCCCCCGTGCCATTTTCTAAAAGATATTACTTGGCATATTTTAACACAAACTATCTACCTAAATGAGAAGCTTTCATGTGCACGGGATACAATTACCTACGTGACAGAAGACATCTATCACCAATTCAGCTCGAATAGATGTACCAATTATAGTATCTATTTCGAAAGGCTCTTGTCAACTATCTATCAATGCATGTGGCATTTCGTTTTGCAATACGCTACGCTAACTTTCTGTGATGACGACGTCAAGAACATATCAAAGCAAGGGGTGGACTATGTAAATAGTAGGACTACTTGTTGAGTTTATTTTTGCCGACATCTGATGTAATTGGATACAAAACTGATAAACTCAACATAATCATTGACCTATAAAAATATACGATTTTTTTCTGAAAATGTAATATATATGCCGACCAAAGAATGGTGTTGCTCTTAAAAAGTTTAGGATAACCTTCATATTTAATCACTTATTCATTGAAATGGGATGTTTATCAACAGAATTGATGAGGAAACAGGTTCGTTGCAATTTTAGCTTATTTTTAACAATTTGGTTAGTTTTTATTTTCAGAATTTTATTTTGACTGTATATACCAAATGTATTTTGATCGTCGCAAACTAGCTTGGCCCCTTTATAGCATTTTTGTTTTAAATACGTTTTTGAAATGTTATACTTCAAAATAATATAAATGCTGGTCGTATTACGGAATAGCGGGTTGTTCGTAATGTCGGATCCCCCGCGTCCATTGAATTACATTACAAAAAAATCGGGTCCGAGAAAACGTGGTCGTATTATTCGGACGGTCCTATCTTCGGACCGGTCTTAAGGTGGAACTTTACTGTATCATAAACGTGTATAACATTCACATGTAATATATTGTCCGTTATACAATAGTTGTTGTAATTATATATTTAAGGTTTTACTGTAAACTCATGACAGTAAAGTTCTTAAACTATCTATCGTCTTTTCGCTGAGAAAATCTAGATGCAAATGCATTGCAACGAACATTATCCAGTTTTGTCTACGTTAATAATACGAGGGGTGGTCAATAAATACGTGGACTTTTCTTATAACTTGGAACTATAATGCATTGATTTACTAAGATGTACGTTGTTATGACGTGGTCCGCGGAAGCGTTAGTATACATTTTCGATTGACTGTAAAATCGTTATTTGTGTGTATAATAACACACAAGTTCATAATAATGAAGAAATCAGATAAAATATTGAGTATATTAAATATGAGTTTCCACATACAAGGCATTCCAAAGTTATAAGAAAAGTCCACGTATTTATTGAAGTAAAGATAACACAATGTCATAATCAAAGTTACAGATTTTTTGAGAGACACATAAGAAGCCCTGTTCTTTTTATCGTTTTTGAGACAACTTTTTAAAATATGAACATAATTTATGACCAGTCATGTGATATCCTCCTTTCCCGATTTTTTTTAACGCCGTTTAAACTGGTCGTGAGGAATGTTATTTCAACAGACTTTGTATACTACAATATTCCAAATTAATCAGGATCGCTTATTTAAAAAAAATATTTTCGCATGAATTGTATTGAAATAAAATCCAGCTTTCTGATCAATGAACAAACGTACACTTAGTACTTCAATAGTGACGTTTAACCGTATAAAATATACCTTAAAAAAGGTGATTAAAGTCTGTCTTTATTTTGGAAAGTTTCTGCAAATCATCGACATCAGATTTGCATTTAAACCTGCAACTGTTCGCAGTCTGACTCGTATAGCGCAGAAACAATTCCGACTTCCGAATGTGAAGCAAACTAAGGGAGACTATTCCGAATAAAAATCGCAATTGTCTCCCTTAGACCATGAACGACACAATTATACTTGACGTATAAATTGAAGACCAGTCATTGAATTTGTTTGTTTGTTAATTAAACATAATATGAGCTAAATTACAATCCTATGGGGGGTCATGATGTGATCTAAATATATTTTTATTTTGTTACCGACTGAAAATATCAATAATAAGATCACCCTTGGGACCCCGGAAAACTGGATTTCTTATTGAGGTGGTCTTACTATTGAGGTTGAATAAAGAGAAAATACGGAAAATGGACTTGGATATTGTGTTCTTGATTTTGAGGTGTTCCTATTATGTATCTATAAATGGTATTGTAAGCATTGATGATATACAATTATTCCTTTTATTATTTGCTGACGACGCTGCTGTATTTGCATATGATCCAGTATCGTTACAATCTATCCTAAATGATATAGAACAATACTGTAATACATGGAACTTAAGATTGAATGTCGCAAAAACTAAAATAATGATTTTTGAAAAAGGAAGACATACGTCATATGATTTTTTTCATTTATAATACACGAATTGACATTGTTGAATCATTTAAATATTTAGGAATACATCTTTTTAAAAATGGATGTTGGAACCGCACTCAAAAACGAATTGCCCAACATGCCTCATTCTCATTACATAATTCATTTATAGTATACAATCAATTAGATATTCCAGTATCTCAGAGGATCAATCTATTCGACTCTGTTGTTTTGCCAACATTAAACTATTCTGCTGAAGTCTGGGGTCATCATACGAGCCCAAATATTGAAGCAATTTTCTCCAAATTTTGTAGAAGGTTATTATGTGTTAAACGATCAACACATTTAAACGCTCTGTATGGAGAGTTAGGTCGTATACCCTTGTATGTACACAGAAAATTAATATTGATTAAATATTGGATAAAAATATTAACACTTAACGAACAAAGTATACTCTTTAAAACTTATAAAATGCTTAAGAATGATGCTGAAGATGGCCTATCATACAATGGGAGTAATTGGGCATATAATACAAAGAACATTTTAGATCAAATAGGATTGTCAAATATGTGGAACAACCAATTTAACATGCTTATTAAGTACAACACTGTTAAACAACGAATATTAGACATTTTTCACCAAAGCTGGTATTCTTCAATTAATAACTCAACTCGCTTAGAAACATACAGTTTATTCAAACACTCATTTAATTTAGAAAGATATCTCGATGTAATCAAAGAATCTAAATTTAGAATTGCTCTCGCAAGATTTCGAACATTATCTCATGACTTAGCTGTAGAACGTGGCCGATAATTAAATATACATAGAAACGACAGAATTTGTAAAAACTGTAATACAGAAATGATAGAAAACAAATATCATTTTCCGTATTAATTTGCTCAAAATTCTCCGATTTAAGATCAAAATATATAAAAAAATACTACTACACATGGCCCACGAAACAGAAATTGTCTAATCTTATGACAGCAACATCAAACATTATTGTCACCAATTTGGCCAAATACATATTCTACGCCAATCTAATTAGAAATTGAATAATTTTATGCTCATATTTTGACATATTTTGATATATTTTGTATGTATACATGCACTGTAACATCATGTGCTTTTCAGAAAATATATGCCTTTTGTCAGAAATATTTTTGTATAATTGCTATAAAACATGTTAATATATTTTGAATGCAATAAACTATTTGTAGTTGTAGTTGTAATTTCCTTAATTGTCAGGTGTCAAGTGTCCAATCTGATGACAACTTGTACACTTTCACGTAACATGTCTAGGTTGTGTATTGTCCATTTTGTTTTGGCCAATACTTACCAAACTGCTAAGGATATAAACTTCAACAATCATAATTACATCATTGTTAGTATATATAATATAGAATATATATTAAAATTAAAAAGGTCAACCCCTAATTATGTCGTTTATGGTGAAACAGGATGTATGCCACTGTCAATAGACATAGAAGAAAAAATAATTTATTTTTGGTCAAGACTTTGTGTAACTGAAGGTGGAGACACACCAAAGAAATTATCATCTGCAGTTTATAAAAATATTCTTCGATCAACAGAAGCTATACCCGATGAAATGCTTAAAATAAAGTATCCATGGTTGTTCAATGTTAAACATATTCTGATTAAATGCGGTCTTATAAATGTTTGGACAGAAGAAAATTTCCCAAATGCAAAAGGGTTAAAGATGTCGGTTAAACAAAAATTACAGGACTTATTCTTAAATAATTGGTATTCATTAGTTGAAAATTCAAGAAATAACACATTTTACAAAGTATTTAAGAAATCTTTCGGTATTGAACCTTATTTATCCAAACTACAACCATCTTTATTATATAATTTCATCAAATTTAGAACAAGGAACCATCGCTTACCTATTGAAACGGGAAACTGGTCAAGAATTACAATTAATGAAAGAACTTGTAACTCCTGTAGAAACAAAATTGGGGATGAATTTCATTATTTATTTGAATGCGAACAATTCTCTAATGATATAAGACAGTTTATTAAACCATTCTTTTATAGACGTCCAAACATGTTTAAGCTAGAAAAGTTAATGTGCACTAGCAACAAATCAGAATTTTTGAAACTTTGTAAATTTGTAAAAGTTATCCTACGAAATGTTAGAATGTAATATCTTTCTCATATTTAACTATTATTGTTTGACTAATGTACTTTGTGTCTATCTTTTTGAAATGTGAAAACAATCTTGAGTGTTTATAACTAATACTATACCTTGAATGTATATTGTAGCCTCGAAAAATGTATTAGTAACATACTGACATTCTAAAACCTGCTAAATTGCTAAAGGCTATTTGTAAAGTACCTTGTATAATTAAACGTATTCGCCACAGTGACAGATATATTGATTGTAAACATTATCGTTACATCATCCATCTGTGAAAGAACAGTTTGACCAATTTCCAATTTATACATGATTACATCATTGTGTTTTGATGTACAATTATTTATGCGGCGCTTTATCAAATTTTATGGAAATCTCTGAATGGTTCTGATTAGTTTTACCATTTAGGTCTTTGGTTTTATAGTTCAGTTGTTTAGTTAAGTGTCACACATAAAATAATACGACACAATTTACAACATTAAACTAGTTTGTGCCCGTCCAAATTTGGCTTTCAAGACACTGTACGTACATTTATACATATCACAGCATATCTAATTCGAAATGTTGTTTGTACTTCAACACGGCTAAATTATTTTAAAAGAGAGAGAATAAGTTGCTACAGGGAACGCCACATACATAAGATAGTGCCTTTCCACGCAGACCTCAGGGAAACAACAATTCATAAGACATAAGGAGGTTAAAGGGTACATACGTAAGGGAACAGGTGCGTAAGGAAAGGCTTGGCCGACCTTAAGGGATAACTAGGAGAGTCAAAGAGGACTAACAGGAGAGGGGTATGAAGCTAAAACATTAAGTCGACTTTATAACATTTTATGTGAAGCTGCTTCCAACAGCCCTGTGAGTCAATTTTCACTATAACAATTTTGATTACACTTTGTACCGGTGCATGTATGTCAGTACACTACACATGATAATAGGCGCTAGAAGCCTCTTGCATATTCATTCTCGTTCATTCGAATTAATCGGGTTCGAAATTTCATTTCGAATACTACATGGTTTCGAATAATCTGTTTTAATCAGTGTGTTAGAAAATATATCGGGACCTGATATTAATTTCGGATGCTACATGTTATTCGGATAAAAGGTGGTCGAATAAACGAGGTCCGTCTGTAGTTACTCATCTGCATATTAACTATATGACAAAATACAATACGTCTTTGAATTTGGACCAACGTTGTCGTAAAAAAGACACCGTCTTATGTTCCGTTACTTATAATGAATGGAATCTGATTGGTTTAGAGTAACAATGGCGCTGTAATATCGTTACCGCATCTGCGTAAGTTAGTTGAAATTCGTTAGAAGCATTTCTGCTAAAACGTCCTACAGTAAATTTACGTCGTGAAATATCATTTATCTTTTTGTTAAATTGTGTCGAGTTAATAATGATAAGGTTATGGATTTAATCATGTAGGACTTGTATTATACATGCAACATAATTGGTAGTACAGGTTTGTCACCAAGGAATGTTGGTTAGGTCAACTTGTCGCCCTACCTAGCTAAAATACTGTTCAAAACTACGTTAACTAAACAAAAGCAACATTACAATACGAAATTGTATTACACGGATGTATTCAGACTTATATAGAGCACAAACTGATTCCGTAAATCATCGATATTTTCCTTGAACGAAAGTTCGGCAATGAAGTGTTTTAAATGTATGTTATATTTCCCTTTCCCCTGTGCAATAATTTCACTTTATATAGTGTTCATGTTATTTCCTGACCAGTTTCGGTCTATTGTTACCAGTTGTCTTGACTTGTCATGTGATATTTTCCCATCCATTAATTCCCCCACTGTTTGTCCTCGATTGTTTGTTTATAAGTTCATCAGTCACCGTGTAGACGTAGGTACTTTAGGCATTTTTGTGTTTTGTCCTCTTAGATTCTCCTATATATATATATAGTTGTCCCTTATGGTCTACCAGGCCATTCCTTGCGCACATGTTCCCTTACGTAATGTACCCTTGCACCTCCTCAAGTGCCTTATGTTTTGTGGTCTGTTATTTTCCCGGAGGTCTGTGTGGGAAGGCACAGTCTTATGTTTGTGGATCGTTCTCTGTAGCAACTTATTCTCTCTCTTTATTGTTTTGTTTCTGGATGTTAACGGAGGTGCGTTTTCAATGATCTGCCGGGGAACGAACCGGTGTTGGGAAGCCTAGATTTGGAGCTCCTGTGTGGGAAGGCACTGTGTTATGTATGTGGTGCTCTCTGTAGCAACTTATTCTCTCTTTATTGTTTTGTTTCTGGATGTTAACGGAGTGCGTTTTCAATGATCTGCCGGGGAACGAATCGGTTAGGTGTTGGGAAGCCTAGATTTGGAGCTCCTGTGTGGGAAGGCACTGTCTTATGTATATGTAGCGTTCCCTGTAGCAACTTATTCTCTCTCTTATACACGTACATTCTCGACAGCTCTCGGGCATTTCCGTACCACTTCGTTACTCGGATAACACTTGACGTAGTTGGCCGAGGATTTCCGAATGATACACGTAATTTGCCGATTTAAATTCCGAATTAAATGCGGATCGCATACCTCAGTGTAGTCGTGTTATCAGAACACAACAATCTAACAATTAAAAGCTATCTTTATTAGCTTAATGTTATATTGACAACAAAGGTCGACATCAATATATTTCGCTGTGTATGTGTCCATCTAATAACACGTATATTATTTAGCTACCATTGGCCTTTTCATATATTTCGCTTTAATGATCTGTCCGTCTACATTGGTTGTATTCAAAAGCATAATTCCCCTATTTACATACACAGAGGGACATTGATGCAAGGTTGATATTATATAACGGCTTTTAATAAAGTTTTACCACGCGGGACTGGACATGTACGAACATTTAGTGAAATTTGATTAAAACACTTTAATCCAAATACGGAGTGACTTTGATTGTAATAATCATAGGCAGGTGAGTTATTTTCTGATATAATCTGTAAGATTTTTTCCCCGGAAAATTAGCTTGAAATGTGATAATATTTTTATCTTATACCTGTACTAAAGATAGCAAGGACTTCTTTTTATGGTTTCCATTATGTTCATAAGCTTCACGAATGTTAACTGTATGATTTATTGTAATATATACTCCACGCCATTAATAAGGCGACTTAATAGTGTCCGCGTCAGCACGGTGACATTGTAAAGAATATTTTTTTTCAATTCTCAAACATAATTTCCAGAACTTAATCAGTTATTAAATATAAATACTATGGTCATAGCTTAATAACTTCCTGAATAATGATTTACTCATTAATTTTGTAAACATAATACGGTTTTAACACTTGGAACATGATGAAAGCTAAAGTGTAGTTGCGTTTTTAATGGCGTTAAGTTTACAATGTAAATATTAGATAAAACTTTATTTTCATCATTTTTATCACTTGTTTAACTTTATTAAACTATTTTCAATGAATTAATTCATAATTAATTAACACATTTTATCATAATTTATTGCATACACACTTTTTAGAATGTCAATGAGTTCTCATTTAGCGCTTCAAGCATACCATGAGTAAAAATACGTTTGTACAAGGCTGTATATCGCTGTATGGTTACTATTTCTTTTGTGTTTTAAATGTATGTTAAATTTCCATTCCCCCAGTGTAATACTTTCACTTTATATAGTGTTCATGTTGTTTTCTCCCCTTTTTCGGCCTATTATTGCCAGCTGTCTTGACTTGTCCTGTGATCGTTTCAATCTATTAAACCCGCCCCTGTTTGTCCTCTTTGATTCTCCTTAGTTGTTCTTTATGGTAGACCAGGCCCTTCCTGGAGCCCCTGTTCCCTAGCGTATGTACCCTTGAGCCTCCTGAAGTGCCTTATATTTTATGGATTGTTGTTTTCCCGGAGGTCTGTGTGGAGAGACATTGTATTTTGTATGTGGCGTTCCCGGTAGTAACTTATTCTCTCTCTTTTATTTACAATTTCTATTATTTATGTTGTCCAATATCTAGTGTATTTAACTTTCAGAAACAAGACTTCGTTTAGTTCTCTATCTAACGGAAGCATCGTCAGGAATTGTCATAAAACTTATTGCAACGGAAGAATTGAAAACAACCGTCACGTGACCCTTGAAACCAAATGGCAATGCACATCTGACTCTAAATGTCACGTGACAATGTCATGTGATCATCCGGTGGGAACAACACTGTCTACACTAATGATTTAAACGTAGTTTTACCAACCTTTTTGCATGTTTTAGCAACAACCATGATTCTTGAAATTCTTCTAAAAAACGGAGATAATTCACTGAAATGTGAAAAACGTTTTAAATCACCTCGAAGACGATTGGTGCTTATAGTGATCACGTGTTCATTAATATGGCCGTGTTTAAACGCTCTAATTGCTTTGATGTTCTTCGACCAGCCAGTAATTGAAACGTACATGCAGCAACGATACGACGACAAATTGGATCAACTGAAATATTACCGATACCCTAACGTTCAGAAATTTTCAATAGATAGACCTTTTATAATTTCAAACCGCAATTTGTGTGAACGTAACAAACCATATTTGATTATAGTCGTTCCATCTAGATTAGGAAACTTTCAAGAACGCCACGCCATCCGGGTTACTTACGGATCGATGTCTGTTGACAAAGTCTCGCGCATTGATAATCTATTTATAGAACATATAGTGAAAGTAGTGTTTATTATCGGTGCGCCCGACAATGTGACCGAACAGGACCAAATACTCGGAGAAAATGTGCAATATGGCGACACTGTACAAATCGATGTGAAAGATACGTATTATAATCTCAGTTTTAAAATGCTGTACGCGTTCCGGTGGGTCAGTACGTACTGCAGTGGTGTCAAATATGTTCTTAAATCTGATGACGACACATTCGTACACATCGGAATTCTTTTTCAACAATTGAACAGTAAAAAGCAACATCGAAATGGGAGCATTTATGGTAAAATCTATAATACAACTAAATATCTAGAGGTCCAAAAAGGGGACAGCAAATGGAGCGTGCGCGATAGTGAATACCCGCTGAGAAAATACCCGCCATACGCACAGGGGTCGTCATATACTTTAACCTTTGACCTTATTCCACGGATATTACAAAGAGCCATATATCTGCCATACCTCCATAATGAAGATGTGTTTCTGACAGGTATATTAGGCGGGAAAATTTTAGGGGCGGAGTTAGTTCAGCTAAATCTAACTTCTGATTGGACTACGGAGATTCCGAGCCCGTGTGGATTTGCTATTTCTGGGAGATTAGCAAAGTCGAACATGACACCGGATCTAATGTATAAAACTTGGAACGCAATCTCGACAAACGCTCACATGTGTTATAAATAACTGTACGTAACTGACACATAGAAACAACACCATACATTCGTAGCTCGGACAGAACGTTTTCAAATATAAATATGTTTGGTGAAAACATTGTGTCTGTTGTACAGAACGCAATACCATATCTACACCACGATACAAAGGAACGATGTGCTGCCGGCCTGCGCCACGCCACGTAGCTTACCTCAAACTGCTGGCTGAAACATAGACTAACTGAAGATATACATGTAAATAGTAGGATTAAACTGTTGAAAAGTTATAGTTATGCATAAAAAAATGCTAAAATAATATCTTTATTTTGAAGAATCTTTATTTATATATACAATGTTTTTATATTTTATATATTTACTTTTATCTTTATTTTTTTATTTATCATTTATTCATACTTATTAAAATACGCATTCTATTTATTCTATTTGTTGTATATATATCTTGATTTTTTTTTCAAATGCTGTTATAAATATCTGACAGTAGTTCATTGTATTACACTTCGACTATGTTTGACCCCCTGACTGTTTTGTATGGGTTTGAGCCCCCTTCAACTTGACAGTTCAGTCTTAAAATTACAGTCTATGATAACACTTTTCGCATTGTCATTATAGTCTATTTGAGCACCGCTGTACATCTCCAACCTCTTCTTTAACTGACGTCATTTCCAGAAAACGTCACATGTGACGTCACCATGTACTGACAGTAAGCAGTATTTGCCCCATATGGCATATTGGAAACGAAGTAACCATATGGAGTAAATACTGTTTCCTGCTTGTAAATAGTGACATCACATCCTGCGTTTTCTTGAAATGACGTCACTTACATTTAAGGATGTAAAATCCTTAGCAGCGCTCATTCATGAATCACTAACTTGACAGTGTAGTCTATGTTTAGACTTGACAGTGCAGTCTATGTTTAGACTTGACAGTGTAGTCTATGTTTAGACTTGACAGTGTAGTCTATGTTTAGACTTGAACGTGTAGTCTATGTTTAGACTTGACAGTGTAGTCTATGTTTAGACTTGACAGTGTAGTCTATGTTTAGACTTGACAGTGTAGTCTATGTTTAGACTTGAACGTGTAGTCTATGTTTAGACTTGACAGTGTAGTCTATGTTTAGACTTGAACGTGTAGTCTATGTTTAGACTTGACAGTGTAGTCTATGTTTAGACTTGACAGTGTAGTCTATGTTTAGACTTGACAGTGTAGTCTATGTTTAGACTTGACAGTGTAGTCTATGTTTAGACTTGAACGTGTAATCTATGTTTAGACTTGACAGTGTAGTCTATGTTTAGACTTGACAGTGTAGTCTATGTTTAGACTTGACAGTGTAGTCTATGTTTAGACTTGAACGTGTAGTCTAGTAAGGACAATTATGTTTGATCCCCCATAGTTGACAGTGTAATTGATAGTTCCGACATTTACAATATTTACCTCCCTTGTTCTGAATAGTCGGCCATATTGATAGGCAAATTTCCTTAAAGTTTGTAGGGAATATAATGTAAACGATGATAAAAAAATCAGAGAAATAAAACTTACGTATTCATTATGCTTATGAGGGCAGTTGACTCAGAAAGTTGAAGAAAAGGTTGTTGTCACATGCAAATTATCTTGGTATTTTCACAATTAACACATATTGGAAATTACTCCTATTAGTGCTTATCAGTATTGCCTATCAAAATGGCTGACGATAAAGAACAAGGGAGGTAAATATTGTAGATGTGGGAACGAGTATTGATAGGGTAATATTGTAGAAGGGAAGGTCTATTATTGAGTTGACAAACTAGACTAGGTGTAATCGAGAGATTGTTCTTAAGGTTTACTATTTCGAGAAACAAAAGTCTTGACGAGTCTGTTAAATTCACAATTATAAATTACTGTGTCACATTATTTCAAACTTATAGTTTCATAGTTGGTTATTGTTGAAATATTTACTTTCAAATGGGAGACGTCAAGATATCAATATTCATCTTTTTACAATGCAATAAATAAAAAATATGATCAACAAATACGAGAAAAAGTGTAGTTTTTATTAAATAAAAAGCTACAACATTTATTTAAAATTCCTATTTTCACGAAAAAACAGAAAATGTATTCCTATATTTGTTCATCTTCATGCAATATCCAACAATTGCCCGAATCTTAAGGACAGTTTTAAATTCCAGTCTTATTTCTATTTTTCATTTATTTTTATTTATTTCAACAATCGCTAAGATGTTAATATTTTTTATATCCAATAACATTACAATCTCTTCTCAGCGGTCTCTCTTGAGATATGATAAAAAAATACCTTAACTATGTAACCTTCTGAAAATAAAGAATTTATTATTATTATTATTATTATTTATCTCATTTCAATTCGATCTGTAGCAACTACAGTAAAACCTCAACAATAAGACCACCCTTGGGACCCTTGAAAACTGGTCTTCTTATTAAGGTGGTTTTAATATTGAGTTTGAATAAAGAGCAAAAAAGTGAAAATGGACTTGAGGTGGTCTTATTAATGAGATGGTCTTATTATTGAGCTGGTCTTATTATTGAGGTGGTCTTATTATTGAGGTATCTTATTATTGATGTATCTTATTATTGAGGTGGTCTTATTATTGAGGTGGTCTTATTATTGAGGTGGTCTTATTATTGAGGTGGTCTTATTGTTGAGGTGGTCTTATTATTGATGTGGTCTTATTATTGAGGTGGTCTTATTATTGAGGTGGTCTTATTATTGAGGTGGTCTTATTATTGATGTGGTCTTATTATTGAGGTGGTCTTATTATTGAGGTGGTCTTATTAGTGAGGTGGTCTTATTATTGAGGTGGTCTTATTATTGAGGTGGTCTTATTATTGAGGTGGTCTTCAATTGAGGTTTTACTGTAGAGGGATGTAACAGAAAATAAACTACTAGATTATACAGAGAGAATATAATATCATGTTTTGAGGAACACGAAAAACGGTCAATGGCGCTAACGCGATTCGAACCAGGGTCTCCGGATTGCCGGTCCCTTATGCTAACCACTACACCACAGACGCCGAAATACTAGTTTAAATCCCAGCCTTCGAAATGTAAGGAGATATTCCATAACTCGAATTACTTGGAATGATGTTTTCAGATATCATTATTGAGGTGGGCTTTAATTGAGGTTTTACTGTATTAACTAGACATTTACATCCCTAGAGCAACAGCCTCTCCACAACAGCAAATTTACTTCCCAATACGATGTTGCTCTGGATTAATTGCACTGTATATGATATGCATTTAATTTACATTTGATGTATTCATGATATATACTTGTATGTAGTCCATTTGTTTGTTCCGTTTCGTTTCCTCGGGTTTTACGTATTTTTTTAACCTCACCAGTTTTCCTGGAATTAATTAACAACCAGTACTAACTTGCTGTTCTGCAAGCAAGTGACAAGTTCTCTGCATGAGTAGTACATGAGCGTAGCCAATGTCACTTAAGAACATAACCTGCCCAACCTGGGAATCGAACCTGGATCTGCCAGGGTGACAACGTTCTACCAGCTGAGCTGGCTGGGCGGCCTGATATGTATTTGTAGATCTCTGTGTTTTTTGGCTAATTTTGTTGTCTATTGTTGTTATTTTTAATTATTATTTTCCACGCATCCATTAGTATTTTTATTATCCGGCCATATTTATCAAGTACGCATGAATGTTTATGATACAATGTACATTGAATGTGTACATAAAATGTATGAGTACATCTTTGTGTTTGTCAACTTTTCTTATCTTCTACATTTTCTACGCATCTACCAGTATTTTATTGTCCGACAATATATACCTGGCCGCCATGAAAACTCAAACACATTGACAAGTTGTTAGTGGCGTAATGAAGGGAAGCGACTTCCAATATACAGTATAACCTCAACAATAAGACCCTTGGGCCCATTGAAAACTGGTCTTAATATTGAGGTGGTCTTAATATTGAGGTTGAATCAAGAGCAAAACATTGAAAATGGACTTGAACATTGTGTTGTTAATTTTGAGGTGGTCTTATTATTGCGGTTGTCATAAGGTGAGGATTTACTGTAGTTTGCAGAAAAACAGATTAGCACTACTGGAAATGACGTCACTTACAGAAGAGGTTGTAAATCCCATAGCAGCGCTCAAATTTGTCTTCGCCGGATGAATAATATACTTGACGCCATTAAAAACGCAACTGTTTAAACCAAGTGACATTTTGTAGCACCAACTGCAAAAAGCGTGTTACAGTTATCTATGTGTTAATTCCTGTTCAAAACTTTATTAAACTCTAGACCAATTATTTTTTATTTCATTACTGATTAATTTCATAAAATTATGTTTGAGAAATAAAGAACATTTTTGCCTTTGTAATGTCACTTTAACTAAATGCACACATTTTGGGCGTTACGTATACATATACACTGGGCGTTAAGTATACATATACACTGGGCGTTAAGTATACATATACACTGGGCGTTAAGTATACATATACACTGGGCGTTAAGTATACATATACACTGGAACTTACTATGCCGTTCATATACCCCGATCTACAGTCAGACCTCGTTCATTTGAATTCATCGGGCCCGAAATTTTATATCGTATTATACATGGTTTCGAATAGTCCTTTTCAACTTGACGTACATTAGAAGATCGGTATCTGAAATATAGTTCGGGTGATACCAATAATTCGGATAGCAGGTTGTCGAATAAACAATTAACCAGGTCCGACTGTATATCTAAATATATGCTTTCGATGTTGTCAGTGAGACGCATTCCAAACACGATTAACATGATACACACATTTTTATACGATTTTCGTTTGTAATGTTAGGGAAAGAAGATTAATCTTCGTTTTATTGTACATGCGAAAATCTGCACATTGTAAAGTATTAATGAGACCCATTGATGACCCCGATATTTTGAAATTACGTACAATTTAGAAATGTCATTCTAACACGTCTAAACTTGAAACTGGTCTACTTTATTCATTACCATTTTCAGTTTCATAACGCATTTTCGGCAAATGTAATTTATTAATATCACATCAGCATAATGTAAATAGTATTACTTGAGTTTTATTTAAAGTTATTTATTTTACATCGATTGTGAAACAAGATCCTTCATATGTTATAACGTGTACAGTGAAACCTCACTAAAAGACTACCTCGATAATAAGACCACCTCAGAATGTTCGTACGTACAGTAAATCAATAACACGCTCTTCGCGTGGAGGTCAAAAGAGACGTATCTCGCGGGTATCATGACACTTCGGACCACGGGCATTACGGACCAGACACTTCGGACCATATTTAGGGACATTACGGGCCATACATTTAAAAAAAAATACCTTCAATAATGTTTACCTTTAACGAATGCAGAAACTGATTGTTATATTATAATCATTATTCGTGATGTTATGGTAAATTCGAGGTTAGATCGATACATATATTCGAATATCAACCACATTTAACACAGCATGCATTTTGCATGGCGCACTGGAAAAATTCCTTGTATGAAAGGAGCCCAAACTTATGAATTAAAGACGTTTTAGCCATTGTAGCAACAGCACTGAATGAAGCCCATTCAAATATTTTTGCGTTAAGATGAGCCAGATACATCTTTAAAACAGCGTATATGTTTGCATATCACGCGCACAAATATGTTGGTCTCTTATAACTTATAAATTTTGAATAAAAAATGAATTTTCAAGATTGCATTATTTATAAAAAGTGATTTCCTTATGACTCATCAAAGTCTAAAGAAAGAATGCATACAGGCATTATATTGTGTTCCGTTTATGCAAACATATTCTAGCGGGCAAACTTATTAAAAATGCTGAAAAGAATACCTTTAAGTTTTAGTTTGAATGGAAATTCTTTATACGACAGATAATACGAATTCAAAGCTTATAACATGTAAAATGCAATTATATTCACAAGTAGATTGAAACGTTTGCATTGAAATAAAATTTATTTAATTTGTAATAAAAATCGACTTGGGTTAATATGTTCTCACTTTATAAGTTAAATCATGATTTTATATAATTTTAACAAATTGTTAAAATGAACTAAGTAGAACATTCTTCTATATTTAAAATGAAATTTCATGTTGTTACACAAAACTGTAAAATTATTGAATATATAGAAAAAATATTCACATTTGTTTTTAATCAGAAAGAAGCCTTTTTCAGACCGCTGTTATTTTCCCAATGCTGAAGGCACGACATTTTGAAGTTTTAGTTATCTTATAAAGTATAAGATGATTCCATACATACAAGCTGATATGGTAGTCAATCAAAGTTATAATCAGTCACTAAGTAAAACTTCTGACAATCAAAAGGTAATTAGAAGATGTGGAATTGTACATGGACTTAAAATGTCATGCAACTTTCAAAACAATTGAATATTATTATTTGATTATTGCTAAGCCTAATTCTAAACTGTTGAGGCACGAAATTGATTAATATATATATCAAGACAGATTAATTATTATCATTTGGCAATGAAATGGTTTGGTTGATTGTTCCTGTTATGAACTCATAAAGCATTAGAATTACAGTGGTTGTGACTTTAAGCAGCACTTCACATTTTCTTGAATAATAGTCTGCACCAATAGCATCACCAGCAGAATGACATCCTCAATGACATTTGACTGTAAAATAAAGTATTAAATCCTCAATTATGCTGTCAAAGATAATTGATTAGCCTATATACACGTACTTAATTACACAATTGGTCAAGGAGATACAAATTTATATAGCAGTCATATACCATTAACTGTTACGTTTTTATTGCTTTTTTCATAAAAGTAGAATTTAATACAACATAGCAATATCCCATGGCGTGCGTATAAATCCCCGCCTGTCATTGTATTCAACTGAGAGCAATTTCAACCTCATTTAAATTGTAACGGTAGTTTCAATTGATAAGAATAGCATACAATAAACTATTTCACAAATACTTTAGATTGACGGCGTTTTCTTTTTCAGATCCTTGACATAACTTAAACAGAAAATAAACAGAAGCCGTTTATTTCATCACATAAGGAGACTTATTGTTGTCGTTCGACAGATTATGTCAAAGTTTAGTGCACTGAAAGTACATGATAAAACTCTCAAATTGGAAAAGTTATGTCTGTGTTAAAATAATAGTTGAAGAAGTGAAATTTAAAAGTGCTATGGACACTCGCTCAGAACTGTTCTATAGAGTGCCGAGGACATAAATTTGATTATTTTATTTCGCGTTATTTGTAGTGAATTACAAAACTTGAGACATGAGAAGCAATACAAAGTTTCTGTGGGTTGGGGCGTGGACCCTGTATGCTTTCCTCTGGGTTGTAATCTTCCAAACGAATATACACAATTCGTTTAAAGGATCGGATACGAGGAATTCAGTACCATTGCGGGAAATTACTAAAGAAGAAATCAGGAGATACTACAACTTGTCGAAAAAAATTGTAAATCCTGTTAATTGTTCGTTTATATTGGATAGCAGGGATACTTGTCGAAGCGTCGAGCCATATGTTATAATTTTTGTGCCATCGAAGCCTGACAGAGTAAAACACCGACAAGCAATACGACAGACCTTCGCTCAGCTATCGTTTGACAGGACTAATAAAATAAATAATTTGACCATCGATAAAGTGATTCGAACAGTTTTTATTCTCGCTAGAAGTGAAAATGAAACCATAGATCGAGACGTTTACGAGGAAGGGACAGTGTTTGGCGATGTTGTGTTAATCGATTTCATCGACTCTTATTACAATTTGACGATGAAGGTTCTACACGCTTTGAAGTGGGTCAGTCTTTATTGTAACAGAACACGTTTTGTGATGAAATCGGACGAAGATGTGTTTGTTAATGTAGCAATTTTATTGAAGCAATTGCAGTCACACGCATTATCACCAAATGGAAACATATTTGGACAACTACTCAATAAAACGCGTCATTTTGTCGTGGAAAGATCGGGCGTCACAAAGTGGGGAGTGACGTACGATGAATACCCTTTAAATAGATACCCACCATATTTACAAGGGACTTCTTATATCTTAACTTCTAATTTAGTGTCAAAGATTGTTCGAACATCTCAGTTGTTGCCTTATTTGCATATTGAGGATGTATTTGTGACTGGGATCATTGCTCGAAATATTCACGGAGCGAAGTTGATTCAACTTAATCGAACTTCAAATCACGCAGACAAAACCCCAAATCCGTGTGTCTTTGTAAAAAATGAACGCTTGTCTCAGACTAGTATGGGTGCAAACAGCATGTATAAAACATGGACTGCTCTCATGTCCTATAGGGAAATATGCGGGGCAAGCACTACTGGATTGGAAAGTACGCAGGCATGACAAACCGTAGGAATTATGGGTAAATTGCAATGTATCGCTCAGGTCAGATTTAGTGTGTAAATGTTGTTGAGCGAAAGGTTTACGACAGCTTTTGCGAGCGAATGTCGTGGTTTACGAGAGATTTAGTGAGCAATTAACTTCGAGCTAAAGGTTAACGACATATTTGGCGAGCTAATGTCATGGCTTACGACAAATTTTGTGAGCGAATAACGTTGAGCCATATGTTCTTGGCAGATTTAGTGAGCGAATGTCGTTTTGCTAAATGTTAATGTCAGGTTTAGTGAGCGAATGTCGTTGTGCTAAATGTTCAGGGCAGATTTAGTGAGCGAATGTCGTTGTGCTAAATGTTCAGGGCAGATTTAGTGAGCGAATGTCGTTGTGCTAAATGTTCAGGGCAGATTTAGTGAGCGAATGTCGTTGTGCTAAATGTTCAGGGCAGATTTAGTGAGCGAATGTCGTTGTGCTAAATGTTCAGGGCAGATTTAGTGAGCGAATGTCGTTGTGCTATATGTTCAGGGCAGATTTAGTGAGCGAATGTCGTTGTGCTAAATGTTCAGGACAGATTTAGTGAGCGAATGTCGTTGTGCTAAATGTTCAGGGCAGATTTAGTGAGCGAATGTCGTGCTAAATGTTCAGGGCAGATTTAGTGAGCGAATGTCGTTGTGCTAAATGTTCAGGGCAGATTTAGTGAGCGAATGTCGTTGTGCTAAATGTTCAGGGCAGATTTAGTGAGCGAATGTCGAGCTGACCCTGAAGATCGAGGTGATATATTTACTGGCAATGCGCCGATATTTCGTGATACATGTGTACACCTGTTTAATGCATATAAACGACAATTTCTAGGACGGTTATGTATAAGAATGAACAAAAATAATTGTTTCTGCGCCATTATTTATATCGATAATCTAATTTCACGTTCAGCCATTGATGCCGTTACTTGGATGTATATGAGTAAGATATTGTATGTACCAAATGGAAGAACAGATAAACATTAATTGTATGTAATTGTGTATGGTTATTGAAGTTGTTGTAAATGTGATGCATGTATGTCAAAGGGTTTCTATAGATAGTTCCCACATCTACAATAATTACCTCTCTTGTTCTTAATCATCAGCCATTTTGATAGGCGACACTGATAAGATAGGAGTCATTCCAAATATGTGATCAATGAGAAAATACCTTGAGGATTTGCATGTGACAACCACTGTCTGCGCCAACTGCCCACATGAGCATAATGAATAAGTTATTTTTATAAATCTAATTATTTTATCATCATTTACATTATATTCCCTATAAACTTAAGGATGTTCGCCTATCAATATGGCCAACTATTCATAACAAGGGAGGTAAATATTGTAAATGTGGGAACTATCACTTGTGTTTTTTTTCCTGAAAATTGAACTAACGAGCATATAAAACGGTAAAACCTCACTAAAAGACCACCTCAATATAAGGACAACCTTGTATTGACGGGCTTGTTTCATTTCTTCTGTGTGACCGCCTCATTAATAAGACCGAGTTTCTTCAACATCAGTGGTGGTCTTATGATTAAGGTTTTACTGTGTTATTCATGTATATACCTGTTTATAATGATGATTGATGATATGCTTAGGGGCCACATCAAGGGTTTGATGCACAGCTATGGTAACTCAGTTCTGTGCTCTAAGACCATTACCATAGTATTGCATCAAAACCTTTGTATGGTATATTGTATTTGGAATATATGATACATTAAAATGATATCTGAGATTGTTTTTAAATCTACAGTCGGACCTCGTTTATTCGAATTAATAAGGTTCGAAATTCTTTTTCGAATAATGCATGGTTTCGAATAGCCCATGTCAATTCGACGTGCATAAGAAGATGCATCGGGACGTGGTATTTATTTCGGATGATACCGAGTATTCGGATAGAAGGTTGTCGAAAAAACGAGGTTCGATTGTACTTATTTACAATACATAATTATTATAATTTATTAATTTATATTTTTACAGAGTGAAACAAAGTTATCTTTAATTTACAATGTTAATATTTTTGTCTGTCTAATCATTATCCGTCCTTTGATACGATATTTTTAGAACATTGAAATAAATATAAGTATTGAAACGTTTTGCAAATGTTTTATTTGATTTTATCCTGTTTGATCAGGAAAACTATCACGTAAAGTAAAACCTCACTTAAAGACCACCTCAAAATAACGAACACAATTTTCAAGTCCATTTACACAGTTTTACTCTTTATTCAACCTCAATATCAAGACCACCTTAATTCTTATTATTGAGGATTCACTGTATTTGCTACGTACAGATCAAAATTGAAAAAGAGATCATATCTTAATATAGGACCGCTGTGGAGAGATTCCACGATTGTCGGTCATATTTTTGAGGTTTAACTGTAATGTTTAATTTATGGTTAGTATTAAGGAAATCTATGATCACAATTCTATCAAAAATTGCTCTAGTGTGAGGTATTTACATGTACCTCTAAATACAAAATACCTTTCAACGTCACCAATTTATAAATGGAAATATTCAATGAAAATCGCCTTATATTTCAAAAGGACCGATTAGTATCCTCATATTGTATCGTTTTCACAGGCTTTTATTTCATAGTGGTCACGAATTCGGTCTTTGTCATTGTTTGATAAAGAGGCTTGTTATATCTATTCAATGCAATCCTTGGATCTTATCTTATAGATATAGATAGTTTATTCCGAAGTATTTGGCATACTGCCTATAATTTCACATAAACAAACAAACAATGCAAATATGAATACAAAGTAACGAAATGTTATACATTGGTCAATGGCAATATCAACAATAAAATGTTGACATGCACAATAGTATGGTTAATAAACATGATGTAAATCATAATATAGTACATGCACAATAGTATGGTTAATGAACATGATGTAAATCATAATATAGTACATGCACAATAGTATGGTTAATGAACATGATGTAAATCATAATATAGTACATGCACAATAGTATGGTTAATGAACATGATATAAATCATAATATAGTACATGCACAATAGTATGGTTAATAAACATGATGTAAATCATAATATAGTACATGCACAATAGTATGGTTAATGAACATGATGTAAATCATAATATAGTACATGCACAATAGTATGGTTAATGAACATGATGTAAATCATAATATAGTACGCATTACATTTGCATTGAAACAATGTGAAGAATAATCGAATAGTGAGGAGAAAATACAATTCATTTCTTATCTATAACACAACTTATTTATTAGGGTAAACGTTTTATGAATGAACAATGGCATATTTTTAACATCAGTCTTACTTTCTGAGCTTAATAGTTCAACATAGTTTGGTATATTGTATTTTTTCTGTAATGTACAAACATGCGTTTTTCTATGTCTATTTCTTCACAAAAAAGTAATTTAAGGTATGCTAGAAAAAATATCAATCATGTGTGTCTGGTCCGGATAGAAAATCCGATCCTCGTGCACGCTGCGTAGCCGGTAACTCGACAAGCCTCGTTACCTGGCAACGCAGGTGCCCTCGGGTCGGATTTTTTTCTATCCGGACCGGAAACACATGACAGATAGTATTAGTCCGTACAACGTCGAGGCTCCGACGTTAACCCGAAGTTAAATTATGGCAGGCGACGATGTGATCAAAATCCAACGTCGTCTCGACGTCGGGTGGAACCTGCAGCCAAGTGTATAAACCTTGGCTAAGTTGTCCATAGGTTATCTTTTGGCCAAATTGCACATTTAAATAATTGTATTGGTTAATAGTAATAATTGGCTTATCATTTTGGTTAACTTTGACCAAACCAAAGAATTAACCAGTTTTATACAATTGGCTGCTGTCCTTGGTGACCTTGACCTTGAACAAATTCGCCTGGAACATTGGTTCTGCATTTCGTCTTGATTCGTTGAGCATTTGACCAAAGTTTGAGGAAAATCCTTCGAAGGGTTTAGGACTTGTTGGGGGCAGACACACAATCCTGTTACCTTGAACGGTGCCCATGACATTCAGTCGGCGAGGCTGAAAAATGAGATATGCGTGTTGCCCGGATGAGGTGAACATTTACCCAGTAGGGCACTAAAATCCGGTTATCATCTTAGAAGTTATGAGTCAACACAAAAGGCACCATCACTACACGTTACATAAAGAAAATGTCCAAAAGTGCATTGTGACCCTGCCGTTGAACCATGGCCCTGGGTCTTGCACGCCACACATTGTCTTGGTGTGGTTAACTCTAGTGGTAAAGTTTTTTAAATCGGTCCATGTATCATGAAGTAATTGACCGGACATGAACTGCGACGGACAGACGGACGGAATCGAGCAATCTTATAGTCACAAAAGCAAAAATAATCGAATATTCATTGAGAACAATCATGATTTGCGTCAAACAGATATGAAGATGTTTAATGTTAAAGGATTACATGTTTATGACCCCATGTGACCTTGACCTTTGACCAAGTGACCCCTTAAAGCAACATGGAACTTCTACTACACATATGAAGTATCAGTGTCGAAAGGTTATCAAAATATTGAGTGCTAAAGAAGTTGACATTTATACCCCCTGTGACCTTGACCTTGGGTCCAATGACCAAAAATTGTACCTGGGTCATTTACTCAATTTGTTCTAGCATCCTGTAAAATATGAGGGCTATATCGGACATAGCAAAAACAATATGACCCCTGATCTATCTAAGTGGCATAGACTGTTGTTTTGGAATGTGTGACGTATTCGTATGAACAATATTTTTACAGATGTTTTTCTTTTTTTTTGACATGTGACGTATACGTTTTTGCTAAGAGGGGGGGGGGGGGGTAGAGATACACAAATGAATTTTCACAAATGTGTGACATATTCGTATGTGTGAAAATTACGGTTCAACAAAGCCTCACTTAAAGACCACCTCAATAATGAGACCACCTCGAAATGAAGAACACAATTTTCTTGTCAATTTTCACTGTTTTGCTCTTAATTCAACTTCGATAATAAGACTCCCCAATGAGAACATCAGTGTCCACGTGTCCAAGGGTGGTCTTATTATTGAGGTTTTACTGTACATATGTCTTTATTTTGAGCACATTGAAAATCGATGCAAAATATCAAATTATTGGACACAGTTTTAAAATCATCTAGAATTAAGCTTTCAAATTGTTAATTGCTTACAGCTATATTAATCCATTGTGGAATAGGCACAGAAGGTCAGGCTTTTAAATATCACAGGACATGCACATGTAATATGTTTATTAAAAGGATCCACTAGAATCCGCGTATTTGCTATGGTGGACACCTGTTGAATGTCAATTGCTGATCTTACGTAATATTAATACCAAATCATAATTATGTTTATAATAAGGTAAAAGTTAATCGGTATTTACATATTTACTTGAATATTTATTTCCACCAACTAAAATCATCAAAGCTATATACATGTATAAAATCAAAATAGGTAATTGAAATAAAATATTATTTGAAATTCAATATTTGATGACTTTAAATAAACGCTATGTTTAAATTATCCACGTTTGAAATTAATTCTCAAAACAGGGAAGTCATAAATAATTTAGTATAACATTTACTTTAAACTGAAACAAGTGGGCACATGACTTGACTCCGTGTCGCCGAAGCGCTTGTTACATTACGGTGATTCTGGTATCCGATTTGGACAGCTAATCAGGAATTATGGGATACTTCCGGTATATTCCGGTATATTCCCATATATTCCGTAATGCTAAATGTAACTGGCACCTTACGGTCAACTTTTTTAACATGCATAGACTTGTTATTTTCATGTTGCATATCAGTTGCATAAACCATAGCAATTTTGGAACATTTTGCTAGTTGTTTTTGCTGTAGTGATCAAAGAAGAGTTGTTGCCCTTGATTCTCATTATTTCATGCATTAAAATAAAAGATACTTATATTTTAATGATAAATATATATTTATGCAATAATATGCATTCAAGACTTGTCCCATAATGCACCTAGTATTTGTTTGCCCTATGGGGAGGGGCGGCGGGCTGTCCCAGGGGAATCATACATTTTATTTTATTTCTAGGGGCTCTAATACCCCCCCCCCCTACATCCAAACAATTTGTATAAATCCCCACAGTGGGATATGCTAATTCCCCATTTCCGGGATCTATAAAAAGTCCTATTCCCTGGACCCGGAACCATTCGACGTGTCAAATTCCCACCTCTCGGGAATCGTCACCTGCCTTAAGCACCGTCTACCCCGTAGGTAAAATGACTAAGGTGGCTGTTTGTCTAATGTTTCTGTATATACAAATAGCTTAGCACGCTGTAAATTCAAATGAACGAGCTCCGACTGAATTCGACGTACATGTATTTTGAAAAAAAATACATTAATTTCAAAATGTCTTCGTCTCAAAGACCCTTTGCTGTCACCAAAGAGCTCCATGGCATAAGCATACGTTCTGATATAAAATACAGTGAAACCTTAATCATAGGACCACCCTTGGGATCCATGAAAACTGGTCTTAATATTGAGGTTGAATATAGGACAAAACAGTGAAAATGCACTTGAAAATTGTGTTATTAATTAGGTGCTCTTATTATGAAGTGGTATTTAAGTGAGGTTTACTGTAAGTTTTATGAAGTAGTTTCTGTAGGTTTTCTGTGTACGTGTAGATTGTAGTGAACGTTAGAAAAGATTCACAAAGTCCTTCTGTTTGTATTTCTTTTTATTCGCACACTTAAACAATGTCTGGAAATCCAGTCATATAAAGTTATAAAGATTAATCTAAAGTTATGGTTCTCCAATATGTATATCAAGCTGGTACTCCAGTGAATATTAAATTAGAATAACCTAAATGCAAATTCTGGTACTCCAGTTAAATGTAAAGTAAAGGTACTCCTTTGAATGAATTCTTATTTCTTGTCTAGCATATAAAGTTGCATGTATTTATACACACCTAAAACAAAGATAATTAGGAAGCCAGACCTTAAGGGCTTTGGTGATAAATAAACATTTCAGATATAACAATAGATGTGTGACCTTTTAGGGCTTTGATAATAAATTAACAGTTCAGATATAATAATAGATGTGTGATGACAATTAATCAGAGGAAATATGTTATCAAAGATTTTAGAAATGAGGTGTTAATAACAGAACAATAGCTTCGCAGTCAATGTTGGCAGACAGCAACAGATGTCAAACTATACAAAATAATTAAAATTTATGGTAAGAGAAAAGTCTAAATTATAAAACAGGATACAAGTCAAATAGTAGTATTAACCGTTTTCAGAAATCTCAATTGAAATGAATACCCCTAATTGTGATCATACACGCGAGATACTATATTTTACCCTTAGATGATACCTTTAAAGGGTAGAATATAGGATCACACATTTAAATAAAATCACTCGACGCACGATAAAGTACACGAAAATGTATAAATATACAAGCATACGCAGGTTTCCGTAACAACATAACAATATTTATACTAATTTAGATAATATCTGGCTCTAATATCGTAAGCGATATTATCATTAAAATCTAAAAGTACATTTAATCTGATAGTGCCTCATTTTTAGATTTTTTTCTGTTTATATTTTTTTTAGACATCATCCAATTCACTAATTTCATGACTTAGAAGTATTTTGGGATGATTTTTGCAATACCAAAAATATCTGTCACAAACACAAAGCCACTTATCGCATTCAGTATGTAAAGTCAAGTAAAGTAAGGCTACGCCAAATTGGAATTTTGTTAAGCGTCAACGTTCTCGAAACCTAGCCACCTATTCAAAAAAACAATACAAACTCATAACGAAAAAACAAATATCCTCAGATAATAAGCGATGCATACTTTTAGATATTCTAATGAAAGAAACATCATAAAAACAAAACAAAATGGTTTGTTTCAAAACCAGAACTATACATGAATAAATCTAATTTAAAACTGACTAGTTTTCTCATAAATTGACAAGTTTTCACACAAATTAACGTTAAACAAATGTCTACAAGACAATAATAGTATGTTAAGAATTCAGGCATTTTCCTGTCCATTTTGGGGAAAAGACCCTAGATAAATTTGGAAAATTTGCATCGTAAAATTTGCCAATTTAAGAAAACTTGAATCGCTTCAACTTGAATTTTGGGAATTTTCCTAGTTAAAAGAACAGGCTTTTCATATCTAAATTTTATATAAACAAGCATTCTAATCTACATTTCTTGAAGCAACTGTCGTTTATGATATACCACCCTTGGGACCCTTGAAGACTAATACTTAATACTGAGGTTGAATAAAATACAAAACAGTGAAAATGGAATTGAAAATAGTTTTTCTTAATTTGGAGGTTGTCTTATTATTGAGGTGGTCTTAAGGTGGGGGTGTTACTGTAAATGTTGAAGCTGCTAACCTTCTTATAGTAATAAAACTCGACGACAAAAGTTCAGTTTATTCTATGAAGAAAGCAAGTACAAATGTCGAGTTATAACTGGCATTGGTTAGCTTCTCCAGAGGAACGAACAAAGGGAGGCTACTCGATGTTAAAAGTTAGAACTATCCCGTAAGAAGAATACAGAGTTACATTTCCTATTACAGGAGTTCATGAATTTGTAAATCCTGTTTCATGACAAACCTACTAAAGCAAGATATATAAGCGATTGTGCTGACTATTGCATCACTGTGTTTTTATATCGGTATAAATTAGTATTTGAGAAAGTGTGAGAAACTCGGAATTCGAAAACTGTGATTTTTGTCTTTCAATGCAGGCCGTCATGCGACCTGTATATACAGTTAAACCTCACATAAAGACCATCTCAATAATAAGACCACCTCAAAATAAAATAAAATCAAGTTTCCTTTTTGTCAAACCTCAATATTAAGACCATTTCAATAAGAAGATTAGTTTTCAACGGTCCCAATGGTGGTCGTATTATTGAGGTTTTGCTGCATGAATTTGTAGGTTCATTTCACCTAAATCAAGTTAGTTTTGAGACAGAATTTGCCACACAACGATATGCAAACCCCCCTCACATAACGGTCATTTTTAAATAACGGCCGTCTAACTCAATGGGTCAATTTCAGTTTCCCTAACGTATTTTCTTCTGTACAGCAACTAAAAAAAACGACCACCGGGTGTTTTCGGTAATATATAAATTGACGTGAAGTAATTGTCTAATTTCATATAGTAAATCCTTACTTTAAAACCACCTCAACAATAAGACCACTTCAAAATTAAGAACACCATTTTCAAATTAATTTCATTGTTTTGCTCTTTATTCAATCTCAATATTAAGACCACCTCAGTAAGAAGACCACTTTTCAAGACTCCCAAGGGTGGTCTAAGTATAGAGGTGTAACTGTGTACATATGTGATACCTTTATCATTATAATTATTGTACAATTGTTACTTATTCAGTCATTGAATGTCTCGGAAGTACTGTGAGTTCGCAAATAGAAATAAAAAAGCAACAGGAAGATGATTCACGGCACAACATTGTATCTTTGCGTGTAACATTAATAAACAATGTGGACCAGGAACAGAGGTAGACAAGAATTACACAAAACAATTGCTGAACAAATATATTTCCAATTAGACGAATTGTGCCACTAGACGAATGATCTTCTCCGCGTCCGAAAATAGCATGTACGTATTCCTAGGGCCATGCTGTTTTGTATTGTGTTAAGCGTCTGGTCTTTGATCTTAAACAAAAACATTTTCAATAGTTTAAACAAAATCGCCAAGGGAAGTAACCGACAGTTTTTCTGTTAGGCTTCTAATGTTTTATAAAACAAGTTGTTTATTTTTGGTTTTAATCTTGTTTACCTCATTTAAACATGTGATACATTGATACATCGTCTTTTATCTGGCTTTGCGTTTTTTCGACTTGGTGTTTTTTATCGAATAGGTAGCTAGGTTTCGCGAACCGAAGTTGACGCTTAACAAAAATTAAAAAAAAACGTATGGCCTTATGTTGTAATGTTTACTATTAACTACTGATGATGATAATATGGTCTTCACAAATGGAGGAAGAAAAACAAGAGTTTATTAAATGACAACACATGTTTTAAGACGGACATAAAGATCGGTTGTAGAGGATAAATAAACATAGCTGTCATTCTCTAAATATTACTAAGCCCACTCAAGTAAACCGTAAAACACAAAACTTTTACAATTCCCAAACGATAGTCGATTCCCGCACACAGCGATACACGTTCAATTCATGTTCATTGACAAAATAGCAATTAAAGGCAGGAAGTCTTATTTTGTATAAAATATTCAAAGTAATAATTTAGAGAAAACGGCATGTTACTGCCTTTGTACAGACATGATCTAAAACACTGCATTACTTTATTTAAACGCTTACTGGAACTGCAGAACACAAGTCCGATACAGATATTGCCCATCTCGGTGTAAAGGTCATGATATCAACAACTTGTATCAGAGTCGTGTATTTGTGGGTTTGGGAAATATAAGAGAAAAGTGGCACTGCAACGTTGTAGAGTACATCTGTATGGAGCCACTTATAACCGATGTCCCGTATATATGACTATGTACCTTTAACACGTGCTTCATGGAGGCGGAAATGGGTAACTTGTAATATACGGAATCCATTTAGTGCCACAATGAATGTCGTGTGTCGCGGTCCAAGCGACATTCATCGTGGCACTTACCGGATTCCGTACGTTAGCGAGTGTATATATTGTAACGACATGACTAATCTATCATACCGCTTGAACTTCATGGGATGTGCGTTGTCTATACGATATAGACGGGTGAAATGTAGGTCGCTGATTGGACGGATTCGTGTGGGCGTGGCGTAACTCTGGAACTGCAACAACCCATTGCGCATCCATGTATTCTCGAGATTTAACTGGTATACAAGCATCAAGTCTCGCTAAAGTGATCTCCCTTGCCAAAACCAATATCAAAACAGTCAGGCTATTTATAACATATGAAATCCAGCCGCTTGATTGGCCGCATGACACACACCTCATGCGAAACGGCAATTGCCGACCAGTTTAAATACGGACGAAATCGCGGTTCTGAGTGATCCAATGAGATCGCTGCTTTCAAATTGCGCATTTGTTTTCAATAGTCGTTGCCATTTTGTCAAATTTGCTGATAGCTCTTCACAATGGACATTCCTTCTTTTTTGTTATCGTCCATTTGAGTGATCGAGATACGCTAATGAATATTCATGAATGCATTACGAAGTTTCGCTAGGCAATTTACCCAGGGTATCATATATGTTTAAGTAGCCTGGGTTACCGAGGATGCCTTGATATCGTAAATGTTAATGTTCAATATGGGAATTAATCTACTAACACATGCTCATTTTTGCATAATTTATAAGTGAAATGAAAGTATTGCGAGTAAGATTCACTGGCATTAATGACAAACAAAGTTTCTCCATCATTTATTAATGGTTTGTGAGTCACTGACGATATTTTGTTTTTAACTTCTGACTGAATGGGATGGATATGTAATATCTTCTGGGTACATTCCAGTAAACATTTAGATTGCATTTACTCGTATTACACGAAGTCTTTTAAGCAAGTGGCATTATAATTATGGGTGAAATCTTTGTTCGAAATGTATGTTACTTTCGTAAGGCAGCTTAAACAAGAGAGAATGAGTTGCTACAGGGAACGCCACATACACAATAAAATGCCTCTCTAAACAGTCCACAAAACATCAGATGCAAGGGTAAATACGCAAGGGAACAGGCGCTCAAGGAATGGCCTGGTCGACCATAAAGGACAACTAAGGAGAATTAAGGACAAAGTCACATAATTAACCTGGTTTATGTAATGACTTTTCCAGCTAATACGGTGTACAGACACCTTTAGTGGACACCTGATTGAACCATCACTTTCTATAAGCCAGATTGATAACTTCATCACTTACACATTATATATGCCTCCTGATTAGATTCGAATCCGCAGCGGTGATGGTCATATAATTTGAAATCAGTGACCATATCAACTTGGCCACAAGTTAAAGGGTATGATATCAGCAATAGTTACTGCCATGTCCTTCAATGCATTTTCCCGAGGTCACTCGCGCGTGCGCTAAACTCTCGCAAGACAATGAGATAAACAAAAAGATGGCGGACATTAGGCGGAGATAAGAATGTTGGAACGTATGTACCGATTGGCTAAACTAAGGGACACTCACTAAATCGGCTAGAGATTATTTTGTACTTATCGTCGGGAATAAGTCAGCACGGTTTCTACACTACGTTTCGTGCCATTGCGTTGCTTGTTCTTGTACGAGAAAAGTCACTACTTAAACTCTGACTTATATTTTCATCTGATATAATAGAATGAGTGTCGTACGGAGTAAAATTGAATGCGATCATCAGAATTTAATACACTGATGTCAGACACATACGTTGCACATTGTATGGCGTATTGTGAAAACTGTCTTCTGTAGTAAGTGGGAATAATAGATCTAATTACACCAAGTTGTGCTCGATTCCCCGGGGTTTTTAGGTGAATAGAGCGTTGGTTTACTGATCCTCTATATCGTCTGGTATAGAACCTAGCTTGGCTAGATGTTTGTATATACATATCAGAACAGTCAGTGCCATTGAGTACATGCCGCAACATTCACTCTGATAGGCAAAACCGATCGATTTTCGGCGTAGCTGTATTGATTTGACCTACATTTTATACCAATCAAATAATGTATTAAGCGCGTTGTTTTAATATGCAACACATTAGACGACTTGATTGGTTCATATTTTAAGCGGAGAGGCATCAAGCGGGGTGTCTCGATTATTCAACTTCCCGTAGCGTTCCCCCTCTGGCGAAATCAGATTTCCGAGATTGGGCGATTCTTTAGATATCATTCTATCTACGTCGTTTATCTTTTTTTTAAAGATATTTCTTGTTCAGTTCGTCCTCCTTAAGTGACGTAATTTGTCCTTCATCGTCATATAAAGGCCATTCCTTGCGCCCCTGTTCCCTTGCGTGTTTGCCCTTGCACCTCCACAATGCCTGATGTTTTGTGGACTGTTGTGTTCCCGGAGGTCTGTGTGGGGAGGGGGTGTCTTGTTTATGTGGCGTTCCCTGTAGCAACTTATTCTCTCTTTTGTTCAGGGACTATAAAGACCGATCATAGCATAACTTAAACCCACTACCTGTAGACCGGGAGGCCGGCGCATTGCTCATATCTAGACTAATTTGTTTCCATGGCAAATAAAAAAACCATGAATAAACATAAGCCGACCTTTTTTCAAAGCACTTATACAAAATCTTTGAACACACATAGGAAGAAAAAAATCATTATTGCTAAATGGAAATATATCCTGGGAGATTAATGCTTTATGTATTTTATGCTTAGCGAATGTCGTTGTATTTACTTACTTGAATTAATCAACTGTTCGGTGTCACGTACTCATCCTAGTTTTTGGTGTAGATCATTTGTTTTCAGTCGGACCTCGTTCATTCGAAATCATCGGGTCCGAAATTTATTTCGAAAATGCATTGTTTCGAATAGCCCATTTTAATTCAACATGTCTAAGATACATCGGGACCTAATATTCATTTCGGATTATACCGAGTATTCGGATGAAAGGTTGTCGAATAAATGAGGTCCGACTGTAGTTAACTTTTGAATGTTTACGGTAATATTGAATGTATGGAACATCTGGAGTTGCAAATAATGAATCGAAATTTCGATGCAAATTTTAACCAATGCCGGAAAAGTTTCATCGAAACAGAGTTCTGAGTGAGTTCCAGATCAGCGTCGTTTAAAAGCAACTAATTAATAACAACTACTAGTATTCAGAGAAAATTTCGTTCGTTTAGGTGCGAATAAAAATGTAAGGCTGGCAAAGTCAAATTTTGCAAATTTAAAGCCTAAGTCTGAGTTTCAGATTTGAAACGTTTGTGAATAAGGCCCCAGTATACAAGGCATAGTTACACATCGTGTGTTCCATCCATAGTTGATTTCAACGAGAGTTTATATCAACTATCAAACGTGTTTATCGGCGCAGCTGTTCTAACATGGTTTTGCCATTTGCATATGTTGTGTAAACCAATCAAATCTTACGTAAACCACTAAGCCAACTTCTCTTCAACCCAACAACGTTTGTAACCTCAACGCGGATTGGTTATCCTTTCGTTAAGGGGTACATTGTATTACCGAAATCCATTTTCCATTACCGAAATCAACTTCTAATACAACTTCTGCACTATATATATTGCTAATTTCTTGTTTCACGATGTTTTATTTCATTTATTGTAATGAGAGAATAGGATTTTATTGTTCATTAGCAAATGGTTTGATACGCAGAAACCAAATGACTACAATGAACTGAAAGGCGACGTATTTCTGAATGGTTTAATTGAAAGTGTTAATTTTTCAGTTAGTATTCACTGAAATCTAAATATTATTGTAATAAGCATGTAATATCATACACAAACAAATATTCTGTCAGCCGATACGAGAAATAAATAAAAAAAAGCTGATACATTAATTAATTATTCATTATAACAAACACATCATTTATTGTAATATTGTTTGATCTACATTACAATAAAAACGTTCGTTACATTAATCATAAGCCTGTTAATCATGTGTTTATTTCACGTTATTAGAATTGTGTTTAATACATAAATCACACAGATATCTTGCTAGGAGTTTAAACAAATATGTTAAATGTGTTGGACAAAGAACGATTATTCATCTGCAAATAATTCCAAATTCAGCAAATCCCTGCATTCTGATTGGCTAAGATGGGGCATTCACACATACATGAACACCCGAAATTCATTGATCAAGGAACTACTTGCGACCTAAATCTAAGGTAAACAATATGATGAACAAGTTGGACGCAATATTTTCTCCAAAAAGACCCAAACACATGACTTGACTCCGTGTCGCCGAAGCGCTTGTTACATTACGGTGATTCTGGTATCCGATTTGGACAGCTAATCAGGAATTATGGGATACTTCCGGTATATTCCGGTATATTCCGTAATGCTAAATGTAACTGGCTCCTTACGGTCAACCTTTTTAACATGCATAGACTTGTTATTTTCATGTAGCATATCATTTGCATAAACCATAGGCAATTTTGGAACATTTTGCGCGTTTTTTTGCTGTAATGATCAAAGAAGAGTTGTTGCCCTTGATTCTCATTATTTCATGCATTAAAATAAAAGATACTAATATTTTAATGATAAATATATATTTATGCAATAATATGCATTCAAGACTTGTCCCATAATGCACCTAGTATTTGTTTGCCCTATGGGCTGTCCCAGGGGAATCATACATTTTTTTCATTTCATTTCTAGGGACTCTAATACCCCCCCCCCGCCTACATCCAAACAATTTGTATAAATCCACACAGTGGGATATGCTAATTCCCCACTTCCGGGATCTATAAAAAATCCGGCCAAAGTCCTATTCCCTGCACCCGGAACCATTCGACGTGTCAAATTCCCACCTCTCGGGAATCGTCACCTGCCTTAAGCACCGTTTACCCCGTAGGTAAAATGACTAAGGTGACTGTTTGTCTAATGCTTCTGTATATACAAATAGCTTAGTACGATGTAACTTCGAATGAACGAGCTCCGACTGTAGTCGTTTTGCATCGCTGAATTCGACGTACATGTATTTTGAAAAAAAATACATTAATTTCAAAATGTCTTCGTCTCAAAGACCCTTTGCTGTCACCAAAGAGCTCCATGACATAAGCATACTTGTGATACGTTCTGATATAAAATACAGTGAAACCTTAATCATAGGACCACCCTTGGGATCCATGAAAACTGGTCTTAATATTGAGGTGGTATAAGTCAGTATTGAGGTTGAATATAGGACAAAACAGTGAAAATGCACTTGAAAATTGTGTTATTAATTTCGAGGTGCTCTTATTATGAGGTGGTATTTAAGTCCTTCTGTTTGTATTTCTTTTTATTCGCACACTTAAACAATGTCTGGAAATCCAGTCATATAAAGTTATAAAGATTAATCTAAAGTTATGGTTCTCCAATATGTATATCAAGCTGGTACTCCAGTGAATATTAAAATAAAAATAACCTAAATGCAAATTCTGGTACTCCAGTTAAATGTAAAGTAAAGGTACTCCTTTGAATGAATTCTTATTTCTTGTCTAGCATGTGGATTTAAGTTTATTTACCCTCGCCACCGGGATATCCCATATGGGCGAGCATTCACTATGTTAATTAACTATCACTAACAATTCTAATTTTAAAATAATAACTATAGTGATTGTCTGTGTGTGTGTCTATATCACATAATAAAATTTATATGTCTATTTATAAACTATTTAAAAAATCATAATAATATAAGAATAAATCTCTATTTTTAAAATATTCAAAGTTAACAGAACTGTCCAGCAGTTTTCTATATCATAATACTATAATTACAGAATTAAAATTAAATAAACTTCATCATTTGCGGTCCAGCCGCTTTAATGACATAAAAGAGAAAATTTAAGAATTATAGATCCTCTCCCTGCAGTGCTAAAACAATATTGATAAATAAAAACAAAACATAATGGAATAAGTATATATATGGGGATATCGTGGTGAACAAAGAATGGCATACTTCTTAGGGCCTAAAAAATTTATTATTTGTTAAAGCTATTAAGAATAAATGTTATATTTATATAAAATATACAACTGACAGAGAGAGGATATGTAATAAAACAGTTTTAATACAATAGAACAATTCATATATATATGGGTTGGTTCGGCGATGCTAGATGGAGCCAGGGTAATGGATATGCTCTATCCCAGCACTGACTATATAATTATTAAAGTTTCTGAATATAAAGGAGGGCTTGTCTAGCATATAAAGTTGCATGTATTTATACACACCTAAAACAAAGATAATTAGGAAGCCAGACCTTAAGGGCTTTGGTGATAAATAAACATTTCAGATATAACAATAGATGTGTGACCTTTTAGGGCTTTGATAATAAATTAACAGTTCAGATATAATAATAGATGTGTGATGACAATTAATCAGAGGAAATATGTTATCAAAGATTTTAGAAATGAGGTGTTAATAACAGAACAATAGCTTCACAGTCAATGTTGGCAGACAGCAACAGATGTCAAACTATACAAAATAATTAAAATTTATGGTAAGAGAAAAGTCTAAATTATTAAACAGGATACAAGTCAAATAGTAGTATTAACCGTTTTCAGAAATCTCAATTGAAATGAATACCCCTAATTGTGATCATACACGCGAGATACTATATTTTACCCTTAGATGATACCTTTAAAGGGTAGAATATAGGATCACACATTCAAATAAAATCACTCGACGCACGATAAAGTACACGAAAATGTATAAATATACAAGCATACGCAGGTTTCCGTAACAACATAACAATATTTATACTAATTTAGATAATATCTGGCTCTAATATCGTAAGCGATATTATCATTAAAATCTAAAAGTACATTTAATCTGATAGTGCCTCATTTAGAGATTTTTTTCTGTTTATATTTTTTTTAGACATCATCCAATTCACTAATTTCATGACTTAGAAGTATTTTGGGATGATTTCTGCAATACCAAAAATATCTGTCACAAACACAAAGCCACTTATCGCATTCAGTATGTGAAGTCAAGTAAAGTAAGGCTACGCCAAATTGGAATTTTGTTAAGCGTCAACGTTCGCGAAACCTAGCCACCTATTCAAAAAAACAATACAAACTCATAACGAAAAAACAAATATCCTCAGATAATAAGCGATGCATACTTTTAGATATTCTAATGAAAGAAACATCATAAAAACAAAACAAAATGGTTTGTTTCAAAACCAGAACTATACATGAATAAATCTAATTTAAAACTGACTAGTTTTCTCATAAATTGACAAGTTTTCACACAAATTAACGCTAAACAAATGTCTACAAGACAATAATAGTATGTTAAGAATTCAGGCATTTTTCTGTCCATTTTGGGGAAAAGACCCTAGATAAATTTGGAAAATTTGCATCGTAAAATATGCCAATTTGAGAAAACTTGAATCGATTCAACTTGAATTTTGGGAATTTTCCTAGTTAAAAGAACAGGCTTTTCATATCTAAATTTTATTTAAACAAGCATTCTAATCTACATTTCTTGAAGCAACTGTCGTTTATGATATACCACCCTTGGGACCCTTGAAAACTAATACTTAATACTGAGGTTGAATAAAATACAAAACAGTGAAAATGGAATTGAAAATAGTTTTTCTTAATTTGGAGGTTGTCTTATTATTGAGGTGGTCTTAAGGTGGGGTGTTACTGTAAATGTTGAAGCTGCTAACCTTCTTATAGCAATAAAACTCGACGACAAAAGTTCAATTTATTCTATGAAGAAAGCAAGTACAAATGTCGAGTTATAACTGGCATTGGTTAGCTTCTCCAGAGGAACGAACAAAGGGAGGCTACTCGATGTTAAAAGTTAGAACTATCCCGTAAGAAGAATACAGAGTTACATTTCCTATTACAGGAGTTCATGAATTTGTAAATCCTGTTTCATGACAAACTTACTAAAGCAAGATATATAAGCGATTGTGCTGACTATTGCATCACTGTTTATATCGGTATAAATTAGTATTTGAGAAAGTGTGAGAAACTCGGAATTCGAAAACTGTGATTTTTGTCTTTCAATGCAGGCCGTCATGCGACCTGTAAATACAGTTAAACCTCACATAAAGACCACCTCAATAATAAGACCACCTCAAAATAAAATAAAGTTACCTTTTTGTAAAACCTCAATATTAAGACCATTTCAATAAGAAGATTAATTTTCAACGGTCCCAATGGTGGTCGTATTATTGAGGTTTTACTGCATGAATTTGTAGTTCATTTCACCTAAATCAAGTTAGTTTTGATACAGAATTTGCCACACAACGATATGCAAACCACCCTGACATAACGGTCATTTTTAAATAACGGCCGTCTAACTCAAAGGGTCAATTTCAGTTTCCCTAACGTATTTTTTTCTGTACAGCAACTAAAAAAAACGACCACCGGGTGTTTTTGGTCATATATAAATTGACGTGAAGAAATTGTCTAATTTCATATATAGTAAATCCTCATTTTAGTACCACCTCAACAATAAGACCACTTCAAAATTAAGAACACTATTTTCAAATTAATTTTATTGTTTTGCTCTTTATTCAATCTCAATATTAAGACCACCTCAGTAAGAAAACCACTTTTCAAGACTCCCAAGGGTGGTCTTAGTATTGAGGTGTAACTGTACATATGTGATACCTTTATCATTATAATTATTGTACAATTGTTACTTATTCAGTCATTGAATGTCTCGGAAGTACTGTGAGTTCGCAAATAGAAATAAAAAAAGCAACAGGAAGATGATTCACGGCACAACATTGTATCTTTGCGTGTAACATTAATAAACAATGTGGACCAGGAACAGAGATAGACAAGAATTACACAAAACAATTGCTGAACAAATATATTTCCAATTAGACGAATTGTGCCACTAGACGAATGATCTTCTCCGCGTCCGAAAATAGCATGTACGTATTCCTAGGGCCGTGCTGTTTTGTATTTTGTTAAGCGTCTGCGTTCGTGCTCTTTGATCTTAAACAAAAACATTTTCGATAGTTCAAACAAAATCGCCAAGGGAAGTAACCGCTGTGACGTATTTACGTATGTTTTGGTAAATATTTTGAGAACTTGCATGTTTGAAAATAGCTAATGTTTTAAGACGGACATAAAGATCGGTTGTAGAGGATAAATAAACATAGGTGTCATTCTCTAAATATTACAAAGCCCACTCAAGTAAACCGAAAAACACAAAACTTTTACAATTCCCAAACGATAATCGATTCCCGCACACAGTACGGGACACGTTCAATTCATGTTCATTGACAAAATAGCAATTAAAGGCAGGAAGTCTTATTTTGTATAAAATATTCTAAGTAACAATTTAGAGAAAACGGCCTTTTACTGCCTTTGTGCAGACATGATCTAAAACACTGCATTACTTTATTTTAAACGCTTACTGGAACTGCAGAACACAAGTCCGATACAGATATTGCCCATCTCGGTGTGAAGGTCATGATAGAAACATCCGGTATCAGAGTCGTGTATTTGTGGGTTTGGGAAATATAAGAGAAAAGTGACACTGCAACGTTGTAGAGTACATCTATATGGAGCCACTTATAACCGATTTCCCATATATATGACTATGTACCTTTAACACGTGCTTCATGGAGGCGGAAATGGATAACTTGTAATATACGGAATCCATTTAGTGCCACAATGAATGTCGTGTGTCGCGGTCCAAGCGACATTCATTGTGGCACTTACCGGATTCCGTACGTTAGCGAGTGTATATATTGTAACGACATGACTAATCTATCATACCGCTTGAACTTCATGGGCTGTGCGTTGTCTATACGATATAGACGGTTGAAATATAGGTCGCTGATTGGACGGATTCGTGTGGGCGTGGCGTAACTCTGGAACTGCAACAACCCATTGCGCATCCATGTATTCTCGAGATTTAACTGGTATACAAGCATCCCCAACTTTCAAATTCAAGTCTCGCTAAAGTGATCTCCCTTGCCAAAACCAATATCAAAACAGTCAGGCTATTTATAACATATGAAATCCAGCCGCTTGATTGGCCGCATGACACACACCTCATGCGATACGGCAATTGCCGAGCAGTTTAAATACGGACGAAATCGCGGTTCTGAGTGATCCAATGAGATCGCGGCTTTCAAATTGCGCATTTGTTTTCAATAGTCGTTGCCATTTTGTCAAATTTGCTGATAGCTATTCACAATGGACATTCCTTCTTTTTTGTTATCGTCTATTTGAGTGATCGAGATACGCTAATGAATATTCATGAATGCATTACGAAGTTTCGCTAGGCAATTTACCCAGGGTATCATATATGTTTAAGTAGCCTGGGTTACCGAGGATGCCTTGATATCGTAAATGTTAATGTTCAATATGGGAATTAATCTACTAACACATGCTCATTTTTGCATAATTTATAAGTGAAATGAAAGTATTGCGAGTAAGATTCACTGGCATTAATGACAAACAAAGTTTCTCCATCATTTATTAATGGTTTGTGAGTCACTGACGATATTTTGTTTTTAACTTCTGACTGAATGGGATGGATATGTAATATCTTCCGGGTACATTCCAGTAAACATTTAGATTTTATTTACTCGTATTACACGAAGTCTTTTAAGCAAGTGGCATTATACTTATGGGTGAAATCTTTGTTCGAAATGTATGTTACTTTCGTAAGGCAGCTTAAACAAGAGAGAATGAGTTGCTACAGGGAACGCCACATACACAAGCAAATGCCTCTCTAAACAGACCTCCGGGAAAACAACAGTCCACAAAACATCAGATGCAAGGGTAAATACGCAAGGGAACAGGCGCTCAAGGAATGGCCTGGTCGACCATAAAGGACAACTAAGGAGAATTAAGGATAAAGTCACATAATTAACCTGGTTTATGTAATGAATTTTCCAGCTAATACGGTGTACAGACACCTTTAGCGGACACCTGCTTGAACCATCGACCTTCTATAAGCCAGATTGATAACTTCATCACTTACACATTATATATGCCTCCTGATTAGATTCGAATCCGCAGCGGTGATGGTCATATAATTTGAAATCAGTGACCATATCAACTTGGCCACAAGTCAAAGGGTATGATATCAGCAATAGTTACTGCCATGTCCTTCAATGCATTTTCCCGAGGTCACTCGCGCGTGCGCTAAACTCTCGCAAGACAATGAGATAAACAAAAAGATGGCGGACATTAGGCGGAGATAAGAATGTTGGAACGTATGTACCGATTGGCTAAACTAAGGGACACTCACTAAATCGGCTAGAGATTATTTTGTACTTATCGTCGGGAATAAGTCAGCACGGTTTCTACACTACGTTTCATGCCATTGCGTTGCTTGTTCTTGTACGAGAAAAGTCACTTCTTAAACTCTGACTTATATTTTCATCTGATATAATAGAATGAGTGTCGTACGGAGTAAAATTGAATGCGATCATCAGAATTTAATACACTGATGTCAGACACATACGTTGCACATTGTATGGCGTATTGTGAAAACTGTCTTCTGTAGTAAGTGGGAATAATAGATCTAATTACACCAAGTTGTGCTCGATTCCCCGGGGTTTTTAGGTGATTAGAGCGTTGGTTTACTGATCCTCTATATCGTCTGGTATAGAACCTAGCTTGGCTAGATGTTTGTATATACATATCAGAACAGTCAGTGCCATTGAGTACATGCCGCAACATTCACTCTGATAGGCAAAACCGATCGATTTTCGGCGTAGCTGTATTGATTTGACCTACATTTTATACCAATCAAATAATGTATTAAGCGCGTTGTTTTAATATGCAACACATTAGACGACTTGATTGGTTCATATTTTAAGCGGAGAGGCATCAAGCGGGGTGTCTCGATTATTCAACTTCCCGTAGCGTTCCCCCTCTGGCGAAATCAGATTTCCGAGATTGGGCGATTCTTTAGATATCATTCTATCTTCGTCGTTTATCTTTTTTTTAAAGATATTTCTTGTTCAGTTCGTCCTCCTTAAGTGACGTAATTTGTCCTTCATCGTCATATAAAGGCCATTCCTTGCGCCCCTGTTCCCTTGCGTGTTTGCCCTTGCACCTCCACAATGCCTGATGTTTTGTGGACTGTTGTGTTCCCGGAGGTCTGTGTGGGGAGGGGGTGTCTTGTTTATGTGGCGTTCCCTGTAGCAACTTATTCTCTCTTTTGTTCAGGGACTATAAAGACCGATCATAGCATAACTTAAACCCACTACCTGTAGACCGGGAGGCCGGCGCATTGCTCATATCTAGACTAATTTGTTTCCATGGCAAATAAAAAAACCATGAATAAACATAAGCCGACCTTTTTTCAAAGCACTTATACAAAATCTTTGAACACACATAGGAAGAAAAAAATCATTATTGCTAAATGGAAATATATCCTGGGAGATTAATGCTTTATGTATTTTATGCTTAGCGAATGTCGTTGTATTTACTTACTTGAATTAATCAACTGTTCGGTGTCACGTACTCATCCTAGTTTTTGGTGTAGATCATTTGTTTTCAGTCGGACCTCGTTCATTCGAAATCATCGGGTCCGAAATTTATTTCGAAAATGCATTGTTTCGAATAGCCCATTTTAATTCAACATGTCTAAGATACATCGGGACCTAATATTCATTTCGGATTATACCGAGTATTCGGATGAAAGGTTGTCGAATAAATGAGGTCCGACTGTAGTTAACTTTTGAATGTTTACGGTAATATTGAATGTATGGAACATCTGGAGTTGCAAATAATGAATCGAAATTTCGATGCAAATTTTAACCAATGCCGGAAAAGTTTCATCGAAACAGAGTTCTGAGTGAGTTCCAGATCAGCGTCGTTAAAAAGCAACTAATTGATAACAACTACTAGTATTCAGAGAAAATTTCGTTCGTTTAGGTGCGAATAAAAATGTAAGGCTGGCAAAGTCAAATTTTGCAAATTTAAAGCCTAAGTCAGAGTTTCAGATTTGAAACGTTTGTGAATAAGGCCCCAGTATACAAGGCATAGTTACACATCTAGTGTTCCATCCATAGTTGATTTCAACGAGAGTTTATATCAACTATCAAACGTATTTTTCGGCGCAGCTGTTCTTACATGGTTTTGCCATTTGCATATGTTGTGTAAACCAATCAAATCTTACGTAAACCACTAAGCCAACTTCTCTTCAACCCAACAACGTTTGTAACCTCAACGCGGATTGGTTATCCTTTCGTTAAGGGGTACATTGTATTACCGAAATCCATTTTCCATTACCGAAATCAACTTCTAATACAACTTCTGCACTATGTATATTGCTAATTTCTTGTTTCACGATGTTTTATTTCATTTGTTGTAATGAGAGAATAGGATTTTATTGTTCATTAGCAAATGGTTTGATACGCAGAAACCAAATGACTACAATGAACTGAAAGGCAACGTATTTCTGAATGGTTTAATTGCAAGAGTTAATGTTAGTACTCACTGAAATCTAAATATTATTGTAATAAGCATGTAATATTATACACAAACAAATATTCTGTCAGCCGATACGAGAAATAAATTTAAAAAAAGCTGATACATTAATTAATTATTCATTATAACAAACACATCATTTATTGTAATATTGTTTGATCTACATTACAATAAAAACGTTCGTTACATTAATCATAAGCCTGTAAATCATGTGTTTATTTCATGTTATTAGAATTGTGTTTAATACATAAATCACACAGATATTCTTGCTAGGAGTTTGAACAAATGTGTTAAATGTGTTGGACAAAGAACGATTATTCATCTGCCAATAATTCCAAATTCAGCAAATCCCTGCATTCTGATTGGCTAAGATGGGGCATCCACACATACATGAACACCAGAAATTCATTGATCACGGAACTATTTGCGACCTAAATCTAAGGTAAACAATATGATGAACAAGTTGGATGCAATATTTTCTCCAAAAAGACCCCAAACATATTATGTCTTTATTTGCAAATTCACAACACGTCTATCTTGTGACTTCACTCAAAAAGAATACTAGTTAAACGTCACTTAAAGACCACTTCAATCGTAAGACCACCTCAATCGTATGACCACCTCAATCATAAGACCACCTCAATCATAAGACCACCTCAATCATAAGACCACCTCAATCATAAGACCACCTCAATCATAAGACCACATCAATCATAAGATCACCTCAATCATAAGACCACCTCAATCATAAGACCACCTCAATCTTAAGACCACCTCAATCATAAGACCACCTCAATCATAAGACCATCTCAATCATAAGACCACCTCAATCATAAGACCATCTCAATCATAAGACCATCTCAATCATAAGACCACCTCAATCATAAGACCACCTCAATCATAAGACCACCTCAATCATAAGACCATCTCAATCATAAGACCACCTCAATCATAAGACCACCTCAATCATAAGACCACTTCAAACATAAGACCACCTCAAAATTAAGAACACATTTTTCAATTCCATTTTCACTATTTCGCTCTTTATTCAACCTTAATATTAAGACCACCTCAATAAGAAGAACATTTTTTAAGGTTTCAAGGGAGGTCTTATTATTGAGGTTTTACTGTATAAACTGCATACGGAGTGTGCTGGCTTTTATTTCAATGTCAATTTTTGTTGTTAAAAATGGTTCGAAATTACTACTAATAAGTATGATGCGATATAAATTGATTGAACAAATTTGGAAAATTTCAACAAGAGCTTAATCGAGTTTTCAGGTATCCATGACAAAACCCATATGTGTAGATGGCGCAGGTAAAAATTACCTCAATTAGTAATTAGTGACGGGACATATACAGTCGGACCTCGTTCATTCGAACTCATCGGATCTGAAATTTTATTTCGATTAATACATGGTTTCGATTCGGTCATTTCTATTCGACATGCATAAGATACATCGGGACATGATATTTATTTCGGATAACATCAAGTATTCGGATAAAAGGTTGTCGAATAAACGATGTCCGTCTGTATCTGAGTCATAAAACTGACACAAACTACCATCTCTAACCTCTTTGTATTATAATTATCCTCTGTCCCTAGGGAGAAGAATAATGTGTGAAAACCATTTTATCACACCATCAACACCATTAAATTTCAAAACGAATTTTTTGCCTAGGACTATTGCACTTAAGATATAGAAATATATCATATAGCTTGACAGTGTCACGCTCAACTAATTGATTTTCTCAATTCATTTGCTTTCAGGATATATATAACACCAGAATGTCGCATTCAGTATTCATATATGCAATATGTCAACTCCTCATACAAAGCGCATTCTTGTACAGAAAACCTCACTTAAATACCACTTCTATAATAAGACCATCTCTAAATTAAGAACAACATTTTCAGGTCCATGTTCATTGTTTTTCTCTTTTATTCAACCTGAATATTAAGATCATCTCAATAAGAAGACTACATTGTATTTTGTTCAAGGGTACCAAGGGTGGTCATATTACTGAGGTTTTACTGTAGAATGTATGTTTTCCGTATACGACATACCAACCAAATGGTACATACCAAATGTTGCATCTTGTTGTCCAAATGTTTAGCCTGTGAAGTATAAAGTTTGCATCTTGCCGTCTAAATGTTTAGCCTATGAAGTATACAGTCTCAACATACCGACATGTCTGGTACCCCACAATCACACAATTATAAGTATTAAAAGTAAGTCTACATGTCCAGCTTCCTGGATAAATATCAAGAATGATCTCCCTTGATTGGAAGCTTTGTTAAAGCCATTTCCTCTAAATTGGAGTATCTCCCTTTCACTCGATTGCGCATCTTTGTGCTAATGTTTCGTTTAATATTTTCTCTGACTATACACGAACCTGGTTTATAGAAGCCAATGTGTATGACAGATGCATATTACTCTAATACAGGTAAGATTACACTATCAGATATGGGATTCCAGTTTAATGTTTTGGAATCGCTGACGGAACGTCATAACGCGCGACGGCATTACACCAAACACGCGTTTAGAACGCCTTTAAGCGTACCGCTATACCATATCGTGTTATATAAACGCAACGAACGACAACTCTGTTCAGAGATTGGCGTACCGTCGCAAGTCGCATCGTGGCGTTGTATTGTACAGTCGCGAGAGAACACGACGTTGTAATGGCCTTAACAAGATTCCGTAGAATCATGAGAAACTTAAAGAGTGTCAACTCGAGTTTTGAAATGAGAATGTACGTTTTAACAATCGATTATTAAGATGTGACGTAAACATTTCTGCAAGAACAGTTGAGTTTTAATATCATGCAATTATTCATTCTTTGAAGTACTTTTAATAATCTCTTCTGTTCGGATAATTCTTCACAAAACTGTTATCGCAATCTGTTAAATACTAAAACGGAACGGAATTAAATAAATTTTCAATAAATATTTTACGAGTGTTTTCCACCGATATAAGATAACAGGATTCTATCAATAAATCTGTTATCGCATGAAGTGACCTTTACAAAACAGACGACATAAAATAACCAGACATATTTCAGATCAGACTACGTGTCCCATGGCGGCACTAATTAATAATTTGTTACATATCAACACTCAACAGAAGCAATCAAGTTATAAGTAATTTATATGCACAAGGAGGAAGATGATTGTTACATTATATATTGTGAACCAGCATTAACAGAAAGCTATATTCCTTATATGGAAATACGGCTGTTGTGAGACAGAACTTTGGTACGATTGCACATCCTATATTATTAAAAACGCTTATAGTAAACCTCATTAATATCCCGTTTCGGAATTAAGACCATCTCATTAATAAGATCGCATTTGACGGGCTGTTTTTATTGGTCTTGATAAGCTACCAAATAAGGCCCACTTTCTTCAAATCCAAAGGTGGTCTTATTAGTAAGATTTCACTGTAAGTACTTAAACATATGTGGATAGAGTTTGGTCATTCATCGTATTTGATAAAGTTGCTATCACAATGTATGATAGCCTTATACATATTTCATGTTTTTTTAAAAGAAGTTGCTTCCTTCAAACAATAAGGACCATCTAATTACCACAGGCAAGCAAACAATGAATGTTAACGCCATTAGAATAATCACTTTCAAGTCATAGATCTAAAAAATCTTTTTCAGTTTTATTCCTACCGTCACGTTGACCGTTGCCAAATGATTCTTAATACTTACCATGGCAACCAATCAATGGAGGTAAACAATTCAATTCAATTTATGACCTTAACCTTTGTACATGTAGTTATGTTTTTTTAAATAATACGGAACATCTTCTTACTAGAGCACACGAATGCTATCACCAGTAGCTCGGACCCTTGAATTCACGAAACATCTTAAAGTTCACCTTAAGATTGTCCCTATCCTTAGTTTCTGTTCCTTAGTTAAACATAAGGAAATCCATGACCTTGAATAATTCATCAGTGTCGTTTTAAGAATTTCCTTAGCAAAGGAAAGTCTTAACTTAAGGGGAGAAAATAACATGAACACTATATCAAGGGAAATTATAACATACGTTCATGCGGATATAGAGTGATTAGTGACCTGACTTATATCTTAATCATAAAATTAACACAAACCACCGCCCCTGGCGCCAGCAGATTAGACTTCGTTTAAATCTCTTACACACCATATTTCCATATTCTCCGTACCTAAAGAGATGAATAATGCCTGTAAACCATTTGATCACACCATCAATTCATTTGGGAACTGATGTAGATTCTGTATATTTCTGAATTTTTACTTTCAGACTATATATATAACATCAATGTGTCGCTTTCAGTATTAGTGTCTGCAATATGTAGATACATTACACAAAGTTCATTCTTTAAATAAAGTTTATTTTTCGTATCCCTTCAGAACCATCGAACTTGGTCCCTACTCAATGTTTTTTTTCCATTGCTGGCGCTATGGGCCTCCATAATTTAATGTTGAAAGAAGAAGTGTGTCCATAAGACATAGGTGCCACCAATTCAAACAATCATCCCTTAGTGGAGAGCGGTGCGAAACCCCAGATGCACAACTTCATATTCTGATATACATTTCAATAACAGTATATTAGTGTTTAGATGTATGTTTGGTTTCCCTTTTCCCTGTGCGGTTTTTCACTTTTCAATTTCTCCCCACTTTCGGCCTTTTTGACTTGTCCTGTAATGTATTCTTCCCATTATCCCCCCCCGTTTATCCTTTTTGAACCTCCTTAGTTATCCATTCTGGTCGTTCAGGCCATTCCACGCGCCACTGTTTCCCTTACTTATTTAGAGTTGCTCCTCCTAAAATGCCTGATGTTTTATGGACTGTTGTTTACCGGAGGTCTGTGTGGAGAGACATGGCAGATATATGTTACGCTCCCTATTGCAACTTATTCTCTCTTATTTAGGTCCAATGTTCAGGAGACGTGACCGAGATAAGTTTTGTGGGACGGAAGGACGGATTGACGTACGGACAAGGTTAACTCTAAGTGTCCCCACAATGATTTGGAGGCATACATGTTACAACACATCGTACTAAAGGTTAAAGGATACATACGTTAAGGAACACATGTACAAGGAATGGCCTGGCGGACCATAAGGAATAACTAGGAGAATTAAAGTGGACAGTGAAGGAGGGGGGTATTAATGGATGGAAAAGATCAAAGGACAAGTCAAGACAGCTGGCAGAAATAGGCCAAAACTAGGCAGGAAATACCCTGAACACTATATAAAGTGACAGAATTGCACAGGGGGATTGCACATATTCAATATGATCGTAGACTAGGAAACCGATGAAATTAAGTTTGAGCATTTTCCAATCAATGTTAAAATACGGTTGATAAAAGGATTTTATTCCCAGCAGAATGGTATTCTTTGAACTTAATAAATGCAAGTACGGGATAAAATCTATTAGTATTCCACTATGTAATTTATAATTTACACATAATAGAGGAGTTAATACCAGTGGCGACGTTATACTGAATTTATTAAACATGTCCATCAAAATAATGTAATGCAAGTCTATAAAATCCATCTAGCGTTAATAATTAGGTAATTTATGTATGTGGTACTGGTTCGTCATGGGAATATATTAGAAGAGAGAATAAGTTGCTACAGGGAACGCCACGTAAATAAGACAAGTCCTCTCCACACAGACCTCCGGAAACAACAATCTATTAAACATAAGACACTTGAGGAGACGAAAAGGGTACACACGTAAGGGAACAGGGGTGGAAGGAATGGCCATAAGGGATAACTAGTACAAACAGGGGGGAATTCAATGGATGGAATACAGTACAGGACAAGTCAAGACAGCTCGCAACAATAGGCTGAAAGTGGGGAGAAAATGACATGTACACTATATCAAGTGACAACATTGCACAGGGGGCGGGGGAAATTGAAACTATATCCCAAATACAAATAGGAATAATAACCATACAGCTAATTATAGCCTTGGAACTGTTCGTCTGTAAGTACAATATCTAAGGATTGTATTGCCAAGTTTTTTTTATATTTGACAGTGTTTTTGAGTGAGGCGATAAATCCTCACGAGCATACATAATACATCAATGGAGATTCACTTCATGTATCACCCGAGTCCCGTATATTATGTGATAAATAATTATACAAATATAAGTTAAGTGCAACCTCTTTCGAGGAACACCCTTTGGGAGATGCCAATTGGATTTCTTCGGCTATTTTTAGAAAAATCGACATCGGAAGTGACGTGGAGGGAAAATAGTTCCGAATATAGTTCCGAAAATGGTTTCCGTAATGAATGTATGTCATCCCTGTGGACAGTATGACTGCGATCTTTTAGATATTAGAAATAGAAGGCACACAAAACATTTAGATAATGTTGAATTCTGTTTCCCTGTTTTTATATGTTATGGTTAACAGTGTTGTAACACCGCATCACGTACCGAGATTTTAGGTACATGTATATTCAAACACGTAACTTCGAGGTCTGTACGGAAATTGCTGAGATGTTGCGAATAGGGGGATGCAAACGCTGGGTGATTTTTAAAATGTTGGTGATCTGGAGAGGATACATTAGCATAACATTTTTACCAAGAGACAATTATTGATATTGTTGGAGAGGTTTTTGATGAAGTGATAGCAGCTGTATAGAGTTTGTTCCGTTCTTGATATGATTTTAAATGAATTGTACGCTCGAGCTGTGTCCACTTATCTTTGTGGTATCTGGTTTTAATCACAAATGATTGTTAAAATAATAAATTATTAATGTATTTGATCAGGTCCTGAGGTATCTTTTTTACGCACGTCGAATTGAAATGGGCGATTCGAAACTGTGTATGATTTGAAGAAGATAGACTTGTATCGTTGTCATCTATTGTTTACGATATTTCCATTATTCTGGAAGGAGTTTTTATCGTGCTGCACGCAACGATGTACACATGAGAATAGTTCTTGTTTGGTCGTAATGATGTTTTCGTTGAGAAAGTTATATACTTTTGCGGTGAGAAGTAAACTGTTTAATGCGGAATACGTTTGCGGAAATGATTACCTTCATATTCTAATGAAATCAACAATAAATCATCACATGCAAACATTAACGTTGTGTTGTGAAAATAAACTTGTCATTCTAATCGTATGTACCTCTATTTGTTTTCTCGACTAAAACGATATAGACATACTTATTCACAAAAAGAGATATTTCTACGTTTTATTGCACGTAATTTTCAGTGAAATATGTTTACAGATTTTCTAAAAATGCAAAACGTTTGAAATCGACTATTAGGAGGAACACGCGCTACTATGTAGCTCTGCATGTACGAACATACAGTTTTACATAATCATGTGGCATTACAGAGTAATTATGATATACACGAAGACATTCTATGGTGCCATTTTACAATGCATCATAATGTAGCGATTACAGACAGTAAACGAAACTGTAAGAAGATTTCTCACCACATTTGATCATTGAGTAAGTTGCTACAGCTTCATAAAGTTATTTTAGAATTCATTTTAATATACCTTGGAACACACACTCGTATGATTGGGAACAGTTTTGTGAATTAAAAGTATGACACCGCGCAAAATGTTTGATTGTAAAAGAGGGAATAAGTTGCTTCAGGGAACGCCACATACACAAGACAATGCCTCCTCACGCATTGCTCCGGGAACACCCCCCACAAAACATCAGGTATTTAAGCTGGTGCATGAGTAAATACGCAAGGAACAGACGCGCAAGGAATGGCCAGGCCGACATTAAAGGACAACTAAGTAGAACTAAGGAGGAGAAAAGGGGAAATTTAAAGGATGGAATACATCACGCAGCTTGCAACGATAGGCCGAAAGGAGGAAGAAAATAACATGAACACCATATCTAGTGAAATAATTGCATTACGAAGCCCCTAAGGTTCCGCATCTGTCTGTCCCGGCTCAGTATGTTTGGACAAAGGAATACCACAAGTCGTATTCACACTCTCTATGTATCCATTGACATTGATTGCAACTATTGGAGTATCACACTCTCTATGTATCCATTGACATTGATTGCAACTATTGGAGTATCACACTCTCTATGTATCCATTGACATTGATTGCAACTATTGGAGTATCACACTCTCTATGTATCCATTGACATTGATTGCAACTATTGGAGTATCACACTCTCTATGTATCCATTGACATTGATTGCAACTATTGGAGTATCACACTCTCTATGTATCCATTGACATTGATTGCAACTATTGGAGTATCACACTCTCTATGTATCCATTGACATTGATTGCAACTATTGGAGTATCACACTCTCTATGTATCCATTGACATTGATAGCAACTATTGGAGTATTATCACTTCAAGCGCTGTAGCATTTCTCAGTCATAAAAATTGGAACCTTATTGTTTCACTCTCGAATTCTAAGACACGTGAAGTACCCTGATTGTTTAATGCTGTATTTTGACAACAACTGTTTTGCATGTATGAGGCGGGCAATATAGTAATATAGCCCGAACAGATGTAGTCCAGCCACGAACATCACATCTCTATACTGTCACTGTACAACGGACACGCGTGTAAAAGTCGGAGTACTGAGAAACGTATGCGGGGCTAGTACAGATGTAACTCATGCAGTTTTTGTCGACACCTTCAGTCAAATATTCTGATAAATATTTTATTTTTAAAATCTTCTCTTCAATATGACAAAGTGGTCTGAAACGATGAACATAATTTTGTCAGGTTTACATTGAACGTTGTGGATAGTAAAATTCGTTGAATCAGCTTCGTTGTTACAGCTTACCGTAGTCAACATCAACAGTAGCTTTTAAGAAACAATGTGAAGTTGTACCAATTGGCGGGTTAGCACTTTAAGGTTGATTACTTTGTTTTAATACAATGCCTATTTCATCTTACGACAGTTCAAATGCATCAATTTATATTGACAATTGGAGGATCTTTTCCTGAAAGGGATTTTGCATTTTAGATGAGAGAATTTGGAGCAAGTTAATAATGATATTCGTTTTCCATTCTTTTTGTACTGCAGTCTTCTAAGAATATTTAAATATCGTCAACGTTCTACAGCTAAATCATGAGAATATAAAGTGAATGTGTCTAGGCGTGTCGAGTTATTAATTGAAGAATATCAGCTATATAGTTAGTGTTTGATAATTATTAGAATGAAAACGTTCATTACTTTAATCACTACACCATACATGATATGTTTAGATCTGATTATCAGTATTAAGTTCATTGAATACATCACACGATGGTTCGTGCAAGTTGATTGTAATTGATGAGCCTAGGGGATGGAACAGACGTGTTATTTGAGTTAGACAATGAACAAAATGTCCCCAGTGAGTGTTGGGAATTATTTAGTCAGTTTGACAACGACACACGCGGATTAAATTTTTACGTAGATGAAGGGAGCCCGATCGCCGCCGAATATACACCTATTTGTGTATGGTTAATGTTTCTTGTAACTTAGCGCCTTAGGTTCAGCAATACGGAGACAGTATCTACTTGTAACGGATATAACGCAGCCGCTCTGTGACGTCATGTCGTGAACATGTGACGTAAAAACATGCACTTTCTTTAGCTAGCTGTTAAATGTTAAACCCCTAGTATTTTTTACTGACAGTTCCAATGCACAGGTGGCGGTATCTTAAAAAAAAATCTACCACCACTAATACTATTGTTTATAGAAGGTATAAAGCCTGCTCTACGTTCCTTTCCCAAACATTGTGGAACACTCGATATCGTCGTTCTTGCAAATCTGGCCCTTTACTGCGGTAAATCTCTACATTATTCAATCAAATAATTAAAAAGGAACGTCAATCGAACGGCATACCTTACTGACATTCAACGAAGTCTTCAATTCTATCGAAATTGTTCATTTCACGGTCATTTCGACTCGGCGGACGCCATATTTCTCATCGCACATTCGGAACACCTCGAGAAAAAACAGTTGTAACGCGCGATCTGATTGGATGAATTTGGTTCCCGGAGAGTGGGACAAAATATAGAAGGTAAGCAGGGACCAGCTTTATTTACTAATCTGAATTGCGGTGAAATCAACCGCGGAAACTTAGCAGACAGTTTATAACAGTGTCAGGGCAAACTATATAATAATCATTATGGGTGTTATCAACTGGTAAGCAAATATGCAAATATACTAAATTTAGTTACTGCATATAATTATATGATCAATTTTGTTAGATATAACTCGCTTAAAGGTTGTCTACAGTAACACAGTGAAGTAGAGCTCTCTACATGCATTTAGTCAAACCTGCCTGTGGTCACCTCTACCAATGGGCAAGCTGTAGCCTGTACTAAACTGTCACTGACCTTATTCCAAAATAAGTATAGTAAAATCACCTCAATTAAGCAGCCACCTGCTGTAAGCAGCCACTTTTATAGTAAAATCACCTCAATTAAGCAGCCACCTGCTGTAAGCAGCCACTATTATAGTAAAATCACCTCAATTAAGCAGCCACCTGCTGTAAGCAGCCACTATTATAGTAAAACCACCTCAATTAAGCAGCCACCTGCTGTAAGCAGCCACTATTATAGTAAAATCACCTCGATTAAGCAGCCACCTGCTGTAAGCAGCCACTATTCTGGTAAAATCACCTCAATTAAGCAGCCACCTGCTGTAAGCAGCCACTATTATAGTAAAATCACATCAATTAAGCAGTCACCTGCTGTAAGCAGCCACTATTATAGTAAAATCACCTCAATTAAGCAGCCACCTGCTGTAAGCAGCCACTATTATAGTAAAATCACCTCAATTAAGCAGCCACCTGCTGTAAGCAGCCACTATTATAGTAAAATCACCTCAATTAAGCAGCCACCTGCTGTAAGCAGCCACTATTACAGTAAAATCACCTCAATTAAGCAGCCACCTGCTGTTAGCAGCCACTATTTATGCCGATTCAAAAACCGGGCTTAAGCCGGCCAAGCGAATGAAATTGCCTCAATGTGCTGTGTTATGTTAAAAAGAATCTCGACATTTCCTATTGAATTGCGACTTGCATTGTCTAAGAAATGTTCTCATAATAGGTACTGGTCATTCATTTTTTTATCTAGCCAAGAAAATTTCAACATTTATGGGAATCAGTGGTCTATCATAAGTATAGTTAAGGTCGTTGACATGTAATCCATTTTCCTCACCGACCGATTACGGTTAATTTTTTTCTTGAGCTTCCAGAAACATAAGTTATCGGCTCAAAATAGAAACAAATGAAATGCTGAAAGAAAAGACAAAAAGCAGAACAAGTGATCAGTTAATTTTGTCTTTATTTTTGCACTTGTCCAATAAACAGAATAAGAAGAGCATTGACAAATACAGGATAACATATTTATAACAAACATCTTTTAAAATGGAAACATATATCTAGGTGTATATGATTCATTGAGAACATTTAGTGGTCATGAACAGGGACTATATCCATAAAGTATCTTGGGAAAAAATCAATTTGGTTTATACTGTTTTCAATATATAACAAAGAAAGGTTTGTAATTCAAAATGCCAGAGAACTGATTTTTGGTAATGATACCTTGTATATGAAAATCCTTAAACTAAGAATTTTACTAAGATTCTTCATGGACTCAGCCCTGGCTTATTATGAAATGTCAAGACAAATTATCAGAAGTACATTGGACTTCATATGTTGCTGGCTTGTTTGCATCTATACTGACCTTAAACATATAAAAAAATATCATGATGTGAGAGGTAATTGGTTTACCTTTAATACCAGTAAGAAAGATATTTTTAAATGAAGCATTTTCAGCAATTGAAAATTCACACAATGAATTACACTAATCATTATCAGTCATAAATGTGTATAGGAATCAAAAAGCATAACCCTAGCTACATAACATGGATGTACAGATTGGTATTCACTGCAATAAATACATACTTATGCCAATTTTGCAGTAATTATTTGCTTATACACATTCAGTACAGAAGAAATCAATCCCCTCTGTAGAATATTTAAGCCACTTCTTCTTGACCCTCAAACCTGCACAGTTTCTATGATACCATTTCAAACATGAGCTGCATTGTATCCATTGTACACCATCATTTCCAACTTTGTGACATTTCTCACATAGGTCTGATGCAGTATCTAATACTGATTCATCTTGTTGTCTTTCTTCCGAACTGACTGATGAAATTACTTCAGGCATTGTTGGCGCCTGACTTTCCTGAGGCTGAGGAGAAATGTCTGAGCTTGTACCAGCACTTGAAGTAGATGGGTTAGGAGTATTTTTATCTTTGGTTCTGCCTTCTAACACCATACTGCCAGATATTGATGGCTCTTGAATATCCTTGGAGGCAGACAGTGTTTCACAGTCAGCTTCAGACATAAGAACTCTGTAATTTGGCATACAGTCAGAACTCAACATTGCTCTTTTAAGAGAGTCAGCTAATACTCCCTTTTTTTCCCCACTTCTAATGTTCATATCATAAGCTTTACAGAGTATGCAAATCTGCTTCTTGTTCATTGTACTAAAAACATCTACGCCACTCAACAACATACCTTTCAACAAAGTGTGGGACATCTCTTTTTTAGCGGTTAAATCATTAAGCACTGTTGCAAAGGAAACTGACTTTGTTGCCAAAGATTGCTTTTGCTTTTTAGCTTGAATTTGCTTCCTATGGGCCATGGTTTTAGACACTTTAAATGATTCTAAAAGATCTTTTCTGAATTGGCTAAGCATGACTAATAGAAATTTCTCTATTATTTCCTTGTATAAGGAATTTGCATTTTCTACTTTAGAAACAGTGTCATTTAGTAAGGAATTTACAATAGAGTCTACAGATTGTAAGATTGTAATTGTACCAAACTCATCAAACTGCTGCCTGTTTGCTGATATCAGATGAACAAAGTCTTCAAATAATTTACTGTTGTTTAACATTTCTTTAAGACAAAAAGAATGCAAATATTCTCCATATGAATTAAAGTTTTTGTCTATGATAATTTGTATTGCAACATGACATGCTTCACAGAAGAACTTGTACACACCATCATTAATATTCAGAAGACCATGTGTCATATACTGCCGCCTTTCAGTGTCTATGAGAGACTGCTTATCTTCTGATGTTTGTTGCAAAATGTCCTCTCGTTCAATAAAAGAATTTAAGATATTTAAGCATTCTTCTGCTGTCTGATAATTTGATTGTCCGTCAACGGACGTGCTATACATAGCAGATCTGTGTTGAGAAGTGTACTTTTTCCTTACTGCATGAATGCAATAACCTCCTACATAACGGATACGTGCTTTCGATGGATCTGTGACTGTCCTATCTGATATCTGACGTTCACTGACTTGGAACATTTGTGCTTTTGCATCCAGTAAGTACTGTCTCACCGCACCAGTGACTTTTGTGCATATGTGAGAATGTGCTTTTGACATGGGTGGGAAATTTTGCAGAAATAACATACATGATAATTTGTAGTCATCACTAGTTTGATACTTATGACATTCTGCATAGAATTTGTTCAACTTTTCTGCTTTGACAGCTGTGTTTTCTTTGATATTTATGTCATTTACAATCTTTGAAATATGCTCAAATTGCTGCTTACAAAATCTTCTAGCATTGTTAAGGTCACCTGCAACAATATTTCTTACTAATTGATTCACTTCATTCTGAATTGGTGTTACTGGAGATTCCAAAATGCAGTCCCCCAAAACCTTACAAATATCAAAGTCCAATGGAATTTCAACACCTGAGGAGTCTCCAAGGTCAAGCTGAGATAAAATCTCGTCAAATTGTTCATCAAAGTCTTCCTCAGGCTCATTTTCAAATACCGGATCATCTTCAATCCAAAAATCTTCATTTACAAATGTGTCAATTCTGAAAATACATATAATATAACTGTGATGAGTGCTAAATTGCCCAATATTTCTTGTCTTATGGAAATAAACAGAGATCTTATAATGATCAGAATGTACATAAATGCCGACTCAGTCGCTTTTTAATGCATTTCCATCTAGTAATGGGTAAAATTATAAAAGCAAATTGTATAACTGCAACCCAATTATATTCACATCAACCTGCATCTTTGATAACTATCATTCAGATTAATATTATTAGACTTCCATATTAATCATCTGCTTCTCTAATGTTCCTTTCAGGCTGATATCAAGATGCTCGACAAGTGAGAAAGGAAAGCTTGAAATGAAAGATTTGTATGTTGCATATGAGTTGGAATGTAAGGACAGTGGTGAAGACCCTACATGTACCATAAGAGAGTTTTCGGAAACATTCATACAAGTCTACCCTAATGTCAGAAGAAGAAAGGAGAGAAAGGGAAACAAAACTATTAATGTGTATTGTGGTGTTCAATTAAATCAATTAGGTCCACTGAAGGCAAAACAGACTGGGAATGCTAACATATCTGAAATACCTAGTTACATTCCGAAGCAGTTCAAACAAATATATATTGACGATAAAACAGCAGAATATGAATGTGCAACCGACTATATGTCAAATGGTCATGAAGTAAAAAAGAAAGTAATATTTAAAAGTGACTTTTCATTTGAACTGAATATTGGTGATAAGGCAGTAAACCTAAAATTCATTGGCGTAAATCCTTACTACCATCTCAGCGAAGAAGGAATTTCCGTGGTGTGTACAATTATCACCAAAATTAGACTTTGCAAAGGTGTAGATATATCAAAGGACACAGTTTGCTCTCGACTCCACACAATTGAGCACTGGAAAAACAAATCTAATGACACTTCTTCAAGACAACTAAGATCCATAATGTGCAGTAGAGCTGTGAAGTTCACCTGTAGATCCAACACATGTGCTACATGCCAACAAATGACATTACAAAAAAAGTTGCACCCTGACAAAGAAAATTCAAAACCAAATCCTACTGATACAAAGCCAACTAAAGAATACTTCAAGAAATTAATACCAAACGCATCTGCAGAAATGTTAGAGCTGTTTATGAGTCAGATCAATAATGCGAACAAAACTCCAAGTATGAGGCGATGGAGCAAAGAAATGATAACAACATGTCTCCAAATTTATACACGTTCTCCACATGTATACAAAATGATGAGGGACAGTGAACTTCTGATTCTACCATCTCCATATTTGCTTGTTTCGTATAAAAGTAAAGTCAAGCATGACATTGGATTTTCTGATCAGATATTCAGGTAAGTTGACAATACATAATTATCTGCAACTCTATTAACTGTTTACATGCTAAGATATTCAAATGGACTAGCTCAACTTTGAATATTGACAAATCCATTGTAAAAAGTAAGAGAAATCTGGGTAAAAATGAAAACTTTAGCAGCTAACACATTTGCTGGTGGAAAAGCCTGGTAATATCAGCCGCTAGCACACAAAGGGATGAGCATCTAACCTGCCTGAAGGAGTCAATTACCTTACTCCGAAGTAGTAATTTCTCTCAATTGAACAGTGACATGATTTAACCAGTCTTGCTTGGCCGGAATGCTTAATGTATGTTCTACTTATACTGTTACTAGTTTCCTACATGAATTAGTTTCCTGCATGAAATTTTGATTGATATAGTGAACAGCAAATGTATGAATCGACAAAAAAGTACACATATAAAGGCTGATATAGATTAGTACAGGTAAAAGTTGCATATAACTACCACTTTATCTCGAAATGGCTTAACAAGTATGCAAATTATATTTTCAGATGGATGCATGCAGAAGCATGTAGATTGAAGCTGCCAGAAGAAGGTTGGATAGGTGGGATCATAATGGACGAAATGGCCATTCAGCAGGATTTGCAGATATGCAAAAATGGTGATGTTGTGAGGTTGGTGGGTGTTGAAGATGTTGGGAAGGAGGGCAACACATGCTCCACACTGAGAAAAGGGAAGCTGGAACAAACACTTGGAACACACATTCTTCAATTTATGTTTGTAGGACTCAGTGGTTTCCGGTTCCCTTTTGCGCATTTTACAACAACCAACGTCCAAGCATATGAATTGCAAGTGTTATTTTGGGAAGCAATTGAATATCTGACACTTTATGGGTTCAATGTAGTTTATGTGAGTATGGACGGTGCACAAAGTAACAGAACATTTATGAACACTAATTTAGGAAAAGACACAAAAACAATGATATGTAAAAACCCATCCCCATTTAATGATCCTGTTGTATTTATCATGGATCCATCTCATATGATTAAAAAAATACGTAATAATATTATAAAAAGTGGTTTCTCTAAAGGTTGCACGAGAAATTTAACTCTGTCAAATGGTGATAGTATCTTGTGGCAAATGTGGATTGAGTCATATAAGTGGGATCAATGTAATGCACTTAAAATTCACAGGAAATTGACTAATGAACATATTTTCCCAACATCTCAGGGTAAAATGAGAAACCATCTTGCTTCAGATGCTCTTAATAGAGAAATGTTAAATTTATTTGAACAATATCAGTCTACATTGTCCAATGGTGATGTTCTAAACGGACCTATTGAATTGCTGAAACAAACTTCCAGCATTATTGATATATTCAGTGACAACCGCCCAATACTATCTTCAGAGGACTACAGATTATCCGATATATTTAATGCTTATCAGTGGTTTGTCAACTGGGAAGAATATTTTTCAATGGATATAAACAAATCAAAGAAACTCATGTCTGCCCAGTGTATGGAAGACATAAAATCGTGCCTCCTTGGATTCTATGAACTGTGTAGGCACCTGTTAACAAAGAAAAGTATCCATATCATTCCATCCATGATCAATTCTGACATCATTGAAAACCATTTTTGTCAACAAAGGTCAACTTTTAATGGAGCTAACAGTAACCCCACAGTTCTGCAATATCAGAAGAATTTAAACTCAATAATCATCAGTCAGAATCTAGTTTCACAGAAGGCCAATGCTGGAAAATCTTCAATTAAATCTCCTTCTCTGACATTTACAACTGCAACTAAAAAAGCTAAAAAGCGTTCCAATGTCCATTCTGTATCGGATGAAAAATTTAATAAGATAAAAGTGATAAGATTGTGAGCCTTTAGTTTCAAAATCAAACACCTGTGCCCCTATTATAGCATCTATACATCGAGGTTGTTAATGTGTGAAAGTTTGAAGAAATTCCACCCAACAGTTTGTGAGGAGTTCAACACACAAGAATTTTCATAATGGGGTATATAGTAAACGTGACAAAGGGCCATAATTCTGGTAAAAAATGATGCAGCGAAAATTCCATCCTTTACGGTCATCTATACATCGAGGTTGTTAATGTGTGAAAGTTTGAAGAAATTCCACCCAACAGTTTGTGAGGAGTTCATCACACAATAATTTTCATAGTGGGGTATATAGTAAACGTAACAAAGGGCCATAATTCTGGTAAACATTGACGCAGACAAAATTCCATGCTTTACGGTCATCTATACATCGAGGTTGTTAATGTGTGAAAGTTTGAAGAAATTCCACCCAACAGTTTGTGAGGAGTTCATCACACAAGAATTTTCATAATGGGGTATATAGTAAACGTAACAAAGGGCCATAATTCTGGTAAACATTGACGCAGCCAAAATTCCATCCCTTACGGTCATCTATACATCGAGGTTGTTAATGTGTGAACGTTTGAAGAAATTCCACCCAACAGTTTGTGAGGAGTTCAACACACAGGATTGGCGTTACCTACGGACGGACAGCACCAACACTATATGGAATATAACTGGTGCTTTAATTTTGAAATCTCACATAAACTACATTGAACTTTATGACTTCATTGACGCAGCCAAAATTCCATGCTTTACGGTCATCTATACATCGAGGTTGTTAATGTGTGAAAGTTTGAAGAAATTCCACCCAACAATTTGTGAGGAGTTCATCACACATGAATTTTCATAATGGGGTATATAGTAAACGTAACAAAGGGCCATAATTCTGGTAAACATTGACGCAGCCAAAATTCCATCTTTTACGGTCATCTATACATCGAGGTTGTTAATGTGTGAAAGTGTGAAGAAATTCCACCCAACAGTTTGTGAGGAGTTCATCACACAAGAATTTTCATAATGGGGTATATAGTAAACGTAACAAAGGGCCATAATTCTGGTAAACATTGACGCAGCCAAAATTCCATCCTTTACGGTCATCTATACATCGAGGTTGTTAATGTGTGAACGTTTGAAGAAATTCCACCCAACAGTTTGTGAGGAGTTCAACACACAGGATTGGCGTTACGTACGGACGGACAGCACCAACACTATATGGAATATAACTGGTGCTTTAATTTTGAAAGCTCACATAAACTACATTGAACTTTATGACTTCAAGTAATAACAACAAAAGTACCTGTTACTTATTCTGCAGCAGGACAGATTGTCACAAACAGCAATGGGATTTTCTGCTTGAAATACTGCTATATCTTCTGGTTGTGGAAAACAAACTTTTGGACTGAAGTTGAGAATTTGTAAACCCTCTGCGCTGCGCACTCTTCCAATAGCCACTCCGAGTTGCCCTGGTTGAAATATTTCTCTGCAGTCGACCTGAACACTGTGAATATATGATATTGAGAAGAGTAAGTCATTATCTTATTTTTATACAACCAGATTTGTAATTATGAACAACTTGCAAAGAAGTAAGAAATGCATTCAAAACTTCTGTAGTGGTCACCTCCATTAAGCAGTCAACCTGTATTAAGCAGCCACTTATCTTGCTCCCAAATGAAATTTTTACTATTTAATGTAACTCTGTTAAGCAGCCACCTGCAGTTAGAAGCCACTTTTCTTGTCTCTCTCAGCTTGTTATACAATTGATATAAAATCTACATGTATTTATTTCTAACTTATTAAGTAATACATTGTATCATCTTTTACCAAAAGAATGTTTTGCTAATGCACCGAACATTTGTCATCTTTAAGATGTTAAAGAAAAAGAAAGATAATCAAATACTAGTAACTTTTTAACTTTATTTGTACCTAGTAAAGTATGAATTTGAAATTTTCATTTGAATAATGCATTATATTTCGAGAAAAGTAGGCTGAAAATACCTGTCTAGGGTCATTCCCTGTGATTTATGTATTGTCAGCGCATATGATAAGATCAGAGGAATCTGTTCTCTGTTGGCGACCGTCAGATTCTTTTGTTGACTGAAAACTAAGAAAGAATGACAAAAAGTTAATATCATATGTTAAAATGTTTTGCTATATATAATATTAGGTAAAATATACAAATATAGAGGGAGTCAAACAGTGTAAATCCTGATCGGACAGCATGGCTGTAATGATAATAATAACAATAATAAAGACTTTATTTTAAGAGGCAGCTGTGTCTGCTGGTTTTGATCTACATTGGTAGTAGGTGGATAAAAATACATGTTTGAGTGGTAATGACATAAAAAAGTAAGGATTTATTACCTGAGAAAGCAACCTTTGTTATCTTCAAAGTCTGATTAAGCTTTTGAAAATGTACTACTGGACCATCTGGTTCACATGAAACAATCCGTCCTTGTTGTCCATTTACTAGTGTTGAAGACAGATTCCGGATTAAGATGACTGGGCAGTTTGGTTTAATCCAAAGAATTTCTTGAGCCTTAATATTCGAAAGCTTTCTGCGGTCCCCAGTGTCTGTAGATCTATATTCGTAGATGTCTCCCGGTTGACTCATTAGTAACTTTCTGTTGTATCTATTTACAAGTTCATTTTTAGAAAACAATTTCACACTTTCTTTATCTGGAATTGGTCTTTGAAAAGACTTGATGTATGAACACAATTCTTCAGTAATGTTAACACCCGTTGAAACACTTCGGATCATACTGACAAACTGCTTCTCTTTCTGTCTTACGACTGTGTTTAATGTCAATTTATGCATGTTTTTAAAATGTTCACTTTTGAAGCAAAACTGCCCATCATCATTATAAGCTTTATTTGGTGTTGGGGGGAGTTGATTAAAGTCACCAGCTAGAATAATTTGCATACCGCCCCATGGTTTCTTTTCATCTTTTAGTGAGCATATGCTGTGCAGCTGGTCGAACAATTTCTTACTCAGCATAGAAATTTCGTCTACTATAAGAGTGTCCGTTTGTAACAGCCTGGACATTGTTAATTCATTACTTGAGACCAATCGAATTACTTCTGATGCAATATAACGCCCATCACGCAACCCTGACCATTTATGTACAGTGGTAGCATTCATTTGGGGCTCAAAATTCATGCATGCAATCCCAGTTGTGCAGGTAATGGCTACCTTGTTTCCGTTACTGACGAGGCTCTTGTAAATTTGTTTTAATAGATGCGTTTTGCCTGTGCCAGCATACCCATTAATAAAAAGATGATGGCCCTTTAATGCTAGTGTCAATACATAGTTCTGATCTTCGTTTAAACTTAAAGAAGTCATATCAGCAGTTAGGTGGCAAACAACAGTCTCTAAAATGGAATTACACCCAAATCTGAAATAAACAAATAATTCACACCATAAACAACAATGTAAAGTTTCAAAAATACAAACATAAACAGAGAGTAAATATACTGCACACCATGTACTTTCATAAACCTGATGCAATTAATCTTAAATTCGTGATGACTTTTTTAAACAAATAATTTACCTAATTAGAGTTGAAATGATGCACTTTTCATCAAAATGCACTTCCTGGCCACAATGAGACAGAAGTTTGGAAATAAATGTATCATAGAACAAAGCGACAAGGAATATTTAAATCCCCCCCCCCCCCCGCCCGACACAGAATATTCCCAGAATATAGCCATTTTCAGGCTCTGTAAGTTTCTAAGACCTTTATTCAGACACATTTTGGTCATAAATAAACTTTCACTTCCAAGTTGTGTTAAATAACACACATAA